>CM076584.1:775650094-777130731 GCA_034641835.2 Pinus albicaulis | reverse complement strand
CATCAAGCCGATATACTTCATCTCAAACTCTAAAGAAATATCTCTCTTGCAGCCCTCAATGAGTCTCCCTACACCAGTAATAAGCAAGTCATCAACATACAACACCAGAATGAGAGGCTCCTCACCTACCACAGTGAATTATAGGTTCGGATCAGCCTCACTCTTCGTGAAACCCAACTACTGCAAGTACGTATCAAAACTCAAGTACCAAGCTCTAGTAGCTTGCTTCAGGCCATAGAGTACATTTTTCAATCTGCATACATGGGACTCCTTCACATGCACCTCGAAGCCCTGCGACTGCTCAATATAAACATCCTCCTAAATGAATCCATTGAGAAATGCAGTCTTCACATCCATCTGGTGAATCTTCCAACCCATCTCTACGAGAGTGAAGGTCTCCTCATAGTCAAATCTCTCTACTTGTGAGAAACCTCTTGCCAAAAACCGAACCTTGAACTTCTCGATGCTACCATCTGCAGCATGCTTCATCTTGTAGAGCCATTTGTAATTAACAAATGATTTTCCTTCAGGCCTTGGAAGTACCTCCCAACCATCATTCTCCATAATAGAAGAATACTCCTCCATCATGGCCTCTCTCCAGACTTGCTCGATAACTGAATCCTCATAACTAGAAGGCTTGGAGTTAACAATTCTTATTACCAATTACATGTAACTACAGAACTGCTCAGGTGGTTTACTCACTCTAACTTGTCTCTTTGGACCAAAAATTTATGTGGCCTCGCGCAAGGTGTCCTGAAGCCACTTGGGCTTCCTCTTCCCTGAGCATACTTCTCCCACCAGAATGAAAGAATCCTCATCATCATCAGAAGCCTGAACTCTTGAAGGCATGCCAACTGAGCTCATGCCTGAACTTGTGCCTGTAGATACTGAAGTACCATGCGAACTGTCCATCAGTGGACTACCTTGTGAACATATCTACGGATTTCTCTGCATGCTGCTCGAAGAATCACCCACCTAACTCTAAGAGACACTCATTAGGGGAAGTTTGAGGTATAAAATGGGCCTACTAAGGAAATTATTAAATAATAGGGGAAATAATAAAATAAGATTTTATGACATCATCAAATTTTAGAGGGGAAAAAAGAAAAAACTACTTTTTCAACTTATATTTTCATCTCCCAAAATTATTACTCAAATTTGGAGTAGGAGTACTCGTTGGATTAAAAATTTAATTCCTCATCCAATGAGTACACATGTTGCATACTTTTGATGGACCCTCCTACACGAAAAATGAGAAATACATGAAAAACGTGATTGTAATCACGTTTCTTCATGTATTTCTGTTTTTTCACGTAGCAGGGTCCATTGAAAGTATGCAACATGGGTACTCCTTAGATGAGGAATTAAATTTTTCATCTGAGTACTCCCGCTCAAATTTTAAGTAAAAACTTTGGGAGATAAGTTGAAAATACAAGTTGAAAAAGTAGTTTATTATTTTATTATTTTTTAATATTTTTACCCTTTTACTTAAACAATGGTGAACCATCCCCCATGGTTGACATCATCATATTGAATTCTATTGTTTCTTATAAATTTTATTTTGGTTGTACATTTTTCTTAGGAGGCCCATTTTAGACCTCAAAATCCCCATAATGGCTCACTGATGGACCTGACACTGTAATGGATGTACCTCCTAATCCTTGACCTCCTACATTATGAGCACTAGATCCCCATCACTGATTAGATCCTCCTAAGGGTTTGGTGACTCTAGATACTCTAACTCCCGTGACCTCCTGAAATCTCTCTCCTCCTCGAACTTCACATCCTGCATGACAACCACTTTTTTCTTTGCAGGAATATAAATCCAATAAGCTTTGGAGGTCTTGTTGTAACCCACAAATATGCCCTCGTCTATAGTGGGATCCAGCTTGGTCCTTTTCTCCTTGGGGACATAAAAATATGTAAGGCAACCAAATAAAAGTGGCCAACATCAGGCTTCTTCCCAGAAAAATCCTCCTCCAGTGTCACATTCCCCATGGAATGATGTGGACTCCTGTTCTGCAAGTACACAATAGTGTTGCAGGCCTCTGCCAACAAAAATAAAGGTAACCCTTGTTGGCAGCCCCTACAATGGATCTGTTCTTCCTCTCTGTAACACCATTCTACTAGGGATTGTAAGGAACCAAGAACTCCCTCCTAATGCATGCCTCAACACAAAAATCAACAAACTCATCAAGGGTATACTCCCCTCCATTGTCCGACTTGAGAACCTTGACCTTTCAACCTATCTAGGTCTCCACAAGAGCTTTGAACTCTTGAAATTGCTTGAATACCTCACTCTTGGTCTTCAAGAAATAAATACAGGTCTTCCTGAAGTAGTCATAAATGAATAAAACATAATACTCATATCCATTCAAGGATACATGAGACATCCAACCACTCACATCGGTATGAATCAAGTTAAGTGTGATAGCTCAATTTGGGTACCATTCCCAATGACCTGGTTAACTAGACATCTTCTCCAGGACCAATTATCAAGGGTCTACCATTCCCTATCATTTTAGTTGCTACATGCCCTAATATAAGAAACAAGACAAATCAAGCAAGACTTTCATCAAGCAAAGGTTTCCATGTTTTTAAGCTTATTATATAGCATATGAGAGCTCACCAACGCAAGCTCTAAGGGGCCTAAGTGTGTTGCATATGCAGGTAGCCCCATGAAATGGTGCTCTACAAAGCACTTCTTGACATTCAAAGGTGCATTGATCACATTGGAGCGGAATTCTCATTGTTCCGGAATCTCTAATTGGCCAGTGCCTTCTAGAAGAGTTCACATGTGTCAAGCCTCGGATCCAAGTGTCCATTTGACATCTACATGACTGGAAACATGTATTTCCTATTATTGGAAAGTCATTGATTGAAAAACAACCTACAGTTCATCTATAAATTGAGCACAGATCTAAGTTCTTGAGGAGAAATAATTTTAGTAGAGAAATGATAGAGAATTTTCAATTGAGAGCTAGCTTTGTGTAGTTACTGTTGGAGATATTTATACTGTGATGAGGCTTGGGAACATTGCTAGAAGGTCACTTCAAATCAGTCACTAGGTTGTAACCTCTCCTTCTATCATAAATAAAGAGTACTACTTATTTTTCCCTATATGCATCTGTATTGGCTTTGATTTTCCATATTACAAGATCTTGGTTGATGTATATGGTTTATTCTTTACTGATTTAGCTAACTAGCTTGAATATATATCTATATTATTGCATCTTCTATTTTTTCAGTGTTCTTTCTTGCCGAAAGCATTCAACCCAGAAACCGCTTGAATTTGAAGCTACAACGGAAGCGATAAAAGGAGCCATTTGGAAGCAACTGAACAAGTAAGGCTCCTATCCTCTCTGTGTATCTATTTTGAGTTAGTAAAAATAGTCGTATAGTCTTTCACCTGCTGTTCTAGACTAGCACCTGTCTAGGGAAGCGTGATTTATTTGTAATTCACAATTATGGCCCAACATCAAGGATCCCTGTCGCTCTGCTATCATTGCTGGGAAATGGGGATTTGGAAAAATTCTGCATAACACATCCTCTGTATAAATCAAGGTGATCATAACTGAAATCTGGCACACCAATGGTGATCTCCCGCAATTTCTTGAAGGCCCCATGATACATGTGCCCTATCCTATGGTGCCAAATATCACACAACTCTGAACTACTAGTTCTGCTATCGGTCCTGTCTCGGGTGCTACTACTCAATGCCATCAAGGGATGGAATGACAACTTGTACACCTTAGCCTGGCGCACACCAATCACTCTAGCTAAAGAAGCTGGAGCTACCCTAGGATATATAAGCACCTGCCCTCTCCTAAACAAAACCTCATACCCTTTTTCCTGAAGTGCTGAGATGGAAATAAGGTTCTTCTTCATTCCAGGCACATATGGAACATCTCACACTTTCAAGGGAGGTTTGGGTTCCCTATCAAATGTCAATTTCCCCACACCGACTACTCTAACAATGTTGTCATCTCTAATTACTACCTCCATCTCAGTATCACTCTCTGAAAGCTCTGAGAAGTACTCCCTCACTCTTGTCATATGACGAGAAGCCCCACTATCAACATACCAAATGCTAGAAGAAGCTTTGCTAGTAGTGGAGAGTGCACACTCCCTCTGAAGCTGTATGGCAGGTGATCCTGCACTGGAGGCCACATAAGCTATTAACCCAAACTCTCGATCAAAGCTTTCTGAGAAGCCCTCTATCTCTGCATAGGCTTCCATGGTTTTATCTTTCTCCTTCTTGCTCTTTTTCTCTAGACACACAACTACATAGTTTCCCATCTTTTGAAAATTACAACACTTGAATTTGGAATAGTCCTTCTCTTTGTTCTACTACTTACCTTTACCTTTTAATTTTCCTCCACTGCTGGAAGCTTCCTTATTTTCTTTGCCCTTCTTGCCTCTAGCCATCAATGTTACATTGTCATCCACCTCCAGCTGTTTGGCTGCCCCAAGATGGTTCTTTTTTATCTCATTATGAATGCAATAATCCCACAACCGCTCCCATCCGGGAAGGTTCTCATGTGTAACAATATCATCCAAAAAATTCTCCCAATTCTTGGGAATACCATTCAAAGCAATCCTCACCAACTGAGTGGGTGCAATGTTCTCACGTAGAACTTCCAACTCATCTCTCATAGAAGTGATCTTTGTGAGGTATGTTGTAGCACTATCAGTCAACCATTTTAATGGCCTTCAATTTCTCCCTTAGTGATCTAACATGGGTGGCTGACTTGTTATGCTATGCAAGCACCTCCCACTCAAGTAAAACAAATTAAGGATCTTTCTTATACATGCATGTGTGGAATTGAATTATTGATTCAGGTGTATGTGTTTTAACTGGTTTAAGGATTTACGTGTGAGAAATTAAAAATTTGTTTAAGATTATTAAAAGCATGTAAATAAATCATAAATTGCAAAAAATTAGCCAACAACACATGACCACAAACATAATAAATGAGTTCACCCTCAACACTTTGGCTACGTCACCTTGAGCCTCTGCCAATGGACTTGGCTCTTTGTGATTAAGATGGTCAATTTATTTTAGAAGCTAATACTCAACTCCACTGGTTTTTTGGACTATACTAATGGATTTATAATACCCAAATACCCCTAGATTGACTGCTCAATCTCTGGAAATGGACCTAGGCTTCGTTGGGCTTGACCTCTTATGTCGGTGTCCTTGAGCTTCCCTCAGCTTCTCTGTGGCACAAAATATCTTAGAATTCCACTTCTACTCCTGAAACATGTTCTACTGTCTCCAACACATATCAATCATCCAAAATAGGTTGTTCATTTTCTCAGAATGAACTCAGGCTCCTCGTTCTATGCCTCCAACACTTGGTGACATTAGGCTCCCTGGAACTTCCCTGTGGTTTCTTCAGCTCTATGAGTCTCCAAATTCTTTTGAAAACTAGAAAATTAGATTCAAAAGGTTAAATATAGTCATAAATTACTATTGGTTTCTTGAGAATGGCCTCTAGCTACCCTGGCTAGGCCTCATTCTCATGTTGGCTCCTAGTGGCCCTTAGAACTTCTCTTAAGAAAAATCATGCTTAGAATTAATCATATGGCTCTAAAAACTTCACCAATGGCTCCCAAATGCTCGAATTATTCAATAATGACTCTTTTTTTTTGTTTCTTTTTTTCAAAATGGTCGAAAATTGAGCCTTCTACACTTTTTCCCAATATTTCCTAGGAAAACTCCACTAAATGTGGAGAACTCTAGTTTACTGGAGTTAGATTAGGGCTGACCGCCAAAGTTGGCATGCCCCTATCTGCTCCGCCTATTAATCCATGCATTTAAATGTTATGGTTAGGGTGGTGGCCATATGCACACCCCAAACCATTAAGCGGCTTATGTGTTAGCGAAAACAACATAATACCATATCAAAGTTTCATTAAACACACATACATTCGCAATCAAAAAATGATTATGTTTAAAATAGATAGCACATAGAATTAAATAGATTAAATACACGTGGAACAAGTTTCTCGGGTCCCACAACATGAAACCAATCAAAACGCATCACAAATCGTTTTTCCGCAAGTTTAACTTGGTACCGATAATGTTGAAACCATAATTTATGTGATGTGCACTCGTGCCCGATGCCGACATGTGGCTCCCCTCATTACATCGCATATTTCAAATTTACTGCATCACAACCAATTTAACATATCTTGCAAACTCTTAACTTCTAAATATTGCGATTTGCAAAATCGCTTTTTCGGGTGCTGCAATCTCCATCATTGGTTTGTTTCTCGATCTGATGATCCAAATTATATCTCCACCTTCTCACTTTGCATCGCAGGTTAAACAATTTAAATTTTTGAAACTCTTTAATGGTAAAATCTATTCTATGTGATGTTTCTCAACTATGAAGAGATCTCTCATGTTGATCTCCCACTGCTGCTTCTGTGATCTAATTACCACCATTCAGCCCTCGTTGTTGACTGGATCATGGTCGTCCGTTCCACCTTCAAAATTTCCACAGCTGTGGAATCCACGATTCTATATGCATAGTTCAAGACTCCATGACAGCCACCAATTCAGATTCCACTCGGTTGGTCGATCCGGTTTTGAACTTGTTTTGGAAAGTGAACAGACCTTTTCGAACCCAATCTTATAACTTGAAGTTTGATCATTTTTAAATTTTAGCTAATCCTTAGATCCTGATCCCAATCTAATCACTCCTTCCCACTGACGAGCTTTTGGACCCACAAAATATGATGATTATCTACCTTGAGCTTCAACGCTCTACTACTTTCAAGTTATATCAACTGATTTTTTTGACAAGTCTCTTTGGCAATCACGTTGACATGCCTTGCACCGCAACTGCCTATGTCTCTTGCCCACTACTCTTTGGTTGTTGTCGACCCACTTCAACATTTTTTGCTACTATAAAATAATGCATACCCTGATGTACCACTGTTCACTCTATGTGCTTGGCAAACTATTATACTTCACACTAATAATGAAGTCCCTCTTGCAACTATGGAATAAAAGCTCTGTCTTGGAAATCCAATTTCCAAATTAAGCTCACAAGATGAGTGAACTCTTGTCATCAATAAAAACACTAGCTTGTTCTGAAATGGCTACCAAACACCTTGTATCTTGTCGACTTCATCACTGAATGGACCAAAACTTCCTACAACATCTTGTCACAAGAACACACAATCAATCTTGGAAGGAAAATCTTATGCAAGAATATAAATGGAGACCACCTCTTTTTGATTCTTCAAAGCACTGATTGTCACCTTCCTGTAACATCACATACATGGTGATCCTCTTGCACATTGTTGTATCCATTTATCGACTCACAATCGAAAAACACCCTCGACTAAAACATAATTCATGCAACATGCGACATCAATAACAAGTCGACATGAAATTTTCAATATGATCAACACAAGACGATATGAAAAGTGTGCAACACAATTGACACAAGTTGACAAACATGTGTGCGACACAATCGACACAAGTCGATATACAACATGATACATATTGACAACACTCATGCATATATCTATGTACAATGAACCTATTTACAAGTTCACCATTTACACATACGAACTCATGCATATGTACACTTTCAACTCTTCCTTTCAAGTACAAACAAGTACATAATCCCAAAACATGTGGGTGAATATAAGAGATGAACTGAATGATATTGTTGCAACATAAGTGAGTAACATACCCATATTTTACACCTCCATGATGAAATTGTGCAACAAAAAGAAATGCCTTCAACTGAACAACATTCACATGAAATATTTCATCCTACAAGTTGTGATCCTCTACTGCAACTTGTCATACTTTCAATATAAATTCATGCTTATATAAGGCTGAAATTTGCATCTCTGTACAAAGTAAATGCATTTCTTACTTGGTCAAGAAATTGAACCATTTCTTGCCAACCCACTTCAATGGCGATTTTTCCTGTTGAACATCTTCTTCTTGTGAATCATCTTGACTCACATCGATGATGGAATATCCTATTCAATTCTTGCCGGTCTTTTTATCCACTTGATTCAAATGCTTGGGATGAGTTGTTGGATGCAGTTTCAAACATTGGGAAATGGGATGTCCCTTATTTATGCTATCATTCTTTTCCAGCATTTTGAAACTTCATGGTTACACAAACCACAATAGGAACAACAACTCTTTCTCCCATTCATGCATGCAGATTTGCCATGCTTAAAATAATCATAAAAAACATGATTATTGGAATAGTTATACCTTGAATGTTGCTTTGAATTTTCATCTTTATCACCTTCTTGAGAAGATTAACTTGAAGAGGTTCCAACTCTCTTTTGAAGACCATCAACATTGTACATGTCCTTAGAGTTGTCACAACTCTCTTGATCGCCATAAGCTGCATATCTAAAAGCATCTTGCTGCAACATTGGTTTCAAACAATTGCATTTATCTTGATTGCAAATTTTACATTTTTGATGTTTTGAACCTGCTACAAAATTCCTTCTTGGAACTGTTTCAATTTCCTTCATGGCTTTATAAATTTATCCATATAGTTTTCCATAGCCAACACCCAAATACTTAGGCCTTTCCTCAAACATAATTGGCTCAACTAGGCCTTGTGCATGTTTTCCTAATCCTTGACCTTCATAGTCCATTTTCATCATCAATTTGGACCGTATTCCTCTAGTCTGTTTTTCAAAAGAAAATACACATTTATCTTGAGAGGAAATTGAAAACAAACTTGAATTATTTACTGCTTCTTCAAGCACATGCTTGGCTAAGGATTATTTAGCATCATGGATTTGAATCTCCATCTCATGCATGTTTTGAAGAATTTATTTCTTCTCTTTCTTCAAAGAAACCAATTTCTCTTGAATTTTAGTGCTCTCCCTTACATCTTCATACATTTTTTGCACCATATCTTTCATGACGTGAAATTCCTGCTTCATCTCTTTATCAAAGAGTCTTGCAAAGGAGGAGGATTTAGAAACATCACTTGATGAAGTTGTTGTCACTATCTAAATGAATTAAATAACTTCAAAAAAATTTGACAAAGCTTCAAAAAAAATTGACAAAGCTTCAAAGACAATTTGGTTGTAGATTCAAGCTCTTCTCTGCAGCTTGTTTCTATTCTTCAAGTAGCCTCTTTTACAAACAATCCCTCTTGTGCTTCAAGGGTTGCCCTGAGGTCCTTTGGGTAAGGAGGATGCTTTCAGCATTCTCTCTTCTTATCCTCTTCTGGACATAGCTAGCAGTATATCCCCTTCACCTCTAGCAAGCTCAAACATGTAAGCATCAGTCAATTTTCAAACAGTTAAATTATTTTCACTCTTAAACACCCTTCAATTCAAACAAGCAACCAAGAAACCTTGTGCTTTATCAACCAATAAACATAGTGCTCTGCCAAGTAAGCAACCTACTGTTATGATACCAACCTGATCTGATATGGGTGGTTGACTTTTTATGCTATGCAAGCACCTCCCACTCAATTAAAACAAATCAAGGATCTTGCTTATACATGCATGTGCGGAATTGAATTATTGATTCATGTGTCTGTGTTTTAACTGTTTTAGGTCTTTATGTGTGAGAAATTAATTTTTTTTTAAGATGATTAAAATCATGTACAAAAATCATAAATTACAACAAATTAGCCAACAACACATAACAACAAACATAATAAAGGAGTTCACCCTCAACACTTTAGCTACGTCTCCTTGAGCCTCGATAAATGGACTTAGATATTTGGGATTAAGATGGTCAATTTATTTTACAAGATGATTCTCAACTCCACTAGTTTCTTGGAATATACCAATGGTTTTAGAATACCAAAATACCCCTATATTGACTACTCACTCTCTGAAAATGGACCTAGGCCTCCCTTGGGCTTGACCTCTTATGTTGATGTCCTTGAGCTTCCCTGAGCTTCTCTATTTCAAAAAATATCCTAGAAGTCCTAGTGTGCTCTTGAAACTTTTCCTACTAACTTCAAAACATATCAATCATCCAAAATAGGTTATTCATTCACTCAAAATGAACTCAGGCTCCCCGTTATATGCCTCCAACACCTGGTGGCACTAGGCTCCCTGAAACTTCCCTGTGGCTTCTTCGACTATATAATTCTCCAAATTCTTCTGCAAAACCCATCATTGGTTTCATAAGGTTCAAGATAGTCAGAAATGATTATTGGTTTCCTAAGAATGGCCTCTGGCTGCCTTGGCTAGGCCTCAGTCTCCTAGTGGCTCCTAGTGGCCCTTGGAACTTCTCTGAAGCAAAATCACACTCAGAAGTACTCAGGTAGCTTTGAAAACTTCACAAATGGCTCTAGAATTCTCGTATTAGTCAAGATTAACTCTTTTTTTTCTTAGAATGGTCGAAAATTGAGCCTTCTACACTTTTTCCCAACATCTCTTAGGAAAAATCCACTAAATGTGGAGAACTCCAGTTAACTAGAGTTAGATTAGGGATGACCGCCAAATTTGGCACACCCCTATCCACTCTACTTATTACGTCATGCATTTAAAATTTACGGCTAGGGTGGTGGCCACATGCACACCCCCAACCGTTAAGTGGCTTATGCATTAGCGGAAACAACAGAATACCATATCGAAGTTTAATTAAACATACATACGTTCGCAATCAAACTACTCTTACATTTAAAACAGATCACGCATAGCCTTAAAAAACTTACATACACACGAAATAGGGTTAACGGGTCCCACAACATCAAAACAATCACAACACACCGCAAATCACTTTTCCAAAGTTTAACTTGGTACCGATAACTTTGAAACCATAATTTATGTGATGTGCACTCGTGCGCAACACGTGGCTCCCCTCATCACATCACATATTTCAACTTACTTCATCGCAAACAATTTAACATATCTTGGGAACTCTTAACTTCTAAATATTTTGATTTGCTAAATCACTTTTTCAGGTGCTGCAATATCTGCCGTTGGTTTGTTTCTCGATCTGATGATCCACATTATATCTCTGCCCTCACACTTCACATCGCAAGTTAAAAAATTTAACTTTGCAAAACTCTTTAACAATAAACTATGTTCTTTGTGATGTTTCTCAAATACAATGATATCTCTCCCATTGATCTCTCACTGCTGCTTTTGTGATCTAATCACCACCATTTAGCCCTCATTGTTTACTGGATCGCGACCGTCCATTCCACCTGCAACATTTCCATAGTTGTGGAATCCCTGATTCTATATGCAGAGTTCAAGAATCCATGACAACAACCAATTCAAATTCCACTCTGCTGGTCAATCGGGTTTTGAACTTGTTTTGGAAAGCGAACAGGCCATTTCAAACCCAATCCTATAACTTGAAGTTTGATCATTTTGAAATTTTAGCTAATCCTTAGGCGCTGATCCCAATCTGATCACTTAGGACAATATTTTTTTTTTTTTGAGTTCTCGTAAATATTTTTCAAGGTTGTCCACATTTCATGTGCATAAGTATTTCCTCTCACATGAGGAATGACATGATCTTTGACTCCATCCAGAATCAATGCTTTTTCCTTAGCATTCTTCTTGTTAAACTTTGCTAACTGTACAGGGTCATAAAGTACTACTACTGGGTGTTTTCTAGTGTGAACCATGATGTCCTAGACTTCTTCTTCCTCAAATATGCTCTGGATTCTCTCACTCTATGCATTGTAGTTGATATGCCCATCCAACTTTTCTTCCACCCTCAAACCCAAAGACATGTTTCTCTATCCTAACAAACTGAAATTTCAAATCTGGGTAAAGGTTTCAATTTTCTGTGTAAAAAATTAGCGTGATGTGATTTTCACTTTGTTGTCCCAAACTACACTTTGCAACCAACCAAGAAAATGTATAAAAATAGAAAATATGTCCAAGAAATAACACCATAGAAGATAAAACTTTAGATCTTCATTAATATCAAAACCCTTGAGGTAGGGCAACACCATACATTCACTCCTTAAGGAAGGAGATCACTCCACACGCCATATGCTTGGCAATACAATATTCCTCGACCCCTCTCAATGGAGAGTCTCTATCCTCCGTATAGGTTTGATATAGGCAATACCATCAGTCTCTCAATACCATACATCCAATAGAATGGGCTTATCCATTTATTCCCTAGCTAGATATGGTCCCTTGCATAATGTGAGTTAACCACTTTATTTATTAAATATGGCCATTTATTTATCATTCTTACATTATTACATCATATTAATGCCTTGGGTACCTCCCTTTGTAACCTATATTATCTCCCCTAGCTATACTACATTACAGCCCCCTTAAACATGTTTCATCCCCGAAACATGAGAAGAACACAAATAATAAGATCTACTCAAATGGGTATTCCATTGGTACCATTCATGTGCATCTAGCCATC
This sequence comes from Pinus albicaulis, assembly GCA_034641835.2. Classification (NCBI taxonomy): domain Eukaryota; kingdom Viridiplantae; phylum Streptophyta; class Pinopsida; order Pinales; family Pinaceae; genus Pinus; species Pinus albicaulis. Next base: position 777,118,358 of record CM076584.1, on the reverse strand, counting down.
CCAGAGAAAGGTGAACACTCAATCTAGTCGGTACCTCGTTCCCTTGAGATGGAAGTGGGTTCTGGTGGTTGTTATGTGTTGATGTGTTGTGGGTGGATCGTTGCACCTTTCTATGTGTTTTTTAGGGGTTGTTTTCCTTGTTGCTAATTCATTTCCACCTTGCTGGTTGTTGTGTTGCTGGGAAATGAGGGTGGTGATATGTTGAAGCTTTAACTGATGGAATATCTTTCATTAATTCCTCCATTATTGGTGATGGAGTGGTGTCTAGTTATTTTTTTCATACGTGCTTTGATGTATGTGTTTTTTTTTCTAACATCAAAGGCTAATCATCTGATGTGTCTGTTTCGTTAGAGATTTGTGCTTCTTCCTCCCTAGTCCTTGCATGGTTCCTAATGCAAATATCGTGCAATGTGATTTTCTTCTTTTTATACCAAAGCTTCATCAATTTCTTTTGCACATTAAAATTGATAGTACGAACAGATTCCATCCAAGGGTGTCCCAAAATAACATCCACAACAGCCATATCTGAAGCATAAAAATCAGAATGCAACACATACTTATCCATAAAAATCTTAAAATATTTATAAATTTGAACATCTTCATTATCAACCTGTGCGTTTTCAATATGTTTTGCTGGAACTTACATTTTTTAGCCAAATTAACATTGATACAATTATTCTTGCAACTAGGAATGATAGACACAATGATGTTCTCATTATGAATACTTCCATGAACCTATAATATGGAAACATTAGTATAAAATACGTCTTTATGGCTCTTAGTGTCCTTCTTTCCAGCTTGAGACCACTTGTCCAAAATGATTTTTTCAAGTTTTTTCTCGGGAAGTTTCCTCACTGAGCTGTCAAGTGAGGTCCACCATTTATTTGCCTCATCTTTCATATGAATCCCTATGGAGCATATCCAAAATTTTCAGTATTGAGCCTTGTAATATTGTAAAAAATCTTCAATAGTGGCCATCATCGTTTCATGTAAAATTCATCTTGTGAGAACCCCTAAAACAAAGTAAGGGTTTTGAAGAAAATCACTTACCTTGGAAAAAAATTAAAATGGACATTACTCGGTCAATATAACTCAAAATCCTTAATATAACACATTTTCAAAAATGGGATAGTCATTATGCATCTATCCATGTGATAAAATCTCGATCTAGGTACTTTGGAAACACAGATCTGTGCTGCAACTATCCCACCGTCACAAAATTTCTGAAAAAATAGCTGACTATAAATCAGTGATAACTCCCTCATCTGGACTCTGATTTGACCGATTTTTTTTTGAAATCAGGTATTTTTTCAAGGGTATCTCAGATCTAGAATTGTTTGTCCAAAATTCTACACCAAAATATACAAAATATATCAAGAGAACTGTCGTACACAAATTGTCGTCAGAAACATTTCTGCAATATAGCTGAATTTAAGTCAACGATATCGCCCTTATCCAAAGTCTGATTAGAATATTTTGTTTTTTGAAATTGGGTATTTTTGTGCAAGGAATCTAGATCTGCTATTTATTTCTGAAAAATTTTGTGCCAAAATTTTCATATATGCTCTGAAAACTTGTCGCCCAAAAATTTCCTGCAAAAAATGAAAAAACAAATCTCCCAAAATCTGCCCAAGAAAGTGCTCTGATTTATAAAAATGGAAAATATGCCCATGAAAAAACACCATAGAAGATAAAAATTTAGATCTTCATTAATATAAAAATCCTTGAGGTAGGGCACCACCATACATTCACTCCTTAAGGAAGGAGATCACTCCAGAGGCCATATGCTTACCAGTAGAATAATCCCTGACCTCCCTCAATGCAGAGTCTCTAGCCTCTATATGGGTTTGATACATGAAATTCCATGCGTAGTTACCATGGGTCTCTCAATACCATACATCCAATAAAATGGGCTTATCCCTTTATTCCCTAGCTACATGTGGTCCCTTGCATAATGTGGTTTAACCACTTTATTTATTAACTATGGCCATTTATTTATCATTCTTACATTATTACATCATATTATTCCCTTGGGTACCACCCTCTGTACCCTATTTTATCCCCCCTAGGTATACTACAGGTTCTTTCTGATCTCATTCTAAATTCAATCATCCCACAACCTCTCCCATAAAGGAAGGTTCTCACGTGCAACAACGCCATTCACAAAATTCTCTCAAGTATTTGGAGTACCATTCAAAGCAATCCTCACCATCTCAGTGGGTGAAATGGTCTCACCAACGGCTTCCAACTCATCTCTCATAGAAGTGATATTTGTGAGGTATTTTGTAGCACTATCAGTATTAGTCATTTTAATGGCCTTCATTTTCTCCCTTAGGACCACTTTTCTATTTTCATTTGAGCTCTGGTAAAGACTGGTTAAAGCTACCCACATTTCATGTGCATAAGTCTTTCCTCTCGCATGGTGAATGACATGATCTTTGACTCCATCCACAATCAATATTTTTTCCTTAGAATTATTCTTGTTAAACCCTACTAAATGTAGAGGGTCATCAGGTATTGCTAGTGGGTGCTGTCTGGTGTGAACCATAATGCCCCAGACTTCTACTTCCTCAAAGATGCTATGTGATGCAGGAGCATTAGACTTAGAAATTTTTTTGTATTTTAATAAACATAGGGGTCTTATGTTTGTAAGAAATTTGGTTTCCTATGTGTAATTATTAATTTTTTGAGTGATATTTAGAATAGGGATTAATTAAATATTGTGAGGAATTTTGTAAATGTTCTTGAATGTTGGAGAACATGAGAGAATTAGGCTAGTTGAGAGTTCATAGGGATTGAGAGATTTAGGAATTAATTGTAAATCCTAAATTAGAATTTGGTTCATGATTTTGTGGATGAGAGATGATTCTTAGGGACTAGCTCAGGAAAATGAGGAATTAGAAGATATTCAGGATTTTGTTGAGATGATGGAGGATATGAACTAAATTGGTTAGCAATTTTTTGTATAAAAATGATAAGCCTTAAGGCATTAAGAAGGAGAGATTCAGTATGTTAAATAGGAGATTGTAGCCAATGGGCATAGGAAGATAGAGGCCACTGAAATAGAAAATCAGGCCAAATATGGTAAGCATGTTTTGATGTATCTATACATTTGATTAATGAATGAGGAATTTAGGTAAATACGGGTGTTACTCATTTCATGTGTTGAGCGATCATAATTGAATATTTATGGTTTTGTATGGTAACCAAGGTAAATTAATTCCGTCATTGTGTATTCAAATTATAGCTTTCAATAAATTTGTAAGAATTGTGATTAATTGGGTTTATAAAGATGAATTAGAACTTTGTATAAATATTAATCACTGGTTTGTTGGTAGCTGGAGTGTTGAACTGTAATAATCATTTTGCAGTATCGAAGTCTTTGTGAATGGAATAACCATGTTGAGGTTGCATACACGTCGAGAAGAAACCACAGTGAAATTCCTCAGGCCACCGAATTGAATAATGTGATTCACGTAGAAATCGATAGCACAGATTCAATTCAAGGAATTATCACACATGGAATTTCCCGAGAAAGCTCTACAAGAAGCAACGGTGTAACAGATTCTTCACTGCTGCTCTGGTTTTAATTCTAAAAAGGAACGCTGACTTATTTATATGGGTCAAGGTTTCATATACACGATTTTATGAAATCCGTGAATCGATAAAATAGTGAAGGTCGATTTAAACGAAATTGATATCGTTGAGATCGATAATATGAAGCACAATTTTATTTTAAGCCATAGACTCAAACATATTGATATTGTGATTATTATACAAATATTCATTTCCGTCGATTGAATATATATCCCAGAACCATTGAGTGGAGAATGTACAAGTATGAAGTAGTTCCAAACCAGAAGGTGGCATCTTGCATACAATAAGAGTAATAATTGGTAAAGGTTGGCACTGTAATTATAGTAGCATCGTATTGCATGGAGAAGGCGAATGGAACTATGCAGTTTAAACCGTGAGTTGACATTGCAGTGAACAGTGAAGACGGTTTTGAAAACCAACAAGAGGTTTTTCGCATAGAATGAAAGAGGTAAGTGGTAATTATAAAAAGGGATGCGATAACGTTAAAGAGGTGACACGTTGCATTTTGAAACCACCAATTTCGCATAATTTGAAACCTTTAAATACCGTGCATATTAATTTGTGATTGTTGTGGGATCAACTGGCATGGAGAGATCATCGATTTAAGGTGCATTGGCAAAGTTGTGGGCTCAATTATATTAATTATGATGGCACTTGGTTTTAAATCAAAGCCTAAAACTTTGAGCATCCACTTATAAATGTTGTAAGTTACCAATTGATTAATCAAAATTGAAATCATTAATGCATTTTATATAAAGTGGATATTAATTATGGTTTATAACCATAATCCTAAAAATGGGAACAACTTCTACATGAGAGGTTGACATTGTTTGGATTTATATGCATGTGGTTATGCATAATTCTATATTAGGATGCATTTGTTGGGTTTTCACAGCCAAAAGCAGAGTTGGCAAAGCTCTTTTGAAGATTTTTTTTTTTTTTAATTGTAAATAATTCATGTATGATGAAGGCAATAAGTAAAGCTCATATTTTAAGCCTGGTTGACAGTAATTGTAGATTTGAACATATATGCAGTGAAAGCATGATAATCTAAAATTATGAGGAAATTCATATTTGGAGAATCTGGGTTGAAAAGAAAATGTGCTTTGAAGATTTACAAAGTTATGTTTTGAAATATGTATATACAAGAACAATGGTGATGACAGAAAGGAAAGGGGGATCAGATTTGAATCTGATAGACAACATGTAGTGTAGCAGAATATTGGAAGAATTTGTAGAATCAAGTACAAATGAGTGGTGAAACAAGATCACACAGAAATCTTGAAGGTGGGGTATTTTAATTTTATTTGAATATTATGATTGCAGAATTAAGGTTGCAGACAGTTGAAGAAAATCTTATGGAAATAATATCACAACTTTAAGAGAAACGATGAGGGAAGGAAGTAAAGGTTTCTAAGTGAAAGAAGAATGTGGAAGAACCTTGAAGAATTCCAATAGAGGTTGGATAGAAAAGGGAAGTTGTGTTCTTAAAAGGTGCAGAGGAGTTGAAGCCTAGAAGGAGTAGAGAAGAATTCTCAAGAGGTTCTAGAGAATAAAGAACTAGTGCTTTCCAAAAGACCAAGTCCAGAGAGGGGATTGGTGAGGTAAGTGGAAACAGGGAGGAATTGTTGTTGTAGAGGCTTTAGTACGGATCATGATGAATGAGTGAGGAACTCATGAATATAGAAATGGAGAAGAAGATGACTACTGATAGTCATAGTAGAAATATAAGAGGTTTTAAGAAAGACCACAACATAATAAAAGTGAAGAAAGAAGATTCCAAGGAAAATGACATACAAAGATAGTTAAGTAAGGAAGAGTGTGAGAGAGAGAAATTTGAGATAGCAGTCTAGCTTGAAGTGTTTTTGGATTTGTTACAGAGGAAGGAGGAAGACCAGAGGTATGTTTTTCTTATAAGAAGTATGATATGGTGGCATAAGCTACAGATGAAGAAAGAGAAAATGATAAATGCTTGGCTGAGGGAAAAATTACTTAGAATAAATAAGTATTTGGGGAAAGACTTGAAGAGTGAAACTTCAAGTGAGACCAAGAGGTCACATGATTTTAAATCTGATAAATTTTGTATGTTTGCGGGAAGAACATGTGAAGAAAGATAAACTGCTGATATTGTCATAAAGGAAGAGGAAAATGGGACAACCAGATCTCATGTAAATGTCCATACACAGTTCGGGTAAAGTTTTACTTTTCAACATATTGAAAGCAGAGGAATTTTAACTTATGATGATGGCAAAAAGTAGGAAGAAGTGGAGAAGGAAATCAAGCAACCAATTGAAAGGCTTAAGGGGATTGAAGAAAATACCATTGAAGAATTTCTGAATTGTACAGAGGATTTGGAACAACAAGATGATTTGGTGATTAAATCATAAAATGAGACTATAAGGTCTTATGGTTTTAAAACTAACACGCTGTGTGTGAATGCAAGTATTGCAGAAGATAAACCATCTTATGGAACTGTATTGAGTGAGGCTGAAAGTTGCCAAGAAAAATATGATGATGAATATCTTTCAGATGAAGATCAAGTTGAGTTATTGCAACAAAAGGAGTTCATAAATTCCTTGTTCAATGAAAGAAATGGTTTCAGTGGAGGTGTGACAATTATGTCTGATGACGAGGAATCTTTTATTGGTAATGGAAAAGAGAAATTGATTTTCTTAAATGGCCAAATGAAGAGTGATGGACATACAACTAAAACTATCACAAAGATGGAGGATCATAATTCTACTCTAATGAAGAATGAAGAATTAGTGTCACCAGGAAACTTGATTTATGACAAAGAAGAAGATAGTGAGGATTGTACAAAGATTTTTTCGAATGAAATGACAAATTTGTGGCATGAGTTAAGTATTTTGGAGAAGAGGGTAGAAAAACAAAGAATAAGGGTTGAAGTTGTAAAGTCAGAGCTGAATTTTTATGAACCAGAGCAAAGAGGCATCCTTGAAATGGATGATATGGAAGAGAGACTAGCTGACAGTATCAAGAATTATTTAGAGAAGTTGAATCAGCATAATGATGTGCTGATAGAGGAGGAAATTTTAGAGCAGCAAATTGAAATGTTGCCAGAAGAAGAAGAGACACAAAGGTATTATGATTTTGATTTTAAAGATTGTTTTATGATTGCAGGTATTGTTGAAAAGACTAAAGAATGTTTGGTCCAGGAGATCAAATTAAAGAAAATAAAAGGAGATGCCAGTACATGGCAGAATAAATACTAGTCCAAGAAATTGTTGAAGAAATAAGACAAAGAAATTGTTGTAGAAATTTTCTGAATAATGAAGATTTATTCACCGAGATTAACCTGATCATACACAAATTCGATTTGCTTCATAACACATAATCTCTTCTACAAATTAATCATCACATGCAGAAAATAAAACAAGCGGTAGAACATCAATTCACACACATAGAACGCAGCATGTATGGGGAAAGCTTATAGCTGAAAACCCCCAGCTATATGTATCATATAAAATAGATGAGAACATGTAACTTTACACAATACAATACTCCTCACAAGTACTCAGTACTGTCTCCAAAAGCTACACACAAAACTAGCTCAGTTTTGAACAAGTCAAGGGTTCAAAACTCCTCCACTAGCTGCCTGCCTCTACTACGCAATCCAAAGTGTGAATGTAGCTGAACCAAGTTCGAATTCACCTTGATTGAACAGCGCAATCATCGCTGGCACTCTCCTCCCACTGATTGTGCAAATCTCATGCACAACTAATGTACAACTGCTGTCGATCTCACCCTTCCATCTACCTCTTCCACTGGTCTTCCACTGAACTGTCCATGCACTGAGTTAACTGATGAGTTATTTAGTTGAATAACGAGTTAATAATTAGTGAATTAAATAATATTTAATTCACCCAACTCATCTCTAGTGTAATCGCCAGTTAAACTGATCACAACTAGTTCAACTAGTCTCAACTCCATCAACTCTTCAATCAACTCCACCGAACTCCGCCACTTGAGCTCTAACTAAAGTCAACCATGCATTAGCTCAACAAACCCATGGGAATAGCGTAAATCCTCATGTCAGCTGCATGCCCCACCTCCGGGGGTCAAATTGAAGTGCTCCAAGAGAGTAAACTGAAGTTTAGAGTCCAAATATTATAAGGGTAAATAATATTCGACTGTTCTATTTTTAGACAGGCAGTCTAAAAATAGACTTCAACCTAAATGTCTAAAAATAGAGGTCCATCTATTTTTACCAACATGAAAAACCCTCCAGGAATAGAATACTGCAACTCCCATTCCATGATCCATATGTCTAAAAATAGACATAGTCTAAAAATAGACTTTGCGCCAAAAATAGCCTGCGGGCCCACCTAGTGAAGGCGACTTCATTTCACTAGGCTCCATCATATTGCTGCATTTTCAACACTCCCTCTCAACAAGATACGGATTATCTGTAACCCCTATCTTGCCTCTGTGGAACTCTAATTTTCTCCTGGTGAGCGCCTTCGTCAGAATGTCAGCATCCTGATCCTCCGTGGGAATATATGAAAGCATCATGATCCTCCGCTGAACACAATATTTGATATGATGGTACCTGATGTCGATGTGTTTGGATCTATCATGAAATACTGGATTAGCCGAGACCTTAATGCAGCTCTGGTTATCACAATAAATCACAATAGGGTCCAAATGCGACCCGAACAATCCGACGAGGATCTTCCTCATCCATATAGCCTCGCATGCAGCCAAACTCGCTGCCATATACTCAGCCTCTGCTGAACTGAGTGCCACGGATATCTGCTTCCTGCTGCACCAGGAAACTGCTATCGATCCAATGCTGAAGATACCTTCAGATGTGCTCTTACGGTCCATTGGGCTCCCTACCCAATCTGCATCCGTGAAGCCATAAAGCTTCACTCCATCCTCCTGTCTATACCAAAGTCCATATCCCGATGTGCTACTGAGATAACGCAATACATGCTTGCCTGCCTTCTAGAAGAGCTTGGTAGGCTTAACCATAGCTTGCGAAAGCTGGTTAACATCATAGCATATATCGGGTCGTGTATTGACCAAATACATAAGCGACCCCACCAACTGTCGATAGACAGTGGCATCCACTACCTCCGCTGAAGTAGCATCCTCCTTCCTCCAACCACCAGGAAGAGGAGTATCAACAGGCTTGCAGCCATGCATGTTGAACCTCTCCAGTATCTCCCAGGCATACTTGCCCTGAGAAACAAACAGTCCACCACTGTGCTGCCAAATCTCCAATCCCAGGAAATAATGAAGGAGGCCCAAGTCCTTCATCTCAAACTCTCGTGCAAGATCCTCCTTGCATGAAAGTATCAACAGCTCATCACCCATCAAAATCAGATGATCTACATACAGTACAATGATCAGCAGCTTCCCCTCCACCATAATCTGGTACAGGTTAGGATCTGCCTCACTCTTGGAGAATCCAAGCTCGGTGAAATAACTATATATCCGAGTGTACCAAGCACGAGGTGCTTGCTTCAACCCATACAGTGCTCTCTTGAGTCGGCACACATGCGACTCACTGCTGAAGATCTCGAAACCTTCGAGCTGCACTATGTACACCTCCTCCTCAATGACTCCATTGAGGAACGTAGTCTTCACATCCATCTGATGGATGTGCCACCCCATCTGCGCTAAGAGAGCTAGGATCGTCTGTATGGAAGAGTACCTTGCGACAGGTGCAAAGGTATCCTCATAATCGATCCCCTCGATCTGCGAGAAGCCACGGGCAACAAATCTCGCCTTGTACTTCTCCACACTCCCGTCAGCTGCCTGCTTCACTTTGTAGATCCATCGCGAACCCACCACTGATTTCCCCTCCGGTCTTGGGACAATCTCCCATGCACTGTTTCTGACGATCGAATCATATTCTTCGATCATGGCATCTACCCATGCGGGTTCCTCCACAACTTCCTCGAAAGAGGATTGCTCTGTCACGACACATTTTCTCACAAGAGCCATGTATCCAGTGTACCAGTCCGGTGACTGCCTCTGTCTGCCTTGTGTTGTAGGTGGTCCTACAACCTTCTCTGCATCTTGAGCCAGTCGCTCAGCCTCTGTAGTGCGCTTGCGCCCTCTGATGGTTGGCGTTGCATGAGTGGTTTCTTCCACTCCATGAACTTCCTATTGTGGCTGATCCACATCAGGAAGCTCATCCTTAGGAGCTAAAAGCTCCTCATCTGCATGCAAGTGTGGCTCCCTCTCAAGCGAACACTGCATGGCTTTCTCCTCCTGAAATTTGATATCCCGTCGCACAACAGTCTTGCGACTGTCTGGCACATACACCCGATAGTTGTGGGGCATATCAGTGTACCCCACAAATATTCCAACCTCTGCGGTTGGATCCAGCTTCTTTCTGACATCCTTCGTCACATGCATGTAGACAGAAGAACCAAAAAATTCGCAAATGGGAAATGTCAGGCCTCTTGCCAGAATAAGCCTCCTCTGGTGTACTCATGCCAAGAATCTTGTGAGGACAACGGTTCTGCACATATACTACTATATTGCATGCCTCAGCCCACAAGTGAAGGGGTAGGCCCTGATCATGCAACATCGCCCGTGTAGCACCCACAATAGTTCTGTTCTTCCGCTCAGCCACCCCGTTCTGCTGTGGGTTATGGGGTGCGATGAGCTCTCTCCAAATCCCTTCTGCGTTGCAAAAGTCCTTGAATTCAACCGAGATGAATTCACCACCATTGTCGCTCCTAAGAGCCTTCACCTTCTTCCCCGATTCCTTCTCGACCAGTGCTTTGAACTCACAGAACTTAGAGTATGTCTCGCTCTTCTTCTGCATGAAGAATATCCAGCACTTTCGAGAGAAATCATCAACAAAGATCACGTAGTACTTGTGCTTTGCTTTCGAAGCTACTGAGAAAGGACCACACACGTCTGTGTGAACCCTCTCAAGGATCGTCGTGGCGCGACTATCCTTCTCGTGAAAGGTGGCTTTCACAAACTTCCCTAAAGTACACCCCTTGCACTGATCTGACTGTGCAAGGGTGCCCTTAGGAAGCCCAGTAGAAATCTACTGCAGGATCTTCAAAGCTCCATGGTGAAGGTGGCCCAATCTCCGGTGCCACAGTTCGCCCTCATCATCCCGGCTTACCACTTCTCCCATTTTGCATGCCATTGCTGCGTATCCATCTAATTGAAATTGATAAAGGTTCTTGACTCGAACCCCTATCTTTCGGGTCTCTCCAGTTGTCTTACTGCGCAGGAAAGTCTTTCCTTCGCTGAAGACCACATCATACCCCTTGTCTTCCAACATCGCCACAGAGATCAGGTTCTTCATCAATCCTGGAACATGAAAAAATTCCTTCAATATGAAGGGTTTACCAGACTCCCTCTCAAAGGAAATGGTACTGATACTAGTCGCATTGTATCTACCATCATCGCCCATCTCGATGTGGACTCCAAGATCCTTTTCCTCCAGATCTGAAAACAGATCTCGATCTCCGGTCATGTGAAATGACACACCACTTTCCAAGAATGATACTGATCCCACCACACTTGAAACCAATCATTTGATCAGTGAAAAATCTAGTTCGAATTGAGAATCCAATGCCTCTCCCGCTGCAGATCCAGCAGCATGCTTATTTTTCTTCTTCTGCAGACAATTTGTGACATAATGTCCGTGTTGGTGACAGTGAAAGCACTTCACCTTGGACATGTCTTTCTTCTTGCCTTTCACACCAGACTGAGAAGCCTTCTTTCTCTTCCCCTTCTTTGCTTTGGCAGCCAAAGCGCAATTTTCTTGATCAGATACCTTTGATGAAGATCCGTCCCTGGTAGTCCTCCTAATCTCCTCTTGCATGAGATCCGACCACAGTCGCTCCCATCTCGAAAACTTCTCCCGACCATTGACACTGTCCTGATAGGAGTGCCAACTCTTTGAAAGACCAAGGAGAGCTAGGTTCACCAAGTCCTCATCATCGACAGTCACCTCCACACTTCCCAGCTCATCTCTGCACTGAGTGAACTTCGTGAGGTATTTTGCGATGTTGTCGCCTTTCTCCATCTTAATGTTTCTGAGTTTATCTTTGAGCGCCAAATTCCTTTGGTCTCTCTTGATCTGGAATAGATATGTTAACGCTTTACACATTAAATATGGAGAAGCTTTTCCATGTAGGCTGGATACAATGTGATCCTTTACGCCCTCCAACAGAATCCTTCGACATTTTGCTTGTTTCTTTTGCCATGCCTCGACAACAGCAGCATCAGTAGAAGTAGGCTTTGGAATCTCTTTCTCCATGAATTCCAATAGCCCATTATCATCTAATACAGCCTCCATGCGGTCTTTCCATGCAACATAATTCGAACTGCCTTCCAAGGCATATTCTAGTCACAATCCGTTGAAAGACATTTTCGCCGCGGCACCAAGAACACAAATCTGCAAATTCGAATTCCAAGAGCTGATAACTCAACCAATTCTGATCTACACTTGAGAAAAAATTATTTCCAAATCAGAGATTGACCGCATGGGCATTTACCAGACCTTTCACTTTCCGAAGAAAGATGAATCCGGAGGCTACTTGGCCCGAGTGCAGACTCTGTCCGAGGAAATAATTGCAATCACCGTAATAGATCTTTGACAATTAATTTCGCTCTGATACCATGTAGAAATTTTCTGAATAATGAATATTTATTCACCGAGATTAACCTGATCATACACAAATTTGATTTTCTGCATAACACATAATCTATTCTACAAATTAATCATCACATGCGGAAAATAAAACAAGCGGTAGAACATCAATTCACACGCATAAAACGCAACATGTATGGGGAAATATTATAGCTGAAAACCCCCAACTATATGTATCATATAAAATGGATGAGAACATGTAACTTTACACAATACAATACTCCTCACAAGTACTCAGTACTGTCTCCAAAAGCTACACACAAAACTAGCTCAGTTTTGAACAAGTTAAGGGTTCAAAACTCCTCCACTAGCTGCCTGCCTCTACTGCGCAATTCAAAGTGTGAATGTAGCTGAAACAAGTTAAAATTAACCTTTATGGAACAGCGCAATCATCACTGGCACTCTCCTCCCACTGATTTTGCAAAGCTCATGCACAACTAATGTACAACTATTGTCGATCTCACCCTTCCATCTACCTCTTCCACTGGTCTTCCACTGAACTGTCCATGCACTGAGTTAACTGATGAGTTCTTTAGTTGAATAATGAGTTAATAATTAGTGAATTAAATAATATTTAATTCACCCAACTCATCTCTAGTGTAATCGCCAGTTAAACTGATCACAACTAGTTCAACTAGTCTCAACTCCATCAACTCCTCAATCAATTGCACCGAACTCCGCCACTTGAGCTCTAACTGAAGTCAACCATGCATTAGCTCACCAAACCCATGGGAATAGCATAAATCCTCATGTCAGCTGCATGCCCCACCTTCGAGGGTCAAACTGAAGTGCTCCAAGAGAGTAAACTGAAGTTTAGAGTCCAAATATTATTAAGGGTAAATAATATTCGACTGTTCTATTTTTAGACAGGCAGTCTAAAAATAGACTTCGACCTAAATTTCTAAAAATATAGGTCCATATATTTTTACCAACATGACCAATCCTCCAAGAATAGCATACTGCAACTCCCATTCCATGATCCATATGTCTAAAAATAGACTTTGCGCCAAAAATAGCCTGTGGGCCCACCTAGTGAAGGCGACTTCATTTCACTAGGCTCCATCATCTTGCTGCATTTTCAACAATTGTCATAAGTGAAAATCAGGAAGAAGTTACCGAATGCAGTAAAAAAAAGGGTAAGGATGAAAGGGTGACAGTAAGAATAAAATTTCAGAAATCAAGAGGTGAAAGTAATCAGTAGTCAGAAGATATATTAGACAAAGAAATTGAATTGATAATAAGGCTAATGGTGAAAGTGTCTCAAAATAAGACAGCAGCAGGAAAGAAAAGATGCAGTAGAAAAAGGAAGACAAGAATAGACTGTGAAATTATAGCTAGTGGGAAGATGCAGAATAAAGTATGGAAGCCTGGGAAATTGTAGATGAAGAATGATGAAGACGATGCAACTTATGGACAACAAAAAGACAAAGTATGGGATCCAAGAATACAAATATTAAAAGAACATGATCAAGAGATCATGATTATTTTAACCTTGGAAGTCTGATGCAGGAGCATTAGGCTCAGGAAATTATTTGTATTTTAATAAACATAAGGGTCTTATGTTTTTAAGAAATTTGATTTCTAATGTGTAATTATTAATGTTTTGAGTGATATTTAGAATATGTATTAATTAAATATTGTGAGGAATTCTTTAAATGTTCCCGAATGTTGGAGAACATGAGAGAATTAGGCTAGTTGAGAGCTCATAGGGATTGAGAGATATAGGAATTAAGTGTAAATCCTAAATTAGAATTGGGTTCATGATTTTGTGGATGAGAGAGGATCCTTAGGGATTAGTTGAGGCAAATGAGGACTTAGAAGATATTTAGGATTTTGTTGAGATGATGGAGGATCTGTACCTAAATTGGTTAACAATATTTTGTATAAAAATGATAAGCCTCAAGGCATTAAGAAGGAGAGATTCAGTATGTTAAATAGGAGATTGTAGCCAACATGCATAGGAAGATAGAGGCCACTGACATAGAAAATTAGGCCAAAGATGGTAAGAATATTTTGATGTATCTGTACATTTGATTAATGAATGAGGAATTTAGGTAAATATGGGTGTTATTCATTTCATGTGCTAAGCGATCATAATGGGGCATTTATGGTAACTAGGGTAAATTAATTCCATCATGGTGTATTCGAATTATATCTTTCAAGAAATCCGTAAGAATTGTGAGTAATTGAGTTTATAAAGATGAATTAGAACTTTGTATAAATATTAATCACTGGTTTGTTTGTAACTGGAGTGTTGAACTGTAATAATAAGTTTGAAGTTATAGAAGTCTTTGTGAATGGACTAACCATGTTAAGGTTGCATACATGCTAAGAAATGAAATTCACATAGAAATCAATAGCACGGATTCAATTCAAGGAATTATCACATGTAGAATTTCCCGAGAAAGCTCTACAAGAAGCAACAATGTTACAGATTCTTCATTGTTGCTATGGTTTTAATTCTAAAAAGGAATGCTGAATTACTTATATGGGTCGAGGTTTCATATACAGGATTTTATGAAATCTGTGAATCGATAGAACAGTGAAGGTCGATTTCAACGAAATTGATATCGTTGAGACTTGAGATCGAGCATATGAAGCATAATTTTATTTTAAGCCATAGACTCAAGCATATTGATCCTTTGATTACTATACATATATTCATTTCCATCAATTGAATATATATCCCAGAATCGTTGAGTGGAGAATGCGCAAGTATGAAGTAGTTCCAAACCAGAAGGTGGTATCTTGCATACAATAAGAGTAATAATTGGTAAAGGTTGGCACTGGAAGTAGAGTAGCATCGTATTGTACGGAGAAAGTGAATGGAACTATGTAATTTAAACCATGAGTTAACATTGCAGTGAAGAGTGAAGATGATTTTGAAAACAAACAAGAGGTTTTCGCATAGAATGAAAGAGGTAAGTGGTAATCCTAAAAAGGGATGTGATAACGTTAAAGAGGTGACACGTTGCTATTCAAAACAACCCATTTCGCATAAGATGAAACCTTTAAATATCATGCATATTAATTTTCATTTGTCATGGGATCAACTGGCATGGAGAGATCATTAGTGCAAGGTGCATTGGCAAAGTTGTGGGCCCAATTATATTAATTATGCTGGCACTTGGTTTTAAATCAAAGCCGAAAACTTTGAGCATCCACTTATAAATGTCGTAAGTTACCAACTAATTAATCAAAATTGAAATCATAAATTAATTTTATATAAAGTGGATATTAATTATGGTTTATAACCATAATCCTAAAAAGGGGAACAACTTCCACGTGAGAGGTTAATATTGTTTGGATTTATATGCATGTGGTTATGCATAATTATATTTTAGGATGTGTTTGTTGGGTTTTCGCAGCTTTTCCTATGTCACTATGGATTCTCTCCCTCCATGCACTATAGTTGATATGCCCATCCAACATGTCTTCCACCCTCAAACCCAAATACATGTTTCTCTGTCCTAACAAAATGGAATTTCAAATCTGGGTAAAGGTTTCAATTTTCTGTGTAAAAAATTAGCTTGTTGTGATTTTGACTTTTTTGTCCCAAACTGTGCTTTTCAGCCAACCAAGCTTTGATACCTTGAAGAAATTTCAACCCCCAGTCTGGTTATCAATTTTCCTTATCACTCCATGCATATAGTTTAAATCCCAGCATGATAAAAATACTAAAATTTGGAAATGGCAGAAATTTATGAAAACACAAATTCAGAGATTTCAAAACTGTTGGAAAATGGAGAAATAAAACACAGTAAAA
Organism: Pinus albicaulis; assembly: GCA_034641835.2. NCBI lineage: Eukaryota > Viridiplantae > Streptophyta > Pinopsida > Pinales > Pinaceae > Pinus > Pinus albicaulis. The sequence goes on along the minus strand of CM076584.1, from coordinate 777,102,339 downwards.
TATGATAGCCACACACAAAAATGACAGAGATTTTTGGTCAATGTGACCCTAGAAAGGCCCCCTACAACTCTTGGGGAAAACTAGTTTGAGAGCTCTTCTTTATTTCTAAAAATTATTTTATAGAGAAGCTGAAATACATAGTAAAATTCCAACAACCAAAATTTACAACTTATCTTGATTTCCGTGGTTGAACTCTGCCTCAGAAAATGTTCCAATAGAAAATAGAAAATTACAGTAGAAATTTACAGCATTAAATGTTGTACTGTCCACCTTGAAAACCATGCCTAGAACTTAGTTGTATGACCATACGGACTATATGAAATGTACGGAAAAGTACAATTGTAATTCCTTCTAGAAATTGATGCCCTGCTACCTCAGAAAACATGCCCAGTAGCCTCAAAGTTTGTGGCTTCAGTCTGTTGTTATCTCCTCCTTGACTTTCACACTTTTGCTCCTTGGAAATCATGCCAAGCTCCTACTATACAGATTCTTCCTTGGGATGTGCACCAATAAATTTTGTTGTACGAATTTGTTGGAAGTGTCCTTGCTGTCCCTCCTTCAACTTCACACTGCTCAGAAATTTTCTCCTTGCTCTCTCTTCTCTTTCTCTCAATATCTCATGAAAGACTGAATTGATATTTTTATTCTTCTCATCTCCTTTTACCCTAAATGACCTTTTGGGTAACCCTAAGATCTATTGGCTAAGATTCATTTAGATCTAGGGATGAGAATAAATGTGCATTTAATTCTCACTATCTATTTTTTTAACTCATGCACTTAAATAAAGACCCACTTAGCCTTTTATTCCATAGTCACTTTTTCACTTTATAATTTTTTATTGATTTTAATAAAGTCACTTTAAAATTAGAATGTAGATTTACCACTTATAAAATCACTTTAAAAGTAGATTTGACTTTACCACTTATAAAGTCACTTTAGGAGAAAAGTACAAATAAATTTGGACACTTTTCCCTAGGCCAAAGATCAAAGCCTTAGGGAACCACTTGTCCTCTAGTACACAAATTTTAACACATTTGAGCTGAAATCCTGATGAACCTTGTGACAAAATTTTAGACCTTGGTTCATTATATTTTCAGATATATTATCTGAGGAAGTTAGGGTTTTTGCAGGATATCGAATTCCATGTCAAATAGGTCACCTTGGGAAAAGAGTCATAACATTCTCCCTGAGCGTTGGATTCAAATTTCATAAAAGTGATAGGAATTGGATGGAATTTAGTTTTTTGGGTATTTTTTTAATGCCAAAGGTCAATACAGTGACACATGTCAGTTCGTACAAGTTCGCTCTATTGAACCAGTCTATAATTAGGTCATCATGGGAGATTGTTAATAACTCTTTCTTGAAGAATCCAATATTGATCAGACCTGTGGGGTTGGAAAGAGGACTCATAATAATACTATAGGAAAAAATTTCATGCTTGGAGATCTAAAATTAGATATATACAAAAAGGTATGATATTTCTCCATTATTGCTAGGTGTTGGGTATAGTTTATTTCAAGGGTGTGCCGCAGAATTTAGGGGTTGATTTAGTGATTGTTTGAAGGACATTACAACAACATTTTGTGCCCTAACCAGTAACGTATATTATTTTAGTGATTCATTGTATGATTTAGTGATATGATTATTGAAGCATAGAAAATACATTGAGTGTGATCTAAATATTTTCGAACCTATCTTTACTTGTGACAGTGAGGTAGTGACATTAATCTTGATTGTGTCTTATAATGATCTAAATACTAGAGTAGTTGGAATATGACAGTGTGTTGACATGATAACCTATAACATGTGAAATACCTATGACTCAATATTATGTGCGGTGATGTCACTTAGCATAATAATGAAAATTTTATCTCAACCTGACACTCAGACCTAGACATAACAATTATGTTGACACCTTGATTTTGACTTTCAAAATGAACTTGAAAACGGTGATTCTGCTATGACATTATATGAAAGTGGTATAAAATGTTATTGAATCAGTATTGTTGGGCTATATGACATTTTCTATATAGAAATATTTCTTTGATAAGGAAAAACCCTTGGTGATTGCAATTATTTACTTAACAATGATTTAAAATATCATAATATGGATTGACATTGATAAGATGTATTTGCTTTGAACTTAACATATGGTTGAACTTGACATAATTAACAATAATTAACACTTGTGAATTTATGTTAACTTAACTTGATGGATGAAGACAATACTCATATTGACTTTGACATCCTAAGCATGAATTAGAAACATTAAGTAATTACATGTATAATGACATTTTGCCCTATGTTTGACTTACAATGAGAAGATAATCAATTGCAGGTCATCGAGATAACTTGAGACACCTTTGGGTTATGCCATCATTTGATATCAATGCAATATAGTTGCCACATTGTGTGCAGCCTGATATGATGATGAAAATGATACAATATTGATCACTATTCATTCGTGAGCAATGTGAGACAATGTTTTGATGAATATTCATTTGTGAAGTGACATTTTGTGGTAGATGACAGTTATACAATAATTTGCAGTGACAGTGATATACAGTGTGTAGTGACAGTGATATAGTGATAGATTGATGTGTAGCTTTGCACAATGATCAGTGGCTACCAGGATTCGATATTTATTCTACAACTTCCTTACAACTATTCTACATTGATTCAAAGTACATGGGGTCTAGTGTGTAATATTCCAAATTTTCCATTAGTCAATTGGAATATTAGAGCTCTTACTTTTATTATTTAGTTAAGTAAATAAAACGGTGGAGGGACCCATAAACCCCATAGATGAGAAAAATTCACTTTTTTTTGTTAATGTGGGTTAGTTAGGAAGTGGAGAAACATTATGGAGTAGCAGGGCAACTATTTAATGAAGGAAGAGTGGAGATCATGAGAAATAATGAGGAAGATGGTGGAGATAGTGGAGGAATAAAAGTAAGATCATAGGGAAATAATGATGCGGTGATAGAGGAAGTGGTGAATTAAATGCACACATGATGGAGGGAGTCTAGAGTACATCAAGAAATGATGGAGATCATGGGGAGATAGTGTAGTATTCATGGAGAATAGTTCCCACATGTGCAGAATAGTAATGAGGTGGGCCGAGGCTAGGGAGGATCACAAAGCATAAAAGGAGGGTGAGAGAAGGCATATACAACATTCGAGATTTTGATACTATGTTTTCATTTGACATTTCTTTGTACGCTTCAGCTATTTAGCTAAGTCTGTAGTGTTGTTTAACACACAGGTGTTCCCAAGCTGGAATCCCACCCTTATCCACGGGGTACATCCATTCATCATACGACATCTGTTCCATATTCATCCCCTCTCTTCAGCGCATACAGATTCAGGAATTATGCATTCCTGCTTGAGGGTTTGAGAGGAGGAAGGTAGTTCTTAGCATTTCAGCTAGGAAAATGGTGAAGGGATCAAAATTTTACCTTGTGCTTCTATTTTAGTATTCCAGGAGCATCATTGTAAAATTTGGCATGAGGCTATCATTCTACACCTCCATGCAGCAGCAATTGCTCTAGGAATTGTGCAGTCCCGTAGTGTAGATCCCGTGGAGGAGGGAAGTTCCAAGTATTTCAGCTTGAAATCCTATGAGGGATCATCCTCTCACTTTTTTGAGGTTATTTCCATAAACTATGAGCTATATTCCATCACCTACTACTATTCTATAACTTCAACCCTCTTTACAACACAGACCATTCCAGCAGTTGTGTATTCAGTAGCTGCAACTTGAGAGGAGTAAGCAGGAGCTAGATCTAAAGCTTCTAGCTCAGGAATCAGGAGAAGGGGCCAACCCTTGATGAGTTGATCTTATTGGGTGCTATTGCAGTAGTTATATTATCATTTCAGCCCCATCTCATTAGTTACCCAGGAGGAGTGCGTAATTCAGCTAGCAGGGGTGCAGTTGGCAACCCAAAAAGGGCTAAAAATCCAAAGTCAAAATATGGCCAAACCATTTCTGGGTTTTTTTTGGGTTTTTATAGTAGAGTCTATGGTTAAAATCTTGGATATTTATGAGCACTCTAGAAGCCTCCCACACATGGTTCTTCTTCACAGTAGAAGCAGTTTCTAATAGGTGTAGCAGTAGCACAACACCATCTCTAGTGCTAGGATTTAGAGTTATTTAAGCCTCTTATTGTTGGATTGAGTGCATCTTCTTTGGAGCATTGTGTACTTTATATTTGTTTTTGTTTATAATGATACGAATCAGTTGTTACTTCTCATGGTTTTCATGTCTTAATATAATCTCCAGTAGTAGCATATCTCTGACATTTTCCAGATAGTGCTATATTCCTATTTTGTTTTATTTGGAATGTTGTAGATGTTATATATTCTTGTATTTTACATTTTGGAATATTATAGTGGTATCAAAGCATGATATTTGTCTTAGCTTGTGGGAAATTCATGACATTAGAAGAATAAGAAGAAGAAGCAGAAAAGAAGAAGTCTTCAATGGAAGAAGGATTGAGTTTTTCCACACTTCTCTTTGGATCTATGTAAGATCTCTCCACAGATATTAAAGAAATGATAAGGGATAGGAAAAGAGAAACGTCAATAGGGTTTTAGAATGAGTAAGTTCCAAGCACTTCATATCAACAACATAAACAACCGGCAATGCAAAGAGATCCACAACACTTTCTATTTCCACTTTCCTTGTAGAAGGATATGAATGGCATGGAGATTGGGAATACTTAGAGCATGAGACTTTGAGTAATAATTTGGTAGAGTAAAAATCTCAATCAAGAGAAATCAAGGAGAATCTAACACTCCATTATTTTATCCAAATAAAAGAAAACTTGAGATCTCGTAGCAGAAATAGAAGAAGAATTCATATACAAAATAGATTCTTCTTGCCTACATTCAATGAATCATCCACAAGCACAGTAAAATCTTGGATGAAGGATTTATATCTTTTCTTCCAGCTACAACCAATAGTAGAAAGAGAGGTTTTTGATTTTGCAGTGCTGCACCTTGAGCGTGGAGCAAAGGATTGGCAGTTCATCCATATAAAACATGCAAGAGTGACTGATTATGTAGACTTCACTTAAAGGATAATTAAGAATTTTGATAGAAGGAAATTGGAGGTACTTTCCATAGAGATATTTCCCAACATTGATGAGATATCACATGAAGAACAAAGGTAGGATGTTAGCACTATCACTCTGAAAGCAGAGGAACTTCCACCAGCACCAGCTGCAGAAGTACTTGCATCAGATGAAGGAGAAGTTTCATCTTTGCAAGGTGGGCTTGAGCACTTGACATTGAGATTACCATGCATGATTTAGGAGATGCATGAGGAGGAGAAGGCAAATAGCAGCGTTGGTGCAATAGTAGAGGAGAAGCCATCACCATCACCAAAAATTGGAGAAGCCATTGCACGAGTTGGAGGAACTCTTGTATCTTTGCAAGATGTTCCCAAGTTTCAGCTGATCCAAGGTTTGAAAACATTTTCATCCTATGTTATTTCAACACCTAATTTTGAGACTTTTTGGGTCATGCCATCAGGGAAATTGCATAACCAAGGGTTAGAGCACCTTGTTGATTTGGAGCAGCAAAATATCACTACACAGAGGACACTTGAATTTCTCAAGGAGGAGATGTATATCCATCCTACTTGTTCAGTGTTGAGTTAAAAACAACAGATGGTGTTGAAGTGTGGATTTTAAGAAGATAGGATGAGCATATTCCCAATCAGACAAAGCCGGGCTATGAGTTCAAAATTGTGCATGGTCATGAGACAGAAGATGCACCATCATGGAGATCAACAACGCTTTCACTGAGATTCTATCTACATCATATTTAGAATATTATGTATTCTATTGGGTCTTCGATGAGAGGTTCTCATGATGTAACCTTAAAAAGGATGCACTTCAACATATCATGGAGTGCAAATATCATCAGATTGGGGAGGATGGTATTCTCCATTGGGTGGATACGAAGTTGGAGCATGATATGATTCATCACCCATAGTTGGATGGATGGGTGAGGATCATGAGCAAGTGGTCGGTGAGCTACCTACAGATCTATGAGATAGGGCAGCAGGAGGCATGATTGCACTGGTTACCCTTGAGAGAGTTTGGCCTTCACATGACATGTCCTATGCCAATGGGTGTTTTATTGTTTGGGACATGGCATGAAACTCACATGATGTGGCAGCATGGAGCTTGGTTATGTTGGGTTTATGTGATATTCTACATGTAAATAAGTATTTTTTTGCTCCATGGCTTGCATGGTGATGATGTGAGGTGAAAACAAGAGTCATTACTACTTTGGTTACTCTTGGGAGAGTATGGGATGAATTTCTCCCATACCTTGCATGATGAGGAGGGAGGATGGAAACATGAGGCCTTATTGCGTTGGATTCTGTTAGGAGAGTATGGCCACCACAAATGGTGTGATGATGGGGTGGTATGGCAGCAAGAGGCATTGTTGTGGTGGCACTTATTGAGAGAGTATGGTTTGACATTTCACATGTCAACCCATATGTCTCTATTTGCTATTTTGCACAGTGTTGAGAAGATGCTTGGAGCAAGCAGGGCCAACAGGCCAATCATAGGAGCATGGAGAGGTACATCCTACTCCATGTAGCATGGGTTGGAGAGATATTTCATGAATTTGGAATTTCCTTTGGGGGGAGGAACCACTTCACTTCTTGTGTCTCATGTAGAGAAGAGGCTTTGGAACAATAGATGTTTGCCACTTGGAGGTTCATTGATGAGGAGAGGCATCTAGCTATACAATTGGAAGCCATTACAGAAATTTGAGAGAGGCATCTATGGAATTGGGAATTCATTACACAGTGGAGTAGATGAGGAGACCTTCCATATGAGGATTCCATTTGGAGGGAGGGGTATTTATGCAACATTCTCTTTTGCAGTTGCTTGAGGACAAGCAACATTTTTTCGGGGAGGACTATAATATTCCAAATTTTTCATCAGTCAATTGGAATATTAGATATCTTACTTTACTTAATTAGTTAATTAAGTAAAAGGGTGGAGGGACCCATAAACCCCATAGATGAATAAAATCCACTTTTTTTGTGTGAATGTGGGTTAGTTAGGCACTGGAGCAGCATTATGGAGTAGTGGGGCAACTATTTAATGAAGGAAAAGTGAAGATTGTTATCTGTTAGGTCCCTATATTACTAGTATAGTCCCTTATTGTTGTTAGTGTAACCCCTTATTGTTATTATTGTACCCTTGTAACCCCCATATTGTTATTATTGTAACCTTAAATTATTATTTTTAGGTCATCTAGGATTACATTGTGGCCCCATGGACTCCTATATATATAAAGGAGGTTTTGTAATTTGTATCATCCAAGAATTGTTCATTCATGTAATGTATTGGAGATTGCCCCCTCCAAGTGGCTTATTTGTAAGGCGTTGATATCTCTTTTCTTCTATTTTTGGAGCTGGTTTCACAACATTTGGTATCAGAGCTTAGGATTCTAGGGTTTTGCTGCCCCAAACAGGTCATCGTGGAATTTGCGCTACAATTTGTTTTCTACAAAGGTTCAAAATCTGAAATTTTGAGAGTGCGACGCTGAAATCGTGAAGAATATCTTCACAAAATTTCAGAGCTTGGTTCGCAATATTTTCGGAGATATGATCTATGAAAGTTAAGGCTTTTCGCAGGCTCCTGAATTTAACCTAAACATGTCATTGCAGAATTTGCGCTATAACTTTTGTTCTGCGAAGTTTCAGGAGCTAAAATGTTTATAGAGCTAAGCCAAAATCCCGAGGAAAATTGTCGCAAAAGTTCAAAGCTTGGTTCATAACATTTTCGGAGATATTATCTTTGGAGGTTAGGTCCTTTTCAAGCTCCCGAATTTCATCTCAAAGAGGTTATCGTGGGAAAACATTCATAACTCTCTCTCTGAGCATCGGATTGGAATGTTGTAAAAAGTGGCCGCAAGTACATGGACTATAGTTTCGTTTCTATCAATTCAGAGCCAAAGGAGGAAACAGTGACATGTGGCAAGTCGTACAAGTTCACTACACTGAACCAGTCCATAATTGGGTCATTGTGGGAGATTGGACATAACTTTTTCTTGAAGAATCCAAATCAGGTCAGACCTATGGAATTCGAAAAAAAATTCATAGGGGTAATTCGGGGCCAAATTTCATATATTGAAGATCCAAAATCACAGAAATAATTTAGTTTCAATATCAAGCTCCTAAAAATCATGAAAAAGGTGTGTATTTTTTTTCAAACTGCATAAGTCTTGTTTGAAAAATCAGTTCTAGTTGATTCCAAAGGCCTATTGAGCATAGCTATCAGTATTGGGTTCTAAAATGCCTCCTAAAAATAATTCAACACCCATTAAGCCTTCATAGGGCTTTACTATGACTCATGAAGATGAAGAAATGCAACATGAGATATAAAAATTCAATGAGCAAATGGAGCAAATTTCACTATCGCAAAGAGCAACAAAAAATGAAATGGAAGTTTTGAAGAAAGGGATGGAAACTAAGATGGATGGTTTGAATAAAGGCGTGGAAGCTAAGATGAATGGTTTGGAAGCTAAGATGGATGGAATGGAAGTTGGCATGGAAGCTAAGATGGATGACATGGAAGCTAAGATCGATGACAAAATGGAAAACATGAAGACTAATCTAAAAGCAGACATGGAAGGTTTGACAAAGTTGATACAAAAAATGTTTCCTAATGGTGAAAAGATAGTGGAGGAAACTTATGATGAGAAAAAAATAAATGCTAATTGTTATTTCATAAACTCTAATGTTGGCGGGAAGAACCACTATATTCCAAAGATGGATATGAGGAAGTTTGATGGCAAGGATCCCGTAACATGGATACTACAAATGGAGCAATATTTTGATCTCAATAATGTGCAAAACACACAAAAGGTACACATTGCAACTTTACATCTAGAAAAAAATACATTTGTATGGTATCGATGGCTTTGCTCCCGTAAAAAAATTGTCACTTGGTCAATTTTTATGGAGGAAATGATAGCACATTATGAGGATACAAAGAGAAAAACCTTCTTTAGCCAATTGATAAATCTTAAACAAAAGGGTTTAGTGGGGGAGCACATTGAATACTTCCAAAAATTGAATATAAGGGTAACTGATATTCCATAGGAACACATGATTGATCTCTTCATAGGTACTTTAAAGGATAACATCCAACATGAAGTTTGCGTTTTGGAACCTGATTCATTGGAGAAGGCATTCATTTTGGCAAGAAAAATTGAATGTAAAATTATGGCGACAAGGAAGCCTACCACTCACTTCTATAAAGAGGTAAGTGTTGCTACTCCTAGATTTGAACAACCTACAAGGTTGACACCACAAAAATTGGAAGAAAAAAGAGCAAAAGGGATTTTCTACAGTTGTGATAAAAAATACACTAAAGGTCATAAGTGTGCTGAGAAGAAATTATTTTACATAGATTGTGAAGAGGAAGATGAAAATGAACAAGAAGAAGATATACACCAGGAACCAACCCTCAAAGAGGAAGAAATGAGTCTGACCATATCGTGTAATTCATTGGCAGGAATTATCACTCCTCAAACCCTCAAGATAGAAGGACATATCAAGAAGAAAATGGTAATGTTGATTGATTCAGGTAGTACCCATAATTTTATTCATTATAAGGTAGCCAAGAAATTGAATTATTTCCTATACCCAGCACCAGAATGTCAAGTGATGGTTGCAAATGGAGGAACTATAAATTAATCTGGAAAATGCCATAATATCAAGTTATCCATGGGGGAATATGTATTGAATATTCCAATGCTTTCCCTCCCAATGGGAGGTGCTAATCTCGTACTAGGAGTACAATGGTTACAATCTTTGGGGATGGTAGCTTTTAATTTTCAAGAAATTTTCTTGAAATTTTTTTCAGAAGAAAAGGAAATCAAATTAAGAGGTATCACAAGGAATCTAGGAAATATAATAAGCTCTAATGTCATGAAAAAGCTTCTGAAGAAAGAACAATGAAGCATAGTTGCACAATTATGCTCACTAGAAGTTCCAACATCAAAATCATCTATTTCTCCAGATCTCCAAAGAGTCTTGGACAATCATTCTAATGTATTTGATAATCCCAAAGGACTCCCAGCTATTCGTAATCATGATCATGTTATTCATTTGATTCCAGGAAGTGTTGCTCCAAACATCTGACCTTACATATATCCTTATGTCCAAAAGAGTTAAATTGAACGTATGATTGCAGAAATGTTTGAGGATGGTATAATTCAACCTAGTCAAAGTTCTTTCTCTACTCTTGTAGTATTGGTACACAAGAATGATGGATCATGGAAAATGTGTCCCGATTATAGGGAGCTCAATAACCTCACCATTAAAGGTAAATTCCCATTCCTATGATTGATGAATTATTGGATGAATTACATGGAGCAATTTATTTTACCAAGTTGGATCTTCGTTCAGGATATCATCAAATTAGAATGAAGACTGAAGATATTCCGAAAACAACATTTCGAACTCATGAGGATCATTATGAATTTTTGGTCATTCCTTTGGCCTTACCAATGCACCTTCTACATTTCAAGGGTTGATGAATTCCATTTTCAAAACCTTCCCTAGAAAATTTGTGCCAGTATTTTTTGACAATATACTAATCTACAACAGGTCTGGGAAGGATCATGTTTAACATGTTGACAGGGTGCTCAAACTATTGTAGGAGAAACAATTATACGCAAAAACATCAAAATGTTTCTTTGGAGTACAAGAGGTGGAATATCTGGGTCATATTGTATCTCACGAGAGTGTTAAGGTAGACCCTAACAAAATTAAAGCCATTAAGGAATGCAAAGTCCCCACAACCATAAAGCAATTGCGAGGATTTCTTGGGCTAACAGAGTATTATCGCAAGTTTGTTAAGAATTATGGGAGAATAAAAACACCTCTAACAACATTATTGAAGAAAGATGCATTTTCATGGACTCCTGAAGCAACTAAGGCCTTTGAACATCTTAAAGAGGCAAAGTTCCTAGCACCGGTATTAGCTATGCTAGAGTTCACAAAAACCTTTATTATGGAATGTGATGCCTTAGGGAATGAAATTGGTGTTGTTTTAATGCAAGAAGGAAGACCCATTTCTTTTGAAAGTCGTCCAATAAAAGGAAAGTATTTACAGGAACCTATTTATGAGAAGGAAATGTTAGCAATACTGTATGCAATAAAGAAATGGAGAACTTACCTAATGGGAAGACGCTTCAAGGTAAAAACTGATCATGATAGTCTTAAACACATTTTGGAACAAAGACTATCTTTAGAAGAGAAACAAAGATGGGTCACAAAGATGTTGGGTTATGACTTTGAAATAATCTACAAAAAAAGGAAGATAAATTTTGTTTCAGATGCACTCTCAAGAAAAAATGAAGAGGTGGAAGCATTGCTTTGTGCCATTTCTATTATCCAACCAGATTGGATAATTGAAGTAAGAGATGAATGGAAGAAGGATGAAGAAGTGTGGAAACTCATTCAAAAGTTGCAGCAAGATCCTAGTACATATGATACATTTAGTTGGAAAAATGATTCCTTATGGTACAAAGATCACTTATATCTTTGTAAGAATTCACAACTAAAACAAAATATTCTTTTGGAATTGAAAAATTCTCCTTTAGGAGGACACTCATGATTTTAAAAAACTTACAAGAGGGTGAAGAAATAATTTTTTTGGGATGGCCTTAAATCTGATATTCAAAATTTTGTGGTAGAATATGTGGTTTTCCAGTAGAATAAAGTTGAGACAATTAAGACCCTGGGTCTTCTACAACCTTTATCCATTCCAAGTAAACGTTGGGAGGATATTTCAATGGATTTTATCACAGGTTTACCTAAGTCCGAAGGAAAGAGTGTCATCATGGTGGTAGTTGATAGACTTCCAAGTATGCACACTTTTGTGCATTATCTCATACATTTAAAGTAAGTACAATTGATACTACATTTATGGACACAATTCAAAAGCTACATTGAAACCGAAGGGTTATTGTGAGTGAAAAAGATCCCATTTTTGCTGGAAATTTTTTGACGGAGTTATTTTCTTGTTTGGGTACTCAATTAGCTCATAGCTCATCTTATCATCCTCAATCCGATGGTCAAACTGAGATAGTAAATAAATGTTTGGAAGGATATCTTAGTTGTTTTGTATCTGATAAACAAACACAATGGGTCAAGTGGTTACCTCTCGCTGAATGGTGGTATAACACTTCCTTCAATACTGCAGCAAAAATGACCCCATTTATGGCACTTTATGGATATCATCCACCATCCATCACATCATCTTTAAGAGAAAATTCGAAGGTTCAAGCAGTGGAAGATCACATCGAGCATCAACAAGAAGTTCTCCAACTCTTAAAGGACAACTTGAATTTGGCACAAAATCGAATGAAACAACAAGCAGTTCAACATCGCAGCGAGAGAAGTTTTGATGTAGGAGACTAGGTATTTTTACGGCTACAACCATACAAACAAATGTCCCTCAAGCAAGCTAAGAAGGATAATAAATTATCGCCAAAGTACTATGGTCCTTACAAGGTGTTGCAAAAGATTGGTACTATGTCATACAAATTGGAGCTTCCTGCTTCTTCACAAGTGCATCCAGTTTTCCATGTTTCATGCTTAAAGAAGGTTATAGGTGAAAATCTTCCAGTTCAAACAATATTGCCAGAACTTGATGAGGAAGGAAAAATCATATTGGAACCTGAAGAGGTCACGGAAACAAGAACTCGACAGCTACGGAATCGATCAATTTCAGAGTATCTCATCAAGTGGAAGAACTTACCCACTGAAGATTCTACATGGGAGGATGAGAATTTTATACAGAAGCACCCATAGCTACTCAAGCGTTTAGGACAACACTTTTTTCAAGGAGAGGGGCATGTTAGGTCCCTATATTACAAGTATAGTCCCTAATTGTTGTTAGTGTAACCCCTTATTGTTATTATTGTACCCTTGTAACCCCCATATTGTTATTATTGTGCCCTTAAATTATTATTGTTAGGTTGGCTAGGATTACATTTTGGCCCCACTAGGATTACATTTTGGCCCCATGGACTCCTATATATATAAAGGAGGTTTTTTAATTTGTATCATCCAAGAATTTTTCATTCATTTAATGTATTGGAGGTTTCCCCCTCGAAGTGGCTTATTTCTAAGGCGTTGATATCTCTTTTCTTCTATTTTTGGAGCTGGTTTCACAACATTATCAACCAATTGTGTCCTGTTGGGTTTCCTTAATGGTCAACTTGGAGTAACTATTTCAAACCAATTTGTAACTAGAAATTAGCCTTTCTAGTCTAAGAGGGCTCTCTCAAAATGATAAACGATATTCAATGAGTAATCTTGAAAGCATATGGCTAACTCTGAATTGGATTGAATGTTGTTGTTTTAGTGCAGGTGAAATATGTAAAGGATTTACTACCATTGGGCTTATGGAGTCAATATGAAAACTAAGTCACAAGCCAACTTATCTCATGGAAGCTAAGGCAATTTTATTCTTATTAAACCACACATGAAGGATACAACAACCAACTATATTTATACAGGAAGTTGGAGCATGTCATGATGAATTCCAAGTGATTATGTATAAGAAAACTAATAAAACGTGACAGAACAACATACTAGGTGTATAAAGGAAGTTGGAGCATGTAATCATGAATTCCAAGTGATTATACAACTAGAACACTAGAGAGAAAGTAAAAGACTGATATACGAAACATACATAAGAATACATATGAGAATATTAGGTCTGAAATAGGCTTCTACAACTGTATATTACTGATAGGAAAATATTACAAGAGTAGTGCTTCCATAACCTCTCCCCACTCCTTGGTCTCATTCAATCTCATGTCTATAAATACACCTTTGTTGGATACAAGGGATCTTCCCAGCTGGCTAGATCATCTAACTGTGACCTTGGCACCTATCATAACTATAAAACACTTTCTTGGAATAAAAAAAGAAAACTAATCTCTAAAGGACTTATACTTCTAATAGGACTCTATTTTATTTATTACAACTACTAACTGAACGAGTGCATAATTACATCAAAAGTAGTTAGGTTCTCGAATGACACTATCCACCATCAAAGAACAAATGGCCTCAATGAACTATGAAACAATCATCTTATTTTTGAGGAAATTATGACATGGCATTTGTTGACTGTTGAGCTAAATCGACCCTTTTTTCTTGTGTTGCGTTGTTGCTAATATGCCGATGTAGTGGGGTAGTTTAGGATGTGGACCTCAATTCACTAGTATGTTGACAGATGAGCTGAGAGCTGTGTGAGTAGATCTGTTGTTGAATAGAGTGTTGAACGCTTTTGGCCGCTCGACTCAAAATTTTTGTTGTTATATTACCCAAAACCCTGTTTCTGTGTTAAAACCTTTTTTATGAATAAAACAACGTGAAAAACCCAAAATACTGGACTTGAAACCTTTTAAACTTTAATTCTGAAGCACATCACATCCACGCACTTTGCAACATTTAAAATTTAAGTTGTGAAGAATACAATCAACGATGTTATGTGATGGGGAGGTGACGTGGAGGATCGGTGGGATTGGATGGCAGTGCCAATCGCAACTCTTAGCCTTTAGTTATGAGCACAAAGGATATAAAACTTAAACACTACAAAGCGCGATGGGTAGGGGAGGAGGTGAATGACGTGGTAGAGAAGAAGTGGGCCTCGACTGTGTCGCAGATCGCAAATTTTAACTTTTAGTTATAAGATGCAGGGGTTAACTTTTATAATTTGCGAAGTGCGGGGAAGAGGGACCCACTGACATGTGGCGGAGTTTTATGAATCAGCGGAAGGTTTAAAGTGGTAATTTTTATGGAGTTTATATGATATTCATGATATATCGAAGTATTGTAATGGCTGTAAAGAGGGGACGGAACTGCTGAGGTGGGGCCGACTTACTATTTGGTCAATTTAGTGTGTCCTAAATTGCTACATTAATTTGTCAATCCGGGATTCGTAAGCTGACGAAGTGTGGCGCACTATATGTGCAAGATAGCCTATCTCTTACTTTTTGTCGTTTTTGGTTTTTTTTTTAATTATTTATCTTGGGGGTTTTTATCTTGGTTTGTTTCCTAATGTGAGATGGAAATTCTAAAAGAAAAGTATGGATATAAATGTTCAAAGCAATGATGTCCTTTATAATGATTTCCGAAACTTCAAACTTCAAAAGGGTTTTAAAACATGAAATGACAAAATTAATTCTTAAAAGAAAATGAAAATGTGCCACTATACTAATCAAACAAACAGTGAACTATTGATCATGAAACCCATTACCCTTGCTACTGTCTAAATATAAAAGAAACTGTACTCAAAGAAATCCAAGAATTGCAAGCAAAGGAAGGCTAAAATCAAATTACATCAACTCATATTCTGACCCCTCACCATTAGTCTCGCTATGGCTTTCAGAGGTAATCATAAACAACTTGAGAAATATGATATCTAATTTTCAGAAAAATAAACTAATATCAAATTACACACTCGTACTTCAATCCCTCACCATTAGTCTCGCTATGGCTTTCGGAGGTAACTGATAATGACATGAGCAATTTAATATCTAACTTGCAAAAAAATAAAATAATATCAAACTACACACTCATACTTCAATCCCTCACCATTAGTCTCGCTATGGTTTTCGGAGGTAACTGATAATGACATGAGTAATTTAATATCTAATCTAACTAATAAAGAAAATGTACAAAACTGAAATAAATAAAACAGTGCTGGAATTAGAAGCTAAGAAAAATAAATTAGCAGAAGGACAAAACTGATTCCATGTCATTAGTCATTGTAAGACTATGTGCAAATGCCCAGGCTGCCTATTGTAATCTGGAACAAAGACATTGATCAGTTAACAACAGTATAAAACATGAAAAACTATGGATAGAAATAAAACGTTAATACCATAAGAGATGTGATATATACACGTGAATAATTATGGCATAATGAACGTAAGGAAATAAAACATGAAACTATACAGCAATAAACAAAACCTCGGCGTGTGCAGGGGCCCTCTGCACAATCCTCGGGCAACAACTATCAACCACGAATTATGCTTGTGAACAGAGTCTTCTCATATATTCAAACCACAGTCATAACAAGGAAATAATGTCACGGCACAGTGGATTCTCTTTTCAGCAAAATTACATTACAGTAGCTAGCTACTATACATATGAGAACGCATTATTTATAACCGAGGATGACATAACTAATTTCCTACAATCTACGCTGATAAAAGACACGTGAACAACCACGTCCAGAAATTTAGCATTATGGCTGCCGTGAAGATTAAATCTATGGAGGGTGGCCGTTGAATTCGGCTTATGGAGCAGTCCACAGGTGTTGATATGTCCCCTGAGATTTAGGAACAGCCACGCAAGTCTTCACGTGGTGAAAAACAGAGTTCTGTCACCGTAGGACTCTCAGGTTGACCACCGCTTGACTACCTTTGACCACGGCCTTCTTTGGTGAATTCGATTGAGCCAGTAGGACTCGGTCCATGTCCATATCATTTCCAACTTGCCCATGTGGCTTGATTTGCCTGAAGACACCTGCAATATAGACTTTAACAAAATGGCTGCGGAAAGTTGAAGCAGCTGCGGAAAGTGACAAGATTCCGCAGCTAAATGAGCAAAAATCTAATTCAAACAGCAGACACAAAAAATAGCTAAAAACCAATTTAAATGCTCTTTTATGATTAATATACAATGATGTTGATGACTTAGGAGGCCCAGATAAATGGAAAAAGTCTAGAAAGGTGTATAAGAAAGATGCCAGTTTGGGATTCAACATACCCCCACTGTGAAGGTGTTGCATGTCCCCATGCAACCAAAATTTTGATCATCCTCCTTTAATTCATATGCTCTGATACTTCTGCCAGTACATCCAGTCCTCTTCTCCTTTTTCTTGGTGCTGCTAACATCCTGGGCTTCTTCATCAAGCATCTGAATTTGAGATTAATCAGTGCTCTAATTATCTTCTTGCATTTCTTCTTCAATTTCCTGTTCTTTTTCTGCCACAGTCCCAGATGTAGCATAGTGTTGTCATGAATGATCTTGTCCAATCTGCTTTGCTCCTTTAATGCTTCATTTTTATTTTTAATATGTCTATTTAAAACCTCCAATTCAAATACTTCTTGTTTCAACGATTGGACTAGGGCTTCTTGTGCTATGTGAGGCTGAGTGGATGAAGTACTGGGACCCGTGGCTGTTCTTTCTAAGGATTCTATGTAATCATACACCTCTTGCTGTTTTGGATCTATCTCGGGTGTCATTTTCCTTGGGCTGTCCCCAAAATGCTGTGGAGGAGAATTGACTTCAAAATCTGGCCAAAAAGGACTCACGTCAACATCTTGAGGACTAGTTTCAACGTTTGGCTGAGAATGAGATGGACTACGGCCAGCTAGAATTTGTTCAAGTGTTCCTTCTCCCAGATCAATAAAATGGGGTCCTTTTGTTTGTGCTTTCCTCCACTTTCCTTTAATCCTGCTGCTTCTTCTTACATACTGTGGACTACTGTCTTCTTTTCCTTTCTTTTTGGCCATAGATGACTGTTCCTGAAGGTGAACTAGTCTCTCAGATAATACTTGATGGTCTTCTTCTAAGGAAGGGGTTTGATGCACAGCCTCAATGCTTCTTTTCTCTTTTGATTTTGTTGGCTTTTTACCCTCAGTCTTTTACTTCCTCCTTTTAGACAGTCTTTCTTCTCTACTAGTTCTTTCAACCGTGTTAGTAGGAGTGCTTTGAGTTTTGTCATCTATTTTCTTTCTTCTACTTCTTTTTGATGTACTGCCTTCAGGGGTTTCTTGGGGTTCTTCAAAGAAATTTCTAACTAAAAACTGCTCCCAAGTGTCCTTTTTCTCTTTTAATTGTTTTTCTATCAAGATTTTCACGAGACCATGGTGATACAAATGTGGTTCTACATCCCCCAGATGATTTTGGACGGTTACGGACATATTTTTCAAACTGTTTAGTAAAAAGTATGGCAAATTGAAGGACTGGTTGTATAGGAAATTAATCAACAGTCGGGTATGATACATGTACATTGATCCAAAACGTCCCTCTCAGGTGATAAACTTTTGAATAACCAACAGTAAACTGGCCCACTCTTCTTTTAAAGCATGGACAGGAATTCACTTTTTAAAAATGGTGACATCCATACCTGGGTTACGTAGGATCACTCTCCAGGCTTCCTCACCAATGCTCTTGTTCTTGAACCAGCGTTCACCTTCTTGAGGGAGTTCTGTAGCTGTTGCTATGGATGCCTCAGTCACTGTAAATTTGAGGTCCCCAATTTCTACCTCCAGACCGTTGAAAGACCTCGCAAAATTTTTTGTTACCTCCTTATTTTAGCCTTTAAACTTTTGAATAAACCGAAGCCATTTTGCCTTTTTCAATATGTCTCTGACTTGCGGGTATCCTTCCATAAATTTGGGTCCCTCTGGTTCTGTCCTCAACAACTGACCCATCCTTCCTTCTGTTCTTTAAAACTCGTCTGCGTGAGGAGGGTTTAGCGGAGGTAAGATGGCTGAATTAGCGGAAATGAACAGGGTTTATGAAGGAGACCAGTGACTGTAAGCGAATATCAGAGAATAGGTACACGAAATGAAGCGGAACAGAGAAAAAAATGGGGTGAAGGCTTATGTGAGCATGGTGGAAATGCAGCCGGGAGGTCAATAGAATAGTAGGGGGAGTAAAGTGCATCCGGTAATATTTAAAATTGGGTGGCTGTAGAGTAGATGCAAGCACGTTTATGCAACAGCTACGGATTTTGTGCGGCTGAGAGAAGCCGTAGTCAAATCAACTACGTTCCATAATGACAGGTGGAGTATCAAAGTATATCCGAACACGAGTGAAGACCGGAGGCTTGATTATGAGGTCGTTTAAAAATGAACGCAAGGATTGTGGGGGGATCGTATAGAGATCATGGAACGGTTATGGGGTTATCAATGCAATCATTGCATATAATGGAGCTATGGTTTATAACTATGTAAAAATGTGCTTGAATGCCATTTGAAATAAATTTCTACTCATACATTGGAATTCTTGCCATTTTTTATTAGTCTTCAATCAGTTGCTCCTCGTTGATGCTTTTGAATGCCTCATGTCTTCATAATATGTCCTCATACCTGCATTTGATTTCATGATTGTTGATCTAACATCTGTCAGTAAATTTTTGAAAAACAGAGTGGTGGATGTAGAAACTACTTCTGGCTGCGGAAACTGGTGTTAGCTGCGGAAACTGACACAGTAATTATTTGGGTGAATGGAGATGGATAAATGATAACTGACTGAATGAAAATGGTCATGAAATAAAATTTTTATTGGTGAAATGAAATGAAATAGATGAAATGGAGTGAAATGAAATGAAATGGAGTGGGTTGTCATAAAACTTGTGAAATGAGAGAGAGAGAATTTTTTTTTTGGAAAATGTAGGGTGTCAGGTGTTCCTAATTTTCACCCTACATTTTATGTATAAGACTGCCAATCAGTGATTGGTTTTCAGGCTTATACAATTTATTTTTTATTTTTTTAACTGAAAATAACAAAGGCTAGGCTGGTGGAGAAGAAGGATTCTTCTTCACCAGCCTTATTGCAGAATTATCTTGAAATTTTTTGACAAATTCCTCTTTTGAGAGTGGCTTATGATAGATCTTTAATCTATGGCCATTCACAATAAGAGGAGTTTGAGATTCATCAATGGTCTTGATTCTTACCGCTCCATTGCTAAAGATCTTTTCAATCTCATATGGCCCAAGCCAATGAGTCTGAAATTTTCCTTTAAAATCTTTAAACTTGGAATCAAATAAAAATGCCCAATCTCCTTCTTGAAACTTCTTCTCTTTGATGTATTTGTCATGCCATTTAGCTCTTTGATATTGAACTAGATCAGTTCTTAGAATTGCTTCTTGTCTGATCTCATCTATCTCATTTAACTGCTCCATTCTATGATTTTGGGCTTCTGATAGATCCATCCCCAACTGAACTGCCATCTTGAAGGTTTTGACTTGGAACTCAATGGGGAGCAGAACTTCTTTCCCATAAACAAGTTCATAGGGAGAATGTCCTGTTGTATTTCTCCATGTAGTTCTATAGGCCCACAAGGCTTCAAGAAGCCTTTCTGCCCAATCTCTTATGTGTATATGAACAGTTTTGGTGATGATACTTTCGAGAACTTTGTTTGTAGACTCCACTTGACCCTTTGCTTTTGGATGGTAAGGAGTAGATCTTCTGTGCTTGATTTTGTATTCTTCCATCAAATTCTCCACCAGGTTGGATGTGAATTAGCTTCCCTGATATGTCACAATTTATCTTGGAACACCAAAGCAAGTAAAAATATCCTCATAAAGAAAATTAACAACTGAATTTTCAGTAGCAGACACTAATGCTTTGGCTTCCACCCATTTAGTAACATAATCAGTACAAACCAATATATACTTCTTTTGCTTAGATGGTGGATTAATAGGTCCAATGAAATCTAAAGCCCATTTTTCAAAGGGTTCGATGAGTATCTGTGGTTGCAATGGAATTTCATTTGAAAGGGTAGGTTTCCCTACTCTTTGGCAGTTGTCACACCTTTTTACATATTGTTTTGCATCTTTGAAGAGGGAAGGCCAATAATATCCTAAAGAGAGGATTTTATAGGCTATCCTTTTGTCAGCAAAGTGTCCTCCGCATGGTTCATCATGACATGCCTTGAGGATATCAGGCATTTCATCCTCCCTAACACATCTTCTGATCACAAGATCTGGCCCTGTTTTAAACAATTCATTAGAAATCCATGAATATTTTGAACTCTCCTGAATAATTTTTCGTTTTTCACTTGGAAATAAATGTGAAGGCAGTTTCCCTGTAACCAAATAGTTAGCAATATCTGCATACCAAGGAGTCTTAATAGTTACTGTAAACAAGTATTCATCAGGAAACTTATCCTCTACAGGAGAATCTTCTTTAGTATTCTGAATCCTAGACAAGAAATCAGCTACTGTATTTTGTTTCCCTGGTCTATCCAACACAGTAATATTGAATTCCTGCAAAAGTAGGAGCCATATTGTCACTCTGCCATTAGTAACAAGTTTGTTCATTAGATATCTAATCGCAGAATGATCAGTATGAATAAAAGTTTCATAGCCTGTTATATAATGTCTAAACTTATTGATTGCATGAACAACAGCTAAAAACTCTTTTTCAGTTACAATATAGTTCAACTCAGTGGGAGTCAATTTTTTACCAGTATAGTAAATGGCATAAGAGACTAAATATTTTTGACCCAACACAGCTCCTACAGCTGTATATGAAGCATCTGTAGAAATATGGAAAGGGAGTTTCCAATTTGGTCCTCTCAAGATAGGTGCTTCAGATATTCTTGTTTTCAAAGTTTCAAAGGTTGATTGACAATCAGGATCCCATTTGAATTCACAGTCTTTTGTAAGCAGTTTGAAGAGTGGAAATGCTATTTTAGTGAAGTTTTCTATAAATCTTCTATAGTATCCAGTAAATCCTAGAAAACTTCTAACATCTCTTTGACAATTTGGAATAGGCAACTTGGAGATGACTTCAACTTTTGATCTATCAACCTTAATCCCATCTCCTGAAATATGATGTCCCAAAACAATACCTTCAGTAAACATCATAAAACATTTTTCATGGCTTAATTAAAGGTTTGTTTCTTTACATCTTATAAGGACTTTTTCCAAATTTTCTGATGCCTCTTCAAATGAATTACCATAAACTGTAAAATCATCCATATAAACCTCTACACAATCATGGATTAGATCAGAAAAAATTCCTAGTACTGCTCTTTGGAATGTTGCAAGTGCATTACATAACCCAAAAGGAAGCACTCGATAGGCAAAAGTCCCCCATGGACAGGTAAATGTGGTCTTATCTTGATCTTCAGGTGCTACCTGAATTTGATTATAGCCACTAAAACCATCCAAAAATGAAAAGTACTTTTTGCCTGCTAATGTATCTAATACCTGATCGATAAAGGGAAAAGGAAAGTGATCCTTCAAAGTTGCTTTGTTCAATTCCCTGTAATCAATTCATACCCTCCATTTACCATTCTTTTTAGGTACTATAACCAAAGGAGAAACCCATCAGCTATCTGAAATTGGATAAATGAAGTTTACATTGAGTAGTTTTTGGAGCTCTTCTTTCACTATCTCCCTAAGGTTTGGATTCATCCTTCTCTGAGGTTGTCTGATTGGTCTACTATTTTCCTCAATATAGATATGATGGATGCAAGTATTAGGATCAATACCTTTCATATCAGTATACTCCCATGCAAATGTAGTAGAATGTTTTTGCAAGATTTTGGTTAGTTCTTCCTGTTGTGACTTTTCCAAATTTTTGTTGATATTCAATTTTTTTCCTGGAAAAATCTCAATGGTAGAACTACCGAACTCTTCCATAGAGTAAAGAGACATTTGTCTTGATGATAAATATTCAATGTCAGATTCCAATCGAAATTGTGTGGGGTTATATTCTGAAGATGTCTCAAAATTTTCTAATGTGTTCAGAATTTGACTATCCTCACTGATTTCAGAAATGGTAAAGACAGGTTGTATAGTGTCCTCATCATCGACCCATTCATTGTCTCCTACTTCTGTGATTGCTTTTGCTAGAGGATACAAATTGAATTTCTTTGTCGAATTACCATTAGAAATGTACATATCCCTAGATCTACAACTAATGAAAGCATCAGCTGTGGCTAGCCAAGGTCTTCCTAAGATAAGTGGGTGCCCTCCTAGATTACTCTTGGGAGTCAAAATCATAAAATCTACTGGATATTCCCAAGAATCTAAGGAGACTAAAATATCTTCTAATACACCATCTAGTTTGATAACTGATCGATCTGCAAGTTGCATTAAAGTAGGTGTAAAAAGAAGATTAGGAAGTTTTAGATGTTCCATAGTCTGTCTACTCATAATGTTGATAGCAGCCCCTAAGTCAATCAATGTGTTTGGAATTTCTATCCCATTTATATGTGTCTTGAAAATTGGACTACCTGGATCTACATACTTCTGCATGGTAATTTTTCCCATCATGATATCTGCAATTTTTCCTACCAGGTGGATTCTTCTTGTATCTCTTAGTTTCCTTCCCGGTCTTTTGAGACTCAACTCCTTTATTGTTTTTGCTAGAATAGGAATCTCTCTAATGGCTTGTAGCAAGGGAATATTGATACAAACATTCTTTAATTCATCTAGAAAATCATAGTTAGGCAACAAAATTTGTTTTTCCACCCCTTTATCAATTTGTAATCTTTCAGGGAAAGGAGGTGTGGATGAAGATGCAGGTTGCTCAACTATAGGAGTTGTGGGAATTAACTTTTCTTTCTCTTTTTGAATGTTTGAGTTTTGAAGAGATGCTTCCTCAGAACCCTTATTGACTTTAACAGAGTCCTCCTTAGAGGTATCTTGCTCTTGGACATATATAGAAGGTTTTTCTAAAACTCTACCAAACCTAAGTTGTACATCATTGAGAGGAACAATCATATAGGTAGGAAATTGTTGTCCTTCTATCATGTAAGTATTCTGAGGATTTTTATTATTAGGATTTGGCAATGGCTGAGCTGGAAGTTGATTTGTCTTTTGTTGGAATGGAAGCATGAGTTGAGAATTTGGATTTTTTTGAGAAGGTTGTTGTTGTGGAAATGGAAATGAAAGTTGTAGATTTGGGTTTGGAAGTTGTGGAGTTTGTTGATTTTGAAAAGATGGAGGATATTGATAAAATTGAGCAAATCTACCATAAGGATTTTGCATTTCTTGTACCCATGACTGATATGAATTTTGATGTTGGGGCCAAGGTTGTTGCCAAGGATTCCAATTTGGTGGGGTTTGAAGATTCATAGGGTTGCTAAACCCTTGAGTTTGTTGCCCCTGCCAAGGTCTTCTTGCAACAAAACATAAAGATTCTACTGAATTTGGATATTCTTGAAAGACAGCTTTAAGTCCAGGAATTGAAGGACAATCCTTGGTCACATGATTCTCTGAGAAAATCATACATGTTTCTACAAATTTTGCATCCAAGGGACATTCTCTTAAAGCATGTTTCTTCCTACATTTCAAACAAAATATGGCTAGAGCATCAGTTTCTTCTTTATGCTTGTTTTTAATTTTAAGGGTGTCTAGTTGTTCACTAAGGCTCCCTAAGATATCAGTTTTGAATTCATCAAGCATATTTCCAATCTCTGCCCTACTTACTGATCCAGTTGCAGATTTGTTTGCCCTGATAAGAGAAGGATCTCTAGGCCCTTTTCCCGTTTTAGATTTTCCCCTTGAGAGATGGACACATAGTTCTGTTATGTCACGAAGTGGAAGTTGAGAAATGTCTCCTTTCCCCATCATGTTTAAAATATCTATCCATTCATCTCTGATGGCTTTAAATATTAGGGCTTTCAAAGTTTCCTCATCTAAGTTATTCATGTTTTCTCTTTTTAAGTTGTAATGAAATCTTTCAAGTAAATCCTCCAAATTTTCATCTTCTTTTTGTACCATTTTGAATACCTCATCCATGTGATTGGTGGGCATGCAATAGTCCAGGTATCTATCCAAAAATGTTTGTTTCATATCATTCCAAGTTCTAATAGATTGGGTGACTAATCCCATGAACCATTTCAAAGCGGCTCCCTTCAATGTTGAAGGAAACAGTTTGAGTTTTTGAGAGTCTTCCATATAGTCATAGGTTCGACACACGAATTCAAACTCAAACAGAAATGTTTCAGGATCCTCACTTCGCAATCCATAAAAGTTGGGGAGGACAGATGGTGAGATGTTTTTCATCGTTGTATGAGTTTCCTCATCAACTATATGAAATCCAAACGAGTTGTCTCCTTCCCTATTACCTCCACCTCCACCATTGTTGCCTCTATTATTTCCTCCTCCTCTACCTCTACCTATACCTCCGAATCCATCTACTACTTCCTCTGTCATGATAGTTTCTTCAGAGTCCTTAGAGTCCTCTGGTTCTTCTATCAAGGGAGGATGAGAGAGAGTTTCTTCCATTTCTTCTTCAGGTGATCTTTCTTCTTTAACTACAATATATTCCCCTGTAGAAGTAAAGAAAGGGTCTTCTTCTAAATGAGATTTGGTAGATGGTGTAGGAGAATCCTCTAATTCAGCTGCTCCTTGAATTCCAAGAATCTTAAGGCTAGGGGTAGATGGTGGTGAATCTTTTCTATGCCTTTAAGAAGATGGAGTTGTGAAAATCAAACTCTTGGCTTTAGCTATAAACCTTCCCCTAGAATCTCTTGCTCTATGCATGTCATTTTTTATTTTTAAGTTGGGCTAATAATTCTTTTTCTGATCTTCCAGGTCACACTAGGTGCAAGAAGAGAGCATACTTAAGAAATTATTGAACCAATAACTCTCTTTTCTTATCCTCCAGATCACACTAGGTGCAAGAGGAGAGCATACTTCAAGAAGTTATCAATTTTTCCCTTCTTTTTATTGTTTTTTTTTAAAGAAATTGGCTACCTAGTTACACTTCCCCGGCAAAGGCACCAAAATGTTTGGTCAATTTAGTGTTTCCTAAATTTCTACATTAATTTTTCAATCCAGGATTCGTAAGCTGACGAAGTGTGGCGCACTATATGTGCAAGATAACCTATCTCTTACTTTTTGTCGTTTTTGGTTTTTTTATTTATTTATTTATCTTGGGGGTTTTTATCTTGGTTGGTTTCCTAATGTGAGATGGAAATTCTAAAAGACAAGTATGGATATAAATGTTCCAGGCAATGATGTCCTTTATAATGATTTCCCAAACTTCAAACTTCAAAAGGGTTTTAAAACATGAAATGACAAAATTAATTCTTAAAAGAAAATGAAAATGTGCCACTATACTAATCAAACAAACAGTGAACTATTGATCATGAAACCCATTACCCTTGCTGCTGTCTAAATACAAAAGAAACTGTACTCAAAGAAATCCAAGAATTGCAAGCAAAGTAGGGCTAAAATCAAATTACATCAACTCATATTCTGACCCCTCACCATTAGTCACGCTATGGCTTTCGGAGGTAATCATAAAAAACTTGAGAAATCTGATATCTAATTTGCAGAAAAATAAACTAATATCAAATTACACACTCATACTTCAATCCCTCACCATTAGTCTCACTATGGATTTTGGAGGTAACTGATAATGACATGAGCAATTTAATATCTAACTTGTAGAAAAATAAACTAATATCAAACTACACACTCATACTTCAATCCCTCACCATTAGTCTCGCTATGGTTTTCAGAGGTAGCTAATAATGACATGAGTAATTTAATATCTAATCTAACTAATAAAGCAAATGTACAAAACTAAAATAAATAAAACAGTGCTGGAATTAGAAGCTAAGAAAAATAAATTAGCAGAAGGACAAGACTGATTCCATGTCATTAGTCATTGTAAAAATATGTGCAAATTCCCGGGCTGCCTATTGTAATCTGGAACAAAGACACTGATCAGTTAACAGCAGTATAAAGCATGAAAAACTATGGATAGAAATAAAACGTTAATACCATAAGAGATGTGATATATACACGTGAATAATTATGGAATAATGAACGTAAGGAAATAAAACATGAAACTATACAGCAATAAACAAAACCTCGGCGTGTGCAGGGGCCCTCTGCACAATCCTCGGGCAACAGCTATCAACCACGAATTATGCTTATGAACAGAGTCTTCTCATATATTCAAAACACAGTCATAACAAGGAAATAATGTCACGGCACAGTGGAATCTCTTTTCAGCAAAATTACATTATAGCAGCTAGCTACTATGCGTATGAGAACGCATTATTTATAATAGAGGATGACATAACTAATTTCCTACAATCTACGCTGATAAAAGACACGTGAACAACCACGTCCAGAAATTTAGCATTATGGCTGTCGTGAAGATTAAATCTATGGAGGGTGGCCGTTGGATTCGGCTTATGGAGTAGTCCACAGGTGTTGATATGTCCCCTAAGATTTAGGAACGGCCATGCAAGTCTTCACGTGGTTAAAAACAGAGTTCTGTCACCGTAGAACTCTTAGGTTGACCACTGCTTGACTACCTTTGACCACGGCCTTCTTTGGTGAATTCGACTGAGCGAGTAGGACTCGGTCCATGTCCATATCATTTCCAACTTGCCCATGTGGCTTGATTTTCCCGAAGACACCTGCAATATAGACTTTAACAAAATGGTTGCGGAAAGTTGAAGTAGCTGCGGAAAGTGACAAGATTCCACAGCTAAATGAGCAAACATTTAATTCAAACAACAGACACAAAACATAGTTAAAAACCACTTTAAATGCTCTCTTATGATTAATATGAAATGATGTTGATGACTTAGGAGGTCCAGATAAATGGAAAAAATTCTAGAAAGGTGTATAGGAAAGATGCCAGTTTGGGACTCAACACTTACCGCATCCCAAATTAAAATAAATAGACTATGGGCACTCACAAGATAAGTTAAATTATATCCGATGCAATATCCCAAATTGGCCATCGCATTATTTACAGTTTAGTTCCTAATGTGAAACATATAAAATATGTGAAATGCGACGAGGGCCCCACTTTAATTGCAATTGGGGTTTGAAAAGAAATGAAACAGTAAAGGTGGAAGGGTAAAGTGGAAAGGCTGAAAAAGAGGTAAGTTTAATGATTTTCAACAAAAAAATGAAATCAAAATGGAAGCGTGGCAGAGAATGGATTCCACTTCATATCGTAGGTGATTTATAAGTTTAGCATTTGATTGTTGTAACAAAACTTCGCGACAGAGATATGTGATAAGTCACAAGGGGTCTTACCAATGGTTTAAGAGGATTTTTATTATATATATGATATGAAATATATCTAACGGTAAGTTTATATAACATGGATGTTTGATGGGTGGCGGAGCTTATAACATAAAGTCCAAAACTTTATAATAAATGGTTTTATAAAGTAATAAGCTTCGAATGGTTATATATGTGGGTTTTGGGCTTAGGATAAAAATGATTTTAAAAACTTTTAGTGTGAGAATAGTGGCTCCACTAGGAATTACATACCCCTGTGCTACAACATAGAACTTGTAGTTTCTAGTGCCATCCTTCTTGAAAATAAAACTTTTAAAATTCAGTCGACTTTCTTCAAACTCTTATGGCCTTCTCCTCAGGCTCAGGGTTGCTTATAATTGCTAAAAAACCAAATCTGTACATGCTAAAAAGATGCTCAGACTACTTGATATTATTCACACACACTCCTACCTACCCTAACAAATTTAATTTTCATCTTTGATTAAAGTGACATGAAACCTCCAATAAATCCATTCAATGAGCTGATCTAATAATTGAACCCTTTGAGTGCACTTGAACCAAAAGCAAACTGTATTATGAAATGATAAAGGTAAGAAAAAATGGGTATGTTTTTCATAGTAAAAAAATATTTGAAAAGTTGGACTATAGTACTCTTCCATG
Source organism: Pinus albicaulis (assembly GCA_034641835.2). Taxonomy (NCBI): domain Eukaryota; kingdom Viridiplantae; phylum Streptophyta; class Pinopsida; order Pinales; family Pinaceae; genus Pinus; species Pinus albicaulis. The sequence goes on along the minus strand of CM076584.1, from coordinate 777,073,860 downwards.
TAATCATCTATGGGATCATAGAAGACATAATTTAGTGATATCCCTTTATGAAAAATTTATCCTGGATATCCTTTTCATTTTCTTCATCAAGGCTAAACCATGATTCCAACTCTACAATATCATGCTCATAACCACATTCCTCCTTTATCTCCAATTCAAATGGTATAACAATTTCCTCCTTTTTTAGAGGAGGAATACTTTCCAAAAACTGTTCAGGATCTTGGAAATCACATGACCCAATTTGACAATCCAATAGTTCAATTTCATTATCTAATTTTTCAATAGCTAAACCAAGAAAACAAATTTTATTTTCAGGTGTAAGTCGACTAGATTTCAAACAACGGAATACTATTGTTGAAAAGTTTTCATCTATCTGAAATTATCTTAACTCATCCCTTACACTTTGTAACATTTCATCATATAAAGGGTTCGCCACATACCCTGTCATCTTGGATCAGCATGAATGTTCTAAAATATGAATTATTCTCAGTGAAGTCGCTCTGAACTTTGGAGCTCGGGATCTTGAAAAATGGAGTCGTCAGGTAAATGGTACAACCTTCGTGTGTTTGGCTTCTGTTCACCAGCATAAGTCAAATCTGAACCTTTTCGTTCTACCAGGAGAAAATTTTCACTTTCATGTGTCCGAGAACGATGCCAAAATGTTATCACGAAATTGTGTCTTGTTGGGATGCTTCACTGGTCAACTTGGAGTAACTATTTCAAACCAACCTTCCAGTGGAAATTATCCTTTCCAGTCTGAGAGGGCTCTCTAAAAAGGATAAAGGATATTCAATGAGTAATCTTGAAAGCATATGGCTAACTCTGAATTGGATTGAATGTTGTTGTTTTAGTGTAGGTGAAATATGTAAAGGGTTTACTACCATTGGGCTTATGGATTCAATATGAAAACTAAGTCACAAGTCAACTTATCTCATGGAATCTGAGGCAATTATATTCTTATTAAGCCACACATGAATGATAGAATAACCAGCTATATGTATACAGGAAATTGGAGCATGTCACCATGAATTCCAAGTGATTATACCTAAGAAAACTAATAAAACATGATAGAACAACAGACTAGGTGTATAAAGGAAGTTGGAGCAATATCATCATGTTAGAGTTCACTATCATTCACATACCTTAATGGGTTCAAGATAGGAATTAGGATGGAATATTGTTGGTTCTCTTATGGAAGATCAAAGTCAAGATATGTGGCACATGATAATTTGGGCATGTGATTTGAGTGGTGTTTCTGTGTGAAGGACACATCAAATTTTGAAATAGAAGAGAGGGTTAAGACCATTTCTTGTGGTGTTTAGTAGGCTGCAAGGTATGTGATAAAAAATATATATATATGGAGGAGAGCCTGCACTATAATTTAGGGCCATAAAAAATTAGTCATGGGTGTAATATTGACTAAGGTAACTGTAGTTTGAGGGTTGTAGAGATATAAAGTTTAGGTCAATATTTAGTCAAAGAAATGGTCAAAATATATGGATCCATATGAGCTAGGTAGAATCTCTTACAGAGGCAAGAGTTGTTGTTTTTTCTATGGGTGGATATATTTTTTTCTAAAGAAATTAGAATAGAATTATAATGCCCTAGTTAGGGTGGTTTCCTAGCATGTCTAGTCCATAAGGTATGCCTTTAAGGCTGTGACAAATATTCATAGAAGAAGAGGGGCCATGACCCTTAGAGAGAGGTTTATCCCTGCAATATATATCACATATTTCGAAGATTGTTTGTAGAAGTATGTGCGGAGATATCAAATCCAAAGGAAGGTGGAACTTGAGTAGAAGATTGAGTAGAAGAAATGTGCCATATGAGGAATGGATTGACATTAATAGAAGTTTATTTTGGTGGAAATTACATAGAGTTTTTGGTAAAAATATGAAGCAACCTATATACAGTTAGTCAGTGGAATATTAGTGGATTATTTGTCACCCTAGTTTAGTCATCTATAGATTGTTAGAAGGATGATAAGAAGAGTAGTTCAGATTTGTTCATAGATTGGAAAAAAAATAAATTGGTACACAAGAATAGTGATTTTGAGAGACTCAAATCACTATTAGGTGGAATATTTGAAGAGAACTAGATGAGGGCAGTGATAAAAAATCCTAAGTGTTGCAGACCTTAAAGGAAAAAAGAGGTAGATAAAGTGAAACATTTTTTTAGTCGAGTTCAGTAACCTAAAGGAGTTTAGTTCATTGAAAAAGGCAGATTAAGGAGTTTCATAATGAGAGGCAAGAGGACATGCTAGATGTGTTCAACATATGTGGATTGAAAGGGATATGTGTGGCCACCATCATCAATTAGGTCAAGTGTTGTCTTTTTCAAGGTAGATTGGATGTCAAGGGACTAACACCAAGCCCTAGTTGTATACCTTGTATCGGTGTGATTGTAAAGGGCTATGATCCCTGGTATGGGAGCTCTAGCCTATTCTATTATAGTTTGTAATTTAATGAAAAATGGTTTTAAAAAGTTAAAAATTTTCATGTGCACTAGTTGATTCCATGATGTGTGTATTCTATTGTGCAAATTATATTTGTTGTGGTACTTGAGTGTGTTCGCATTAAATATTCTAAGACCAAACCCATATTATAATGTGTCATGGAAATTCAAAATATTCCTTTTTCACCTAAGAACTACCTATAACTCATCTTAGGCTACTCATGTCCAATCTCAATTCATTGTACTTAACAAGTTACTAAGACAAGGCATGTCACATCCAATTGTAGTCATAAAACAACTAAGCAACATAATCTACATCTTGGCATGCCATAACACCTGGCATGTCTTAAATTTCTTGGAACTATGTGTTAGGTCCCTATATTACTAGTGTAGTCCCTTATTGTTGTTAGCCTATCCCCCTTATTGTTATTTTTGTACCCGTGTAGTCCCCATATTTTTATTATTGTGCCCCATAACAACCCATTATTGTTATTATTGTGCCCTTACATTATTATTGTTAGGTCGGCTAGGATTAAATTGTGACCCCATGGAATCCTATATATAGAGAGGAGATTTTTTTCATTTGAATCCTCCAAGAATTGTTAATTTATGTAATGTAAGGGAGGTTTCCCCCTCGAAGAGGCCAATTTCCAAGTCATTGATCTCTTTTCTCTTCTATTATGTGAGCTAGTTTCATAACATTTGGTATCAGAACTTTGAGTTATAGGGTTTCGCTGCTTCAAATAGGTTGTCATGGAATTTTTGATATATATTTTTTTCTACAAAGGTTCAGAAGCTAAAAAAAAATCATTTGTGAAGAAAACCTGAGGAACTTCCTATAAAAATTTCAGATCTTGGTTCGCCATATTTTCGGAGATATGATCTGTGGAAGTTAGGATTTTTGTAGGATCCCAAATTTCATCTCAAAGAGGTTACCTTGGGAAAAATAATTATAAATATATCTTTGAGAATCATATTGGAATGGTGTTAAAAGTGGACGAAAGTACACGACCTGTAGTTTCTTGTGCATCGATTTCAAAGCCGAAGGAGGAAAAAGCGGCATGTGATATGCCATAAAAAAATTTTCTACTGAAACATTCCATAATTAGGTCAATGTGGGAGATTGGAAATAACTTTTCCTTGAAGAATCCAAATCAGGTCAGACCTATTGCAATGGAAATAAGATTAAGAGTGATACGAAAGGACTGAAGATAAAATCTTGGGCATTCGAAATTACAAAGATAAATCAGTTTCAATATCAATCGAGCTCCTCAAAAGCAAGAAAAAGGTGTGTATTTTTTTAAAATTGCACGAGTCTTGTTTGAAAAATGATTTTGAAGTGCTTTCAAGGGAATATTGAAGCATAGATATTAGTATTGGGTTGTAAAATGGCCCCTAAAATTAATTCAAAACCCATTAAGCCCTTAGAAGGCTCTACTAGGACTCATCAAGAGGAAGAAGCGCAACATGATATATCAAAATTACAAGACCAAGTGCAACAAATTTCGGTCTCACAAAGAGAAAAAAAAATGAAATGGAAGCTAAATATGGATTGTTTGAAGAAATGCATGGAAACTAAGATGGATGGTTTGAATAAAGGCATGGAATCTAAGATGGATGGTTCGAAGAATGGCATGGAAGCTAAGATGGATGGCATGGAAGCTAATATGGATGGCATCCATGAAAAAATGAAAGAGTTAGGGCCCTATATTACTAGTGTAGTCCCTTATTGTTGTTAGTGTAGCCCCCTTATTGTTATTTTTGTACCCATGTAATCCCCATATTGTTATTATTGTGCCACATAATATCCCACTATTCTTATTTTTGTGCCCTTAGATTATTATTGTTAGGTCGGCTAGGATTATATTGTAACCCCATGGAATCCTATACATAGAAAGGAGGCTTTGTAATTTGTCTCCTCCAATAATTGTTCATTTATGTAATGTAAATGAGGTTTCCCCCTCGAAGACATTGATTAATAAGGCATTGATCTCTCATTTCTTCTATTTTTGGAGCTGGCTACATAACATTTGGTATCAGAGCTTTGGATTCTAGGGTTTTGATGCTTCAAACATGTCATTGTGTAATTTTAGTTATAAATATTTTTCTACAAAGTTTCAGATGTTAAAAAAAGAAAACCCATTTGAGAAGAAATCTTGAGGAACTTAATGTAAAAAATACAAATTTTGGTTCACAATATTTTCAGAGATATGATCTATGGTAGTTATGGTTTTTGCAAGCTCCCGAATTTCATCTAAAAGAGGGGACCTTGGGAAAATCGTTATAACTCTCTCTCTCTGAGCATCGAATTGGAGTTCTGTAAAAAGATAGCCAAAATTACATGGACTTTAGTTTCCTGTGTATCAATTTTAGAGATGAAGGAGAAAACATTGACACGTGGCATGTCATAAATTTTCACTCTACTCAATGAGTCCATAATTAGGTCATTGTGGGAGATTGACTATAAATTTTCCTTGAAGAATCCAAATTAGGTTAGACTTGTGGCATTGGAAAGAAGATTTAGAGGGCTAATAACGGGCCGAAGATAAATCTTAGGGATCCAAAATCACAAATATACATCAGATTCAATATTGATCTCCTAAAAAGCAATAAAAATGTGTGTATTTTTTCTTAAATTTCATAAGTCTTGTTTGAAAAATCAGTTTGAAGAGATTCCAAGGGTATATTGACGCACAACTAGTAGTATTGGATTATAAAAATACCCCTAAAAATAATTCAACAACCATTAATCCCTCATAAGGCTCTACTATGACTCATGAAGAGGAAGAATTGCAACATGATATATCAAAATTACAAGAACAAGTGCAACAAATTTCACTCTCGCAAAAAGTAACATGAAATGAAATAGAAGCTAAGATGGATGGTTTTAAGAAATATGTGGAAGCTAGTATGGATATTTTGAAGAAATACGTGGAAGCTAAGATGGATGGTTTCAAGAAAGGCATGGAAGCAAATATGGATGGTGGGTAAGCTAAGATGGATGTGGTGGAAGCTAAAATGGATGGCGTGGAAGCTGAGATAGATGGCATAGAAGGCAACATGGAATCTAAGATGGATGGTTTGAAGAAAGGTGTGGAAGATAATATGGATGGTTTGAAGAAGGGCATGGAAGTTAAGAAGGATGGTTTGAATAGTGGTATATAAGGCAACATGGAATATTTTAAGAAAGACATGGAAGGTTTGAAGGAAGTTTTGTCAAAGTTACTACAAGAAAAGCTTCCTAATGGAGAAAAAGTAGTAGAGGAAACTCATGATGAGAACAAAATAAATTTTAATCATGATTTCATAGATTCTAATGTTGGATTTAATACCCACCATATTCCAAAGATAGATATAAGGAAGTTTGATGTCAAGGATCTGATAATTTGGATACTACAAATGGAGCAATACTTTGAGCTCCATAATACACAAAACACACAAAAGGTATGCATTGCAACTTTATATTTAGAAAAAAATCAGTTTGTATATTATCGATGGATTTGTTTCTCATAAACCACTGGTCACTTGATCAATTTTTATGGAGGAAATGATAACGCATTATGAGGATACAAAGAGCAACACCTTCTTTAGCCAATTGATACATTTCAAACAAATGGGTTCAATTATGGAGCACATTGAGGACTTCCAAAAATTGAATATAAGGGTAAATAATATTCCAGAGGAATGTAGGATTGACGTCTTCATAGGGACTCTAAAGGATAAAATCCAACATGAGGTTCACCTTTGGGAAATTGATACATTAGAGAAGGAATTGAAATTGGCAATAAAATTTGAAACCAAAATTATGGCAACAAGGAAGCTTACCACTTACAACTATAAAGATGGAAGTGTTGCTACTCTTAGACTACCAAAACCTACAAGGTTGATACCACAACAATTGGAAGAAAAAAGAGCGAAAGGGCTTCGCTATAGTTGTGATAGAAAATACACTAAAGGTCATAAGTCTACAAAGAACAAATTATTTTACATAAATTCTGAAGAAGAGGAAGAAAAGGAATAAGAAAATTCAAAAGTAGAGGATATACACGAGGAACCAATCATAGAGGAAGAAAAAATGAATTAGACCATATACGTTAATGAATTGAAAAGAATTACCACTCCCCAAAATCTCAAGATAGTAGTACATATCAAGAAGAAAAATGTAATAGTGCTTATTGATTTGGGTAGTACTCATATTTTTATTCATTTTAAGGTAGCCAAGGAATTGAATTGCTTCCTATACCCAATGCTAGAGTGCCAAGTGATGGTGGCAAATGGAGGAACTATAAACTTTTATGGAAAGTGCCATAATATCAAGATAACCATGGGGGAATATGTATTGAATAGTACAATGCTTTCCATTCGAATGGGTGGTGCTAATGTTGTACTAGGATTACAATGGTTACAATATTTGGGGACGTTAGCTCTTAATTTTCAAGAACTTTTCTTGATTTTTTTTTTCCAGAAGGTAAGGAAGTTGAATTACAGAGTGTTGCAAGGAATCTAGGAAAGATAATAAGTTCTAATGTCATGAAAAAGATTTTTGATAAATAACAACGAGGAATCATTGCACAATTATGCTCACTAGAAGTTCCAACATAAAGATCATCTATTTCTTTATATCTCCAAAAAGTATTGGACAATCATTCCAAGGTGTTTGAAAATCCCAAAGGACTCCCACCTATTTGTGATATTTATCATGCTATTCATTTGATTCTAGGAAGTGTTCCTCCAAACATCAGGCCTTACAGATATCCTTATGTCCAAAAGACCAAAATTGAATGTATGATTGAAGAAATTCTAGAGGTTGGTATAATTCAACATAGTCAAAGTTATTTTTCTACTCCAGCAGTATTAGTGCACAAGAAGGATGGATCATGGTTCTTGTGTCTGGATTATAGGGAGCTCAATAGTCTTAATATTAAAGATAAATTTACCATTCCTATGATTGATGAATTATTGGATGAATTACATGGAGAAATTTATTTCACCAAGTTGGTTCTACATTCAGGATATCATCAAATTAGAATGAATACTAAAGACATTCTGAAAATAAAATATCTAACTCATGAGGGTCATTATGAATTTTTGGTCATGCCTTTTGGCCATAGAAATGAGCCTTCCACATTTCAAGGGTTGATGAATTCCATTTTCAAACCCTTCCTTAGAAAATTTGTGTTAGCATTGTTTGATGATATACTAATATACAACAGGTCTTGGAAGGTGTTAGGTCCATGTAGTTTTTCAGATTGGTAAGACAAAATAAACAAGGGTAACAACAAACCAACTTTGGAGTCCTAAGACCTAACCTTCCTAGACTCAGAGAGGGCTCTATCTATATTTGTATAAAAGATACAACTTGTTTGATTTAGGATGTTGATTTTAGGCTAGTTAAAATGATAGGGTTGTTTGTTTTTTTTTGTTTGGTTGGGTTGCTTGTTAAGAAGAACATATAGAGTAAGATAAATTCAAACGATTAGGCTATGGGGTCTATGAAAGGTTTGAAGAGTACAACAAGAAATCAAGGGTGTTTCATAGGGAAAGTTAACAAAGACAAATGGATCTTAATAGCTTATTTGGGTGTGAAATGAACACTAAATTGTGATTTTAGTAGCTTAAAGGGAAATTAAGAATCCTTTAGCATATACTAGAATAAGAAGAGTCTTTAAGATCACTATGCTTAAGAAAGAAACAAATAACATGGCACACCATAAACTTATTTGGCTTGGCTTTATCAAGTAAAATTTTAAGACAACAATATAGCAAACCTTAGATAGCAGGGAACTCCTAAATTCTCTAGCTATTCATTTTCAGAAAAAAAAAAAAATTAAGATAACATTTCAGTAATGATTAAAGAGCAGGGAAATTCTTCAATCAAACTTTAAAAGACCTTGAAATTGACTATTCAAGATAAACCAAAGGACAGGGAAAAACATAGACTTCTTTAGCCTAAACCCTAGTAAGAAAACTTCAAAGAAAACCTTGAGAAAAACATTTTAAGTAGAACCAAATGACAAGGAAAACAATAAAATTCTTTAGCCAAACTCTACTAAGTTAATATCAAGAAAACAAACTAGATGGAAATGGAGAGCAGGGAACTCCTAAGTTCTCCAATGAAACCTAGTAGAGGAAAAAATTTAAACAATAGAAAGTAGACAGAATTAAGGTGCCTCTAACAACATAGGAAAATAGAAGGAAATGAGTATAAGATTAGAACAAAATCACCATTTACCAAATTTCATGAATCCTGTGAATGTGCTTGTCCCATTGACATTTAGTCGAAAATAGTCACAAAGCTCCAAGGCCAACTTCTTTACAACTCAAAGTCTATGTAATATTAAACTCAACAATTAACCAACAAAATTATGAAACATACATGCAGTATTTATCTGCAAAATGAGGAGGTGAAACCTAGCTAGGGTTTCAGATGTCATTTATTACATAGTTAATTCATTTTGACCTTTGAGACCATGAAAGGCCCAAGGAAAAATATCTAAGACTCATTCATTGTAATAATAACTCCTAACATAACTTCTAAGATAACTTTGGAAAACGTTTGAATTTAAGGCTTCTAAATATATTTTGCAATAACTCCTGGTAAGGGCAAAGCTCCAAGGTATAGGGTCACAACACCAGTGCAAATGCTTAGCGCCAAGGCATAACAATGGCCTGTCTTGCAGCCAACTTTTGGAGGCCTTCCTCGTGTCCAAATGAGCTCCATGATGGCTCATTGGAAAGGTCTCTGAGTCTATGTTCCAAATCTGCTTTCAAATTTCAAACTGGTGCCCATCTTCATTATTGAAGTCCACTTCTCCCAAGACTACTAAACACACAGTGCCAGTGCCAAAAAGAGGGCAGAAAGGTGATTTTTTGGTAGTTTTTGGCCTTTTTGAGGGACTGGTTTTGCTCCAAATATTCTGAAACCTTCTGAGGTTGATGTACTTGAAATTAGGAACATGAATATGCTAACATTTGGCCATTTGGATGGCCCAAAAAAGAGTGCAGTGATAGTGGCACTGTGCGTTTGGCCAATTTTCTGCAAGTCAAACTGTCAAGAATTCAAAATGTACACAAAAGTGCCAAAATTGGAATTTAGCTTGCTGATCAAGGTTTGGAGGGTTGGAGGGACACCTAAACAAGGATATTGAGGTTCTATTTCTCTTTTTCCTCAGTCAAATCTCGAATCTTTGCATGGGCTCATTTGAGCTTGGCCCTTGCAATCCTGTTTCTCATGGAAAAATGTTTTTCCATCTTCCTCTGCTTGTGAGTGTCTCTCTTTTCCTTCTATAGTTGAACCTCCAGGTGAAAATTGGATCTCTCTAGCCAAGACTTTCTATCCTTGCTAATTTCTATGGCAAACATCTCACTCCAAGTGAGCTGCTTTGCCAATTCCACCTCTTTTTGCCTTTCCCCAGCTAAAGCCCTTTTCAACCCAATGGTCTTTTGCCTCTGTTTAGGAAGTTGATATTTCTCATCATCACTGTTGTCAAAAGTACCCAAGGTCTCATCTAGAAAATCCTTGGCCTTTCCATCCTCTTTTTGAGCTCTGATTTCCTTGACCTCACTAATGGCCCACTTTGTCTTCAACTGCTGATTCTCTAGCTCAAAAACTTTAATCACATTCTTTTCCCTACGAGGATTAGCTTGAAGCTCACTAATCTTGGCATCCTTGCTTTTGATCAACTTATTGGTAATTCTCTCCTCATCCTCATATTCAAGGTCAATCAACTGAAACTCCTTCTCAGGTTCATGTTTGCCCTCCTCCTCATCAATGATATGCTCTGTAACATTTTCCTCTCCCTTATCAACTTGTTTTGTTGATGAAGAAGGCATGGCCGCTTTCACATCAAGTGAAGAAAACACATGCCTATGGCCTCTTTGATAGGTCAAAGGAAATGGATCAATTTCAATCATTTTAATGCCAGTTGTTTCAATGTTCCTTTCCCTACTTGATGCTCCGGTATCATGATATAAGGGTGAAGGATTGTGGAAAGGTGATGAGGAAGGATCAACTTGAGGTGAATGGATGTGAAGGGAAGGTGATGTATGGACAACAGGGTGTGATGGAGAAGTGGATATGGGAGGATGAGAAGATGAACGAATATCATGCTGATGATGGCTAGGCGGAGTAATGAAAACCTCATTGGAAATGAATGCATCCCATGAAATGTTTTTTTGTTGAAGTTGATGCATGACCACCATCTTGATAAGTGAATGATGAAATAGGATCTTCATTTGCTGATTATAATCTCTCTTTTTAATAATGTAGGCCATTTTTTCAATGCTATGGAAAACATAATATGGCATATGCAGCATCCTAATTCTAGTGAAATGCATAAGAATACGAAAATGGTATGAGTATAGGCGGGAAAACCTTCCCTCACAAGTGAAATACTTCATTATTATCCTCATCATGGGTGCATATCTATCAAGAAGATGAGAAAAAGGGAAGATGGAATTGTGGTGATCTTTATACCTAGGTTTGAGGTATGGTTCAAAATAACTCATGTACAGGTTTTCTTGTTTGAACCACTTCTCTCCCATGCTAGGTATTCCTGTAGCAGCTGCAATGGAATTAGTGGAAATCTAAAATGTAACCTCAGAATGTTTGACCTACTTGTCATCTAGATTGATGATGAATAGTCTTGTCAGCTCCGGGTGATCTTGGACTTGCTGAACTCTCTCAAAAGTCTCAAAGCAGCCCAGATGTTTAAAGCAAGAAACAGTGAGAGGGGAGGCCATGAGTTCCCTTGTATTGATGGGTTCAAACCTATTTATGTTCCCTCAATTATGATCATGTCTCATTTTCATTCGTTCCTCAACACCACTATCTTCTCACTCAGACATTTATAAACTCTATTTTGGAAACCCTAGGGTTGAAGTGAAATGAGATGAGGGGAAGGCAATGAAATGATATCCTGAACAAATGAAGGGAATGAGTGAAGGGGAAAATTATGTGAATAAAAACCCTCAAGAAATGTAATGACCCTTGTTTATGGCTTATTTTCTTTAAGAAGGATGAAATAGGGATAAAAAAGGTGATCTCAAGCTAAAACTTAGCGTTTCCTTTAGGGTTTCATTTCTATTCAATTAAAAGTGGTCATATAGCTTCAAAGAAAGGTTCATGTTATGCACTTTCCCCTCAAGAGTGCTTGGAGGAATTTGGAAAGATTTGAAAGAAATTTGATGTGATTTGGATGGCCCCAACCCTTGGAAAAATCTTCTATCTAGGCACGCAATGCCAATGGCTGAGGATGCAGTGCCAAACCAGGCGCACAGCGCCAAGCAAATTTAGCATAGGTTACTTCTAGAAAGGATGGAGTGATTTGGAAAGGGTGCATCGCCAGCTTATAGGCACTCAACGCCTTCCGAACACGTGTTGAGGAAAATGGGCAAGGGCGCACCACCAACTCCCACGGGCGCAGTGCCAAGAAAAATGCTCAGTGCCAAGGAAACTTAGCACAATTTCACCCAAAAGCTCACAAATTATTCCTTGTTGAGTGCTATTGATGTTTTGAAAGGAAAAAATGACTACTTTGAAGTGTTCGATGAGCTTTTATAGACAAAATGAATTTGATTTAATTTGAAAAACCCACTTTCTAATGTTTGAAGTTTTTTTCCTTTTCTCATTGATACTCTTTAACACTTTTTGTTAGCAGGTTTTTGAAGTCATGAAGTTGGCTTTTCTTTTGATCATTGAGGCATGACAAGTTCATTTTGACAACTTTGGGATTTAATCACATAGTAGCATCTTCAAAATCTTTTGTAGTTTCCACCATAAAGCTCAACTCATATTTTCCACCTTCTCTGGCCACTTTTTCAAATCCCTAAGTGCTTGTAGTTCTTTACATCAATCGTCAGTGTTGTTTTCTAAATTCTCAATAGCCCTTTCAATTTCATTCATTTATTTCCAGTTCACCTTACCTTTTTCTATATTCCATCAATATTTTCTAATAGCCTTTCTTCATGTTTGGATTTGTGTGCTTTCTCCATGTCATTTTCCTGCAAGTAATCACTACTTTGGCACTCAAATGGACTATCAAGTTTATAGCCCTTGTCATATACAAGAAAAAGTTGTTCCCCTTTCCCTTGCTATACATTGTTTCCATTCAAGAGTAAAAATTTTACATCATCAGTACTTTCTGTGGATAAATCTTCCAACACGTCTACAGAAGTGCCAAACGTTGTCCATTTTTCTCAATTGCAGGTTCTGAACTGAGAAGATAATCCTCTTTGGAAATTTTAGGTCCTTCTTTAATAACCATGTCTTGACATTCTATTACATCTGAGTGAGATTATAGCAAAGGAAAAGCAGTGCTTGAAACATCCAAGGATTTTGGGGAGCCAGAAGAATGCTTGTCATAATCAATCCTTCTCATATGTTTTCTAACCTCATTGGAGTGAAAGGATGACCTTGAAAAATGCAAAACCCTAATGAACTAATGGGAGTGCTTTTCAACCTGATTTTGAATGAAATTTGACGTAAAAACTTTCAAGTTAAAAGAGCATTTCCAAAACTGTTGTTGTGCTCAAGGGGACATGGGAATGAGTTAGCAACAAGAAATCTTAGAGGGAGGATGGAGTTTATTGATAGGGGAAAATGGGGGAAATGAGGTTTTAGGTAGGAAGGAAGGATGAAGATGAGAAGTATAAGCCCATAAGGAGTCTTTCAAGAGAAACAAGGTAACTTGGAGATGGCAAACAGATAAATAGGGAAAAAGGATTTATGAAGATAATGAAGGTAATGAGATTTTTGAAACTCAAAATATTCAAGGAATATTGTTTTCAGAAAAATATAACCATTATATAGTCATCCAAAGATATTGAAAAATACTGATGACTAATAGTGGCACCACTTGGGGAGGGCAGCTCCTTTAGGAGGTGTCAAGAATCTCAGATCTCTGATTTTGTAGATGAAATGCCTCACATGCTTGCCGATTTTATTCATACTACAATGATCTTTTTAATCATAAATCTTTCGGTAAATCACATAAGGAATTTTTTGAACCGATGCGTTTTGAACTACCAACTGTAATTCATCATCACGATAATGATGATGATCATCATTATCCTGATGATGAACTACAGTTGGTAGTTCGAAACACGTCGGTTCCAAAAATTCCTTATGTGATTTCCTAGAAGATTTATGATTAAAATGTTATGGATCATAGAAGCTTGCACTCTCAAATGATGATCTTTTTGTTGTTCCTTGAAAATGTGATCTTAAAATCTGAAAAAACATCATTGCTTCAACATCAACTCTACCTACCCATCATACTTTTATTGACATTTTTTCTTCATTTGAGTGCGTTTGGACTGGAAAACCCTGGACATCTTCTTTTCTTTTGAAAGCACAAACTATCTACTTCTACCCTTATATCAACCAAAGACTTAGATTATACTAATGAGCTCTTTTATTCTCTACCTAATCTATTTATCCGTCAAGATTAAATAGTTTGACAAATTTTCATTCTCTAATCTATCAACATAAAATTTAAAACATGACCAAATCAAGGTTAAGTAGTTTGATTTGTCATGAGTTGTGAGATTTTGGACAATTTGCACAAAAAATTTATTTTTTCACAAAGTAAACAAACTAAGGGCTATATTTTGGAATTTTTTTATTCATCCCTCTCTTTTCTCTTTGGTTCGGATTTGAGCTTTGGGAACCAATATCTTTTCCTAACCTAGTCTAATGATAAGCCAAGTTTAAATAGTTTGGAAAATCTTCAATTTCTAACTTATTAGAAAAAATTTAAAGCATGTTCAATCATGATTAGGCTGTATGATTGAACAAGACTTTCCTTTCTCAAAGGTAGTGGCATTTGGACTTGCACACTTTCAAAAACATTTTTTTTGGTATGGGGCTTTACCTCTTCTTTTTATCTGCCCTCTTTTCTTCTTTTCTTTGTTTTTGTGTTTCATTTTTATGATCTTCATTCAAGCAGTGTTATGTACAAAGAATAAAGCTTTGAAATAAGAACTTCAAAAAAAGTAATGATTGAGCATGTTGCCATTGACATGACCTCCAAATAACATTGTTCCATCCATTTCTTGTAGAAAGAATGCATTTTTACCTCTTGCTAAATGGATGGTGTATGGGTCTTTCCATAGATTGTTGAATTTCCCATGTTTTCATTTTCCCTCTCTTCTTGAATCCTATTTTAGCACTTTGTCTCCAATCTGGAAATCATTGGATTTAGTCCTCTTATCAAAGATTTTCTTAATATGCTCTTGTACTGCTTGTGTTCTGTTGTATAATTCTTCCCTTGATTGCCATAATTGAATGGTTTGGTTCAGCCTCCTTTGTATATCATTCTCCTCTGATAGTACCTCTTGAATAACCTTTATCACTGGGACTCCCAAGGATGTTGGAAAAATTGCATCCATGCCATACACTAGTTGATAAGGAGAAATTTTAATTGATTTTTTGTTTGTTAATCTGTCTGCCCATAGTGAATGCACTAATTTTCTGTGCCATGAATTTTTGTTCTCTTCCAACAATTTCTTGATGATATTTACCAAAATTTTGTTAGAGGACTCAGCCAAACCTTTACCTTGATTGTAATAAGCTGTAGAATTTCCTAATGTAATGTGATACTTGTGGAAAAATTCCACCATTCTCTTGGACTTAAATGCAATAGCATTATCAGTGATGATTTTTCTTGGACAACCAAATCTAGAAATAATATTGGTTTAAAGGAATTTGATGATTACGGAGTCATTGGCAGTCCTTGAACGAATGGCTTCTATCCATTTGGTGAAATATTCAGTTGTAGTAAGCATCTATTTGTGTTGGGAAGAGCAGGCAGGGTGGATTTCTCCAATGAAATATAAACCCTATTGTTGAAAAGGAGCTTCAACACTGGTAGGTTTTAAAGGCAAAGGCAGTAGTTTTCTCTTTCCCTCAAATATTTGGCATTTATGGCAAGTCACTACTAGCTTGTGGATATCAGGGGAAAGAGTGGGCCAATATAAACCATCTCTAAGGATTTTGTTGGCAGTGGTTTTCCAATAGAGATGACCTCCACATTCTCCTTCATGAAACTTGTGCATGATTCTATCCACATCTTATTTAAGTAAACATTTAAGAAGAATACCAACAGAATTTTTCCAATATAAAGCTTTATCTAGAATGCAAAAATTTACAACTTTTACTTTCAAGAATCTAGCCTTTGTTTTGGACAAATCAGGAGGAGAAATTAGACTAAAAAGAAAATGTAATATATTAGCATACCAAAGTGAGTTCATAAATGATTCTTCAATAGGTGGAGTCTCCAGCTCCTCTTGTTCATCCAAGGAATGTATCATTTTCATATTCAATGCTTGAAAGTTTTCTTCAGACATCAATTTGGCCAGTTCTTTCTCTTTTATTAGCTAAGTGGGCTTGATTTCTAGATCATACTCTAAGATGACATCAATCCACTTACCTCTTTTACCATCAAGATCCTGAGTTAGTATGTCTTTAACAACTGCATGAGGAACAAAAGCAATGACATGTGAATTCAAGATGTAAACTCTGAAATCTTTTAATGCTTTGATTAAGGCAAAAGCTTATTTTTACATAATGTTATATTTCAAAGGTGCATCTCTTAGTGCCTTGCTGAATAAAGCTATGGGTTGTTCTTGTCCCATTATTTTCTTTTGTAATAATACTGCAACAATTGTGTGTTCAGATGCAAATGAGAAGATGAAGAAGTCCTTAGTGAAGTCATGCATAATGAGGACCGGTGTTTGGGTAAGTGCTTATTTTACCAGTTCAAAGGATTTCTTTGATTCTATGGTCCATTTGACTCCTACTTCTCTTTCCAGCATGTTTTTAATGTTTCTTAGGAGTTCTGCAAGGTTTGGTGCGAACCTTCTCAAGAAGTTGAACTTTCCAATGAAAGATTGCAAATATTTGATGTTCCTTGGGTGACTGATCTATAATAACCCCTCAATCCTCTTTGGGTCTATCTTAATCCATTCTTCAGATATGATGTGGCCTAGAATATTTCCTTCTTGTAGACCAAACAAAGTTTTCTTAGGATTTAAGGATAGACCATATTTTCTACATTTTTCAAAGACCTTTCTTAAGTGATCTAGGTGTTCTTCATCAGTTTTTGAATAGAAATTTATGTCATAAAGGTATTTCACAATGAAGTAACCTATTTATTTGGGAAAATCAATGTTCATGGCTCTTTGAAAAATGGCACCAACATTCATTAACCCAAAAGACATTTTAACATACATGAAGGTGCCCCAAGGTGTAGTGATGGTAGTTTTGTGTTGATCATCTGCATGTAATAGCACCTAATTATACCTTGAAAAACAATCAAGAAAATATATTCTTTTGTAGCTTACTACCCTTTGCAGTATATGATCCATCTTACGTAAAGGGTAGTTGTCTTTCAGGGAGGATTTTTTTAAATTTCAGAAGTCTATGCATAGCCTAATTTCCCCTATTTTCTTCATCACTGATACAAGGTTTGAGACCCATTCTAAGTACCTGAGTGGGAATATTATTTCCACATCATAGATCTGTTATCACTCCAGTAATTCTCTATTTGTGAGATTTTTGGTTTTTAGTTGAGAAAACTAGAGGTAACCACAGACCAACTTTTAAACTCTAGGATTTATCCTTCCCAGGGTTTAGAGAGAGCTCTCTCTATAAATTTTAACTTTGTTTTTTCTTTATAAAATATTAGGCTAGTTATGATTGTGCAATTGGTTTTGATTTTGATTGGTTTGTTGGGAAAAATCACTTGAAGAGATGGATAGTGGGAAATATATTTGTCCATTGGGCTAAGGAGTTAAACGATAAGCAAACAAAACTAGGATCAAGGCAAAAAGGTCAAATGTTTTTATGGAAGGATAGATAACCCTTAGAGATGTTGGAAAGTTTTTTTGTGAGATGATATGATAGGGATAAAGAGAAATGAAGGGCTCTTTGATCCGGAAAAGGGAAGTAGTACGCAGAGGTCAAATGAAAGAGGGAGCAATTAAGGGTTCCCTACTCTGGAAATCAGAAGAGAACATATAAATGACAAATACTAAAGACAAGGTGCTTTTAGCAAATCCTGAAGTAATACTCCTGTTCATTCATTCAAATTTAGAACACATAATGGATTGCATGTAACAAAGAAAGATAAACAATGACAAGTATAAAATACTTCACTCCAAATAGCTCATCACATGAATCCTGAAATATGATGCTAGTTGATCTGATCCAGTTTGATACTCAAAATTTGAAACACAAAAAGCCTTCAAGTCCAAAAAAATGACTATAAAAATCTTCAGCAATTTATTCCACAATAATACTTCTAAAGATGAAGTATTTATACATAATTGTTTACAAAATATCTTAGAATGATTCTAGGAATTATCTAAGGGAAATAAAATATCTTTACAACAATAATAGAGACAATTGCTCAACAAATCATTAAACTATCCTATCGATTCAAATAAAATAGAAAATGATTTTGGATAAGATGCAGCTGGCTGCCTTGGTGTCTTCCTTGCTGGATTTGAATATTTCAAGTTTGTTTTGAAGTCTGATCCGCTTTATCTGATACTCTTTTACTGATTCTCTTTAACCTCTGATACTCTTTTCAAACTCGGATACTCTTTAAACCTCTGTAAAATATATTTACTACTGTAAAAATATGTTTGAATACAAATCAACATATTGATTTCACTGTTATCTTTCTGCCTTCTTACCTTTCACAGTAAATCTGTTAATGACTGCCAATCTTCCTCACTTGGAATTAGTATTTTCTTCAGCTTCCTGAAGTTTTCACCTGCTTCTATGTACCTGGAAAAATTTTGTTTAATGAAAAAAAAGTGTCTTATCTCATGCTGCAAGTAAAATAAGTCCTCAAAACTCATGAGTAAGACTTTTCTTGTCAGAATGCCTTGTCCACCACCTGATTTTTCAACTTGCTCCTTGGCATATTCTCTGATATTTTTATTGTAATCCTCCTAAGGCATTAATTTTGATGACCAAAATATTAGGCAAACTTATTTGCCTCAAATTCTCAAATTTGACCATAAACATGGTTATGGTGATGTTCATATTCTCACATTTTTCTTCTAACTACTTCATCGGGTTCTTTTTGGTTATAACCTTCTTTATCTCAAGGATAGTTTTAGTTCTATCAGTAATTTCAATCTCTTCCAACTTTTTCCTATTCTTGTTTTTAAGAAACTTTATCAGTTCTATTGCTCATTTTGGTTTGTTATCTAGTTCCCCTTTAGTCTTCTAGATCTCTTCTAATGCTGCTTTGAGTAGATCTCTTTGTTCAAAAATCACTTGACTTGAGGGCCATACATCATTTATGGCTTCTATGATCTTGTTCCACAAGTGATTTTTCACATATGAAATATATTCCTTGAAGGTCAATTCCTTCTGTAATTTCTTCAATTCTTCATTTAGTCTTATGGCCTTTTGCTCATGTGTTTTTGCATTAATCTGAGCCAACTTATTTTGATCTTCAAGATTTTCAACCATCTGTTTCAACCTATTAATTTTTCTTGTCTTAAGAGACATTTCTTCCATGGCCTTTACCAATTTATTGGCCTCATCTGTAGGGCAAGCTGCTGTTGTAGATGATTATGTAGCTAATGTTGTGGATGATGTCACTGGCACTGCAGTATCCAGTGAAAATTTAGGTGCCAACTCTTCATCTAGAGTTGATGGCACAACTGTAGTAACCATAGGGATGATTGTATGTGATTCTTGTGTTTTTGGTGTTTATTTCCTGAACAATCTTGTCCATATAAATCTCCATTTCTTTTATCTACGCTATAAGCTGAAATATTATCTTCATCATATCATATTTCTCATTTTTTCCTTCTATTACTTCCTTGGTTTGAAGATGTTCACTTGGAGGAATTTTAAGCTGTTTCCTCAAAGCTACAATATCCTCATTCTTTTTCTTCATTAATTGTTCTATTGCCTTGACATTTTCTGGCTCAAATCCAATCTGTAAGACCAATTCTTCCAAATATTTGATTCTTAGATCCTTATCATACAAGGATGATTTGTCCAAATTCATCTGATCTTTAATATTTGAGATGGTGTTCTGGAGTTTCTGAGCACTCATGGCTTTAGTTGTAACACTAGAGTACAACATCTCTGAAGTCTGTCTGTGGAATTCAATCTAATCAAGAGCATGAGTTTTTTTTGTTTAGACTTCCAAATCAACCTTCTTATAATTTTCCACTGTCTTTGGAGATTTTACTGTAGGCTGCAATACTAACATGATTAGCTTTTTGTTTGAATAATAAAAGGCAGACATAAGTCTATTTTGAACACTTGGTGTTTGTTTCAAATATTTAGAGTAGATATTGTTTTTGATTTCTTCATTCTTTAACTTGATCTGTTTATAATTTTCTTTGATATCTAGATTGTTGAGCCCTGAAATTGTCTTCACTTTTTCCAAACTTCACTTCATTTCATCATTCCTTTATCATTTCATAAATCTAAAACTCAATGAGAATGTCTAAGATTACTTAAAGGTTAAAAAAAATAATTAACTTATTTTACTTTTTTGATTTTGTTGTCTTAATGATTTTTGAACAGTTTTAGCTACAGAATGCAGTCATTCTGTAGCTAGTCAAGCGTTCAGTAGCTATTTTTGTGTTTAAGTATGTTATAGGTGTCATCTATAGAAAGGGCACACATAGGTGGATTCCAAAATTTTCCTACATCATTCATTCCATTCCACGAGGACTGGATCAATAGCTGGAGGTGCCTATGTACGTGGTCAAAGAAAAAGTCAAGCAAGCTATCTTCTATAGGAATCAGGACTCTTGATTTGCTTTACAGGAAATCAGGAATGATAAAAGAGTTCTATTTTGATTTTAACTTTAAAAATACACCTGTACCTACCTTTGTTCAATGTTAGTTATGTAATTTCATATAAATTCAGCTCAGTAATTCCGAGAGGAACAAGTTTGATACATATTTTATCATTACTATGATACTCTTTTTTCGAGCATTTTGATAATATAAGGAGTAAAACTTGGATGTTGTTCTAAATACAACATTGAGGAGTTAAAGGATTAATTATTAATTGATAGCATAGGCCCTTGTTATTCGAGGAGGCTTTACATGCTTTCTAGATAAGTAGTTTTCAATTCTGTTTTGTCATATTTCCTTACTTAGACTGCTTTCTGAACTTATATCGTTTAGTATTATGTTTCATCTCATTTGCTTAGATAAAATATCCTCATGATATTACAGTTAGTATTTTTCTCAATCTCTTCCAATATATCTCTATTAAATGAATGGGATTTAATTGTAATATTCTGAGTTACTAGCATTTCAGTTTATGTCATTTAGATTAAGAAGATCCTCATTATCTTACAACTATTATCTTTCTCAAGCCCTTCCAATATATCACTACTATATGAATGAGATTTGGTTGTACTATTTTGAGTTATTAGCATTTTTTGTTCTGCAATTGGATAGAATATCTTCATCTTATTACAAACAGTCTTCTTCTCAAGCTATTCCAATAAACCTGTAAATCAAGAATAAGACTTAGTTGTAATACTGTGGGTTACTGATTGTTTGTTTTATAGAAAATCCTTATCACATTATGCCTAATCTCTTTCAACAAACTCTTCCAACAAACCTCTAACTCATGAAGGAGATCTAGTTGTAATGTCATAAGTTGTTTCAGCATTTCATAGAATATCGTTACTACGTTATAGTAATCTTTTTCTCAAACTCTTCCAATAAACCTCTATCATATGAATGAGATTTCAATGTAATGTTCTAATTTGTTGTTTGTTTTAACATTTCCTTTATGTTTTAGGAAGATCCTCATTTCATTAGAATTTAATCTCTTTCACAAGCTATTCCAACAATTCTATAACTAAATGAATCAGATGAAGTTATAATGTTTTGAGTTATTTTTCATTTTCATGAATGATCATTTGAAAGCTGTAACATTCATGGATTAGGAATCTATGCTTTCATCATTTTCTAATTAGGAATAGAACTCACAAATAAGTTTTGTTTTAATTCATTTGTTAAGATTTCCTTTTTCTCCCTTTTTTACATATATTTAACTTCATCTTCTTAGCATAGAATAGCATACTAATAATCAAACATAAAAAAACCAAAAACATCAATAAATCACTAAAAGCAACGAAATAAGAAAAGGGATACTTTGGCACATATAGTGAAAGTAAACTTCATCAGTTTACTAGCCCTAGTCGATAATTTATGCTATCAATTTAGGACACTAAATTGACTAAACATTTTGGCGCCATTGTCGGGGAAGTGTAACTAGGTAGCCTTATTTCCTATTTCCAAAAAAAAATGATATGCATAGAGAAAGAGATTCTACGAGTAGATTTATAAGAGGCAGAAGCTTAATTCCCACAACTCCACTCACTCCACCAAGACCAAGAAGCAGCACACCTCCAACTCAAACCCACATTCCATAGTATACTAGTCATAGGCTTCGAAAATTCTCCAGATCAGATATCCCATCAGGAAGATCTCCCACAAGATCCAAGGACTCCTAGAGAAGGGATAACCTTTTTCACTTCCACAAGGGAATATACTCCAGCAGAAGAATTAAAAATCCCTAGTGAAGAGGAAGAAGAGGATTATCTCTTCAATATACCCTTGAAAGAAGAACCAATAGAACAAATAGCTCTTCCAACTGAACCCTATATCAATTCAGAGGAATCTATCATGGCAGAAGAAGGGGAAGGAGAAGTCTTTAATGGAGAACATACACTATTTGGACGAGGTAGAGGAAGAGGAGGAGATAGAGGAAGAGGTAGAGGTACAAAAGAAGGTAGAGGAAGAGGAAATGCAGAAGGAGGAAGAGGTAGAAGGGAAAATGGAAGTCCTTTTGGATTCCCTATAATAGATGAAGAGACTAATGCAACTATGAAAAATATCTCACCCTCTGTTCTTCCAAACTTTCATGGACTAAAAAGTGAAGATCCTAAGAACTTCTTATTTGAATTTGAAGTTTTATGTAGAACCTATGATTACCTACAAGATGCTCAGAAACTTAAATTGTTCCCTTTAACATTGAAAGGAGCGGCATTAAAATGGTTTATGAGTTTAATCACTAGGTATATTAGGACATGGGATGAAATGAGAAAAGCATTTCTAGACAGATATTTGGATTACTGTATACTAGACAACCATAAGGAAGAAGTGTTCAAAATGATGCAAAAATAGGATGAAAACTTGGAAGATTTGTTGGAAAGATTTAACTATAACATCAAGAGGGAAAAAATGGAAAACTTAGACCAAGATACTTTGAAAGATATTTTTTTGAAGAAAATTAGGGATGAATGGATAGATATCCTTAATATGATGGGGAAAGGAGACATATCTCAACTTTCATTACCTGATATAGCAGAACTATGTCTTGATATTTCAAGAGGAAAATCTAAGATTCTAAAAGGACCAAGAGACCCTGCCCTTGCAAAGGCAAGCAAATCTGCAGATGGAACAGTAAGTAGCGAAGAGATAGGAAATATGCTTGATGAATTCAAAACTGACATTCTAGGGAGTCTTATTGAGAAAATAGACACCCTTAAGTTACAAAACAAGCAGAAAGCTGAAACTGATGCCTTAGCAATATTTTGTCCCAAATGTAGGAAGAAGCATGCCTTAAGAGAGTGTCCTTTGGATGCAAAAGTAATAGAGACTTGTGCAGTTTGTTCAGAAAAACATGAGACCAAGAATTGTCCCTCAATCCCTAGCCTTAAAGCTGTCTTTCAAGGAGAAACAACCACAAATTCGACAAAATCTCTTAATTTTTTCTCTAGAATACCTTGGTAGGGACCTCAAACACAAGGGTTT
The DNA here is from genome assembly GCA_034641835.2 of Pinus albicaulis. Classification (NCBI taxonomy): domain Eukaryota; kingdom Viridiplantae; phylum Streptophyta; class Pinopsida; order Pinales; family Pinaceae; genus Pinus; species Pinus albicaulis. The sequence continues at coordinate 777,050,582 of CM076584.1, read as the reverse complement.
AGTAATCAAATGTATAATCAACCCCCACCTAATTGGAACTCTTGGCAGCAACCTTGGCCCCAATTTCAAAATTAATCTCAACCTTGGGCTTAAGGAGCACAAAACCCTTATGGAAGATTCTCCCAGTATTATCAATATCCACCTTCTTATCCATCATATCCATCATATTCAAACTTTCCTCCTCAACAAAATCCTCAATAAAATCCACAACATCAAAACCAACATCAAAATCAAAATCAAAATCCACCGCTTCCATTACCATTTTCTCAAAAAGTAAATCAGTTGCCTGCCCAGCCAATACTAAACCCCAACAATAAAAACCCTCAGAATACATATATGATAGAAGGTCAACAATTTCCAACCTATTTGATTACTCCTTTAGACCTTAATGATGTTCAACTTAGGTCTGGAAGAATACTTGAAAGAAAGAAACCTTCTGTAGTTATACAAAAACAAAAAAATTCTGAGGAAGATTCTCTGCGGGTAAATAAATGTCTTGAAGAAAGCACATCTTTTCAAGACCAAAATATTGAAAAATCAAAACATAATGAACCAATAATTTCAACTCCTATGTTAGAACAACCATCAACATCTACTACTACACCTCGTTTTCCTGAGAGATTACAAATTGATAGGGGTGTAGAGAAACAAATTATGATGCCTAACTATGATTTCCTAGATGAGTTAAGAAATTTTTTTATTAAGATTCCATTATTATAGGCCATCAATGAAATCCCAATTCTAGCAAAGAAAATAAAAGAGTTGAGTATGAAAAAAATAGGAAAAGAAATAAAAGAGATAAAGAAAATACAACTAGTAGGAAAAATAGTAGACATAATGATGGGAAATATTGCTATTCCAAAATATCTAGATCCCAGAAATCTAGTTGTTAAAATACATATCAGTGGAATAGAAATTCCAAACACACTTATTGATCTAGGAGCAGCAATCAATATCATGAGTAGGAAAATCATGGAAAAACTAAAACTTCCTAATCTTCTTTTTACACCCACACTACCACAATTAGCAGATAGATCTGTAATCAAACTAGATGGGTATTAGAAGACATTCCAGTGTCCTTATATTCTTGGGAGTATCCTGTGGATTTCATGACCTTAACTCCTAAAAATGATCCAGGAGGACATCCTATTATATTAGGAAGACCTTGGTTAGCTACAACTGATGCTTTCATTAGTTGTAGATCTGGTGATATGTACATCTCTGATGGAATTTCAACCAAGAAATTCACCTTGTATCCTCCAGCAAGAACAATCACATAATTAGATGGTACTCAATGGATTGATGATAAAGAAGATATATAACCTCTCTTCACTATTTCAGAAATTAGTGAAGATAGTCAGATTTTGAATGCCGTGGAAAATCATGAATCTTCTTCATAATACAAACATGAAAAATTCTAGGAAGAATCCAACATTGAGTTCTTTTCATCAAGAAAAATGTCTCTTTACTCCATGGAAGAATTTGGCAGCTCTACAATTGAAATTTTCCCAAGAAAAACCTTAAACATAAACAAAAACATAGAGAAATTTCAACAAGAAAAGCTAGTCAAAATATTATAGAGACACTCCTCTGCATATGCATGGGAGTACACTGATATGAAAGGGATAAACCCTAAGACTTGCACTCATCATATCTACATAGAGGAAAATTGTAAACCAATCAGACAACCTCAGAGAAGGATGAAACCAAACCTTAGGGAGATTGTTAAAGAAAAGTTGCATAAATTGTTAAATGTCAACTTTATTTATCCCATTTTAGACAGCCAGTGGGTTTCTCCTTTGGTGATTGTACCTAAGAAGAATGGTAAATGAAGGGTATGCATTGAATACAAGGAATTTAACAAAGCTACTCTTAAAGATCATTTTCCTTTACCTTTCATAGATCAGGTGTTAGATACATTAGCAGGCAAAAAGTACTTTTCATTTTTGGATGGTTTCAGTGGTCACAACCAAATTCAAGTTGCACTTGAGGATCAAGATAAAACCACATTTACCTATCCGTGGGTTACCTATGCCTACCAAGTATTACCTTTTGGATTATGCAATGCACCTGCAACATTCCAAGGGGTAGTATTAGGAATCTTTGCAGATCTAACACATGACTGTGTAGAGGTATACATGGATGACTTCACAGTCTATGGAAACACATTTGAAGAAGCCCTAGAAAACTTGGAAAAAGTTCTAAAAATATGTAAAGAGGGAAAACTTTCATTAAGTCATGAGAAATGTTTCATGATGTTCACTAAAGGTATTGTCTTAGGACATCATATTTCAGGAGATGGGATTATAGTTAATGAATCAAAAGTTGAAGTCATCTCTATACTATTAGTTCCAAGTTGTCAAAAAGATGTTAGGATTTTTCTAGGATTTACATGATATTACAGAAGATTTATAGAAAAATTCACCAAGATAACATCTCCACTTTTCAAACTACTTACTAAGGACTGTGAATTCAATTGGAATCCTGACTGCCAGTTAGCCTTTGAAACCCTGAAATTAAAAGTCTCTGAAGCACCTATTTTAAGGGGACCTAACTGGAAATTACCTTTTCACATCTTGACAGATGCCTCAGAGACAGATTTAGGAGTTGTGATGGGAAAAAAAGACATAATTCCTTATGCCATCTACTATACAAGTAAAAATTTGACTCCTTCAGAGTTAAATTATACTGTAACTGAAAAAAATTTATTAGCTGTTGTTCATGCCATAAATAAATTTAGACATTATATAACAGGCTATGAAACCTTTGCCCACACAGATCACTTTGCAATTAGGTATTTAATGAAAAAATCAATTACTAATGGCAGAGTCACAAGATGGTTATTTATTCTACAAGAATTTAACATTACCATTCTGGATAGGCCTGGAAAACGAAACATAGTAGCTGATTTCCTATCTAGATTCCAAAACATTAAAGACAATACTTGAGTTGAAGATCAATTTTTAAGATGAATATCTCTTTGTAATTACTACTCAAACTCCCTGGTTTGCTGATATTGCAAATTATCTAGTTTCAGGGAAATTTACTTCAATTATGAATGCAAGAGATAAAATAAAAATCATTTTTGACAGTGCAAAATATTCATGGATTTCTAATGAGTTATAAAAAACAGGTCCGGACTTTATTATCAGAAGATGTGTTGGAGAATATGAGATGCCTGAGATTCTCAAGGCATGTCATGATGAACCTTGTGGTGGAAACTTTGCTGATAAGAGGACAACTTATAATATCCTTCACCTGGGATATTATTGGCCATCCCTCTTTAAATATGCTAAAGATTATGTCAAGAGGTGTGACATTTTCCAAAGGGTAGGGAAAACTTCCCCTTCAGGTGAGATGCCATTGCAACCTCAGGTACATATTGAACCTTTTGAGAAATGGGCTTTGGATTTTGTAGGACCTATTAATCCTCCATCAAAGAAAAAGAAATATATATTAGTTTGCGTTGATTATGTTACGAAATGGGTAGAGGCCAAACCATTACTTTTTTCTACTGAAGCATCTGTGGTTAATTTTCTTTTTGAGGATATTTTTACTCGTTTTGGTGTCCCAAGAGAAATTGTTACAAATCAAGGAGCTCAATTCACATCAAAGATGGTGGAGAAAATGGTAGAGAAGTACAAAATCAGACAAAGGAAATCTACTCCCTACCATCCACAAGAAAATGGCCAAGTGGAATCTACCAATAAGGTCATTGAAGGGATTCTGACAAAGATTGTTCATTTACATAGAAGAGATTGGGCAGAAATTCTTCCTGAAGCCTTATGGGCCTATAGAACTACATGGAGAAACATAACAGGTCACACCCCTTATCAACTTGCTTATGGAAAACAAGTCTTTTTTCACATAGAGTTTCAAATCCAAACTTTCAAAATGGAAGTTCAGTTAGGTCTTGATATAATAGAAGCACAAAAGCATAGACTGGAGCAGATTAATGAATTGGATGAGATCAGACAAGATGCAGTGCAGAGAACAAGCATAGTCCAACATCAAAGGACTAGATGGCATGATAAGTACATCAAAGAAAAGAAATTTAAAGAAGGTGACTGGGCCCTCTTATTTGATTCAAAGTTCAAGGATTTTCAAGGTAAATTCCAAACTCATTGGCTTGGTCCATATGAAATTGTGAAAATATTTGAAAATGGAGCAATAAAAATCAGGACAATAGATGAAGGAAAGGTTGCTTTTCTTGTAAATGGGCACACACTGAAATTGTATGGTGAGCCACTTTCAAGAGAAGAATTTGTCAATAAATTCCAAGATAACATTGATATGAAGTTAGTGAAGAAGAATTCTTCTTCTTCACTAGCTTAATTGTATTTTTCTTCAATCATTTGTTTAAAAAAAAGAAAAGAGAGAATAAATAAATAAATAAAAATATAAAAAATAAAATAAAATAAAAATAAATAAAAATAAAAATAAAAATAAAAGTATAAATATGAAAACTAATCATTTATTGGCATGTTTATACAAAAAGTATAAGGTGAAAATCATAATTCTTCTGACACTTTCGACTTTCAAAAATAATTATTTTTCTGCAATTAAGTATCATAAAATCATAAGTTGAAGATTCACTTTTCATACTTCACTTCATACTTCATTCCATTCCATATTCCATGATCCATCACATTCCATTCCATATTTCACTTCATCCATATTTCATTCCATTCCATACTCAAAGATCATTCCATTCCATTCCATTCCATATTTCAGAGTTTTAATAGGTACATTTTGCAGCTACTTGTTCTATAGCCAAGCTTGTTCTGCAGCCAATTGACCCTGAAAGCCTGCTTCAATAAACAAAGGATGAGTCAAAGAAGATTATGGAGCTTAAAAGATCAATATTTTCAGATGAAGGACAAGCACAACAAAGTATCAAAATAAAAAAGGCTAAGGTAAACTGTGTGAAAATTATTTTTTATAGCAAAACATGAAAGATATAATATGGTTAAATCATATGTTTCCTAAATTTATTTTATCATTCGAATTGACCCTTTCCTATCATAAAAACTCCTCGAACAAATCCCTTACATCCTGCTCCATAAAACTTCATCATTAATTAAAATATTAATGGAAATAACTTAGATGAGACCTATTAGGTCACGACCTTAGATCATATCATTTATTGATGAATTTTGAAAATCATTATGAAATCTCTTCGCGGTCTTTTATCCCATATCAAACTCTTAACCTGATCATTTTCATGATTTACCATTACCTTATTCATCCATCTGTATCCACTCACTGCCATTACATTCTGTAGCCAGTCTTCATCTGCATAAACAGAGAAGTCATTTTTAGGGAAAAACAACCTTCCATAGATACTCTTTCTTCAGACATAAGATCAGAAATAGAGCAGTGGATATAAGCCAAAGAAAGAAAGAAATTTTTATCGAGGAGAAATGGGGCTTATTGTGAGATAAGAGCGAATTGGGACCAAATATTTAGAAGGATACCCTCATGTTAAGGGATTATTATAGCAGGTTGGCTCGCTGAACTTTGTAAAGAAGTTGAATGGATTCCACAAAGAAGTCACGAAGTCATTTGCTAGGTCATTCGATGGATCAGAGGTAGAAATTGGGGATATTAAGTTCAACATCACGGAGACATTCATAGCTGAAGCCACATAATTACCACAATAGGGTGAATGTTGGTTTAAAAACAAAGAGTTCCATAATGAAACCTAGAAACAAATTCTAAAGAAACCAGGTATGGACATTTCAGTGTTTAGAAAAGGTATTCATAGTACAAAATTGAAAAATAAATGGAGGAATGTGTTGTTGATTTTACAAAAATTCATAACCTGTGAGGGTAGATTTGGCACTTTGTATGTCTATCATATTATACTGGTGATGAATTTCTTAGAGGATGAAATAAATTTACCCTTATTCCTGCTTAATAGTTTGAAAAGGATGGCCTCTAATTTTCATAAAAGACTTCAGCTCCTAGAAACTACTTTGCTTCATCATGGCCTAATTAAATTATTAATTGAGTTTCATTTGAAGAAATTAGGAGATAGCTGGGATGAATTCCTCTTAAGAAACCATTTTGAAGAACTAGAAGAAACACTATCTAAAGAAGAACCTGTAAGAAGAAGTAGGAGGGGGGAAATTGTTAAATCCGTTAAGATCAAACCTGATACATCAACACAGGAAGATAGTGAAAAAGTAATCTCTGAAAAATTGGTAAAGATTAGGAAACAACTCAGGAATAAAAGGAAGGAGAAATTAATAAGTGAATATGCTGAAGAAAAAGATGAAAATCCACCTAAATTGAGAAGAAGCTCTAGGCTTAAAGGCATGGTGAAAAAGACATGCATTAAGGAAATAGGGGTCATAAACATTGAAGAAGAAGAAACTCCAATCCAATCTCTAGTTGATAGATCTCCTTTACACCGATATGAAGAAAACCCTAACAGAAGAACCCCAAATATAGATCTAGCTCAAGAACAGATTTATGACTATGTGGAATCACTAGAAAAAAGGGCCTCAGAAAATCAAGGAAGATCTCTCAATCCACAAGAACCTCCAATAGAAATTCTGAGAAGAGACAATTATGAATTGGAGATACTGAATAACCATATCAAGAATGAAAATTAAATCTTAAGAGAGCAGGTCAATTGAAGGGTAGCATGAATAGCACTCTCTCTCGGCAAATGAAAGCACTATATAAAGCAAGCAGGAAGCTAAAGAAAAGAAACAAGAAACTGAATAGGGCACTCATTGATCTTAGGTTCAAATCACTCATGAGGAAACCTAGAATGGAATTGACTACCAGAAGAAGCAGAAAAAGGAGACTATATGTTCGTGTAGAAGTATCAGTGCAAATGGAATAAAGTTTTGATGATATTGCATGAGGACATGCAAGATTTTTGCAGTGGGGGTATGTTGAGCTCTAAAATTGTCTTCTCTTTTGCCAAACTTCACTTCATTTCATCATTCCTTTATCATTTCATAAAACTAAAACTCAATGAGAATGACCAAGATTACTTTAAGGTTGCATACAATGATTAACTTATTGTACTTTTGTGATTTTGTTGTCTTAATGATTTTTGAACAATTTTAGCTACAGAATGCAGTCATTCTGTAGCTAGTCAAGCATTCCGTAGCTGCTTTGGTGTTTAAGTATGTTACAATTGTCATCTGGAGAAAAGGCACACATAGGTGGATTCCAAATCTTTCCTACATCATTCGTTCCCTTCCAGGAGAACTGGATCAATAGCTGGAGGTGCCTATGTATGTGGTCAAAGAAAAAGTCAAGCAAGTTGTCTTCTACAGGAATTAGGGCTCCTGATTTGCTTTACAACAAATCAGGAATCCTAAAAGAGTTCTATTTTGATTTTAACTTTAAAACTACACTTGTACCTACTTTTGTTCAATGATAGTTATGTAATTGCATATAAACTGAGCTCATTAATTCCGAGAGGAACAAGTTTGATACATATTTTATCATTACTGTGATACTCTATTTTCGAGCATTTTGATAATAGAAGGAGTAAAAATTTGATGTTGTTCTGAATACAACCTTGAGGAGTTAAAGGATTAATGTTGAATTGATAGCAGAGGGCCCCTGCTATTCGAGGAGGCTTTACATTCTTTCTAGATAAGTAGTTTTCAATTCTGTTTTGTCATATTTCCTTACTTAGACTGCTTTCTTAACTTATATCTTTTAGCATTATGTTTCATGTAATTTTCTTAGATAAAATATCCTCATGATATTACAGTTAGTCTTTTCTCAAGCTCTTCCAATATATCTCTATTAAATGAATGGGTTTTAATTGTAATATTCTGAGTTACTAGCATTTTAGTTTCTGTCATTTAGATTAAGAAGATCTTCATTATCTTACACTTATTCTCTTTCTCAAGCTCTTTCAATATATCACTACTATATGAATGAGATTTGGTTGTACTATTTTGAGTTATTAGCATTTTATGTTCTGCAATTAGATAGAAGATCTTCATCTTATTACAAACAGTTTTCTTCTCAAGCTATTCCAATAAAAATTTAAATCACGAATAAGACTTAGTTGTAATACTATGGGTTACTGATTGTTTTTTTTATAGAATATCCTTATCACATTTTCCTAATCTCTTTCAACAAACTCTTCCAACAAACCTCTAACTCATGAAGGAGATCTAGTTGTAATGTCATAAGTTTTTTCAGCATTTCATAGGAGATCTTTACTACATTATAGTAATATTTTTCTCAAACTCTTCCAGTAAACCTCTATCATATGAATGATATTTCACTGTGATGTTCTAAGTTACTATTTGTTTTAACATTTCCTTTATGTTTTAGGAAGATCCTCATTGCATTAGAATTTAATTTCTTTCACAAGCTATCCCAAAAAATCTCTAACTAAATGAATCATATTAAGTTATAGTGTTTTGAGTTATTTTTAATTTTCATGAATGATCATTTGAAAGTTGTAATATCCATGGATTAGGACTGTCTCTTTTCATCATTTTCTAATTAGGAATATAACTCGCAAATAAGCTCTGTTTTAATTCATTTGTTAAGATTTCCTTTTTCTCCCTTTTTGACATGGATTTAAATTCATCTTCTTAGCATAGAATAGCATACTAAGAATCAAACATAACAAAACTAAAAACATCAATAAAACATTGAAAACAACGAAATAAGGAAAGGGATACTTAGGCACATATAGTGCAACTACACTTCATCGGTTTACTAGCCCTGGTCGATAATTTATGCTATCAATTTAGGACACTAAATTGACTAAACATAGATCTTTCTCCTCAGCTATCTGTGAGGATGAAGCTTCCATACGCTGTTGTTTTTCTATCAACTGTGCATTTTCATTATTAATTTTTTTTTCATTCTGATTTTCAGTAACTGGCTCATTGATAATGACAGTGGCAACATTTGTGTTGGTATCTGGAATATCTGTTTCTTCAACATTAATGGTTACTTTCTTTTTACCCACTGAATTTAACTTAGGCCTTTTGTTGTATCTTAACTTGAATTTAGTTTCAATGGTAGTTTCAGCAACATAGGTACCTTCTTCTCTTACTCCCTTAGTGATTTTCTCTATTTTATTAGTAGTCTTTGAAGTGTGACTAGTATCACTTTTCTTCACTACATCTACTAAAGTATTCTCTGTCCACTCAGTCTGATTGGAATATTTTTCTATCTCTGGTTTTGTCTGATGAATGAAGGGTGTTAACTTACATTTAACCCTCATTTTACATAGAATCCCTTGTGGATCATATTTCCAAGGAAAGATTTCTTCAAATCTATACTACAATAGTTGTTTAGCGGCTTCTGCCTCTGCATCCCTATGATTGCAAATGAATGGTCCTACTTGATTCTTCAATTTGAACTGTGTTTTCTTCTTTGCTGCCAAGAAATTGATAGAATCAGAGTTTAATATTTTCCTGATATACTCCAAGGAAAAAACTCTCATTGATACATGTTTGGGAAACTTATAGGGCAAAAAATTGGATCCAAACACTCTAATCTCAGTATGTTTTTCATATAAGTACCAATCACTAGTCTTGTTTTTCTCTGAAAACAATAAAATATTCTTTATCTCATCACTTATCCTTGGTTTCTCTGTATTTTTTAATATTTTGATCAATGGATGGATGAATGAATCTGAAAAATTGGCATATGTGAATTCTGTGGACTCTTTCCTGATTAAAGAGGTCCAGAAAATAACTGAAAGAGGATTCCCTTCTACATCAAGCTTTTGAAGACCAAATGGAAATTTATCTACTTGAAAATATAAGAACATGTGGAAGAGGAAGGAAGTGTATTTGAACACTCCTTCAATTGGAAATTTAACCAATTGGTCATGGATATTGTTTGCAATATATCTGACATAATAAAAATTAACAGATGGAGACTATCTTGGGGTAAATGTAGATAAGAAAACTAAAATGGATTCATCTGTATATTCATTAGTGAAATATCCTAGAATGAATGAATGCATGGAAACCACATGCCTTGAACCCTCTTGAAATTTTGAAGGGGAATATGGAGGATTAATTTGAGTAATTTTTACATGTAAAGGCATAAATGTTTGGAAGATCAGGAATCTTTTGGGAAAATATAGGCCAATATATAGCTTGGTAAGGGCCTCTATGGACAAAGGGACTACTTGAGGATTGTTGAGCATTGCAATAGGTATGTATTTACTCTCAAAGACTGTCTTTTTTTTTCCTTCTCCATCCATTTTTGTGTCATAATATAATAATATCATGAATGGATTTTAATAAAAAAATGAATGAAATAGTTTAACCGTCCAAACTAATACTCATTTCTTTTATGATGAAAATAATAGATAAAACAGTAATTGTTCCCAAAAAGGAGCAGCAGGATATAACCAAGGGAAAAGAAGGTGCGTTAAAGGTAGTCAAATTAGAAGACGAATCAGTGAGAATGACCAACTATTAAAAGAGAGCAATTTGTTATGAATCCCTCAAGATCCCCTGATCTTGAGGGATTGCATTTACCTCTTCCTTTAGCTATAAAGAAACAAGAAGAATATGAAGACATACATGATGACATAGGAGAAAGTGGAGAATGTAAATCAGATCGTATCACATATTGTATCATGTCTCTTTCATTTATGTATCATTTGATAATGAACATAACATAGTTCTCAAGGACAGAATTGTATTGTAATGACTACATTGATTAATATGTAATCTGCGTTGTTGTTCATTCGATTGTTCTGGAGTAACTAAGTAGTGTTCGTTGGTGGCTAAGGGCCCGGGCTCTGGTGAATCTCGTTGTTGTTCTTTGTGCTATACTTTTCCATTTACTGCAAGTATATTATGTTTTTCTTCTTTACAATGAATTACCTTTGATAGTTTAGATTTCTGTATTTATTCCCTTGAGTGCACATTTCCAATTTATCAGTTGTTTGTTAAAAGAATTGGCTTTGATTACTTAAAGCATAAACTGTTATTTCCACTAGTTTCCTTTTGTTCGATAGTCTAGATCCAGCTAAAAGAGCTCGGTTAATGCTTTAGTGCTCTTGGTTGATTGTCATTTTAATTGGTTGAATTAAGAATGAATTACAGTTCTTGGTTATAATACTTAGTGGATCATTTTCTTTTAAGCTTCAGATTTATGATTGCATCTATATTAAACTGATTGGATTTAGCATTACAATTTGCATGAATAGCTTGCACATACTGTGTACACACTTGAGACAAAAGGACTTACCATGGTTAATAATTAATGTGAGGAAATTAGGAGTTTTTAAAGACACCAGTTAGCACCCAACAAGGATCAGGTTGGATTTGTAGCATTTGGTTAATGGATTCAACAGTAATGGTAAAAGGCACTTCTTTGTTGGCATTTACTATGGCTCTCTACTGAGGCACATAATAATGTTGACATAACCTAATGACCTCTTGACATGGATGAGTTACTGGAACAACATATTTGGGCAAGTGTGATTTCAAAATATGGACTTCTTCTTCATTATCTAAGGATTTTTCATAGCTTCAATTATGAATGTCTAGCAGATTAAATTGAACAATTGGGACTGATATTTTTTAGTCAATATCAACTAATGGAATGTGCTCAATGTCTTTGATAGGGGGTTTCAAAGGATTTACAACAATACTAGTCTTAGAAGTCATGGTTGGAGTTGATTTTAGCACTTTGGAACCTTCAGGATTACTAGAACTCTGATTTTTAGGCATTTGGACTACTTCTGCAAGATTAGACAGTTTTAAGAAGTATTTATACTTTAGCAGAGGTCTCTTGGATAAAAATAGGCAAAGTATGGTCTCTTTCTTGGATTTTTTTCTTCAATTTCAAACTTCAATAGGCCTTTACAGACTTCTACTGGTTTAATACAAGAAACAAGGGTTTCTTGAGTTTTTTAGTGAATAACTGGATAAAAATTATTTTGAATTTAGGAAAAGAGGCTTAGGATAACCTGAGAAGGTTTTTGGGTTCAATTTGGTGTTTAAAATAGGGCCCAGCATAAACAAGGTTTTTTTCAGAAATTTTGAGAGGGTTTGGCCTGTTTTTTGGACATTTTGATAGGGTTCTTTGGGTGATTTTAAGCTATGAGTGGATTTTTTTCTTAAAAAGGTCTTTTCAAATTGAAACAAGATTTATTTTTTGGAAGAATACCTGTTATATGCAGGTACTGGGTTTTGAAGACAGTTTTTGAAGGTTTTGAATAGTTTATGTGGTGTCTTTTCAATTTCTGGAGCAATGCAAAGATCCTCTGCAATGTTTGATGGTAACAAGTTGAAATTTGCAAGCTTTTGGCATAAAAAATGGCGGAAATTTCTTGTTTTATAGTCAGGGTGGCTTGTACAGGGTTTACGCACAGAAAGAGAGGAAATGAATGCATTTCCAATGTTTTTTAGGCTTATTAGGTTAATCGGCGCTTGCAATAAATGGTGGTCATGTCATAAAAAAGGTGGTTTTCGGGCTCAAAGGATCAAAACCACAAGCAATTATCGCGTGCCATTTCGGTGGTAAGTTGTTTTGGAGGAAACTAAGGCAATCCAATGAGAATTGACCACGTGGACGAGGGAGAAAGTTGCAATATCGCCCATTTCACGTAGAAATGAGACGGGGAATTTTGCGCAAGTTTATTTGTGATATGGTGTTTCCGCCGTTGGATCTTGGGGTTCGTTTGCTAATGGCCTAAATTGATTGTGGAAGTTGCATCGGGATCTGGTAAGTGGGACTGGGGTATATTATATGCGGTGGGGTTTTCATACATGCGCAGATGGGTTTTAAACCTTAGAAATAAGTGTTTAAACAAAGTTTAAAACCGTAGGTTTTATATGATGCGGAAGGTATAAGGTTTAAATGTTAAATTAAAACATTTACCAATGTTTAAATCATATATATGTGTGGGCCTTTATTATATAGTTCTTCAAACATTTTTGACATTTGTTTTAAAAATATAGGGGGCAGAGATTAGCTGTTAGGGATATGTTTAAAGCAATGGGATAGGGGCGGGGATTAATTCATCACATGGGATATTTAAGACATTGGTTTAAGCGTAAAATAGAGGTTTTGTGGGTTTATTTAAAATAAAAGGGATTTAATACTATACGGTTGGGTGTAATTAAGGATCTAATAAATAAATTAGAAATTAATATGAAAGTAAAGGGAGAATGTATACAATGAATAAAAATACATGTTTTAACTCTAATTTAAAGTGTAAAAAACATAGCTTTTCTTTATTGTATTACTTCACACTTTAACTCAGGATAAATGCATTTTGAGGGTTTATGAATGATTTTTGAAAGGGAATGAAATTAGTTATTTAGGGTTTCACTTTTACTAAGTAAAAATGGGTTTTTACTTAGAAAAAAGGGATTATGATTATGAATGAAGGATAAATGATGATGAATATGGGTTTTATGTAGGAATTCAGTATTTTTAACTAATTAGTCATCGAGCCTTGTGTCCGGTCGCAACAAAAGTCAAATAAATGCTCTGAGCCTTTTTAACTGATAGTTTAGAATACTGAATAATTGTAGGGGAGGGGAAATTAGTGATTTTTGCCCGATGATGCTTTATTACATGTTTGCACAACTAATTTCTACCTACCCATCTTTATTTCTAACATTTTTTACTTCATTTTCATGGGTGCATTTAATATTGAATCTCCAAATCCATTCTCTTTCAAAAGCATAAAAACTATCTAAGCCTAACCTTATTTCATCTAAGGGCTCAGATTAAACTATCGAGCTCCTCATTTATTCTCTATCTTAACTACTGATTTTTCAAGTTTATACTATTTGACATATCTTTATTCTCTATCTAAAACATGAAGTTTAAAGAATGAAAAGTTAAGATTAAACTGTTTAACTGATCATGGATTATGGTATTTATTGACAATCTACACATAATAATTATTCTTGCAATAAAGTAAATAGTAGTGACAATTTTTAATTTCTCACTTTCAGGTCTTATTTTCATCTCTTTTTTTATTTTGGGGTCTATCTTTTTCTAAGTCCTTTGATCTTTATTTTAGGACTTTTACCCTCTTTTATTTTTTATTATTTTTCATTTTTCAAAATATAGGAAAACAACTTGTAGAAATAAAGGTATGTACATATTTACAAGACTATCATAGTCAATTCAAAAATTATGAATCTTATTATTATAGGACCCTAACAGTGGCTCCACTTGGGGATGACATTTCCTGGTGAAATGTCAAGAAATTTTAGACCAGTAGCCTCTGAATTTTGATTGTGGTGATCCCGTAAGTATTTTATGATCTTTGCAATTATTCATACTTATGATATTTACCTTTCAAAGAATAGGGCCTTCACTCTGAGCTTAAAATTTGTTAGGAAAACATCCAATCCAATCTAAAATATTCAATGTATATGTACAATGATCAAAGATAAATGAAACTAACTATGTGTTAACTTAGGAGATTAGTAATTCTTCAACATTCTGCCATTTACTACTCCTTCTGACATCTCTGAGCCATATATTTCTTTTAGAAAGAAGGCATTGTTACCTCTGTAACCATAAATGACATAATGTATTTTCCATAGAAAGTCGAATTTTCCATGTTTACCTTTGTCTTCTCTTCTTGAATCCCATTTCAACACTTTATCTTCAATGTAGAAATCATCTTCTTTACTCTTTTTATCAAAAAATTTCTTGATCTTATCCTGGATGACTTGAGACTTATATAAACATATTCCCTTGTTTGTTACAAGTGAAAATTTTGATTAATCCTTCTTTGAATGTCATTTGTTTCAACTTGTAACTATTGGATAATCTTCATCACTAGTACTCTTAGGGAGGATTGAAGAACAACATCCATTCCATAGATAAGCTGGTAAGGGGAGGTACCAATGGATTTTTTGGTAGCAAGTCTATCTGCCCATAAGGCATTGACTAATTTCTTATTCCAAGTCTTTTTAGTATCTTCAAGTAAATTTTTGATGATGTGTACAAGGCTCTTATTTGAAGATTCAGCTAGACCATTACCCTAAGGGTAACATGAAGTAGAGTGGCCTAGGGTAATATGGTATTTATGGAAAAAGTCAATCATATTTTTCGATTTGAATGCTGCTGCATTATCAGTGATTATATTTTGGGGACATCAAAATCTTGAAAGACTGTTACTTTCTAGGAATGAGATAATGAAAGTGTCTGTGTCTTGCCTAGAGGGTATGGCTTCAATCCACTTAGTAAAATAGTTAGTGTTTGTCTGAATCCACTTATGTTGGGCTGATGATGGGGGCTAAATTTCTCCAATGAAGTTGAGACCCCATTGTTGAAATGGTATTTCAGTAGAGATGGGTTTTAAGGGTAGGGGTAACAGCTTTTCCTTATTCTCAAAGATTTGGCACTTATGACACGAGGTCACATATATTCTTACATTAGCAAACAAAGTAGGCTAGTAAAAACCAGCGCTCAGATTATTTTCTGCAGTAGTCCTCTGGTAAAGATGTCCTCCACAATTAACTGCATGAAATTCTTCTAATATTTTTTCAGCTTATTCTTTTAACAAAAAATTTAATAAAATCCCACTATGATCTCTCCAAAAAAGTACATTTTCTAGAATACAAAATCTTATTGCCTTAAGCTTTAAAAAACTAGCTTTGGTTCTTGATAGTTCAGGAGAATATTGTAAGCATAGTAATACAAATATAATATCTGCATACCATGGTGAGTCTAAAAAGGTTGCACTGAACTCTACAGTCGCCATCTCTTCCTGATCATGTACTTGGGCAATAAAATTTATGTCTAGGGCATTACACTTTGATTCAACCGTGAGTTTGGCTAAACCTTGACCTTTTATTAACTTTGTGGGTTTTATCTCTATGTCATATTCTAAGATAGTGGAAATCCACTTACCTCTTCTTCCATCAGGACCATACTGAGTAAGAATGTCTTTCACTACAACATTTGGGACATAGGCAACGTTGTGAGAATAGAGAATTTAAACTCTGAAGCCTTTGATAGCCTTTACCAAAGCTAAGGCTTGTTTCTCCATGATATTATACTTCAAAGATGTGTCTCTAAGTGTTCTTCTAAGGAAATCTATGGGCTATTCATAACCCTGGTCATTTTTTTGCAGTAAAACTGCAGCAATGGTGTGTTCTGAAGCAAATGAAAAAATGATGAAGTCCTTTTTAAAGTCAGGACTTATAAGGACTGGATTTTGGTTAAGGCATGTTTGATGGATTCAAATGAATGTTTGGCCTCAATAGTCCATTTAAGAGCTGAATCTTTTTTGAGCATGTTATTTAATTCTCTAATTATCTCAGCTAAGTTGGATATAAATCTTCTTAAAAATTTAATCTTACCTAGAAAGGCTTATAACTATTTTATGTTTCTTGGTGGACGGATGTTAAGAATTGATTCTATCCTCGCAGGATCTATTCTGATTCTTCTTTTGATATTATGTGTCCTAGTAACTTGCCTTCTAATCCAAATAAGGTTTTCGTAGGATTTAATGAAATTCCAAACTTTCTGCATTTTATAAAAACTTGTCTGAGATGATCCAAGTGTTCATAATCAGTTTTAGAAAATACAGTTACGTCATCTAAGCAAATTACTAAGAATTCAAGAATTTCCTTTGCAAGGCTATATCCATAGATCTTTGAAAGGTTTCCCCTGCATTCATTAAACCAAAAGGAATTTTTACATACATAAAAGTGCTCCAAGGAGTAGTAAAAGTTGTTTTAGGTTGATCCTCTAGTTGGACTAAGATCTAGTTGTATCATGAAAAACCATCTAACAGTGAAATCCTAGAAGAACCAACCACCCTTTGTAAGATGTGATCCATTTTTGGTAACGAGTAATTATCTTTTAAGGATATTTTTTTTAGATTCTTAAAGTCAACACATAATCTAATCTCTCATGTTTTCTTTCTTGTTGGAACTAGGTTAGAAAACCAATCAGAATACTTGATTGGTGCAATGATCTGTGCATCATACATTCTTTTCACTTCTTTTTTTATCAAAGGCATCAACACGAGATTGATACTTATTAAATTTTCTTTAAAGGGCTTTTGATCTTATTTTATAGGGATTTGGTGTTGGAATATGTTGGTGTCATAGGATTTAAGGTCCTCATAACTCCAAGAAAAAACCTCTTGGAATTCCTTAAAAAGAGCAACATATTTTTCCAACAGTAAGGCTTTGGACAGTTTTATCATTTTGGGTTTCATTTTTGTGCCTATGTTACATTCCTCAATGTCAGATCTAACTGGCTCCATTTTGGGTTTTCTAGCAACATCGTTTGAGTCAAGTAGATCTTCTAAAGGAGTTAAACCTTTTGGTAAGAAATTGTCTTTGAGATTTTATATTTTAGATTCTTCATCGATTGTCTCATTAATTTCTAATCTCTCTCATTGATCCGGATTTTTTCAGGAACGCAACAGAATACAGATGTAACCATAAGCAAAGATATGTAGTAGAAATAATGCTTCCTTTTATTAATAAATGAATGACTGAAATAAGCTTACAAACATAATGGAAACATGCTAGGGCACTGGTAGTGTATATCTGAGAAGAGATGTGTTGTATGCAGGCCTCTAAACTGTGTTACATTGAGGCTCACAGGTGTTGGGCCGCTAGTTTTTCATTATTATTATCACTTTTTAATACCTTTTCTACCATTCTTTATCACGCCATTTATCATGGTTTATCATATAATTCCATTTTATAACTATTTATGCTCTTATGGATAAATATTATTTCCTCTCCTTTATTATTAATAAATTAATTATGTTTATGCATAATTTTACCAATGATGGTTTATTAATATATTTTTTAACATCAATCACCATTTTAGCCTCCAAGATATTTTCCATATTCCAGATTTGATCTCTAGCTCATCATTCAATATTCAACTCAAAAATTCGCTAGAATAAGAAGTGACAGTTTTGCATTGGACATTCTGGGAAAATAGAGAAGAATCTAGAAAATCCAAAACATGGGTTTTGTCCAGAACGGACTGAATTAACTTTTAAAAGAGAATGATTTTCCCAAATTTGGTCTGTATTAAGAGAAACAGAAGGTTCTATGAGGAAAATTTTCCCAAATTCACTGTTGCGGCCGTTTTCCAAATGATGTCAATTGCAATACCAAATTCAACTTATTCCTGTTGAATGATTGATGGAAATATACTCCAGATATGATCTTGCTGATCAATTGGTTGAAGACAATCAAAATTTGTTATGAGAATCATTTTGTAATTATCTCTATTGTAAATTCTCTCTGCGCTATGTGTATTTAAATGAGAAACAGAGATCAAAGAAGGAAGGGTATTGGGAGAGATTTTCTTTTGTAATTTTCAGAATTGTTCATCGAATCTTGTTAATTAAAATAGAGTACGATTGCTTGTAAACTCTACTACATATAATTAATACATAAATTTGGTTGATGTTCCATTATTTGATTATGAAATAACTTAGCAGTGCTCACTAGCGGCTAAGGGCCTGACCTCTGGTGGAGTTCACTGCATCTTTGTATTATATTTCTGATTCTTGCAGCATGTGAGTGATTTGATTTAACATTTATTTCTTTTATTCGCATTGCTTTACAGTTTCCTATTTAATAGCTTTCTGTTTCAATATTCTATGAATTTATTTTATTACATAAGCTGTGATTGAATCACATTGTTGTTCCTTTCCACCATAACAACATTACTATTCTTTACAATTTACATTCTTATGTTGTTCATTTCTATTCAATAGGCTTGCTGTTCATTCCAGATTGTGTTGTTCATCTCTATTAAATAGCTTTGTTGTTCATTTCCATTAGATAGAATTTTTTGTTCATTTTTTATTACTGTTCATTTCCATTTGCTGTTCTTTTCTAGTAAATAGATTTTCTATTCATTTCTATTAACTAGTTTACTGTTTATTCCTTTTTGCAAGTGATTGGTTTTTCTTTAGAATAGTTTGCAGTGAGCTTGTTTATTCCATTTTCATTTCAGCATTGTTAATTTAATTCAGTTATCATTTCCAATTAGTTGCTTTGGTGTGGAGTGTAAGATCAACAACTGTAAAGGACATTGTTTATTATTGTTTAAGTTCCCAGATTGAGGATCTTGTTATGTTTTATTTCATTTACATCAGTTGCTAGACGAAAGAGTTATTACTACTGCATCCTTAACTGATGATTGTTGAGTGAGGGATTGGATTTTATAACCTTAAGTTTCATATTGTTGTAATTAGATTTCATTTTCAGCATCTGTTTACTCTTGTATTTGAAAGATCTATACTACATTTTAAGAAACATTACTCTATAGGATTATAGTGTGCACATACTGTGTACACTCTTGAAATAAGAAGACTTTCCCGGGTTGATAGCTAATCTGGGATAAATAGGAGTTTTAAAAGGCACCTTTTAGCACCCAACATTTTGGTGCTGTTGCAGGGGAGAGTTGCCATTTCACAGAGAGTGATGTATTTTTGATGTTTGTCTACTGTGAAATAATTGGGTATTAAAAAAGAAAGGTAAGAACCTGCATAATGAGTGAGTAAAGTGCATGCTCCTCCGCCCGCTTTTCAATATAATTTCTAGGAATTTAAGGTAGAAATGAACGTTTGTATTTTAGAGGTAGAATTTTAAAAAAAAATCTTGTAATTCCACTTGAGTGGTGATGTAAGCACCACCCATTTCAGTAACCAATTGACAGGAAAATTGTAAGGAGGATCCTTAAAGAAACATATGAAGAACATCTTATATTATGGTAATAAATGGCTCACATTTCAACTTTTGAATTCCCTATCAAAGATCTAGGCGGAGTGACACAAATGCACATAATTCCCCCATCATCTCTACCAAATTTTTATGGTTTGACAAATGAAGATCCCGATACATTCTTATTTGAGTTTGAAATACCTTGTAGTGGATATGATTATTGTACTAATGATCAAATATTTAAAGTGTTTCCTCTTACTCTAAAAGGATCAGCTCTCCGATGGTTCATGAGCCTAGGTGGGAACTGCATCCAAACATGGGAGGACATGAAGAACATATTCTTGAAGAAGTACCAAGACTACTGAAAATCCAATGAAGATATTTTCAGTATGATACAAGGGGAAGATGAAAGCTTGGAGGACTATGTAGAGCAATTTCAATATAACCTTCAAAAATCAAAGCATAAGCATTTGGAAAAAGAGATCTTGAAAACACTCCTTCTTAAAGGAATCAAAGATGAATTTTTAGAACTCTTAAATCTGATAGTAAAAGGTGAGGTTTTTCAGTTATCATATGATGATGATTTTGAATTGTGCATAAGGTATTCAAGAGGAATTTCCAAGGCTTGTAAGAATTCTATAGAAGTTTCTTCTTTATTTTCCAAATTTACTACAAGAACAAGAGACATAAGAGCTGAAATCAATGTTTTATTTGAAAATTTTAAATATGATTTTATTAGCTCTCTAAATTCACAATTGGATGTTTTAAAGGTTCAGAAAAATCAAGAAATTGAAGAAGTGTTTTTCACTCGTTTCCAACAGGAGCATCCCATAGATACTCACTCTTCCTTATCTAGGATGGGAGTAGCATATCAAAGAGATGGGGAAGCTGCAACAAGGTCAAAAACATGGAAATTGTGGCCTACAGGTATGGTTCAAAACACTTCCTCTCCATTCTCTTACTTGCATAATCCATTATGGAATACTCATATGTTAGGGCAGCCATGCAAATCTTAATATAACCACCATCAATCGTGTCTACAAGTTTAGCATAGTTCATCTTATGATTGCATGACTACTCTCCCTCATCTTGTAGCACAAACACATATTCCAAATCTTCCACAACATCTTTCTTGCCTATCAAAATCATCCATTCAACCCAATCAACTACATCGTCAAAATGCTCCATTCTCTACAGAATTTCCTGCTCAACTCATTCCACACCCTCACCATAATAAAACGGTACAACATGCTTACAGTGTTGAACTGAAAAATTTACCCACCCTTCCCACCCATTCTAGCTCACATGCACCATTGGAGAAAACTTATACTGAGATTCAGAATGTTTCAAATCCAAAAATTGTAGAGGTTATGAAAGAAAATGAGGTTTCTTCTAGCTTGCATCAACAAGTCGTTTTAAACACTCAAGAACTTTATGATATGACAGTTATGGGAAATCAAGAATGTAAGAGATACATTGAATATTGGTTTCGCTCCATGCTTCAACAATTTTTGGCACCATCTTTTCAAGGAAAGTTGGCTTCTCATACCCTAATTTTTATTAACATGCATTTTTCAAATTTGGGTATGTACATACTTGAAGCCTTATTTCAAAAATGATTACACTAGAAATAATATTATACGTAATCATATTTATTTTTCAAATCAGAGTAGGCTAGTGAAAAAATAAAATAAATAAGGAAATAAAATAAACACATTTTTTTATTTTATTTTTGTAAAAATAGTTGTTTTTGTTGGAACACGCTGTGGAAATCAACATCAATGATAAATATTTTAATTTATTTCTGTATGTAGATGCATTATATTGAAAATAAAAATTATACAAACAATTATATTCAATTTTATCACCAATATGGAAAATTTGCTTGAATATCATATTTTTTGGCTTGCGGGCTTGATGATATTTATGAAAACAAAGTTGTGAAAGTCATGTTTTGAGGGACCAAAAGTGAATATTTAAAAAAAAAAAATCTATCCTAATTATCCCTTGATGACTAATTTGCAACCCAATTTGAATAACTCAATTTGGATTTTAAACGAAAAACTTATAACCAAAGCATTGACAGGGTGTCTAATAGGTAGCTCAGGAACAGAGTTGGGACAGTCAGTTTGTGGAGGCCTAAATGACTATATTATTAAAACCTGTTTCAATGGTATATTCCTCTCTGAACCTAGTTTACAACACAAATTTAATCACTCTATTTTGATATCGTATGAGGAATTTATGACCAAAATACAGACTGCTTATCATAAATCAACACTCTTGAAACTTTGTTTTATTGGCTGTTCACTAGCGTATTTGACCCATCAATTATTATTGTCTTCAAAACCTGTTTCTATTGGAGATAAATAAATGAATCTACTTTCATTTCCAATTTGAATAAGCTTAATCCCTCATCAAACGAATAATTTATGCTTTAAATATCAACTGTTGGTCTGAGCTGGAAAATCGAAAATGACTCTATTATGCAGGTTGTTCTAAGAAAATTTAACATACCATTACATGGAATTTTTAAAACTTGTTTCTATTGGAGACATATCTCTGAATTAAATTTTATTTGGCTTTGGAATCACTCAAATCGGATGAAAAAAAAAGAATTTATAATTGAAACACTGTTGGTTAGTATGGTCGACCACTACTCTCCCGCAGGTGACAAATAAAATTTGTTTTATTTTTCCGTGGATTTTTTCTATAGAGTAACTACTTGTTAGTTCCTTTTGCATAATTTTTGGATTAGGGGAGCCTGATCACCTCTCTTTCTCCATGATTTAATGTTTTATTTCAGGTAGACACTCGTTTTTTTGCAGGTCTTAGGAGAACAAAGAAGGTCAATTTATGGACGAGCGATTCTTGAAATAAATTTTAGTGAAACAAGGGAATTTCATCTAGTTCATTGCCTAACAGATTCATAACAGAAGAAATGAAGATTCATGTCACTGCTGCCAAAACATTTTTCAAAAAGATCATTTTTTTTCCATTGACAAATTGATATTCCTTTACGAAATAACATCATAGCTGTTGTAACTTAATAAAGTGTTATTTATTTTTTGATTTCTTTTATGTTTTTGTATTTCAGGTGTTGATCCCTTCAAATTATAGTTTTTGCTCCATTCTCAATTGAAAAATAAGGACCCCACCATGCAAGTTTCAGAAGGAAATTATTTGGCAGCACCAATTCTATAAAAAATTACTTTTTCTTGAAACCTGTACATAAATTTTCCTTTCTAGTTGATTGGATTTGCTTGACAATGGATTGTGCATTAGCTTTGTTCTCTCCTCTTTTTTTTCCTATGCTGTTCCCTACAGCAATTTCTGCGTGCATTTTCTTTGTTGTTCCCTATAGGGAACAACACTTTTTTGTGTGCATTTATTTTTCATGTTGTTCCTCTTAAGGAACAGTTGTTGTTCCTCTTAAGGAACAATAGCCGTCCCTCTTAAGGAACAACAATCTTGCATGTTTATATTTGTTTGTTGTTCCTCTTAAGAAACAACAATTGTTCCTCTTAAGAAACAGTGCATTTGTGTGTTTCTTTTTGCTATTCCTTTCAAAAGGAACAACATTTCCATTGATTATTTTTGCTGTTCCTTTTGAAAGAAACAACAGTTTTGCTATTGCTTTCAAAAGGAACAACACTTTTTCCCCGTATTTTTGTTGTTCCTTTGAAAAGGAACAACACCTTTGCCGCATGTTTTTGTTGTTCCTTTCCGAAAGAAAAATAGTTTTTGTTGTTCCTTTCCAAAGACACAACAGTTTTTGCCACCTGGTTTTGTTGTTCCTTTCCAAAAGAACAACATTTTTCCTACCTGTTTTTGTTGTTCCTTTTGAAAGGAATGGCATGTTTTTTTTCTGACTGTTTTTGCTATCCTTTTTCAAAAGAACAGCATTCCTGTGGATTGTTTTTGTTGTTCCTTTCAAAAGGAACAACATTTTTTTTCTGATTGTTTCTGCTGTTTCTTTCAAAAGGAACAACATTTTCGCACATTATTTTTGTTGTTCCTCTTAAGGAACAACACTTTGTGAGTGCATTTTTCTTGTTTTAGAACATCATTTTGAGAATTTTTGTGAATTATTCATGACTCTTTTAAAGGCAAACATACAATTTATGCAAGGACAAAAAAATTAGAGGTTACTGGAATCAGCAAATTAAGAGAAATTGTAAATTTTAAGAAATTGTTTTGTAGTGATAAGAAAAGGAAATGACACAGCCATCTATATCACTTTTCTATCTTTATTTTCACTAAAATTAATATGATCGGTTATCTTTATCATGTTGATTCTTCCCTAAATCTTCATAACTCTCTTTGATTTTTATTTATTGAATAAGAATATGGGCATACTTTCTCTATTGAGATGTTCAGACTTCTTGCACCATCCCTACTCTTAAGGAGTGTTGAGCCATCCTCTATACATAAATAGGGAAGTGCTACATGAAAAAAGAAGAAAAAAATCTATATATGATTACTAACAATTCTATGATATGGTAGATGGAGGATAGGGTGTCTCATCAAGAACCAACCTACCATGATCATAAGAGAGTAGTGAAGTGGCATTCCATTATGGCCACCACACCATGGATATCATCCAATGGACAACTCAGAAAAATAAAAAGTCGTTGGAACAAGAGGTCTCATCACGAGCCGACATGCCCACCTTTCACTCCTTCCTGGTGAATGGCATTGTGATTCATTTGATTCCCAAGCCAGCACAGTGGCCTTTATCATGACATCACACAACACTTCCCTATGCATAAATAAAGGATAATGGTTCCAAGGGTGACAAAGAAACTTTTTCAATGTTATAGACACCTGTGGACAACAGAGCTCTGCTGATGGTATTGGAGTCATATTTTTTACAAATCAATAGTAATGATAAACCCTTTTCTTATATCTTTATCTAATACAAAATGAGAGTATGCTCCTAAACCCTTTGTTCGGAACCTCTTATGCATGAAATTTATTTATAAATCGATCATAATGGTTTATGTGGATAATGACCGCATAAGTACTTTTTTCACGTCAGCTGTCCTTTTCCCTTATTTTCAAATCATTACATAAACATTTCCATATCTACTCACGATTTTAAAAAATGCATTGATTTCAGTAATGCGATAATTTTTTGATCATATCATAAGTATGTATGCCTTTTCATGTTGTACAATTGTTGTGCAGTACGCTGCTCTTCTATTTGTCGGTCGAGGGCGACCTATCATCTTTCAGGGGGGGCACAGATGCCTTTTAAATATGTCTGCATGTGGGTCGAATCCCAATATTCATACTACATTTCTACAGATTTTTTTCTGATTGAAATTTTGGCATACTTATTATCTGTTACTCCTCAAAATTAACACTGTGGATTCAAGAAAATTGCATGCAGAATCGTGATTTGTTTACAGCAGAAAAACAAGTATGGGGGGGGAATTCTATTCCCAGCACGACCACACTATTGCAACTAACAGCAAAGGCTCGTGAAACTCGCGAACACACACAATTATTTAGACATGATGTGCTTGCATGGCTTCCACCTTTTGCATCACTTTCAGTATCCGCTCAGCCTACATCAAATTCAACAAATTCGAGTCCCTAAATTTCATTCGAAATTTTTTTTGGATGTAACACTCAAGTTAAAATAGCATAATTCTCTGATTTATTACAAATTTAGGAGAATTTCATGAAAATCCATTGAGCATTATTTATCATCATTCATTCCACATCTTTACCACTTCCCATTTTTCAGAGACATATCATCTTTCAGTTTGGGGGAGTGTTGCTTTCCTTCATTTCTTTCTTATGACCATGTCAGTAATATTCTTTATCATCCATTGATATTCTTATTCATTCTCAACACCTCCCTTATTCCATGTTTTTTTACACCAAGCATAGAATTCAACAGATTGTAGCAACCACCTCTCTTTCTTTTCTAGTATTGCATGAGGACATGCTAATTCTTTAGTTTGGGGGAGGAATTGCTTCACATGATGGATGTTTTCTACTTTCTTTCTCGTTTAAGGCATACAATTTCATTTTTATACATTGCAGAAATTGATTTGCATATATCTTTAAAACTATGAACTGAATTCTTGTGATTTTTGGATAACAAAGATGCATCATTAAAATACACAAACCCAGATAATTTCACGCTAAATTAGTTCATAAAATTTCGAAAATTATGCACTATCGCCTACAGCCATTTTTTTTATATCTCATGATCCGTGCATAAAAATGATCTGATTTTTTATAAAATGGTTAATGAAGTTTGTTGTTACTTATATCATATTTTTCTGCAACTTCATATACATATAATTTAACGTCAACTGTAAAAATTGTTACACCTTCATCAAGATTTCTAAAATTGAATATTCATTATTTGAGGAAAAATTCATTTGTTCCATCCATTTCATGAGTTGGGATGAACAATATTTTTTTTTTTTGCTTGGTTAACACTTGGGTTTTGTCTTTGGGTGCATGAGGACATGCAATATATTAAGTTCTGGGTCGCATGAGGACATGCAATATATTCAGTTTGGGGGTATGTTGGGCCGCTAGTTTTTCATTATTATTATCACTTTTTAATACCTATTTCCTCCATTTCTACCATTTTTTATCACGTCATTTATGATGGTTTATCATATAATTCCATTTTATAACTATTTATACTCTTATGGATAAATATTATTTCCTATCCTTTATTATTAATAAATTAATTATTATTATGCATAATTTTACCAATGATGGTTTATTAATACATTTTGTAACATCACTCACCATTTTAGCCTCCAAGATATTTTCCAGATTGCAGATTTGATCTCCAGCTCATCATTCAATATTCCGACTCATAAATTCGCTAGAATAAGAAGTGACAGTTTTGCGTTGGACATTCTGGGCAAATGGAGAAGAATATGGAAACTTTGAAACATGGGTTTTGACCAGAACGGACCGAATTAAATTTAGTAATGAATGGTTTGCCCAAATTCGGTTCATATTAAGAGAAATGGATGGCTCTCTGAGAACGATTTTCCTAGATTCACTGTTGCGGCCATTTTCCAAATGATGTCAATTGCAACACCAAATTCGACTTGTTCCTATTGAATGATTTATGGAAATATACTCCAGATATGATCTTGCTAACCAATTGGTTGAAGAAAATCCAAATTTGTTATGAGAATCATTTTGTAATTATCTCTATTGTAACTTCTCTCTTCGCTATGTGTATTTAAATGAGAAACAGAGATCAAAGAAGGAAGGGTATTGGGAGATATTTCCTTTTGTAATTTTCAAAATTGTTCATCGACTCTTGTTAATTAAAACAAAGTATGATTTCTTCTAAACTTTTATACATATGATTAATACATAAATTTGGTTTCTATTCCATTATTTGATTCTGAAATAACTTAGCAGTGCTCACTGGTGGCTAAGGGCCCAACCTCTGGTGGAATTCGTTGCGTCTTTGTATTATATTTCTGATTCTTATAGCACGTGAGTGATTTGATTTAACATTTGTTTCTTTTAATCACATTTCTTTATAGTTTCCTATTTTATAGATTGTTGTTTCAATATTCCATAAATTCATTTTATTACATAAGCTGTGATTGAACCGCATTGTTGTTTCTTTCCACCATAACAAGATTACTATTCTTTACAATTTACATTGTTATGTTGTTCATTCCAGATTTTGTTGTTCATCTCTATTAAATATGTTTTCTTTTCATTTCTATTAGATAGAATTTGTTGTTCATTTCCGATTGTTGTTCATTTCCGATTACTGTTCATTTCCATTTGCTTCTCTTTTCTAGTAAATAGATTTGTTGTTCATTTCTGCTAACTAGTTTACTGTTTATTCCTTTTTGCAAGTGATTGGTTTTGCTTTAGAATAGTTTGCAGTGAGCTTGTTTATTCCATTTCCATTTCAACATTGTTAATTTAATTCAGCTATCATTTCCAATTAGTTTCTTTAGTGTGGAGTGTAAGATCAAAAACTGCAAAGAACATTGGCTATTATTTTCTAAGTTCTTAGATTGAGGATCTTGTTATGTTTTATTTCATTTACATCAGTTGCCAGAGGAAAGAGTTATTACTACTGCATCCTTGACTCATGATTCTTGAGTGAGGGATTGGATTTTATAACCTTAAGTTTCATATTTTTGTAATTAGATTTCATTTTCAGCATCTGTTTACTCTTGTATTTGAAAGATCTATACTATATTTTAAGAAAAATTACTCTCTAGGATTATAGCGTGAACATACTGTGTACACTCTTGAAATAAGAGGACTTTCCTGGGCTGATAATTAATGTGGGATAAATAGGAGTTTTAGATGGCACATTTTAGCACTCAACAACAGGCCTATTACAGACATAATGGAAATAGATGAGCTAGGGTACTGGAAATGCTTATCTTTGAGAAGAGATGTGTCGGCTACCATCGCCTGAACTGTGTTACAATGAAGACATGATGGAGATGTCGTGAGCTAGGGCACTGGTAGCGCTTATCTCTGAGAAGAGATGTGTCGGCTCCCAGCCCCCTGATCTGTGTTACAATGAGGCTCGAAGGCCTATTTATTGTTGATAAATAATGTAAAATATGAAAATTCCAAAATCCTAACCCTAGGAGATGAAGTGCCAAAACTGTGGGCCCCGTTTGGGTAAATTGGTGTTTCAGCTTCTCAGGGACATAACTTTGGCATCTGATCTCTGTTTGACGCGCTCAATATATCATTAGAAATATCTATCCGAGGACTACAAATTTTGAGTGAGAAACATTGGTCCATAACCCATGTTGCTCCATGTTTTCCCAAAAAGTGTCATTTAGGGCCTCAAAACAGCTCTGGAAGTTCAGGACCCAAAAAACTGCTATAAAGAGTAAGTTGTGCTGAAACTTACAAACTGAAATAACTGATGGTGGGGGTTCAAATAGACTCATTGGGTGGCCACCAATATCCACCTAGATCATTGAGTCCCCAAAATGGCTCCAGGTGTGCAGGACCCGAAAACCTGCTAAAAATAGTAAGTTGTGCCGAAGCTGAAAAAATGAAAGAATTGATGTTGCAGGTCCAAATGGATTAGGTGGGTGGCCACCGATATCCACCTGGATCATTCCTCCCTCCTTAGGAAGAAATGGTCTCCATTGCATTAAATTCCTCCATGGGGGGGAATTTTACTTAACTTGGTATTGGATTTGTCCAAGATGTCGCGGACCTGTTGGCGAACGTGCTAGATGTAGATGTGCCGCTGGTGGGTATCCGTTGAAGGATCTAGAAAAATTTATCCATCATTGCGTTCCTCTGTTTCTAGAGGGCCTCCTTGAGAAAATTTTTAATAGAATCTCCTTCTCCCTCGTCTTTATTTTCTTCCGCCATGGGGGGTCATCAGGGTTGCAAGGTTGAACTCCTTATACCCTGGCCACGTTGGGGACATCAAAAGAAAAACAGAGAAAGAGCAGACAGCTCTGATACCACTGATCCAGATTTTATGTAGGAATGCAACAGAATACAGATATAACCATAAGCAAAGAGATGCAGTGGAAATAATTCTTCCTTTTATTAATAAACGAATGACTGAAATAAGCTTACAAACATAATGGAAACAAGCTAGGGCGCTGGTAGTGTATCTCTAAGAAGAGATGTGGCGTACGTAGCCCTCTAAATTGTTACATTGAGGCTCGCAGGCCTATTACAGACATAATGGAAATAGATGAGCTAGGTTATTGGCAACGATCATCTCCGGGAAGAGATGTGTCGGCTACCAGCCCTTGAACTGTGTTACAATGCAAGCATGATGGAGATGTCGCAAGCTAGGGAACTGGTAGCGCTTATCTTTGAGAAGAGATGTGTCGGCTCCCAACCCCCTGAACTATGTTAAAATGAGGCTCAAAGGCCTATTTGTTTTTGATAAACAATGTAAAATCTAAAACATCCAAAAACCTAACCCTAGGAGATGAAGCGCCAAAACCGTGGGTCCCGTTTGAGTAAATTGGTGTTTCAATTTCCCAGGGGACGTAACTTTGGCATCAGATCTCTGTTTGACATGATCAATAGCTTGTTAGAAATATCTATCCAAGGAATACAACTTTTGAGTGAGAAACTGGTCTACAGCCCATGTTGTTCCCCGTTTTCCCAAAAAACGTTGTTTAGGGCCTCAAAATGGCTCTGGAAGTTCAGGACCCAAAAAATTGCTATAAATAGTAAGTTATGCCAAAACTTAAAAACTGAAATAACTGATGGTGGGGGTTCAAATAGACTCGGTGGGTTGCCACCAATATCCACATAGATCATTGAGTCCCCAAAATGGCTCTGGGTGTGTAGGACCCGAAACCTGCTAAAAATAGTAAGCTGTGCTGAAGTTGAAAAACCGAAATAATTTATGCTGCAGGTCCAAATGGATTAGGTAGGTGGCCATTGATATCCACCTAGATCACTAGTTTATTCATATCTGATTGACTAAATCTAGTTGGTTTAGAAAACTTTACTTTATTTACATATACATTATTTAAATCAATTCTAGCATCTAAATCTTGATCTATGGTACAATCGGTGTCTATCTTACAGTTCTGAAATTCACCTTCGTTATTTAAAAAATGATAAATTTGTTGGTCCTGTGAGAAAATTTGAAAATATTTGAGGTTGTCTAGAATTATTGGCCTGTGTTTTACTTTTGCAGTATACATATGATTAGGTTGAAAAGGTAAATTACAAGTGCTAGCAAAGGTTGCTAAAGAATGTGCTTGTAATTTTTTCCTTCTTGGCATTGCAGAGAAATTACAGTCCAGTAAATCATTAATCAAATTTGATACAATATCTCTATATCGGCCAAGTCTAGGATTGTAAACAAAATAATCAACTTTAATTTGTTTAACAATCAACTCTAAATCTACCATTATTGCTATTCTTTTTCCTTCTAAATTTTTGATTATTTGGAGTCCCAAAATGAGGGCTTCATACTCAAGCATATTGTTTGTGCATTTGAAACTCAATCTAAAAGCATGGCCTTATTCATGATTTTTCTCTATATTAGTTATCCACACTCATGCTCCTGCTCCTAACTTATTTACAGAACCATCAAAGTCTAAATGCCATAACGATTCACAAGAGATATTATCATTGTCTTGGGTTTTCTTCTCTTCTCTTAGTTCAGTCTTGATTTCATTATCAGTTTCAGCATTACATAGGATGAAAGAATATAGATCAGCAGGTGTGGTAAAAATTGGTTAATTTATTGACCTTTTAGCATTACTTACCATATATTTCATTAATTTTTTCCTATATAAATTTTTAGGTTGACCGAAAATTGATATAGTAGCATAATCATGTCCAATTGTAGAGATCCCTGTAAATTTTCTCCCCATGAGCGAGATAATAAAATTACATATTTAGGTGGGATATCAGCAACTACATTGTCTATTAATATACTCTTACCAGGATATTGAACTAAAGTTACAGACATATATTTGATTAAACCTAGGCATTTTACTTTGCTTGAGTCAAATGAAAATAAATCTTTATAGGGCTTGTGATGTCTAAGTTCAGGGTTTCCATTATATATTTGGGCATTAAATTATGTGAAGCTCCTAAATCTAGCATTTCATTGTGAAGGATTTGATCATGAATATTTAAACTAACGTAAAATGAAGGAACAACTCCATCTAAATGCTTTCCATTCACATCTGGGCCAAAAATCAACTTTGGCTGATCATCATTCATATTTATGGAATCTTCTCCATCATTTATGTTTAATGTTTCAGTTATATTTGATTTATACAGGTCATGTTTTATCGATTCTGTCAGAGGAATTGGTATTTTTAGCTTAGCAATTTCAGATTGTATGTTGAATGAAGGTTGTGATTTACTTATTTTAATCAATTCTTCTTTGGCAACTGTAGTTTGTGTTGGTTTATCTTGTCTTTCTACAACTATATTTTTAGTTTCAGTTTGAATGTCTTGATTCTTACTGCTTTTTGTTTTCTTTTTAGGAGTGGCTTATGAAGCAATAGATGTTTATTCAGATTTGGAGTTGTCAAAAGCTGTTTTTGCAGTGGCAGCTTTTGGATCTACTGATTTAGGATCAACATTGGGCATTTCAGTATCTAAGGTTGTGGTTTTATCAGAATTAGATGCTTTAGGAGCATCAAATTTTTATCAATATTTTTCAGCTTGAAAAAATTCATCAGTTATGTCCACAATCTTAGGGCTTGGTGAAATCTTTGGGCTATAAACCTTTTGGGAAGAACTGGATTTTTGCTTATTTTCCCTAGGGAGAATTTGCAAAAATTTGGTTTTGGGAGCCTCTACTGCTTTCTTTTTATTGTTTGAGATTTTTTCTTAGTAGAAGACTCATTGTTTTTCTTACTTCTTAGGTTATACTGACTGTGTACTTCATTAATGGAAAAGTCATAACCTTGTTTATAATCAAAGGATTCCCTTGAATCTAATTGGATTTGTTGGAGTTCAATAACTCTTAATCTTCGTGTGTGAGAAATATAATGTTATTATCATCTATTCCCATTAAATTTATGGTATTATCATCGTCATCATTGTTTTGAGAAATCTCAATATAGTTCTTCTGAAAGGGAGGTCTTATTGTTTTGTTTTGGGCTGAGTCTTTTGATTTTCCTGAATTTGTGTTTTTTCTAAAATTGGGATTTCTGATTTGTTGTTGATTATACCATTGAGGTCCTATTTCTATGTTATCTAACCTATCCATCATCCTCTCTAAGGCTTTAGCTAACATATCTAAAATAGTGTCTGAACTAGAGGCCTCTTCTTTCATGGTTACTCTCCTCTCGTTTCTTAATCTTGCTTTTTTAGCTAAAATGTTTACTTATACACCTACAACATTTGTTTGCATTCTTTCCAAAGTTTCTGCATTTCTTTCTATTAACTGCTATGCCATGTCAGTGTCAAATCCATCTAGGAATTTAAGTAATACAGAGTTAGGAATGGGCATTATATTTACAATAATTGAATTGTAAACAATGTTATATCTAGTGCAGTAGTCTTGTACTGATTCCTTTGGAGTTCTCTTCATTGCATCAAATTCTGACAATATTTGTAGGGTTTTTTCTTCTTTTCCCATTTATTTAAAAATAATCTATGGAAAACAGCTAAATCAACTATACTACCTGCAGTAAGACCTTTAAACTATTTATTTACTTCTCCTATTAATGTTTATGCAAGCAACCTCATTTGTACATATGATTCATCTATCTCATGGAGTTCAAAGTAATCTGTCATTTTTCTTATGTGCTATTGTGCAGTATAATGTGTAGTAGCATCAAACTATGGTATTTAAATTTGGTAATTTTGGGGCATGTCATGAAGTTTTCATGGAAGAAAAAAGGGAGAATACCTAGCAGCCATAGCTTAAATTCTAGCTTGGCTAGGAGGTAAAGTAGAGGTACTTGGAACTAAACTGGAAGTAGTGCCTGATGAAACTGGATTATAAGGTGCTAAAATAGAACTATAAATTGAAGAAATAAAGGCCGAAGTTGAGGTATTGGGAAGTAAAACTGGAATTTATATGGAACTACTAGGAAATGAAAATGATGTGCTTGAAAAAACAGTGGTGAAGCTAGTGGATGAAGTGGATGTAGGGGATGAGTGAGATAAATTTCTAGGCTGTAAGGGTAATCTAGGACTAAATGGATCTATGGATTGAATGGTAGTAGAAACTATAGATGACGTAGTGGTTTCTAAATGAGGAATAGAAGTTTTAGATGTATAAGCTAACAATTGAGCTAATTCTATAGCTTCATCAATTTCTTTAAGAATAGTAGTGTTAATTTCTTCAAGTCTGTCTTTATTTTTAACTTTATTTAATTCAGAATCTATAGTAATATTTTTCTATTTTGTTTTCAAAAAAGAAATAAAAACATGGTATAAAATAGCAATACTTAAATTACTTTTATATTTGGTTCCGAATAAAGAATGTTCAAATTCTAAATCAAACTCTATATCCTGCAAACTTACTAATTCTAGGGGTAACGAATTGACTCTTATTAATGAAACTTTAGCATCTAAATATTCTCTCTGTTTTTTATTTTTCCCAATTCTGTTTGGGTTGTCCACTATAACAACATTTTTAGGGTCCGGATTAGACCTGGTATAATCAACTTTCCTAGAAGACATAATTACAAGTTTTTATACTCACAACTAGTTAAACAATCTTAAAGGAAAAAAGATGATAAAAATGATT
Source organism: Pinus albicaulis (assembly GCA_034641835.2). Classification (NCBI taxonomy): domain Eukaryota; kingdom Viridiplantae; phylum Streptophyta; class Pinopsida; order Pinales; family Pinaceae; genus Pinus; species Pinus albicaulis. Next base: position 777,016,721 of record CM076584.1, on the reverse strand, counting down.
TCCGTTAAGGTTTATTAACAACTAATGATTGGTTAGATCCCTAGTATGGTTGCCACTATGTTATCACTCTAGTAATTCTCTAGTTGTGATATTTTTGGTTTTTAGTTGAGAAAACTAGAGGTAACCACAGGCCAACTTTTAAACTCTAGGATCTAGCCTTCCTAGGGTTCAGAGAGGGCTCTCTCTATAAGTTTTAACTTTGTTTTTTTTTTATAAAATATTAGGCTAGTTATGATTGTGAAATTGGTTTCGGTTTTGATCGATTTGGTGGGAAAAATCACTTGAAGAGATGGATAGTGGGAAATCTATTTGTCCGTTGGGCTGAGGAGTCAAAAATCAAGCAGACAGAACTAGGATCAAGGCCAAAAAGTCAAATGTTTTCAAGGCAAGATAGATAACCCTTGGAGATCTTGGAAAGTTTTTTTGTGAGGTGATATGAGCAGGATAAAGAGCAATGAAGGGTTCTTTGATCCACAAGAGGGAAGTAGTAGGCAGAGGTCAAACGAAAGAGGGATCAATTAAGGGTTCCATACTCTGGAAATAAGAAGAAAACATCTAAATGAAAAAAAGTAAAGACACGGTGTTTTTACCAAATCTTGAAGTAATACTCCTATTCATTCATTCACATTTAGAACACATAATGGATTGCATGTAACAAATAAAGATAAACAATTACAATTAGAAAATACTTCACTCCAAATAGCTCATCACATGAATCCTGAAATACGATGCTAGTTGATCTGATCCAGTCTGCTACTCGAAATTTGAAACAAAAGAAGCCTTCAAGTACACAAAAATGACTATAGAAATCTTCAGAAATTAATTCTACAATAATACTTCTAAAGGTGAAGTATTTATACATAATTTTTTACAAAATATATGAGAATGCTTCTAGGAATTATCTAAGGGAAATAAAATATCTTTACAACAATAATAGAGACAACTGCTCAACAAATCAGCAAGTTGTCCTATCAATTCAAATAAAATAGAAACTAATTTCGGATAAGATGATGTTGGCTGCCTTGGTGTCTTCCTTGTTGGCTTTAGATATTTCAAGTCTATTTTGAAATCTGATCTGCTTTATCTAATACTCTTTTACTAATGCTCTTTGTCCTCTGATACTCTTTTAAAACTCGGATACTCTTTAAACCTCTGTAAAACATCTTTACTGTTGTAGAAATATGTTTGACTGCAAATCCGCATATGGTGACAAGTATTCCTATGGTATCTTTCGAGATGGTGTTTGTTTTGGTTGTGTAGTTGGAAAAAATCATCGGGATAGTTTTGACAAATGTGCCTCCTAGAATGCTTCAACCCCTTTGTAGCTTGTGCATAGTGATTTATGTGGTCCACTTCCAATTGTTTCTTTCTATGGCTACAGGTACTTCTTAACCTTCATTGATGATTTTTCTAGGCACACTTGGGTATAATTCTTAAATCTCAACACTGAAGTTTTTAACATGTTCTTGGCCTTTAAGGCATTTGTTGAGAAACAATCTGGACATCAAATTCTTAATTAAGATTTGACAATGGAGGAGAATATGTTATCAACAAATTTATCAACTTTTTCATTGAGCATGGAATTAAATTGCAACATATTTTTTTATATACTCCATAGCAAAATGGTGTAGCTAAAATGAAGAATCACACTCTAAAAGAAATGGCTAATTATATGCTCCAGTATAAAGAACCTAGTCTTAATTTTTGGGCCGCAGAAATTAACTGTGCAAGTTACATAGTAAATCACACTCCTACTAAGGTTTTAAGGACTATCACTCCAGAAGAAGCTTGGAGCTCAATCAAACCAGATGTAAGACACTTTATTGTTTTGGAAGTAAATTTTGGGCCCATATTCCAGATGAGATACATAAAGCCTTAGAACCTAAGAGTGAAAATGCATTTTTGTTGGATATTCTGAAGATTTCAAAGGATATAGACTTCTTCAACCCAAATACAAAAATTTAATCATTAGAAGAGATGTAAAATTTGATGAAAATGTATCGGCCTGCGAGCCTAGTTCGATGGGTGTGACACCTTTGGCCTACGAGCCTAATTCAACATATATGCCACCTCTCTCTATATCTTCTACTTCTGACAAAATTCCTTCTAGTTTTGATGATGAAAATGAGGATTAAAATCCTCCTCCACCTCCTTAGGATCCTCATTTATCTCCACATCTTCTAAAATGGGTATTTTGTACTTGGCACGCATCAGGTTCTCTTGCAGGTGACCCTGCAGATCAAAGGCGTACACGTTTTTAGTTCGATAGAGCCTCTTCCTTATTGGCTCAGGTTCCAGAAAATCTTGATCCAGATACCTTTGAAGAAGCTTCAGGTCATCCATATTGGGATGCAACTATGAATTAAGAATATTGTTCCTTATTGGAAAATGATACTTGGGATCTTGTTCCTCTTACAAAGGGAAGAAAAATTTTCAGATGAAAATGAGTTTACAGAACAAAGTTTGGACCAAATGGAAAAGTGGATAAACATAAAGCTTGTCTTGTTGCTAAAGGATTTTCACAAGTTAAAGTCATTGACTATACCTAAACCTTATCCCCTGTTGCAAAAATGAATTCTATCCACCTTGTTCTTGCCCTTGCTTCCTCCTTTAAATGGGAATTCCATCATATGGATGTTAAATATAACTTCTTACATGGGAATAAAATCATATGCGAACCTAAAGCAATCACGCAAACAAGAACTCAACAACTACGAAATCGATCAATTTGAGAGTATCTCATCAATTGGAAGAAATTACCCACTGAAGATTCCACATGGGAGGACGAGAATTTTATACAAAAGCATCCAAAACTACTCAAGCATTGAGGACAACAATTTTTTGAAGGAGAGGGGCATGTTAGATCCCTATATTACTAGTGCAGTCCCTTATTGTTGTTAGTGTAGCCCCCTTATTGTTATTTATGTACCCCTATAGTCGCCACATTTTTATTATTGTGCCCCCATAAAATCCCACTATTATTATCGTTGTGCCCTTATATTATTATTTTTAGGTCGGCTAGGATTATATTGTCACACCATGGACTCCTATATATAGAAAGGATTTATTTTCATTTTAATTATCCAAGAATTGTTCATATATGTAATGTAAAAGAGGTTTCCCCCTCGAAGAGCCTAATTTCCAAGTCGTTGATATCTCTTTTCTTCTAATTTGTGAGCTGGTTCTATAACAATATGTGGCATGTGTTATAATCCCCTACATTCATTGGCATGCTTTTACACTCCCTAACACACCCTAGCACTTCCTAACACACCTTGGTAGTTTATCATACCTTGGCACTGCCTAAAATATAAACTTCTCACTCCCCGCTTAACGTACCTAAAACTCATTAACACTCCCTCATTAACACACCTAGAACTCATTAACACTCCCTCAAAAAATCTTATTCATTCATTTCCATGCATTTTGATCTAATTCTTCCTTGTGTCCCCTTGACACACCTTAAGACTCCCTAGAATGCATTGGCACACCCTAACACCTGGCACATCTTGGCATGCTACCATAACACTCTATAATTCCTTGGAACTACCTAGCATACCTTGTCACTCTCTTATTAGCATACCTAGAGCTCATTGAAAAAATATTATTCATTCATTTCCATGCATTTTTTCCTATTTCTCCCTTGTGTTTCCATAGCATTCCTTAACACTCCTTGGCATGTGTTAGTACACCCTAGTATCTGGTACATCTCGCCATGTCGCCCTGGCCTCTAGCATGCCTTAAAACTTCCTAGCATACATTATCATTCCCTCCTTAGCACACCTAGAACTCACTAGCACTTCCAATCTCAAACTCTTATTTTTTCATTTCCATGCATTTTGACGTAGTGCTCCATTTTGTTTCCCTGGAACTCCCAGTTAAAAATTCCTTGCACATGATAGAACATATTGGTCACATGCCACCCTAACACTCTAGCATTCCTTAACACTTCCAGGAATTCCTTGTTACTCCTCCTTAGTACACTTTGAACTCATTTCCACTCCCTGTCACACACTCTTATTCATCCATTTCCATGCATTATGACATAGTGCTCCCTTTTTTTTTCTCTATTACTCCCTAAAATTCATTGGCACACATTGGCACACCCTGGAACTTGGCACTTATTGACATGATTTCCTAACACTCTATCATGCCTTGGAATTACCTATCATACCTTATCACTCCCTCCTTAGCACACCTATAACTTGCTAACACTCTCTACCATACATGCTTATTTATTTATTTCCATGAAATTAAAACTAGTCCTCCAATCTATTTCCATGACACTCCCTAGCTCCTAACACATATTGGAATTCCTAACATTCATTGGAAATTCATAGAATGTTTTAGCACTTCCTAGGATTCCCTTCACACCTTGGCACTCCCTATTTTTTGTTCCCTCATAGATAGCCTTACTTTTTTTGCGACTTGGGAACCCAATCAAGTCATTGAAAAAATAATGTTGTGTCTATCCCAAAGTCTCCCTTTGTCTGAAATTACTTTGTTTATCCCCTTATCAGAATCATAGGTTTCCCTCCCACAATTAATATTAAGGAATTATCCTAACACACTTTGTCCATGGGAGACCTGGAACTCACTGACACTCCATGGAAGACACTCTTATCCATTCGTTTCCATGCACTTTGAACTAGTTCTCCCTTGTGATGCTTTAACACTACCCAAAACTCCTAAGCATTCATTGAAACTATATAGCATGTTTTATCACACCTTTTCATTCATTGGAATTCCCTGACACTCCTTAACTATTTCCTTATAACTACTCTTATTTTTTTATACTTGGGAACCCAACCAAGTCATGCCTCGACTACAACAACTTGACCAAGTTTCATTTACTACAACTAGACTATGCATTTTTCACCTAAGAATGTCTTATAACTCATCTTAGGCTAATCATGTCCAATATTAACTCATCCCATGTAATAAGTTACCAATTCAAGGCCCATGTCCAATCATGCCCATAAAACAACTAAGAAAGATAGTTTACATCTTAAAATTCCATAACACCTAGAAATATGTGGAATGTGTTGGCATCCCTTACATTTATTGGCATTCTTTGGAACTCCATAGCACACCCTACCATTCAAAAACATGACCTCACACTCTAGCATGCCTTGGTATTTCCTAGCATATAACCTTGTCACTCCCTCCTTATCACACTTGTAACTCGCTAACACTCCATGTCACCCACTCTTATTTGTTCATTTGCATGCATTTTGAACTAGTTCTCCCTTTTTTTTGAAGGCACTCCCTAACACTCCTTGACACACCTTGACACTTGGTACATCATGGCATGTGGCCTTGGCACTCTAGCATTCCTTGGCACTACCTAACATACCTTGTCACTCTCTCCTTAGCACACCTACAAGATGCTAACAACCCCTGTCACATACTTATTCATTCATTTCCATGCATTTGAAACTAGTGCTCCCTTTTTTTTCCTTGGCACTCCATAACACTCCCTGACATGTATTGGAACACCCTAGCACCTAGCTCATCTTGTAATGTTTTCGTAGCCTCTAGCATGCCTTAGAAATATCTAGCATACCTTGTCACTCCCTCTGTATCACACCTAGAACTCATTGAAACTTCCTATCAAAATCTCTTAATCATTCATTTGCATGCATTATATTCACCTATTTCTCCCTTTTGTGTCCTTAGGACTCCCTAATACTTCCTAGAATTTGTTGGAACACCCTTGCACCTATCACATCTTGGCTTCATGCCACTCTTGCAGACTATCGTGACTTAGCGCTGCCTAGCATACCATGTCATTCCCTCCTTTTTGAAGTCCAACAGGAAATTGTAGCACCTACACTATTGTGGGACCAGGAGGTCCAAGCAACACCTACACTAGTGTGGGACCAGGAGGCCTTACCAGCACCTACACTGGTGTGGGCTAAATTTGGTGCAGTGTCTATTTTAATTTTCCCTTAATTAAAATGGACAATAAAATGTAATATTATCCCATAATCACTTTTAATAGTTAAATGAGTGTGATAAACTCAGTTAGCTCATGAATTTTGAGCTGAGGGTAGTTGGTGATGCATGTAGAGTAATTCTAGTTGTAACAGAGTTGGAAGTGCAGTTGGTGCATTAGTTTAATGCTTGTGTAATTAGTTAACTTAGTTAACTGAATTAAATTCAATTGTTCTAGTTGTAAATGTTTGTTTCACTAGTGAGAGATCAAGTAAATTAAATATTATTTAATTCAAAATCATTGATCTTACATGCAACTAATAATTTACTATTATTAGCTACATGCATGTAAGATCCACTAGAGACCCAGTTGAGGAAAAGGTGAAAGGGATGTTAACTATCAATTGTAGGATTATTGGGTTGCACAGATGCAACCAAACACTCATTGGATTTCCCATGATCATTTCCTATTCAAGGAAGGCCAAAATTCCTAAATAATATGGATTTCATTCCACATGAATTGCACAAGCAAGGTAGGTTGTTTAGAGGCTGATAATTGGCTAAGTGTTAGTAGTTTTTTCCAGGACAGTGTGAGACAATTAGTTGTGTACAAGAGGCTCTTGTGAGGAGAGTTGTATTGTAATTTTTTCATGTATCCATACTAAATATAAAATATATGATAAAGGGGTTTTAAGTAGCAAAATTTCCCCAGGAAATTATCTGTGTAGTGGTTTTATTGATTCTTCTTTGCTTCATGTGATTGGCGATTGTGTTTTAAATTCTATAATTGATTTGTAGAAGTGATTCAATATCTAGATTTAGTACATTGTTAGATCAGATTGAATCCATGATATACATATTTTTTTTATAATTTATACATGGTATCAGAGCACAAAAAATCACAATAGTGGAGGAGGAGTTGAGTTTGTGACTGAATAGAATTCAAATTTGCAGAAGAATTTCTTGGTGCTACATTGGATTCAAGATCGAAATGGCTTTCAATGGATTGAGATTGGAGTATGCACTTGAGGGCATATCTAACTATATTTATTGTAAATATAGGATGGAGGTAGTACTCAAAGACAATGGCTTGAAGGAACTCATTGACAATGATCTTCCTAAACCCATTGTGATAGATGTTGCGATTCTTGATGCATGGAAAAAGAAAGTGGAAAAGGTGAGGAGGATCTTACTAGAGGGAGTATGATACCAGATTTTCTCAAGTCTCCATGTAAAACCGACACCATATTCTATGTGGAAAGATTTGATAGATCTATTTTAGAATAGCAGTGATTATAGGAAATTTGCACTGAAAGATAAACTCGGGAAGATCAAGATGGAGAAAGGCAAAACCATGAAAAAATATTTAACAAAGTTTTTCCAGTGTTGGGATGAGGTTGGGAGCATTGGAATTACTATCGCTAATGATGATTTGGTGAGCCTAGATCTTCTAGGACTTCCCAAGTGTTGGAATAGTTATCAGGAATATGTCAATGGGAGGGAGAGGCTACCAAAATGGGAATGACTTTGGTCAGATTTGGTGCAAGAGGATCTCAGACGGAATAAAAAGATGGATCTTCATCTAAGAATGAAGATGAAGAACATTTTTCTTTGGCTTCCAATGCGAAGAAGGGGAAAGGAAAGAAACTCCATTATAAATCTAAGTCCAGTAAAGATGGCAGGGAACATGATATGTCCAGAGTGAATTCTTTTCACTGTCACAAGCATGGGCACTATGCCACTAACTGTCCATGAAAGAAGAAGAAAAATAAGGCTTTAGGATCTGCAGTTGGTGAGACTTTGGCCTCGCAATTTGAGCTTGACTTATCTCTCATTGCATGCATGGTTTCAAGCGCAATGGGATCAATATGGTATTTGGATAGTGGTGCATTTTTTCACATGATGGGAGACAAATAACTTTTCAATAGCATGGAGGAGAAGGACCTCCAGATGCATATCTAAATGGATGATGACAGGTGGTACAATGCTACCAGGATCAGTACCATTACCTTCGAGAGAAAGTCAGGTAAACCGTTTCAATTAAAATATGTGATGCATGTACTAGGCTTGAAGAAAATTTTAGTCTCAATTGCAATGTTGGAGGATAGAGGCTACGATGTTGTTTTTAGTGAAGGAAAAGCTTTCATACAACAAAAAACAATTGGACAAGCCATGAAGATTGATATTAAAGTTAAGAATATCTATAAACTTGATGTAGATGGATGTGCAACATTTATGGGTAAGGTAGACAAAGTGGTGAGTCAGGATGAGGGTGATTTATGGCACCATAGATTGGGCCATATTCACCACGAAGCCTTAAAAGTCATGCAGAATATTTCTACGGGTCTTCCCAAGGGTACACTTGTGCAATCATACACATGCAAGGTATGTACTATGGGAAAATATGCAAAGGCCACCTTTCATGAGAAGGAGAACCAAGCCTCGAGGATCCTTGAGAGATTTCACTCAGACATGTGTGGACCGTTCTCTACTGCTTCAACAACAAATCATAAGTATTATGTGATATTTGTTGATGAAATTTCTTAGAAGTTTTGGATCTACTTCATGCAGAAGAAAGATCAGATTTTCTCAAAGTTTCTTGAGTTTAAAGCACTGGTGGAGAAATACATAAGGAATCATGTGAAGGCTCTTACGAGTGACTATGGTGGTGAGTACATCTCCAATGAATTCAATAAATTCTGCATAAAAGAAGGAATTCAGAGAGAACTGATTGCAACTAATAACCCACCGTAGAATGGGGTCATAGAGAGAAAGAACAAAACGATTGCGGGTGCAGAAAGAGTGACGTTGCATGGTTAGGGCCTATCATTGCATATGTGGGTGGAGGCATGCAACACAATCATATTTGTGTAGAGCCGTTTTCCTCATTGAGTAATTGGCATGAGTACACCAAAAGAGGATTTTACTGGTAAGAAACCTGATGTTTCACATTTTAAAATTTTTGGCTCATATGTTTATATCCATGTGACCAAAGATGCTTGGAAGAAGCTGGAACCAAAAACTAAGATTGGGATTTTTTTGGGGTACACTGATACTCCCCATAACTATCAGGTGTATTTTCCAAAAAACATAATGAATGTTGTGTGATGAGATATAAAATTTTATGAGGATAAAGCCATGTGATTGTCCCTTGAGAGGGAGATGGATTTGCATGCAGAGGAGTAACTCTTGGTTCCAAAGGATGAGCCTCAATATGTGGAGCAGCCACATGCGGAGGATCATGGAGTGGAAAAAAACCCATGCAGAGCCATCCATCAAAAACGACAGAAGGCGGACCACAGAATATGATATATTGAGACTTAATGCAACAAATAATGTAGGAGCCACTAGTTCACTATGCAGATAAAGACTGTCTCCAGGCAGGTCTACTGGATACATGGCTCTTATGAGCAATTGTATTATGATAAAACCATCTTTCTTTTAGGAGGTAGTGCAAAAAACAATTTGGGTTGATGCAATGGTGGAGGAGTATGAATCCATTTTCAAGAATAGTGCATGGGATATTTTCCCAAGACCAGTCAGTAAATCAATGCTTCGATCTAGATGGATATACAAGGTAAATAAAGTCGTTGATGGGAGTGTGGATAAGTACAAGGCCAGATTTGTGGCCTAGGGATTCTCATAGATTGAGGGGATCGACTATGATGAGAATTTTGCACCAGTTGCAAGGTAATCTTCCATTAGATATATCCTTGCACTCTCAGCACAGATGGGGTGGTACATTCATCATATGGATGTGAAAACTGCGTTTGTCAATGGATTTATTGAGGAAGAAGTGTACACAAAGCACGCAGAAGGTTTTGAGATCTTTAACAATGAGTTGCATGTGTGTCGACTCAAGAGAGTACGGTATGAGCTGAAGCAAGCACCTCGTGCTTGGTACAATCAGATTGACAACTATTTCACTGGGTTGGGCTTCACCAACATTGAAGTGGATGCAAACCTGTACTAGATTATGCTTGATGATAAGCTCTTGATTATCATAATTTTTGTTGATGATCTAATTTTGATAGGTGATGAGTAACTGATACACTCATGAATGGAGGATCTTGCAAGGGACTTTGAAATGAAGGAAATGGGACTCATTCATTATTTCCTTGGTTTGGAAATAGGGCAGCGGGATGGTGAATTTTTTTTTTCTCAAGGAAATTACCCAAAAGAGATATTGGGTACATTTTACATGGAGAGTTGTAAACCCATGGACACTCCTCTTCTAGTAAATTGGATGAAAGAGGATGATACTTATTGAGAATTAGTGTATGGTACCGTCTATAGTCAGCCAGTAGGTTCATTGATTTACTTGGTGCACACCAGACCAAAAAATTTCTACACAGTTAAGCAGCTGAGTCAAGCTATGATTAAGCTGACCAAGATCTTTTAGAAGGCGGGGAAGCATGTCTTGTGATATCTCTGGGGAACTATAGAGTATGGATTATGGTACAGATGGATAGAGGGAGTGAAGTGCTTCACGGATGCAGATTATGTAGGTAATCCATCAGATAGAAAGAGCACATCAGGAGGGATCTTCAGCATAGGATCGACAATAGTTTCTTGGTAGAGCAGGAAGAAGCGATCTGTGGCACTCAGTTCAGGGAAGGAAAAGTACATGGTAGCAATTCAAGTTGCATGTGAGGCCAGCTAGATGAGAAAGATCCTGGTTGGTTTTCTTTTTTCTCATATGGATCCGACAATGATACATCGTGATAACCAAAGTTACATTAAACTCTTAGTTGATCTTGTGTTTCATGATAGGTCCAAGCACATAGACATCCAATACCACCAACTGAGAGATTTTGTTTAGAGGCGCATAATTTTACTTCAGTACATTCCCACAGAAGATCAAGATGCAGATATTCTGATGAAATCTCTCACTAGGAGCAAATTCGAATACCATATAGGCAGGATCGGGGTGAAGGATAATCCCTTTATTATTGAGAGGGAGTGTTGAAGTCCAAAAAGAAATTTTAGCACCTACACTAGTGCGGGACCAAGATTTCCAAGCAACACCTACACTAGTGTGGGACCAAGAGGTCTTAGCAGCACCTACACTAATGTGGGCTAAATTTGGTGCAGTGTCTATTTTAATTTTCCCTTAATTTAAAGGGAAAATAAAATGTAATATTATCTCATGATCACTTTTAATAGTTAATTGAATGTGATAAAATCTGTTATCTTGTTAATTTTGAGTTGAGGGTAGTTGGTGAGGCATGCAGAGTAATTCTTGTTGTAACAAATTTCAAAGTGCAGTTGGTGTATTACTTTAATGCATGTGTAATCAGTTAACTCATTTAAGTGAATTAAAGTCAGTTGTGCTAGTTGTAACTATTTGTCGCACTAGTGAGATATCAAGTGAATTAATTATTATTTAATTCACAATCAGTGATCTAACATGCAACTAATGATTTAATATTATTAGCTGCATGCATGCCAGTTCTAGTGGAGACCTAGTTGAGACGAAGGTGAAAGGGATGCTAACTATTAGTTGTAGGATTATTGGGTTGCACCCATGCAACCAAACACTTATTGGATTTCCCATGATCCTTGCACTTTCAAGGAAGGAAAAAATTACTAAATAATAGGGGTTGCATTCCACATGAATTGTGCAAGTCAAACAGGCTATTTAGAGACTTAGAATTGGTTAAGCATTGGTCAGTTTTGTCCAGGAATGTGTGAAACAATTAGTTGAGTAGAGGAGGCTCTTGTGAGGAGAGTTGTATTTTAATTGTTTCATGTATCCATTTTGAATATACAATATATGATAGAGGGATTTTTAGCAGCAAGCTTTCCCCAGGAAATTATTTGTGTTGTGGTTTGATTGATTCTTCTTTGCTTCATGTGATTAGCGATTGTGTTTTACATTCTGCAATTGATTTGGAAAAGTGACTCGATATATAGCTTTATTACATTGTTAGATCGAATTGAATCCATGATATACATATTGTTTGTATAATTTATACACTCCTTAGCTCACCTGAAACTCGCTGAAACTCCCTGTCACATACTCTTATTCATTCGTTTCCATGCATTTTGACCTAGTGCTCCCTTGTGTTTCCTTGACACTTGCTAACACTCAAAACACATTGGCACTTGGCACATATTGGTATGCTTTCCTAGCACTCTAGCATGCCTTGGAGCTATCTAGCATATCTTGTCACTCCCTCCTTAGCAATCCTAGAACTCCATAGCATTCCCTATAGCTCCCTAGCACATATTGGCTCTTGGCACTTGAAAATTCTTGGCATGTGTTTGGATTCCCTAGAATACCTTGGCATGGTTTAAGATTAAATATATTTCAGATCAATTATTTACAATTAAGAGATAAGTAATAGAGGATGATTTGGAACTTAGGACACACTAGCACTTGGCCTTTGGCATGTATTGGCACTAGTGTTGGTATGCCTAACACGCTCCTCTTGAAAATGTAAGGTATTGAATTACTAACCCTCATATGTGTTCATTTATTTTCATTTTAACTTGGTGCTCCCTTTTTTTCATTTATGTGTTCACTTTTTTGCATTTTCACAAAGTCAATATTTTTCTAGTTGGACACCGTCTGTTTGGTCAATAGCTGTCAGAAGCCCAACGAAATGGCTATTTTTCATCATAATACAAAAATGTTTTATTTTGTTAACTATATTATAAATAATTAAACACTATTGAGGTTTATGTTTTAAGTTGAATGATGGGTGCCATCAAAAGTTATATTTTAATGCCCATTTCACTATCCTCCAACCTATAACAGTATTCATTCCTCACATCAATTTATTTTTTTTGGCTATAATGTGCTTAGTAGGAAGACTAAAGGTTGCTTGTCATACTTCATGGCCTAATGTAGTTATTGTGTAGGCAGACTAACATTTTTTAGAAAATTTATGATGCAAAGGCATGTTGGAGCCAGCTAGAGGAAGTGTAGGAGGTTTGTCCCCTACATTTTCGCACTCTCCTTTGACTCGAAGTGATCCCTAGAATTACTCATATAAACTAATCTATAGCTCGAGTTCTACTGGAAGCCAATGAAATCAAGTGAATACGAGAGTCTAAGGGAGATAAATCCACTTTTTTATAACTTTTGGAGGGAGGAAATCCTCTTTTCAATGAGGTTTCCCCTAAATCCTATTTGTATAAATAAACAAGCCTAAGGGCTAATTAGGATTCAACATTTTGGAGCTGGGAATAGATATTGAGATCCAAGTGCTTGGGGCTATTATTTCCATTTTTATATGATGTATTTGAACTCCATTTCTTGTTAATGAAAGGTTCACTGTTGGTCTACATATGAGTTAACTTTAGAGGGTTGAGACCCTTGGGTTAGGGCCCAACCTAGAGGCTCTAGTCTCTATTATGTATTTTATTTTTCCATTATTTGAGTTGTTGTATTTATTTATTTTTGTTTAGGAAGAAGTTATATTTCAAAAATTGTGGTTGTAGGCCTGATTACCACCTCTCTTGTGGGAAGTGTGGTTAAGGAGCCTACAACAACAAGCCAAAAATATGTGTTTTCTTTCTTTTGAAAGTTTCTAGGATTTGGTTTATAGTTCTCTTGAATACCTTGTTTCTACATCCTAGAAGTTAATATCATGATTCTGCAAATGGATTAGATGCATGTTGTAGGATAGAGTATCCCTTGATGAAATATAATTCAACTCATCCTTTCCATCTTGATTTGTTTTGCTGCAATTTGATCACTAGATTAATGTTCTTTATAAGAGTAAGAAGGGTTAATTTTTAGTCTGAAGGTACTACTAGTGACTTGTAGGGATTGGAACACTCATCCTACATCCATTTTTTCATCACCATCCTCCTCCTTGAAACCTCATACTGCTCTCAAATTCTGCCACCGGGATCATCTTCACAGGGTCATTGGGGGTAGCCGTGAGCATGTAATTTCGTATAATATGGGACTCTCAGGGGTGATAATCTAGAAAAAATGCCGCACATATACTTAATACATCCTCTTCTACCTTCTCCCACCTTCAGAACACCTTTCCTACTCTCAGGATGCTCTCAAATCCAATCTTGTAGCAAAACAAGACAATCCTATAACATTGTGTAGCAATTATGTGGCAATCCTGTAACATTATCTAAACTTGACCATATTTTATTTAAGAGCTTGATTTTTGTATCTTTGGATTGAATAATGACCTCCAGACTTTGAATCCATGGTTTGGGAGGACCAAGTACCACTTTATACCAATCCTTCCTTCACTGTAAGTACAAAACCACAATTAAAATTAGTAGACAATTTTCCACATTTTAATCAAAAATATTGATCTCATATGAAATGTGTAAGGACTCTGTTACTAGAGCTAAATTGTATTGAACTAAGTGATAAGAATGGAAATTGTTCAATGTAAGTATATCATACCTAGTTTTTGAAGTTATATTCTTATATTTTCTAGTCATACACTTCAGATCAAGTTTCCTTTTCCAAGAAATTTTTCGCATTCTGCAAGTAGAGTAATGGTTTACATTCTGTAAGTAGAGTCGTGATTTTCATCTACAAGTATACTGGCATATTTCATCTCTACAATTAGTATAATCATTTACCTTCATGCAATTGTAGTTAGTCTTTACATTTTATGAATGGAACTTTAATTTATGCAAATATTCTTTTGTAGAATTCCATACGCAACTTTTATGAACTGAACCCACATATACATGCGGATATGCTGAAAGAAACTAGCGTATACTGATATAAATTTTTAGTTGAGAAAACTTTTCAGAAACAATCTTTAAATCAGATTTACCAGTTATGCATTGGATTATATAATCTGAAAATATGTGCAGTAATAGCAGTATAAAACATCACACAAGTGGAATACACATGAACACCGATATTTAAGGTGGAAACCAAATTCAGGAGAAAAACACCGTTGTTGTCGTCTTTGTCTTTAATATTTAATATATGGAAAACTGTTTACAACATTGTACTGATGCAGACTCATGTCAGTACATAGGCTTCTACCTGCAAAAGGCTACAACCTTCACTCGTTTTCCAGCTGCTACTGGAAGGGAGCTCCAACCCCCTTTCTTCTTGTTTACTAGCCACTCCTGGAAGGGAGCTTCAACCCCCTGAACATAACACCAGCTTCTACTAGCAGGAAGCTTCTACTCCCATACTGAAGGCTTCAACCCTCAGAGCCACTGTAGACCACATTTCATCAATTTTCATACTGGATCAAACAACATCAACACAACCCTTTATCAATAATTATAAACTTTGCCCAATACTTCAATTTGAACAGTGAAAACACTGTAACTAGAACTTCAGAAATAACCCAGACTTCAGAATAGATATGCAGATACAAACTCAACACTGAAAAATCATCAGTTTAAAGAGAATACGCTACTTTGCTTCACTGAAGCCACATACATACGCGCTTTCCTGCACATCAACCCGCGTATACTTCTGTGTATACAATATTCAGAAAAACCTAACTGCCATACGTGCTTTTCATGAAGCAAACCCGTGTATATACACACTTTTACTGGGACCAACTAGCGTATAGATCTGTAAAAGTAGATTTTTCAGAACAGACCAGAGCTATAAAACTTACCCAGATTTCTTCACTTTCTTCAGCAGACTTACACTAGTTCTTCATCATTTCTTCAGTAGATCATACTAGAGCTTCATCATCTTCAGATCTAGAGATATTGAACCATCATTATTTCCATGGGTGCATCATAGATTCAAATCTATCAAATAAAAAAAGAGTTCATCCATGCAGATATGCCTTAGAGAAATTTATTCATTAACAACCCTTCCTCATGCACCCTTTGCACTATGATATTCTTCTCCTTATATAGAATATAGCTTTTACCAATACCATGAGTAAAAAACACTCAACTGCTGATGGTAATCCTCGACGGAATCAAATAGATAATACGACACTCAATATTGTGGGCTAATACCATGGTAAAGCCCCTTGGTATTATAAATTATAAGCACAAACAAGCATACATGACTTGGAACATACTTCTCCACGTGTATACGCGACTTGGCCTTTACAAACTCACGTATACATTGCGACATATTAAAAATAATCAATCTGCTGCACAAGAATTCAGAGAGACTGTTGAGATTCTTCATATAGATAATTTATTCTTCCTTTGCCAGAGAGTTGCCATCAAGGACAATCAATTTAATATTATATAACACAAGAAACATATTGCCAACAATCTCCCCCTTTGCACTTGATGGCAACGATAATCATTAAACCATGAGGCATCTGTATTCAACCATCCTCAGAATTCTCCCCCTTTGACATCAAGGGAAAAGGGTATATCAAAATTCCTACCATGCTCCCCCTAAGTTCATGCTTGAAGATTCAGACATATTTTTCAATTAAGTACATGAATTTTCAATTGAGTATGACCTTTTCTATCACCAATTACTCATACTTGCATCAATGATCCAACTAAGTGGATTTACATATTTGACTCAACTACCAAACCAAGTTGGTGTACAAATTGGATCAAGTCCTTACATGACTGAATATAACAATTTACATCATAGATCTCAACATGTCCTTTTCATCAAATGACTTTTTATAAGCAAGACCAATGAATCTCAATCATGAGATCAGACCACAACAAACACTTAAAATGCCACCAATGCATCCTTTCCCATAGAACAAGTTCTCCCCCTTAGCTTGTGCACCCTGAACACTTTCAACATCAAATCATCAAGGCATATTCATCAAATGAAAATATTAGAGAATGAAACATAAATGTGAGAACTGGAACATCACCAGAGATACCCAACAACATTGCAACTGTTCTAAAAATGTTGACCCAGAAAATTGTGCCAGCAAAAACCCATACATGGTTTTATGTGTATAAACTTGTGTATATACGTGACTGTCCTTTATGAAATCCATGTATCCAATTTAATCTTATGAATTTAAGCAGATCTGATCTTCTGAGCGACAGAGACAACTCCCAGCTTTTTTCTAAGATATTCGAATGCTTCCCTGGGAAGAGGTTTAGTAAATATATCAGCAACTTGTTCTTTGGAGGGAACATACTCCAATTTCACCTTTTGTTCAAGCACTTGTTCACGTAAGAAGTGATACTTGATAGGAATGTGCTTGGTCTTGGAATGCATAACAAGATTCTTTGAGATACTAATGGCACTTATATTATAACAAATAATGGATATGGGAGATGAGAATTTGATTTGAATGTCTTGTAAAGTTTGCATCATCCAAAGAAGTTGTGTGTAACATGATGCGACAGCCACATATTCTGCTTTTGTTGTAGATAAGGCAATATAGATTTGCTTCTTGCTGAACCAAGATACTAATTGGGGCCCCATATAGAATGCACCAAAAATAGTTCTCTTTCAATCATCAACATTTCCAGCCCAATCTGCATCTATGTAATCATGAAGAGTGAGATCAACATTCTTTGGATACCGTAGTCCAAAGTTTTGAGTTCCTTGTAGATATTTGAATATTATTTTTATAGCCTGAAGGTGAGACTCTTTTGGATTAGCTTGGAATCTTCCAAAAATCCCAACTACATGCATAATGTCTGGTCTTGTCTCGGCGAGATAAAGTAGAATTCCATTCATGGATCTGTATTCTGGTTGATTCACCATGGAAGAATCATCATGAGAACAGAGATTAAACCTGGTTATCATTGCTGTACTTACAGGTTTGCAATCTTCCATCCCATACTTCTTCAGAATTTGCTTAAGATATTTTTCTTGTGATAAGAATATGCTACCTGTTGCTTGTTGCACTTGTAAGCCAAGAAAGAATGTTAGTTCCCCAAGTAAAGACATTTCAAATTCTTGTTGTATAATAGTTGCAAATTTTTGACTCATGGACTATTCATCACTTCCAAAAATGATGTCATCAACATATACAAGCTCAATCAATAGTTTATCATTTTCAGTTTTTGTGTATAAGTTGCTATCAACAGATCCCTTTGAAAATCCTTGTTGATGAAGATATTTGTGAAGACGATAATACCATGCCCTCGGAGCTTGTTTGAGACCATATAAATCCTTTTGAAGTTTACAAACAAGTTTTTCATCATTTCCCAAAATGAACCCTTCTGGTTGTTCTATATAAACTTCTTCTAGATCACCATTGAGGAAAGTAGATTTAACATCCATTTGATAAACTTTGATTTTTTGAAAGCTTTAAAAAGAAAGAAACATTTTGATGGCTTCAAGTCTAGCTATGAGAGAAAATGTTTCTTCAAAGTCTATACCTTATTGTTGAGCATGCCCTTTACAAACAATTCTAGCCTTATTTCTATAACATCTCCATTTTCATTTAACTTGTTCTTGAATATCCATTTTGTTCCAATAACATTTTTATCGTGAGGTCTTGGAACTAGTTCCCAAGTATGATTATTTTCAATTTGATCAATTTCTTCAGTCATGGCTTGAATATAACATTCATATTTGTTAGCTTGATTGACATTATTTGGTTCAATGGTGGATAAAAATTCTAGATATCTAGTAGACCCTACAAGAGTTCTTCTTGTTTGGACACCTGATCCCTTTTCTCCCAAAATTTGGGATTCTAGATGATTCTTTTGAACATACCTGGATGGAGCCTTTTTAGATAGATCTTCTTCTGCTACTTCATTGGGTTCACCTTCTATATTATTGCTATTAGATACAGGAAGATATACATCATCATATTCTTCATTTTTTGTTTGTATTTCCCCTTTTGGAGCTGAGAGAGATTCATCAATTACAACATCAATGCATTCAACAATCTTCCGAAGTATTTTATTGTAGCATTTATATGCTTTACTTCTAGAAGAGTAACCAATAAATATTCCTTCATCTGCTCTAGGTTCAAACTTGCCAAGTTTTTCATCATTGTTCTTGATAAAACATTTTCTTCCAAAAAATTTAAAATGCTTTACAGTGGGAAGATTACCATACCAGAGCTCATATGGAGTTTTATCACTGTTTACATGAACATGTGCTTTGTTAAGAATATTTACTGCAGTATGTGCTTCTTCTCCCCAAAATGTGTCAAGTTTTCCTGAATCATCAAGCATAGCCCAAGCCATCTGTTGGATTGTTCTATTCATTCTTTCTGCTATGTCATTTTGTTGTGGGGTACTAGGTACAAACAATTGTCTTTTTATGCCATGTTGTTCACAAAAATCAAAGAATTCATCTGATATATAGTTAGCTCCTCGACCAGATCTAAGACACTTGATTTTTATATCTAATTCATTTTCAACCAATGCTTTGAAGATTTGAAATTTTTCGAATGCTTCATCTTTGTGTTTTAGCAACCCAATCCAACACATTCTAGAGAAATCATCAATAAACAGAATATAGTATTGTTCTCCACGGGGTGACATTTTTATCATAGGTCCACATATATTAGTGTGAATGAGTTCTAGAGGCTTACTTGCTGATCCTTGTTTGGCATTAAATTGCACTCTAGTTTTCTTACCAAATTGGCAAGATTTGCATATGGTACTCTCAGGCAGAGTAATATTGGGAAGATCACGAACAACTTTGAGTCTGCTAGATTTGTTGATTTGAGAGAAGCTCAAATGCCACAATATTCTATGACATAACCAATTTTATGAATATTTACCCAAGTAACATTGTTCTTTACATCTTTTCAATACATAAAAATTGTTTGGTGTTCTATTTCATTTTATAATTGTTTTTCCTGTAACAAGATCACATACCACACATTCTTTTGAGCTAAAGACAACTTCAGTTCCTTGATCACACATCTGACTTACACTTAACAAGTTATGCTTTAATCCATACACATACATTACATTGTTAGCTTTCACCTTTTCCTTTATAAAAACGTAACCTTTTCCCTTAATGACAGCATGAGTATCATTTCCAAAAGTAACATTCTTTTCTCTTTCTAGAGCATTGTATGCAAGAAGTTTATTTCTATCACATGTCATGTGTTTTGAGAATTCACTATCAATGTACCATTGATTTTCTTCTCCTTATGAAAATAAGGCTATGCCACAGTTCTCGACCTGTAATTCCTTCTTTTTCTATATTTTGGAATTTGAAGGTATATGGTCTTTTGGCTGAAGTTTTCTCCTACATTAAGATTCTTCATGACCAAAGTTATTGCAATAAGCACATTCAATTTCATTCTGAAGAGGAGAAAAGTTGTTATATGTATTCTTCTTTATTCCAGTATCAATTATTTTCTTTCTTGCTTCTCTAGTCATGATGGTTTTGTATGCAACACATTGAACAAATTTATGACCAAAATTATGACATGAGAAACATTGTCCATTGAAGAAGAAATTTTTGCGATCATAGAACCTTCTATTTTTGTTTACCTGCCGGTTGGTATTTCTCTGAAAGGTATTCCTGTTAGTGTTCTTTGTATTGAGGTGGTCATGCTTTACCTGTAAATTTTATTTCTTTCCTTGCTGAGTGGCAGAATGCTATAGGCTAGTTGTAGCCGCTTTTAGATAGTTTGGTGCTGCAGACTGAGAATATTATCCAACATATCCAATACCTGTCTTTATAAGAGGAGAATGTTGTACCTTGATAATTTCATCTAAGGTTTCAGATCCTTCAGAAAATCTAAGATTCAAAGTCTTTACTTTCTCAATTTATTTTATTAGACTCACTATTTCACATTCTAATTTCTCATTGTGTTTCTCCTTTTCTTCAAGCTAATTTTTCAGAGTTTCTATGGATATTTTGTTTTCTTCCAAACATATTTTGAGCTGATTGATTTCTTCAAGAAAATCATTGTCTTCTAGAAATATTTTCTTCCCTAGGCTCTTTTTCAAATGCCATGAGAAGTCTAAGACCTTGATTAGATTCTTCCTCACTGTCTGATAACCCATCACTATCTTCATGAGTATAATAAATTTTTCTAGTGCTAAACCGATTCTTATTTCTTCTTACTACTTCCTTTCCTTTTTCATGTGTTTATTTATGAGGACAATTAGCAGCATAATGACCAAATATTCCACAAGAAAAAATTTTTAAAGGAAGCTTACCTCTAAACCTTCCAATGCCAAGTTGGAGCTTCTTTACAAAATTTACCTCATATTCTTATAAAACATACCCTGATCCTTCTGTTTGTTTTACTTCTTTTCCTTTTGTAGAAGTTCTAAAGACGACTTCTTTTACTTCAAATGATCCTCCTTAATCCTCCTTTTCTCATTTCACATGTAGCTAAAATGCCATGAAGTTGAACAATAATAAGACTTTGAAGATTCTGCTTCTCTTCAATAGCCAACACTTTTCACTCAAATTTTGAAGTTAGAGATCTTAAAACTTTTTCAACCAGAGTAGTGTTAGTTATGGTTTCACCCAAATTTCTCATACAATTTACAATATCATCTAGACATAAAAATAAACTGGCAATGCTCTCCTCATTATGCATCCTTAGATTTTCATATTGAATTCTGAGAGTTTGGAGTTTAGCACTTTTTACCTTTGTATCACCTTCATAGCATAGAATGATTTTGTCCGATATTTCCTTTGTTGTATTCAACTGCATGACCTTGACAAATTCTTATTCCGTTAGACTCCCCAATAGTGCATTGACTGCCTTTGCATTTGTTTCATAGTTCTTTCTTGCCATTGCATCTGTTGGAACTGAGGTTGGATATTGATAACCTCCTTCAACAATAGCCCATACTTCTGATCCAAGAGACTAAAGATAGGATCTTGTCGGTGTTTTCTAGAAGATTAAATTGTTTTCGTTGAAGAGTGGAGGCCTGATAGATGCTGTCCCATATTGATTGCTCATCTTGGTTGATCTTCCTTCTAGCAGCTAAGCTTCTTCAGAAGGACATGCTGTGATACCAATTGTTGGGAAAAATCTTGAGAGGGGGGGGGGGGGGGGGGGGGAAATCAAGATAGGAGCTCATATCTATAAATTTAACTTCTTCTTTTGCAAAATTCCATACGTAGCTTTTATGAACCAAACCCGCGTATGCACGTGGATATGCTGAAAGAAACTAGTGTATACTGATATAAATTTTTAGTTTAGAAAAATTCTCAGAAACAATATTTAAATTAGATTTACCAATTATGTATTAGATTAGATAATCTGTAAATATGTGCGGTAACAGTAGTATAAAACATCACATAAGTGGAACACACATGAACACCAATATTTAAGGTTGAAACCCAATTCGGGAGAAACCACTGCTGTTGTCGTCTCTATCTTCAATATTTATTATATGTAAAACTATTTACAACATTGTGCTAATGCAAACTCATGTCAATACATAGGCTTCTACCTACAGAAGGCTGCAACCTTCACTCGCTTTCTAGCTGCTACTGGAAGGGAGCTCTAACCCCCTTTCTTTTCATTTACTAGCCACTCCTAGAAGGGAGCTTCAACCCCCTAAACATAACACCAACTTCTACTGGAAGGAAGCTTCTACTTCCATACTGAAGGCTTCAACCCTCAGACCCATTGCAAACCATGTTTCATCAATTTTCATACTGGATCAAACAACATCAACACAATTCTTTATCAACAATCATAAACTTTGCCCAATATTTCAATTAGAACAGTGAAACACTGTAACCAGAACTTCAGAAATAACCTAGACTTCAGAATAGATATGCAGATACAAAATCAACCCTGAATAGTCATCAATTTAAATAGCATACGCTACTTTGCTTCACTGAAGCCGCGTACATACACGATTTCCTGCACACCAACCCGCGTATACTTCTGTGAATACAATCTTCAGAAAACCCTAACTGCCATACACACTTTTCATGAAGCAAACCCACGTATATACATGATTTTAGTGAAACCAACTAGCGTATAGATCTGTAAAAGTAGATTTTTCAGAATAGACCAGATCTATAAAACTTACCCAGATTTCTTCATTTTCTTCAGCAGACTTGCTCCACTTCTTCATCATTTCTTCAGTAGATCATACTAGAGCTTCATCATCTTCATATATAAAGATCTTGAACCATCATTATTTCCATGGGTGCATCATAGATTCAGATCTATCAATTAAAAACAAAGTTCACCCATGCAGATATTCCTTAGAGAAATTTATTCATTAACAACCCTTCCTCATGCACCCTTTTCACTATGATCTTATTTTCCTTATATAGAATATAGCTTTTACCAATACCATGAGTCAAAACCACTCAAATGTTGACGGTAATCCTGGATGGAATCAAATATATAATACAACGCTCAATACTGTGGGCTAATACCATTGTAAATCCCCTTGGTATTATAAATTTGGAGCACAAACAGGCATACACGACTTGGGACGTATTTCTCCACGTGCATACGCAACTTGGCCTTTACAAACCTGCATATACATTGTGACATATTAAAAATAACCAATTTACTACATAAGACTTCTGAGAGACTGCTGAGATTCTTCATATAGATAATTTCTTCGTCCTTTTCCAAAGAGTTGCCATCAAGGACAATCAATTTAATATTATAGAACACAAGAAACATATTGCCAACAAGCCTTGGGAGTCTCAACATTCTTGATGAGATATTGGGGCTAATCATTAATCATCACTAAAATTTTGGTATGGAAAAATGTCACATAACATTCCTCCAAGAAGACAAGAAGATGTGAGATATTCATTGGAGGCTTTGGGTGGTTTCCTTCCCTTGTTTCATCCATTTTTATCTCCCTTAAACCCTCATAGAATTCATAATGACTCAAGATAATTTCAATCTATGAAATTTGAACATGCCAAAAATAGATTTGTTTCCAACCCAATTTTTTATAGTTAAACATCACACATTATTGAGTGCACCCATCATGCTTCCAATAGGATGGGACCTGGGTATGAACACCTTGAAAATAATTTTTTGTGCTTACACTGAAATCAATGTGCATTTTTAATCCAATCACTTTAAAATTAATGTAACATCATACATCAAATTACATCAAATCATAAATGAACATCTACACTAAAATCAATGCATATAATGCAAGAAATTAAATAAGATTATAAAATAATTTCTACACTGGAATCAATGCATCTAATGAAAGAAACCAATAGGATTAGAAATTGAAATATACACTCAAATCAATGCATCTAGTGAAAGTAAGAAATAGGATTAGAAAGAAACATCTACACTGAAATCAATACATTTAATGAAAGAAATCAAATAGGATTAGAAATCACCATCTACACTGAAATCAATGCATTTAGTGCAAGCAATAAAATAGCATTAGAAATTGTCTACATTGAATCAATGCATCAAGTGCAAGAAATCAAATATAATTATAAATAAACATCTACATTGAAATCAATGCATCTAGTGCAAGCAATCAAATAGGATTAGAAATCACCATCTACACTGAAATCAACGCATTTAGTGCAAGAAATAGAATAGGATTAGAAACCAACATCTACACTGAAATCAACGCATTTAGTTCGGGCAATCAAATAGGATTAAAAATAACCATATACACTAAGATCAATGCACTTAGTGAAAAAAATTAAATAGGATTATAAACCATCTACATTGAAATCAATTCATCTAGTGCAAACAATTACATATAATTATAAATCAGCATCTACATTGAAATAAATTCATCTAGTGCAAGCGATCAAATAGGATTATAAATCACCATCTTCAATGAAATCAATACATCTAGTGGAAGAAATAAAATGGGATTAGAAACCAACATCTACACTAAAATTAATGCATTTAATGCAAGTAATAAAATAGGATTATAAATCGCTATCTACACTAAAATCAATGCATCTAGTGAAATAATTAATCTTCCCTCTCTCCCCTCTCCATCTATATCTATATCTCCCTTCATCTCTCCTTATTTATATCTCCATATCACCACCTAAAAAACAAACTCTTTCTCACTTTATATCTATTAATATATATGTCCCTTCCTCCCTCTCCCCATGTCTCTCCTCTTCCCTCTCTTCACCTTCCATCAATATCTCTATCTCCCTCTATCTCTCTATATCACCACCAAAACATACACTCTCTTTCTCCAATCTATATATCTATCCCTCCCTCCTCCTCTCCCTCTCTCTCTCTCTTTCCCTTATCTCCCTCTCCCCCACTTCTCTCTCTTTCCTCCGATTTTCCTCTCTCCCTATCTCTCCACCTTTCTCTCTC
Organism: Pinus albicaulis; assembly: GCA_034641835.2. NCBI lineage: Eukaryota > Viridiplantae > Streptophyta > Pinopsida > Pinales > Pinaceae > Pinus > Pinus albicaulis. Next base: position 776,991,678 of record CM076584.1, on the reverse strand, counting down.
TATGTATTTATTCTTGCCTATCTCTCTCCAGCCATCCAACTTCATCTCTCTTTCCCTCCATCTCTCCACTCTCTCACATCTTCTCTCTCGATTTCTCTCCCACCTCTCTCTCTCTCTCTCTCTCTCTCTCTCTCTCTCTTCACCCTCAAACTCTGTCACTATCTCCCTCTCTCTCTCTCCTTATCTCTCCTTCTCCCCTCCCTTCTCTCTATCTCTCCTTCTTTGTCTCTTTGTCTCACCCCAAAAAATCCACATATTCTCTCCATATATTCCTTTTCACTCTCTCTCTCTCCCTCTCTCTCCACTTCTCACTCTCTATGTATTTCTTATTCCCTCCCTCTATCCCCCTCCAACTCTATCTCTCTATCTCTCCCTATCTCCTCCTCTCTCCATCCCTCTCTCCTCCTCTCTCTCAAGTCCTCTCTCTTGTCCCTCTTATCCCTCCCTTTCTCTCCTACCTCCCTCTCTCTTCCCTCATCTCTCTCTCTCTCTCTCTCTCTCTCTCTCCAATCCTCTCATTATATCCCTCCCTCTCCCCTTCTCTCTCTCCCTCTCTCTCTCTCTCTCCAATCCTCTCATTATATCCGTCCCTCTCCCCTTCTCTCTCTCTCTCTCTCTCTCTCTCTCTCTCCATTCCTTCTCTCCCCTCTCCTTGAGTTTATCTCCATCTCTTCGTTATGACTCCCCCTATCTCTCCATCTCTATCACTCCATATCTTTGTTCTTCCTTCCCATATATATCTAGAGTTAATATATATCATGATATATTATAATATAAAAAAAAATTAATATTTTATTAATCCAAATTTATTAAATTTAATAATATTAATATTATAAGATATTAATATGAATATTATAATTAATGATAATATAATATTAATCTTTTAATGTTAATATTTGGGTTAATAATTTTGCCCATGGTATTTGGCTCATAGGCTTCACCTAAATAAAACCTATTTTTTGAGGATTGGTAAATATAAAGAGGATTATGGAGTAAATATAAAAAGATGTTTTATTTATTTACCATACCTCTCGTTTATTTATATTTTATTTATTTATCATACTTCTATTATTTACCATAGTATTTGGCCCATAGCCTTGCTATATAAATATATGTTAATTTCTAATCTTATTAGATATTTATTTATTTATTTTTATACCTATTTATACCTCATTTATATTTATTTATTTACCATACCTATTTTATAAATATGGTAGTTGGCCCATGGTATTTAGCCCATGGTATTAAAATGGTATTATGCCAATAGGCTTCACCTAAATAAAACCTCTTTTTTAGTTTATATTTTTATTTATTTACCATACCTGTTTTTCTCTTTATATTTTAAATTTATATTGTGTTTATACATAATAATAAATAAATTGATTTTTAAATAGGGTGACATTAGATTAAAATTGTTAAATTTTTTTGTGTTTAATTTTTTACTTGATATCTAACCCATATTGAGCTGAAAATAATCATGCTTATTTAGTAAAATGTTTATTCCAATTTTAAAATCCTTATTTTTTTATTATTTACAAAATTGATAAATAGTGTTTTTTTCATTTTTCCTCCTAAAACTTTAGCCAGCTAATCCAAACACTAAACATCTTGATGCTCTTGCTAAGATTCTTCATTATTCTGTCGACATTGAATTTATTTTTGAATTCCATTGAATTTATTTAGAAATTCCAGATCTAGTGGTTGATGGAAACTCTGAAGTCCGCTAATTTTTTTTTACATTAGGATAGTTTCTCCCTCATGAGCTCAACATAGTCAACATTTTCTAATGAGCTCAACATAGTCAACATTTTCTAATGTTTCTCATTTTCTAATATTATTTTGGTAGATTGATGTATTTGAACTTCAATTTTAAGTCTTTGGTACTCGATTCAACCCTCGAATTTTTGACATAGAACACAAAATGATAATTCATTTCTTTGTGAGGATTTCAAAAAGATAACGCTCAAGATGATCCCATATGGTTTTGTTGTTGTATTTTTTGAAATAATAGATCAAATCAATGATTTAAAATAGAAATATTGAAAGAAACGAGACGTCAAGGCTCTTATAATGGTGATGGGATATTTTGATTTAGAGAACATTTTTCAAGTTGATATTCCCACTGAGGTTCCATACACAAACCCTTCATTTCTTTGTGAGGATTTCAAAAAGATAACGCTCAAGATGATCCCATATGGTTTTGTTGTTGTATTTTTTGAAATAATAGATCAAATCAATGATTTAAAATAGAAATATTGAAAGAAACGAGACGTCAAGGCTCTTATAATGGTGATGGGATATTTTGATTTAGAGAACATTTTTCAAGTTGATATTCCCACTGAGGTTCCATACACAAACCCTACATCTTGGATTTTTTTACTTGTAGATAATTTTATTATATACTTTTTGTAAAATCATTATTTCTTGGTCAATTAAAAAACACTAATTTCACATTTCAGATTTTGTAACTTGTAGATTGTTTTATTACATATTTTTGTAAATCATTATTTTGTGGTCAATAAAAAAAACCTTTATTTATTTTTGCCTTAATTTGTCGTGATTGAAATCTTAATTGTGTTAGGTTTCTTTCAGTAAAACTTAATTCTGATTCATTTCCATGAAAACAAATTTTATTTGGTTTTTTCCCTGTGAGAAAAACTCTATTGTCATGTTTTCATCCAAATTGTTGCAAACACAAGCCTTTTTGTTTGGATTTATCATGGCTCCATGATAAATATAAGTATCCATCTAGATTCTAGATTAGAGAAAAATTAGGTTGAATTTACTAGACTGAAGTTTTAGTTGAAAAAAGTAGTTGTTACCTCGATGATAAATTTAATAGCACCAATGGGGGAGAGGGTCGTTGAAGTTCATGTGTAGATGGAGTTTTTTAGAATCATGGAGTAATGAGTGAAATAAATATCTCTTCATCTCCCCTTTCAATCCGAAAGATCCAATTTGGGGTAGCTTCACACTGGGTGGAAATGGTATCTTCCAATGAAATAAAAATTTATTTTTGGAACTGCTTCAGTTTTTTTCCCAAGGGATTTCACTGCAAACTATGGATTACCTTTGGCTTAGTTGATAGTTATGAGGGGTAGTTGTCCCACCAAAGTTGACTAGCACTTTCATTTATTATGATTTCTCTAGCACTTTAATTTAGTATGATTTCTCTAAATGAAATTCATGGACAGATCATTACACGGATATGACCCTTGTCCACGACTTATCATAGCACTTTAATTTAGTATGATTTCTCTAAATGAAATTCATGGACAGATCATTACACGGATATGACCCTTGTCCACGACTTATCATGCCACATAAGTATGCTAACCTCTCCACAAAACCAATGTACCATTACAAAATTTATCATTTTAATTATTGAAATTTAGGTGTAGGTGGAGCTTCACTAGTACTATGAAGTAATAAAGGAAAATAATATATATTCATCCTTCCTTTAAATTTGAACAAGCCAAATTGGGGCAGCTTCCCACTCCACAGGAAACGGAATATTCCATTGAAATAATTATCTTTTTTGGAACTAATTCAAGAAAATTTCCCAAGGAGGCTTGTATTACAAACTGCATATTTCTTTTGGGTCAATTACCATTTTTGAGGGGTAGTTGTCCAATCAAAATTGTCTGGCACTTTCATTAAATCTCATTAATTTGAATGAAATTCATGAAAAATGGATCATAAAGAATATGGCTAGAATAATACCCTTATCCATGGCCTATAATGCACATGAGTATGTTTAACCTATCCACTGAACCAATGCAACATTAGTAAATTTATCAACTTAAAATGTTTTAAAGCCTATCAATTTTTTTAAGCTAATGCTAAAGAATACATGCATGTCTCATTTTTTTGCACTTAAAGTGGCACCTTTCCATCACTATAGAAATAATTAATAAACTTTAAAGTGGCAAACAATTTATTTATTAATAATCGTTTAACATTAACATTTATTTATAATGTTTATTTAAATTTTAAAAATGTTTATGTGTAAGATTAATGTTGTTAATAAACGTTAAGATTATAAAGGTAATATTATAAAAATTTAATAAATGTTTTGTAAATGTTTTAAATATTTTATAAAATATTTTAAATACTTGTTAATAAATTTAAATGAAAAAATTAAATCACTTGAATGTTTTAGTAAATTCTTTTAATAAACAAAATATTTTTTTTTTTTATAAATATTATAAAATTCTTTAAAACGCTTTTAAAATTATTTCAAGACATTTTAAAACACTTTTAAAAAGTTCTTAAGTTTTTTTAAAATGCTTTAAAATATTTTAAAACACTTTTATAATTCTTTAAAATGTTTTAAAACAATTTTAAAACGTTTTCAAGCATTTTTGAGAGGTTTTAAAGTGATTTTAAAATATTTTAAACATATTTTAAAATACTTTCAAAACATTTCAAAATGTTCTTAAAATATTTTAAAGAGTTTTAAAATTGTTTTTAAAGTCCTTAAAAGATTTAAAGAATTCTTTTAAAGTGTATTAAAAATGTGTTAAAAACCTTTAAAAACACTCTTAAAATCACAACTTATGGGTCATTGTCACAACAACTTTTCTAGATTTCCATCAAACCATATATTGAAAGATAGTATGTTGCTACTAGATCTAGGGATGTTAAGATTTTGTTACTCACTTCATGATCACCAAGGTTGTTTACTCTCTATAGGCATCTGGCTTGACTTTAACAAGGTTGACCTGGGAGTAACAATCAATCTAGAAACCTTTGGCTATCAACCATACGTAAAGGGTATTTTAGTATGCCAAAATTTCCTAGGCACATACTTCGGCCTAATTGTAAGCATGAATACAAGAAATCACAAAATTATAAGCACATAAATCCTCGAAGGGGTATGTTAATGGGAACAAAGTTATCAACAATGGAGTTTAACAAGGGTTAGAGAATGATTGGAATGGAATCGGTCTAAATATGTAGTTGAAGAGGCAATTGCCTAAAAGACTATATAAGACATTCAAACAATGGTGATAACAACATATAAGTTTGCACTTAGAATTGTGTATCTATCCCTTACTAGGAAAGCATATCACTAAAAATGACTAATTGGGTTTGTCATCTATTTTTTCAAATGCTATTTTCAAGAGACAAATCTATTGTGTGGATTCCTTTTCCCATTCCACACTTTCCCATGAAGCAAGCATTATATAGAAAATAAATTTCTTCTGAATAAAACCCATTTACTCTAGGGCGATACATGTTGAAACCCACTGAATTATTATGGTTAAGGCTTTGCCTAGAATATTGTACGATGAATTAAGAAAAACAGTTGATTTCTAGGAGTTATGACATAATGGTGTACCTACATGAATATTCGGGGATTAACTTGATTATTTCAATTCCATATTCCATGTATGCTAGAATCGAAACAATTCCTAAGGGCCAAGACATCTAGAAAAAGTCATTACCAATAACCTTAATATCTTGAAAATCTCACAGGAAAGGCCATATTTTAAGGGAATTATCATCTTTCATCCCATTAAGAACTACGATGGCATTCTCTTCTAATATGTTGTCCAATAATATCTCATTCACTACTCCACAACTTAGTAGGGATAACACTCCTCATCTATAAAGGGCCAAGCCTCAATAACTTGATCCTTCAAAGGAGTATTTTGTAGAAATATTTTGCAAGTGGAATGTGAGTGTATCTTTTATATTTTCCAGGTCATCAATCAAATTCCCTCTATATTATTGATCTTGTGATTCTTTCTAAATAATTTTATGTTCTTGAGAAATTTCGTGATGGTTCGTCACCCTTCACCACTGTAAATGATCCTTGATTATGACGCCTTGGGCTCGATATCCTTCCTTGAATTTTAGTATAAAATCCTCTTAGTCATCTTTTCATGTAGGGTGACCATGACATTAGGAATATCCTCCTCAAGAAACATCCGCACCTAAATTAATTCTTCTATTCCTTTTTATTATGTCTTTTGTTCTATCTAGCTACTGTCCTTCCCCATCCATGAAGGAAATTTACCATTCTTCAAATAGTTTCCTCCCACCATAGTATCCATTCATCATTTTCTCATGGTCTAGGAACCAGATTGAAAATATTTGTAATCAATGTACATCCATGTTTAGTGACAATTTAGGATACATTCAACTTGAAAGGAAGATAAATTGGAAGGTCACTCCAACCGCTCTGGTGATAGAGTGTTATTTCATATTTTTGGGAATAGATCACATATAATATAACTTTCACTCTTTCAATACCCCTACTTTTATACCAAGCAAAATCAACCTTTGAAATACATATGTTTTTATGTCTAGTTCTAGATTAACAGCTTGATTAGGATCTGTTTACTCCTTCAGAGAGGACAAACAAAAATTTGTCTTTGCTGCCTCCGTCCCACTTTACCATATTGAAGTCACTCAAGAGAATGCATTCAAAAAATGGTAGTGAATTATCAAACCAATCCAACAACAATCTACAATATATTGAAAGAGACACATCGTAAATGGAACAAAAACTATTCACCTACCTGGAAAGACACACTTATTATTCAAATCCATACCATGAGGTACACTAGCTAAACTCAATTGAGGTGCTAATCCAAGAATAGTATAAATTGAGTTCATTCGTGTTTAATGGCCTAGAAAGAACCATGCTAAAAAATTCCATTCGTGATTGTTGAACAGAGATTAAAGGAAGTAGTTTTGACCTCCTGCAAACACAAGACATCAACTCTTTGTCTTGAATGAAATACTTAATTATATCCTTTTGGAGGGGAGTGTTATACCATTTGCATTCCAATATCAAACAATAAGATTCATCCTGCAATATTTCCTTTCATGTTCAATTCCTAAAATGTATTTTTGATCAACATATCCTCAACACATTTCTTTCCATACTATGTGTCATTAGTTATTTCATTATTATAAAAAATATTCTTCACCATATTTGAATATTTGGGAGGATGATTGATTCTTTTTTTCCATTGTTAGAAATTTTCCTTTTACCATTTTATTGCATATCACAACCATCATGAATGTCAATAGTTTTGGATTGATTCTCTATGCCTGATTATCAACAGCCTTCAAAACTTCCTTCTTTATTTCCTTCTAGACATTTCTACCTTTGGGCCTAACTCAGTTTCTCTTGGGATATTTTAGGCACCTTTTTTTAATAATTTGCTATGCTAGTTTGATCATATTTGGACACTCTTTTATGAGTGCATTCCTTGACATGATGATATTTCACCTTACATGAAAAACAAGAATTTGGAGAGTTAATATATCTCAATTGATGATTAAAAGATCTACATCTGCCAACAAGCTTAGTATATTGGTGCAATGGTTTTGTCAAATTGACATACAAACACACTTGAGGACTTTCTCGATATGTGGAACACTCTCTTAGAAAAAATGAATAAAAACCTTCAAAACCTCTTCACCATTGGCTTCATACCTCTTAACTTGAGCTCAAATGTTGGTGAAATCAATGAAAAATGAAAATTTGGCTTGATTAAAGTTGGAAGAATTGAAATCTTCACTCAAGAATTGAACATAAATGATGGAGCCAACTATATTCCGAGTTCCTTGGAGTAGAACATTATGGGTAGCCTATTTTGATTCAAATATAAGTGATAGGTAATGATAACCCAAGGCCATAATGGGATTATAGGAATATATTATTCTTGTTCCTCCAATGATGTTCAAAATTCACACCATTACTGGAAATCCTATTCTAAAGGAATTTTTTGAAGGTAATATAAGATAAGATCTCTTTTTCGTAATGCCCGCTTCCTTTTGGTAAAGGAAGGAGCTTGATTAAGCAAGAAGGGAAGATTGGAAACAATGGAATATTCTTCCATATTGGCACATTGAGTCTATTATATATAAATACTCACAAATTTCCATCCCATATTTTAGCAATACCTTAAGGTCGGGAATCTGTGAGATATTTTTTGCATGTTTAATCATCCCTTGAGTCAATGAGTACATTATCCTCATCTCATTGTTTTTTTAATGTCATTTCTAACACACACTCTTTACAATCAATTGCAAAATCATGAGTTTTTATAAAGGATATGTGGATTAGTAGATACAAAGGGTCTCCTTTCAACCATGATATTATTGGTTGGATGAGAGGGAATACCATGCATTAATGTAGCAATTTTCATCTGCTGAGGTAGCTAGTCATTGTTATAACATAGTGGAAATGATAAATTAAGGTAGGGTTTATTTTTTGATGTTAATTTCTTGAGATATATCTATATATGACCTTTAATTTTTTAACATATCTTTTTATTATACCTATTGTTATTAATTTACTCATTTCCCTATCTTTTTGAATGACCTAATGATCTAGTATGGTAGTTGTATAATATTTGGCACAATTTGTAGGAAGCTCCAGTAATTTTCAAACTCTACACGAATATTGGTTGGTATACTTTTTATTCTTCCAAATAAGCTTTTACATCTCAATTTTTTCACAAATTTGGAATAATTAGTCATTAATGTTTTTTGCAATTATGTTCTCTTGAATATGCAATGACTAGGCATCTGATTGTGAAGGGTGATGTGTATAGTTATGGCGTAATGTTACTAGAATTTCTTACGAGAAGTAAAATAATTGATATGTCATAAGCACCCAGGAAGGAAAACCTGGTTACATGGGATCAATCTCTCCTTACAAGAAAAGTGGGCTTAGAATAATTGGGGAACCCTGCATTGGGTAACAATCTCCCCTTCAGCAAAAAACTTGAAACTATTGCTTCCATGTGTTCTCAACCTGAATTTTCACATCAACCATTTATTGGCTAGGTTTTACAAGATTTGAAGCTTGTTTATAATGATACAAATGCGAGCAATGGAGGTGAATCTTCTAGTTTTAGTCATAGAGGGGATTCTAATGCTCATGATATATACATCAAGGATGGCTCTAGTCAACAATGACCAGAAATTATTAAGTATGTACCTGATGCTAGTTATTTTGTAACAATTTATTATGATTTAGGTCCCCTCCAAACACAAGAACTAGAGATAGAAATACCATTTTCAACATCTTCTTTGTTGTCTACTTCTAGAATATCATTGAGGAAATTATTAGGATCATTTAGGAGGCACAATAATACTAGTCCCCTAAGAAAAAACAAAAGGAAAAAAATCCTATATGGAATTAGGGGTCTGGCAGGGGGTAGCATAACTGAGCATTGGGGTAAAAGGAAAGAATATTTACATGAGCTTTGGCCATAATGGTTCTTTATATTTCTTTAACTTGGTTAATACATGTATGGAATTTTGGTTATTAATAGATGATATATAGAATAAATTTAGTTTTTCCTCCAGATAGAAACTTTTTAAGCCATCAGATACCTTAGGAAAAAAGTAATTTCCTTGTGATGTTTATCTTCCCATTGTATGAAATCATGTTCATATGTTCCTTGTGATATTTAACAATGATGGCTTATTATAATGAACACTAGTTGCATGTTAAAGTGAAGAACTGAGTTTGATGTTCTTTACAAAACTATTTACCCAAACCCTTGAGTAGCATAATTTTTTGAGGGAAAGGAAAATATTCACCCACAGAAAATATTTTTTCGACATTATTCAAGAAGGAAATTTGGCTTGTTGAAGATATCGTCATTTGAACATCAGTTTATTAAATGAGTATGGTTGGTTTCTCACCCCAGATCCATAGACCATAATAGTGGTTTATAAGGTTGTCTTAGAAACTATTGAGAAAGCATTGCATGCAACCAACAGATTGTAAGCATTTGATCACGTTTGGAGATAGCTCACTCTAGCGATGCATTGATGACCCATGGTTCGCTAAGTATTTTTCTATGAGCATTAAACCCTCAATGTATTTTTTATTGTTTTTTCGTACGTTCACTTCTTAGGAGCTGAATACCATAGTTTAAAATTTTTCTTCTTTGTGCATTATTCTCAAATACACTGAGTATACTGAGATTGCAGGATTTAAATTTTTTTTATTTATTTCAACTAAAAATACAGAGAGATTTGTAGCCTATAACATTTTTTTAGTTTAGTTTTTAAGAACTTTTGTACCTTTCCTTTTTTGGAGACATAGAAGCCTGTTATTTTAAGCAATGGAATTTATTTTCCTACAACGTGACATGTATGATTGAGGAGTGCTCTTAAACTGAACAAGCTAAATATTATTCTATTTTTATTGAACCTTGAGGCTATAAACCATGCCACAATCATTCATTCATTATATGGAAGCCCAAATCAAATACATTTATCCACGAAAAGACTTGTTTCTCTACATTGGTAGGAAACTTGGGAGCATCTCTAAATGTTAGTGATGGAAATATTCTATGAATGCATTGTTAAAAATTAGAAGAAAATATGCTGAAGAATAGATAAAATATTATTAAATTTATTGTTCACCAATTTAATATAATGGGTAACATCCATATTTTTGAAATTTACTTCAAAGAAATATATAGCTAAAATGCTTGAAACTATCATTTTTGGTAATGCTTGACTAGTATGTTTCTAGAAATAAATGATGATGGGGGCATCTATAAGATGTTGCATAAATTTAGTAGCAATTCCAAAACTATGGTATCCCTACATCTCCCTTGTTTTTGTAGTAAAAGGAAAATTGAAAGAAAGATTGTAGTATATTGTCTAGAAGCCAGTCCACAAGTTTTCTCATTGCATACTATAAAATATATCAATGGTTTTTTAAATATTCCTTAAATTTAAATTAAATACATAAAATTATAAGTTAGAACCACAAATATGTGGCACATATTTGTTTATTTTTTTGTTATGCTTTAGTTTTTTTGAGAGAGTGGGTGGGGCTGCAGGGGATGTGGAGTTATAAGATGTAAAGTCTCCCTAGGAAAATATATGACCTCAATGTGCTAAGCATGTTGGAGGTCTCAGTTGAGGAGATACTATTTGCATGTATGTAGATGCAAGAACATTAATCGGAAAGTTCAATGGAGTGACTTTTCTGCCTTATGTGATGGAATGATGAGATGCATATATGCCTCAAAAAAGAGTTGTAAAGGGATGATTTATCCTTGAATGTAAAGGGAAAGAAATTTTTAGTTCAAAATTTCAACTATAGGAGTATCTTAAATCAATACAATGGGGGTGCCATGGTTCTTCAAGAATAATGGTATTTTTATGCAGCAATGGTTTCCCCTTTATACCCCCAATGAGGAAAGTTCTTAAAAATTTTCTTGTCTTATAAAATTGGCTTATTTTATTGATGATTTTAAGTCTCAAAAACTATTGACAATGGTAAATGGGTTGGATGTAGGAAATTCTTTAAGTTACTTGATGATATATTTAATATATTTAAATAAAAAATAAGTGTGCACCCTCAATTGGTTAGTTATATCCTAAAACATTGGATTAAGTGCAGGTGACCCACCACATGAAAAAAACCATATCTAAATGGTGCTCTCTAATGGTTAAGTTTTTTGGTATAGGCTTGGTTTCCTCAAGGATGATTTTTTTCCAAAAAACCATATATATCATTGCCTTACTTTTTCCAACCAACTATAGGTAGTGTATTAACACCATTTTCTGAAAAATGTTTATACATCCATCATTGTAGGTGATATGATTTTGTTTGTCCTTGATGAGAAGTATCATGAAATTTTCTTTCATTTTTCTATCATTTAAATGCTTGGTACATTGTACGTAAGTTTTGATTTCTTTTTTTTCTCCATTAAGGTAGATTGGGCTTCTGGACTTTATGCTCATTTTTTTGTCCATGTTTTGTAGTTATGCACTGGAAATATGCATGGTTGTCAGTTAAAGGCAATGGTTATCAGGAAATAGTGTGCACTTTAAACATGTCATTCCATTAATGGGAACATCTCCTATCACAATTCATTATATTGGTGGCACTATGGATAGTTGACAATAGGCCAATCCCAAAATTGACCAATGTCACTTTAATGTACTATGGATGCCATGCCTATTTAATGTACTTTATACATGTTCAAATTAGTAGGTTTTGTTGCTAGTTATTTTTTTCTTATCATATTTGTCTTTCCCACTCAAATCCTATTCTCTATGGATCTTTTTTTTAATCCCCTAAATCTATTCTATAAAGGTAGAGGGGGGATGAAGTGTTTTTTTGTAATGTGTAGTTTTTCTTGCTTTTAGGTTCTTGTCTTCACACCCCTATGATAGTTGAAGTACTTGTGGGAGGACATAGTTATCATTGAGAGGTAGAGAGTGATTTATTTGTATCCATACAATTACATCTTTGGATACTCATGCTTGGTGTGGATTTGGAAGTGTCTGAATTCCCCTTTGATATTTTTTTGGTGTAATAGATATTAGCCAAACTTTGTGCTTATAATTTTTAACATATGTTTAGTGGTTACATTTCAGGATCAATTTTATTTATTGTTGTATTTGACATATTTAATTAATTAATAATGAGAAGCACTCCCAATTAGTTTTCTAGGCCCCATAGCCAATAGGATTCAAGAATGTAGCTCATTATTCATAATTGCATCATATATACTCATTGTTTTGGATTTTTTTCATGCAAATCAATATTTTAGAGGCGGATTTTTATGTCTTCACAACATATTTACATGATCAACAAGGTGAGAAATCAATCTCTGCTGTAATTGTGGATTTTAGATTTGATAATTATAGGTCATTTATAGGCTATCAATGTGTTCAAATTTTCACTTCTAATTGAGATTTTAACTCAACATATTGAGTATCTTTTACATGACTATTTTTCCCTCCGTCTACTTTTGATAACTTTCATAATCATTACGTACAAAATTCAATGCTATTTTTCTTGTTCAGTTAAAGATTTTCCAAGACTTTAAAATTTTTTATAATTTATTGAAGGTTGTAGAATTTAAAATTTATAAAGTTTCAAGATTTATTTTTTTAAACCTTAGTTATTTAAAGGGTGCTAGCTCAATGGAAGAGCACCTTATTTACAAGAAGGAGGTTGGTGGTTTGATTCCATCATGCCCTAATATTTATATGGAGTGGAGACAATCAATTTTTAGTGAGAGACACTTTTGACCATCACAAATGAGAAAATGGTGAAATTTTTCGACCCTCACCAAAATATGAAATGGTGACGGTCAATGAACGCCACCATATATATGCATCAATAGTGACGACCATGAAAGGTCCATCACCATAAATCGATGTTGTTCATATGAAATGGTGACAGTCACTATTCGTCATTATAATCATTATTCGTGACTCACCTTTAATATCACCAGAACACTTATACTTTTGGCGACGCCACATTTGGGGACATTCAATTTTTTGGTGACGGAGCTTAAGTTCCATCACCATTTCTCATATGAAATGGTGACAGTCACTATCCATCATTATAAACCATTATTTTTGATGGACTTTGAATGTCACCACAACACCTATGCTTTTAGTGACGTTCAATTTTTTGTGATGGATGCTAATTTTACCGTCACCAATGAGCTTATGGTGACATTTTTCGACCCTCACAAATGTCCATTTTTCTTGTAGTGTATATCTATCACCAAGCCATTCTAGCTTTCTAGCATTGAGCACAAAATCAAAATATATCTAAATTTATCATCAAATTTTACTCCTAAAAACTTAATTGACTTGTGATTGTATTAAATTCATTGGAATTATCAACAACATACCCAATTTCTTACATCTTCATATTAAATAAATGCTTCATAAAAAATATATTGTTGGGAGATGAGGTTTTTTTGTACAGTTTAACCAATTCCATCATCAAACGCTCCATTAATGTCATTTCTTTCCAAATTTTGAAAGAAATTATGACGCAGGAGCATCATGGTTCCAAATTTTGTACATTTAACGGAATCTAGGGGGTCTTGTGTTTTCAAGGGATTTGGTTCCCTAAGTATTTAATTAATGTAATTTTCAATGTTTTGAGTGATTTTATGTGAGAACTTTAGAGTAGGATTTAATAAAATATTGTGAGCATATTTGTAAATTTTCTCGAATGTAGAAGAACATGAGTGATTGGTGAGGTTTGAGAGATTCTGAAATATTGATTGTAAATCTTAGATTAGAAGTTGGTTCATGATTTTGTGGATCCGAGAGGATCCTTAGGATTTAGTGGAGTAGATTTTGGATCTGAACTAGAATTGGTTCTAGACTCCATATGTATATTATTATAAGTCTGCATAGGCAAAAAAGATATATATTCAGGAGGAATAGGGGAGTACTCAGTAGTGTTGAAGAGGCCACTGAAATAGAAAATCAAGATAAGAGGAGATTCATTACTGTTAATATTTCTTGTGAATATAAAAATAAATTACGAGTTTATTTTGGGTGCATTGGGTTGATGTAATTCCTGATGTGTTAATGAATTATAAAAATGTGTATGTAATAAGAGTATTTTCGCATAATGTAGGTGTTGTAGTTGAGTCTGAGAAGGATCAGATTGAGAAAGACATGCACAGTTGTTTGCAAAGGTTGTGGAATTGTTTCAATCTTAGGTTTTTCTTTCAACAACTATCTTTCAACAAGAATATGAATGAAAAATCTGCTTTAGTAGCCATGGAGTATTACGGCTTGTGCTCGCAGACTAGTAAATGTATGTACTGTAGAAGAGGAATTCTGATATTCTAAACTAGCTAGTTGTTAGATGTTGAATTAACCATTGACTGATAAAGTCAGAGCCAGTTAATATGAATCTCAATCAATTCAAGATCCATTACCTATTCGATCAAATTGGGTAAATTCTGTGTGGAATCGGTGTTTAGAAATATGTTTAGAAATTTGTATACAAGAAGTATAGAAGTGGAATGTTTACCATCAAACATGGAAAGTGCTATAGAAAGCAGAAAATGATCTGGATCTCTTGTGGACAGTAGGAAAACAAGTATATTTTTCCAATGGAAGAAACCATGATTTCTTCCAAAAATTCCAGAGATTTTTGAGCAAGAGCGATGGACGGTTGAGGTTGTATCACAAAAATGAAGAGGAAGATGAATGGTCAAGATAAAATCATAGGATTACTATGGAACATGGAAAGTTGTGAAGCACATCACATTCAGTCATGAAAATATTTCATCACATATCGCATTTAGTGAAAGGAGCCTTGGGAATGATACAAGGAGTCATGTGTTGACTTATTCTGTGATTTGTGATTAGTGATATTTGCGATGAGCCGAGATTTGTTATGTCATATTTGCAAAGGATTATTGCAAAGAGAATATGCAATTTCATATTTACAAACGAGTATTGAGATGAGGATTTTCTAAGGAAGCATTAGTCATGTGAATTGGTCATGTAAAGAAGTGAAGGGTAATAAGTGTAAGTTTAAGCGCTTAAATGTTAAAAGCACATACAGTGAAGATTTTCTTTACGTTTTGACCCGATGACTCATAGGCTTTCCTCCGTTTATTATCATGTTGAAATTGATATTTTTTTTCTTTTATAAAACTGACATGATATGGTTGTTGTGGGGATCTGATAGAGAAGGAAATCAAGATGGATTCAAGGGAGCTGCGGAATATAAGTTTGTGATGAGTAGAAGTGGATTTTAATAGGTTTAAAGAGGTCGTATGAACTATTTTCAAGTGCAATTTTAATACAGAGCACACTATATACAAAGTAAAACCTGGGTTTTTGGTAGGCTTAGTCTTAGGTCTGAATCATTTAGTATCAAAGCATAAGGAGATTCTGCATGAAATGGAAGGAGATACAATTATGTTGAGTATTGGTAAACTCTCTTTGGAAAAACTGAAGTAGAGTATGCTCTTGAATTTGTGTATGCAGATACAGTTGTGATTGCAGAAGAAGGAGATGTCATGGAGCAAATCATGATAATATTTGGAGGATGAATGATGGAACAAGATCATGCAGAGATCTTGAAGGTGCTATGGTATTTTTTTATTTTTAACTTTAGTTTTTGTAGAAATTCTATAACTTATGTGTTATATGTCCAATATTCTCATGATCTCGCACTATTTTAACTTCATGAAAAATATAGAATCTATTCCACCATTGATCATTTGCAGAAATTAAATCAAGATTGCAATGCACACATGAAATAATAAAAATTAACACATATGAACACAGTTGTTTAACAGGAGAGCCTGAAGCTGAAAACCCCATCTATCTGTATATAATGTATCTCATAGAGATAATTTAACAATCCTCATACAAAGTTGATCATATCAAGCTCTCAGTACAATACAATCGCTATACACTAATCAGGCCCAATCTTGAAAATTCATGCACCGATCTTTGCCACCTGCTAACCTGCCTCTACTGTTCAATCCTTGCTGAAGAATGGCTTTGAATGAACTCAAATTCACCAATATTGCACTTCACAATCCTCATTGGCATCTCCACTGAGTTTTGGATGCCATCAATGCATCACTATAGTCACAACTGATAGTCACACTTGCTCTTTCACCTATCTCTCCACTGGTCTCCACTAAAACTGCCATGCATTGTAGTTAACTGATGTATTCTTTAGTTGATTAATGAGTTATTATTTAGTGAATTATTGTAGAAATTATATAACTTATGTTCTATATATCCAATATTCTCCTGATCAAACACTATTTTAACTTCATGCACAACATAGAATCTATTCCACCATTGATCATCACATGTGGAAATTTAAATCAATTGCGATGCACACATGAAACCATAAAAATTCACACACATTAACACAACTGTTTAACGGGAAATCCTGAAGCTGAAAACCCCAACTATCTATATATAATATATTTCATAAATATCATGTAAAAATCCTCATACAAATATGAACATGTCAAGCTCTCAGTACAATACAATCATTACACACTAATCAGGCCCGATCTTGCAAATCCATGCACCGATCTCTGCCACCTGCTAGCCTGCCTCTACTGCATAATCCCTGCTGAAGAATGGCTCTAAATGAACTTGAATTCAGACAGAATTTCTCACAAAATCCTCACTGGAATCTCCACTGAGTGTTGGATGCAATCAATGCATCACTATAGTCACAACTGATAGTCACACTTGCTCTTTCACCTACCTCTCCACTGGTCTCCATTGAAACTGCCATGCACTGTAGTTAACTAATGTATTATTTAGTTGATTAATGAGTTATTATTTAGTGAATTAATTAACTAATTAATTCACACCACTCTCACTAGTGTATCAATCAGTTAGACTAGATACAACTAGCTCAACTGAGTCTAACTGAGTTAAACTAAATAAAACTCCACCAAATACTTCTATAACTCCACCAAAGTCTGTCACATGAGTTCTAACTGAATTCCTCATGCATTAGCTCTAGTAAACCCTTAGGAATAGCATAATTCCTTCTGTCAACTGCTATGCCACATCTGTGCACTTAACTGAAGTGCTCCAAGAGAATAAGATAATGTTTAGAGTATAAATATTATTAAGAGCTAATAATATTCGACATATCTATTTTTAGATTGGAAATCTAAAAATAGATTCTGCCCA
This sequence comes from Pinus albicaulis, assembly GCA_034641835.2. Classification (NCBI taxonomy): domain Eukaryota; kingdom Viridiplantae; phylum Streptophyta; class Pinopsida; order Pinales; family Pinaceae; genus Pinus; species Pinus albicaulis. Next base: position 776,974,218 of record CM076584.1, on the reverse strand, counting down.
ATATGTCTAAAAATAGAAGTCCATATTTTTTTCCAAATTTACTGACCATCCACAAATAGCATCTTGCAACTCATAGAATATGGTTGACATGTATAAAAATAGACATAGTCTAAAAATAAACTTTGCATCAATAATAGCCTGCGGGCCCACTTAGTGAAGGAGACTCTTTTCACTAAGCTCATCATCTTGTTGAATCTCAAAACTCCATCTCAACAAGATAGGGATCATCTTCCACCCCGATCATGTCTCTATGGTATTCGAATTTGCTACTGGTGAGTGCCTTTGTCAGAATATCTGCATCCTGATCCTCTGTAGGAATGTAAGAAAGCATCATGATCTTCTGCTGCACACAATCTCTGATATGATGGTACTGGATGTCGATATGTTTATATCTATCATAAAATATTGGATTAACCAAGAGTTTAATGCAACTCTGATTATCACAATATATCACAGTAGGATCTAAGTGTGAACCGAATAACCCAACTAGGATCTTCCTCATCCATATAGCCTCGCATGTAGCCAAACTTGCTACCATCTACTCGGCCTCTGCTGAACTAAGTGCCATGGATCTTTGTTTCCTATTGTACCAAGAAACTGTTGTAGACCCAATACTTAATATCCCTCCAGATGTTCTCTTTCTGTCCATTGGGCTCCCTGCCCAATTTGCATCTGTGAAGCCATGCAGCTTCAACTCATCCGACTATCTGTACCACAATCCATATCCTGATGTGCCCCTGAGATATCTCAGAACATGCTTGTCTGCCTTCCAAAAGAGCTTGGTAGGATTAACCATAGCTTGTGAAAAATGGTTAACAGCATAGCATATGTCTGGTCATGTATTGAATAGATACATGAGAGAACCAACCAATTGTCGATAAGAAGTGGCATTCACTACCTCTGCCGATGTAGCATCCTCTTTCCTCCAACCACCAGGAAGAGGAGTGTCGATAGGCTTGCAACCTTGCATGTGAAACTTCTCCAGTATCTCCCTGGCATACTTGCCTTGAGACACAAACAATCCACCCTTCCGTTGCCAAATTTCCAATCCCAGGAAATAATTAAGGAGGCCCAATTCCTTCATCTCAAACTCCTTTGCAAGATCTGCCTTGTATGAGTGTATCAACAGTTCATCACCTGTTAGTATCAAATAATCTACATAAAGTACAATTATTAGCAAATTACCCTACACCACAATCTGGTATAGGTTCAGATCCGCCTCACTCTTGGCGAAACCAAGTCCAGTGAAATAACTATCTATCCATCTGTACCAAGCACGAGGTTCTTGTTTCATCCCATACAACGCTCTTTTGAGCCCGCGCACATGCGACTCGCTGCTGAAGATTTCGAATCCTTTAGGCTGCTCTATGTACACCTCCTGCTCAATGAATCCATTAAGGAACGCAGTATTCACATCCATCTGATGAATGTGCCAACCCATCTGCACTGAGAGAGCAAGGATGGTCCATATGGAAGAATAACTTGCGACAGGTGCAAAATTTTCTTCATAGTCGATCCCCTCGATCTGTCAGAAGCCCCAGACAAAAAATCTTGCCTTATACTTCTCGACGCTCCCGTCAGCATCTTGCTTCACTTTGTAGATCCATATTGAACCTACCACTGATTTCCCTTCCGGCCTTGGGACAATCTCCCATGCATTGTTTCTAACAATCGAATCATACTCTTCCACCATGGCATCTACCCATGCGGGATCCTCCATAGCTTCCTCGAAAGAAGATGGTTCTGTCACGATACAGTTGCTCATCAGAGCCATGTATCCAGTAAATCGCTTAGGTGACTCTCTCTATCTACGCTGTGATGTAGGTGTTCCTACATTTTTCGTTGCATCAAGATTCAGTCGCTCAGCTTCTGTAGTGCGCTTCCACCCTCTGATGTTTGGTGTTGCATGAGTGGTTTCTTCCACTCCATGAACCTCCTCTTGTGGTTGATCCACATCCTGAGGGTCATCTTTAGGAACAAGTAGCTCCTCATCTGCATGCAAGTGTAGCTCCCTCTCAAGCGACAACTTCATGGCTTTCTTGTCATGAAATTTAATATCCCGTTGCACAACAGTCATCTGACTGTCTGCAAAATACACACGATAATTGTGGGGTGTTTCTGTGTACCCCACAAATATCCCAACCTCTACGGTCGGCTCCAGCTTCTTCCTGGAATCCTTCGTCACATGAATGTAAACAGGTAAGCCAAAAATATTCAAATGAGAAATATTAGGCTTCTTACCAGAAAACGCCTCTTCGGGTGTACTCTATGAGGACAAGAATTTTGCACATAAACCGTTGTGTTGCATGCCTTAGCCCACAAGTGTAAGGGAAGGCCCTGATCATGCAGCATCACCCATGCAACACCCATGATTGTTATGTTCTTTCTCTCCGCGACCCCATTTTGCTATGAGTTATGAGGAGCTATGAGTTCTCTTCGAATTCCTTCTGCGCTGCAAAAGTATTTGAATTCACCAGAGATGAATTCACCACCATTATTTCTCCTAAGAGCTTTCACCTGCTTCCTCGACTCTTTCTCAACTAGCGCCTTGAACTAACAGAACCTTGAGTATGTCTCGCTCTTCTTCTGCATGAAGAAGATCCAGCACTTATGAGAAAAGTCATCAACAAATATTACATAATACCTGTTCTTTTCTGTCGAAGCTACTGAGAAAGGTCCACACACGTATGTGTGAATTCTCTCAAGGATCGTCGTGGCACGACTATACTTCTCATGAAAAGTGGTCTTCACAATTTTTCCCAAAGTACATCCCTTACACTAATCTAACTGTGCAAGTGTACCCTTGGGAAGCCCGGTAGAAATTTGCTGCAAAATTTTCAAAGTGCTATGGTGAAGATCGCCCAATCTCCTGCGCCACAATTCGCCCTCATCCTGGCTCACCACTCCTTCTGCTTTGCCTACCATTATTGCACAGCCATCTACCTACAATTGATAAAGGTTCTTAACTCGAACTCCTATCCTCCGGGATTCACCAGTTGTCTTACTGCAAAGGAAAGCCTTTCCCTTGCTAAAAACAACATCATATCCCTTGTCTTCCAACATCGCCACAAAGATCAGATTCTTCTTCAATCCTAGAACATGCATGACATCCTTCAATATGAAAGTTTTACCAGACTCCCTCTCAAAGGAAATGGTCCTGATACCAGTCACACTGTATCTACCATCATCGCCCATCTCGATGTGCACTCCAAGATCCTTTTCATTTAGATCACTAAACAAATCTTTGTCTCTGGTCATATGGAAAGACGCACCACTGTCAAGAAACCACACTGATCCCATCAAAATTGAAACCAAGCATGTGATCAGTGAAAAATCCAACTCAAATTGTGAGGCTAAGTCCTCTCCAGCTGGAGATCTAGCAGCCTGCTTATTTTTCTTCTTATGTGGACAATTAGTGGCGTAATGTCTGTGTTGGTGATAGTGAAAACACTTCACCTTGGACAAGTCCTGCTTCTTGCCTTTCGCACGGGATTGAGAAGGATTTTTCTTCCCCTTCCCTTTCCTTGCTTTGCCAGCCAAAGTGTAATTTTCTTGATCTTCATTCTTTGATGAAGATCTATCCCTGGTACCCTGCCTTATCTCCTCTTGCACAAGATCTGACCAAAGTCACTCCCATCCCGGCAGTTTCTCCCGACCATTGACAGAGTCCTCGTAGCTATGCCAACACTTTAGAAACTAAAGGAGAGCCAAGCTCACTAAGTCCTCTTCATCTACAGTAACCCCCACACTTCCCAGCTCATCCTTGCAGTGGACAAACTTCATGAGGTATTTTGGTAATGATTGTCACCTTTCTCCATTTTTATTTTCTTGAGCTTGTCTTTAAGCGCCAACTTCCTCTGGTCGCTTCTACTTTGGAGAAAGTCTCTCAAAAATTTCAACATCAAGAATGGAGTAGCTTTAGTGTGAAGGCTAGACACTATGTGATCCTTCACACTCCAATAGAATCCTTCGACATTTTGTTGTCTTCTTTTGCCATGCATCAAGTGCGGCTGCATCACTAGAAGCAGGTTTTGGAATTTCAACATCTATGAACTCCTTCAACCCTTTATCATCTAGCATAGCCTCCATCCTATCCTTCCATGCAATATAATTTGAGCTGCCATCAAGGGCATACTCCAATTGCAATCCATTAAAAGACATTTCAATGAATTCTCAACTTCGACACCAAGAAAACACTGCAGCAAATTCAATTCCACCAGCACAAAACTCAACCGCTTCAATAATTTCAATTTTCTATGATCAATATAGCTCTGATACCATGTAGAAATTATATAAATTATGTGTTATATATCCAATATTCTCCTGATCACACACTATTTTAACTTCATGCACAATACAGAATCTATTCCACCATTGATCATCACATGCGGAAATTTAAATCAATTGCAATGCACACTTGAAACCATAAAAATTCACACACATTAACAAAAATATTTAATGGGAAAGCCTGAAGCTAAAAACCCCAACTATCTGTATATAATATATGTCATAGAGATCATGTAACAATCCTCATACAAATCTGAACATGTCAAGCTCTCAGTACATCAGGCCTGATCTTGCAAATCCATGCACCGATCTCTACCACCTTCTAGCCTGCCTCTACTATGAAATCCCTGCTGAAGAATGGCTCTGAATGAAATCGAATTCAGCAAGCCTTTCTCACGCAATCCTCATTGGAATCTCCACTGAGTGTTGGATGCAATCAATGCATCACTATAGTCACAACTAATAGTCACACTTGTTCTTTCACCTACCTCTACACTGGTCTCCATTGAAACTGCCATGCACTGTAGCTAACTGATGTATTCTTCAGTTGATTAATGAGTTATTATTTAGTGAATTAATTAACTAATTAATTCACACCACTCTCACTAGTGTATCAATCAATTATACTAGATACAACTAGCTCAACTGAGTCTAACTAAGTTAAACTAAATACAACTCCACCAACTACTTCTATATCTCCACCAAAATCTGTCACATGAGTTCTAACTGAAGTTCTCATGCATTAGCTCCAGTAAACCCTTAGTAATAGTGTAATTCCTTCTGTCAGCTACTGTGCCACATCTGTGCACTTAACTGAAGTGCTCCAAGAGAATAAGATAATGTTTAGAGTCCAAATATTATTAAGAGCTAATAATATTCGACATATCTATTTTTAGATTGGAAATCTAAAAATAGATTTTGCCCAATATGCCTAAAAATAGAAGTCCATATATTTTTCCAACATGACCAACCATCCACAAATAGCATCCTACAACTCATAGAATATGGTTGACATGTCTAAAAATAGACATAGTCTAAAAATAGACTTTGCGCCAAAAATAGCATGCGGGCCCACTTAGTGAAGGCGACTTTTTTCACTAAGCTCATCATCTTGTTGAATCTCAACATTAATTAAATAATTAATTCACACCACTCTCACTTGTGTATCGATTAGTTAGACTAGATACAACTAGCTCAACTGAGTCTAACTGAGTTAAACTAAATACAAATCCACCAACTACTTCACCAACTCCACCAAACTCTGTCACATGAGTTCTAAATAAATCCTCCATGCATTAGCTCCAGTAAACCCTCAAGAATAGTGAAATTCCTTTTGTTAGATGCTATGCCACATCTATGCACTTAACTGAAGTGGTCGAAGAGAATAAGATAATGTTTAGAGTCTAAATATTATTAAGAGCTAATAATATTTGACATATCTATTTTTAGACTGGCAATCTAAAAATAGATTTCGCCCAATATGTCTAAAAATAGAAGTCCATATATTTTTCCAACTTGACCAACCATCCACAAATAGCATCCTGCAACTCATAGAATATGATCGACATGTCTAAAAATAGACATAGTCTAAAAAATATACCTTGCTCCAAAAATAGCCTGCGGACCCACTTAGTGAAGGCGACTCTTTTCACTAAGCTCATCATCTTGTTGAATTTCAACACTCCCTCTCAACAAGATAGGGATTATTTGCCACCCCGATCCTGTCTCTATGGTATTCTAATTTTCTCCTGGTGAGTGCCTTTGTCAGAATATCTGCATCCTAATGCTCCGTAGGAATGTAAGAAAGCAACATGATCTTCCACTATACACAATCTTTGATATGATGACACTGGATGTAAATATGTTTATATCTATCATGAAATACTGGTTTAACTGAGAGTTTAATGCAACTCTGATTATCAAAATATATCACAGTAGGATCTAAGTGAGAACTGAACAAACCAACCAGGATCTTCCTCATCCATATAGCCTCACATGCAGCCAAAATTTCTGCCATGTACTCAGCCTCTGCTGAACTGAGTGCCACGGATCATTGTTTCCTACTGTACCAAGAAAATGCTATAGATCCAATAATGAAAATCACTCCAGATGTTCTCTTTCTGTCCGTTGGGCTTCCTTCCCAATATGCATCTGTGAAGCCCTACAGCTTCAACTCATCTGACTATCTGTACCACAATACATATCCAGATGTGCCCCTGAGATATCTCAGGACATGCTTTCCTACCTTCCAGAAGAGCTTGGTAGGCTTCAACATTGCTTGTGAAAGCTGGCTCACAACATAGCATATGTCTGGTTGTGTATTGACTAAATACATGAGAGAACCAACCAATTGTCGATAAATAGTGGCATCCACTACCTCTGCCGATGTAGCATCCTCTTTCCTCCAACCACCAGGAAGAGGAGTGTCGATAGGCTTGCAGCCTTGCATGTGAAAATTCTCCAGTATCTCCCGGGCATACTTTCCTTGAGACACAAATAGTCCACCCTTCCGCTACCAAATTTCCAATCCCAGGAAATAATGAAGGAGGCCCAAGTCCTTCATCTCAGACTCCTTTGTAAGATCTACCTTGCATGAGTGTATCAACAGTTCATCACCTGTTAGTATTAAATCATCTACATAAAGCACAATGATCAACAACTTACCCTCCACCACAATCTGGTATAGGTTTGAATCCGCCTCACTCTTGGAAAAACCAAGTCCGGTGAAATAAATGTCTATCCATGTGTACTAAGCACAAGGTGCTTGTTTCAGCCCATACAATGCTCTTTTGAGCCTGCACACATGCGACTCACTACTGAAGATTTCAAATCCTTCAGGTTGCTCAATGTACACCTCCTCCTCAATGACTCCAATGAGGAACGCAGTCTTCACATCCATTTGATGACTATGCCAACCCATCTGCACTGAGAGAGCAAGGATGGTCCATATGGAAGAATACCTTGTGACAGGTGCAAAGGTTTCTTCATAGTCGATCCCCTCTATCTGTGAGAAGCCTCAGGAAACAAATCCTACCTTATACTTCTCAACGCTCCTGTCAGCAACTTGCTTCACTTTGTAGATCCATCTCGAACCTACCACTGATTTCCCTTTTGGCCTTGGGAAAATCTCCCATGCACTGTTTCTGACAATCGAATCATACTCTTCCACCATGGCATCTACCCATGTGGGATCCTCCATAGCTTCCTTGAAAGAGGATGGTTTCGTCATGATACACTTTCTCGTTAGAGCCATGTATCTAGTAAATTGGTCAGGCGTTTGTCTCTATCTGCGCTATGATGTAGGTGCTCCTACATTTTGCATTGCATCAAGATTTAGTCGCTCAGCTTCTGTAGTGCACTTCTTCCCTCTGATGTTGGGGGCTGCATGAATGGTTTCTTCCATTCCATGAACCTCCTCTTGCGGTTGATCCAAATCCTAAGGCTTATCTTTAGGAACAAGTAGCTCCTCATCTGCATGCATGTGTAGCTCCCTCTCAAGTGACAACTTCATGGCTTTCTCCTCATGAAATTTGATATCCCATCGTACAATAGTCATATGACTGTCTGGCAAATACACACGATAATTTTGGGGTGTTTCTGTGTACCCCACAAATATCCCAACCTCTGTGGTTGGCTTCAGCTTCTTCCTGGCATCCTTCGTAACATGAATATAAACAAGTGAACCAAAAATCTTCAAATGAGAAATATCAGGCTTCTTACCAGAAAATGCCTCTTCGGGTGTACTCATTCCAAGTACTCTATGAGGACACCGGTTTTGCACATAAACCACAGTGTTGCGTGCCTCATCCCACAAGTGTATGGGAAGGCCCTGATCATGTAACATCGCCCGTGTAGCACCCATGATCGTTCCATTCTTTCTCTCCGCGACCCCATTCTGCTGTGGGTTATGAGGCACTATGAGGTCTCTTCGAATTACTTCTTTGCTACAGAAGTCTTTGAATTCACCAGAGATGTATTCACCACAATTATCGCTCCTTAGAGCTTTCACTTTCTTCCCCGACTCTTTCTCAACCAACGCCTTGAGCTCACAAAACTTTGAGTATGTCTCGCTCTTCTTCTTCATGAAGAAGATCCAGAACTTACGAGAAAAGTCATCAAAAAATATCACATAATACTTGTGATTTTCTGTTGAAGCAACTGAGAAAGGTCCACACACTTCTGTGTGAATTCTTTCAAGGATCTTCATGGCACGAGTATCCTTCTCATGAAAAGTGGTCTTCAAAAATTTTCCCAAAGTACATCTGTTGCACTGATCTGACTATGTAAGTGTACCCTTGGGAAGCCCAGTAGAAATTCGTTGCAAAATTTTCAAAGCGCCATGGTGAAGATGGCCCAATCTCCTGTGCCACAATTCACCCTCATCCTGACTCACCACTCCTTCTACTTTTCCTGCCATTTTTGCGTAGCCATATACCTGCAATTGATAAATATTCTTAACTCGAATCCCTATCCTCCCGATTTGACCAGTTGCTTTACTATGCAGGAATGTTTTTCCCTCGCTAAAAAGAACATCATAACCCTTGTCTTCCAACATCGCCATAGAGATCAGATTCTTCTTCAATCCTAGAACATGCATGACATCCTTTAAGATGAAAGGTTTACCAGAATCCCTCTCAATGGAAATGGTCCCGATACCAGTCACACTATATCTACCATCATCGCCCATCTCGATGTGCACCCCAAGATCCTTTTCATCCAGATCACTAAAAAAATATTTGTCTCCGGTCATATGGAAAGAGGCACCACTGTCAAGAAACCACACTGATCCCATCACACTTGAAACCAGGCATGTGATCAAAGAAAAATCCAGATCAAACTGTGAGGCTAAGACCTCTTTAGTTGCAGATCCAACAACCTTATTATTCTTCTTCTTTTGTGGAGTGTTAGTGGTGTAATGTCCATGCTGGTGACAGTGAAAGAAGTTCACCTTGGACAAGTCCTGCTTCTTGCCTTTCGCAGCAGATTGAGAAAGATTTTTCTTCCCCTTCCCTTTCCTTGATTTGGCAGCCAAAGCACAATTTTATTCATCTTCATTCTTCGATGAAGATCCATCCCTGGTACCCCACCTTATCTCCTCATGCACAAGATCCAACCAAAGTCACTCCCATCCTGGCAGTTTCTTTCGTCCATTGACAGAGTCATTGTAGCTATGCCAACTCTTCGGAAGCCAAAGGAGAGCCAAGCTCACCAATTCATCTTCATCTATAGTAACCCCCACACTTCCCAGCTCATCCTTGCAGTGGAGAAACTTCATGAGGTATTTTGCTATATTGTCACCTTTCTCCATTTTTATTTTCCTAAGCTTGTCTTTAAGCGCCAACTTCCTCTGGTCACCTCTACTTTGGAACAAGTATGTCAAAGCCTTCCACATTAGGAATGGAGTGGATTTACCATGAAGGTTGGACACAATGTGGTCCTTCACACCTTCCAATAGAATTCTTCGACACTTTGCTACCTTATTTTGCTATGCATCAAGTGCGGCTGCATCGCTAGAACCAGGCTTTGGAATATCAGTATCTATGAACTCCTTCAACCCATTATCATCCAAAACCACCTCCATCTTGTCCTTTCATTAAATATAATTAAATCTACCATCAAGGGCATACTCCAATCGCAATCCATTGAAAGACATTTCAATGAATGCTCAACTTTGACACTAAGAAAACACTGCAGCAAATTCGAACTCCACCAGCACAAAACTCAACCACTTCAATAATTGCAATCTCCTATGATCAATACTGCTTTGATACCATGTAGAAATTATATAAATTATGTGTTATATGTCCAATATTATCCTGATCTCACACTATTTTAACTTCATGCAAAATACAGAATCTATTCCACCATTGATCATTTGCGGAAATTAAATCAAGATTGCAATGCACACATGAAACAATAAAAATTCACACATATGAACACAGTTGTTTAACGGGAAAGCCTGAAGATAGAAAACCCCATCTATATATATATAATATATTTCATAGAATCATGTAACAATCCTCATACAAGGCTGATCATATCAAGCTCTCCCGAGTACAATACAACCGCTACACACTAATCGGAGGAGCCCCGAGTCTTGCGGATCCATGAACCGATCACTTTTTGCTAGCACTGCCTCTACTCATAATCCATGCTAAAGAATGGCTTTGAATGAACTTGAATTCACCCAAGCTTGCCTTTGCAGAAATCTCATTATCTCCAGCAGTGTTGGATGCAATCAATGCATCATATAGTCACAATTGTTCAACATACACTTGCTCTTTCACCTATCTCTCCACTGGTCTCCACTGAAACTTCCATGCACTGTAGTTAACTGATGTATTCTTCAGTTTATTAATGAATGATTATTTAGTGAATTAATTAACTAATTAATTCACACCACTCTCACTAGTGTATCAATCAATTAGACTAGATACAACTAGCTCAACTGAGTCTAACTAAGTTAAACTAAATACAACTCCACCAACTACTTCTCCAACTCCACGAAACTCTGTCACATGAGTTCTAACTGAAGTCTCCATGCATTAGCTCGATTAAACCCTCAGGAATAGCATAATTCCTTTTTTCAACTATTGTGCCACATCTGTGCACTTAACTGAAGTTCTCCAAGATAATAAGATAACGTTTAGAGTCCAAATATTATTAAGAGCTAATAATATTCGACATATCTATTTTTAGAATGGCAATCTAAAAATAGATTCTACCCAATATGTCTAAAAATAGAAGTCCATCTATTTTTCCAACTTGAACAACCATCCACAAATAACATCCTGCAACTCATAGAGTATGATCGACATGTCTAAAAATAGACATAGTCTAAAAAATAGACTTTGCGCCAAAAATAGCCCGCGGGCCCACTTAGTGAAGGTGACTCTTTTCACTAAGCTCATCATCTTGTGGAATCTCAACATTTTTTAGGATTGTGTTTGTAGATTTCAGGTTGTAGACAAAGAGGGTGTTGGTAGCAAAGATATTAGCTGAGAGAAGCTGAAACAAAGAGCAAGTTGTGTTCTCAATTGGAAGAGTATGTTAGCTCTTAAATAGTGGCAGCACCTTGAATAATTCCAATAGAGGTTGGATAAGGAGGAAAAGAGAATACTCTCAAAATAAGTGGAATATATAGAGCCTAAAACAAAAAAATAATTTTCTCAAAGAATGGTTACAAAGGTAGAGAACCGTAGATCAAGCTTAAGGAGAAAAGCTTGCTGAGATGTCTAATGAAAGTATGGAAACTTGTTGAAAAGAGAGGCTTAGCTGCAATCCATTAGTAAACAAGATGAAGTTCAAAAGGAAGGGGAAGGAAATGATCGCTGAATTTTATTTCAGAGGTTCAGAGCAAAACCCCAATAAAAGGAAATATGCCAAGGTAAAGGGCATGAAGGTGATGAGTCAAGAAGAGTTTGACAAGGAACTTGCTGATATAAAAGAAAGTATGAATGAATTAATGAAGATGATAGAAGAACAAGAAGAGGATCAATGGTATGGTTAGATAATGAAGAAGAAGAAAATTAAATGGCCTTCACTACAAACGAGACTGAGGCAAAATGTGTATGCGAAGTTGATGAAATAGCTCAACATAGATAAGTATAAAGTTTTTGAACAAAATTTGTTCCTCGATGAAGAGGAAACCGGAAATATTGAGAAGGAATTTGTAGATAGTCTGAAGGAATATGAAATTAGTTTGGGTCTATAGGAAGGTGTGATAGTTGATTCATCGGAAGAAGAGATTTATGTTTTTTATAACACTTTTTTTGCCATTGTAGATTTGACAGATGAAGATCAGAAAATTGAAAATGTGCTTGGGCATATTGTTGAGGAAATAAAGCTTTTAAAAGAAATGCATGAGATGGTGAAGTATTTTGAACATGTTTTTCATGATTTTGAAGATGGTGGATTTGGTAGGAAAATTAACACAAAAGAAAAAGTTAAAGACTATAACAACATCATCATGAAGTACTTGTGAAGTGCCGAATAGAAATTGAGTTGCCGGAGTATTTTCTGGAAGAACCAGAGTATGCGAGTGTGATTGCAGTCAGAAATTAAGGAGAATCTCAAGCTTTGATTGAGACAGAGGTATGTGTTAGCTGCCGATTTTCTGATGTACTAGATAACAAAGAAGAAAAGGTGGATGAGTATGCAGTCGCGGAGATGATAGGAAATTTAATTCTTGGAGGTAAATATGAAGATATGAAGCAACAAATGGAATTTTCAGAGGAATATTTTCACTAGTATGAACTAGAGCAGGGAAACATCCTTGGAACGGATGATATGGAGGTAATACTAGCTGACACTCTCATGAAATATTTGGAGAATTTAAATGAACATGATAAGGATGTGCTGACAGGGAAATCAAATGAGACCACAAGGTCTTATATTTTTAATTCTGATAATTGGCATATGATTGCAAGTTTTGATGAAGATACTACTGCAAATGCTAAATAATATTTGACACAGGAGAATAGCCAAATGAACAAGGATGAGGAATATTCCATGGAAGTGCTTAACCCATGGATCAAAGAAATTAAATTATTGGAAAATATGTTGGAAAATTAGGATTTGGTGAAAGAGGAGACAACCATGGAAGAGGAAGAGAAATCTCAACTTCAACATTATGAAAAAAAAGAGCTTGAAGATGAAGTGAAATTATTTGAGCGATGGATTAAAGAGGATGCATATGGAAATGGCTACAAAATAAATGTAGATCCAAGTGAAGAGGTGGAAGAGTCACAAGGCAGTCATAACGAAGAAATTCAGAGTAATAATCCTAAAGATATGCATAATGTAGGGATGCAACAACTAGTGGACAACAACAGAAAATTTCAGCAAGAAGGAAGAAGTGACAATAAATGGCAGAGTATGTATTAGCCCTAGGATCTGTTGGACATGGAGATTCAATAAATATGGAATTTAATGATGAAACAGTCTAGATGGAGGAAACTGATAGAAGAAGGGATGATCAATTAGAATTTGAAGATGATCGAAGAGAGGAAATTGAACCAAAAGATAGCAGACATGCAACAACAACAAATATGCAATGCATTTGGATAGTTACAAACTAAAATTTGGGACCCTGGAGGTTTTAACAACATATGAAATCACATGATCATGATATCATGAATGCTTTCAACATTGGAAGTCTGATATAGGAGCATCATGGTTCCAAATTTTGTACATATAGTAGAATATAGAGAGTCTTATGTTTTCAAGGAATCTGGTTCCCTAAGTATTTAATTAATGTAATTTTCAATGTTTTGAGTGATTCTATGTGAGAACTTTAGAATAGGATTTAATTAAATATTGTGAGGCATATTTGTAAATGTTCTCAAATGTAGGATATCGTGAGTGATTGGAGAGGATTGAGAGATTATGAAAAAAAAATATTGTAAATCTTAGATTAGAAGTTGGTTCATGATTTTGTGGATATGAGAAGGTCCTTAAGATTTAGTGGAGTAGATTTCGGATCTGAACTATAATTGCTTCTAGACTCCATATGTATATTATTATAAGTCTGCATAGGCAGAAAAGATATATATTCAGGAGGAATAAGGGAGTACTCGATAGTGTTGAATAAGCCACTGATATAGAAAATAATGCCAAGAGGAGATTCATTACTGTAAATATTTTCTAGTGAATATAAAACTCAATTACGAGTTTATGTGTGGTGCATTGGATTGATGTAATTCATGATGTGTTAATGACCTATATAACTGTGTATGTAATCAGAGTATTTTCACGTAGCGTAGGTGTTGTAGGTGAGTCCAAAAAGGATCAGATTGAGAACAATGTGCAAAGGTGTTTGAAAAGGTTGTGGAATTGGTTCAATCTTAGGATTTTCTTTCAACAACTATATTTCAACAAGAATAGGAATGAAAAATCCGCTTTAGTAGCCATGGAGTATTACAGCTTGTGCTTGTAGATTAGTAAATGTAAGTGCTGTAGAAGAGGAATTATAACATTATAAATTAGTTAGTTGTTATATGTTGAATTAATCATTAAAATAAAGTCATATCTGGTTAATCTGAAGCTCATTCGATTCGATATCCATTACCTTATTGGATTACATTGGTGAAATTTTGTGTGGAATCGGTGTTTAGAAATATGTTTAGAATGTTGTATATAGGATGTATAGAAGCGTAATTTTTACCATCAAACATGGACAGTGCTATGGAAAGTGGAAAATGATCTGTATCTCTTGTGGACAGGAGGAAAACAAGTATATTTTTCCTAAGGCAACAACCACGATTTCTTCCAAAAATTCCAAAGATTTCTGAACAAGAGCGATGGATGGTTGAGATTGTATCACAGAAATGAAGCAGAAGATGAACGATCAAGATCAAATTGCATGATTACTGTGGAATATGGAAGGTTGTGAAAAATATCGCATTCAGTCATGAAAATATTTCATCGCATATCGCATTTGGTGAAAGGAGCCTTGGGAATGCGACGAGGATTCATGTGTTGAATTATTCTGTGATTTGTGATGCGCCAAGATTTTTGATGTCATATTTGCGAAGGAGTATTGGAAGAGAATATGTGACGTCATATTTGCGAAGAAGTATTGAGATGAGGATTCACAAAGGAAGCATTTGTCATGTGAAGTGGTTGGGTAAAGAAGAAAAGGGTAATAAGGGTAAGTTTAAGCATTTAAATGTTAAAAGAGCATACAATGAATATTTTCTTTGGGTTTTGACCCGATCAATCATAGGCTTGGCTCTGATGATTATCAAGTGGAAATTGGGAATTTTTTTTCCTTTATAAAATTGGCATCATAAGGTTGTTGCAGGGCTCTGATAGAGAAAGAAATCAAGTTGGATTGAAGGGAGCTATGGTATATAATTTTGCGATGAGTAGCAGTGGATTTTAATAGGTCTAAAGAGGTCTTATGAACTACTGAAGAGTGCGGTTTCAATTCAGAGCACAATATATACAAATTAAATCCTAGGTTTTGGGCAAGCTTAGTCTTAGGTCTGCATCACAATTAGTGTTTCTAGGAATAACCATATTGTTCTTAATTACTTTCTCTCAAGAATATCCCATTATTCAACCTTCATAATTGCTATACTTTTACTATTTCATCCAATGGTGTGTGTGTGTGTATATATATATATATATATATATATATATATATATATATATATTTCATTTTCATATTCCTTAGATCATAGTTTTAGCCATTAAATTTATCAACTGTAAAACCTTCTTCCACCATTGTTCTCACTCGAGCCATGAACCATCTTTTCTTATAAGTTTTATAGACAAATAAACTATTTTATTTGATATTTGTTTTTAGGAATAGTATAAGAAAGAATTAAAATCAAAATGAATGCATAAATAAAACATATAATGTAACAATCCAAAGGAGAAACCAACATACATGATCCACCCAATGTAATATTCCTACTTAGCCCAAGCTAAGAGGAATATTCAATTTTGTTTCATTTTCTATTGATTGAATAAATGAACGAAGGAGGACATGCAAAACTCTTGAAAAACAATGAATAAATCCATACCTATGTGAACAGAGACAACTATGGGCCATTTAAAACAAACACTTGCAGGTGTGAATGGGTTTGAGCTATGAGACTGGGTCAACCTTGACCAAATCTACAACACAGTCTAGATACAATGTACCTCATGGAGGGACAGCGCAATTCCAGAAGGAGGCCCCTCATGTGAAAGGAGCTCATTCATCAAGGTGGTTTAGGGTTTGCCAAAGCTCTCATATTATAAAAGGAAGGGGAAGGCTCAAGAGAATTTTGCTCATGATATTATATTTTCAGATTATATTTCCTATTTAGACATATCTCATTCTCTTGGCTATTTAGCAGAGAATTGTGAGGATTTCCTATTTAGGGATTCTCTCTCCTTCCATTGAGTAGCTCTAGGAAGGCATTGTACTACTCTTCCACTATCAGGAATTTGGCCAATATCCATCTCCCTTAGACAGTATAAATCATGTTGGGGTTTACTTGTTTCAGTGAGCTATAGCAAGTGGAGACTAGATCTACTCAGATCTAGATTATACTAGTGCCTCTTCTCAGTGAGTGAGTCATTTATCCTCCTGGAAGAGTGTATTAGCTGTTGGGCATCATGTTTTGATCTTGGCATCAGAAAAAATATTCCTCAAAGCCTACAGCAAATTTTGATCCCTGAAATTGCATTATTTTTAGTTGTATAATTGCAAGGTGTTTTGGCAATCGTTTGGAGGAGAGATCTCGAGTGTATGGATTCTTCTTTCACCGTGGTGATCCATGGATTAGCCATACAATCCATGTCTATTTTAGATCTGATCTATTTACTGTTATATTCACTTCATATTTTCTGAATCATTCTACATATCCGCTGCAGTAAAACTCATATCTACTCATGTTCTTTCATGTAATGATGAGAACCCCAAGGGGTATGTATAATAAAGACATTTTTACATATTGATTTGTTGTAGATCTAATTGTTTATGTATTATCTTGCTCTAGATATAATTTATAAGCTACTGATACAGTATAATACATTTTTTAGATCTAGATCTACAGATCTGCACTTTTATACAGTGTGTCTCATGAAACCCTTGCCAGGTTATCCTCTTTGATGTATAAAGGAGTTGAATCTCCATTTTTATTCATGCTTTCATGTAATAAAATCTAGATCTGGTAGTAAAGATATTTTTTTATTCAAACCCTTCATAAAATCACTTTGCATAAGCTCTAGTTAATTTCTGTTGAGTCAAGTCATGGGGATTGGGCATTTTTAAGCCATATTGGGAGTGGGAGATATGTTTAACATAGCTAGATTCATTTTTTTCAGCTCAAATTTTGTATGTGAGTCCCTAATGACCTAACGTAATGGATCCCACCATTATTTACCCTTATTTTTATGCACATATTTGAAATTAACATTTTTAGGGCTGAAATAGTTGTTTTTCCCCACTCTGGGTTGAAGAAATGAATCATATTGCTTGATTTTGATCATTTTATTGAAGGACACATGATTTAATATCTGTTATGAACTATATCTCTACATCTACAACTTATAATATCCTAATATATTCTTATTTTTGTAGAAAATCTCTCATTTGGGATATTGCAGTGGTATCAGAGCATGATCTCTGGCTTAGCCTGTGAGATCCAGATATCAGAAGAATAAGAAGAAGAAGTAGAGAAAAAAATTATGGAGAGGATGAGATTACTTTCATCAGTTTTTAGATCCATAAAGGACCTCCCCAAGGAGGTTAAGAAGACAAAAAAAGGAGGAGAGGAAGGACCATGCACTTCCTACTCTCACAAAGCAGAAGACAAGAAGCATGGAGGACAGTTGGATCATCAGATCCTGAGTGATTACCTTGTTGAGTATAAGTCTCAACCTAGAGCCTTCAAGGAGACTCTATCCTTCCCATATTTCATTCAATTGAAGGAAGGCAGGAGACAATGCAGCAAGGGAGAAATCAAGGGCTATAGGTTTCTATTGTCCATTTTTGATGGGACATCTGCAACCAGAACTTGGGAAAGAAGACTCAATGCCTTTTTCCTACTACATCCAGTGGTAGAAAGAGAAGTAGTGGATATTGCAGCGCTGCACCTTGAGGGGGTAGCAAGAAAATGGTGTTTCAGCAATGTGATGCATGCAAAAGTTTCTTCTTTTGTAGATTTCACTCAAAGGGTGATTAAGAGATTTGATGAAGAGAGGTCAGAGGAAGAGAGGCCCTCCCCACCACTTCAGGAAGCATATACTAGTGTTGTCACAACCTTGGAGGAGTAGCCTCCATGTTCAGTAGTGGAGGAAGGCAACATAGTTGAGGAAGGAGCTCTTGCTTCTACATCTCATCAAGGTATGCTTGAATTTCGGTCTCTTGTCATTTCAGTAAATCCTATGAAGGGATCTACATCTTTGCATGCTGCTGATTTAGAGTAACAGAGTTTCACTGTGTTGTACAAGGGTAGTGATGAATAAAAGAGGACCCATGCCTTATGGGAGCATTCACATGGCAGCTTCATTCATGAAGAAATGGAGGAAGGAATGGTAGATGGTAGACATCTTGAAGTGAGAAACCATTTCTCCTTTCTAGATGAAACTTTCTCAATGAGCACTCCCCATATAAAATAGAAACTTCTACCTGTAGTAGATCCAAGGCCTCTTTGGTTTTGGAAGGCCATGCATGAGGAGGAAATCTCATGGAGAGATTTCATTGGAGGTGCACTTCAACACATCATGAAGTCCAAGGTTCTTCAACAGTATGAAGAGGCACTTTCCTTCTTACGCTTGGATCTTCATGGATTCAAGGATGAACAAATAGATGATGGGGGACATCTTCAGATGGATAACATCTCTCATGTTTGTGTTGGACACTTCTTGAGCCATACACATCATGATGGGAGGTTTTTTCCTACCACCTATTTGGGTCCTTATGGGATCAAATTGATCCTTGAGGAGATTGCATTTCAACATCCCATGAGATGAAAGAGCAAAAATCTGATTTGGGAGAATGATAGCCTTCCTTGGGAGAGTTCTAAGGATGAGAAATATGGGAGGCACCCTCATATGGATGGATGGGTGTGGATGATGAGCAAGGAGCTGGAAAGCTACTTGAAAATATATGATACTGTGCTGCAGGAAGCTTGGCTGCGTTGGTTACTCTTGAAAGAGTTTGGTCATCATCCTCTTTCCAAGGGTATGTGGCAGGATACTTTCATCATGGGGCAGCAAGGAGTATGGACACATTGTGTTGACATAACATTCTTCAAGTCAATGACCATGTTTTCACTACACGATTTGGATGATGGAAGTATGAGGAGGCAGCAAAAGATTTTGTTGCTTGGGATGTTCTTGGGAGAGAAAGGGTAGGTTTGCTCTCACATTTTTCATGATGTTGTAGTAATAGAAGATGGAAATATAATAGTGAAAAGGTGCTACTCCTTGGCCTTAGATGTTCAAGATGTACTTTCCCCATGGGAGAGACTTTTTATGTGTAGCAGCATTATGGGAGATGCCTTTGACATTCTGCATGTCAAAGGTTGGAGCCATGAGTTGGAGGGAGCCTATTTGCATAGGCCAACAACGTTGTCACTTTGGAGCTGGGGTTTATTGATGGAGTATCCCCAGGATCAATTCACACTTGATGCACTTGATGGGCAAGGAAGAAGTAAGAAGAGGTAAGAAATATGAGTTAGTAGATGGGGACATCTATTACTATGATGTACTCTCCTTGTCTTGGATTCCCAAGTATGAGGGAGAGGATTTGCAGGCAACTCTTGGTTCATTTCTCTTCATGGAAGTGTGCCAGACTACTATGGAGGATCTATTCATGGATCCATGTGTCTTCTTACTTCCAGAATATGGTGAGAGCTTTGTTTGTGCAACACAATATTTGCATGCTCTTACCATCTCTTGGTAGTGCATTGCTCCAAAAGTAAGCAAGCTCTTGATTTTGCTCCATGACCAATGTTGGGCCAAACCATATGATGGAGACAGCCATCTCTTATGTGGCTTTGGGTAGATGTTTTTTTGTTACATTTATGTTCAGTTGATTCATATGATTAACCATGTATCAAGAAATATTTTTCCATGTATTTTTTTTGAAGCAGCAGTTTGAAAAACTGCGCTATAACTACATGGGAAACTGTTTCTACTTCCTTCCACAACATGAAACCTTCAGTATTTCCCTCATATTTATGTTGATCATGACAAATTTTTCTGAGATTTTTCTTATCTCTATTTAGAGCATGATGGGGAGAGGAAGATAGCATGGGGTAGGCTATCTTGTCTACCATGTATAGATTTTCAGCCCACCTACTTTGCAGGAGCTCAAGGTGGAGGAAAATTTTCTGGAGTTGCCATGGTGGGAGTTGACTCATTTTCTATGGGTGATTTCTTGGGAAAATATTCTTTCCCAATCCATTTCAATTCTATTCTTGCAGTTTCTTGAGGACAAGCAACATTTGGGAGGGGAGGACTGCAATATTCCTAATTAGCCCAAGCTAAGAGGAATATTCAATTTTGTTTCATTTTCTATTGATTGAATAAATGAACGAAGGAGGACATGTAAAACTCCTAAAAAGAAATGAATAAATCCATGCCTATGTGAACAGAGACAAATCTGGGCCATTTAAAATAAACACTTGCAGGTGTGAATGGGTTTGAGCTATGATACTGGGTCAACCTTGACCAAATCTACAGCGCAATCTAGATACAATGTACCTCATGGAGGGACAACACGGTTCTAGAAGGAGGCCCCTCATGTGAAAGGAGCTAATTCATCAAGGTGGTTTAGGGTTTTCCAAATATCTCATATTATAAAAGGAAGGGGAAGGCTCAAGATAAGGTTGTTCATGATATTATATTTTCAAAGTATATTGTTTGTTTAGACATATCTCATTCTCTTGGCTGTTTAGCATAGAATTGTGAGGATTTCCTATTCAGGGATTCTCTCTCCTTCCATTAAGTAGCTCTTGGAGGGAATTTTACTACTCTTCCACTATCAAAAATTTGGAGAAGCTCCATCTCCCTTAGACAACTTAAATACTATTAGTGTTTACTTGTTTCAGTGAGCTGCAACAAGTGGAGACTAGATCTACTCAGATCTAGATTATACTAGTGCCTCTTCTCAGTGAGTAAGTATTTTATCCTCCTGGAAGATTTTATTAGCTATTGGAAATCATATTTTGATCTTGGCATCAGGCCAACTATTCCTCAAAGCCTACAACATAGTTCGATCCATGAAAATGCATTATTTTCAATTGTATAATTGTAGGGTATTTTGGCAATAGTTTGGAGGAGAGATCTCTGGTGTATGGATTCTTCTTTCACCGTGGTGATCCATGGATTAGCCATCTAATACATGTCTATTTCAGATCTGATTGATTTATTGTTATCTTCACTTCATATTTTCTGAATCAGTCTACAGATCTGTTGCAGTAAAACTCAGATCTACTCCTGTTCTTTCATGTAATGCTGAAAACTCGAAGGGGTATGTATAATAAAGATATTTTTACATATGGATCTGTTGTAGATCTAATTGTTTATGTATTATATTTCTCTAGATATAATTTATAAGCTTCTGCTATAGTATACTTCATTTTTCAGATATAGATCTACAGATCTGCACTTTATACAGTATATCTCATGAAACCCTTGCTGGGTTATCCTCTTTGATGTATAAAGGAGATGAATCTCCATTTTTATTAATAATTTCATGTAATAAACTCCAGATCTAGTAGTCAAGCTATTTTTTATTCAAACCCTTTAGAAAATCATGCTGCATAAGCTTCAGTTAATTTCCGTTGACTCAAGTCATGGGGATTGGGCATTTTTAAGCCATATTGGGAGTGGGAGATACGTTTAACATAACTAGAGTAATTTTTTTCAGCTCAAAGTTGGTATGTAAGTCGCTCAGGAGCTAAGATAAGGGTTCCCACCATCCTTTTCCCTTATTTTTACGCAAATATCTGAAATTAATGTTTTTAGGGCTGAAATAGTTGTTTTTCCCCACTCCGGGTTGAAGAAATGGATCATATTGCTTGTTTTTTATCATGTTATTGAAGGAAAAATGATTTAATATATTTTATGAACTATATTTCTGCATCTCCAACTTTATAATATCCTAAGATATTCTTATTGTTGTAGAAAATCCCTCATTTGGGATATTAAACCTGTTTTGGGCTACATCAATAAAGAAATAGATATTCCTCCATTTTAGTTTATCCAATAGAATGAATGGAATACAACTTGTAGCACATCTGATGTAACCTCCTCTTCTCTCTCTCCCTTAGTCTCCTCTCTCATGATCACAATGGTATATCAATGATACATATCCACAATATAATTCCTTCATAAAATAGGGTTCCATTCTAAGGAAACTAGCCTTAATGTAACATTTATCACTTAATTTGTGACCTAATGATGAACTATACATATTTACTATGGAGTTGCAATATTTTACAAGGTAATATTTTCATAAAATTCTCTTCAAGGTGTCGCCCTTGAATCCTCACCAATCTTTTGTATGGGGTGGGGAGGATTCAAAGGGGGGGTTCCAAATAATTGTCATCCTTGTCCCCTAAACCCCTAGAGACACTAGAGGGGGGGAACCCCCCTCCACCCCTTATTGGTAAACGGGGTGGAAACACATCTAAAAATACAAGACATCTAAATCAAAAAGGTAATTAACCTCCATAACCAAGAACCTCCTTGTCATAGGCAGGGTAATTGAGATATATCCTATGAAACACATTAGAATGGTAGCATACGTACCTTCATATATCAATCAAGACCACTCCCATGCCATACTTAGTCACATACGTCTCCAATTCAAAGGGATACTACAAGTTTGGTAATGAAAGAATTAGTGCTTGGCTGCTTTTATTTTTCAACTCTTCAAATGACATACATTGAACCTTCCCTCCCTGGGATTTGTTTCCACTCAATTTTATGACATGGAATGGTGTATCTATTATTGGAAATGAAGCTATTAATTTCCTTAGATATTGTGTAGCCCTAATGAAACTTCTAAATGTAAAGATATTCGTAGGCACCAATCACTTTTTGATGGCTTCCATATTTGCAGGATCTATCTTAATCTCCCCTCCACCAATAAAATAGCCTAAATACACCAATTATTTCTATGAAAAGTCAAATTTATTGATATTCTCTAGTGGCTTGCGCTTCATCAAAATCTTTAGCACTCGCATCAAATGTGATATGTAATCCACCAAGGTAACACTATAAAATAGTATATCATCCAAATAAATAGTAGAAAATGAATCTAGATAAGGGTATAGTACATCATTCATTAATCCCATGAATGTAGTTGATATATTGTGTAGATAAAATGGCATGAATAACCACTCATACAAATCTTTTCTATATTTCATATATTATCTGGGAACTGAAGGAGGGAATTCAACTCTACACCAAACCATAAGCTAGCTACATTGCAGTATTTCTTGTAACTAATCACTCCAAAGCCTAATCCAAAATCTGAGGGGATAATTTCCCTAGAAAAGCCATACGAAATTTTGGATAATGCACTTAGGAGGTGAAGGCCATGCTTCATGGAGCTTATATATTTCCCTTTGATAGTATGTGCCACAAATACTCCCTTACTTTTCTAAGCTCAATCACATGACCTCGACTCAAGTTCCATCCCAATTTAGTCTTTCATATTGGCTCTCAGAGATCCTCTTCTCCTTTGTGATGATTTTTGTTCATTATTTATTCCCTCTGAGTGTGTCTCCCTTATTCTATGCTTCCTATCCTCCCCCCCCCCCCCCCCCTCCCCCCCCCATGGTATCTTCTTTCTCACTTGAAGATGTTGCCCTTTTATTCTTTCATGTTGTGGAATTCAAGAATACGAGGCCTTTTTCCCTCGTTAGCTCACATATTTTCCATGTGTTACGTGGTGGATCAATTTATGATTCAACCTCGATTGTCTTGAAGGTAAGGATGTCATTCTTTCTTCTCCACTCTCCCACCTTGATTCTTATTAGGTATGGGCCTACTCACAAGACATAATAGGCACCCAACACGCATAAAAAATGTGTAAACATACGTAATAAACAAGAAAACAACAAGAAACCCCTTTAGAACCTTGGATCCATGCGCCCCTTTTTTTATGCCAACCACTAACTAAATTTACATTTAATTTATCTTAATGTTCACATATTTTCTCAGCTAGACATGGCCTCCATGCTAATATTACAAAGTAAAAATTTTACATTACACAAACATGGATAACATGAGGGAAGTCACACATGAAACGAATCCCCTGAGTATATAACCCAAGAATCAACAATGTTATCTATTGAAAGGATTACAACATCTTGTAAGACATCGCCTACTAAATTTTTTTCCTTATTATTCTACTTTTTTCCATATCCTTTTTTATTTTTTCTTTTAGAGACCAGCACTATTTATTCTTGTGTCATTTCTTCCCACAATGCCAACATTCTAGGGTCCATCTAGATTTGGTATACTCTTAGAATTTTTATGATTCCCTGGGCTTGTAATTCTTTCCCTATTCTCCAAAATAAGCCATTATGGGACATATCACCTATGATTTTATGTCATATTTCCTTGATAAAGATAATAATAACAACAAAATCAAACTTTAAAGTGTTTGAAATAGAGACAAAATTAATCATAGCCATGAACAAAACGTTACAACTTTATAGCATTAAGCACAAAATAAAAGTGTCCCTAAATTTATGATCAAAGTTTACTCCTATAGAACTTAATTAACTAGTTATCATGTTAGATTCATTTAAATTATCAACAACATACCCAATTTATTTCATCTTCATTTTAAATAAATCCTTCATAAAAAATATCTTGTTGGGAGATGAGGGTCTTTTTATGGTTCAACCAATTCCATTATCAAAACCTCCATTAATTTCATTTCTTTCCAAGTTTTGAATTTCATTAATGTTTCTAGGAACCACCATATTGTTCCTAGTGTCTTTCTATCAAGAATATCCCATTATTCATCTTTCATAGTTGCTAGAATTTCATAATTTCCCAATGGTATATACATATATATATATATATATATATATATATATATATATATATATTCCATTTGCTTCTTCCATAGCTTATTGTTTTGGCCATTAAATTTATCAACCATAAAATATTATTCCACCATTGTTCTCAATTGAACTAGGAACCCTCCTTTCCTATGACTTTTCTTAGACAAATAAACATTTTTATATGATAGCAATTGTTAAGAATATAATCACAGAGAAATAAAA
Organism: Pinus albicaulis; assembly: GCA_034641835.2. Taxonomy (NCBI): domain Eukaryota; kingdom Viridiplantae; phylum Streptophyta; class Pinopsida; order Pinales; family Pinaceae; genus Pinus; species Pinus albicaulis. Next base: position 776,949,175 of record CM076584.1, on the reverse strand, counting down.
TCAAAATGAATGCATACATATAGCATAGAATCCAACAATCCAAAGGAGACACCAATATACATGGTCCACCCAATTTGGGCTACATCCATATAGAAATAGCTAGACCTTCATTTTATTCTATCCAAAAAAATTAATGGAGTATAGCTTGTAGCACATCTGATGTAACCTACTCTTATCTATATCTCTCATTTAGTATCCTCTCTCGCGATTAAAATGTTAAATCAATCATACATATCCACAATATAATTCCTTCATAAAAGAAGGTTTCATTCCTAGGCAAATAACCTTAACGTAACATCTATCATCAAATTTGTGACCTAATGATGAACAATCCATATTTACTATAGAGTTGCAATATTTTAAGGGGTATTTTTTTCAAACAATTCTCTCCAAGGTGCTACCTATCAAGTCATAAAGTGGGATAAATAAATTAACATTTGCCAATTCGGGTAGGCAAACTTCAAGGTTAAACACAATATGTGTAAACTAGTTCTTAATGTTGTCTTACCAAAATCAATCACAAAGCATATATAGGTAGATCCCAAAATTCATTCACCGTATACTGATTTCGAGAATCTTGAATTGAAATTTGACTTATTGACACAAAGTTATAGAATCAACAGGATATATCACACTTCCTTAGCAGATACTCCATCTGAATTAATTTTTCATGAAAATCAATGTTCTCAGTTTCAAAAAAAAATTCTAATTACAATCGCTCTTTTTATTCTAGACACAAAGAAATTGATAAAAATATAATTAATTAAATGATTCTAAGGCATCCACATCTAAAGAGAATTCAAATAAAATTACTCAACTACACACAATATGTAACTACAACAAACAAGTAGGATCCTATGTAATTACAATATCACTACAGGAAATCCTATAATTACTACAGGAATTTCTGTGTGATTAGCAAATCTCTATGGGAAATTCATAGTTATTACAGGAATTCCTTTTTTATTACAGGATCGCTACAGGAAGCCTTAGCACACAGCTACAGGAAATTTGAACATACGATTACAAGAACAATAAGTAATTATAGGAAATTAGAACACACGAGTATAGGAACTTTAAATAATTACAGAAAAAATAGAGCATGTTGTTTATCATATACATATTACAAATTATGAAAATAAATCACACCAAACCATGTCAAAACTTAAATAGATAAAAGTGGCACATAACAAGGGTCCCTCTGGTAGTGTTTCTGTGAAAATTATAAACAATTACTGTAAAATTATATCATATATCTCCCTTGTATTACTATAGAAATAAAGGTTCCATATAATAAAGTATGCATGTATTTTTCCTAGGCTTTCTATGTATCACTTATCTAATTTTATACAGAAGATAATTGCTTAAATTAGCTACCAAAAATGAGGGTAAAACCAAAATTTGTATGCCAAAAATAAATTAATACAATAGTTCCAAATCTATAATGTGTATTTTTCTTTAGAATTTGTTGGAGAAAATGATGGAAGTCCCACAATATTATACTCAGTATCTTTGATTTGATACTTCTTGCCTTTGATTTTGTATTAATATTTTTGTATCAAAATCCTTCTTACTACATGGAACAAGTTTGGTGACTTAATCCTGTTTTGACAAATTTTTGTACCTTTCAACCTCTTTAGTAACAAAAATAACATTTTTAAAAACATTTAAAGATTAAAAGAAAAGAATAATATTGCAAATGATTTTTTTTTAAACTCATCCTTTAAATGCAAAAAATTTGTAGAATGGTGTGAGATGAAAGTTCAAATAAAGGTATTAACTAAAAAATGGGATGGTTATGTATATGGAAATTGAAGCCCAATATTTTCCCCAAACTGATCTTTTTTCATGAACCTATGCAACCAAAATTGGAGACCCCTCTGCCAGTACATTGATCATTAGCCAAAACAAAAAAAAACTTGCTCGCTTATATGTCAAAGCTTGACCCCCCTACTGTCCTAAACTGCTGTAGTTTCTTGGATAGGAAAATTCAGAATGGTGTTGGATGGTTTTATTCTGTCAACTTTTTCTTTTAGTTTTTCCTTCAATCCCCTAATCCTTATCATCAACCTTTTATTTATTTGAATTATGTGGATATTTTCTCAGTAGATATATTTACATTTATTCTTGAGTCCTTGTCTTTTTTCTCTATTTCTATAAGCTCTATCTTTGAACATTTCATTCTCTAACTTTATTGTTTCACTGGCCATCTCTTCCCTCTGTAAATTATGTTTCAACTTCTGAATAGTCTTATTCTTTTTATTCAATTTATTAAAAATATTTACTTGACTATCATGGTGTCCTTGTTTTTGAAATTTCTCATATGATTGTCCTTTATATGTCCCCTATTCCTTCTATGGTGATTGAATTTGCAGTGAGTATTCTTCTTGTTCCTATTGATTTAATTGACTTGACTATGTATATACTTCTTTAGTATAATCTCCCCTAGTATAAATTTTGTGCTCCTCCTGAAGGTATTATGTTTGTTCATCTTGCACCTTCTTGAGAATTTCCTCTTGAATCTCTTTAGTTTTTTCAACTTGTACCTCCTTGAAAGCTTCTTCATATAACATATCAACTTTAGTTTGTGGTTTATTAGAATAAATATGTGATTTTTCACTTGTATTATTCTCCATAGGTTTATTTTAGTAATTTCATTTCTCTCCTTGTAAGCTTGCTACCAGCTATTGGAACTTGGTTTGAACTGGCTCTTCCATTCTTTCCAATAGAGGAGGAACTAATAAATTCTATGGATGGTGGAAATTTTTGCTCCTATTTTTAATATAACCCTTGTTCTCTAGCTTTACCATGTGTCTCTTTTCTTCATACCTATTTTCCTCAATTTCATTTTGGTTTTTTGGATCTAAATTCTCTTGCTATTAGGAAATTGTGTTTTCTGGTCCCTCGGGTACACCCCATTAAATTTGACTTTCATTAGGGCCCAAATTAATTTGATCAAGGTTTTAAAGGTGCTCCACCTCTTCTATTCCAAATTGGTTTCTATTATGAATAAATAAATATAAAAAGTAACACAAATTGTGTAAATGAAAATAATAATGATTAATGTTTAATTAACTAATAGTTAGTAATGAAAAGGTATTTCCCTAAGGAAATAATCGTTACTGAAGAGGTATCTTCCTTGGGTATATAAGAAGACCCTCACCCTCATTGTAATCATCTCATATCACACATAAATTATTTTATACACTATTAAATATATAATTACTTGTCTTAGAATGGATGTTTACATATTCGAAGTATATTGAAGATCATTTTTGTGTATACAAACATTGTTTGTTATATTGGTATCAGATCATTCCTCTGAGTATACGAACTTTGTTCGTAACATTAGTATCAAAGCATTCCTATGAGTATATGAACTTTGTTCATTACAGTGGTATTAGAGCCACTTCTTACCCCAACCTTTCACCATTAAATTATTTTTCAACTTGTCATCATCGAGATTGAAGTGTTTCTCCACAGAGTGCTTGAAGTTTCTCCATATTCACCATGATTCCATTGGAAATTTAATATATATATATATATATAAGCAAAACATTGAAAAGTATTTAAAAAAATAAAATAAAATAGACCCAAAAAAATTATTTAAATAATAATAATAATAATAATAATAAAATTATAAAAAAAATTATTTATAAAAAATATATAAAGACTAAAAAGAAAAAATATATATAAATAGTAAAAATGGTGTTTTATTAAAAAGTATATGTTATGTAATATTCCCAAATGGGAAAATCAGGAATATAGCTCATAATAATGGAAATAGCAGCAAGTATTAACACATGATATGTGAGCCAAATGATAGATCCATGGCATTATGTATAACAAAAGTAAATAAGTACAAGATATTGTAGATCAAGCCCCTTAAGATAGGCAAAATAAGCCTCCAATGCAAAAATGCACCCAAAACATGTAATACACTACTACATAAAGTAATCAAGCAAGCACAACACAGTTTTAGTGACTAATACTATAGCTAGAACATATATGTAAATGGATCTGAGAAGATCATGCTCATATAGGGCCAAAAATGGAGATCTATTCTCCTCAACACTTTTCCAAGGCAACCCATAATGGGTTTCCAAAAATACACTAAATATGAATGGTGGATCTAAATCCCTAGGGATCAATATGCACTAAAAATAAAGCACATAGAATGAGTTGGTTGAATCTAATGTAGATCTGAAAGAACGCCTCCAAAAGGACTCTCTCAATGAACGGTCGATCCCTTTAATGGAAAGAAAACTACTGGTCATAAGGAAACTCTTGCTGCTAGAAACTATTAATTCTGAGGAGAAGAACCATGTGCAGATGGCTATTAGAGTGCTAAGAATGTTATGGGATTTTAACCACTAATTCTACTCAAAAAACCTAGAACAACCGAGAAATTGTTTGGCCATACTTTAACTTTGGATTTTCGGCCATTTTGGGTTGCCCACTGCAATAACTCACTAAAATAACACAGATCTAGACTGGAACTGTGCTTTAGGGGATAAAATCACCTTGGCCTGATGCCAAATATATCAAAGAATCCTGAGGGGCTCCTTTACTAGCCTCCCAATGGAAGGAAACCTTCCTCCACTGCAAAACTAGCTCATAAAACACCTAATACAATCTTCCACTGCTGCACCCTACAACTCAACACATCTCTCAATAGAAACTATGTTTTACCACAATATTGAAGCTTGGTCTGAAACCTATATGTGGAAATGTAGTGAAAAATCCTCCAAGAGCTTCTCAATGGAAGAGGTGGGATTCCCAGTCAGGAACACCCGGTGCTAAACAACACTCAATCTCAACTAAACAGCTAGAGAAATATATATGTCTAACAGATCATATAATCTAAAACATAACATATCATAACATGAATAATATGGCTGCCATCCTCTTCCTTATATAAGAAATGAGCTTCCAAACCCTAAGCCCCATCTATTAATGACACTACTTCCATGCAATGTGTCTCCATCTAAAACTATGTTGTCTCTCCACAAATGTCCACTCCTCCATGATATAATTGTTGATTTGGTCAAAGTTGACCCAGTCCACATGCTCCATATTATGAATTATGCTCCCAGTTCTCCTGGATCTATGAGTGGTGCAAAATTTTGAGAGAAATCTTTGATCGTCCTCCAATCAGGGGGTTTCCCTAGTGGAATGCCTCCATGTAATGAAACATCAAGGCCTAGAGCAGGTTGTATATGTGAGTGGACTGATTTTTCCCTGCCCTCACTACTCAAATAATCCTCCTGATTATGTGCATAAACCTCATGAAAAGGATGGGTGTGTATGTTTCTGATCATTGGATGTTGGCCCTCCTTCTCATCTTCTCCTACCTCCGGCAATATCTCATACTCTAAGGTGTTTTCTTCAAATGTAATCAACCCATGTACACCCAACATCTCCTTGGTGTAAAGAGCCTTGATCACAAAAGGATGATTTGTCATAGTGTGTGTCCCCAAGACTGTATTCAATGTTGGAAAACACTTCCTCCATTGTTTCGTCTCATTTCCTATCAACATAAACACATGTTTCTCCTAATCTTCATATGTCAGATCCCTTTGAACTTCTTGCAAAGATACAAGAGATCCTCTAGTTGAAGAAATTACTTCATCTCCATCTCCAAATAGGAGTAGATCAACTCCTGTTGTCACAGCGCTGGAGGACCTTTCTAGCTCTTCCTCTTCCTCCTCCTCATCAATGGAGAATACCTCATCATTAAGAGATCCTTTGTCCTGATCTCCTCTTGAAGAAGGAATCCTCATGTCTTCCTCTTGAGAAGAAAGTTCTTTTTGAAGTGGGGCCTTTGCCCTTGGAAAAGCATCTTGCAGATCTTTAACCCCCTCAACAATGTTCTAAAATGGAGTTGGCTTCATGGATCCTTCCAACTCATGGAAAGGTTCTAATTTCTTGGGCTTGGTTTTCTCTCCCAAGGAAGTTTCAAATTGTTTGAAATCAAATATTTTCACTAAACTCCTAGTGAAATTTTCATAAGTGGATACATTTTCAATATTTAATGAATAAGGTTCAAATAATCAACAGGCATAAGCCTTACCTTCAAGTTGCAACGCTGCTACTCTAATGGCTTCCTCTTCTGAAACTTGATGCAACTGGGAATATGTGTCTAGCTTCCTTACCCAAGCCTTGGTTGTGCTCTTGGGCGACCCATCAAAAGTAGGTATAAATAATCTTCCCAAAGTGTGCTGCATGCACCCTCTTCTTCTATTGTAGTTACTAGGTATTATATCTTCCTTGATTTGACAAAACCCTTGGAAGCTTAGATGCTCCTGGAATCTTCTAGACTAAGATTCATATTCTTGGAGATAGTCACTAAGAGTCTTGTCCTTTGGTGTCTCTCCTTCTTCTTCTTCTCTTGCCAATAATCTAGGCATGGTACCACGTTGTAGATCTGATTCTGTGGCTGAATGCTCACACACATAATATGAAGAACTGGATCTTTCTTCATGTGAAAATATTCTTGAGGGACCTTCATGTCTTTCCCTCTTCATTCCCTTGATTTCTCTTTTAAGCTCATGCTTAGTTCGGAGAAGAAGTTCTAAAAACCTCTTTCCCTCCATTTCTCCAAATAATGGAGACTTGCCTTTGTCTCTTTTGTGAGCCTTCTCTTTTCTGTGTGAAGCTACTTCTTCTTCTGATAACATAGATGCAATGTCTTCACAGGCTGAGCCAAGATTATGCTCTGATACCACTGTAATATTCCCAAATGGGAAAAGTAGGAATATAGCTCATAATAATGGAAATAGCCATAATTATTAACACATTACATGTGAGCCAAATGATAGTTCCATTATATTATGTATAACAACAATAAATAAGTACAAGATCTTGGGGATCAAGCCCCAAAGGATAGGCAAAAGAAGCCTCAAATGCAAAAATGCACCAAAAACATGTAATACACTGCTACAAAAAGTAATGAAGCAAGCACAATGTGGTTTTAGTAACTAATACTATAACTGGAAAATATATATAAATGGATTTGATAAGATAATGCTCATATACGGCCAAAAATGGAGATCTATGCTCCTCAACACTTTTCGAAGACAACCTAGGATGAGTTTCTGGAAATACACTAAATATGAATGGTGGATCTAATGACCTAGGGCAGAAGATGCACTGCAACTAAAGCACATAGAATGATGTGGCTTAATTTGATGTAGATCTGAAAGAACTCCTCCAAAAGGACTCTCTCAATGAAAGGATGATCCCTTCAATAGAAATCAAACTACTACTACTGGAAACTATGAATTATGAGGAGGAGAACCATGTGTAGAAGGATGCTAGAGTGCTCAAAATGTTCCAAGTTTTTAACGATGATCTATACTAAAAAAACCCAGAAAACCCCATAAAATTTTTGGCTAGATTTTAACTTTGTATTTTCGGCCATTTTGGGTTTCCCACTGCAACAACTCACTAAAATAACGCAGATCTGGACTAGAAATGCACTGTAGGGGATAAAATCACCTTGGCCTGATGCCAAATATATCAAATAAGCCAAAGGAGATCCTTTAATCGCCTCCCAATGGAAGGAAACCTTCCTCCACTGCAAAACTAGCTCAGAAAACACCCAATACAATCTTCCACTGCTGCACCCTGCAACTCAACACATCTCTCTACAAAAATTTCGTTGTATTGCAAGACTAAAGCTTGGTCTAAAACTTGAAAGGGAAAATGTAGTGCAAACTCCTCCAAGTGTGTCTCAATGGAAGAGGTGAGATTCCTGATCAGGAACACCCAGTTCTAAACAACAGTCAATCTCAGCTAAACAACTAGAGAAAGATATATGTCTAAACAGACCATATAATCTAAAACATAGCATATCATAACATGAATAATATGGCTTCCATCCTCTTCCTTATATAAGAAATTATCTTCCTAACCCTAATCCCCACCTATTAATGACACTACTTCCATGCAATGTGTCTCCATCTAAAACTACGTTGTCTCTCCATAAATGTCCACTCCTCCATGACATCGATGTTGATTTGGTCAAAGTTGACCTAGTCCACATGCTCTAGCCCCTATTCACACCTTAGGATGCTTAATTAATATGAAAATATGATCCAATTTCACATGAGAAGTGGTTTTATTCCTAATAAAGAGATTTATGGGTCTCCCTACCCACTTATTCATCAGACAAGAAAGAAAAATTATATTTTAATATTCCAATTAACTGTATGCTAATTTAGGAATATTATATATTAATTATAAAAAAAAAATGTAACTACAACAGTTGTTTGAGCCCCTGAGCAACTGTTTATTACATTCAAGTCATCAAACTGAGCCACCATTTATTGCAGCCACCCGACCACGTACATATCCCATCCACCGACTACTTTAGCTAGCATTCTCATTGACCAGTCACCTTGGGCCACCCTATTTACCACTTCATTGCCTGATGTCAAACTCCTGGATGAATTGTCACACATGTTCCAATGCCACTCCTTAGCAATCCATGTCTCACCGCCGTCGAACGCCACAACCATCACCATAGAAATCTCACATCGTTGCTCTGTTCGATTGTATCTCCCCGACAACCCTTCTTCGTAGCCACCCTTGAAAACCCATACCGCTCTGTGACCACCATCATGTAGCACCATCTTATAACTAAAAATATAAATTTTCTTGTTCCACACTACTGCCTCCACTTCCTATTGGCAAAACACCACCAGAGACTAACATGATGACTACGCCAACCAGATAGACCATCAAAGTATCAACACTGCACTACTCGTTTTGTTGTCTAATTTCCTCTACCTTCCATCACCAACAACATCAACGTCATACAATCCACAAAAATCAATTTTGTGTACTGATTACACCAACTTATTTTCTCCTCATCCATCGTGATAAATCGATTATATTCATTCATCCATAATCGTTGATCTATTGTAGTGGTCTTCCTATTGTGACTACTATTACACTTCCCCCTATCTGCATCTGTGTTTAGTCACCCTGACAGTTGTGTAGAAATTATACAAACATATTTATATCAATGGATTCAATCCGATCAAGAAATGTACTAAAGCTAGATACTGAATCCTTCTACAAATCAATTGCAAAAAATAAACATGATCGCAAATCACAACAAGTAAAGAAAGAATGAAATCAAACCATAACACAAATAATTTATAGGGAAAAGCTTTCTTCTCAAAACCCCTCTATATTTTATTGTATATTCAACATGGAATTATGAAACAATTACAATGCACTCTTCTCACAAGAGTCTCCTGCACTCTCACAACTATCTCACAATGACCCGGAAAAAATCGACCAACACTTAGCCAGTTATTAGCCTCTAATCACCCTGCCTTTCTTGCACAATTCATGAGGAATTCAATCCCTATTATTTAGGAATTTTAGCCTTCCAAAACTACGCAAGGATCATTCGTAATCCAATGGATGTTTGGTTTCATGCGAGAAACCTACTAATGATTCCACTGATAGTTAACATCCCTTTAACCTTTGTCTCAACTGGGTATCCACTAGAACTGGCATGCATGCAACTATTAATAGTAATCATCAGTTGCATGGAAAATCATTGATTTTGAATCAAATATGATTTAATTAACTTGATCTCTCACTAGTGAAACAAATAGCTACAACTATTTTAGTTGACTTTAACTCACCTAATTGAGTTAACTGATTACTCATGTGTTAGTGTGAATTCTAATCACAAGCGTACGAAAAAAATCACTTTAGTTGTGCATACAAAAAATCCCTAACATCAAATATGGTTGTCAATTTCCTTATATCCATAGTTAGTGATCAAAATAAATGCTACAAAAATCCAGATCTATGCAGTTAAAGACATTAAACAACAAATAAAATCAAGAGTTGCTCCATGCATCCAATGAACAAGACAAGAATTTTTTTAAAGAATTTTTATATTATGAAACCTGGGAAGGGAACATAGAAATATGTTACCAGTCCCCCTTCATGGGATGGGCTCTTATATGTCCTCAGTGCTTCAGATCTAAGATTTCTATCTTTCTTGATGGTGTAGAAAACCCAGAAAAAAAAAGGAACTCAAGGGGAGCTCACAAGAAAAAAGTAGAAAAATATGACAGTGATGGAGGATCAAATTCAGACCAAAAGTATAGATCTAGAGTGATCTTTAGGAAATAAAAGGTAGTGAATTAATGGAAAATCCCTTCTATTTATAACAAAATATTGAGTTAGTCTAGATATTGGTGCATAATTAAAATATTAAAAACCAAATCTAGATCCAACTTTTATGGAATAATTTACTATTTTTGCTCGAGGGAAAAAGAATTTGAATTTGGTGAAATCCCTTTATTTGTAAATAATAAATAAATAAATCATTTATTTATTATTTTAAGAACCTGGTTGACTAATAATTAAATAAATAATTATTTATTCAATTATTTATAAACGATTTTGTCAAATTTAACAAGGACTATTATTTAAATAAAGTTTTAAATAATTATTCTTAGAAAATAATAAGATAAATAATGATTTAGCTAATTAATTTTCCCATTTTGGGTTAAATATGACCAAGAATATTAATTAAACTATGGTTTAATTAATTATTCCTTCAGGAAAATCAAACAAATAAGGATTTATTCAATTATTCCTCATGGGGTTTCCTGTTTAGACCAAAAACAGCTTAAAAAATTATGGATTACTAAGTTATTTTTCATAGCAAAAGAAATTTTACTAGGGTAAAATTGGTCTTACATGGTGTACTTTGGTCCATCTAATATTAACGGGTCCGATGACCAAAAATTGGTGTAACAGATTTCCCCCAGCATGCAAGCGTTAGGAGCTAATCATATGATCAAAGTATGTTGTAATAACTCAATCACTAGAGACTGAAGGGGGAGCCAGAGAGAGATAAATATAAGGTAGAATAAAGTACGATAGGAAAAAACCTCGAGGAGGTGAGACTTACAAGTGTGACAAGTCTCTTTTATGAGTGAGTGCCTATTCTACATGAGGCGGGGGAGGCATACCTATGTCCACCGAGATAACAAAGTACAAAGAATAATGGTGTGTCCATTAAACAAGGGATTTAACTATATAGTACATGCTAGCATAAACATGGGTCAGATAAAAACATGATAAAGTATCCCACATACGTATTGTGCCTGGGACAACATCTAGGACTTATACAATAATATCTGAGTATATGAGATATAAATACAACCAAAGAGGCCCTGTAAAATAGGAAAGGCCTCTAAAAATATCAATAATACATGCAAACTAAAAAGCACTGCAAGTGGCTAAGGCTAGAACCATAAAATATATGGAGCTACATCCAAGGCTGTAGTAGAGATGTCATTCGGGCATGTGGGGGGCTACTTGGAGGGACACCCCCTCATGAGGTCTGAAACATCTCACACACCCCCAAGAATCACCAATACAATTTTCTGCATCACGAAACCATCAAGTATACAGATCTCAATCATGCCATAAGGATTTGGAGCTAACAAAAAATCAAGTCAAAGGGTAATAAAGAGTCCCTTTGCTTGATCTGAGGTACCAAACAATAGTGGAAGCTGGAACCAAGGTAAAAAACCCTCTAGACATGTCTTCTAGAATAAGTAAGCTGATGTCGATAGAAGGAGGTCCACCATAGGTGAGGAAATAAGGGTTCCTCAACTAAGGAACAATGGATAATAGTAGAGTGACTGATAGACTGACACCAGGGATGATGCTGGAATGGGGGGTATTGAGTAGCGGGCTGATGACCTCCCTTGTTAGAGCATAAAGGGCATGGATGACCTGGCAGCTAATGAATCGACACCAGAGGCGATAGGGAGCAGTGTAACTAAAGGTAAAATGTGCGACATGAGAGAGGAACAAATAAATGAAGGATGGAAGACTATAGAGGGAGACAAAAGGGACTTGGGACAGACTCCATGGATGCGATGATGACTCAACTTAGATGCTCAAAACAAGGGTGAATCGATGATGCTGCCACACATAAAAAGCTTGGTGGGGACCATAAAAAGATGAGTACAAGATGGTTACTCACGATGAAAATTTGCATGACAATGGAAAAGTATGAAGGCAAAGTGGTTCCCCAAGTACAAGTGTTGCAAGTGAAGAAATTCGATTTTGAGGAGTGGTAAAGTGACCCTTCTTGGAAAAAATGTGTCTAGGAAAAGTATAAAAATCATAGAAAATCAAAGGATACCCATTTCAGAGCTCAATGAGAGCTTTCCAATAGTGTTGGCGGTTTTTCAAACCAAGCTATGGTTTGGTCATAGCTGGTGAAAGAAAAATCTGGGGTTTCTTTTTTAATAAGGCATTTTCCCTCCAATTTGATTCATTTGCAAGTGTAGCTATGGTGAATGTGGAGAGGAGAAAATGCCCTAAATCTTGATGTGATAATAGCAGACAAACCAATCGTTGGAATCGAGATTCGTCAGTTGCAGGTAAGAGGCCTAACCATACTTTTTCAGTTCAGTGGATTAAAATTTCGGTTTAGGCACCTAGAGATCATGAACAGACTAAGTCGCACTTTTGGGGTATGTTTCATGACCTGGGTAGTAGGTACTGAGCAAACATCTGTGACCTGTCATAGAAAGGATTTTCATCAATGTGTTTGGCTGAGAGTTGGGATTTTTATGGTTGAGGGGCATAGATTCCCCAAAGCATGTTATGGTCATGCCAAATGTATTTAGAAAAAGGTGAATCTACACACATTTTAATGATCTGTTTCACCATTTGTTTATGTTATGGTGATCTTCTGTGGAAAGAATGGATAGATGCAGTTTGAGAAAGGGAATGGAGTATTACCAATATCTTTTGGTACTGCATAGATGAAGTAAATAGACTATATTTCTGGGTTCACATAAATGGTGTCACTATCCCAAAGAGTAGATTTGGAGATAATAAACTAGTGTTCACCTAGAAAACACATAGGTTGGTCAAAAATAATGTCTAAGGTACAGGGTTGATGATGTAATAGGAATGTTTAATGAGGGGGATCATCCCTAGAGTGATCTGAAGTGATATGGGACTCTAGGGTTTCTTTTAAGAAGGGAAGAATGATTGCACTAGAGTAGACACGACTAGATGCACAATGAGGTTTGTGGAGAATTTCTTCTCCTAAATTGTCAAATATGGGTGCCCCCTTACCAAAAAATTGTGTGTGAATGTAATGACTACAAGGTGTATGTAGTTTGAATGTATGGTTTTGATGTAAGGGGGGATAAATAAAGTCAGGGGTGGTGATTGCTTCCATAATGTCATCATCATATAGAATATGGGGTGATTTGTGGAAGAAATACCACCTGACGTGGCGATGTTACCTGACACATCATCATGAGAAAGAGGTTTTGGATGCACATCATCACGGAGGGTGACTCAAGAATAAGTAGATGAAGGATCCAATGATGTTGACCCCAAGGCGATCGTTAAGGGAGGTCAGGAGAAATATAAGGGGAAGTACCAGGGTGGTCTTCCACCATGGATCTCATAGATGGTGATAGGTATTGGACAGTGGCCGAAGACTCCGTCATCTCGACATCAGGAGGTAGATTTTCAATGGGAATGGATGCATCATTTGGTTTTGAAGAAGAAAAACTCACAAGTAAGGGAGCAATGGACTAGTTGCACTTGGCCTCGAGTTGGTGAACTACCGCTAGAGAGGTATGGAAGTCATCGAGGCAGGGAAAAAGGTGAGTATAGTGGCCCTGGAAATCACACAAACCACAAGGGTGATTTGTGTACAAAGTATTGAGTTTCTTGGCTGAATTAGGTAAGGTGACATGGATCTTTGGGATATCAGACTCAGGATACGCTTCGTTGACCATGGTCTTGAGACGAGGCAATTCAGGATAGGTATGGATGGCATGACTGACAAAATCACACAAATCACATGAAGGGGTATGCTTTGGAGGCTAAGGAGGAGAAGGGGTTGTGTCGGTGACCTTTTCCTTAGGTTCCCTTTTGTGGGATTTCCCCCCCTCACTCGAGGCTTTCACAACAGGATTAGGTTCTCGTTGAGGTAGCTAAGGCACAAAATCAAAGGGTGGGGTCATGGCGACTGCTGGGACTGGGGTCAAAGATTTATAAGGTTTGGGTTGAACAAGAGGGATAGTGGCTGGGGGATAAATTTACTAGACTGGGATCCCTAGGGTCATGTTAGGAAGAGACAAGGTAGCCATAACAGGTACTGAAAACTCCAGGAGGGGGAGCACGAAACGGTATCTAACTCGAGGGATAATGGCTAGGTTTAACAACTTTGAGATGGTTAAGGCTAGGGGGAACCATTCCATGGGGTAGATAGGATCATGGACACTACCAACGAATGAGGGGTCTTAAGGAGGGGGTCCTAAAGGTTGATTTGAGGTACTTGGAGTAGGTTGGGGAGGGTGGGGTTGCTGACTAGTTGAACCGGTCCGTTTGAGGTCGGACTGAGGCGATTGCATCATGCAAAAATTTGACGAGCTAGGGCCAGAGATAAGAGGAGGGAGACCAGGGAATGAACCAAGAAAAGAGTAATATTTATAGGCTCTGTGTGAGACACTGGTCAGAGGCTCAACTATTTGTTTATTGGCCACCGATGAGATAATGGACTCATGGGAGGTCTGAGACTTCTGTTCATAATATGTCAACTGATCGATAGTGATAATATTTAGATTGTGAGGTAAGAACATCTTACGTTGGACTGTAGATGGGACAATAGACATTGCATAAGTGTAGCTACAACCCAATAGAATGTTGTAATCTAAAGAGGCATCAATGACTTCTACGTCAACATAAACAGTCTTGCCCGCAAGAGTAATAGGACAATTGCGGAACATGCCAAGGGGATGAGAAGAGTGTTCATCCCACGCTCAGAGGGTGATAGTGGAAGAGGTTAAATTAGGGGATCTAAGTTGCTTCCAAACCGAAGCAGACATCACACAGGTGGATGCCCCCTCGTCAATGATACAACAAGAGACGTTGGAATTCTGGATCTTGACAGGGGTTTGGAAGGCGATGGAAGTAGGAAGGGGAGGATGCTATAACTAGTCAACATCGAAGAAAATCAAATGATCATCTAAAGGATCCATAACACCCATGGAAGTTAGTAGATATTTTCTTTTTTAAGGGAACAACTGGAGGACTTCCAGCCTTAACATGGTGGTAGGGGATTGCGCCAAGTCATCTACTATACTAGAAGAGTGGGCATCTTTACTAGAAGTAATGTTTCAACGTAATGGTCCATTGGGGATACTGGTATGAACCTCTACATTAGGTTGAGGGATTATTAAAGGACCATTGGGTGTCGAAAGAGGCTCTGTGGACTTGAAGAAGGGGGCTTAGTAGCAGACGTAGTAGGGGGTTCATTGTCCTAACATGACCGAGTCTGAAGGTTGAGTTCAACAATAGTGGGTTGGTCAGAGTTGATCATGAGGATCTAGTAATTGTAGGTACCATATGGAGGAGGTTGAGTGGCTGCCTAACTTTTAGGGGGTTGGGCAGCGACATATCCTTGCTGAGGGCAAGGATTCGTAAACACAACTGGCTGGATAGGGGCAACATTAGGAAGAGCTGAATGGGAGAAACCGGCTGGATAGCGGAAACATTAGGAAGAATTGAAGGGGAGCCTTGTTGTCCCTGGGATACTGCTTGAGCTTCCCACACTTGACGCATTTGACGTAAAAGAGGACAATCATGGGTGAAGTGACCATAGACACTACAACAAGAAAAAGTTTTTCTCGTGCGAATAGGCTTGTCCTACTTCGGATGAGTGCCCTGTTGCTGGGTTGTAGTGTTAGGTGCATTTCCTTGGGGATTATTTCCTGGATTACCTGGGGTAGATTGGTTTTTGTTTCCTTTCCTCTTCTTTTTGGAAGTACAAGGATTAGTCACACCCTGCTGCGCATACACCTACCCCTGAGGGGGTAGTAGAAGCTATTGCGGGGGTTGAAAAGGAAAGGGAGGGTGAGGTGCTAATTCTAGAGGATCTGGAGCACCAGGCTGCAGATACGTATAATAAGGAGGTCAGGAAACATTGGGGTAAATAGGTTGGGAAAAAGGAGGAGGCATGTCGTATCCTGGATACATGCTACTGGGAGGGGGGAAGGTGCTGGAGGAGCTGACCCATCCGTGAGGAAAACCATAACCCATGGGAGGATGAGTGTATGGATGAGAAAGGGCTCCAAAGATACCATCGGAAGAATGGGATGCCCTCAGTGTGTTGGCACCATTGGGTCTAGGGAGATCATGTAAGACATTATAAACATAACTAGACTATGCGTAGATGAGGTCATACTTCGACACAATCTGGAGGGCAGCTTCCTCGATCTAAGGGAAGTGAGATGCAACATCTTTTCCAATAGCAGGAAAAATGGATTTGAGAAACTAGTCCGAGTAGACACGGTCTTCGAAGGTATGGGCTCAACATAGGTTCTTTCTTCTCCACCATTCTTTGACAGGATCATATAGGTGGGTCGCAAACAATTAACGAAAAGAGGTCAAGAGTTCGGTACCGGTGTCATAGAGAAGGGAAAGATGGAAGAAAGACAAAAAAACCTTGGAAAGTGTTGCAAAAGTAGTATGAGAGGCAGAGGCTTGGTCGACATACCACTTGGAAGCTTCTCTAGTATGCGTACACTGGAACAACCGAAGACGGATGGAGTCATCAGTGATGGAGTTAGTTGAACACCACATGTGGAAAAAATGAACATGGTTGGTAGGATCCTCTGTAGTAATTCCTTCAAATTTAGGGATGTCTGAAGGGAGCTTGGTTGGCATAGCAGGCCAACCAGGATCATGGTGTATGGGATGATTAATCAACTGGCTAAAATCAAGAAGACTGAGGCTTGCCATATAAGGGAGAAAGGGAGAAGTTGGGATAGTTCATGTTGTAGCACCACTAGTAGCATTCCCAGCATTAGGGCTGGGGCTACCACCAGCGTTATGTCCTGAACCAGACATGGTGAAGGTGACAGGAGGAAAGCCAAGGATAGAACCAGAAGGGGAACCCGATGAACCATAAGTAGAGTCAGAGTGGGGACTTAGTGGAGGAAGAACTCGAACCCTACGCAGAGGAGTAATTATTCCTAACGAAAACTGAGGATGAAGGCCTGGGAGTCTTCGAGATAAATGCCTTGGGGCCGCAATGATGGAAAACAAACATGGATCACAAAATGAAGAGAGACCAACAAGGGAAGGGAGGTGTAGGATAAAATGATTACAATGTCAAAACAAGGGCGGGGAGGTGTTAGGACCTCATAATGTACCATTTTGACCATACATTTTGTTATCATTCCTCTCTTTTTCAGTCCATATTTAAACCTTACACTATCACATTCATCCATTTTTCCAAAGGTATATAATATTCTTCTCTTTACTATATGTTTAACTTTTTTGACATATAATTTTACATTACTTTTATATTTAATCATTAATCGAAGATATATAGTTGCTAATACAGTTTTAAGACCACATATAATCTATTATGGTTGTCTAAAGACCGCGTTGTTGAAACAGTGAACATGGTATGCAAATCCCGTTCCTGAAACAACCCATGATTTGTGATTTTGAAGCAACATTTCAAGTATTATGGCAACAAGAAAATACAAGTAAAGGAAGCTGTTACACGTGCCACTTTGAAGACAGTACCATCGTAACCATTGTAACAACATTTTGCTATGGAAGAATGGAAAGGCCCTGTTTCAAAACAGAAGATCATATTGGGTTAAAAATAGGAGTTCTATAATGTAAATCAATTGTAATAGATGTCTCCTCTTTAAAAAGAGGAGGCATCAGCATTAGAGATAGTTAGAGACTACGGGAGGTTCATTCTGAACAGAGAAGGAACGTGACCTTTTTTGTAATATGTTGCTTTTAACAGATGAATAAAATTTTGTTCTAAGCGCTTAATTTTCATTCCTTCATCTGGGGAATCTTGTGAGAAACAAAGGGCCCGCCTTCTTCACAAGATTCACCCATTTTTCTTGTAGTTTGTTAATTTTTCTTTTCATTCATGCCTTGATTAAACCCTATTTACTTAATTTATTTATGCAACATCAAAATTCTGTTGTTTATTGCTAAATCTCGGTTTCCATTACCTGTTGCATTAATTTCATAAAATTCATCCTTGAGAAGTTGTGGGTTATTTTAATTAGCAATCTTGTTTATGGAATGAATGTGTGAAAGCTTGGTAATCAGGAACATGTGTTGAAGATTCCTACTTGGGGAATAGGGTCCTATTCTATGTTATAGAATAATTGGTCTTCCTTTTTGCAGATTGATTTCCATTCCTAGATCATTGTCTTTTTAATGTAATCCAAGATTCTTTCAATAATAGTCTACAATAGAAGGATTCTATTTGCTGTAACTCAAGTAGACTCCAGTCTTGTTAAAGCAAGGTGTGATTAGTGTGATTCTTACTACAACATTTCTTTGCTTTTGAGATTGAGCATATACAGTGTGTGATTACCTTTGAAATAAGCATACTTCCCTGGGTTGACAATTTATGTAGCACTTTAATTGTTTAAATTAATAAACAATTAAAGTGACCAACATTTTTGTGTTGTTTCCAGGGAAGGAAATTATAGATTTCAAAAGAATTGATGTTTTTCTTCTAGATGCATAGATTGCATGAGAGGACGTGGAACCCATAAGAAAACTAACCCTACAGGTGGCAAGGGAAAAGGAAGGGGAGGAAGAAAGATTTTTATTAACGAGATTGTATCAAAATCTAAATCTTCTCAGACATTAAGTTGTCGAAGACCAAAGCCTCAACGCTCCCCTCAATCGAATTATGAAACAGAAGAAGTTGTGAGCCCTAAGAACGTTGAGGAACCAGTAGCAAGTGTTGAAGAACCAGTAGAAAGTATTGAAGAGCCATTAGAAAGCATTGAAGAACCAACAAATAACATTGAGGAATCAACATGAAACGTTGAAAAACCAGTGGAAAACATTGAAGAGCTAGTAGAAAACATTGAGGATCGAGCGAGTGTAGTAGGAGATCAACCAATGGAAGGAAAAAATGAGGGATTCTTTGGAGGAGGACAAGTAGATCCTGAAGGAGAGAGAAAAGATGAGAATTCTCTCTCTACCTTAGGATTTCCTATTAGTGATCTCCCTAGAAGAGCAACTCCCATGAAGAATATCCCACTTTCAGCCTTACCTAACTTCCATGGTTTATCTTCAAGAGATCCTGATGAATTTATTTTTGAATTTGATATATTATGTAGAAGTTATGATTATGTTACTAATGCCCAAAATTTGAAGCTATTTCCAGCAACATTAAAAGGAAATGCACTAAGGTGATTCATGATTCTTGGAGGCCATGTAATCACAACATGGGAACAGATGAAACATAATTTTTTGCTTAAATATCAAGAATACTGCCGGACAAGAGAAACGAGGGAGGAAATATTCAAGATGGTACAAAAGGAAGATGAGAATTTGGGGGACTCTGTGGAAAGATTATAGTACAATCTGTAGAGATCCAATCATCCCGGTGTAAGTAAGGATATTATTAAAACAATATTACTAAAAGGGGTGAGGGATGATTGTTTAGACATGCTAAATATGCTTGGTAAAGGGGATATATCTAAAGAATCATATGATGAAATTTTTGACCTCTGTAAAATATTTTCAAAAGGAGCTGCAAGGAACAGGTCAAACAGCAGAGATGCCACATATTCAAGAGTTCAAATATCAGCCAGTAGAGGAGCAACAAGAGTCAAAATAGGTAATTTACTTGAAGAATTGAAAACTGAAATGTTAAGTTCTTTTGCTTCACAGATTGACACCTTCCAGGTTAAAAAGAAACAAGCCGAAGCAAAAGTAACTTTGGCTTTCTTTTTCCCCAAATGCAGAGATAAACACCCACTAAGGGAGTGCCCACTAGATAAGATACCAATTTGCACCCTTTGTGAGAAAGATCATGAAACACAACAATCCCCTTCTTTACCAAGAATAAAGGCAACATTGCAACCAACTGAAGAAGAAGTTGAAGAATTCTATCTATTGACGCAAAGAAGGCAATGGGAACCACGAGGACAAGGTATGAACTCTAACATGCCATTTACATCTTCTAATCGTTGGAGCAATTATCCTTCTTTTAGTCAAACAAATTACCCTCCCTTCAACCAAATGAAATACCCACCCTTTAATCAAATGAATTACCCACCCATGCAACAAAAAAACCCTCCCTTTGTAGATCCTGCATTGTGGACTCCTTGGCTTCCACAACAACCATCTTATTTTAATCAATGGAATTCAAATTGGAGGGGTCAACAACTCCCATTTCCAAATCAATTTCCTCAATTCCAACAACCACTTCCTCTACCATCAGGTGCTCCACCAAATAATCAAATGAGCCCCCAGCTACCTATATAGCCAAATCCTAACCCCAATAATAAAGCTGTGCAAGTTATTGATATTCAGAACCAGCCTACATTTCATGTTTTCCCTGCACAATGTAATGACATTCATTTACGATATGGGAAAATAGTTGAACCCATTATTGATGATGTTACCTCTTCTGATTCTAATAAATAAGAAACTAAGCAACATGATTCACATAAAGAGGTACAATCACCCTCTAATAAGGGTGTTGAAACAATAGAACCACCCTTCCCTGAGTGTTTATTTTTAACTAGAACGCCTGAACCACCTACTTTTAATCTTCTAGGGGAATTGCAGAATCTGTATGTTAAAATTCCACTTTTACAGGCACTAAGAGATGTACCAATTTATGCCAGAACCATTAGAGATATTTGTGTTAAGAAACCTGGTAGGAAAGCTAAATATCCCCTTACAGTTCATGTTATGGGTGATTTATCTGCATTAATGTCCGGTAAAGCTCCACAAGTTAAATATGGTGATCCTGACCATCCTAATGTGATGGTCCAAATTGTTAAAACAATAATCCCTCAAGTTATGGTAGATTTAGGTGCTGATATAAACATTATGACTCTTGAAACTTCACAATTGTTATAGCTAAAGAACACAATCAGAGATAAACCAACCATTCTCGAGTTAGCTGACCATTCTACAATCAAACCAGAAGGAGTTGTTGAAGACTTAGTCATCCCAGTTGAGTCCTAGAATTACCCAGTTGACTTTGTGGTGTTACAAACTAAAACAAAGTTGGGGGGGGCATCCTCTAATACTGGGAAGGCGTTGGTTAGCCACAGTCGATGCCTTTATCAGCTACAGTTATGGGTCAATGACAATTTCCAATGGATATGAAACTAAACAGATTACTCTCTACCCTCATGCTACACCCATGATTAATAATGAGAATTCTGTATGGATGGACTATGATGATAACGATATTCAACCTATTTTGACTATCAGACAAGCTTTAAACCTTTAAGATACCACTGAGGATGAAGTAATTAATAATTTCATTTGTGAACCCTCCTCCGTGACTTCTGAAACACATAATAAAATAGCTTCACTTTTGGATTTAGATACCCAAGAAAAGCTTAAATCTGAAGATCTACCTCAAACATCAACCACCATCTCTTCTAAAAGCATAACAGCAGAAATCAAACCTGGAAAAACACTGAACATAAATCCTGACCTGGCAATTGCTGAAACACAACAATTAATGAAGTTACTGCTTGAAAATAAGGAAGCATTCGCATGGGACTATATGGATATGAAGGGAATCTCCCCTAAATTATGTACTCACCGTATTTATATTAAGGAAGGTTGTCGACCAGTCTGTCAACCCTAAAGATGAATAAACCCTAATTTAAGGGAAATTGTTAAAGAGGAACTTCAGAAATTGCTTAACGCAGGATTTATATACCCTATATTTGACAGTGAATGGGTTTCCCCATTGGTAATAGTTCCTAAGAAAAATGAGAAATGGAGAGTGTGTGTAGATTATAGAGCCTTAAATAAAGCCACTAAAAAGGATCACTTCCCTTTACTGTTCATTGATCAGGTGTTGGATAGCTTGTCAGGGAAGAAATTTCTTTCCTTTTAAATGGATTTAGTGGGTATAATCAAATCAGAATTGCACCCCAAGACCAAGATAAGACCACTTTTACTAGCCCTTGGGGAACTTTTGCCTATAGATTTCTTCCATTTTGACTATATAATGCACTAGAAACTTTTCAAAGGAAATTTATAGAAATCTTTTCTGATATGCTGAATGACTCCATGGAAATATTTATGGATGACTTTACCCCTTATGGTGTGTCTTTCAAAGATGCATTACAGAATCTTGAGAAGGTACTCAAACATTGTATATAAGCTCACCTCTCCTTAAGCACTGAAAAATGTCATATGATGATGAGTGAAGGAGTAGTGCTTGGAAATTTTATCTCATCTAAATGAATTCAGGTAGATCCATCCAAAATACAAGTCATTCAGAATCTTCTTGTTCCTAAAACACAAACTAATGTGAGAAGTTTTCCAGGACATGTTGGATATTACAGGAGATTTATTAAAAAAATTTCCAAAATAGCTTCTCCTTTATTTGTGTTACTTATGAAAAATGCTGAATTTAAGTGGACTAATCTTTGCCAGGAGGCCTTTGTAGAACTCAAGCATTAGTTAGACATAACTCCTATTTTGAGAGGACCTGATTGGGCACTTCCATTTCATATATCTTCTGATGCTTCAGATACTGCAATTGGAGTTGTCTTGGGACAAGAGGAAAACCATCTTCCTTATGCTATCTACTTTAAAATTAAGAATATGAACCCTGTTGAGATTAATTATACAGTCACCGAAAAGGAATTGTTAGCAGTAATTTATGCCATTAATAAATTTTGACATTACATTACTGTTTACTCTACTTTTGTCCATAATTACCACTCAGCTATTAATTATTTAATGAACAAGTCTGTCACAAATGCTCGAGTTACCAGATGGTTATTACTACTACAAGAGTTTGACATTATAATTGTAGATTGACCAAGTAAAGAAAATGTTGTTGATGCTTTCCTTTCACGGTTAAAAACTGATAATAATATTCCAGTAGATGATTCCTTTCCTGATGAGTATTTCTTTACAGTATCTGCTCACTCACCATGGTATGCAGACATTGCCAATTATTTGGTTGTAGGAAAGTTACCGTCACGCCTGTCACATCGAGAGAAAAGAAAAATCATTCAACAAAGTGCTCCGTATAGCTGGATAAGTGGGTGTCTTTTCTACACAGGACTTGATCATGAAATCCAAAGATGCATTAGAGAGGATGAGGTGTATGATATACTAAAAGCTTGCCATGATGGCCCTTGTGGAGGGCATTTTGATGATAAAAGAACAACACATAAAATTCTTAGGATGGGTTATTATTGGTCCTCACTCTTTAAGGATGCAAAGAAATATGTTCGGGCTTGTGATAATTGTCATAGAATGGGTCAACCTTATGATAGAGATGAAATGTCATTGAACCCCCAGGTAATACTTGAACCATTTGAAAGATGGGCCTTAGATTTTATAGGACCCATTAATCCTCCATCCAACCAAGGAGTTTATATATTAGTCTGCACAGATTATATGACTAAATGGGTAGAGACCAAAGCACTTCTTAGAGCTAATGAAGAAGATGTCCTAGCTTTCCTATTTGAAGAAATTTTTGTTAGATTTGGAATCCCTAGAGAGCTAGTTACAGATGGAGGACCTCCTTTAAATTCTCATGGTTTCAAAGCCACCCTTCAGAAATATCACATTCATCATATAATGACTACACCATACCACCCCCAAGCCAATGGGAGGGTGGAAAGTACAAATAAAGTAATAGAAGCCATTCTAAACAAAACAGTGAAGGATAACTGGAAGGATTGGTCTCAAAAGCTCCCTGAAGCATTATGGGCTTACAGAACTACCTGGAGAAATACTATAGGATTTTCTCCCTATGAATTGGTTTATGGTAAAAGTGTTGTTTCTCATGTGGAATTTGAAATTAAAACTTTAAGGACTGCTTTAGCTGTTAACCTTGATTTGACTGATGTGCAGACAGCTAGGTTGCAGCAGCTTCTTGAACTGGATGAAAAAATATTAGATGCCATTCATCAGAAAAATATGATCCAACAACAAAGAACAAAGTGGCATGATAAAATCATCAAGCACAAGTAGTTCCAAAAAGGTAATTGGGCTTTATTGTATGATTCTCGGTTTGAAAATTTTCAAGAGAAGCTACATATAAGATGGCTGGGACCCTATGAAGTAGATGATGTTTTTCCCAATGGAACAGTAAGGCTTTTAACAATTGATGACTCTAAAACACCACTCTTATTAAATGGTCATCAGCTTCGTTTGTACCAGCGCCCTATTTCTAAAGAAGATTTCAAGGCCACTTACATGGTAGATGCACATTATCTTTTTCTAGGGGAGTCTTCTGCTCCTCACTGTATTTAATTGTTTTTTGCACTTTATTTTTAGTATTATATTATAATCCTTGTCAAGGGTTAGCATGTTACAATTTATTATTCTGCAGATTCTTGATTAAGGAAGGACTTACCAAGGAAGGACAATTTCACCACAAGAAGATCCTAGCTTCATTTTGAGAACCTTTGCTTCCCTCACTTAAATTCATTTCCCCATCTCCCAGTAAAATTTCATCATTCATTCCCTTCATTCCATTTTTTCCCTTTTCATATCATTTTTCCTATTTTTCCCATTTTTCCCATTGCTGAAACACCATTTTTCAGAAAATATTTTCCCTATTTCTTCACTGTTGAAATACCATTTCTCAGCAAATACTTCCTCCATTTTCCTACTGCTAAAACAACACTTCTTAGAAACATTATCCCTATTTTTCCAACACCACTTCCAGCAGTATGTCATTCATTTTTTTTTTCGTTGCTGAAACACCATTTCTTTCTCCAAAAACATGACTATGCAATTATTTCAGTCCTTCATCTTCACCTCTCTTACTCCTTCTGTGAATACTGTCCATTCACTGCCTCTTTCTTATGATCAAGCAGACTCTAATATGATCTCCCTTATGTTTCAAAGAGTTTCTAAAGTTCTTCCATGATAATTGAGATATTATAAACAAGCACTATATTTTTTCGAATTACAAAGAAAAGGTAAATGTAAGGTATGTGAATTTTATGTAATGCAATTAAACGATAGTTTAAAGAGAAGATTTTGTTCATCATGACTACAATCTCTGCACACTTAAAACATCATTTCACTGTAGTTGGGGGGGGGGGGGGGGGGGGGGATTTAGAAATTATATGCCATCATTTCACAGCATGCCAATTACTGTCATTATTCCTACCCATTACTTCGCCTCTTCACCGATACTCCATGTTCTCATTCGCAAAGTTTACTATGTTCGAAGTTCGGTAACTTTGCTCTTTGCCTCTGCATTTTACCCAGGCTAGTAACTATGGGAGGACCAGCTCTTAGACATGAGCCCGACTCAATATCTCTACTTGAATTGTTCCCAGACGCGTATCAAATTTTCCAATAGGCAGGTTGGGTGGGATATTTTGAGAGACTTCAAGAGTTCGACCCACAGCAGGTCCTGGAATTTGCACAAAATCTTCAGGAGGACCATTCTATGATCCAAGGAGTCCGAATTCCAGTTTTAGAGGGTGATATAGCACAAGTTTCAGGTTTTCCAGTCACTGGAACTCAGTGGTTTATTCGGAAGCACATCATTCTAAATGCACAACAGGACTTTCTTCTCCTAGGAGAACACATTGAGATTAAAGGCTGGGGTGTGGGACTTCACTCATTGCCTCCTCCATGGCCGAAGGTTGCTGAATTCATCAAAAATTATCTAACTTGTGAAGGTCGCTATCAGGTAGTCTATCAGCACGAATTTGTCTTAATGAATCATTTACGACATGGTAGACTAGTGAACATTCTTTACTATTTACTTGGATGTATTAGAAATATGTCATATTATTGTAGACGGGTTTAATTCCCACTCATTTCCCTCACCCATCACCGCCTTTGTCAGCTACTGATTCAGAGGGGTTTTTCTCAACAAAACCCTCCTCTAAACAATTTACCTTTACCTCCTGAGCAAGATGCCGAAATTCCTCAAGAAGATGCTGAGAACCCCCAAGAAATCCCTGAAAGATCCCACGAGCAGCAACCGGAGAATATCCCTGACCCTCCATCAATTCCATCCACAGAACCAGTTAATCTGGTTAACTTGTATTCAAGTCCATCTCACTTAGCAGAATCATTTGACCCTACCGTCCACATTCCCAGTGATGACTCTCAGGCCAAAACACCACCATCTTCCCCTATTCATAAAATAGAAAGGTGAATTATAACCAACTCTGTATCAAAAAGACAAACAAGGGTTGTAACTAAAGCAACCACCTCCTCTGATAGCCCTTCTCCTAGGGAAAAATCCTCTCATAAAAAGAAAAAGAAAACTACTTCTTTTTATGCTTTCCTACCTAGGAGATGAATGAAGATGTCTATTGAATCAGAAACC
Source organism: Pinus albicaulis (assembly GCA_034641835.2). NCBI lineage: Eukaryota > Viridiplantae > Streptophyta > Pinopsida > Pinales > Pinaceae > Pinus > Pinus albicaulis. The sequence goes on along the minus strand of CM076584.1, from coordinate 776,922,783 downwards.
ATCCCTATTACCCCTGATCCCATAGCCATTTTGTTAAAACTCCATTCATCGCCACCCTTCCAAACCTCGAAATTATTACTTGTCTCATCCTGTGGCACTGAAACACAAGAACTAGATGCCCAGAGTAATATGACATCATTTTCTACAGAACCAGTAGCTGCTCCACAAGAACCAGCTACTCAGTCAGTAGCTGTTCCACAAGAACCAGCTACTCAGTTAGCAGCTGAAATACAAGAACCAGCTAATGATGTGCAAAAAATAGACACCCAAGATGCTACTCATCCAGTAGCTGCCACAAAGGAACCAACTCTAGCTATCACACAAGAACCAACTACAACTGAAACACAACAATCAACTACAGAGAAAGCAACTTATACACAAGGCCTAGTCACCATGGCCTTCCTTTTACAGGAAAATGAGTTTTTAAAATCGAAATTAGAAGTTTACAAGCGAGAATTGGTAATTGCAAGGAAATCCTTTGACAAGGAGCTAAATTTTTATACCCTGGCCCATACAACATCCATGGCAGACAAACATACAGAGAATGATCCATATAAAGAATATATTTTCCATCAATGTGGAAACATATATCAGCAATTAGGATATAAGATAGTTCAAGTTCCAATGCCTGAAGCATCTACATCGTCTGTAGTCAAAGAAGAATGCCCTAACATTACACAAGAACTAGTAGGGCTTTCAAAATTTTTAGAAAAAGAATTCAAGGTGCAAGTACCCTGCCCTGCTGTAACTGATTCTACTACTCAGAATATGCCTCAGCCTACCACTTGCAATGCCGGAACACAAACTGAACCATGGAAAGATATGCAAATACTGAGCAAGTGGAGGAAACAGTATGATATTTCCCAAGATAAAACTTTACAGCAGCACAAATTGGTTTGGCAAAATCATATATATTCTAATTGGGAGACCTGGGAGCAGACACTCCAGCAATTTAGAGTTTACAAGAAAGAGAATAAAGAACTAAAAGGCAAACTGCTCCTAATGTTTCAACTAGTAAAAAAATTATTGGCCACTAGGAAACCATCTCTAAACTATTCTTTGTTTCTCTCAGAACACCTTGTTTATTTTTAGTTGAAAGTAGTCAAAGATGGAAGACCTCATGAGGTGCTTACAGCTGAATAGTTTGTGAAAACATTTGCAGAAGCTTCCACCAGTGATTAGCACCTACTATGTGAGTTGTACCTTCACAATGAAGCTATGCCTAAAAATAGACAGATCAATCTCAACCCTCTTGTTGGTGATATTCAGATCAGGGCATTTTCCTCCTTCCTTGCTAATCAGATTACATGGAAAACTGGTTTTCTTGAAACTAGGAACAATGAAGATAACCTCCTTCTTTGGATAAGGCCAGAACCTCAAAACCCTACCATTTTTGTGGTAGAATATCATCAGTTTTTGCAGAAACCAGGGATGATTGAACACATACAACAATTACAGGCTTCAGTACTCCATAATTGTCACCAATTCATTAGGGCCAAAGAAACTGCTACTCTAAGAGAAAACAACATTTTGTGGCAACAATCCTCTAAGGAGAGGCAGGAGTATTATCCTTTTAGCCCTACTAACCTTGAAACTGCATTGTCTAGAGTACCCAACTACATCAGATGTGTTTAGCAATGTGCTAAAAAATGGATAGGGTACCATTTTCACTTTCCTATTTTATGGATGCTAGCAGAAAAATATCATGCTCATTATAGGTTGGATAACAAGGATGAAGCAGCAGCTTGGCAGAGATTGCAAAATGTGCAAGGATTCAGAGCTTTAATAGATAGCACCTTCCATAGCTATTGCCTAAGTAATTTGCATGATAAAAGCTAGTATCCGAACTCTGACTCAGACTAGAGTTACCTGAGGACATGCAACCCTTTCAGTTGGGGGGGATGTTAGGACATCATAACATACCATTTTGACCATACATTTTGTTATCATTCCACTCTTTTTCAGTCCATATTTAAAGCTTACACTATCACTTTCATCCATTTTTCCAAAGGTATATAATATTCTTCTCTTTACTATATGTTTAACTTTTTTTACATATAATTTTATATTTAATAATTAATCGAAGATATATAGTTGCTGAGACAGTTTGAAGACTGCATATAATCTATTATGGTTGTCTGAACACTGCGTTGTTGAAACAGTCAACATGGTATGCAAATCCCGTTGCTGAAACAACTCGTGATTTGTGATTTTGAAGTAGCATTTCAAATATGACGGCAACAAGAAAAGACAATTAAAGGAAGTTGTTACAAGGGCCACTTTGAAGCCAGTACCATCGTAACCATTGTAACGACATTTTTCTATGGAAGAACGGAAAGGATCTATTTCAGAACAGAAGATCAGATTGGGTTAAAAATAGGATTTCTATAATGTAAATCAATTGTAATATATGTCTCCTCTTTAAAAAGAGGATACATCAACATTAGAGATAGTTAGAGACTATGGGAGGTTCATTCTGAACAGAGAAGGAATGTGACTCTTTTTGTAATATGTTTCTTTTAACAGATGAATAAAATTTTGTTCTGAGCACTTCATTTTAATTCCTTCTTCTGGAGAATCTTGTGAGAAGGAAAGGGCCCGTTGTCTTCACAAGATTCACCCATTTGTTCCTGTAGTTTGTTAAATTTTTATTTTCATTCATGCCTTGATTAAACCATGTTTACTAAATTTATTTATACAACATAGGAATTCTGTTGTTTATTGCTAAAGCTCTCTTTCCATTACCTGTTGCATTGATTTCATACAATTCATCCTTGAGAAGTTGTGGGTTATTTTAATTAGCAATATTGTTTATGGAATGAATGTGTGAAAGCTTGGTAATCAGAAACAAGTGTTGAAGATTCCTACTTGGGGAATAGGGTCATGTTCTCTGTTAGAGCATAATTGGTCTTCCTTTTTGCAGATTGATTTCCTTTCCTAGATCATTGTCTTTTAAATGTAATCCAGGATTATTTCAATAATAGTTTGCAATAGAAGGATTGTCTTTGCTGTAACTCAGGTAGACTCCATTTTTTTTAAAGCAAGGTGTGATTAGTTTGATTCTTACTACAACATTTCTTTGATTTTGAGATTGAGCATATACAGTGTGTGATTGCCTTTGAAATAAACAAACTTCCCTGGGTTGAAAATTTATGTAGCACTTGAATTGTTTAAATTAATAAAAAATTAAAGTGACCAACAGGAGCTGCAGGATCAAATGATTACAATGTAAAAACAAGGGCAGGGAGGTGCAATATCAATTAATTACAATGCTTTAGTCTTGGCTTGGCGGTGTAAACCAAGTGCTCTTCACTTAGGGTGTGCATGTATGTGATAAGTGTGTGAATTTTAATTAAGCCCAGACATGTGCAGAGAAAAAAGAAAAAAAATGTTGTATAATTGTAAACAAGTCTAAAAATGACACTAAATGAAACTAAATATGACAAAAATTAAATAACTAAAGACGTATCAATTTAAACCCAAGGAGGAGGGCTTCCCAACAGCTAGTCTATGGGTGGGAAAAATCTAGTGAAAACACAAAAAAATTCCAATGGCTCTAAATTTGGGAGGGACAGGGATCTAAAGGTCAGATCTACTGGAAATAGGTGTAGAAAACAACAAAAAACTAGAGGGAAAAGTGCAGCAAAAAAGGTGGTGAAAGGCTACAACCTGAAGGGAAACGGAGGTGAACCTAAAAGAGGACCAAACAAAACTAGAAAGAGGTGTTTTAGATGGATAAATAACCGTTTTTAAATGGATCTAAAACAACAGGTTTAGATCTGAAAAAATGGTTGAACACACTGAAATCTTAAAAGACCTGCTTTAGCTAAACTCCTCTTAAAAAGGTGGAAGCATACTAAAGCCCTAAGGGGATTGGTTCCTACTTAGACGAGTAAAAATAAGAAATTAGAGGTCTAATATGGGTGGATAGGGAGGTCATACAACCCTGAACAGTAGCCCAGACAAACCTAGAAAAATCACAGGAAAATTCCCGCAAAAAGTACAGGTCGCAGGTTCTTACTTGCTTTCAGCTGAGGTTGCAGGCTTGAGAAAGTTTTTTGCATCCTAAAGCTTGATGTCACAAGTTTTGGCCCAAAAAGTGTGACATGCACTTCCAGCTATCTCAGGAGTAGGTTTCAGAAAAATTTGTCGTCTCTTCTGTGGCTGATACCTTTTACCTCCACAATAAGCCCAGAAACACATGGAAGTAAGAATTTTTACCATTTTAGGGTTTTAAAAAACAACATCAAGAAATGAAAAATAAGAAGCTAAAGAAAAACTGTAGGGGTTGAAGCAGCTGTTCATATAGGGATCTGAAAAATGATAGTGGTCATAATTATAAACCCTTGTGGAGTCACCAGTTGTTAGTGTTAATTCTAGTCGCAAGCATATGAAAAAAGCTCACTTTAGCTATGCATAACAAACAACCATAACATCAAATATTGTTGTCAATTTCCTCAGATATATAATTATGGATCCAAATAAATGCTACAGAAGTCTAGATCTATGCAGTTAAAGACATTAAAAAACAAATAAAAGCAAGAGTTGCTCCATGCATCCAATGAATAAGACAATAATGTTTTTAAAGAAATTTTGTTTTATGACACCTAGGAAGGGAACATAGAAAGATGTTACCAGTCCCCCTCAATGGGATGGGTTCTTGTATGTCCTAAATGCTTCAGATATAATATCTCTCTCTCTCTCTCTTGATGGTGTAGAAAACCTAGACAAAAATGCAACTCAAGGGGAGCTTACAAGCAAAAAGTAGAAAAAGATGGCAGTGATGGAGGACCAAAGTCAGACCAAAAGTATAGATCCAGAGTGATATTTAGGCAACAAAAGGTAGTGAATGAATGGAAAATCCCTTCTATTTATCACAAAATATTGAGTTATTCTAGATACTGGCGCATAGTTAAAATATTATTAACCAAATCTAGATCCAACTTTATGTAATATTTTACTATTTTTGTTGGAGGGAAAAGGAATTTGAATTTGGTCAAATCCCTTTATTTGTAAATAATAAATAAAAAAATGATTTATTTATTGTTTTAAGAATGTGATTGAATAATAATTAAATAAATAATGATTTATTCAATTATTTATAAATGATTTAGTCAAATTTAACAAGGAATATTATTTAAATAATGTTTGAAATAATTATTCCTAGAAAATAATAACATTAATGATTTATCTAATTAATTTTCTCGTTTTGGGTTAAATATGACCAGGAATATTAATTAAAATATGGTTTAATTAATTATTCCTTGAGGAAAATAAAACAAATAAGGATTTATTCAATTATTCCTCATGGGGTTTCATGTTTAGACTAGAAACAACTTAATAAATTATGGATTACTAGGTTATTTTTTCATATTGGAAGCAAATTTACTAGGGTAAACTTGGTCTTACATGGTGTACTTTGGTCCATCTAATAGTAACAATTTAGATGACCAAAAATTGATGTAACATCATGCATTAAACTAATGCACTAACTGCAATTCGAACTCCATAACTAATAGAATAACTTTGCATGCCTCACCAACCACCCTCAACTCGAAATTGATGAGATAACTGTGTTTATCACACTCAGTTAACTAATACAAGTGATTATGAGATTATGGGAAAATTAAATTGGACATTGTACCAATTTATTAAATTAAATTGGCTTTCACACTAATGTATCGCTAGGACCTATGGTCCCACACTAGTGTGTGTGATGCAATTTCTTTTTGACCTTCAACACTTCCTCTCAATAAGAAAGGGATTATCTTCCATCCTGATCCTACCTCTATGGTATTTTAATTTTCTCCTAGCGAGCCCCTTCATCAGAATATTTGCATCTTAATCTTACGTGGGAATGTACTGAAGTAACGTAATGTGCCTCTGAACACAATATCTGAGATGGTAGTACCGGATGTCTGTGTGCTTGGACCTATCATGGAATATCGGATTAACTGAGAGTTTAATGAAACTCTGATTATCACAATGTATCACCGTCAAATCCATCTAAGAACCAAACAAACCGACCAGGATCTTTCTCAACGAGATGGCCTCACATGCAGCCTGAATTTCTACCATGTACTCCGCCTCGACCGAACTGAGTGCCACAGATCGTTTCTTCTTGCTGTACCAAGAAACTATTTTAGATCCTATGTTGAAGATCCCTACTGATGTGCTCTTTCTATCCGATGGACTACCCGCCCAATCTACATTTGTGAAGCCTTGAAGCTTCACTCCCTTTTTCCGTTCGTACCATAATCCATACTCTGTAGTGCCCCTGAGATATCTCAAGACATGCTTCCCCGCTTTCCAAAAGAGCTTGGTGAGCTTAAACATAGCTTGAATCAACTGGTTAACTGTGTAGAAAATGTCTGGTTTGGTGTTCACAAAGTACATCAGTAAACCCATTAGCTTCCCGTAGACAATAGCATCCACTACTTTTCCTGAAGTAGCATCCTCTTTCCTCTAATTTCCTAGAAGAGGAGTATCCATGGGTTTACATCTCTCCATGTGAAACTTACCAAGAATCTCTTTGGCACACTTTCCTTGAGAATCAAATAGCTCACCATCCCACTACCATATTTCCAAACCAAGGAAATAGTCAAGGAGTCCCATGTATTTCATTTCAAAATCCCTTGCAAGATCCTTCTCGCAAGAAGTTATTAGTTGCTCATCACCTGTCAAAATTATATCATCAACATAAAGTACGATATTCAAGAGCTTACCATCAACCATAATATGGTACAGGTTTGTATCCGCGTCACTTTTGGTGAAGCCCAACTCGTGAAATAGCTATCAATATTAGTGTACCAAGAATGAGGTACTTAATTCAGCCCATACAATTCTCTCTTGAGTCAGCACACGTGCGACTCACTGTCAAAGATATCAAGACATTCTGGCTACTCTATGTACACTTCTTCCTCAATAAATCCATTGAGAAATGCAGTTTTCACATCCATCTGATGAATGTGCCACCCCATCTGCACTGAGAGTGCAAGGATATATTTAATGGAAGAGTATCTCGCAACCAATGCAAAAGTCTCCTCATAGTTAATCACCTCAACTTGCGACAATCCCTGGGCCAAAAATTTGGCCTTGTAATTCTCCACAATCCCATCTGTTGCTTGCTTCACCTTATAGATCCATCTAGATCCAACAACTGATTTTCAGACCGATCTTGGGAAAACTTCCGATGCACTATTCTTGATGATGGAGTCATACTCTTCAATCATAGCGTCAACCCAAATTAGTTGCTGCACTTTTCCTCAAAGGAGGATGGTTTTGTCACAATACTCTTTCTCATAATAGCCATGTATCCAGTAAACCTATCTGGAGACTGTCTATGTCTACACAATGAAGTAGGTGCTCCTACATGCTCTGCTACATCAAGTCTCAATCTATCAGCTTCCGTGGTGCGCCTTATACCATTTATGTTGGATGGATCTACATTAGGGTTTTCTTCCACTCCATGATCCTCCACCTTTGGCTGGTCCACATATTCAGGTTCATTCTTTGGAACCAAGAGCTCCTCATCTACATGCAAATACAACTCCCTCTCAAGGGACAATCCCATGGCTTTATCCTCATCAAATTTTATATCCCGTCTCACAACAGTCATCCCGTTGTTTGAAAAATACACCCAATAGTTGTGGGGAGTATCAGTGTACCCGAAAAATATCCCAATCTCAGTTGTTGATTTGAGCTTCTTCCTGGTATCTTTGGTCACACGCACATAAACAGATGAGCCAAAAAATTTAAAATATGAAACATCAGGTTTCTTACCAGAAAAATCCTCCTCTGGTGTACTCATGCCAAGTATCGGATGAGGAATATGATTTCGTACAAATACCTTTGCATTGCATGTCTCTGCCCACAGATGCAATGGTAGGTGCTGATCATGCAATATCGCTTGTGATGCACCCATAGTTTCTCTATTATTTATTTATGCAACCCAATTCTATTATAGGTTATGAGGCACAATCAAATCTCTCTGAAATCCTTCTTTTCCACAAAACTTCTTGAATTCATTAGAGATGTACTCACCACCATTTTCACTCATAAGAGACTTCACATGCTTCCCCGTATCTTTCTCCACCAGTGCTTTGAACTTAAGAAATTTTGAGAACGTTTGATATTTCTTATGCATGAAGTAGATCGAACAATTGCTAGAAAAATCATCAACAAATATCACATATTAATTATGCTTTGTTTTCGAGGGAGTAGAGAATGATCCACACATGTCTGAGTGAACTCTCTCAATGATTTCTGAAGCTCGGTTCTCCTTCTTGTGAAAAGTGGCCTTTGCATACTTCCCCATAGTACATACCTTGCATGTGTCTATCTGCGCAAAAGTACCCTTGGGAAGACTCGTAGAAATATGTTGCATGATCTTCAAGGCTTCGTGGTGTAAATGGCCCAATCTCCTGTGCCATAATTCATGCTCATCCTGGCTCACCACTTTTTCTGCCTAACCCATTAATGCTACACAACCATATACATAAAGTTTATAGATATTATTCACATGAATCCCAATATTCTTGGCTTGTATTGTGGCTTGATGTCGAAGGTAATATTTCCCTTCAATGAAAACTACGTCATAGCCTCTATCCTCCAACATTGTGACTGAAACTAAATTTTTCTTCAAGCCTAGTACATGCATTACATCTTTTAATAAGAAGGGTTCACCTGAATATCTTTGGAAGGTAACTATACCAATCTCAGTAGCACTGTACCACCCTTCATCACCCATTTCGATATGCATCTGCAGGTCCTTCTCATCCAATCTACTAAAACGATATTTGTCTCCTGTCATGTGGAAAGATGCACCACTATCCAAGTACCACACTAATCCCATTACACTTGACACCATGCATGCAATGAGAAATAATTCAAGCTCAAATTATGAGGCCAAAACCTCACCAGCTGCAAATCATGAAGCCTCCTTTTTCTTATTCTTTTGTGGACAATTAGTGGCATAATGTCCATGATCGTGACAAGAAAAACACTTCACTTTGGAAATGTCGCGCTTATTTCCATCGTTTCTAGACTTAGATCTGGAATAAGATTTATTTCCTTTCCCCTTTTTCACCGTAGCAGCCAAAGTGAAATTTTCTTCATCATCTATCTTAGATGAATATCCATCCTTGGTATTCCGCCTGAATTCTTCTTGCACCAAATTTGAGCAAAGTCATTCTGAATCTAGTAACTTCTCCCTCCCATTGACAGAATCCTGATAACTATGCCAACTCTTGGGAAGGCGTAGAAGATATAGGCTCCCAAATTCATCATCCACGACAGTAATTATGATGCTCCCAATCTCATCCTGACATTGGACAAACTTTTTTAAATATTTTGAAATGGTGTCGCATTTCTCCATTTTGATTTTCCTGATCTTGTCCTTCAGTGCCAATTTTCTATGATCACTACTGCTTTGAAACACATCTTTCAAAGCTTTCCACATTGCATATGGTATTTCATTTCCATGGAGACTTGAGATAATGTGGTCAAACGATCTCTCCAGTAACATCCTCCTCACCTTTGCAACCTTATTTTGCTAAGGATTAAGATTTGCAGCATCCGCTGCAGTGGGTTTGGGAATGCCATTATCAATGAATTATTTTTACCCATTGTCCTACAGTATTTCCTCCATCATGTCTTTCCTCACAAAATAATTGTAACTTCCCTTGAGTGCATACTCCAATCTCAAGCCATTGAAAGCCTTCTCGGTCCTGAATTGCATGTCGCACCAATAATACTTTTACAAATTCGAATTATATTCAGCCACAAACTCAACTTCTCCTCCACTATATTTATTTCTTCTGCTCTGATACCACGTAGAAATTATACAAACATATTTATATCAATGGATTCAATTCAATCAAGAAATGTACTAAAGATATATATTGAATCCTTCTACAACTCAGTTGCAGAAAATAAACATGATCGCCAATCACAACAAGTAAAGAAAGAATCAAATCAAACCACAACATAGATAATTTCCCGGGGAAAGCTTTACTCAAAACCCTCTATCTTCTATTAAATATTCACCATGGAATCATGAAACAATTACAATGCACTCTTCTCACAAGAGTACCCTGCACTCTCACAACTAGCGCACACTAACCCAGACAAAATTGACCCATACTTAGCCAATTCTAAACCTCTAATTAGCCTGCGTTGCTTGCATAATTCATGTGGAATGAATTCCATATTGTTTAGGAATTTCAACCTTCCAAAACTATGCAAGGATCACGGGACATCCAAAGGATGTCTGGTTGCATGCGGGCAACCTACTAATGATACAACTGATAGTTAAGATCCCTTTAACCTTTGTCTCAACTAGGTGTCCACTGGAACTGACATGCATGCGAATATTAATATTAAATCATTAGTTGCATGGTAGATCATTGATTGTGAATTTAATATGATTTAATTAACTTGATCTCTCACTAGTGCAACAAACAGTTACAACTAGTTCAAATAACTTTAACTCACCTAATTGAGTTAATTGATTACTCATACATTAAACTAATGCAGTAACTACAATTCGAACTCCATAACTGTAGAATCACTCTGCATGCCTCACCAAACACCTTCAACTTGACATTGATGAGCTAACTGAGTTTATCACACTCAGTTAACTATTACAAGTGATTATGACATAAGATTAGATTTTATTGTCCAATTTAATTAGGGGGAAATTAAATTAGACACTGCACCAATTTATTAAATTAAATTGTCTTTAACACTAATGTATCGCTAGGACCTGTGGTTCCACACTAGTATGTGTGCTACAATTTCTTGTTGACCTTCAACAAGTTGTGTTTTAGTCCTTGTACATTCATGTCGTATGAGTCCCTCGTCGATTCGTTACATATGAAAATAAATCCAAATTTTGTCCATTAAGAAAACAATAATATTTTATTTTTTGATAAGTTAAAGCACCATTGGAGCATTTAATTTTATTGTTACTTGGTGGATACGAAAACAAAAGTATAATTCATTTGATTCATAGATTACCCCAAAATAAAAATAAAAAATAGTCCACTTGGCATCAATTAGTGAAGATTGATTTCACAAGCAGTAAATTTTTTAATAAAAAAAAAAACAAAAGACCTTTTATTAGCCATGGTTTTTTTTCTTTGTTTCTGGAAAAGGTACTTTAAGAAGAGGGAAGGAAAAAAGTGGCCTATTTTGTAAAAGTATATTTCCTAATAAAAATAAAAAGGAAAATGTGGTAAATGAAAAATTAAATTAAAATTTGATCTTAGATATTCAAAAATATCTAAAAATTACTTAACATATATATAAAAGTTATATAAGACGGGGCATTAAAAAATTGAAACGAATCTCCATTTAATTGAAGGAATATCACATATGTATACATTAAAATCCTAAAAGTTTACATTACATTGAGTGTAATAGACTAAGGAAGTATCAAAGTTTTCTTTTCTAAGTTGAGGAAAACAAAAGGGTTACTCTTAATAACCCTAATTTCATCTCCATAAGGCCAAATGAATTCCAATTCAAAAATGATGAAGGAATTCAATATGAGATCCACACAACAATAATTATTTTGGACTAAATTTCCAACTTGTCTAAACATAATTGGATATACATATATTAAAAAAAATTGCAATTCTCATTGTGAAGCATGAGGATGATTATGTAGTACATAATAACATCAAGACAATAAACACATGCAAATAAAATTATTAAAGGAAGAAATCACAAAAATTTAACACAAAAATGATGCATCTGAGAATAAATATAAATATCTCAAAGATCAGTTTCATGAAAATTCAACAAAAGGTAATGAAGATATTTTGCGCCTATGAGACCATAATAAAAAATTAGTTAAACAGATAAAAAAATTCCAAAATTAAGAAGCATAAATCAAAGCAAGAGAATCAAAGTTCTAAGGACAAATTCAATGAGAATCTATCAAATAAGGAATAGAATTTGCATTTAAAAAATCAGAATCAAAGGTTATTAGAACAAATAAAAAATAAAGAGAAGGAAACTGAGGAAAAATTCGACGATTCATAAAATGATGAACTTTCGCGTCTAAGGAATTATAAGCAAACCCTACTTACGAAAATTAAGAAGCTTAAAAGTGACAAGAAGTCACTGAATGAAAATTTAGAACAATTTAAAGAAGAAGTATTTAAGTCTCCAATCGTTTCAGTCCAAGTTGAAGATAAATGAATAAATACCAATCCAGTTAATATCACAACTCAAGAGGATGAGAAATAAAAATAATTTAAAAAATATTTAGAATTTTCACTTCAAACAATGAACATTCCAAATAATGATGTCAAATCAACAACAACAACACCTGAAGGAAATCAGGGAAATTCAACTAACATGATAAGGGAAATTCCAACCAGAAGAACTCCTTATCGACATATGAATCACAAGAGAAGAATTTCCAATCAATCTATGTACCAGTATCACTCAGAACGAAACACTAGATTTCTGTTCCAAATAATACTAAAGTTTGTAGAATCCAGTATGATGATAACAATTCATTGCAAATTTCCAGTTACTGAAATATTTCATAGAGGATTAATCTAGGATGGTAAGATCTATTTTCGATTCAAAAAATTTATTTATTGCTCTAAGGATCATATCATCTTGTAACAATGAATATGATATTTCCATGTTGAGCTAAAAAAGAGATCAACGTTTTTCATTAGTAAGATTTGGGGACAAATATTTTTGAAGAGGAAGGAAATGTTATGAATATATATATATATATATATATATATATATATCTAACACAAATAATGTAAATGAAAATAATAATGATTAATGTTTAGTTTACTAATAGTTAGTAATGAAAAAGTATGTCCCTAAGGACATAATTGTTAGTGAAGAGTTACATGCCTAGGGTATATAAGTAGGCCCTCACCCTCATTGTAATAATCTCATATCAAACATCAATTATTTTATACACTATTCAATATACAATTACTTTTCCTACAATGGATGTTTACATCTTTGAAGTATTCTGAAGATTACTGCTGCATATATGGACTTTGATTGTTACAGTTTCTTTATAGAAACTCACCGGCTGTATAATTCATTCTCACCAATATATCTAGCATAAGTAGTTTAACTAAACTATGATGGAACCTGTATTTTTTTCCTTGACATTTTTGAAAATTGACTTCCATTTTCGACAAACTTTATGCAAGAAAAATGGAAACAATATCCTCCTAGAATTATTTTTTATAAGTTCCATCAATAATATATGGTAGAGGAAAATAATACTACACCTACCCTCACAGATTATGTACTTTTGCAAGAAATCAATAATGTCACCCCATGGATCTTTTATGCATGGCCTTGATACTCCTTTTTCCCAGATGACGTAGCCTTGCGTTCTATTCCAAAAAAATTGTAGATGCTTCTTTCTCCATCATCTTCTCTTTAGACCATTTTTCACCTATTTATGGTAGCCCTGTAACCCTAGCTAGGCTTTCCTCTTGGGCTGTTAATGTAATGTCGCCAACCTTTGTTGTTTCTCCATTGAATGTACTAGAAAACTGCTCTGTGGCTATAACATTATGCCCCTAAAACCTTCCAAAGAATTGAAGTGGTCCAACTCTTTGAAAATATATCCTACAGGTTGGAAAACATTCTACGATAAAAATTCCATAGGTTTTTTTGGTGAAGCAGAGGTCCAACAGTGGAGATAGTTGAATTTCATCCGATCCACCCAGGATCAAACCTCCGTGGAGACATATGCCTGTTTTTTCTTGTCTAGAAGAGTAGGCAACCCCATAGCAGACATCTTGGTTCTTGTTGAGGCATAAGTTAAATGATACAGTGCAGCTTGCAATCTGTCTCAACTAGCTTGGGTTTATAGTGGCAGTTAGTTGGATTTCAACCTAGCCTCGCTCAGGAGAGCCCCACTAGTTACTGATTACCCTAGATAAAAAAAAAAAATTCCATAAGGTTCAGTTCATAACACACCTAGGACCACCATTCTTACTCTTATCTCAAGTCAGAAGACTTAGATTTAGTTTTAAGGATACATGGTATGATACAGAGTAGTGACACTAAGATTTACGAGACTTTGAAATTGGAAGTTGTTGTGGCTTATATTATGTAAAACCAGAATAATTCGATTTCAGATAGAAGTGATATTTGTAACCAAAGGTACAAATGTCCCTTTTCATAATCATTAGCCATAACATATTTATGATAATGAGACATGTTGACGCCAGTAGACATTATAGGAGAATAAATCACAACGGACATGTGGTATTTATAACAATAACTACATAAAAATGTATGAATCATGGTAATCATGATAGGTTATGGAGAATGGCTTCGAATTTATTTAAAAATAAAATCAATCATTTTTAAAATCATTTTCAATTTAATAATTAAATGTGAATATATTCATTACCTTGCAAGGAAGTACATAATGTGATCTTGTTGGTACTTTCACCTTTACTGCCATGATGAGGTAAATGTCTTTTTACTACAACCATGTTCTTTCTATTGAGACTGATTTTATAGGAAATCAAATGAAAAATTTTGAAATTTACTTGCAGGAGTCTAAACTTCACTTACATGAATCTGAATTTTATGTGCAAGAATTTGGATTTTATTTACAAGAATAATTTGAACTCATTTCCTAATATTACATAATTTTTTCCTCATTTAAAGATATTTGGAAAGAGATAATTCTCTTTCTAATACTGCTAAAAATTTTTACAACTAATATCAAATGTAAATTTTCTTCAATCCAACTTCCTAACAGAGATAATAAGTCATAAAAATGGTCTCAATTTCAATAAATATTTAAAGTAATTTAAGCTCAGATATCCCTATAATTAAAATCTTTTAGAGGGAACTTTTTTTATTTATTTTTTACATGGATTAATAATACATGTTTCCATAGATGCTTGCATCGACATGAATGTACAACAATGTCTATTTAATTTTTCATTTACAGGAAACAATTCTCACATTTTTTGAAAGTAAGAGACTCTTTCTATGAGTATTTACCATTTATTACCAAGTTGTAATATTTATATATCTACAACACTATCTTGTGGATTGTTATTGAGCCAAAAATATTTTATTCTCACTGGTATTTTAAATTTTAAAGAGTTTGAAAAACCTAAAGAAAAATATAAAGGGGTTCCTTTTTTGTTATTTAATCTATCAAAATCAAATAAAATAATAAACCTAAAATTGATAGATGTACTTCTCATTTTTTAATGAGCACAAGAAGGAATAGAGTTAGCTCACTATTTCAAAAATATAAATTCAATATGAATGTAAATTAGGGGTATTACCCCATTTATCCACATTGTTCATCTCTGCATGCTGAAATTTGAAACAAATTCATCCCTAGAAACAGGTTGATGATACAAATTCCGCATATGCGCATTGAGTATAAATGAAATCTTTGATTCATCAATTGTTTTTATTTATACAACACAATTATCAAACACATCTTGAATTTCATATGGTCCTAACTAGTTAGTAGTAAACCTACTCTTGAAGTCTTTAAACCTTAAGTAAAATAATAGGGCTCCATCTCCAGTACTAAATTATTTCTTCTTTATCAAAATTTCTTTCCATTTAGCTCCCTATTGTTTTATAATAGTGGTTTTATGTAGAGCATCTAATAAAATTTCATTTGATTCATTTAATTGTAGGAATATTTTTTGTTAAGCTTCATAGATGTTTAATACCAATTCAGCTACAATTTTAAAAGTCTTAACTTGAAATTCAATGGGAAAATGTACTTGTTTTCTGTAGACTAGTTCTTATGCAGTATGACTAGTGGTATTCTTCCATGTTGTTCTATATTCCCATAATGCCTTAAGAATCCTTTCTTCCCAATTTTTTGATTGAATTGAAACAACCTTTGTTAATATTCCTTCCAAAACCTTATTTGTAGATTCCACTTGTCCCCTTTAGGTGATAAGGAGTTGATTTCCAGTGTAATTTTGTATTCCTTCATAATTTACTCAATTATGTTGGATGTAAATTGATCCCCCTGATCAGTAAATATCTCTCTAAGTACCCCAAAATGAGCAAAAATATCTTCAAAAATAAAATCCACCATTGATTGTTCATTATCTTTTACCGATGCCTTTTCCTCTACCCACTTTGTGATGCAGCTTGTATAGACTAATATGCATCTCTTCTTCTTTGATGATGGATTATAGGGTCCCACAAAGTCTAAGGCCAATTTCTTGAAAGGTTATAAAAGATCTTGTGGATGAAGAGGAATTTCATCGGCTGCAACTAGATGACCCATTCTTTGGGAACTGTCACAACTCTTTACATACTTCCGGGCATCTTTCAAGAGACATGGCTAATAGTATCCTAGTTAGAGAAGTTTTTAGGTTGTCCTTTTATCGGAAAATTTTCCTCCACATGTCCCATCATGACATGATTTAAATATATATAACATCTCATCTTCTCTAACACATATACAAATGGACATATCTAGTCCTTTATAGAAAATATCTCCTTGAATTCAATAGTATCTAGCACTTTGTCTAATCACTCTCTGATTTTATTTTGATGCAAAGTGTGGTGGAAAATTTCCTGTAAACAAATAATTTGAAATGTAACAAAACCAAGGTGTTATAAAAAAAATTGAAAATAAATTTCATCGTGAAATCTATCTACTACAAGAATGATATCACCAGAATTGTTGATTTGGGAAAGGAAATTTGGTACCTGATTTTCCCTTCCTGGCCTATCTAGCATTGTTATATTAAATTCCTATAATAGTAGCAAACATATTATGATTATTCCATTTTTTATTGGATTTTTCATTATATATCAAATATCAGAATGATTAGTATGCAAAAATACTTCATAAATAGTAATGTAATGATGAAACTTGTTAATCGCATAAACAACTACCAAAAATTCATTTTCTCTAATAGTGTAATTAATTTCAGTCGGAGTCAATTTTTTACTAATATAGTAAATGTAATATGTTATTTTTTGTTCTTTTTTCCCCAAAATTGATCCTATGGTTGATTCAAAATCATCAATATATGGAAGGGAAATTTCCAATCGGGTCCTCTTAACACAATAGTTGTGGAAAGCTTTTATTTAAGCACATCAAAAGAAATTTGACAGTCATCATTTCAATAAAACTCAATATCTTCTGAAAGAATTGTATACAATGGTGAGCCAATTTTTGAAATTTTTTTTAATAAAAAACCTGTAATACCTTTCATGTCCCAAAAATATTCTTACATCTCTCTGAGACGATGGAATGGGAAAGTTAACAATTACTTCAACTTTTTTGTGGATCTACCTTGATACCCAAGAAAGAGACATGATTTCCAAGGACAACTTCTTTGTTAAACATTGATTTTTTTTTTCATTTCTTAAAGAAATATTTGACTCTTGAAATATTATTAAGTTATTTTCTAGGTTACCAATGGCTTCCTCAAATTTTTTTCCATAAATAGTGAAATCATCCATATGTATGTCTACATAATCATGAATTAAATCAACAAAAATAAACAATACTGCCCTTTCAAATGTAGCAGGTGCATTACAAACTCCAAAAGGTAGTACTTTATAAGCATAGTTTCCCCATGGGAAAGTAAGGGTTGTATTACGTTGGTCTTCCAAAGCTATTTGTATCTAGTTATAACCACTGAAAGCATCAAGGAAATAAAAATACTTATTTCCAGCTAGTTTATCCACGACTAGATCTATAAAGGGTAGAGGAAAATGATATTATAGAGTGGCCTTATTAATTCCCCTATAGTCTACACATACGCTCCATTTACCATTATTTTTAGGAACAATAGCCAAGGGTGAGACCCATTGGCTATTAGATATTGGGTAGATAAAATCTACATGTAATAGTTCTTGGAGTTCCTTTTTGACAATATCCTTCAATGCGGGGTGAATTCTTCTTTGTGGTTGTCTAACAAGTCTAATATTTTATTGAATGTAAATATGATGTGTAAATGTATCAAGATGTATTCTTAGCATATCATTGTATTCCAAAGAAAAATATTTGCAATTTTTTTCCAATAACGTAATCAATTGATCTTGCTAGAAATTTTCCAATTTATAATTGATATTTAAAGTATTTCTAAGAGATATTGAATGTATAGGAAAAATTGATAGATATGCTAAGTTTAAACCATCGATAGTACATTTTTCTTGAAAGTTTTGTCTTAAAAGAGAATGCAAAGAATATCTCAAGCTTCTTAAGGAAGTCGCTTGAAGAATTTTCAAGAATTTTTTTAAAATTTACAGGAAAATTTACAAAGTTTGTAGGAATCTGAGTATAATGAAATTTCATAATTTACATAAAAGAATGGCTTAAAGGAATTAATTAGTATAATGAAATTTCAGAATTCTGAGAGATTGTAGTAATTTAAAATTGTTGAAATATTTCAGATTGATCAAAATTTACAAGAATAGTAATCTCTTTGAAATTGTATAATGTTAAAATGGTTCACATTATTCTATTGTGTCTAATGTTCTAGATGATTGACTCCTAAAATACTGTAGAATATCGGGATGAGAAATAAAATGATCGATTTTATTTTCATCAGTATTTTATTTGAGATTAAATGATTATTCAATGGTTAAAAGAGGTTGAATTATTTCATCATCTGCTTAATTTTCTTCAAACCATTGAACTATATTTAATTTTCTTTATGTTTGGGCAGTGGGGTAAAAATCAATGTTTTTAAGTTCATCACTATTTTTTATTTTCGTATTTTTAGAACAACAACTAATGTAAGCATTAGCAGTCTCCAAACATGGTCTTCCAAAAAATAGAGGATGTCCTCTTAATGTGGATTTGTATTGAAGGATCATAAAATCCACTAGATATGCCCAAGAGTCAATAGAAACAATGATGTCTTTTACAATTCACCCGGGTTTAATTTTTTATCTATCAGCCAATTGTAACATTGTTGGAGTTGGTCTAATGTTGCTTATTCCTAGGATATCCATAGTTTCTTTGGTCATAACATTTATAGAAGCTTAGAAATAAGTGTATTAGGAATAGAAAAATTGTTAACTGTTATTGTTACAACAGGAATTCCTCGATCGACATATTTTTCTGTAGCGATTTTTGTAGTTAATAAAATTTCCAATTTACCCATGAATTGTATTGTTGATGGATATTGTTTCCTTTTTCCAAATATTTTAGTACACAATTCACTTATGGTTTTCATGTATATTGGTATATATTTTATTTCTCTAAGTAAGGGAATATTTATGGTAATGTTTTTCAATTCATCAATAGTATCAAATTCAGGTATGATTTTTGGCACATCTTGTTTTCAGAAATCAATCTCTCTGGAGATGGAGTTGCCCTAGAAGTTTGAGGTTGCCCTTGCAAAGGGACAAATTTTTTCATTGTTGTTTTCATTTTTTCTTAAAGGGGTCGGTTTTGTTTTTTTGGTTTTATCTACAATTGTTTCAAGTTGTTCATCAACTATAACTATAGATTTTGGACTTACAACTCTACCGAATCACAAATTATTCTCTTGTAATTCTATAGTACTATCTATTACTGATACAACAAATTCTTGTAATCTCACCGTAATTTCTTTTAATTGTACAAAATAATCTTGTAATTTCACTGCTTCTTCTTGTAATTGTACATAAAACTCCTATAATTTTACTAGAGAAATAAGATATGTAGGAAATGATTTAGATTGAAAATTATAAACATGTTTTTCAATCTTATTATTTGGGTTTTAAAGTGGTTGAAAAGGAGGTTTTTTTAGGTCGTGGAGGTGGTTGAATGGATAGAAGTTGTAATTATTAAGGTGGGGTTAATTGATGTTGGTGTGAAGCACGCGGTTGTTGTGGAATTTTTTGAATTTGGGGATATGGTTGATATGGTTTTTGTTGATATCGAGGCTGAGGTTGTTTGTATGATTATTTTTGGTATGGAGTTTGAAATTTTGGATGATAATGATGAGAAGGTATGTGCTTGTGAGGAAATCCCCTCCAGGTTTTTTGCTAAGGTTTATTTGGTGCTTGTTGTGGAGGCCATGATTTCCATAGCAGTAATTCATTCCATGTGTTCTAAGGAGAATTATAATAAGGAATGCTTGGTTTATTGGGCTACCTATTTCACATGGTTTTCATGGTCTCCAGGGTACAATATTGTAGATTGATTCTACATTTCTAGAGTCTCCTTTGTAAGTCATCTTTAGTTTAGGCAGCGTGGGACATTCTTCGATTTTATGTAAATATGAAAAAATAAAAAAAATTGAATATTACCAGAGGACATTCTCTTAATGGATGTTTTTTTTTCCAAAATTTAGTGCAAAATATAGATAATTTTGATTCTTCATATTCTTTCTTTTTCCTATTCTTCACATAATCTATTTGAGAAGTCAGAGTATTTAAAATAGTATTATTAAAACCCTCTAATACTAAGAGGAGTTGGGGGGGGGGGGTGTGTGGGGTGGAGAGGGTGGTGAATCAGTATTTAAAGCTTACTGATAATTTTAAATTTTTCTTTGCTGAATTCCATACACGACTTTAATGAATCCAACTCATGTATGCACACAGATATTTCAACAGAAACTTGCATATACTGAGATAAATTTATTCTTAGATAAAATTTTAGAAATAAAATTTAAATGAGCTTCTCATTTGTGCTTTAGTTAGTTAATCAGTAAATATGTGCAGTAAAAGCATAATAAATTATCATATAAGAGCATCACACATGAACACTAATATTTAAGTTATATAACCAATTCGGGAGAAAACCACCACTGTTGTCGTCTATGTCTTGAATATTTATTATATGGAAAACTATTTACAATTTTGTACTAATGCAAACTCATATCAGTACGTATGAATCTACCTGCAAAAGGCCGCAACCTTCTCTTGTTTTGTAGCTGCAACTGAAAGGGAGCTACAACCCCCTGATCTCGTTTACCAGCCACTACTGGAATGGAATTTCAACGCCATAATCCAAACACCAACTTCTACTAGCAGGAAGCTTCTACTTCCACACTGAAGGCTTCAACCCTCAGAACCACTGCAAACCACATTTCATCAATTTTCATACTGGATCACATAGCTTCAACACAACTCTTCTTAAAAAACAACAATAATAAACTTCACCCAATACTTCAATCAGAACAGTGAGATCACTGTATCTTAGAACATAATAATAACCCAGATTTTAGAATTAGTATGAAAAATCAAACTCAACCATGAACATTCATTACCTTAAAATTCATACGATACTTTGATGCACTAAACCTGCATCTATTCATGCTTTCCTTTACACAAACCTACGTATACATCTATGAATACTGATTTTTAGAATATGGTCAGTCTCAGTTTTAGATCTAAGGCTTTTAGTCATATATATTTTCAGTATTGTAGAAACCTTGATCAGTCAGACATCGTAAAACATATTTACTCACTCATTGATCATATTTGTACATAATCAACTTAGTAGCATATACAACATTCAAGAAACCCAGATCTACATGAATCCTTCATTGACAGACAACATAACTATAGCAACAATAAATAGAAAAGCTCTGCAATAAGCTTCACAAAACCCTAACTTCCATACCCGCCTTTTTGGAGGCAAAGCCACATATATACGCGCTTTCACCAAGACAAACTAGCATATAGATCTGTAAATAATAAACTTTGCAGAATGTATCATATCTATAGAACTTACCCAGATTTTTTCACTTCACTTCAGAAAACATGTGCCAGATCACAAATCTAATCATCTCTTCAATAGATCATGCAGGAATACAGTAATTTTCGCTCTAGAGATCCTGATCCATCATTGTATCCAAGGGTGCATTATAGATTCAGATCTACCAATATAACAAAGTTCATCCCATGCAGTTATACTTCAGAGAGAAGTATTCAATGACAACCCTTACACATGCACCCCTTTGCACTATGATATTCTTCTCCTTATATAGATTTAACCTTTACCAATACCATGAGTCAAAACCACACAAATGATGATGGTATTCTTGGATAGAATCAAAAAATATGACACAACACTAAAAAATGTGGGCTAATACCATGGCAAATCCTCCTGGTATCTTATTTTTAGCGCACAAAAGGCATACGCTACTTGTATCGTTCTTATCTTCGTGTATACACGACTTGGATAGTTCAAAACCACGTATAGAACCTGCAATATGAATGTTAACCAATATTGTGTTGGACATTACACATTTATTTTGATAGAATACTCAGCTTCTCAAGAAGACATATACTCCATCTTTTATGAGAGAGTTGCCATCAAGGACAACATATTAAGACATAAGAATCATATTGCCAAAAATCTCCCCCTTTGGACTTGATGTCAACCATGATGGTTTTTGATCACCACAATAGATAGATACATTAAACATAACCATTGTTTAAACACCCAAAACCAAAATACTACCCCCCTTTGACATCAAGGGCAAAGGGCACTATTTTGACCATGCTCCCCCTAAGCACATGCTGAATCTCCAGACAGATTTTTCAGACTCTATAAATCAACCGAGTATGACCTTTCCTATCACCAAGGATTCATACTTACATCAATGTTCCAACCAAGTGGAATTACATAATTGACTCAATTACCCAACCAAGTCGGTTTACAAATTTGAACAAATCCTTACATGACTAAATATACCAAATTACATCATGAGTGTCAACATTCCTTTTTCATCAAATTACAGAATTGACTTTTCATAAACAGGACCAAAAGATCTCAAGAGAGAGATCATAAATAAAAAACCAATCAGAATGCCAACAATGCATCCTTTTCAACAAGGCAGGTGCCCCCCCTAAGCTTATGCATCCTGAACCCATTAAACAACCAATTCATCAAAGCATCTTCATCGGAGAATGATACAAAAATATTAATACTAGTATAACAACAGATATTACCCAATAGCACCACAACTGTTCTGAGCACTGACCCAGAGAAATTCTATCAGAAAAACCCATACGCGATTTTATGCACATAAACTCTCGTATATACATGATTCGTCTTTATGAAACCAGCGTATCAAATTTAAACTTCTGAAATTAAGAATATTTGATTAGAGAGGCATAGACAACTCCTATATTATGTCTGAGATATTCGAATGCTTCCCTGGGAAGAGGTTTAGTAAATATAGCAATAGCTTGTTCTTTGGAGGGAACATAGTGCAATTTAACCTTTTTTTCAAGAACTTGTTCATGTAGGAAGTGATACTTGATAGGAATGTGCTTGTTCTTGGAAAGCATAACCGGATTCTTTGATATACTAATGGCACTTGTATTATCACATAAAATGGAGATGGGAGGTGAACATTTGATTTGAATGTCTTGTAGAGTCTGCATCATCCAAAGGATTTGTGTGCAACATGATGAGACAACCGCATATTCTGCTTCTATTGTAGATAAGGAAATAGAACTTTGTTTCTTGCTAAACCACGATACTAATCGGGGCCCCATATAGAATGCACAACCACTAGTGCTTTTTCGATCATCAACATTACTAGCCCAATCCGCATCTGTGTAAGTATGAAGAGTGAGATCAGCATTCTTTGGATACCATAGACCAAAGCCTTCAGTCCCTTGTAGATATTTGAATATTATTTTTGTGGCCTGAAGGTGAGACTCTTTTGGATTAGCTTGGAATCATCCAAAAATCCCAAATACATTCATAATGTATGGTCTTGTCTCGGTTAGATAAAGTAGACTTCCAATCATGGATCTATATTCTGATTGATTCACCATGGGAGAATCATCATGATAACTGAGGTTACATCTATTTACCATTGGCATACTCACAGGTTTGCAGTCTTCCATCCCATACTTCTTCAAAATTTTCTTAAGATATTTTTCTTGTGATAAAAATATGCCATTTGTTGCTTGTTGCACTTGTAAGCCAAGAAAAAATGTTAGTTCTCCAAGTAAAGACATTTCAAATTATAATTGCGTAACAGAGGTAAATTTCTGACTCCTGGACTCTTCATTACTTCCAAAAATGATGTCATCAACATATAAAATTACAATCAACAGTTTATCATTATCAATTTTTTTGTATAAGTTACTATCAGCGGATCCCTTTGTAAAACCTTGCTGATGAAGATATTTGTCAAGATGATAGTACCATGCCTAAGGAGCTTGTTTGAGACCATATAAAACCTTTTTAAGTTTGCAAACAAGTTTTTCATCATTTCTTAGAATGAATCCTTCCACTTGTTCTATATAAACTTCTTCTTCTAGATCACCATTAAGGAAGGAAGATTTAACATCCATTTGATCAACTTTGAATTGTTGAAAACTTGAAAAATAAAGAAAAATTCTTATGGCTTCAAGTCTAGCTACAGGAGAAAATGTTTCTTCAAAGTCTATACCTTCTTATTGAGCATACCCTTTACAAACAAGTATATCTTTGTTTCTAATAACATCTCCATTTTCATTTAACTTGTTTTTGAATATCCATTTTGTTCCAATCACATTTTTATCATGAGGTCTTTGAACCAATTCCCAAGTATGATTATTTTCAATCTGATCAAGTTCTTCATTCATGGCTTGAATCCAAAATTCATCTTTACTAGCTTGATTGAAATTATGTGGTTCAATAGTGGATAGGAATGCCAGATAGCTAGGAGATCCTACAAGAGTTTTTCTTGTTTAGACACCTGATCCCTTTTCTCCCAAAATTTGAGATTCTGAATGACTCTTTTGAAGAGACCTGCATGAAGCCTTTTCGGATATATCTTCTTCTGGTGCTTGATTGGGTTCACCTTCTATATTTTTGCTATTTGATGCAGGAAAATATACATCATCATTATCTTCATTTGTTGTTGTTATTTCTTTTTTAGGAGATGAGAGAGACTCGTCAATTACAATGTCAATACATTCAACAATCTTCTGAAGTATTTTATTATAACATTTATATTCTTTACTTCTAGAAGAGTAACCAAGAAAAATTCCTTCATCTGCTCTATGTTCAAACTTTTATGTATATTTTATTAATTATTAGTTAGATATAGTTATCTTAGGCTTATTAATGTGGAAGGGCATGATCAAAGATCATGCCTGTTGGCCAAGGTATACCATAAGGCTGTATTTAAAGCCTTGGTGATCCTCACTTGTAATCATCTCATCTTTTATCAATAATAATATATACTTATTCAAGTTTACCAGAGTTTTTATACTCCATTGGTATCAGAGCAGTCAATGTTCAAGATCTGTGTGATCACCAAGAATTAAGGAATTGCAAGAAAATTCCAGAATTTTAGATTTTTTTAAAACCAAGTGCTTGTGGGCAACAACATTTGCTTAAAAAAAAAATTGCAGATTTTTCCCACACTTGCCCTCTTTAAGAGAGAAGGAAATTTAACATAAGGGGGGAATAAATTAAAAGGAAAAAAAAAATTGTTTAAAAGAAAATAGTTCCAA
The DNA here is from genome assembly GCA_034641835.2 of Pinus albicaulis. NCBI lineage: Eukaryota > Viridiplantae > Streptophyta > Pinopsida > Pinales > Pinaceae > Pinus > Pinus albicaulis. The sequence continues at coordinate 776,897,355 of CM076584.1, read as the reverse complement.
AAAGAAAAAGAAAAAAGAGATATATATAAAGAACTACATATACGTACATACCAAGACAAATTAAAATTAAAAAGGAAAAATAAATAAGGAAGAGTAATTGCTCGTGGTTTACAAGCTCGTGGTTTTGGAAGCCCATGGTAATTGCCCATGGTATTAAAACCCATTCCCCCTTTTCAAAACAACGTGACTTTTCAAAATTAACAAAAAAAATTTATACTTATATATATATATATATATATATATATATATATATATATATATATATATATATATATATATAATTCAAATTATAAAATAATAATAATAATAATAATAATTATTATTATTATTTAAAAAATAAAAAATAAAAATAAAAGAAGAGGAAAAAAAAAACTAGCAGAAAAATATTCCCCACCACATATGCGCTCAATGACGTCATCAATGTCGTTGGCCGATTTCCAAAAAAAATTACTAGATCTTGAGAAGTAAATAAATAATAATTCAGATGACTTTCGAAAAATATTAGTCAGTCTTGAAGGTACAGTTGCAGGAAGCTCCAACGATATCAAAAAGGTTCAAGATATGACGAATCGAATACAAAGACAAATGTGGCTAAATCATCATGAGGCCACAGAAAATCATAGTGAAGCAATGAACAAGAGGACAGAGCTATTCAATAAGATAAATGATAATATATATAGGATAAGTAAGATACAATAACCCATATTCCCTAATATGGAACAAAATCAACAGAACAATTCCGCAAATTCACGGAACTTAGAGCAGAATCAGGAAAAAACCGACTCCCCAAATCATCATGAAAATAGTAATGCAGATTCTCAAAATAATCAGCTCTGGAATGCATTTTCTAATAAATACCCATTTCTCATCCCACCGTTAGCATATCATTGAAGAGAAAAAATCGAGCTACCTAAGTTTGATGGTAATGAAAAAAATAGCGTTGCATGGCTTAATAAAGCCGAAGAATATTTTGAGATTTATGACATTGATAGTGACGATGAAAAAATTAAGCACGCTTCCATGAAAATAGAAGGAGAAACATATAATCGGTATATGTGGTGGAAAAATATGACACTTTTTATGAGTTTGAGGAAATTTAAGGACACATTCTTTAAAATATTCCAAGGTATAAAAGAGTAAAAGTTTTTTTCAACATTCATCAAATTACGCCAAAAAGGAGATGTGGATGAGTACACTCGAGAATGGGAGACCTTGGCAACGCGAGTACCGGGATTGTCAGAATCTTGTCTAATCCAGTCTTTCATCTCAGGACTTAAAATCCATATACAAGAATAGCTCGAACTTCACGAAATTACATCAGTAGAAGTAGCAAGGCAAAAAGCAAAAGCTGTTGAAAAGAAATTTGAAAGGTTATCGTGGTCAAAATCAGAAAGAGTATATTCAAGGAAAAAATTTCCTCGATCTGAAAATATAGATAACCCAAAATATATCCCACCCCATCTTCATGAAGAAGATAAATCTAACATGGAAATACAAAGGATGAGAGAGCACAAGTGCGAACATTGTGACAAAATGTGGGGCCCTAAGCGCAGATGTGCTAATGGAAAAGAAAAACATTTATACAGTTTTGAAGTAACTGATGACACTAACAATAGTGATTCATATAAAGAAGGATTAGAAGACACCTTATAGCTCTCTCCATAAATATATGATGAAACCATTCCACAAGTGTCATTATCAGCTATGACAGGCATATCACAACCTCAGACCTAAAGTTAAGAGGACATATCAAGAACAACAATGTAATTTTTCTCATCGACACTAGCAGTACCCAAAATTTTCTAGATTCAACCATGGCGAAAAGACTCAACATGTTTACCTTAACCATGCCTAATATGAACGTAATGGTGGCCGATGGTAAGAAGATTCAACAAGTAGGGAAATTCCATAAGGTCAAACTATAGATAAAAAACTTTAATTTAGAATCTCCATTCTACACCGTCCCATTATGAGGAGTCGATGTGGTCTTAGGAATTCAATGGTTACAAACTTTAGGTACTTATTCTGCCAACCACCAGAAGCAGTTTATAAGTTTTAAGTGGAAAGGGTGGAAGCACAAGTTGTATGGTTTCCAGGCCCCGAGGAATCAAGTCATATCTTCATCTCAGATGACGAAGATGATTTGAAAAGGAGCGCCAGCCTCTATAATACAATGTCATCAGTTCGAAATTTTATCTACAAAATGGAACCACGAAGAGTCAACAGAAGTACAAGGACGCGTTTAGAAACAAGAAAAAGTATTCCAAGATCTACCCATAAAAGTGCCTCCCGATAGGAAAATCAAACATCCAATAGAAGTCAAGACAGGATCTGACCCTGTCAATATCAAATCTTATCACTATCCACCATGGAAAATTTTAGGGGCTAATATTCACAGGTGGGCTAATTTTCCATGGTTTTTCCAAAAAAAGGATTTTCCAATTTCCATTTTTTTGTAAAAATGAATTGCCCAAGTTTTACAACATAAAATTATTTTACCTTAAAAATAGCGAACATTATATAAAGACTATATATAAAATCATTATAAATTTGTATAATTTTACAAACATATCAACAGAATTTTATAGTTCACATATTAGGAACTAGTGAAATTCACCAATGTTTTAAAATTCAAGATAATTTTCCATCCTTAAAATTATCCCTGCTATCCACATCAACAAAATATTGAACTCGAGAAGATGCTCCACGATATTTTTAAAATGTGGGAAGTAAGAGCTCGCCGCTTGAGAAACCCAGGCATTCGTCAACATTTTCCATCGTTACGTATGCTTTGAGGACAAAGAATCTTAAGAGAGGGGCAATTTTATGTATATTTTATTAATTATTAGTTATATATAGTTATCTTAGGTTTATTAATGTGGAAGGGAATGATCAAAGATCATGCCTCTTCACAAAGGGACACCATAAGGTTGTATTTAAAGCCTTGGTGATCCTCACTTGTAATCATCTCATCTTTTATCAACAATAATATATACTTATTCAAGTTTACCAGAGTTTTTATACTCCATTTTCCAAGTTTTTCATCATTGTTCTTGATAAAACATTTTCTTTCAAAAATTCTAAAATGCTTTACGGTGGGAAGATTTCCATACCAGAGTTCATAAGGAGTTTTATCACTGTTCACCCAAACATGAGCCTTGTTAAGAATATTTACTATAGTATGTGATACTTCTCCCCAAAAGGTATCAGGAGTTCTATTTTCATCAAGCATAAAATGAGCCATTTGTTGAAATGTTCTATTCATCCTTTCTGCCATGCCATTTTGTTGTGGGGCTCAAGCTACATAGAACTGTCTTTTTATGCCATGATGTTCATAGAAATCAAAGAATTCATATGATATATATTCTCCTCCTTGGTCAGATCTAAGACATTTGATTTTTAGATCTAATTCATTTTCAACCAAATCTTTGAAGATCTTAAATTTTTCAAATGATTCATCTTTATGTTTCAGTAAATCGATCCAACACATTCTAGAGAAGTCATCAATAAATAAAATATAGTATTGTTCTCCACGAGGTGACCTTTTTGTTACAAGACCACATAGATCAGTATGTATAAGTTCAAGAGGCTTAATTTCTAATCCTTCTTTAGCATTGAATTGCCCCCTGGTTTTCTTACCAATTTGGCATGATTTGCATATGGTACTTTCAAGTAGAGTGATGCTGGGAAGATCACGAACAACTTTGAGTCTGCTGGATTTGCTTATTTGAGAGAAGCTCAAATGTCCCAACCTTCTGTGCCATAACCAATTTTCTGAAGATTTACCCAAGTAGCATTGTTCTTGGCCACCTTTCAGTACATACAAATTGCTTGGTATTCTAGTTCCTTTTATTACAGTTTTTCCTATGTCAAGTTCACATACTACACATTCTTTTGAACTAAAGACAAATTCATTACTTTGATCACACATTTGAATCACACTGAATTTTTTTTGCTTTAATCCATCCACATACATAGCATTGTTAGCTTTCACCTTTTCTCTTAGAAAAATAGAACCTTTTAATTTAATGACAGCAGGAGATTCATTTCCAAAAGTAACATTATTTTCTTTATTTAGAGCATTATATGAAAGGAGTTTATTTATATCACCTATCATGTGTTTTGAGCATCTGTTATCAATGTACCATTGATTTTCTTCCCCTTCTACAAATAAAGCTATGCCATAGATTTCAACCTGTAAGTTCTTCTTTCTCCAAACCTTGGAATTTGAAGGTATACTCTCTTTTGGTTGAATTTTTCTCCTGCATTCAAATTCTTCATGACCAAAGTTATTGCAATAAGCACATTTAATTTAACTTTGAAGAGGAGAAAATTTGTTATAAGTATTCTTCTTTATTCCAGTCTTAGTTTTTTGCTTTCTTGCTTCTCTGGTCATGATGGTTTTGTATGCAACACATTGAGAAACCTTATCACCAAAACTATGACATGAGAAACATTGTCCATTAAATAAGAAATTGTTTCAATCATGAAACCTTCTATTTACGTTTACATGTTGATTGATATTTCTGTTATTGTTATTCCTTGTATTAAAGTGGTGATGATTTACCTATGTATTTTCTTTGTTCTTTTGCTGAGAGAAAAAATGTTGCAGGATGGATTTAGCTACATTTAGATAGCTTGGTGCTGAAGACTGAGATGATTCTCCAATATATCCAAGACCTGTCTTTCTAAGATGAGAGCGTTGTACCTTGATAATTTCATCTAAGGTTTCAGATCCTTTAGCAAATCTAAGATTTCAAGTTTTCACTTTCTCAATTTCCTTTCTTAGACTTACTATTTCACATTCTAATTTCTCATTGTGCTTCTCCTTTTCTATAAGCTGATTTTTTAGAGTATTTATGGAAATTTTGTTTTCTTCCAAACATGTTTTGAGATGATTTATTTCTTCAAGAAATTCATTTTCTTCTAATTCATCCATAAAAGTATCACTAGAGTCCTTTTCAAAAGCCATGAGTAGAATATCTTGATCACATTCTCCTTCTTCACTATTTGATAGACCATCACTATATTCAGGAGTATAATAGTTTTTTCTATTGATAAATTGTTACGTATTTCCTTTTAGTCACATCCCTTCCATTTTCATGACTATCTTTATGGGAACATTTAGCAACACAATGACCAACTCTTCCACAGGAAAAAAATTTAAAACGAAGCTTACCTCTGAACCTTCTGGTGCCAAGTTGTAGCTTCTTTAAAATTTTTATCTCATTTTCTTTTGAAACATACCCTGATCCTTCTTGTTCTTCTACCTCCTTTCCTTTTGCAGCAACTCTGAAGTCAAATTATTTGACTTCATATGGACCTCATTTTCTCATTTCATAAGTAGTTAGAATCCCATGAAGTTGAACAACAGTAAGAGTTTGTAGATCATGTTTCTCTTCTATAGCAGACACTTTTGATTCAAATTTGGGAGTTAGAGATCTTAAAACCTTTTCTACCATAGTAGTGTCAGATATGTTTTCACCCAGATTTCTCATATGAATTACAATATCATCTAGAAATAAAAAGAAACTGGCAATGCTTTCCTCATTATGCATTTTGAGTTTTTCATATTGAATTTTGAGAGTTTGGATTTTAGCGCTTTTTACCTTGGCATCACCTTCATAGCTTAGAATGATTTTGTCCCATATCTCCTTCACTGTATTCAACTGCATGACTTTGACAAATTATAATTCAGTCAAACTTCCCAATAATGCATTGACCGCCTTTGCATTGGTTTCATAGTTCTTTCTTGCTGCAACATCTGTTGGAACTGAAGTTGGATATTGATAACCTCCTTCAACTATAGACCATACATCTACTCCAAAATACTAAAGATAAGATCTTGTCATTGTCTTCCAAAATATTACGTTGTTGCCATTGAAGAGAGGAGGCCTGATAAAGGATTTCCCATCTTGATTGCTCATCTTAGCTAATATTCCTTCTAGCGATTAAGCTTCTTCAGAAGGACCCGCTCTAATACCAATTGTTGGGAAAAATGCTGGGGAGGAGGGGTGAATCAATATTTAGAGCTTAGTGATAGTTTTAAATTTTTCTTTACTGAATTCCATATGTGACTTTAATGAACCCGACTCACGTATGCATGTGGATATATCAATTGAAACTTGTTTACACTGAGATAACTTTATTGTTAGATAAACTTTCAGAAACTAACTTTAACTTAGATTGTCAGTTATGCATCAGTTAGTTAAGTAGTAAATATGTGCAGTAACAGTAGAATAAATCATCATATAAGAGCATCACACGTGAACACCAAAATTTAAGGTGAAAACCCAATTCGGGAGAAAACCACCGCTGCTGTTGTCTTTGTCTTCAATATTTATTATATGGAAAACTATTTACAATTTTGTACTAATGTATACTCATATCAGTACGCAAGAATCTACCTTCTCTCATTTTCCATTTGCAACTGGAAGGGAGCTACAACCCCCTTATCTCATTTACCAGCCACTACTCGAAGGGAGCTTCAACCCCTTGATCAGAACACCAGCTTCTATTGGTAGGAAGCTTCTACTTCCACACTGAAGGCTTCAACCCTTAGAACCACTGCAAACCATGTTTCATCAATTTTCATACTGGATCACATAGCTTCAACACAAATATTCTTAAAAAACACTAATAATAAACTTCACCCAATACTTTAGTCAGAACAATGAGATCACTGTAACTTAGAACAAAGTAATAACCCAAATTTCAGAATCAGTATACAGAATCAAACTCAACCCTGAACATTCATTATCTTAAAATGCATATGATACTTTGATGAACTAAACCCACATGTATAGACGCTTTCCTTTACACCAACCTACATATAGATCTATGAATACTGATTTTCAGAATACGGTCAGTCTCAGATTCAGATCTGAGGCTTTCAGTCAGGTATATTTTCAATATTGCAGAACCCTTGATCAGTAAGACATCATAAAACATATTTTCTCACTCATTGATCAGATTTGTACATAATCAACTTAGCAGCATATACAACATTCAAGCAACCTAGATCTACATGAAGACTTTCATTGACAGACAATAGAACTACAACAAAAATAAATAGAAAATCTCTGTAATAAGCTTCAGAAAATCTGGACTTCCATATGTGTCTTTTCTGAGACAAAGCCGCGTATATATGCGCTTTCACCAAGATGAACTAGCGTATAGATTTGTAAATATTGACTTTGAAGAATGTATCAGATCTATAGAACTTACCTAGATTTCTTCACTTCACTTTAGCAAGCATGCACCAGATCACAAATCTAATCATCTCTTCACTAGATCATGTAGGAACAAAGTCATTTCAGGTCTAGAGATCCTGATACATCATTATATCCATGGGTTTATTATAGATTCATATCTACCAATATAAAAAATTTCATTCGATGGAGATATAGTTTAGAGATAAGTATTTAGTGACAACCCTTACACATGCACCCCTTTGCACTATGATCTTATTCTCCCTATATAGATTTATCCTTTACCAATACCATGAGTTAAAACCACACAACTAACGTTGGTATTCTTGGACGGAATCAAATATATGACACAACGCTCAACAATTTGGGCTAATACCATGGTAAAGCATCCTCATATCTTATTTTTAGTGTGCAAAAGGCATATGTGACTTGGATCGTTCTTATCTATGTGTATATGTGATTTGGCTTGTTCAAACCCACGTATAGAACCTGCAATATGAATATTAACCAATATTTTGCTGGACATTACACATTTCTTCTGATAGACTACTGAGCTTCTCCAGAAGACATATACTCCATCTTTTACCAGAGAGTTGCCATCAAGGACAACATATTAAGACATAAGAATCATATTTCAAACAATATTCAAACCATTTATTTGATAAGTCCGAGTATTTAAAATAGTAGTATTAAAACCCTCTAATAAGTTTCCTAATTATTCTCTATTGGCACCTTCAGTGGTTGATTTAGTAACTTTAGAAAGTGGATTTCTTATGCTTGCACCAGTTTTAGCTTTTCCTCTTGAATATTTCCTACACAAATCACTAATTCTATCAAATATAAGATGTGAATTATCACCAACACCCATATATATCTACAGATTCCTTTTATAAATATAATACAAATTATGTCAGGACTCAAATTATGTCTTGTATATTTCTACAAATTATATTAAAATATTTCTAAATAATCATTTAAGATTTCATCTTCTTGTTGCATCATTCTGAATACATCCTGCTCAAAATCCATTGGTTTGCAATAGGGGTGATATTTTTTAAGAAAACTCTTTTTCATGTCATATCAATATGCAATTACACCCTCACCTAAACGCATGAACCAACGTAAAGTAGTTTTTTTCAATGTTACAGGAAATAATCACAAGTTATGGGCATTAGTGTTATAAACATAATTGCAACATAAAATGTCAAATTCAAATAGAAAGGATTTAGGGTATTAATTGATCCTACTCTAAAATGTCAGATTCAAATTTTATCTTTGGGATGTTGACAACAGGAAAGTAAAATGCTGCTTCCCTATCATTATTTTCTAGTGGTGGTCCATTTCCTCATCCATTTCCGTTTCTATTTCCATTTCCTCAGCCTCCTCCACCAATTCTATTTCCACTAAGGTCACCTCCTATATTATATCATCTTTCCTCTTTTGTCATGTTTTCGTTCGAAAATATATTATAGACGGTATTTCACTTTGTAGGGGGGAGAACCAACTAATCATTCTAGTGAATCTCTTATGTGTAACTTATGAAACTTGATCCTTTTTTCACTTCTCTTGAACTTTTAGATCCTATTTCTTCTTCTGCAATCACATGATTATATGGGGGGTGTTGTGGCTCATTTGAAATATCCTTTATTTTATTTTATTTTTAAATACAAAAAAATGGAAAAATACAAAAATGTATGTTAAAGTACAATTTTATCATACTTTAACTCAAAGATGTAATGTTTTGTATAAATTTAAAGTTAAATAATTTAAAAGATTCATGAAGATGGGTCCCAACGTTTAGTTAATGATCGAGCTAGTATGTGAGTAGGATCTGAAGATTTGTTTGTCAGGAGATAAAAGCGGAAACCCGGAGGAAGATTCAACACACGAGTTAGCGGGAAGGGTGCCTCCGCAGTTGACCTCATTGACTGATGGGCCGATCAAGATCTGCAATCAGGATTAACTGCAGGGGCAAGACCCCAGTGAGTGCTTCGTACCTTTGAAGCCTCTAGCAGTGACATAATATGATAGTTGGTGACAACTTTCAGCCATGTCATGGTACCATTTAATGGTCTTTTTCTGCGTCAACTCAGGATTTAATTCATAAACCCCACGCCACCTATTAAATTGGTTCTTATTTTCGTAAAGCCAATGTTATTTCTCTATTCTTGTCAACCTGATTGCACATGTGTCTTCCATTATTGTTCATCACCTTGTCATTATTCGCCACCCTAAAAAAAAATATGGCTAAGCATTCATCTCTTTACGGCTCATCCAGCCATATTCCTCTCATGGACACTAAGAGGTATATCCGAGACACTGTCTACAAGTATTCCAATAACGCACCTTTTTCCTGAGTTTGTGCACTAGCTAGTGTCTATTATGTACCTTGGCAAATGCTTTGCAATGAATTGTCTAGGAGAGAATGTCTTACAAGTATCATCCCTGTTAATTTGTCAAGCTTTTTGTTAGCCAGAGTCAAAATATTTTGTTCAATTCAATGACGAGTCATTGGCAGCGCATTATGATAGTATTGCAGGCAATAATTCAATCATTTTGTCTTCTTTCCGAAGCTTGATACAAAGAAATTTGTACCTAAAAAAAATAATTCTCCATGGAAGTTTTTGACGCAGAATTTTGGCCAGTGCTGAGGTGTATTTAAAAAATATTGGGAAAATAAGATGACAGTATAATTGAAAAATTAGTTCTGGGATTGTTTGCATTGATGATGAAGCTATGGGTAGTGCCTGGTATTCCTTCATATTGGAAAGAATTTGTTAATACTCAAATCATGATTTTATCACTCACTGGGTCATTCAGGTTCCCTTCTCTTATTATTTACCTTTTTCTATATCAAAATGTTGAAGAATTCTTGCATTTGGGGTTAAACATCATGGATGTAAATAAAATGAGGTAGTCGGTAGTATTTTGGACTGATGTATTAAGAGAGGAACAAAATGAGGAGTGTATGTTTGATTTTTCAAATCATTTCATGTCTACTGCATATAAGATTTTGAATGGAGATTGTCCCCCATGTTTCTTGCCAAAGGCTCAGGAGTTTCTGCAATTGGGAACAAATTGTAAATTTGGAGATTGGTATGTTTATGAGGACTACTTAGAGATTAGAATTTATGGGGTTGGGGTAGAACCATATAGGCTTCCTATATTTGTGCCTATGATATTATTTTCCTTAGAATTCATTAGACAGAGTCTGAATGTTGACCAAATACATTTTGTACCTATGAAAAAGGGGCATATGTTTAAATTACTTATGTCTATGGGTATGTTTATAGTCAACACGAGAGAATCATTTGATAAGGTTAGTATGATGTTATATGGAATGCATTTACTGTTAGGAGATAAGTGGAATTACGACCCCCATAAAGTAATTTCAAATAAGAGAGTTGAAAATGGTTGCTCAAAATTTTTTCATGAAAGTAGACCTGACATAGAGAACCTAGCAAATAGGTGTTTTTCAAGTTCATTTGCCTCTAATATACAAAATCCTATCATATCTGAGAAATTAAGCAAGAGGAGTAAATAGGTAGTTGTTGATTCAGAAGATGAAGAGCAAAGAGTCGAAAAGAGAAAAAAACTTAATGAAGAAATAACATGTGCTCATCTTGGTTTCTCACTTCAACTAAGAGATGAAAAAAATGTCCCAAATTCACCAAGAAGACATGGAGATGCTCAGGAACAAGTACCTTTGATTAAACAAGTATTTTCTAAGATTGTTGAAAGAAATCAAAGGATGAAGGCTAGCATGGAAGCACAGGTTGAGTATCAAATAACTCCAGACCAAAAAACATTGCTGACCTCCATGGATCTTGAAAAGATCAGTTTAAGATTTCTCTTTCTCACCCCTATGATATGACTATAGGTTCATCAAATGTAATGTTCCCAATTTTAGCCTCAAGCTAAAATGGAACATTATAGTTGCGAATTTTATTTTTGTTTAATAAAATGGGTAAGGAGACACCTTAGCCCCTTTTAGATGAAGAAATAACACTCCTTGTGTGAAAGGAGGAAAAATAAAGCAGCTGAAATAAAAACCAAGGGTGTGAATGGAACCCAGCTCACTTGATTAGTCACCTTTGACTAAAGTCAACAGCGTTGCCCAAGGAGGAAGAGGCTTCCTAGAGAAGTTGCGCAGTTTTGGAGGGAAGACATTCATGCAAGGGTGGAAACCCTTATTGGTGGGACCTTGGTGGAGAAGAGTTCCTTTTGTTTATAAGGAGGATATGGCAGACCATTTTGGACAAGTTATGATTTAGAGTTTCAGACTTGGGTCTACAAAGCTTGCATCCTCGGGCTCTTTAGCAGGGTGATGGTGCCCTTGGGCACTATGGTGTTCCCGATTGGGAATCCCTACCTCTTCCTAAAGGAAGGATGAGGATTGAGCTACATTTCCTCAATCCAGCATTGGCCACATATTCATTCATCTTCTACAGCATTATTTTTGCAGCAGAGAGGACGTTGTGTAGCGGGGTGTAGCTAGAGAGGAACTCATGGAGTCTCTCTTGCCTAGTTTTCTTCAGTGGAGGAGTGATATATTCATTGGAGGAGCTGCAAGGATGATTCCTAGGCTGTATTTTAGATTAGTGGCATGAGGTCACACTTCCATCATCTCCCACTGTGCAGTCCATGGAGGAAACAACGTTATCTTGAAGGAGGCAGTGAGAGAGGGGTTTCTGGAGCTTCAAAGGAGAATGTTTCTGAGACAAAGTGATCAACACTTTGGATTAGAGACATGATCAGAGGAGGAAATCTACACTTTATATCAACCACAACCTCATTATTTTTTTGGTTCAGTTGCAGTGACAACTCAGTTGTCACATTTTTTTATTCTCCGACATTTCTAGCAATCTTCATGGATTGGCTAGAAATCTAGTATTTCAGCCCATTTCTTTGTTATTGGGATATTTATTGTATTCCTTCAGCCATATATGTATTTTATTCATATTCAGAAGCTTATACCTTCATATACACTGCACAGTTGTGGCTACTCCGGTATTTTGTGGAGTTGCAGCTACTCTTGTATTTCATTGCTATCTCATTGGAGGTTGGATCTTAAAGCTTAAGTGGCTTGTCCCTCAGGGTGTTTATTGTTTTTTAATGCTGATATCATAATATTATGATGGCTGTATCATTTTCAATCTTATGGTGCATTTTAGAATTTCAGAGTTAACATTATGTTCACATATTGTTGTAAGCTCTCTCATTGAGCATTGTTTTAGAGACCTAGATTGGGAAGATCTGAATAACCCATCTAGTGTTATTTATTTGAGCTCATTTTCTGTAGGGGAGTTGTATCAGACATTTTCTAGAGCATCCCAGTGGTGGTTTTCCTTATTTTTCTAGAGGATCCCTTATACAACATCCTCAAGGACCCTGTGGCAGAAATTCCCGAGGTGGAATATAGCATATCCATAGACAGAGTCTGTGAAGGGCCAGTTAGCCTCAGTATCTCTCCCTTATTTGGAAGGATACATATCCTATAAATTACCCAACAGTAAATCACTGAAATGGACTTGTGATAGCTCACCGAAGAAGGAATTCGAATATCTTAAGATATTCCCAACGAAGCAGAAGATTCTGGATTTGGAATATTACAGTGGTATCACAGGATGATCTAGGCTCAGCATGTGCCCAATATCTAATGCCATCAATAGAGGAGCTTATATCCAAGGAGAGGAGATTGACAGAGGAAACAAGGAAAGGAATGATGGAAGAGGAGGTTTCCCTTCTTCTTTTCCAAAAGATTATTGAAGATCTTGATGAAAGGGAAATTTGGAGAAATTTTCTGAGAGGGTTTGTTGATGGATAAAATCCTAGATACTTTCATGAAGGGTGTGAGCATTCAGCCTCACATGTAGATCTACAGCGCAGTACATTGCCCATAGCTACTGCAAGAAGTATGGATGGAAAGAGTTTAGGCCTTTGGAGGAGCAGCATTGCAACTCAAAGGTATGATTCATGATGATTGATTTTAGAGTTCTATTTCATGCTTTCATGCAAATGAGAGATCATATGTGGAATTCATAAAGATTTTTTCAAAGGGGTTGATGAAAACCAATGTGAAACATGGTGTGACAAAACTTCAAACACTTTGCATGCATGGAGGGGGACCATGAAACAAAGATCATTCCATTTTTCTAGAGGGGGAGAAATTAAAAGAATGGCTTGCTAGAGGCAAGACCCCCATTGTATGAAGGTAAATCTTTCATTTTTTAGGGTGAGGAGAAATTTCTTCCAAGGGAAGGCCAAGACCCAAGGCCTCTCATTCAGAAGGAAACACACTCACATGTTGGTAGAGAGGAGGTGCATAGAAGAACCTATAGCGCTGCACCATTAGAAGAAGAAGAAGAACAGAAGGATCAACATGAAGGGATGATGGACATTCACCCTTATCTACTTTAGATATTTTCTTCGCATGGGAGAAGGACTGCACTGTGCAGTAGAGAGAGAGGACCTTTCATTCCTCTCATATATTCAGTCCACTTCTTATCTTGATGTCTCACTTTTGGAGGCCTTCCATTTGGGAGGCCACATGGTCTAGAGATGATGAGAGGCATCATGCTATTTGGTTCACCACTCATTGGATTCCGTAGGGTTGGAGACATTATAGGAGTCCATTACAGCACAGAGAGTTTGGGGATAAGCACAAGGAGGAGGTATGCACTCTATCAATTTCAGTACCACCCATTCTCATCAGTTTACTGCGCAGATAGAGTTGTTGCATAGATGGAGGATAACATCTTCATGATGCGGGATGTCTACTCCATGGATTTGGTGAGAGAAAGGTTACTTCCTTTGGGGAAGAATTATTTCATGCTTTGGAGTAGATGGAGACCACTCATGCTTACATTTCCCAGGATCGGGAGATTCTTTGGAGGTGATAGTCTCTCATGGGAGGCTCATTTTCAGAGAGCATCATTTCAATTTGAACATGAGTAGTTGCATGATGGTATGGTAGCAACTTGGATGATGACTTTCGCATGAGGGGATGTCAAGGTAGCAGGCAACAACGTGATGGAGCACCATATTGCAGAATACCAACGCTGTCTATGTGGAGGATTGATCCATGTTGGAGGACTCAGGTTTTTTTTGAGTGGTCCCAAGATCTTGTTGCATGCATGATTCTTGGATGGCCTTGATGGATATGGCAGATACTCAATGGTTGATATGATCATCTATCATCATGGCAGACTCTTCTTGACTAAGAATTCTAGTCTCAAGAAGAAACTATTGCATGTAGTATGTGATGACTTCCTAGCTATGCATTTGGATGCATACTTTGCCTTGCTAGAGGAGTTCACTTGGGAGGGAATTCAGTATGACCTACATCAGCATATGAATAGATGCGTAGCCTGGTTGATTTTGGAGAGGTTGGCACAACCATTCCCTTACTCATTGGAGGAGAGGGAGAGCATTCAACTGAGCCATTTCAGCTCAAGAGCTCTAGTGCATGATGGAGGAGGTATAATTTCATATTTGGTATTGTACTTATTTTCATTGATTGAGGAGCATGATGTATCAAGGAGGCTTGTTCCTTCTTTCATTTTTCATGAGGATGTACTTGTAGCTACTTGTAGCCTTGATTTTGGCCAATTTTTTTTATGGTTGTGGGGGTAGCCACATGCTTCTTGGTGTGCACCATTGGCACCAAATTGTGATTTCATGCTTCATATTCTGAGGAGATGTTGTGGCAGAAAAAAAGTAGCTATTTCAGCACTTGTTATTTTGATTTTGAGGCAGGCCAAGGAGGCACTGCGCAGGTTCCATGAGTGGAACTTTGAACCACTCTCCGGTTGTCATTTGGCAACTTGCTTTTATTGTATATTGGTCCATGTATTTCTGATGTTTGTACACTCATGAGGAGAATTATTTGGAAATTTTGGTATTTACATTCCATTGGGAGCATGATTCTCCCCATTTTATATGCTTTACCTTGCAGGAGACACCATGGGCAAACCATGATTGCTACATTGCTACTTGTGGGAGGGACCACTTGAAGAATTTGCAAACGCATATCATGGCTGATTTTTCTTGATGGGTTAGCTTGGGCCATTCTTGGAGGCCATACTTTTCCAGCCCAAAGACAAAAGCAGCCCCATATGAGCAGCATATGGATAGAGGTCCATCATGGGAAACCAAAACAACTCTCCATTCAGCCCCAACTCATTACAGAAATCAGGGGTGAGATTTTTATTTCGATGATCGCATGGATGAGGAGATCATCATTGGGAGACAAATTTTCCCATGCATATCATCACTCCTACCTTAATGAGGCTGTATCATAGCAAGAAGGATTCCACTACAGCTTCTATCTTTCCATGAGGAGAATTGTGTTAGCTTGCATACTTGGGAGGGAGCATTGGAGGACAGCTTCATTGCAGCATATTTGAGCAGTGGTGGGACCATTGATGAGGGTGCCACAAGAGAAGAAGGGGGACATGATTTTTTTCTCTCTATGCAGTTGCTTGAGGGCAAGCAACATGTGGGAGGGGAGGACTGTAATGTTCCCAATTTTAGCCTCAAGCTAAAATGGAACATTACAATTGCACATTTTATTTTTGTTTAATAAAATGGGCAAGGAGATGCCTTAGCCCCTTTTAGATGAAGAAATAACACTCCTTGTGTGAAAGAAGGAAAAATAAAGCAGTTGAAATAAACACCAAGGGTGTGAATGGAACCCAGCTCATGTGATTAGTCACCTTTGAATAAAGTCAACAGTGCTTCCCAAGGAGGAAGAGGCTTCCTAGAGAGGTTGCACAGTTTTGGAGGGAAGATGTTCATACAAGGTTGGAAACCCTAATTGGTGGAACCTTGGTGCAGAAGAGTTCCTTTTTTTTATAAGGAGGAGATGGAAACCCATTTTGGGTAGGTTATGATTTAGAGTTCAAACTTGGGTCTGCAAAGATTGCATCCCCGGGCTCTTTAGCAGGGTGATGGTGCCCTCGGGCAATAGGGTGTTCCCAGTCGGGAATCCCTACCTCTTCCTCAAGGAAGGATGAGGAATGAGCTACATTTCCTCAATCCGGCATTGGCCATAGCTTCATTCATCTTCTACAACATTATTTTTGCAGTAGAGAGGATGTTGTGTAGCTGGGTGCAGCTAGAGAGGAATTCATGGAGTCTCTCTTGTCCAGTTTTCTTCAGTCGAGGAGTGATATATTCATTGGAGGAGCTTCAAGGAGGATTCCCAAGCTGTATTTCAGATTAGTGACATGAGGCCACACTTCCATCATCTCCCATTGCGCAGTCCATGGAGGAAACAACGTTATCTTGAAGGAGGCAGTGAGAGAGGGGTTTCTGGAGCTTCAGAAGAGAATGTTTCTGAGACAAAGTGATCATCACTTTGGATTAGAGAAATGATCAGAGGAGGGAATATACAATTCATATCAGCCACAGCCTCATTCTTTTTTGGGTTCAGTTGCAGTGACAACTTAGCTGTCACATTTTTGTATTCTCCGACATTTCTAGCAATCTTCATGGATTGGCTAGAAATCTAGCATTTCAGCCCATTTCTTTGTTATTGGGATATTTCTTGTATTACTTCAGAGATATATGTATTTTATTCATATTCAGCAGCTTATACCTTCATATACACTGCGTAGTTGCAGCTACTCCGGCATTTTGTGGAGTTGCAGCTACTCTTGTATTTCATTGCTATCTCATTGGAGGTTGGATCTTAAAGCTTGAGTGGCTTGAACCTCATGATTTTTCTTGTATTTTACTGCTAATATCATAATATTATGATGGCTGTATCATTTTCCCTCTTATGGTGCATTTTAGAATTGCAGATTTAACATTATGTTCACATATTGTTGTAAGCTCTCTCATTGAGCATTGTTTTAGAGACCTAGATGGGGAAGATATGAATAACCCATCTAGTGTTATTTATTTGAGCTCATTTTCTACAGTGGAGTTGTATCAGATATGTTCTAGAGTTTCCCAGTGGTGGTTTGCCTTATTTTTCCAGAGGCTTCCTTATACAGCTTCCTCAAGGACCCTGTGGTAGAAATTCCCGAGGTGGAATATTGCATATCCATAGACAGAGTCTATGAAGGGCTAGCTAGCCTCAGTATCTCTCCCTTCTTTGGAAGGAGACATATCCTGTAAATGCCCCAATAGTCAATCTCTGAAATGGAATTGCGATAGCTCAATGAAGAAGGAATTGGAATATCTTAAGATATTCCAGATGGAGCAGAAAATTCCAGATTTGGAATATTACATCAAATGACTTCAATACTGTAAATTTAACTATTTATGTAAGAAATATTCATTTGCTTGATAAAGTAAATTTACATATGCAAACATGTCAATTGATAGTATATTATTTGACCAAAACTAATGCAATGGCTCGTAAGGCTGAGAGCATGCTAGGGAAGGTCATCAAGCAACTAAAAATGGAGAATGCCAACTCCAGGGCTTTGAAAACAGAAATTGAAGATCTCAAGAAGATAATTGTAAATATTGGAGTAGATCCAAATGACAGGTGTGATGTGCATAAATTGCTACAAAGTGCAGAATCAGAGATTTATATGTTGAATAAAATGTTGAAGTTACCTACAGGGGAGCATTATATGGCAGCAGAGGTCGCGGAAGTGGAAAGTGATAAAGAAAGCCTTCTTCAGCAGCTCTTGCAGAAAGAAGAAGAAATTTATAAATTGAAGGAAAATGTGCTGAGATTACAAAATTAGATTGATTCTCATTCTTGCACTATATTTTTGCCATCTAGAAATAATGATCCAACAACACAGATATCTCAATTGAACACGGAACTGAAAATGGCAGAGAAATATCTCAAAAAGGCACAAAATGATCTAGAGACAATAACAAAAATTATGCAGGCCAAGGATGGAGAAACTGATAAATATAGGGCAGATTTTCAAACAACTAATGTTGAAATCAAGAGCCTTAAGGAGAAATTGAAGGGAAACATAAATTTGATTCAGGATAAATATATCATTTGGAATGAAATTATTGAAGAAATGAGAGCAGCTTGGGGATCTCTGACTATTGTATCAGAAGAGAAAATCATTATCAGAGATTTTGAGGAGCAGGTTATGGAAGACAAGTAGAAGAATATTAACATGGCCATATGGGAAAATAAATTTATTGATTTCATTGATTCTAAGACTGATCAAGAGTTAGAGGAAAATGAGATTAAAGACAAGATTTTATATGTTGTAGAGATTAACAAATTGATTGTTAAAAATACTTGCAGGAAGACCGCTAAGAAGAAGTTCACAAAGATTAAGGAAGCAGTAAACAAGTTTGATAATATGTATGAAAAAAGAGCCAGGGCAGGATTTCCAGCATGCCGAGACCATGATTGTTACAAATCACGAAATTATTTCTTCGAATCATGTGTGAAAATAAATTTCAAAGAAGAAGAGAAATTTTCTCTTTGTTTTCCAAATGGTATTTTTTCCCTCTTATTTTTTCGATCAACCAGATATTTATGGAATATTTATGAAAATATGTCATTGGTATCGATCGTATCAATACGTGGCCCAATAGCCTGATCCAAAGTGAGCAGTGGGATCAGAAGGAATTGATGAAGGTTAGTTGAAAAGTTTTTATCTGGGAGCAGATAAGGTATCTGAATCTGGTATCGTCAGGTGGAACAAGGATAGAACTTCTGTCACAAAAAAAAGGAAATAGTTATACAAAAATTGGATCAATGACAATGATCCAAAAACTTGAAAAAGAAAAAAAAAAGATACTTTTTATCGAAAACTTACAACATCTTGCCAAACAAAGGCTAAGAGAAAAAAGAGAACATGAATGATTCCTATGAACCACTATTGGTATTGGGAAAAAACAAGGTGGATAAAACTCATGAGAAGACTCGGAGTCTGAAACGAGCAACAGTTATTGACTTTATTCAGAGCCATTTTCATCTATTATCGTTGATGAAGACCTTATTTACAAAGAGACCAACATTCAACGGGATCACTACCTTTAGGCTAAAGTACCACAGGCTGATTAACTCACCTAAGACAAATATTGAAGTGTGGAAGAAATGCAAAGCCTGGAAGACTATTCTACCTAATGATCCCTCAACTTCAATGAAATAGAAGTCAGCAAATCAGGAGAATACAGTAGCGGTGAGACCAATTCATATTCAGCAAATAGATTAGGATTTAAGTTTTATTTTATCTCTGTTAAGAGAGTGTAATTGTAATAATACATTTCGATGATATGTAATAGGTAGTTTAAGAAGTTTCAAGTAGTTTTAGCAGTTGGGAGTAGTTTCAGCAGTTACAAACTGCTTTACATTGTACTTAAAGAGAAAGAGAAGAAAGGAAAAGGTTCATAGTTTTGGACCTTTTGACTATTGCAAATTTTGTACTCAATTTTCTGATGATTAATGAATGAAGATCAAGATTCTTGAATCTTGTGTTGTTGATATGTTTTCCACTTTCCATTTTGTCTATTTCCTTCTATGAACAAAATGAAGTAATGAAGTTGTAGGTCTCTTTTTACATATGTCAATAAGAGTTAAACATCCTTAATGAGCGCTCCTTCATTTTAACTACTCTACTTTCATAAAATTTCCTCTGATGTTGAAAGTGATAGATTCTATTCACCAGCATATCAATTTCAACTTCCTTCATGTTCTTCTTATCACTCCTTTTAATATCAGCAGATAATGGCATTATGAATAATTTATTACATCAGATTCTTGATCGTTTTAATAATTAATTTTTGAAGGTGATTAAGCGAAGACCATTTGATATAATATTTCTGTGACATATATATATAAATGTCTTGAGCACTAAGTCCTTACCAAAGCCAAGGGATTGTTTCTTAAGATACAACAAGGGGGCAATATCAAAATTATATGGAATTCTATGTCTACCAATTCCAAGTGGTCTAATAATAATTCCTCTACTATGTCTTAATCTATAAATATAATATCTAGATCAATTGGCTTTGTAGTACACACTATGGTGGTGGGGTAGGTTCTTACCTCTCATCTTAAATTCCTACTCCCCAATAATAAAGCAATTGCATACTGTAAGATTTAAATAAAGAGAATTTTTCAATTTTTTATTTTGTCTTTTTAATGAAATGAGTTAAACTCCTAAGCACCAATTTTCTACACCTCCCGGGCAACGACACAAAAATTTCAAGTCATAAATTGGAATAAATAAATTAGAATTTATTTTTCAACTTGTTCTTAATCTTTTCCTATCAAAATCAATCACAAATCATATACAAGTGGATCTGAGACTCGATTCACCTTATACTGATTTCCATATTCTTCAATTGCAATTTGACTTGTTGACACAAAGTTACAGACTCGACAGGATATATCACACTTCCTCAATATATACTCCATCTAAATTAATTGTTCATCAAAATAAATTAAGATTGTTTTGAAGATAATTTAAGTAAAATCAATGTTCTGAGTTTCAAAATAAAATCCTAATTGAAATCACCCATTTTATTCTAAACACAAATCAATTGATAAAAATATAATTAATTAAATGTTCCGAAGGCATCCACATCTAAAGAGAATTAAAATAAAAATACTCAAATACACACAATATGTAACTACAACAAACAAGTAGGATTGTAAAGGATCATTGTAGGAAATCATGTAATTACTACAAAAATTCATGTGTCATTACTGGATCACTATAGTAAATTTAGAGTTATTACGATAATTCATGTCATGATTACATGATTACTATAGGAATACTTAACATGTAGCTATAGGAAATTTCAACATATAATTACATGGACTATAAGTAATTACAGTAAATAAGAACACACGATTACAGGAACTTTAAATAATTACAACAAAAATAGAGCATGTTGTTTATCATATACATATTATAAATTATGTAAATTAATCACACCAAACCATGAAAAAACTTAAAGAAATATAAGAAACATGTATCAAGGGGCCCTCTTGGTAGTGTTGCAATGAAAATTATAATTAATTACTGAAAAATTATATCATAAATCTCCCTTCTATTACTGGAAAAACAAAGATTCAATATAACAAGGTATGTACGTCTTTTTCCTAGCCTTCCTATGTATCAATTATCTACTTTTATACATAAGATAATTTTTTCACCGAGATGCCCAAAATTAGGGTCAAAGTGATATATTTATGCCAAAAATAAATTAACACAACAATTCGAAATTTATAGTGTGATGCTTTAGAATGTTTTGGATAAAATGATTGCAGTTCCAGATATTCCACTCAGTCTCGTTGATTTTAATACTTCCTTCCTTTACTTTTGGATTATTATTCTAGTATCAAAATATTTCCTATTGACATGGAATAGATTTTGTGACTTACTCTTCTTTTGACAAATGTTTGTACCTTTCAACCTCATTAGTAAAAAAAATAACGTTTTTGTAAAAATTTAAAGATTAAAATTAAAATAATAATATTGCAAATTATTTCTACCTTAAAATTATATTTTAAATGCCAAAAATTAGTAAAATGGTGTGAGATGAAATTTCAAATGAAGGTATTAACTCAAAAATGGGATGGTCATGGATATGGAAATCGAATCCCAACAATACCCGTGAATCCCTGCCAAGTGTTTATGGGGGAGGGGGTTGGAAGGGGTGCATCCAAACAATTTTCACACCCCTCCCCTAAACCCCTAGAGACAC
Source organism: Pinus albicaulis (assembly GCA_034641835.2). Taxonomy (NCBI): domain Eukaryota; kingdom Viridiplantae; phylum Streptophyta; class Pinopsida; order Pinales; family Pinaceae; genus Pinus; species Pinus albicaulis. The sequence continues at coordinate 776,875,492 of CM076584.1, read as the reverse complement.
TGGTAGGTGGGAAGCACCCCTACACCCCTTATCAATAATTTGGGTTGAAAGAAAACTAAACATAAAATACATCTAATTAAAAACTATAATTAGGCTCCATAACTAACAAACTCATTTTCATAGGTTGGGTAATTGAGAGCTACCCTATGAAACACTTTATAATGGTAGCATACATGCCTTACTCCCTATATTAAGACCACTCCCATGACATAGTCACATCTGTCTCCAAGTAAAATGGCTACTACAAGTTTGGTAATGTAATAATTGGTGCTTGGTTGATTTTATTTTTCAACTCTTCAAATTCCTTACATTGACCCTTCCCTCATTGGGACTTACTTCCACTCAGTTTTATGGCATGGAATGGTGTAGCTATTGTTGGAAATGAAGCTATGAATTTCCTTAGGTATTGTGAAACCCTAGTGAAACTCTTGAATTTAGAGACATTTGTATGCAAAAACCACTTTGTTATGGCCTCCATATTTGTAGGATATATATTGATCTCCCCTCCACCAATAACATAGACTAAAAACACCAATGATTTATTTGAAAACTCACATTTATTGATATTTTCTAGTGGCTTGTGCTTTATCAAAATTTTTATTACTTGCATCAAATGCAAGATTTAGTCCTCCAATGTAACACTATAAACTAGTATATCATCCAAATAAATAGTAAAAAATGAAGCTAGATAAGGGTATAGTACATCATTCATTAATCTCATGAATGTGGTTGATGTATTATGTAGATCAAATGGCATGCATAAACACTCATACAAACCTTGTCTAGTTTTTAAGGAAATCTTCCAAGTGTCTTATTCTTTGACTTGAACTTAGTAATACCCTAATTTTATATCCAGGTTGATGAAATATTTCGCTTCCTAAAACTAATATAATATATTATAAATCCTTCATAAGGGTACCTATTCATTAGTTTATTATTGTTTAAAACTCTATAATCAATACACATTCACTAATTCCCATCCTTATTTGGTACAATTATGATAGTTTGCCCACCAGGTGGGATACTTGGTTGAATCACACACTGCTCTAGTAAAAGTTCTAATTACTTCCTCAATTTGCTTTCTTCCAAAATATATTGTTTACACAACCCAATATTTGGCAATGAATATATTAAAATAGTTGAATCACATGCTCTAATTCCCTCTTAGGTGTTATCCCTTTAGGAGCCTAAAACACTCACTTGTATTCATATATAAACCCTTTCATTTGTTGTCTTTATTCTTTAGTACACCCCTCAAGGGATTCCTTTTCCTTAATTTACTCCTCACTGAACTAATTTTCTCTTAAAAATAGTAATACATATTTATTTATAGAAATAATGAAATTCTTGGCTTGTGTGGTGTTTATTGGTGAAATATTAGACTTTCCTGTATGCACATTAATTATGAATGATTTTACGTCCGTGACATGGTGGTACTCTTTAGCACTATGCATGAAGTCTACATCTTCCACATACATGTAAGGACTCCCAAGCACAACTCCACCTACATCAAGTGGAACTAGACCATATTTTAATTCATGAGTAAGATTAATATTGATATAAGCTTCTATTCTGAATTATGTTGTTACCATAGTTTCCACATCCTTATTTACACATCCAATGGGTAAGGGATAGGACGATCTAAAAACTGCAATCCAAGTTTGTTGACTAGAATCACTTTTATGATATTAGGCTATGAACATGAGTCAAACAATGCATTGATCTTGATATTATTGAGCTAGGACTTAATGTGAAAGAGCTGGGTCTTCTCCTTCTCTTCCTAATGATAAGAGATACTTAGATTCATCTCTTTCTCCCCTAAGGTACAAATAATATCCTCATCCATGTAGGATATATTTTCCACTTAATTACTGGAATATGTGGGAAAATTATTCATTTTCTTCCTATCCTTCTTCAGATACTTTACGTTCATCTCTAGATGTAATTACAAAAATTTTCCTATAAGTGACCTCAATGTTGAAAATATAGCTAATATCATTGTAATGATGTGTAGTGGCCATTTCATTTTTTTCCCTTTCACCATTTCCACTTCTTCATCCCTTCCTTGGAAGCTTCTTAGTGCTATTTTTGTTTTGAACCACTTGAATTCCTCTTCTATTCACCTATGTATTCTATAAATTGTGCCTATACATAAACCTTATCCATTGTTATTTAATTGAAATACATCACCCACTTTTATATATTGTTTTGTAGACCCCCTCCATACCTAAGGAGTGTACCTATGCTCTTAAGTGAGATACACAACATGATGCCCATCTTCCTAAATTCAACTGTGTACTCTTGTACACTCTATCCTCCCTTGTGCGTAAAGTAGTTACTTAAAATCCATTGGTTCTATATGTACTCGATAGAGAAAATTTAGGACTGTATGAGGGTTTTAAATTCTTCCCACCTATTTATTGCGGAATAACCATCCATCCTAAGTGTCTTTGTATGGATTTCCAAATGATTTAGGGCATGGCCCTCTAACTTCAATATAATATACAATATTTTATGTTCATCATATATGTGCTGAAAATTAAATAAAACTTCTAACTACTACAACCAATGACTTAATTAAATAATTTATCTCACCTTGATATGGTTTGCTTTCAACTTTTACTTCCATTTTTAATAGATAGTGAATGGTTCATGACACTCTAAGTCAATTACTCCTTTAATGTTATTTCCACGACTCCTTCTTAGGATCTTCTTAATCCCTTATTTCCCTATGACTTGACCTCTAAGTTGGAACCTCCACCATCTTTGATCAACACAATTTTTTTGTTTAGGGATGTCATAAGGAGGTTTACATTACAGTTCATATAAATTATATCTACAAGTTATTCTTCTATTTACAAAATATATCCTTATATGGACCTCAAGGGTTACTATGAACATATGCATTGGCCATTATTGGTGTGTCAAAACTTATTTCTTAAGCTATTTATTTAATCCCTACAACTTCCCATAAAATACCCAAATAAGCCTACTCTAATACCAATATGATTGATAAAATACGATGGATATTCCGATGGACAATTCATCATAATAATTATAATAAAAAGATATGTAAATATATAGGTCAAGGGTTAATTTCCTTATATTCTATACTTATTAATTATTTTTTTCCACTTATGCATGCTATATATAAAACAAGGAAAATAAAGGACAATAAAATATAATCATGCACCAACAAAAATGAATGCAAGATGTTCTTTGGAAAACCCTTATAAAATAATACCCAACTAGAAGATGATCCTTCTTTGATCTCTCTTTCTTTTTAATGGAAATAATGCATGTGCAAAGGAGAATGCTCTTTTTTTGTAATTTCCTCAAACTTGTCACCTTTTACGCTACTACAAAACACTAAACTCACTTTATTATACTTTGTCACTCCCACTCCTGAGTTACTTTTCTCTACTTTGGAACAAATTACAATTTTAAATGAATGGAACCCACTTTCCTCCTAGTGGCATTGTTATAACATAGCACAATAGCCAACTAAGGGACAAGTTTGACTCCTTCAACTCTCAACTAGAGTTACAACTTTGATCCTTCTAGAGTCTTATTCATAGTCTGAACATAGCTATCCCATTTTACATGAGTAATAAAGGATGACGTGGAAATATGTCAAGCCATTATCATCAAACATACCAGGTCAAATTTCATGAGGCATAATGTTTAAATATGAAATCTTATTAATGCAATTTTTTCATAATTAGAAAGTTATCCGAGTGTATAATAGCATGATGGGTCCATCTATAAAAAGAGAAAAATTTACCCATGAGAAACATCATTTAAGACCTCAAAATTTTCTTTGAATTTTATAGGCCCTAATTCTCCAGATTGGATATTTCTAATCAAATTAATCCTGTAAGTTAACTCCTCTATATTTTCCTCTCTAAAATCATCGGGGTGGATTTAAAATTACATAGTGATCCAATCTCAACAATTTACCTCTTTACATATCCTTGAATCTTTACCCTTTTGATCATCCCTTGATTGAAGTATATTTTTCATTCAAGAGATTTAAACTTTATAGTGCTCCCTTCAAATATTTTAGGGAATCATTTCATTGGGTATCAATTGAAATGTTAAACCTTGCCCTAATTATGTAAAATATTCCTTCTTTAGAGATCACCATTAAATTTTCCTTTCCAATCCATGCTAAATAGGAATATGTTTCATCATTACCATGTCATGGAAATCATTTTCAAGGAGTATATCTCATGAAATTTATAAACAACACACTAGTGTAAGTCCTTGAGTTTGGTCCAAAAACAACTTGGTTTGGGTTAATTCTTATTTCATGGTACGTTAGGCACATGGAAGTTTGAATGTGTGAGACATAGCCATTTCATGGTGAGTGGAATATTTCCATCAAGGGTCTATGATTTCATTATTTATGAATGTGATTCTTTTCCTAAGCCTCACTAAGGGATCTACCAAAGAAGTACCCTGCAGTAACAATGTTGTGTAGAGCTTTGCACCATATTGTACTTTTAAGGTTTTCATTCTCCAATTTATTTATTTATTTTGTAGAACATGATTTGTTATTAGAGGTTTATATTGGATTTATTAACTTTCATAATAGTGTTGTAGATCAATAATGTATGACTTTGGATATTTTTTATTAAACTTTGATATATGAAATTTGATATAACATATAGTGACAGGATTTTCCATGCATTCTGAAATTAAATTATTAACCATGATTTATGCTAAAATTATGCCTTAGGTTCAATCCCATTAGGTTATTTCTTTATCCTTTCCTATTTTTCTCTTATCATTTGGTGCCCATGTTTTTATCATCCATATGTCTAATAACCCTTATTAGTATATGCATGACTAAATTTGAGCCACATAATCCTCTCTTAATATTTTTTCCAGACACGTCCTATAGAGGTTCCTATCATTATTTATGTTTCTTAATGGTTACCTATGCATATTGTTGCTAATGTCCCAATGCATATTGTTGGATTGTTTTCTTCAATCCCAATTAAAACCATTGCAATTTATCTTGATCCTTATCCATTAACATTAATTTCCTTTATTTTGAAACCTTATACCCTTTCAAAATATATTCCTAGGTGCACATAAATTGCCCAATTCTTTTTCTACATTTTCTTTGCATAGTTTTTTTCTGTGTGCTTGGAATGTGATTGCATGAGCCACTCATTTTCTCCATTGTAGAATAAATTTATCTATTTTTCATGCTTTCCAAAACATGAAAATGACACTAAAAAAAAATGAAGAAAAAATGGGAAAACTACTTTGATTTATATCTGATCCAATTTTAGTGCGAACTGTTAGTCTTTGTTTCCCTTGAGCATAGCACCTATTCGTATTATTCTCGTATATTTTGGGATGTATTATTATCCGTGAAGTTGTAGCATGATTCTTAGCTTATAATTATTTGATTGGATATTCTTCTAGTCATTATGGAGAAATATTGAATGCCCCAATGTTGTTGCATTATCTCATTGGTTTTCTTAGTGTTAGTGTGACCTATTTCATCATTATGAAATGTTATATGTTCAAGGGAGGTTTTGAGTCTAAGTTATCCCTTCAAGATTTTGATAAAACTTTCTTTTTTACCATCCCTATGTTTGCTTGTATTTGATGGTTCTTTTATTTTACATAAACTTCTTGGCTTTTGTTTCATGTCAATTGATGTGGGACACTATATGTCCCTCCTTTTAATGGATATATCCCTATTGATGCCAAATTATTATCTGGGAAATTAGTGTAGAAAATCTAGTATAACCTTGGGGCTTGTAGTCATTAGTAGTAGGTTCCCTCGAGAACAACTATGGGTTTATTTTATTAACACTTTCTTGATTGATTCTCCAAATTTTTTAATTTAGATCTTTTATTCATGCTTGCAAGATTATACCTTCACCTCAAGGTCCATTTTAATTATTAATGGGCTCCCACACAATTTTAATCACTTTTCCTCAATCAATGGTAATTAGATGGATTCTATCGTGCTTGAAATTATTTCATTTATTTTCATGATGTAGATTCATACAATCATGGAGTTGGTGTTAAATAAATTGAGTTGAGTACATATTCCAATGGTGCTACCTTCCTAAGATGCACATGATTGTTCCACTAATTACTGATTAATTTTAAGATGATATCACGCTCTCCTTATTACTACATGTCCTCCTACCATATATTGTGATATACATTTTCTTTGTATCTACTTATGGCTATGTTCCTTTTGGATATGGATCCACTATGTATTTTTTATATACTATATGGATTTGTAGTCTATTTTGTTGGTATCCATGATTATTGATATATATGAGCATTTGTATTCCCACATTGCGGATGATAAATCAAAAACTTAAAATTATCCTCTTAGAGGTGGAAACCTCCTTTACATTACATAAATGAACAATTCTTGGATGATTCAAATGAAAAAACCTCCTTCCTATATCTAGGAGTCTAAAGGATCACAATATAATTAGAGCCGACATAACAATAATAATGTAAGGGCACAAAAATAACAATAGTGGGCTTATATGGTGCGCAATAATTACAATGTGGGGTCTACATAGGCACAACAATAACAATAAAGGGGCTACACTAACAATAAAAATTAGGAGATACACTAGTATTATAGGGACATAACATGCCCCTCTCCTTCAAAAAAGTGGTGTCCTCAATGCTTGAGTAGTTATGGATGCTTCAGTATAAAATTCCCATCCTCCTATGTGCAATATTCAGCGAGTAAGTTCTTCCACTTTATGAGATATTTGAAATTGATCGATTTTGTAGTTGTCTAGTTCTTGTTTCCATGAATGCTTCATGTTCCAATATGATTTTTCCTTCCTCGTCAAAATTTGTAAATATTGTTTGAAATGGGAGATTTTCACCGATAACCTTCTTTAAGCATGAACCATTGGAAACTAGGTGCACTCGAGAAGATGCAAGAAGCTCCAATTTGTATTCCATAGTACCAATCTTTCGCAACACTTTTTAAGGACCATAATAATTTGGTGATAATTTATCATCCTTCTTAGCTTGCTTGAGGGAATTATTTTTTTATGGTTTTAGCCGTAAAAATACCTACTCGTCTACATAAAAACTTATTTCCCTGTCATGTTTATATGTCTGTTGTTTCAATTGATTCTATGCCAAAGTGAGGTTATCCTTTAAGAGTTGGAGAAATCTTTTTTATGCTCAATGTGATGTTCCACTACTTGCAGCTTAAAATTTTCTCTTAAATATTATGTGATGGAGGGTGGAAGATATCCATTTCCATAAATGGGGTCATTTTTGTTGTAGTATGGAAGGAAGTGTTATACCACTATTCAGCCAGAGGAAACCACTTGAACCATTGTTTATGTTTATTAGATAAAAAGAAATGAAGATATGCTTCTAAAAAATTGTTCACTATCTCATTTTTCCCATTATATTGAGGATGATAAGATGAGCTATGAGCTAATTGAGTACCTAGATAGGAAAATAATTTTGTCCAAAATTTTCCAGTGAAAATGGGATCTCTGTCACTTACAATAATATGTGAGTTTAATCTAATAAATTTTATTCATTAGGAAGCATTTCTTGTTTTTTTTTTTCCAAACCTTCCATGTCTACTTTTAATCCATTCTTCAAATCTACCATGTTGCCTTTGATTTTTTCTTCCATACCATTCTTCAACTCTTCCATGTTTCCTTTGTTTTTTTATTCTATACCATCTATCTTATCTTCCATGCAATCCTTCAAACCATATATCTTAGCTTCCATTAAATTTTTGGTTACTCTTTTCGAGAGCGAAATTTCTTGCACTTGGTCTCATAATCTAGATATATTATCTTGTGTTTCTTCCTCTTCATGCATTATAGTAAAGCTTTCTGAGGACTTAATGGGTGTACAATTAATTTCTTTGGGAGGAACATTAGAACTAAATATTGACATACATGCTTCAATGTGCCCTTTAAATCACTTCAAATTCAATTTTCAAACAAAATTTATGCAAAATTAAAAAAAAATACACACATTTTTCATGATTTTTATGATCGCTATATTGAAACAGTTGTATCTTTGTGATTTTGGATCTCTAATATCTGAACTTTGGTCCAATGGTAGCCCTCTAGTTCTTATATCTAATGCCACAAGTCAAACCAAATTTGTATTCTTCAAGATAAAATTATGACAAATCTCTGACGATGACCAGATTATGGGTTGGTTCAGCAGTGTGAAGTTGTAAGGAATTCCACCTATCACTGTTTAAACGTTTGACTCTGAAATTCATACAAGAAAAACTGCAGTCCATTCTATTTTTTCCCCTTTTTACAAAATTCAAATCTGCTTCCTGAAATGAAAGTTATGACGATTTTCCCTCGGTTTCCTATTTGAGATGAAATTACAGATCCTGCAAAAGCCCTAACTTCATTAGATCACATATCTTGTTAGATGATCAAAAAATAATTTTTATCATAGGTTATAGTATTTGAATAAAATAATTATTAATTTAAGATATTAAATTAATAATTATTATTCTAGAATATTTAATATATTTGTGAGATATTTAGAATTAAAAATTTGTTATTAAAAATTAGGACTCTAGAAAAGAGTCGTTTCCTAGGCTCTAAGTTAGGAGTGAAGTTAGTAGAGTGGTTAGAATCTCATTTATTGTAAATGGACACTTGTTTATTTTCCAAGTGATCCATAACTAGATTAAGTTAGAGCATAGAGCTTATAAATAGGTTAGTTTCCTATTTTCATTGTAACGTGTAATGAGAGAATGTGAGAGTGAGTTTACGTGTGTAAACTCCTGCAATTTGCCCTGTAATATTTTTGCTTGATCAATAAAGTTGTGTGTCTGAGGACACTTCTACACTTTCATGTGGTATCGGAGCCACAGTAATGCAGTGAGGAGGAGATTCCAGCTCTACCAGGTCGTGGAAAACTCAACTCCGTTGAAGTGATCAACAAAATATTGGTATGAAATTTGCAATATTTTTTTGATTTTAGATCTGCAAATTATAAAATCATTTTTCAAAGGAGCAAATACATATTTGTGTGAATTTGTGTGAGAGTTTTGTTGTAATAAAAAAAAAGGGCACTGTCAATCCTCCATTACCCAAAGAAAAGCTAGAGAGTGGGTCTTGCTTCTCGTTTATTTTCACCTACCTCATGTCCGCCCCTCCAAAAGCCATTTGCAAACCTTTCATTTTTGAAATATCAATTTTGAACAGTGTTTTGAACATCAACTTTTGAACATGGACTCCGATTACCATCGAACAGTGTTTTGAATATCGACTTTTGAACATCGACTTCATGTGTAATTCTGCCCAGATGAATTAAACATCGATTCAACACTTTCTTCCTTTAAATGATTAGAACCAGCGTTTGAAACAAAATTTCTGTTTAATTCAAGCCAGTGTTTCACCACATCAGCGTTTAATTGCGAAGTCAGCTAGAATTTCATAAATTTAATGTGGTATGAACCAGCGTTCAGTCAGCGTTTCGACTCCAGCAATAACTAGCGTTGATTTTTGCATTGATTAATAACCAGCGTTCAGCCCATTTTCTGTGTTTGACATCGATTGAAACAACGTTTTTTAGTTTTCCAGCATTTGAAATCAGTGTCCTCAGCGTTTGGCATGGAAAGAGCCAGTGTTCACGTTTAATTGGCATCAACAACATCCACTTCTGCACTTGCGTTTAAGAACCCGCTTTTTTTTCAGCATTTTTTTTCATGTGGAGTTTAAGAACAACGTTTTCTAAAACATCGATTCAGCAATGCCAGCACTGAAACTAGCGTTGCAATCTGCAATTGAAATATTCTCTTTCGATTGGTGGAAGCTTGGTAGGAAGATCAATTTTGAACAATCGATTCTGAACCAGCATTGAATGAAGCATTGAAATCTATTTGACATTTGATTGGTGGAAGCTTGGTAAGAAGATCCACATTTAGTTTTTGCAATATATCATTGAAGCAAATTGTTCACATTGTAATTGGTTTTTTTTAATTGTGATTTGTAAATGAAATCATATTTGGAGAGATAAGGAAGTTCTTTGTGGCAGATTGGGAGGAATTTGGAGAAATAAGTAGATTTTTTTGGTAACATTTTCTAATTGGAGTAACAAGGGTATTATTTTTTTTTTGGAGTAATAAGGATTTTTTTGTTTTGTAAATTTGTTTATGGAGTGACAGTGTGACTCAAAGTAATTTTACTTTGAGGGGGGGTTATTTTTTTTACCAGATTGTGCAAAAGCACCATTGTAAAAGTCAAATTTTGAAAGTTGCCTTGTAAAAATTTGAGAAATTGACTAGAGCCAAGTGCAAAGCTCAGTCAATTTTCTCCTGTTTCGACGGCTATTTGAAGGTCAAGGCCAAGCCCCGATAGTTTTTTTTTTTGCGTCGTGTGTTGTTGTTGTGTTGCACATCTTGATTTTTTGGAGCTTGATTCGTGGTGTGAAGTCTTAACACTACAATGTCTAAGTTGATTAATTTCTTTTCTGATTCTGACAAACTTGAAGGCTCAAAATATTACAAAACATGGCAACGCCTCATCGAAAGCACTCTTGTTTATAATGAACTATGGAATGATATTTGTGATGGAGATGTAAAGCCAAATAAACCTATAGATGAAGCTGCACTAGCAAAATGGGAAGTTAAAAATGCCAAAGCATTAGCTCTCATTAAATCCTTTGTCAATGATGAAATATATGTCCATATCGAAAATGCTAAAGATGCATGGTCTGCTTTGAGAACTTTTAAAACTTGTTTGATACTCAGCCTCAATCAAAAAGAGTTGATCTACAATTAAAATTGTTGCGTCAAAAATTGACTGAAGAAGGAGATATTCTTGAATACATCTCCAGACTTAAGAATATTAAGCAGGAAATTGTTAATGCTAGTTTTCAAGCAGTTGATGATAGTTTTATGGTCACAATTTTAATTGTTGGGCTTCCTTCTTCTTACACACATTTTTTAGAAACTCTACAACTCACTGGAAAGTTAGAAAAGCTAAATTTTGATGAACTCTATGAAATGTTGACTCAACATGATAAAAATTTTGGGAATAAAAAGAAAGTTGGTGAAAATTTTTTTCTCACAGAAGTCAGTACTAGCAACTCCCCAGCTGACAATTCCAAAAACAAAGGAAAAGGTAATTTTAATAAAAATCAAGTAGCGCAAGGTCATGGTCACAGTCAACACAGAGGAAACAACTCCAACAGAGGCTCCAATTCAGGCAGAAAAAATTCTCAAGGCAGAGGAAACAATCAAAACAGAGGATCTCAGCAAGGCACAGGACATAATCCAGGAAGAGGACAATCTCAAAACAGAGGAGAAAACAGAGGTCGATGAAAGTCTCAAGGTAGAGGACAATCTCAAGGAAGAGGCACTGATTTGAGTCAAATTGTTTGCAGGCGATGTAACAGAGTTGGTCACTATGCTTCAGATTGTTGCACATATATCAATAAAATTTCTAAGTTTCAACAGCCTTCAGCACAATTTGCAAATGATTAAGATCAAGATGATAATGACTCAGAATATGTCTTCACTTCTTCACCAGCAATCAAACTTTCCTCTTATGTTAAGAGTGATTATGAAGATGCTTGGATTTTGGATTCAGGAGAAACTCAGCACATGACCTGTAGACGAGATTTCTTTTGGAATTTTCAAGAGTGCCATATTAACTCCATCTTTCTAGCAGATGATACAAAACATACGTCTTATGGAAAAGGTGCAGTCAAAGTTTGTCTCCCTGACATTGGAGAAAAATTGATTTCCAATGTGTGGTATGTTCCCACCTTTAAGAAAAATTTTTTGTCTTTGGTCATGATTCGACAAGTAGGACATCAAATAATTATGGAAGATGGCTTAGTTAAGATTAATTTAGTTAAACAGAAATTCCAAACAGTGATGACAGGATATGAAGACGGAAAACTTTTAAGGATGAAAGGAACAGTTATTCCAAGGCATTCTGATTTTGCAGGGGCATTTACTACAAAAATTTCACCTATAAGATTATGGCATGTAAGATATGAACATTTGAATTTTGACAGTCTTTCTCAATTGTAGAAACAAGGGATGGTTAAAGGACTTCCGACTTGAACAAAGAAAATGCTAAATGTGAAGCATGCATTTATAGCAAACAGAGTCGAGAAAGTTTTCCAACAAGTACATGGTGCGCAAACAGGCTGCTGCAACTAGTTCATAGTGATGTGTGTGGTCCACTTCAACCCTCATTATGTGGTTGCAAATATTTCTTGCTATTTATTGATGATTTCAGTAGAATGACTTGGGTTTACTTTTTGAAAAACAAGTCAGAAGCATTTGAGAAATTTAAAATCTTTCGACAACTTGTTGAAAATGAGGTCAAAGAAAAGATAGGTACTCTCAGGACAGATAATGGGGGAGAATTCAACTCAAATGAATTCAAAACTTATTGCAGTGAAAATGGCATTAGAAGGCATCTTACGAATGTTTACACTCCACAGCAAAATGGAGTCATAGAAAGGATGAATCGCACATTGTTAGGCATGGCGAGATCCATGTTAACTTTCAAAGGGTTAAGTCCAACATATTGGGTAGAAGCAATCCATATAGCTGTCTATCTAAGAAATAGATCTCCAACTGCTTCGTTAGAAGGAATCACCCCTTATGAAGCTTGGTTTGGTTTCAAACCTAAAGTTAAACATCTTCGAGTTTTTGGATCCATCTGTTATGCCTTAGTTCCCAAATAAAAGAGAACTAAGCTTGATTCAAGAAGTTTAAAATGCACCATGATTGGCTATTCAGATGAAAATAAAGGGTATCGTCTTTTGACCAATGGAAAATTTATTGTGAGCAGGGATGTCATTTTTGATGAAACAGAGAGTAAGAGTGTTGAAGAAATAAAAAGTCTTCTTCACAAGTTAGAAACTAAGGGCAGTAAAAGGAAAGGAAATATGCAAAGTCAACCAACTTCACAAAATTGGTATGAATTTTTTTTTCCTTCCTCTGAAGATGAGTCATTCAGTCCAACTACTTCAACAAAGTCATCTGGGTCTTCTAGCAGTTCATCAGCGTCTCCAAACAGCAACAATTCTTCTGACAGTGATTCTCCAGATTCACCACCTGAACGACGAACATCAGTTTACATTAATCCCCTCTACAATGACAGAGACTTCTCAGAACCTAAAACAAGTGAGCAACAACTTCCAAAATGGGCAGTTCAACTCTTGAAAGATGTAAGGCCTAATGAACAAAACAAAATAGGAACAAGGGCATCAAAACGAAATGAACGCAATGTTGCTTTAATAGCAAATGATTTTACTGAACCTTCTTCTTTTCAAGAGGCATTAAAACATAAAGCATGGCAACAAGCAATGGCTGATGAGTATCAGGCAGTTCAAGACAACAACACTTGCCAACTTGTTGATTGTCCTCAGCATGTTAAACCTATTGGATGCAAATGGTTTTATCAAATTAAGTACAAGCAAAATGGTGATATTGACAAGTATAAAGCACACCTTGTTGCTAAAGGATTTGCGCAGCAGGAAGGAATTGATTATGAGGAGACCTTTGCTCCCACAGCCAAATGGAACACCATCCGCCTCAAACTTGCCTTAGCAGCTCAGAAAGGGTGGAAAGTTCATCAAATGGATGTCAAAAGCGCTTTTCTCAATGGAGATTTACAGGAAGATGTATACATGACACAACCACCAGGGTTTGAAGTTAAAGGGCAAGAACATAAATTCTGCAAATTAATCAAGGATTTATATGGATTAAAACAAGCTCCCCGCGCTTGGTATGCCAAAATGGATGAATACCTTCGCAAAGTTGTTTTTCATCGCAGTGAATCTGATGATACTTTGTATGTGCGCCAACAGGGAAAATATCTGGTCATTCTCATTATGTATGTTGATGATTTTATCATTACAAGCAACAATGATGATCACATTGAACAAGTGAAAAAGGAGTTGCATGCAGGTTTTAAGATGACAGATTTGGGACTACTTCACTACTATCTTGGAGTTGAAGTATTCCAACGTCCACATCAGATCTTCATTTCTCAGAGTAAATATGCAGCAGAAATTCTTCAGTGATTTGGAATGCAGGATTGTAAGCCTGTCCTTACCCCTATGGAACAAAACTTAAAACTTTCAAAATTTGAAGGCGGGGGGGAAATGGACAGCACGACTTACAGATAGTTGATTGGAAGCTTGATTTATTTGACAACCACTCGTCCTGATCTATCTTATGCAGTCAGTATTCTTTCACGTTTTATGCAGGAACCATTAGACAGCCACTGGAATGCATCCAAAAGAGTTCTTCGATATATCCAAGGAACAAAAGATTTTTGTCTTCTTTACAAAAAGACTAAAAATTTTGTACTTGGTGGATTTTCATATGCTGACTTTGCTGGTAGTATTGATGACAGAGCATCAACCTCAGGTTACTTAATGAACATGGGGTCAGCTGCAGTTTCCTGGAATTGCAAGAAGCAAACTACAGTGGCCACTTCTTCAGCAGAAGCAGAGTACATTTCAGCATGGGAAGCAGCATGTGAGATTGTTTGGTTACGTTGAGTTTTACAAGACTTGGGGATTCCTCCAGCAGAAGCTACTTAATTATTCATCTACAATCGATAAGCAATAAAGCTTGCCAAGAATCCAGTTTTCTATTCAAAGACAAAAAATGTGGACACCAAGTATCATCATATAAGATCTCTCATTGCAAAGGACGTCATCAAGCCAGTGTTTTTCCCTTCAGAAGATCAGACCTCCGACATTTTCACAAAACCTCTTGGTAGAATAAAATTTACTAAGTTCAGGGATGAACTTGGTATCTGTTGCAATGTATCTTAGGATCATAGGGGGGAATGTTAGATGATCCAAAAATAATTTTTATCATAGGTTATAGTCTTTGAATAAAATAATTATTAATTTAAGATATTAAATTAATAATTATTATTCTAGAATATTTAATATATTTGTGATATATTTAGAATTAGAAATTTGTTATTAAAAATTACGACTCTAGAAAAGAGTCGTTTCCTAGGCTCTAAGTTAGGAGTGAATTTAGTAGAGTGGTTAGAATCTCATTTATTGTAAATGGACACTTGTTTATTTTCCAAGTGATCCATAACTAGATTAAGTTAGAGCATAGAGCTTATAAATAGGTTAGTTTCCTATTTTCATTGCAATGTGTAATGAGAGAATGTGAGAGTGAGTTTACGTGTGTAAACTCCTGCAATTTGCCCTGTAATATTTTTTCTTGATCAATAAATTTGTGTCTGAGGACACTTCTGCACTTTCATATCTAAAATTATAGCGAACCAAGATATAAAATTCATACATGCGGTTCACCAACATTTCGACTCCATGTGGTTTTAATTTCAGCTTCTGAAGCTTCATACAAAAAATGTTATAGCAAAAATTCCAGTATGTCTTGTTTGAAGAAGTGAAACCTTAGAATCCAAAGCTCTGATACCAAACATTATGCAACGAGCTCACAAAATAGAAGAAAATATAGATCAACAACTTAAAAATTATCCTCTTTGAAGGGGAAACCTCCTTTACATTACATAAATGAAAATTTTTTGGATGATTCAAATGAAAAAAACTCCTTTTTATAAATAGGAGCCTAAGGGGTCACATTCTAATCAGAGTCAACATAACAATAATAATTTAAGGGCACAACAATAACAATAGTGGGATTCTATGGGGCACAATAATAAAAATAAGGGGATACACTAGTATTATAGGGACTTAAATATATATATATATGGTTGATTTTTCCATATAGGTACTTCTTAGTTCCTTGACCTATGGGACTCCTCATTCATACACTCATGATTAGTTTATATTGTAATTTGTTTCAACCCTTAGTTTCTCTTCTAACCTCACAGGTTAGGGCCATCTATGTTAGGTCCCTATATTACTAATGTAGTCCCTTACTATTGTTAGTGTAGCCCCCTTATTGTTATTTTTGTACCCCTGTAACCCCAATATTGTTATTATTGTGCCTTTACATTATTATTGCTAGGTCTTCTAAGATTATATTGTGACCCCATGGACTCCTATATGCAGAAGGAGGTTTTGTAATTTGTATCATACAATAATTTTTTGTTTATGTAATGTAAAGGAGCTTTCCCCCTTGAAGTGTCTTATTTCTAAGGCATTCATCTCTCTTTTCTTCCATTTTTGGAGCTGGTTTCATAACATTTGGTATAAGAGATTTGGATACTAGGGTTTGGCTGCTACAAACAGGTCATCATGGAATTTTCTCTATAAATTTTTTTATATGAGGTTCAGAAGCTGAATATTTTAGCATGCAAAACAAAAATCCCTAGGAACATCGTGTAAAAATTTCAGATCTTGGTTCACAACATTTCTAGAGATATGATCTTTGGAAGTTAGGGTTTTTGCAGGCTCTTGAATTTCATCTGAAAGTGATGACCGTGGGAAAATCATCATAAATCTCTCTCTAGGCATCAGATTTGAATTCAGTAAAATGTGGCCATAAGTACATGAAATGTAGCTTTCTCTGTATCAATTTTAGAGCTGAAGGACGAAAAAGTGACATGTGGCATGTCGTACAAGTTCTCTCTACTAAACTAGTCCATAATTAGGCCATTGTGGGAGATTGGGAATAACGTTGCCTTGAGGAATCCAAATCAGGTCAGACCTATGGCATTGGAAATAAGATTAGGAGGGCTAATAAAAGACCAAATTTTAGATATTGAAGATCCAAAATCACAAAGATAATTCAGTTTGAATATCGAGCTCCTCAAAAGCAAGAAAAATGTGTGTACCTGTTTTCAAATTGCATAATTCCTGTTTGAAAAATCAGTTCGAAGTGATTCCAAGAGCATATTGAAGCATAGATATCAGTATTGGGTTCTAAAATGCCCCCTAAAAGAAATTCAACACCCATTAAGCCCACAAAATACTCTACTATGACTCATGAAGGTGAATAATTGCAACATGATATATCAAAAATACAAGAGCAAGTGCACCAAATTTCACTCTCGCAAAGAGCAACAAAAAATGAAATGGATTTTTTGAAGAAAGGCATGGAAGCTAATATGCATGGTTTGAAGAAGGACATGGAAGCTAATATGGATGGTTTGAATAAAGGTGTGGAATATAAGATGGATGGTTTGAAGAATGGCATGGAAGACAAGGAAGAAAAAATGGAAAACATGAATAATGTTATAAAAGCATACATGGAAGGATTGAAAAAGTTGATACAAGAAATGATTCCTAATGGCAAAAAGATAGTAGAGGAAACTCATGATGAGAACAAAATAAATTTTAATCATGATTTCATAAACTCTAATTTTTTATGGAAGACCCATCATATTCAAAATATCGATATTAGGAAGTTTGATGGCAAGGATCCCGTAACATGGATATTACAGATGGAGAAATATTTTGATCTCAATAATGTGCAAAACACACAAAAGGTACGCATTGCAACTTTATATTTAGAACAAAATACATTTTTATGGTATCAACGACTTTTCTCTCATAAAACAATTGTCACTTGGTCAATTTTTACGGAGGAAATGATAGCACATTACGAGGATACAAAGAGAAAAACATTTTTTAGCCAAATGATAAATATCAAACAAAACTGTTAAGTGGTGGAGCACATTAAGGACGTAAAAATATTGAATATAAGGGTAACTAATATTCCAGAGAAACACAGGATTGATGTCTTCATAAGACTTTAAAGGATAACAGCCAACATGAGGTTCACATTTGGGAACCTGATTCATTGGAGAAGGCATTTAGGTTGGCAAGAAAAATCGAATGTAAAATTATGGCGACAAGGAAGCCTACCACTCACATCTATAAATATGGAAGTGTTATTACTCCTATACTTCCACAACCTAGAAGGTTGACACCACAACAATTGGAATAAAAAATATCAAAATGCCTTTGCTACAGTTGTGATAGAAAATACACTAAAGGTCATAAGTGTGCTGAGAAGAAATTATTTTACATATATTGTGAGGA
Source organism: Pinus albicaulis (assembly GCA_034641835.2). NCBI lineage: Eukaryota > Viridiplantae > Streptophyta > Pinopsida > Pinales > Pinaceae > Pinus > Pinus albicaulis. Next base: position 776,857,510 of record CM076584.1, on the reverse strand, counting down.
GGAGGAAGAAAATGAACAAGAATCTTCAAAATAAGAAGGTATACACGTGTTCAAACTTGCAATAGGTATTTGTTTACTCTCAAAAACTGTCCTTTTTCCTCTTCTTCATCCATTTTTGTGCCATAATATAATAATATCTTGAATGAATTTTGATAAAAAAAACGAATGAAATAGTCTTGAAATGGTTTAATCGTCCAAACTAATTCCCATTTCTTGTATGATGAAAATAATAGATAAAACAATAATTGTTCCCAAAAAGGAAGATCAGGATCTAATCAAGGGAAAAGAAGGTGCGTTAAAGGTGGTCAAATCAGAAGACGAATCAGCGAGAATGAGCAATTTCGCGAAGATAGCAATATGTTATGAATCCCTCAAGATCCCATGATCTTGAGGGATCGCATTTACCTCTTCATTTAGCTATAAAGGAATGAGAAGAAAATGAAGACGGACATGATGACATAGGAGAAAGTGGAGAATGTAAATCAAATCATATCACATATTGTATCATGTCTCTTTCATTTATGTATCATTTTATAATGAATAGAACGTAGTTCTAAAGGAAAGTATTGTATTGTAATGACTGTGATGATTAATATATAATTTGTGTTTCTATTCATTCGATTGTTCTAGAGAAACTAAGCAGTGTTCGTTGGCGGCTAAGGGCCCGGTCTCTGGTGAATCTCGATGTTGTTCTTTGTGCTATACTTTTCCATTTACTGCAAGTATATTATGCTTTTCTTCTTTACAGTGAATTACTTTTGATAATTTAGATTTCTATATTTATTCCCTTGATTGTGCATTTCCAATTTATTAGCTGCTTGTTAAAAGAACTGGCTTTGATTACTTAAATCATAGACTGTTATTTCCACTACTTTCCTTTTGTTTGATTGTTTAGATCCAGCTGAAAGAGCTCGGTTAATGCTTTAGTGCTCTCATTTGATTGAATTATTTAAATTCAAAATGAATCATAGTTTTGGGTTATAATGCGAAAATGAATCACTTTCTTTAAAGCTTCAGATTTATAATGGCATCTATATTCAATGATTGGTTTTACTGTTACTCTTTGTATGAATAGCTTGCACATATTGTGTACACACTTGAGATAAAAGGACTTACCCTATTTGATAATTAATGTGAGGCAATTAGGAGTTTTTAAAGACACCTGTTAGCACCCAAAATTTTGGCACTGTTGCCAGGGAGTGTGTTGCTAGTTTGAGTAATGTCTGATTGATGTTTTTTTTTTTCTATTGAGGGAGAATTGGGTATTAAAAATAGAAGGTAAGAACCTGCGTAGAGAACGAGTAAAATGCTCACTCAGCCACCCACTTTCTATAAGAATTGCATGATAATTTAAGGTAGGGATGAATGTTTGTATTTCTGCATGAATGACTAAGAGGGAAAGACCTGAAAAAGAAAAAATTCCTCCTGAACCTGAAAAACCTAAGGGACCGGTGACCCTTGGAAGATCAAATTTTATCGACAAAATCTTAAGAAAAGTTGAGTCTCAGTCATCAGTAGGACCCTGAATTGTTGCTGCCATGCATCCTATTGAATTCCTTCAAGCTGCAAGATCAACATCTGTAGCTAACGCTAAGATTCATAGTATGACTGAAGGGATTGAACAGAGTTTTCAAATACTGAAAATTCACAAATTTTCCCTTCACAAGAAGGAAATTCTTGCAACCTCCATGAAGGAGAAGGAGAGATAGGAAATCTTGAAATTAAATTATCAAAACCTAGATCTCCTCAAGTAGTGACTAAACAGAGGATAGTTAGTGTTCTAGATCAAGGTAGTGTTGTTAGAACTATTCTAGCCTCTTGTAGGAATAACTCTCCAACTCTGGAGATCCCTGAAGAATACTGGCATATTTTTGACCAAATGGCTAATAACCAACAACCTCAAAATTCTACATTGAAATACCCTATTTTTGACACAAATGTTAATGCCCCCATGAGGGCTATTCCATTACAGAACATTCCCACCTTTCATGGGCTAACTTCAAAAGATCCTGATGCATTCCTTTTCGAGTTTGATGTTTTATGCAGGGGTTATTATTACACTACCGACCCCCAGAAGCTAAAGCTATTCCCCTCTACTCTGAAGGGAGCAGCTCTACGTTGGTTTATGGGACTTGGTGGAGGCACCATCAACGATTGGGACCAAACGAAAAAATATTTCCTTAAAAGATACCAAGATTATTGCCGAACTAGAGAACTAAAAGATGAAATTTTCCAAATGGTAGCTAAGCCTAGCGAGACTTTGGAAGAATATGTAGATCATTTTCAATATAATCTGAAAAGATATCCTTACACAAATCTACCTGATAAGTTTCTAAAAACCACACTGATTAAAGGTATGAAAGACCAATGGGTAGAGACACTAAATATAATGGGTAAAGGTGACATTTATTAAGAAATCTATAAAAATATTATAGATATGTGCTTTAAGTGTTCCAGGGGAAGTACAAGGATGAAACTAGTCAGACGTGATGCAAGCCCCAGAGACAACAAAGCCTCAGGAGGAAGCATTACACGAAGCAAAATCGGCAATCTGTTGGAGGATTTCAAGACTCATATCGCGGGGACCCTGACGACACAATTGGATGTCATGCAAGCTAAGAAAACGTAGGCTATATTATAATAGAATTTGCTATTTTCTTCCCCCATTGTAGACAGAAGCATAGTCATAAATAATTCCCCCTAGATGTGATACGAACATGTGCCATATGCACTAAAAAGCACACCACGGAAATTTTCCCATCACTCCCAGGATTAAAATCATTTTTCAAGGAAGCAGAAGAAGAAGTGGAACCAGTATATCTGTTGAACCAACGTCATCAATGGTGAGTGTGTCAGACAGGTATGCCTACCGATCTATCTTTGTCCTTTCCTTCCTCGCAATATAATTCTCAGTAATATTCAGGGGTGGCATGGTAGAATCAGCCACCCTTTTTGCCACCTCAAGCATTTTTTATGCCACCATGGCCCAATCAGTCAAATCCAAATAATAATAATTGGCCAAATTCCCTTTACCCACCACCATTCTGGTAGAACAATTCTTATTCCTCCCAATGGTCCCCTTCCACCTCACAAAATCATAACTTGCAATCAAATTGGAAAAGATATATGAACTAGCCTATGGGGACAGTTCCTCTGCCTCAACCAACTTTACCAACACATTATAAATTTCATTAGAATCCTCAATATAATGTACGACCGCAAATTCCATCTCAACCCAACCCAAATCCTAATAACATACCAGTTCAGTCAATACAAATCATTGAGGGTCTGGACCCTGAAGATGAGTTGAAAGAATGTAACGAGCTTAAGTTGAGATCTGGACACATAATCACTCTAGATAAGGATAAATATTTGCAGCCGGAAGAACCACACAAAAATAAGCCTTTGACTGTAGATGATCAAGAAATAAAAAAAGGGGAAGATATAGTCAGACAAAAAAATCCTGAACAAATCATAACCACTTCCCCGCCATTCCCAAAAATATTGCTGATACCACGCCCGATTAAATATCCTGACTTTGATCTTCTGGGTGAACTTAAGAAAATTTGTATTAAAATTCCCCTCCTCCGGGCTATCTAATATATTCCAATAAATGCCAAAACTATTATAGAATTGTGTATAAAGAAGTCTGTGGGGAAAACAAAAACAACCCCTATTGTCCATGTTGTGTGGACTTTGTCTGATTTATTACTAGGCAAAGAAATTCCTATAAAATATGAGCATCCCGAAAACCCCATTGTCACAGTCCAGATAAATGGTCATTCTTTTCTGAATGCTTTAGTTGACTTAGGGGTAGATCATCAATATTATCACAACTACAACTTGCGACATTCTTCCCATCACAACCTTGGAACCAACAACTACCTTATTACAACTAGTTAATCAATCATTCATTAGACTAGAAGGAACATTACAGGATGTGATGGTCTCTATTGAAACTTGGTAATACCCAGCGGATTTCTTTATTATTAATCATAGGAACTAGCTAGATGGACATCCCTTAATATTAGGAAGGTCTTGGCTAGCAATCGTTGATGCTTATATCCGCTACCGGACAGGAAGTATGACTATAACCAGGGGGAATGATGTGAAAATTTTAGCTTTATACCCTCCTACTCAGCCAAGCTTGACTATTATGAAAACCAGGAAGCAACCTGCAACATACTTAAAAGAAAATATTCAGTCACCATTGACTATGGTAGATTCCCTTGAATTCAAAAACCAAACTGAAGATGATGTCCTTAATACTTTTATCAATCATCCTACCACAGTATGAAGTTTGAAATGTCACATGACTAAAGCAGTCCTTGACAAAAAAATCGAAGAAGATCCCCTGAGAGATATCAATGATAAAACAATACCAACAACCACTGTTTATAATAGCAAACCTATCGAAATTGAGCCAGGGATGATCCTGAACATTAGCAGTAATTTGAGTGATGACCAGCAATAGAAACTTATTCAAGTCCTTAGGAAAAATAAAGGGTCTTTCGCTTGGGATTACTCAGATATGAAAGGGATTGACCCTCATCTATGCATGCATCACATCTACACTGAAAAGGATGCAAAAACCATTCGATAGTCTTATCGTAGATTAAATCCTCACCTAAAAGATATTTTTAAAGAAGAGCTTCAAAAAATGTTAGATGTGAATTTTATCTATCCTATATCTGATGGTAAATGGGCTTCTCCATTAGTTGTGGTTCCCAAAAAGAATGGGAAATGGTGAATATGTGTTGACTATAGAGAACTCAACAAGGCAACGTAAAAAGACCATTTTCCCCTTCCATTTATTGATCAGGTCCTAGATACACTGGCAGGGAAGAATTTTTTCTATTTCCTAGATGGCTTCAGTGGCTACAACCAAATTTAGATTGCTCCTGAAGACCAGGATAAGACCACCTTTACCTATCCATGGGGATCATTCGCCTACAAGGTATTACCTTTTGGATTGTGTAATGCACCTACCACATTCCAAAGAGCCATACTCAGTATTTTTCCATACTTGATAAATGAAGGATTGGAAGTATACATGGATGATTTCACACCCTATGGAGATGTTGAACAAGCATTATAGACATTGGAAAAAAATTTGGAACAGTTTATTGTTACTAGCCTATGTTTAAGTCACGAAAAGTGCCATATGATGATGACAGAAGACGTGATCTTGGGTCATTACATTTCAGCAGTTGGAATTCAGGTAGATCCGACAAAAATACAGATAATTATCTTACTAGCTACTCCCTGCACTCAAACAAAAGTACGTAGTTTTCTGGGATTTGCTGGATATTATCTTAGATTTATCAATAATTTTTCATAGATCGCTGCACCATTATATGCCTTAACAGGAAACAATGATCTCATATGGATTGAAAAATGGGATACTGCCTTTACAGATTTAAAACGGCTAGTATCAACAACACCAGTATTACGAGGTTCGAACAGGGATGTACCATTCCAGATTGCATCAAATGCATCACACAGCCATTGGAACAGTTCTTGACCAAGAAGAAGACAAGAAACCCTACGCTATATATTACATTAGCATAAACTTAACCCCTGCTGAATTGAATTACACAGTAACAGAGAAGGAGTTTTTAGCTATTATTTATGCTATTAACAAATTCAGACACTATATAACTGGATACCCTGTAATTCTATATATGGATCACTTTGATATTAAATAATTAGCTAATAATCCCATTATGAATGGAAGAGTGACATGTTCGTTGTTACTTTTGCAAGAATTTGATATAACTATAAGGGATCGACCAGGGAAGGAAAGCCTTGTGGCAAATTTCCTCTCCCGAGTGCCAAGAACAGATGACACAATAGCAGTAGAGGATCAGTTTCCGGATGAACACCTATTTGCTGTAACCGTGAAAACACCATGGTATGTAGATGTGGTGAATTATTTATCAGTAGGAAAACTACCTAAACATCTGACACCCAGAGAAAGGAAATCAATAGTACACCACATCACTCGGTTCTCCTGGATTGGAAGATACCTTTTTCACACAGGGGCTGATATGCACATCTGGAGGTGTATCAGGGAAGATGAAATTTATGATATCTTAAAATCCTGCCATGATGGACCTTGTGGTGGAAATTTTTCAGACTGCGGAACTGGACAAAAATTTTTAAAAATGGGCTACTATTGGCCCACGATTTTTAAGGATGCTAAGAAATTTGTTCAGGCCTACGATAGTTGTCAAAGGATGGGCTGCTCTGGCCAATCTGATGAAATTCCCCTGCATCCACAGCTGGTTATAGAACCTTTGAAGTGTTGGGAATTAGATTTTTTTGGGCCAATCAATCCATCATCCAACCAGAAATCATATATATTGGTTGCAACAGAATACGTAACTAAGTGGTTAGAAGCAGTAGCATTACCAAGATCCACAAAAGAAACTGTGATAAACTTTATTTTCAAAAATTTTGTACGATATGGGTTACCCAGAGAAATAATCACTGATGGAGGGCCGCAATTTGTAGGACATAAGATCGCTACTACACTAAAAAATCATCATGTTATTCACATAATTACCTCTCCATACCATTCGCAAGTGAATGGGAAAGTAGAAAGCACCAACCAAGTAATTGAAGCTATTCTAACAATGACAGTCTCATTGCACAGATGAGACTGTGCTACTCGACTGCCAGAAGCCTTGTGGGCATATCGTACAACTTTGAGGAATACTACTAGATACTCCCCATTTCAGCTGGTATTTGGTAAGGAACCTATTTTTCCCATAGAATTTGAGATACAAACACTAAAGACAACCCAGGAAGTGGGATTGGATTTAACTGAAGCTTGGATTAATAGATTACAACAAATAAATGAATTAGACAAAATCCGGCTTTTGGCTCTACAACATACTACACTTATTCAACAACAAAGAGCCAAATGGCATGAATCTCTGATCAAGAAAAAGAAATTTCATGAGGGCGACTGGGCACTTCTCTACGATTCTAGGTTTCAAGACTTCCCTGGTTATTTGCAGACTAGGTGGTTAGGTCCCTATGAAATAAAGGAAGTACATGACAATGGCACTCTTACGTTGACCACCCTTGATGGGTTTGATTGTTCCTTTAAACAAAATGGGCATCGGGTGCGCCTCTACCAAAGACCTCTTACAAGAGAATCTTTTTGCAGATACGCAAGGACTCCACCATGCAAGTTTTAGCTTCAGAATATAATCCTTCAGCAGCTTCATCTTTGTAAAAATTCATTTTTTTTGTAAACTGTAAATAGGATTGTTTATTCAATTTGTTTTTCTGCCTATTTTTTTGTCCCATCTTCGGAACAACACTTTTTGGTTTTGTTGTTCCATCTTCGGAACAACACTTTTTTATTTTGTTGTTCCATCTTCAGAAAAGCACTTTTTGGTTTTGTTGTTCCATCTTCGGAACAACACTTTTTGGTTTCATTGTTCCATCTTTGGAACAACACTTTTTCTTTTTTTTGTTCCATACTCGGAACAACACTTTCTGGTTTTGCTGTTCCATCTTCGGAATAACACTTTTTTATTTTGTTGTTCCATCTTCGAAACAACACTTCTTGATTTTGTTGTTCCATCTTCAGAACAACACTTTTGATTTTGCTGTTCCATCTTTGGAACAACACTTTTTGGTTTTGGTGTTCCATTTTCGGAACAACACTTTTTTATTTTGTTGTTCCATATTTGGAACATCATTCATTTTTGTTTTTTTTTCCAATTTTTGAACAACACTCTTGTTACTTGTACAATTTTTGTGTGTTCTGAACATCACCTTTTTTTATATATTTCACAAGTACCTCTTTCCTCTTATGGACTTATTCCTAGCTCATTTCAGCCTCATTTATTTTTATTTCTTTTATGGCCTGAGTACAGTACCTTCATGTGGATAAGAATTATGGATTTTATTAAAGTAGGTGAATATTTTTAACATTATGATCTTTGAAAAAGATAGCTTCTTGATGATAGACTTAAAACAATTGAAAGGGACACAATTATTTATATTTCACTTTATTGTACTGATATCTATTGTATATGATATTGATTGATCATATGTCTGGTTCTATTCTTCCTAGTTATAATTCTCTCTGTCTATTATAAATGGGATTATGGGTATAATTTTTCTTATTATTGATATGTTTGAACTTATTACACCATCCCTACTCTTAAGGAGTACTAAGCCTCCCTCTATTTATCATAAAAGTACGTAATGACAACTAAATTTTATCTACAGATAGAGCATAGGGGGTCTCATTAAGAGCTAGCCTACCATGTTCATAAGGATATAGCAATGTGACATTCCCACTCTGGCCACCACACCAGGGTTATGATCCATTGGATGGCTAGAACATCCTTGGAATAGGAGGTCTCATCATGAGCCGACCTGCTCACTTTTGCTACTTCCTAGCGAATGGCAATGTGGTTATCTGGTTACCACACCAGCACACTGGTCTCTTCTGTAGAAACATAAATAAAAAAAATTCAATTATAAATTGAGGATCTTGGCTCATATGGGTTAAAAAGCAACTCGATCAAAAGGCTATGGATGCCTGCTGGCAACAGAAGCTTTGATTATTGTATTGAATTTTTATTTCCATAATCAATAACTCTTATAATACCCTCTTCCCATTTATCCATTTTTCAAGAGATTATTTCCTCTAAATACTTCCCTACTTTTAACCTTTATGCATGCGTTTATGTTTTTACTTAATCATATCATACATAGTCAGAATATCGTCAGCAAAGCTTTTTTTTCATATTTTTGTTCCTTTTCCTATCACTTTACCTATCATCCACTAAAGCCTCTTATCTCTTATCATTTATTATCATGATACACCATGATTTTACTCTATCCATCTCTCTTATTGTCCCATCATTCATTTACGTACTCTATTCCATTTATGGTTGTACTCTTCATCCTTACATCTTACCGCTGAAATAGCCATTTCCCATCTAGTCGGTCGAAGGTGACCTCTCATTTCGGAGGGAGAGAGGACTTATGTTACACTTATGCATGAAATTTCATTATTTCATTAACTAAAAAGCTATCCCATGGTTATGCGGCATGTGAAAATTTCACATCCCTTCAAATAACATCAACTATATTTAGCTATTTCTATTGCTCTAAGTATTGTTGTGATTTCTAGTATTACTATGCTTTTCAGTATTGTCGTGCTTTTCAGCATTGTTGAATCTTCCCATTACATTCATCCTTTGAAAAATTAGGAAGAATTCGAACACTATGGGTGGTAAGACTGTGTGCCATGAGCCTTTAGTATTAGAAGTCTCCGACAGAGCAAGAGAAATTCTGATCTGAGTAGGATGGATATCCTATCTTACAAGGTTTCAACCTTCAAAAGAGGAAATCGCTATTGAATTTATATAGAAATACTGTGTGCCATGAGCCTTTAGTATTAGAAGTCTCCGACAGAGCAAGAGAAATTCTGATCCGAGTAGGATGGATATCCTATCTTACAAGGTTTCAACCTTCAAATGAGGAAATCGCTATGGAATTTATATAGAATTTGCAGAATATGGAATCCATGGTAAAAGGTAGAAGGATTACAGTTACAGACGTTGTAATAGCTGAGGTATCTGGGCTGTCAGTAGAAGGCACCACATGGGCACAAAAACATGTATTGATACAAGATGTGGTGGAAACCTTCAAAGACAAAGGTGAACAACTAGTCAGAAAAGGAAAAGGCATTCAACCATATTCTCTCACAGAACCATGGAGGGAATTAGCAAGCATTTTCTAGAAATAAATTACTTGTGATGGACGCCATGATGTGGTAATGCCATGACAACTCAAACTCCTATTTGTTCTAAAACAAAAACCTACTGTTAATTTTCCATCCCTTTTAAATTATTTATTGCATGATACTACTACTAAAATAAGATGGACTAGGCACCCTGAAATGGTGATAAGTCACCATGGACTGATTATAATGATCATTAGTCATAGCATAGTCCAATACGACTTGACTTGGGATGGTTTCATTACGGCCCTATAAAGCATACAGAAAACTGTAATTCAATATCCCGCAATTGTGGAAGCAAGTCAGCAAAACCCTGTCTCAAAAAGAAAAAGGATTGCCCATCCATGGGTGAAATATCACAAATGCAGGAAGTATATAAGAATAAAATTATCCCAGAGGATGTCTATAAATCTGCGGGACTAAAGTGACCAACCTACACAGAGGTCCAGCCCAGTTAGGGTAGGGGATTCTAAGTCTGAACAAGAAGCACCCGGTTCAGAAGAAGAGCCAGAACCTGAATAAGAGACACCAGGTTTAGAGGAAGAACTAGAAGAAGAGGTCGGGTCAGAACCAAAACAAGAAGAAGAACCCGAGGAAGAGGCTGAGCCAGAATCAGAGCTTGAAGAAGAATAACAAGATTATGAATTGGAAGTTGAAGCAGGGCCAGATTTTGAGGCAGGAATGGCTGAGGTCCTAGCAAATCTCGATGTGTACATGAAACCTGGAAGAACTTTTGGTCCTATCACATTGGAAACACAAGCCCTAAATAATTCGGGGCACATAGAAACTCCTCCATCACAAGAGGCTGCAGACACAGAAATTTCACAGGAATCCGATAACCAGTCTGGTGATACAATTTTTTTAGAATATAGCTAGGAGGACCCATAGAAGTCTATAGATATATACATTGGTCACGAATTTGAAACTCAGTCAAGAAATATAGTTCCTTTGGAACACAGCCCTGAGGGCCAACAAACAGCTCCAGAAGCCATTAATGAACCTGTTAGTGGAGAAGATTCTGCTCAAAAGAGCCAAGGAGTTGGAGAAAAACTTAAAAAGTTGTGACAAAAACATCGGAAGCTCCAGAAGATAGTTAAAATTCTACGAAGAGAAATAAAAAAATGTAAAAATTAAAGCACCGCTCCTGAGGTGACTTCTGTAGCAACACAAACAATAAAATGCGAAAATAAATTAGTGGGGATTCAAACAGAACTCGCTTCCACCAGAACAATTTCCACCCAGGTTGATTTTCATGAGAACTTGGTAAATGTAGCTATTCAAATGGAGGGTTCGTCCTCTCACAATAAGAAAATACAAACTGAAAAGGTACTATTTCACTGTATTGGCACCCAAACAGAGAAGAAATCTGAGGATTCCTCGTCAAAGAAGGACCCTATTTTTTTAAATCTTCAAGAAGAATTAACGCAAGCCCAACTTTCTTTAGAACAACATCAACAATAAATAGTATCCCTGCAAAAATACCAGGAATTACAAAAACAATTGAGAGAATTAGCTCTAGCAGAGAATGAGGCTTTTGATAAGGCTAGACATGAAGATGAAAAAATGAATAGAATGAAAACTAAGTTGAATAGCGTCAGGAATTAGTTGGTCACCATTTGTTCATTATATTTGGATATCTTGAATTTTCGATCTCCTGCTACGAACTATGCCTTGTTTTTATTAGAATGATATTTATTGTTAAAAATCAAAGCTGTTAGAGTCGGCAAACCAATTGAGCTGAAGACAATGGAGGATTTTATAAATCGTTGTAAGACACATGGAGTAAACATCCAAAGGATTCTTTGTGAATTTTATTTACATAATTTCATATTAGATAAAGAACTTGATGTGAATCATAGCCCTTTTATTGGAGATGTTCAATTTCAAGCTTTTATCTCTTTTGCAGTCAACAAACTCAAGTGGTTGAAGGCTTATAATTCGTTCCAAAGATAGGAACACAACTTGGATCTTTGGGTAAGAAGTGAACCTACTCACCCTATGCAAGTGCTTAATAAGCATAAAACACTGATGACACAGGAGGGTGTGACTAAGAGTTTAGGGCCCATACATAAGGAACTTGTGCTGGAAGGAACAACATATTTCCTCTCCATTCAAGAAAGATCCCTGGTTGCATCCAAAATGAGATTGATGGTTTCAAGCAACAGTGTTAAAGACATAGAACAATTTAATTATGTAAATTTCAAAGTTGTTTCGATATGGTTAGTCCCATATGGCAACTTTATCTTAAGAGGAGGACCTTATTGGGTGGGATGTCGCTATAGAGGCCTCGTTGTTTTATACCCTCCTGAAGGATATCATCCTGACTATGAGTTACCTGAGGGACAAGAAGCGGCATCCTTTGCACACTTGGCACGACATCATGGTCTCAGGCCTATTATAGACAGACCTTCTCCAGCCTACTCTTTAACTTCTTTGCATTAGAATTATTTATTTTTCATGAGTACATGAAAAAAGGTAAGCAGGGGAGTATGTTGAACCTTGCAATAGGTATGTATTTACTCTCAAATATTGTCCTCTTTCCTCTTATTCATCCATTTTTGTGCCATAATATAATAATATCTTGAATGGATTTTGATAAAAAACAAATCAAATAGTCATGAAATGGTTTAACCATCCAAACTAATTCCCATTGCTTTTGTGATGAAAATAACAGATAAAACAATAGTTGTTCCCAAAAAGGAACAGTAGGATCTAATAAAGGGAAAAGAAGGCACGTTAAAGGCGGTCAAATCAGAAGACGAATCAGTGGGAAAGACCAACTGTTTGAAAATAGAAATCTGTTATGAATCCCTCAAGATCCCCTGATCTCGAGGGATTGCATTTACCTCTTCCTTTAGCTATAAAGGAACAAGAAGAATACGAAGATGGACATGATGACATAGGAGAAAGCAGAGAATGTAAATCAGATCATATCACATATTGTATCATGTCTCTTTCATTTATGTATCATTTTATAATGAACAGAACATAGTTCTGAAGGACGAGATTATATTGTAATGACTATGATGATTAATATATAATTTGAATTGTTGTTAATTCTATTGGTATGGAGTAACTAAGCAGTGTTCGCTGGCGGCTAAGGGCCCGGTCTCTGGTGAATCTTGCTGTTATTCTTTGTGCTATACTTTTCCATTTACTGCAAGTATATTATTCTTTTCTGCTTTACAGTGAATTACTTTCGATAATTTAGATTTCTGTATTCATTCCCTTGAGTGCTCATTTCCAATTTATTATTTTCTTGTTAAAAGAACTGGATTTGATTACTTAAAGCATAGACTGTTATTTCCGCTACTTTCCTTTTGTTCGATTGTTTAGATCCCGCTGAAAAAGCTTGGTTAATGCTTCGGTGCTCTCAGTTGATTGAATTATTTAAATTCAGAATGAATCACAGTTTTGAGTTATAATACAAAAATGAATCACTTTCTTTAAAGCTTCAGATTTATGATTTCATCTATATTCAACGATTGGTTTTAATGCTACTCTTTGTATGAATAGCTTTCACATATTGTGTACACACTTGAGATAAAAGGACTTACCCTGGTTGATAATTAATGTGACGCAATTAGAAGTTTTTAAAGACACCTGTTAGCACCCAACAACACCAGGAACCAACCCTAAAAGAAGAAGAAATGAGTCTGACTAGATCATCTAATGCATTGGCAGGAATTACCGCTCCTCAAAGTCTCAAGATAGAAGGAAATATCGAGAAGAAAAAGGTAATAGTGTTGATTGATTCGGGTAGTACCCATAATTTTATTCATTGTAAGGTAGCCGAGGAATTGAATTTCTTCCTATACCCAGCACCAGAAAGTCAAGTGATGGCTGCAAATGGAGGAACTATAAATTTCTCTATAAAATGCCATAATATCAAGATAACCATGGGGGAATATGTATTTAATATTCCAATGCTTTCCATTCCAATGGGAGGCGTTGATTTTATACTAGAGTACAATGGTTACAATATATCGAGCCGGTAGCTTTTAATTTTCAAGAACTTTTCTTGAAATTTTTTTTGGAAGAAAAGGAAGTCAAATTATAGGGTATCGCAAGGAAGCCGAGAAAGATAATAAGATTTATTGTTATGACAAAGCTTCTGAAAAAATAACAACGAGGCGTAATTGCAAAATTATGCTCACTAGAAGTTCCAACATCAAAATCATCTATTTTTGCAAATCTCCAAAAAGTCTTGGACAATCATTCCAAGGTGTTTGAAACTCCCAAAGGACTCCCACCTATTCGTAGTCATGATCATGCTATTCATTTGATTCAAAGAAGTGTTCCTCCAAACATCAAGCCTTATAGATATCCTTAAGTCCAAAAGAGAGAAATTGAGTGTATGATTGTAGAAAGGTTAGACACTGGTATAATTCAACCTAGTCAAAGTTCTTTCTCCACTCCAGTATTATTGGTGCAAAATAAGGATGGATCATGGAAAATGTGTCTGGATTATAGGGAGCTCAATAATCTCAATATTAAAGATAAATTTCCCATTCCTATGATTAATGAATTATTGGATGAATTACATGGAGCAATTTATTTTACCAAGTAGGATCTTCATTCAAGATATCATCAAATTAGAATGAAGACTGAAGATATTCTGAAAATAGCATTTTGAACTCATGAGGGTCATTATGAATTTTTGGTTATGCCTTTTGGCCTTAGCAATGCACCTTCTACATTTCAAGGGTTGATGAATTCCATTTCCAAACCCTTCCTTAGAAAATGTGTGCTAGTATTTTTTGATGATATACTAATGTACAACAGGTCTTGGAAGGATCATGTTCAACATGTTGACATTGTGGTCAAAATATTGGAGGAGAAACAATTATATGAAAAAACATCCAAATGTTTATTTGGAGTACAAGAGGTGGAATATATGGGTCATATTGTATCTCACGAGGGTGTTAAGGTAGACCCTAACAAAATAAAATACATTAAGGAATGGAAAGTCCCCACAACCGTAAAGTAGTTGCGAGGATTTCTAGGGTTAACATGGTATTATTGCAAGTTTGTTAAGAATTATGGGAGAATAGTAACACATCTAAAAACATTATTGAAGAGATATGCATTTTCATGGACTCCTGAAGTAACTAAGGCCTTTGAACATCTTAAAGAGGAAATGTGCCTACCACCGGTCTTAGCTACGCCAGACTTCACAAAACCCTTTGTTGTGGAATGTGATGCCATAGGAAATGGAATTGGTGTTGTTTTAATGCAAGAAGGAAGACTCATTTCTTTTGAAAGCCACCCAATCAAAGGAATTTATTTACAGGAAGCTCTTTACGATAAGGAAATGTTATCAATACTACATGCACTAAAGAAATGGTGACTTTACCTAATGGGAAGACACTTCAAGGTAAAAACTGATCATGGTAGTCTTAAACACTTTCTGGATCAAAGACTATCTTCAGAAGAGCAACAAAAATGGGTCACAAAGAGGTTGGGTTATGGCTTTGAAATCATCTACAAAAAAGGGAAGCTAAATGTCATTGGAGATGCACTCTCAACAAATAATGAAGAGGTGGAAGCATTTCTTTGTGCCATTTCTATTATCCGACCAGATTGGATAACCGAAGCAAGGGATGAATGGAAGAAGGACGAAGAAGTCTAGACACTCATTCAAAAGTTGCAGCAAGATCCTAGTACATATGATACATTTAGTTGTAAAATGATTCCTTATGGTACAAAGATCACTTATATCTTTATAAGAATTCCCAAATAAAATAAAATATTCTTTTGGAATTGCACACTTTTCCTTTAGGAGGACACTCGTGATTTTTGAAATCTTACCACAGGGCAAAAAAAGAATTTTTCTGGGATGGCATTAAATCTGATATTCAAAATTTTTTGGTGGAATTTTTTGTTTGCCAACAAAATAAAGTTGAGACAATTAATATCCCAGGTCTTCTACAACCTTTATCTATTCCAAGTCAATGTTGGGAGAATATTTCAATGGATTTTATCACAGGTTTACCTAAGTTTGATGAAAAGAGTGTCATCATGGTGGTAGTTGATAGAATTGCCAAGTATGCACACTTTTGAGCATTATATCATACATTTAAATCAAGTGTAGTTGCTATTTCATTTATGTAAAAAATTCAAAAGCTACATGGAAACCCAAAGATTATTGTAAGCGATAGAGATCCCATTTTTACTGGAATTTTTTGGTCAGAAATATTCTCCTATGTGGGTACTCAAATAGCTCATATCTCATCTTATCATGCTCAATCCGATGGTCAAATTGATACAATGAATAAATTTTTGGAAGGATATCTTCGTTGTTTTGTATCTGATAAACAAAAAAAATTGGTCAAGTGGTTACCTCTTGCTGAATGGTAGTATAAAAATTCCTTCCATACTACAGTAAAAATGACCCCATTTATGGCACTTTATGGATATCATCCACCATCCATCACATCATATTTAAGAGAAAATTCTAAGGTTCAAGAAATGGAAGATCACATCGAGCATCAACAAGAAGTTCTCCAACTCTTAAAGGATAACCTAAATTTGGCACAAAATCGAATGAAACAACAAGCAAATCAACATCGCAGTGGGAGAAGTTTTGATGTAGGAGACTAGGTATTTTTATGGCTACAACCATACAAATAAATTTCCCTCAATCAAGCTAAGAAGGATAATAAATTATCGCCAAAGTACTATGGTACTTACAAGGTGTTGCAAAATATTGGTACTATGGAATACAAATTGGAGCTTCTTGCTTCTTCACGACTGCATCCATTTTTCCATGTTTCATGCTTAAAGAGGGTTATAGGTGAAAAAATTCTAGTTCAAACAATATTGCCGGAACTTTATGAGGAAGGAAAAATCATATTGGAACCTGAAGTAGTCATGGAAACAAGAACTCGACAACTACGAAATCAATCAATTTCAGAGTATTTCACCAAGTGGAAGAACTTACACACTGAAGATTCTACATGGGAGGATGAGAATTTTATACAGAAGCATTGAGAGCTACTCAAGCATTTAGGACAACACTTTTTTTGAAGGAGAGGGGCATTTTAGGTCCCTATATTACTAGTGTAGTCCTTTATTGTTGTTAGTGTAGCCCCCTTAATGTTATTGTTGTACCACTGTAACCCCAATATTGTTATTATTGTGCCTTTACATTATTATTGTTAGGTCAGCTAGGATTATATTGTGACCCCATGGACTCCTATATATATAAGGAGGATTTTTCATTTGTATCATCCAAGAATTGTTCATTTATGTAATGTAAAGGAGGCTCCCCCCTCGAAGTGGCTTATTTCTAAGGCGTTGATCTCTCTTTTCTTCCATTTTTGGAGTCAGTTTCATAACAATCTACTAAACCGTTTTTTGATACTGTAAGAAAGAAATATAGTGTATTTGCAAGAAAAAGACAAGAAAATAGTGATTTCAAACATCAACCTATCCCTTTTTGATAAAACAACAAACAAACTAGATTAAACCATACTAAAAAAGAAAATGAGTTCTAAAAAATGCTTCACTATGGCACTCAAATAAATCCACAAAAAGTTTCTAAAGATGAAAACAAGAAAAAATGACCATTCAAAAATTAAAAATCAAACTCTGATAAGAAGAAATATTATTTTTTCAAAAATTTCAAGGGGTTGCACAGGTAGTCATTTCAATCTAGTGTGCATGTGCATTGTTTCTGAGAGAAAAACTGCACAAATTTGCACCCTGTTGCTAAAACAAAATATCACAGCTAGAGAAAATTTAAAAATAAAATTAAATAAAGGATTATCAACCCAGAGGATCTAAAAGGTCATGATTTTTCCAACATTCAGATGCAGTAAAACTAGAAAAATTGGAAAGAAAACCTAAAGAAAAACTAGAGAACTTAGACATTCCCCAGTGGAGTCACCAATTTGTTATACTGACAAATCACTTATGTGGACAGAAGCCATATCCCTAGAATCCTAAAGGAAAACTACAAACAAACATACATAATAATAGCTCTTTCCCTCAGCCAATTTCATTTAAATCGTTAAAACTAGAGAAGGAGAGTGGTGTTCTTACCTTTTTGTGAAATTCTTGCTGAAGATACATGTTTATTCCTGATGTAGGTTCTCAACGCTTTGATGATATGTGAAAAAAAAACATATAAGGGATCAAATTATTATGCAATATAATGGTATAAAACAAGCTTATTCTAATGATAAAGGATATTAGAAATTTAAATTACCATAATGAATACATAAAGAGTATAAACCATTCATAATTCCAATAAGATAACGTAATGAGAAAAAGGATTCAAATGTATTAATTTAGAGATAAAATAATATCCTTACAACCTTGCCTTGATTTCATGAAGGTTCCTCCCAAATGCCTCTAATCCTTCTCCTTGGATGATAAGCTTCCCAATCCAAATTACTAGCATAAGACTACCTTTTGTGAACTCCCCTAACCCTTTAGCCTCTACTCAATCTATAGGAAAAATGAAGGACGTTTCAGATCCACAAAAGAGGAATGAGATCCATTAATGTTGGTATTAGGGTTACTTGATCCAAGGGAATTAGATCCATGTACAGAGGGGTTTGGCTCAAATAGATATGACCCAAAAGCATCTAGTTGGGATATATTCACCCAAAAAGGCTTTTAAACTTACTTTTTATTTTTACTTTTCATCGAGTCATGTGTGAAGTCTGTAATAGAGAATAGAGCACAATTCTGTGAGGGTTTCAATGGAAGAAATTGCGCATGCATAGAAACTGACTATGAAAATTGTGCAAGTCATGCTAAACTGGTTAAAAGGAAATTTTACTCAAAATAAATGATATGGTCAAGGAATATAAATGTTTTAATTGTAAAGTATTGCGTTGAAACATATGTATGGATGGAAAAAGATCCATTTTAACCATCAAGTTTCATGGTGAAAAAATGGTGTGTAACACTTATTCATGTCAAGTGTCAAGACTATCATTTATTAGAGTCAAGGTGCTATCCTTCTTCACAGCATGAGGATCTCCAAAAACAATAGATGTTAGACAAGCATCAAGTTATACCAATATATCTAATATTAGCAATAATTAGCCTCATAGAATCAAGAAAATCATCATGATCAAAATGTTCACTACGAGGTACACTATTTCATCATAGAAAACATAAATCCAAATTACTTTCATATGCATGCATGAGCCATTTTGAGAAGGATACATTCTCAACATACCATACGGATAAACTTTCCATTAAATATTACAATATAAACATAAAATTGAAATATTATACCATGCATACCTTGTAGTATTCAAATACTTATGCACCTTGACATAGGAAGATTGTAGTGCTTGTCACCTTTTCATTGGGTGCCTATTCACCTTTTCTAGCTCTAGTTTTTCTTTCCTGCATCTATCCAATTATCACATATCATCAAGGAGGTTAGAGACACCCAAGTACTCAAATGTACATGCACCAAGAATAAGTAATGATTAGAAAAAAATCAATAATCATAATAATTAGATCCATAACTCTAAACAAGATTAAATACATAAAGAAGCATCATAAGTCAAGGAATAATTATCTTCAATGAGAGATTATCCTATCCCTCTTGAACCAACCTTCAAGAGCCATTACTATCCATATTCCACATAACAAATTTTCCTACAATCAACTTTGTCAACAACCAGGCCTAATAGGGCCTATCCCACCTAGGGCTTCATTAAATATGTCACAATTTCTTGAGCATCTTCACATTGACTATGCTAGGGTTTCATATATCATATCTCAAGTCTTTTCCATAAAATAGAGTTTATCTAAAACCCTAACCATCAAACTCTTATGGACTAACTACTGTGGAGCGATAAAAAGGGTCTCTTTCACCTCTAATTACCTTCACATTAATTATCAACCCAGGGACGACTTTTTGTTCCAAGAGTGTACTCAGTCTGAGGCGGCTATTTACTCAAGAGTAATGTTTTGCAGTATAGTGCTCAAAATCCAAAAGTAAATGAAAGCTGGAAATAAAATCTACTTACAACAAAGCACTTTAAGACTTCAATCATGCATTCGGAAAAATAAGCAATGTATCAGTCAAGGGTCCAGTAATAATAACTCATCCTTTTGGAAACTGATGTAAAGGAAATTAGAGCATAGACCACGGGTCTGGGAGCTAAACAGTGAATGCCAAAGCTCACTACAGCCTTAGATCGTCTCTCACACCAAAACAACAAATGTGAGTAAATAGAACAACAAATAAAGAATTGAATAGCAAATAAAGAATTGAATAGCAAATCTGGAATGGAACAGCAATTGAATAACTAAGTCCCGCGGGCTATAATCAAACTCAATCTATACACTCCTTGCAATCAAAGAACATTCTGTTACTCTAAAGGCAATTCACACGAATCACACTAAAGGAACAGCAACAACGATTAATGAATTAAGGAACAATACTGATAAATTGGAAACGCACACAATACATTGGAATAACAATCAACAGAAATACAATTGTGCTTTTAAATAGAACGCTATTGTTACTGAATCCAACGATTGTAAAGAACACTGCCTTAACAAATGTATGACACGAATATTCAATATAACAGCTCTGTAACAAAACAGTAAGAACAGGCAATTAACTCTGAAAAGGATTAATAACTTGATGCAGAGTCAACACACGATTCTGTTGGTAAAAAACTCAACGATTCAACCTTTAACAGAGCATGTAATATGAACTTATAGAACATACCGATTTACCAAATACAATGATAAACAAACCACACAGAAATCAAGCCGTAATGGTACAGAAGCGGGTGTCCTCCGGGGCCGGGCCCTTAGCCTCCAAGGATACACCGCTTTAAGCTAATGCAGACGCGAAGATGGAATAATCACCACGCTTCTATTAATGCATCGATCAAGAATACATCGAACCAGTCCTCAACAAAACTTAATAACCAAAGCTGATGTCTTACAGAAATTACATAAAAGTGTATTCTCTAAAAATCATCTCCCTACACAATACGTGCTTCTCCTTTTATAATCAGAAGGAAGAAAAATTGAATAGTAAATACAATCTTCCCATAACAATATTGGATTTCTTTCAACCAATTGATCAACAAGAAAATAGATTTACATCCATCTTTCAATAACAGCAAGTCGAATTTGGCTTTTCAGCTGAGATTTGGAGGACGGCCGCAACAACAGAACTGAGAAAATCGTGCTTAAAGAACTCTGCGAATCTCTCAACACAGGCCGAATTTGGGCAAACCGTTCTTTGCTAAAGTTAATTGGGTCCGTTCTGGACAAAACCCATGTTCCGGATTTTCCAGATTCGTCTTCATTTACTCAGAATCTCAACCGCAAAACTGTCACTCCTTATTCCAGCGCATTTCTGAGTTGGCACTTTTAATGATCAAATCTTCAATCTGGAAATTATCTTGGAGGCTAAAAATGGTAAATAATGTTATAAACAACTTATTAAAACTATCATTGATAAAATGATTCATAATCATCAATTTATTAGAAATAAAGGAAGATAAATAATTTTCATCCATAAGAGCATAAATCATTTATAAAATGGATTTAAATGATAAATTATAACAAATGATATAATAGAGAAGAGTAAAAATGGATGAAATAAGTGTTACAAAGTGGTTGTATTCACGGCCCAACAACTACCTAGGGTTTCCTTCATACCCTAGAAGTCTCTTAGGTCTACACCATCCTCTTCTTGCTTCCATCAAAAGTGCCTCCATGAGGGGTGATCTCCAAGGCTTTTCTTCATCTTGGATCCGATACCATGCTAATTTTGCATAGGGCTATATTGTTATTTTCTTTGATAATTTATTTTGTTCATTAGCACATTAATTTCACCCCATAAAATCATAACATTATTCAAATTTACATCATCATATGAAAATATGTAGAAACAACAATATCATCATAATCAATCCAACGAATCACAAAGGAACAAGAGAAGAAAATCATGCACAGATAGAGACACTAGGATTGGTCTGAGATTAGGGAAAAACCCTCCATGGGGAAAACCCTTGAAAATTATTCTTCTAATAGATTGTCATCAAATGATTCTATAAGAGAGAGTACAATGATCCAAATATTCAAAACAACTACAACATCCATGAAATGAACCTAAACATCAAAACCCTGGTTCTAAGGACTGTAATGTATTGTCAAGTCTGCAGTCTCTTGTATAACACATTTGTCACTTATCAAAATATTTTGAGTATTAAAGATTTCATCTTTAAGTCTTAGACGCATGGAGGAGGAGTTGTGCGAGGGTCTATGGTCGTCCTGGACGCTCCTTGGTGAACTATGTGTGTACCTCTGGGGAAAAATACACTAAAATCTACCTCAAATCCTAGGATACACCCTTCAAACTACTATGTGTGCGTCTGAGGCTTCGTGGATGCACCCTTGCCTCCTTTGTGCATGCGTGCGGGGACAAACTTACCTGAAATCTAGGACTCTCCCTTTAGGCTTCTCTGCATGCATTTGAGGCTTCCCAGATGCACCGTTGACCATTTAGTGCAAGCATAAAGGGAGAAAATTTCCCATATCTATGCCAAAGTTTGAGAAACAGAAACCCTAGATTCGTACGAGCTTCGACCATATAGTTTTGGACCATTGTGCGAACTTCCTCTGTCAGACCTATGTGAGTCAGGACAAATAGAAGAGGAGAAGAGATGGTGTGATGTGAGGGTCCAATGATCTTGAGTTATCTTCTATTTATAGGCTTTCATGAAGGTCCACTTGAACTTGAGGTCAATCTGTTCATTGGTACATGTGCATAGGGACGACCTAATCCAATGTACATGAGTGGGTACATAAATTAAAAAACCAACTTCTCCTTGTCCAAATGAGGTGATATTTAGGTCGATTTTGGTCCTCTCTAAAAGAGGAATTCAATGCAATCATCATATTTTTCATATGAGTTGTCTAAGGTGGAATTTGATCGCAATTACATAATTTTAACACTGTGTTTCTGTTTAAATCTGTATGTTCATTTCCTTCCTGCATAAACTTGGATTAGTGGTATCAAAGTGGAAGTTTATCTTTCTCTATTTTTTTGTGCATGTCCCCAATTAAGTCGGGGGTATAAGGAGTTAGGGATTGAACTGGTTGAACCTTTGCAATATTGATCTCACCGACCCCGAGGACCTCCCATGGCAGAAGAAAATAAATACAAAGGAGTAGGATATACTTTCAAGATATTGCTCAAAGAAGCCCTCAAGTGACAAAGGAATGAGATGATGGAAAAATTTACCTACATCCTTCGATGGATTCCCATAAGCAACACATATTCATATAGAAACCATATTTTAGGTGCCACTCCATTTAAGGTACAAGTCAAATTTGACATTCCCATATTTGAAGGTCAGATAGATGCAGATGTCATAAATAAATGGTTAAATCCGTTAGAAGGATATTTTTTGGTTCATAATTTTTCGAATAGGGAAAAATTTACTTTTGCACTCCTAAAAGCCACCCCCAAGTTAAGGACTGGTGCGAAACCTACTATGAGCATATGGATGAGAGGGAACCCTTATTATTTTCAACTGCACCCACTTGGAATTCTTTCTGAGACACCATCAAGGAATAGTATTACCCTATTAGGAGCTATGAAGATAAGTACATGAAATGGACCACACTACGATAGGGAAGGGACCAAGATGTGCCAGCATTCAAAAATATTTTGCATACCCTTCGCACGAAGTTGGGTATCGAGGATTTTGAGTGAAATTCAGTGCTCAAGTACCGCATTTTTCTAAAAAGATACATCTAGGAATAAATGGTGTTCCTCAAAATCTCCTGGCTTGGAACTACCTACCGATACACTATCAGGTTTTACTAGAAATTTAAACACAAGAAGCAATACTTTGGATCCGCAAATATGAAACAAGGGAAAGGTGCCCCTAAACCACAGAAAAAAACACAAATCCAAGGTGGGGTTACCTAGGACAACAAATTGAAGCCTAAATAAATAACAACACCACAAAGACAAACAAGGACACAAAAAAGTGGTGTGAGTTCTATATGAGCCCCACTCAGAACACAAGTGTCGAGCCCAACCGGAATTGGTGGCCAAGCTAAAGAATTAGAGTTAGATGCATGTTCTAACGATGCATCTTATAACTCTGAGTTAGAAATTGACAAGGGGAATGAAAAAGGAAATAATATTATTGATGTGGAGCCCAGTGTCACTATCAACACCACTAATATACAATAGATTAAGCCCGAATATCTGGCGAAAGGGTAGCATCTCTTCCACTCAAAAATGTGGGTGAAGAGGTCTCTGTTGGATTTCATTGTCGATAGTGGGAGACAAAATAACCTCATCTCAACAACTATAGTTAAGCAGTTGGGCCTACCAACCAGACCAATGTCATAACCATACACCATCTAGTGGCTCTACCAAGGATGAGATCTCCACGTTAGCCAATAGTTCCATCTTCCCTAAAACATCAAACCCTACATGAATGAGGTACTATGTGATGTTGCTCCTCTTGAATTTTGTGATGTAATACTGGGCCAACCATACTTTTGGAAGTTTCATGCTATGTATGTTTCGAGGCCTTGCATTATTATTATTACTTTGGTCGGTAATTTATACAAAATACCATAGGTATCCCCACCTATCATCATCTATTTTATATCTGCTAATAAATGTAGTGAGATCATCTCCCAGACTATAATTTTTTTTTTTTAATTAAATCTCAAAATAAGGGAAATATTGTGGCCACATCCATGGCCTTCGAGAAGGGTTCCTCCAGGAAAAAGAAGTATGTGGATAAGGTTGTGGAAGAATACAGGGACATATTCTCCTCACCCATAGGGGAATCCTTGCACTGTCAGGTTAAGCATTCGATCGATCTAACTATCGAATAACCTCTACCCATTGGGATGATATACCATCTCTCCATTCTGGAAAATGAGGAGATCAAGCGGAAAATCTAGGAGCTACTGCAAAAAGTGAACATTCAACTAAGTTCCTCACCTTTTGGGAACCCGATAGAATCTACCTCATATTTTTCTTAGAGAATTTCTTTCAATATAATAAACATTCTTCTAAATGTTATAGTGTTTTCCCCTAAAAAATAACTGAAGAGATCATTGGAAATTATCTAAATGATAGTATCTCATAATAAATTATAATAAATGTCATGTGAAGTGATACCCTGTTCTACCTATTTTTATGTCTTTTTGTTATGGGATAATATACTTATGGATAAGTTGCCAAAATCCCCATTGAATGGGCATACTACAATGAAAAACAAAAGGATACATGACACCTTACTTTCTCTAATTTTAAGATACATTTTCAAAATTAAATATGCAAAGGAAGAAGGTAAATACTCAATTTAAAATGTTTAGCTAATGCATCCAATGACTTATTATTGTCCTCACTATGCTTTTATTAGTTCACCGCTTACACAATGATCTAACAACAAATACATTTATCGTTTTTAATAACATGATAAATATAAACTGGTATGACTAAATCATTAATATACTAATCTTGAGCTCACTTAGATCCACAAAATATCATAAAATATGTGAAATAAATACATACACATTGATTTTTATTATTTTTTTAGGAAGGGACATGTGGGGAGGAGTTGCAAGGGGGAATATATATATATATATATATATAGATAAAAGGAATAAAAACAATATGTATAGAGAGAAATGGGCATTTTTTTTATTCTAGGTAGAGGTTATTCGAGAGTTATATCAATCGAATGCTTGACCTAACAGTGCAAGGGTACCCATATTGGTGAGGAGAATATGTCCTTGTATTCTTCCACAACCTTATCCACCTATTTATGTTTCTTGGAGGAACCCTTCTTGAGGGCCATGGATGTGGCTAGAATATTTCCCTTATTTTGAGATTGAATAAAAAAATAAAATAAATTTATAGTCTCGGAGACGATCTCACTACATTTCTTAGTAGATATCAAATAGATGACAATAGGTCGGGATACCTTTGGTATCCTCTATAAATTATCGACTAAAGTAATAATAATAATGCGAGGCCTCGAATCATACATAACATGACACTTCGAAAAGCATGGTTGGCTTAGTAATGCATCACAAACTTCAAGAGAAGAAACGTCACATAGTACCTCATTCATGAAGGGTTTGATTTTGTAGGGAAGATGACACTACTAACTAATGTGGAAATCTCATCCTTGGTAGAGCCACCAGATGGTATATGGTTATGACATTAGTGTGGTTGGTAGGCCCAACAGCTTGAAAACAGATGTTTATATGAGGTTATTTTGGATCCCACTATCGAAAATGAACTGCAACAGAGACCCATTCACCCACATTTGTGAGTGGAAGAGATACTACCCTTTCGCTAGATCTTTAGGCTTAATCTTATGTATCTTACTGGTGCTGATAGTGACACTGGGCTCCGCATCAATAATATTCTTTATTTTTTCATTCCCCTTGTCAAGTTCTAACTCAGAGTTAGAACATGCATCTAACTCTGAATTCTTTAGCTCGGACACCAGTTCTTGTTTTGCTCGACACTTGTGTTCTGAGTGGGGCTTATATAGAACTCATACCACTTTCTTGTTTCCTTCTTTGTCTTCGTGCTGTTGTTATTTTCTTTAGGCTTCGATTTGTTGTCCTAGGTAACCCCACCTTGGATTTTTCTTTTTTTCTATGGTTTAGGGGAACCTTTCCCTTGTTTCATATTTGTAGATCCAAAGTCCCTCTTCTTATATTTAAATTTTTGCTCGATCTTGATAGTGTATCGGTAGGCTGTTTGTAATATTCCTAACTAAGCCATAAGCTAGTTGGAATATTAAATTTTGTTTTGTTGATTTGTTTAATGAATAAGAGGACAATGGAGGTCCAAAATTCTCCTTAACTGTTACACAGTAATTTGTCACCGTCCCTACCATTCCCCGTCCCGCACAATGGAGGACCCATTTTGTGACCTGTGAACATTTTCATGCCTTGAAAACATCATCAATGCATTCCTCTAAGCATGAGCTTCATTTTCCCTAAAGACATCTCCTTGCAAAAATCATGAAAAACATCTCTTTTTGCATTGGCGCGGGCAGACAGTTCAGCACTCGCGCCAATGGGGAAAATCCTGCAAAGAGGCCGCGCCAACTGGCGCTCTGTCCCAGAGCAGTAGTCGCGCCAGCCAATTTAAGGAGTGTTTTTTAAATAAAGATGGCGGATGTTGAGTTTCAACAAACTCAGAAACCATTGCCTATCTTGAGTTGGGAGGTTTGGCTGCGGGAGTTCTATGGAAGGAAGTGGTTTTGCCACCTCCCATGGAACCTTCCTTGTTGATAGGGCCAATCCCACAATAATAGGGATCCCAACTCCCTCCTTTCCCATCTATAAAAGCCTGCTCAATTCCATAGCAAGCTAGTCTTGAAGTGCCTAAGCTTTGAATCTCCAAATTCCCAAGAGCCTTTGTGTTGTAAGAGCCCTCTTTCCTCCCTTAAGGCCTACTCAAGTAAGGAGACTATCGTCGAGAGACTCTCGAGAGGTTTTCCCTTTCCCTGGAAAGCTTTGCGAGACGTGAACGACTGGAGACCCATCCGAAGGGGAACACGACGTCAGAACATTGGTTGTAATATTTCTTCGATTGTTATTTAATGAATGATTACGATTATGGTTCCACTCTGTTTTCAATGATGTTAATATGAGTAATATCCTTTCTGACTGATATTGAGTTACGTATGCCGGATTTTATGCTTGTATATGTTTGTTTCTTGTATGTGCAGGTATCCATCCGCGGAGATCGTTGGAGGATCGTGATCTGCCGAAGCTGAGGAAGGGGGACGCTCTCTTCTTCAGATCATAGCATTTGAATCCAGGTAGGCTTCTATCTTTAGTCTTTTCATTCGTAACTAGGAACTTGTGTCGTAACATTTCTGATTGTTTCTAGACCCCTGCAGGGCTAGTAGGGATCGCCTCTGTCCGCAGAGGGGATTTACCTCCTCAACATTAACAATGAATAAATCAATGCCAATGTGAAAGAGATATATCTTGGCAACTTAATTGAGCACCCTTTGGTGTGAAAAGGGGTTAAATCACTTTGACTAGGTAAACCTTGATCAAATCAACAATGTTGTCATGGAGGAGTGGTCATCAATGAAACAAAATACAGTTTTAGATGGAGATGCTTTGTGTGGAAGTAGTTATTTTTTTGGATGGGGCTTAGGGTTTTCAAGTTCATATCTTATTTAAGGAAGAGGATGGTAGCCATATTCATTATGTTAATGTATATTGATATTTTTGAATATATGTTCTGTTTAGACATATATCTTCCTCTTATTGTTTACCTGAGATAGAGTGTTGTTTAGCACATGGTGTTCCTGATCGGCAATCCCACCTCTTTCCTTTAGAGGCCTCCTGGAAGAGTTTTGTACTACATTTTCCACTATCGGGCTCAAGTTCGAGCTTCATCTTTCATTTATAGCGTATATCTTGTTGAGAGTTTGGTTGCTTTGTAGGTTGCAGCAAGTGGAGACTATATCTCTAGATCTAGGCCATTCCATTGCTCATTTTTAGTGGAGGAGGCTGCCTTTCCATTGGGAGGACAGTATTGAAGGCCATTGTGCTTATTTTCAAATCCTCACATTAGGCCAACTATTTATTCATCCCTACAGTAAATTTTACTTCCCAATCTGTGTTATTTCTATATGAGAAGTTGCAAGGTGGTTTAGCGCACCATTTGGAGAGCTGATTTTCTAGTGAAAGGGTTCTGCCTTTCACTTAGAGGATCCATTGGAGGAGGTTATTTTCTTGATCATATCAGATCAACCACACTTTCCATATATGTATTTTGCAGTATATCTGCAGCCTTAAAGCTTAGATCTACAACTTGTACATGGTGTTTTGCTTAAAACCCTTAAGGGGTTCTTCAAAGGAGGTTGTATAGTGCTCAGATCTGAAATAGATCTGTCTTTTGAGGCACATATCAGCCTTAGATCTGATGTATAATAATTTTTTGTAGTAGAGCTAATAAATTAACGTTGTAACGGTCTTCCAGCTTTTATATATAGTTGCAGAACCTCATCTTGAGGGATTTTCTCCATTGGAGGCTTGTACTTTCTCGTTATGTATCTTATGGGCCTTTATTCATGTATATTTTGCTGCTATTATAACATATTAAAGGTCTCCATATTGGCCTCCTACTTTTATATGATGATTTTCATTATTTTTCTAGCATTTTTCACTATATTCCTGCTTTTCCCATTTGGGAATATTACAGTGGTATCGGAGCATAATCTTGGCACAACCTGTGCATATTAAAAAAAATTATGCCATCTGAAGAAGGAGAGATGCTTACTGATAGAGTGAAGAGGTATCAAATAAGAAGACATTGGAAGTTTGATTATACAAATGATAAAGAAAACAAGGGTAAAACCCCATTATCAAGAGGAATGAAAGGGAAGGAGTTCTCAAGACTTCTTTTCCAAACTATTTAGGGCATTAACAAAGGCATCATAGAAATGAGGATGGAGAGATGTATAAATTATCCAAAGGATATTGTACATGAAGAAAGCTCCAAATTTTCACATTATGGGTGTAAGGATTCAGCTACACCATCATATCTACAACGTTGTACCATGTCTACATTCTTGGCAAGAGAAAAATCAGAAGGAGAAACACCAAACGAGGAGACTCTTGGTGACTATCTCCAAGAATATGAATCTTAGTCTAGAAGATTCAAGGAGCATCTAAGTTTCCAAGGGTTTTGTCAAATAAAATAATATAGAAGACCCAACAAATAGAATAGAAGAAGAGGGTGCATGAAGCACACTTTGGGTAGATTATTTCTACCTACTTTTGATGGGTCACCCAAGAGCATAGCCAAGGCTTGGGTAAAGAAGCGAGACACATATTTCCAGCTGCATCAAGTTTCAGAAGAGGAGGCCATTAGAGTAGCAGCGCTACATATTGGAGGTAAGGATTATGCCTGGTGGTTATTTGAATCTTCTTCATTGAGAAATGTAAATATATCTACTTATCCAAAGTTCACTAGGAGGATAGTGAAAATATTTGATTTGAAACAATCTGAAACTTCCTTGGGAGAGAAAACCAAACCCAAGAAATTAGAACCTTTCCATGAGTTGGAAGGTTCCATGAAAACAAATCCATTTCATAACAGTGTTTAGGGGTTCAAAGGTATGCAACATATTTTTCTAATGGAAAAAGCCCCACTTCAGCAAGAACTTTCTTCTCAAGAAGATGACATGAGGATTCCCCTTTCAAAAGGAGATCAAGATAAAGGATCTCTTAATGATGGGTTATTATCCATTGATGAGGAGAAAGAAGAGGAAGAGCTGGAAAGAACCTCTAACGTTGTGACAGTAGGAGACATAATTTTATTTGGAGATGGAGATGAAGAAATTACTTCAACTAGAGGAGCTCTTTCATCTTTGAAAGAAGTACCAAAGGATCTTACATCTGAAGATCATGAGCAACATGTGTCTATGTTGATAGGCAATGAGACAAAACAATGGAGGAAGTGTGTTCCAACATTGAACACAATCTTGGGGACACACACTATGATAGATCATTCCTTTGTGATCAAGACACTTGACACCAAGAAAATTTTGGGTGTACATGGCTTGACTAAATTTGAAGAAGACACCTTAGACTGTGAGATCTTGTAGGAGGTAGGAGA
This sequence comes from Pinus albicaulis, assembly GCA_034641835.2. Lineage (NCBI taxonomy): Eukaryota > Viridiplantae > Streptophyta > Pinopsida > Pinales > Pinaceae > Pinus > Pinus albicaulis. The sequence goes on along the minus strand of CM076584.1, from coordinate 776,827,085 downwards.
CAATGAGAAAGAGGGCCAACATCAAGTGATTGGGAACATACACACCCATCCTTTTCAGTTGGTTTATGCACAAAAGTAGGAGGATGATTTGTGCAATGAAAGAAGGGACAAATCAGCCCATTCACATATACAACCTACTCTAAGCCTTGATTTTCCATTACATGGAGGCATTCGACAAGGGAGACCCCCTGATTGGGGAATGAATAAAGAGTTCTCTCAACATGATGCAGCATTGATATATTTGGCTCATGAATGGGTATTGGGGGGCCATGAAATAGAACTGAGAGTCTTGGATAGACTCAAGGAGGAGGGAGACATTCTCCCAACATCTTCATCACCCACTCTCATTTCAGATTTTGCGCTTTGGGAGGAGAAGCAAGGGAAGGATAACAACCTTCCAACATATACCTTTGGCATGGGAGATGTCAAGGAGAATGGCATCCATATGATAGATATTATTTATGATAGATCATCAACGCTGTCACTATGGAATATTGATCCATATTGGAAATCCCAGTTGTTGGTGGATTATTCAAAGGATCCTTTCACATGCATGATACTTGATGACCAGCTACATGAGGAGCGTTATTCAGTCCAAGTTGAATTCATCTACTATCATGGTAGGATCTTCTTATCTAGAGCCTCCAAGCTCAAGGAGAAGTTGCTACAAAGGGTACATGAAGAATTCCTTTTGATCCATACTTATTCTATGAAGGCTTTCAACACTATCTTGAAGTACTACACTTGGCAAGGCTTTGAAGAGGAATTATATCAGCATTTTCAGAGATGAATGAACCATGTGGAGATGGGAGAGATACATAACTCAATGAAGGAGTTATCACAACCACCTCTTTCCTCTTTTGGAATGAGAGGAGATTTATCTATGGGCCACTCCATTTATATGAGCAGAAATTTTGGTTACGAACATGTTTATGGGCATGATGTTTCACTTGATTATTATTTGCATTCCTTTACCATGTATATGCAGGCCATAGCTCCAAGGAGGAAAATTCTTCCATATAAAATCCATGGCCAACATTGGGCCATAAACATTTTTGAACATTGCCACTCCCTTGGAGGACATATGGACATATTGTATCATTGTGGGCGCATTCCAAAAGCACAAAACATATCTCACACTTTCAGCCATTGTGAGAAGACTTGGGCATCAAGTAAGTGGTGGGGAAACCACTTACCATATCATTATCTGATGTATTCAGGAGACATACTATGCTAGTTCCACATATAGGAATATGATCCACCTCCATTCTTTCATATTTTTGTTTCTATGTACTTGGTTTTGATCCCATACATTGATGATGTACTTAATTTTTTTATGGGAATGATTGAAGGGAGGATGGAAGGATTGGATGTGCCCTTTGGGAGATAGATTCTCCATGGTTCTTATCTTTCATATTTCTAGGAAAGCATTGGACCATCCATGATTACTACATTGGGTCTCTTGTTTCCTTATGGGATGAGCCATTTAGGTAACTTGAGCACTTGGGAGGTACCTCTCATGAGTAGATGGGAGGAGTTTTTAAATGAATTACCACTTTGGAGAGTGATTAATTTTGTATGGATGATAACTTGGATATTGGAGATCCATATGGAAATAAGGGTTCCCCACATTTTCAGTTATGTCTTTGCAGTTGCTTGGGGATAAGAAAAACTTGGGAGGGGAGGATTGTAATATTCCTAAATTAGCCATGAGCTAGTTGGAATATTAAATTTTGTTTTTCTGATTTGTTTAATCAATAAGAGAACAATGGAGGTCCACAATTATCCTTAATAATGAATAAGTCAATTCTATGTGAAAGAGATAGATCTTGGAAGCTTAATTGAGCACCCTTTGGTGTGAAAAGGGGTTCTATCACTTTGAATGGGTCAACCTTGACCAAATCAACAATGTTATCATGGAGGAGTGGTCATTAATGGAAGACAATGCAGTTTTATATGGAGATGCTTTGTGTGGAAGTAGTTCTTTTGAGAGATGGGGCTTAGGGTTTGCAAACTCATATCTTATTTAAGGAAGAGGATGACAACCATATTCATTATGTTAATGTATATTGATATTTCTGAATATATGGTTTTTTTAGACACATATCTTTCTCTTGCTGTTTAGATGAGATAGAGAGTTGTTTAGCATAGGGTGTTCCTGATCGGGAATCCCACCTCTTTCCTTGAGAGGCTTCTTGGAAGATTTTTGTACTACATTGTTCACTATCAGGCTCAAGGCTAAGCTTCATCTTTCATTTACAACATAGATCCCGTTGAAGGTTTGGTTGTTTTGCAGGTTGCAGCAAGTGGAGACTAGATCTCTAGCTCTAGGCCATTTCATTGCTCATTTTCAGTGGAGGAGGCTTCCTTTCCATTAGGAGGAAAGTATTGAAGGCCATTGTTCTTATTTTCAGATCTTGGCATTAGGCCAACTGGTTATTCATCCCTACAGTGTAGTTCACTTCCCGATCTACATTATTTCTGTAGGAGGAGTTGTAGGGCAGTTTAACACACCATTTGGAGAGATGATTTTATAGTGAAGGGGATATGCCTTTCACTTAGAGTATCTATTCGAGGATGCTATTGTATTGATCATATAAAATCAGCCACACTTTCCAGATCTATATTTTGCAGTAGATCTATAGCCTTAAATCTTAGATCTACAACTTGTACATGGTGTTTTGCTGAAAACCCTTAAGGAGTTCTTCAAAGGAGGTTGTATAGTGCTCAGATCTGAAATAGATCTATATTTTGAGGCGCATATCAGCCCTAGATCTGATGTATAGTCATTTGCAGTAGAAGACCTAATAAAATAATGTTGTAAGGGTCTTCCAACTTTTATATATAGTTGCAGCACCTCATCTTGAGGGATTTTGTCCATTGGAGGCTTGTACTTTCTTGTTGTGTATCTTATCGGCCGTTATTCATGTCTATTTTGCTATTTTTATAACATATGAAAGGTCTCCATATTGGCCTCTTGATTTTATATGATGATTTTCATTATTGTTCCAACATTTTGCACTATATTCCTACTTTTCCCATTTAGGAATATTACATGGTTCCAAGCGAGGAGATTTCGAGGAACACCATTTATTCCTAGATGGATTTTTGTAGAAAATCACGGTACTTGAGTACCAAATTTCACTCAGAATCCTTGATACCCAACTTCATGCGAATTGTATGGAAAACATTTTTGAACTTTGGCACATCTTGGTCCCTTCCCTATCATAGTGTGATTTGTTTTATGTACTTATCTTCATAGCTCCTAATAGGGTAATATTATTCTTTGATGGTGTCTCAGAAAGAATTCTAAGTTGGTGAAACTGAAAATAATGAGCTTTCCCTCTCATCCATATGGTCATAGTAGGTTTCCCACCATTCCTTAACTTGGCGGTGGCTTTGAGGAGTGCAAAAGTAAATTTTTCCTTATTGGAAAATTTATGAACCAAAAAATATCCTTCCAACATATTTAACCATTTATCTATGACATCTGCATCTATCTGACCTTCAAATATGGGAATGTCAAATTTGACTTGTACCTTAAAGGGAGTGGCAACTAAAAGGTGGTTACTAGATGAATATGTGTCGCTTATGGGCATCCATCGAAGGATCTAGGAAATTTTTTCCATCATCTCATTCCTTTGTCACTCGAGGGCTTATTCGAGCAATATTTTGAAAGGATATCCTACTCCCTTGTATTTATTTTTCCTCTGCCATGGGAGTTAATTAGGTTCGATGAGATTAATGCTACAAAGGTTCAATTAGTTCAATCCCTAACTCCATATACCCAGACTTTGTTGGGGACATGCACAAAAGAGCAGAGAAATAGAAAACCACTTTGATACCACTAATCCAAATTTATGCAAGAAGGAAATGAGAATACATATTTAAATAGAAACTCAGTGTTAAAGTTATGTAACTGTGATCAAATTCCACCTTATACAACTCATATGACAAATATTATGATTATATTGAATTCCTCTTTTAGAGAGGACTAAAACCGACCTAAATATCACCTCATTTGGACAAGCAGAAGTTGGTTTTTGAATTTATGTACCCACTCATGTATATGGGATTAGGTAGTCCCTATGCACATGTACCAATGAACAGGTCGACCTCAACTTCAAGTGCACCTTCATGGAAGCCTATAAATAGAAGATACCTCAATTTCATTGGACACTCACATCACACCATCTCTTCTCCTCTTCTATTTGTCTAGGCTCACAAAGGTATGATAGAGGAAGTTTGCACAAAGTTCTAAAACTACAGGGTCAAAGCTAGTAAAAATCTAGGGTTTTTGTTTGTCAGAAATTGGCACAGAAATGGAAAATTTTTTCCCTGTATCCTTGGACCGAATGGTCAAGGGTGCATCTGGGAAGCCTCATATTCATGCATAGAAGCCTAAAGGGCAAATCATAGATTTCAAGCGGGTTTTTCCCTGCACGCATGCACAAAGGGGGCAAGGGCGCATCCAGGAAGCCTCATATGTAGACATAGTAGCTTGAACGGTGCATCCCAAGATTTGAGGAAGACTTTAGTGTATTTTCCCCTGGATGTACGCACATGGTTCACCAAGGAGCATCTAGGATGGCCATATACCCTCGCACAACTCCTCCTCCATGCGTCCAAGACTAAAATATGAAATCTTCAATACTCTAAATATTTTGCTAAGTGATAGAAGTGCTCAGTAGGATAATGCAGACTATGACAATACATTTGTTATGCATAATTATGATCAATGGATAAATCAAATTCCCTAAGTGTGGTGCAAGGTACTTAAAACAATAGATGACATATTTTTCTATCAATTTATCTAAAATAAATAGACACAAAGAACGATGAAGAACCTACTTGTGATCCAAGCACTTCTTCTTCTCCTTTTGTCGCTTTTTTTTTCACCTTCTATCGAACTCAAATTGCCAGATTGTTTCCAGCAAGTATAAACAAATAACAACAAAGAGATTGCAATATATAGATGCCTATTTATTAGTATCACTTAAATAGATTAAACGTGAAACATATATATCATTCAAGTATCCATTATATGAGAAATAGAAGTATAAACAAATACATATATGGGAAAATGAATAGAAATCTGTATTAAATAGTAGAAGTGGGAGGTTACAACGAATGATCGATTTGATGTCACCATCACTAGCTTCATCCCAGCCTCATCACATCCAACATCACACCAACATCATATCAGTACTTCCACTCTCTCAAATGAGAATCCAACAACATTTCTTTACCAAAATTATTCCCTTTCTAGCACTAGGATCAGTGCTCAATTTATAGGGATACTGATGGTATTTTCTCAATGAATGACTTTCTAATAATAGGCAAGAAATGTTCCCAAGTTCAGAGGTGTTATATGGACACTTGGATTCAAAGTTTGACACATATGGACTCTTCTAGAGGGCATTGGCCATGTGGAGATTCCATAACAATGAGAATTTCACTCCCAATTGACCAACGCACTCTTGAATGTCAGGAAGTGCATTGCAGTGCACCCTTTAATGGAGGGATCTGCATATGCAACATAGCTAGTCCCTTAAGACGCAATTTTGGTGAGCTCATAAGTGATATAACATTACTTTAAACCTTGGAAATCTCACAATAGAAGCTATGAATGATTTGTTCTTCTGTTAGGGCATATAGCAACTTAAATGTAAGGTGATGATATAACCTATTTCATTGACCCTAGGGATGATGTCCAATTTAACCAGGTCATGGGGAGTGATGTCCAAATTGACCTATAATAGCTTCCCCCAAAAGCATGAAGTTGAAATAATAACAATATTTTGAATGAGATGACTTACAACGTGATGAGCTAGAACTGATGCAGAGTGATGACCTGCATCAATATTACAATACATTACATCATGATATTTTCATCTTGATCATGAATTTCTGAGGGAGGCATTCCCATGTTCAATAGATAAACCATCTAATAACATGTACATAGTGCAGAAAGTCATCTACATTGGAATGTTGCCCAATACAGACATGCCTACAGATATAGGTCCATGTTCGGATGACTATCTATATGTAAGTTCATTGTACAGATGATGTGTACAAAAGTCCTAAAATCACAGCCCATGTGGCTAAAACTAGATCTGTGGTCTTCTTATCTCGTTCACTGGATCATTGGAGTACAAGTCTAGCCATGTGAATATATGATTTGTTGTTGAACATGGTAAGACATCATTTGATTACTAGCCAATGATGTGAGTTCTTAACGAACATGGGAGACCCACCATTGATGTTAATGGCTCTCAAGGTACTGTATTAAATTTTGTAAGGCGTGAATAGATAATTCGACGTCGAATACCAAAAAAAATATTTCGGTCAAAAGTTCGGAAGCGAGGATCTTGTCGATGTTGTAACAAGCCTCATGGTACTATAATATGATGTTTCTAAGTAAACTTCCTCGATAATGATTTGATGTTGACAGGAAGCCACTTTATCACGAAACAGGAATTACTGATTTCAAAGACAAAATGTTAATTGATATAGAAATATTTAGGGATGAATGTCATTAAAATTAACGTTTATGAGTATTGCAGAAGGATGAGTATTCACTAGATGACTTCTCTTGAACATATCAGCAACACTGAGATGAGTTGGCAGCATTGATCCAAAACCAAAGTGAAGGTATGATGAACCATAGGTATGAATGAACTGTCAAGAAGATTTGTTGTGAAACTAGCTCCAAAAATAGAAGAAAACAGATATCAACGCCTTAGAAATAAGCCACTTCGAGGGGGAAACCTCCAATACATTACATGAATGAACAATTCTTGGATGATAAAATGACAAAACCTCCTTTCTATATATAGGATTCCATGGGGCCACAATGTAATCCTATCTGACCTAACAATAACAATGTAAGGGCATAATAATAACAATATTGGGGTTAGAGGGGGCTATAATAATAACAATAAGGGGGCTACACTAATAAAAATAAGGGGCTAAACTAGTAATATAGGGACCTAACATGCCCCTCTCCTTCAAAAAAGTGTTGTCCTCAATTCTTGAGCTATGGGTGCTTCTGTATAAAATTCTCATCCTCCCATGTAGAATCTTCAGTGGGTAAGTTCTTCCACTTCATGAGATACTTTGAAATTGATCGATTTCGTAGCTGTCGAGTTCTTGCTTCCATGACCGCTTCAGGTTCCAATATGATTTTTTCTTCCTCATCAAGTTTTGGCAATATTGTTTGAACTGGAATATTTTCACCTATAACCTTCTTTAAGCTTGAAACATGGAAAATTGGATGCACTCACGAAGAAGCAGGAAGCTCCAATTTGTATGCCATAGTACTAATATTTTGCAACACCTTGTACGGACCATAGTAATTTGGTGATAATTAATTATCCTTCTTAGCTTGCTTCAGGGACATTCGTTTGTATGGTTGTAGCCCTAAAAATGCCCAGCCTCCTACATCAAAACTTCTCTCATTGTGATGTTGATCTGCCTATTGTTTCTTTTGATTTTGTGTCAAGTTTAGGTTATCCTTTAAGAGTTTGAGAACTTCTTGTTGATGCTCGTTGTGATCTTCCACTTCTTGAACCTTAGAATTTTCTCTTAAAGATGATGTGATGGATGGTGGATGATATCCATAAAGTGACATAAATGGGGTCATTTTTGCTGCAGTATGGAAGGAAGTGTTATACCACCATTCAGCGAGAGGTAACCACTTAACCCATTGCGTTTGTTTATCAGATATAAAACAACGAAGATATCCTTCCAAACATTTTTTCACTATCTCAGTTTGACCATTGGATTGAGGATGATAAGATGAGCTATGAGCTAATTGAGTACCCAAAAAAGAAAATAATTCCATCCAAAAATTTCTAGTAAAATTGGGATCTCTGTCACTCACAATAACCTTTGGGTTTCCCTGTAGCTTTTGAATTGTTTCCATAAATATAGTAGCAACTATACTTTCTTTAAATGGATGAGATAATGCACAAAAGTGTGCATACTTGGTAAGTCGATCAATTACCACCATGATGACACTCTTTCCTTCGGACTTAGGTAAACCTTTGATAAAATCCATTGAAATCTCCTCCCAACGTTGACTTGGAATGGATAAAGGTTGTAGAAGACTGGGGGGCTTAATTGTCTCAACTTTATTTTGATGGAAAACCAAACATTCTGCCACAAAATTTTGAATATCAGATTTAAGGCCATCAAAAAAAAATTATTTCTTCACCTTGTGGTAAGTTTTTAAAAATCCTGAGTGTCCTCCTAAAGGAGAAGTGTGCAATTCCAAAAGAATCTTTTGTTTTAGTTGGGAGCTATTACAAAGATATAGCGATCTTTGTACCATAAGGAATCATTTTTCCCATTAAATGTATCAGATGTACTAGGATCTTGCTACAACTTTTGAATGAGTGTCCACACTTCTTCATCCCTCTTCCATTCATCCCTTGCTTTGGTTATCCAATCTGGTTGGATAATAGAAATTGCAAAAAGCAATGCTTCCACCTCTTCATTTTTTATTGAGAGTGCATTTGCAACAACATTTATCTTATACTTTTTGTAGATTATTTCAAATTCATAACCCAACATCATCGCGACCCATTTTTCCTTCTCTTTTGAAGATAGTATTTGTTCCAAAAAGTGTTTAAGACTATCATGATCAGTTTTTACCTTGAAGTGTCTTCCCATTAGGTAAGGTCGCTATTTCTTTAGTGCATGTAGTATTGCTAATATTTCCTTCTCATAAATAGCTTTCTGTAAATACTTTCCTTTGATTGGACGACTTTCAAAATCAATGGTTCTTCCTTCTTGCATTAAAATAGCACCAATTCCATTTCTTGAGGCATCACATTCCACAATAAAGGTTTTTCTAAACTCTGGCATAGTTAAGACCGGTGCTAGGCACATTGCCTCTTTAAGATGTTCAAAGGCCTTAGTTTCTTCAGGAGTCCACGAAAATGCATCTTTCTATAATAATGTTTTTAGAGGTGTTTCTGTTCTCCATTAATTCTTAAAAAACTTGCAATAATACCCTGTTAAACCAAGAAATCCTTGCAACTGATTTATAGTTGTGGGGACTTTCCATTTCTTAATGGCTTTAATTTTGTTAGGGTCTACCTTAACAACCTCGTGAGATACAATAGGACCTAGATATTCCTCCTCTTGTACTCCAAATAAACATTTTAATGATTTGCATATAATTGTTTCTCCTGCAATAGTTTGAGCACCCTGTCAACATGTTGAACATGATCCTTCCAAGACCTATTGTAGATTAGTATATCATCAAAAAATACTAGAACAAATTTTCTAAGGAAGGGTTTGAAAATGGAATTCATCAACCCTTGAAATGTAGAAGGTGCATTGGTAAGGCCAAAAGGCATGACCAAAAATTCATAATGACCCTCATGAGTTCGAAATGTTGTTTTCAGAATATCTTCAGTCTTCATTCTAATTTGATGATATCCTGAACGAAGATCCAACTTGGTAAAATAAATTGCTCCATGTAATTCATCCAATAATTCATCAATCATAGGAATTGGAAATTTAACTTTAATGGTGATCTTATTGAGCTCCCTGTAATCCAAACACATGTGCCATGATCCATCCTTCTTGTGCACCAATAGTACTGGAGCAGAGAAGGAACTTTGACTAGGTTGAATTATACCAACCTCTAACATTTCTACAATCATATGTTCAATTTCACTCTTTTGGACATAAGGAGATATATAAGGCCTGATGTTTGGAGGAATAGTTCCTGGAATAAAATGAATAGCATGATCATGATCATGAATAGGTGGGAGTCCATTGGGAGTTTCAAACACCTTGGAATAATTTTCCAAGACTTTTGGGAGATCTGCAAAAATAGATGATTTTGATGTTGGAAATTCTAGTGAGCATAATTGTGCAATTGCGCCTCGTTTTTCTTTCTTCAAAGTATTTTTCATGACATTAGAGCTTATTATATTTCTTGGCTAATCTGCGATGCCTTGTAATTTGACTTCCTTTCCTTCTGAAAAAAATTTCAAGAAAAGTTCCTGAAAATTAAAAGCTACCGTCCCCAGAGATTGTAACCATTATACTCCTAGTACAACATCAACACCTCCCATAGGAATGGAAATAATTGGACTATTCAATACATATTCTCCCATGGTTATCTTGATATTATGGAATTTTCCAGATAAATTTTTATTTCCTCCATTTGCAGCCATCACTTGACATTATGGTGCTAGGTATAGGAAAAAATTCAATTCCTTGGCTACCTTACAATGAATAAAATTATGGGTACTACCTAAATCAATCAACACTACTACATTTTTCTTCTTGATATGTCCTTCTATATTGAGAGTTTGAGGAGTGGTAATTCCTTCCAATGCATTACACGATATGGTCGGACTCATTTCTTCCTCTTCTAGGGTTGGTTCCTGGTGTATATCGTCTTCTTGTTCATTTTCTTCTTCCTCTTCACAATCTATGTAAAATAATTTTTTCTCAGCACACTTATGACCTTTAGTGTATTTTCTATCACAACTGTAGCAAAGCCCTTTTTCTCTTTTTTCTTCCAATTTTTGTGGTGTCAACCTTGTAGGTTGTGGAAATCTAGGAGTAGTAACACTTCCCTCTTTATAGAAGTGAGTGGTAGGATTCCTTGTCACCATAATTTTACATTCAATTTTTCTTTCCAACCTGAATTCCTTCTCCAATGAATCAGGTTCCAAAACGTGAAATTCATGTTGGATGTTATCCTTTAAAGTACCTATGAAGAGATCAATCTTGTGTTTGTCTGGAATATCAGTTACCCTTATATTCAATTTTTGGAATTCCTCAATGTGCTCCCCAACTAAACCCTTTTGTTTGAGATTTATCAATTGGCTAAAGAAGGTGTTGCTCTTTGTATCCTCATAATGTTCTACCATTTCCTCCGTAAAAATTGACAGGGTAACAATTTTTTTACGGGACCAAAGCCATCGATACCATACAAATGTATTTTGATGTAAATGTAAAGTTGCAATGCGTACCTATTGTGTGTTTTGCACATTATTGAGATCAAAATATTGCTCCATCTGTAGTATCCATGTTACAGGATCCTTGTCATCAAACTTCCTCATATCCATATTTTGAATATGGTGGTTCTTCCATCCAACATTAGAGTTTATGAAATCATAATTAACATTTATTTTCTTCTCATAATAAATTTCCTCTAATATTTTTTCACCATTAGGAAACATTTCTTGTATCAACTTTTCCAAACCTTCGATGTCTACTTTTATGTTTTCCATTTTTTCATCGATCTCAGCTTCCATGCCATCCATCTTAGCTTCCATGCCTTCCATATTAGCTTCCAAACCATTCATCTTAGCTTCCATGCCTTTCTTCAAACCATCCATCTTAGTTTCCACACATTTCTTCAAAACTTCCATTTCATTTTTTGTTGCTCTTTGCGATAGTGAAATTTGGTGCACTTGCTCTTGTAATTTTGATATCTCATGTTGTGTTTCTTCGTCTTCATGAATCATATTAGAGCCTTCTGAAGGCTTAATGGGTGTTGAATTCTTTTCAAAGGTCATTTTAGAACCCAATACTGATATCTATTCTTCAGTATTCCCTTGGAATAAATTCCAACTATTTTGTTTTTCAAACGAGACTTATGTAATTCGAAAAAAATACACACATTTTTCTTGCTTTTAAGGAGTGCGATATTGAAACTAAGTTATATCTATGATTTCAGATCTTCAATATCTGAAATTTGGTACTGTAGTAGCCCTCTGAATCCTCTTTCAAATTCCACAAGTCTGACCTGATTTGGATTCTTGAAGACAAAGTTGTTCCCAATCTCCTACGATGCCCTAATTATGGACTAGTTCAGTAGAGCGAACTTGTATGACTTGACATGTCTCATGGCTTCCTCCTTCCACTCTAAAATTGATAGATATGAAACTAAATTTCATTTTCTTTCATCCACTTTTTACAGAATTCCAATCCGATGCTCTAAGAGAGAGTTATGAAGATTTTCCCATGATCACCTCTTTGAGATGAAATTTGGGAGCCTGAAAACGTCCTAACTTCCACAGACCATATCTCCGAAACTATTTCGAACCAAGTTCTGAATTTTTTCAAAGAATTTCCTTAGGATTTTGGCTTCGCGCTCTAAAAATTTCAGATTCTGAGCCTTCGTAGAAAACAATTTATAGCGAAAATTCCGCGATGACCTGTTTAGGTTAAATTGAGGAGCCTGCAAAAAGACCTAACTTCCACAGATCATATCTTCAAAAATATTGCGAACCAAGCTCTAAAATTTTGTGATGATGTTCCTCATTATTTCGGCTTTGCACTCTAAAAATTTCAGCTTCTGAACCTTTGTAGAAAAAAAATATAGCGAAAATTCCACGATGACCTAATTAGAGCAGCAAAACCCTAGAATCCAAAGCCTCTGATACCAAATGTTGTGAAACCAACTCCAAAAATAGAAGAAAAGAGATATCAACGCCTTAGAAATAAGCCACTTCAAGGGAGAAACCTCCAATACATTACATGAATGAACAATTCTTGGATGATACAAATGAAAAAACCTCCTTTCTATATATAGGAGTCCATGGGGCCACAATGTAATCCTAGCCGACCTAACACTAACAATGTAAGGGCACAATAATAACAATATTGGGGTTAGAGGGGGCTACAATAATAACAATAAGGGGGCTAAAATAATAAAAATAAGGGGCTAAACTAGTAATATAGGGACCTAACAAGATTAACCAACCCAAATAGTCATGATGATGAAGTGAAGTGTCATGTTCAAGAGTGACCTACTACTGTAAAAGTTCTGTTCACTTTCCCAAATTTTCCCCAGTCATTTGTTCACTAGTACCTCTTTATTTTTTAACAAGCTTGAGGAGGATAACATATACTTGATCTATAATTCAACCCTTTGGTCGAATATGCATCGCTATTTAATAATTTAATGAGTCTAGCGATAAATGAAACTTGATTCTTTCTATGATCGACAAGCCAATCGCTATTTTATGTTTTAACGAGCCTAACGACAGTAACAACCCAATCCTTTTTCATATTTAGAGAGTTTGAAAAAGAGGACAAAATAAAAATCCATAAGTACTTTTTCATAAATTTTTCGCTTAGATCCGAAGAAGTGTAAAATGATATCTAAGAGAACCTCCTAGCCATGTTCGACTAAGGTTTTCCTTTTCTGTAAATAATCTATCTCAGTCCGGAAAAGGGTTAAACTTATATTGAGTAGATTTCAATTGATTTACTTTTACAAGCTCGAGAAGACAAGTGCTCGACATTATTTCCACATTATTGGAGTCTGAAAAGAGCTAAAGGAAGACTCCAGGGGTTCCTTTTTCGTCGTTATCGAAGCTCGAAAAAGAGATAAAAGTGCAGTTCAAGTCCTTTTTCATTTTTTGTAAAAGCTCGAAAAATAAGGGTAAATGTATGATTTGTGGTCAAATCATTATCGAAATAAATGTGCATGACTAATCTGCTATATCAACTGTAAATATGCTCAGAACAACATCAAATTGATTAAAAATACATGTTTCATGATAAAAAATTAATAAAACCATAGTTACAGCAATAAATATGATTTGGAAATAATCAAATGTCCAATTAAAAGAGTTTTACTATTCATTTTTACCATTTGAAAGTTACCATTTGCATTTTGGAGCTCTAAACCTGTTTTTGCCGCCAAACATCAGCTGTTGATTTCAATTGATTCTATGGACGGTTCTCCTCGTCGTTTGATCCAGGTTGGTTCTATAAACCTCCTCTTTCCTTTACTAATCGTTTTTCTTCATTTCATTGCAATTTTTTTAGGGATTTGGTCCCCTTAGGGTAAACTAAATTTGAAAATAGGGAAACACACCCTTGAATGTCAAAAGGTGTGTTGTAGTGCATTGGAATTGAAGGCTAGGTGCACTTGCAACACACTGTCTCTTGTCTAGGGGTGCATTGGGCGCAATTCACATTTTTATTTTTTGCGGTGTGCCCAAATTTTACCTATTTGTTTGCATGAAATGGGTCCTAATGAGTCTTATGGTTGTATTTAAAGGATTCAATGGACCAAAATAAAATTTACTTGGAGGGAAAGGGAGCATGAATAACAAAACATGATTTCCCTAAATGATCCAATTATTGTAAGAGCCTTTAGAGGTTATGGGTTGTTAAGGTACTTTCTTCTATCGGGTATGAGGCAACAGATGGAACTATTAGAGTTCCTTGTTCATGGATGGGATCCGACAATTGAGGCATTTCATATTGGGAACAAAGTGGTCCCAATTTTAGTGGATTATATCTATTTTCTGATAGTATTATCGAGGAGATGCCTACCCATTCCTCTCTCAGGGTCTTCTCTTGGAGGAGAGATGGTGAGAGACCATATATTGCAATATTTCAATTTAGGGGAAGAACCTAGCAAGGATGGGAAAATAAACATCTACAATGTTCGTGATTTTCCATTGAGAACCGTTCTATTCACAATCACAAAGCTTGCTCGTACCACTACACTACATGTAGCGAAAACATCTTATATGTAGTATGGGCTAGAGTGCAAGGAACCAACAGTTTTCAACTAGGCTGAATATGTACTCTCTCAAATGAAAGAAAACTGAGCAAGGCAAAGGGAGGAAGGAACAAAAATTTCAACTATGGTTTGATCCTCATTTATTTTTCCTTAGAACGAATTCCATTGATGCAGCCTCAACATGTGACGTTGGGTATATCTAACCCTAGATATCCAAGGATGCATAGATGGGTAGAACTGATGGATAGACATGTTGTTCAATCGTCCATCGTGTTCTCGACTACATTCTTTGCCTAGTTTAGGAAAAATATTATCACCATCGATGACTATGCATATGCAGACGTTGACTTCCGAGGAGATCCAAATTTATCTTTATCAGAGGGTGCTCAGTGGGGTGCAATTGGTAAAAATGTTTTGACCAAGTTTTTTATTTTTCTAAGGTTTATACACATTTTTTTATTTTGATGTTTTCCCAAGACTAAACTAAAGTTTCGATGTATGTAGATGTGGGTCGAGTTCGAACAGTGGGAGAGCCAGAGCATGGAGTGGATGAGCCAGCAAAAAGGGTTGTCGGGAGAGCAGTCCTTCAAGATTTAGATATGGTTGAGACTCTTGTTGAGCTTCAGCAACACATACATGGGTTGAATTTCGGGATTCCAGATTTCCGTATCGAGGAGTTACCCATGCGACTATAATGCCATACTATTGACATTCCTAACTGCTAGATGTGATTACTGCATAGGATAGCTAGATTAGTAGCATGTTACCATGAGAAACACTTTTTTACTTTTGACATGTTGCATACATTTTCAGGTCAGATGACCAATGTGTCTTGGAATTTTTTTTTGTAAAAATGTATAACTATCTATCTATTTGATTTCAATGTTTTCCTATGTTGATTACAAAATCCTTATTCAATTATGTGAATATATCTTTACATGTGTTTCAAATGTCTACTTATAACATAATTCGCTAAAGAATCAGTTAATGTGTTCAAGTTTCTGGAAATGTGTTGATATTGAATGAAATCAAAATGTCTTTCCAAAAGCCGAACTCTTAGGAACATATGATGTAGTGTTGGATTTCTGACAGTATAAACACTATTAAGTTGTCATACCACAAATTGTGAGTCTAACCTAATAATGATGTGATTAATACCAAATGAAAAGGAATCAAAGAGAAGTCCGATCAATGTGCTATACTCAGCGATATTGTTCATAGATCAACCGATACAAATCCCTTGAAAACTCACTAACTCGTCATTCGAAGAGAAAATGGCCCATGCTAGAGAGGATAGATTCTTCATACTACGACTAGAATCATCAACATACCCAAAAAATTGTTCCAAAGATTCATACATCTATGATGAAATGAAAAGCGGATTAATAACTTCAAGAAAACTCTAGAAAACAAACCAAGAAAATAAATTCAAATAAAAAACATATATACAATATAATACAAAAAATTAATATGATCATGATTAAGCATAATAACATTTCAGATATAACCCATTTCGGGATTGCACCAATGGAATTCCATTGTCATCTACCAACTTGTAGGCACCCTTTGCAAGAAATATTTTGAAAATATGGGGGCCATGCCATAATGGCTCACATTTCCCTCTACCTATTACATCAACTTCCTAATCACAAAGAAGGAAAAGGTCACCCTCTGATAAAATATGAGGTTGGACATGTTTGTCATATTGCATCTTTATACATATATTACGCACTTCGTTGGCCAATTGGGATTCACGACGCATTTCATAAATATAGATGAGGTTAAAAAGACATGCTTCTTTAGCAGAGGTGTCAGGTAAAAAGTTGATTGTGAGTTTTAACGATGGTATTTCACATTCGATTGGAAAGATAGCTTCTATACCATACACCAATTGAAAGGGGGTAAACTCAGTTGCATTTATCACCAAGGTTTGGTACGCCCACAAGGCCAAGTACAAGATTAAATGCCAATTTAGTTTATTAAATCCTATCATTTGTTGAAGCATTCATTTAAGAAGCTTGTTAATAGCCTCAACTTGTCCATTTGATTGTGGATAATAAGGAGTAGAACTATCATGTGACAGTCCTAATTTGGCAGTCAATTCATTCATCATATGGTTGCAAAAATGCAAAACATGACCTATGATTATAGCCTGTGGGACCCCAAACCATGAAATGACATGATCAAAGAAAAAATGTAGTTTCTTGTCCTGTGTTGTTGAATGTGGGCATTGCTTCGACCCACTTGGTAAATTAGTCTACTGCGACAATAATATAACCATTCCCCCCAGACGAACGAGGATTATAGGTCATGAAGTCACTGTCCCATTTTGAAAATGGTCCCACAGAGATAATAAGATGCATTGGCACTGGCATTTTGTGGATTTTACGATCAACTATCTAACACACATGACAACTTCTAACCATGAGGATGCAGTCACGAAATATGGTAGGCCAAAAGTAACCAACGCGGAGTATCTTCTACGTGGTAGCATATCGATACACATTTCCACCACAAGCCCTAGCATGACAATCATTTAAAACCTTTTCAGCCTGCTCATGAGTGAGGCACCTTCTTAAAAAAATTTCTACACCATGACGATAAAGTGTGTCACTGATGATAAGACAATATTTGTATTGGTATCGAGTACGTTGCTAGTAAGAGTGAGAGGTATCAGGCCAAAAATTCTGGGTCTGGAGATAAATGATAAAATCCCCATACCAAGTATCATATGATCTGATAAAAAATAGAGACTCATCAGGAATAGATGGTTCTTATGTAGTAGTAGTACTATCAAAGGGAAGGTCATAGAGAAGATCAGCCAAACATAAAGACTTCTTTGACTTGGATTTGATGAATTCCAAATCAAATTCCTACAAAATGAAAATCCATTTTTAATACTTTCCCCCCAGCAATTGACGTGATAATATGTAATTCATGGGGTTGCAATTCAAAATGAAAATGGTGTTCTGGAACAGGATATAGTGGTGAGATATTTGGAAAACTTGAACAACCACCAAGGCAAGCTTGTCTACATATGAGTACTTCACTTCCGTATCATTGAGATTAAGACTCAAATAATATATCATATGTTCTATCCCATTTTCTACTTAGACCAATTCCATAGCAATGTTTGTATCAGTCGCAGTGATATATAATAAATAATCACTCGATAATTGTGGGGATATATTAATGATGCTCATACAAGTGTATCCTTGACAACATCAAAAGACGCTTGTGCAACTTGGTCCCAATGGAAGGGAATCCCCTTTTTCTAGAGCCAAGTAAATCATTTAGCCATTTCGGCATAGTTGGGTATGCACTCCTTAGGAAGTTAGACTTTCCCTAAAGTTTTTGTAAATGAAGCAAATTTGATAGTGCAGGAAAATCAAGAATGGCCTGGACCTTCAATGGGTCTATTCAAATTCCTTCTTTTGAGACGATGAATCCTAGAAAACTAATAGAACAAAAAAAAAACACAAATTTATGTGGATTGAGGCATATTTTGTAGTGTTGGTAGCGTAAAAATATAGCTCTCAAATGCATCGGGTGATCAGTCTCGTTTCGTGAATGCACAGGCAAATCCTCTATATAGGGTTGAAAAATGTTCTTGATGTCATTGAAAGCATAATCCATTGCTCTCTAAAAGGTTTCCCCAATGTCCTTTAAACCAAATGGGAGTTTCCAATAGGCGAATGTTCCCCAGGGACAGATGATTGTTGTCTTATATTAGTCTTCTAGGTGGATTTTGATTTGATTGTAGCCAAAAAATCCATCCATGAATGAAAATATTTTTCATCCAGCACAATCATCAATAACCTGGTTGATAAAGGGAGTAGGATATTTGTCTTATGGACAAGTAAGATTAACATCCCGATAATCAACACACACTTTGATGGTTCCTTGTTTTCTTATAGGAGGAATGATGTTGGAAACCCACTCAATAAGCGGAACAGGGTAAATGAAACCAACACGCAAAAAAAATTCAACTTCTACTTTAATGGCAGCAGCCCTCTTCGGATGAACAGGATGAAGGCATTGACATACCGGCTTGATAGCAGGGTACATTTTAATAGTGTTTTCATCGATACTAGTATCTATGCTTGGAATTTCCTTGTAAGACCAAGAAAATACATCACAAAATTCACAAAATAAAGAGCGATATGTTTCAAGTTCTGATGGAGAACAAGACTTGTCGACATGAATGTTTTCTACAACGCTGGGTTTGGTCAAAATATCGATAGAAATGGTTTCTTCAATATTTGATAAATTTCGCTCGGATTCAATTGCATTAATAGGAAAAGAATTCGAAAATAATTTTTTTATCGATGGGTGATATAGTTCACTAAGATTATCTTCTTCATAATATTGAATATGGGATCGATGATGATGATATTCCCATGGTTCTCCTTCAGACATCATTGTTTCTAGAATATTTTCACCTGTTAAGAAAGTTGAGAAATAAGGATCAGATGGAGTACCAAAATCTAATGAATGGTCAACCCAAACGACCGGCAATGATGATTTTGGATTCACCTCCCAAGCCATGTAGATTTATTGCTATGCTATCTCAATTGGGTTGGGCGAGAGAAACTCATCCAATGTAACAACTTCGGAATCACCCCTAATCTTCCTTAAGCCAGATGGAGTGGAAGATATCATGTAGCATGTCTCTATGCTTGAAATTTTTGTCGATGTCGTAGGTGGAGGTAATGCAAAGGTTCCCTTGAGATTGGAATCCTTTAAGAGTCCTACACCAATGTTCTAAAGTGTGAGTTGGGGTGCATGAACTAACGGAACACTTCCAATTACCTAGGAACTGGAGGCAAAGAAGGATATTTGATTGATGACTATGATGAAACCTTTATGTGGAAATGTGATCATTCTAAAATATGTAGAGACGATCGCATTCATAGCATATACCCATGGTCTTCCGAGTAAAATAATGTAGTGAAGGGGTCTGTCAACGACCTCAACTTCAACATTCACTGTTTTGCCACCGAGTTCAACATGTAGGTTATTGATAACACTGCAAGGCTTATATGTACATCTATTAAAATATCTCAATGTTGTAGGCGATTGAGATAGGTACAGCGAGCCAAGTGACTTCCAACAGTTTAGAGACATAATGGACGTAGATGCTCCCTCATCAATATAGTATGATGAACAAGGTGATCATTAGGGGAATTTTGAGGTCAAAAATGGGCCTCATAAAAAAAATGTACATCAAAAATAAAATTTATAAGAACCAATAGGATTCAAGATGATGATGTCAACCATGGGGGATGATTCACCATATTTGGAGTAAAAAAGTTAAAATAATAAAAAATAATAAAACTACTTTTTCAACTTGTATTTTTTAACATATCTCCCTATGTTTTTACTCAAATTTCGAGCGGGACTACTTGTTGGATGCAAAATTTAATTTCTCATCCAAGGAGTACACATTTTTCATAATTTTGATGGACCCTCCTACACGAAAAATGAGAAATACATGAAAAAATGTGATTGAAATCATGTTTTTCATGTAATTCTCATTTTTTGTGTAGCAGGGTCCATCGCAATTATGCAACATGGGTACTCCGTTGATGGGAAATCAAATTTTTCATCAAACGAGTGTTTCCGCTTGAAATTTGAGTAAAAAATTAGGGAGATAAGTTGAAAAGACGAGTTGATATAGTTTTATTATTTTATTATTATTTTATTCTTTGGTTCCTCTAAAATTTGAATATGTAATCTAATATTATTTTCAAATTTCCACTATTATTTTATAATTTACTTAGGAGGACCATTTTAGACCTAAAATTCCCCTAATTTGAGAATATTTACTTGGATGGAGAATTCCAATTCTGCTGGTAATTGCAGCACATAGCCCATATGATTAAAGACTACGAGATTGGAATCTGTCAGATCAATTCCACCAATAGCCGACAACGAAGCCTGCTTCTAGGAGGGACAATTTTGTAGCACCTCAAGCGTTGACACAACTAAAATGGATTGAGCCAAATCTTAAACTATGTTATAATTTTGATCAGCTCTTGCTCAAGGATTAAATTTCGATTTATGGACGACTCCCTTCATTGGCTTATTTGTCAATTTAGGAATAGCAGTCAGTGATATCAATTCCATACACAGATTCATTGTCGAGGTAGTAGGTTGATCAATAGCTTGACTACCATAATATTTACTATGCGTTGACACCAAAACATCATTTGATGGCTTTGTGACAGACAACATAAGCCCTTGGGAACTAGAAGCTAGATCAATAGAAACCAAATTTTTGTTTAGATTAAGAAAGGATCTATCAACATAGCAGATTCTTGCAAGGTCTTAACCAATTTTGAGACTTCGACACAGTGAGGACAGTATCGAACAAAATGTTCCTCATTACAGATTATGCAAGGGTAACGAGGTTTCTAATTTCTAGTCGATTGATCAGATGATCTTTCCTGCAGGGTAAAAGTTTTATTTTTCTTTGATTTCCCATTTTTCTTACTTCCAGGACGCTTGTAACTTTTTCCCTTTTCATATGTCATGGCATGTATTTTAAAAGAAGGCCCAGGATTAGATGCATTATATTGATGCGTTCTTGCAGTATCAATCATGCCATCCCCGAAATGACCGTCCTTACATGGAGGAGGAACATTAAAATTAGATCACGGTGCATTGGGAATTTTCTCGTAGAGCGTGCCAGACTGAGCGTAACTCAAGTCTAAATATTGAGCACAAGCAATGGATTTCTCTTCAGTGACAACGCCACCCTTAGCCACATCTTCATTTATAGATGGTAACAGGGACTTAATGAATTACTCAGCAAGGAGCTGATCAGGAACAAATATCTTAACCATTCTATGACAATGACACCACTCATGAATATGGTAAAAAATGTGCGTAGCATTAGTCTGTTTAAAATTAGTCAAGATATCTGTTCTAGTTTATCGTATGGGTAACTAGAAGTGAGTAAAAAATAAAATAGGTAGGGAAGTGAAATTATCAAAAGAAGCTCTTGGTAACTTAATATACCATTTTGCAGTCAAACCAGTGAGTGTACGTTGGAAAAGACGTAGTTGAATAGAGTCATCATTTATGGAATTAGATGAACACCTCAAATGATAAGTCATAACATGCATCGATGGGTCTTTCCGAGGGTTTCCATTGAACTTAGGAATACCTGAGGGTAATTTATGAGGTATCACTGGCCACCAAGGAGCGTAATTGATTGCATCATTGGTGAGTCGGTTTAATTCTAGTAACTCTAAAGTTGCAACAAAGGGAAATTTTTTATTTAAGTTGGGTTGAGCATAGCCAGGGTATGATAGAATTACTTGGGAAATAGTCCTTTGAGCACCAACATTAGGAATCTGTTGCTGGTGACCCAGATAGGGGTTGTTTTGATAGGCAAACGCTTGAGGATTATGTTGACCAAAACCTCAGTATGTTACTTGTTGAAATGATGTTTGTGGCATTTGCGCTTGTGGCTGCCAAGGGGTCTATCCACCAACATTATAACCCAAGCTAGGATATATTGGATTAGGTTGCAGATAGGTATAACCTGGTTGTGTCCGTGACATCCCATAATATGGTAATTCAACTTGTGAATAAATGATTCCAGATATAGGTTGTTTGTGTAAACCAACTGAAGGAGTTGGAATTTGAGGGCCCAATACTTGAGGGTATTGGGTTGAAGGACTTGCTTGAGATGGTTGAGGTACAAAATTTTGAGTCTCTAATAGGGGTAAGAATGTATTAACAATTGGAGTTGATGTGGGTGCACCAGGTTGAACAGGTTGATACGAGTGGACAACCGTTTGTGGTTGGATGGGTAGAGTGGGTTGCCATTGAAAAACATTCATGAACATTAGGATGACCAAATAATGATAGAGTACTATCAAAATGGGTGACCATACCTTTCCCCCCAGCATCAGGAGTATAATAAGATGGAAAATATTGTTCTCCAAATGCAGGGATTCTAGTGGAAATTTTACTGGATGGAATATACCTAGATGGACCAGTTTGATATTTTCGTGATGATGCATATAAAGGATCAAGTCATTCATTACTGACTATAGATTTATCAGTTATAATACCCGACGATGACATTGGTGAAGTCCATGAGTTTGAGGATGCACCAAAAGAAGGTTCTAGATAAAGATTGGTAACCAGGTGGGACGGAAGGGCCACCATATAGATGTGACTCTAGTGAAGTTGTGAACAGCGACAAGGTAGCAAGAGTAGGTGTTATCGCAACTGGAATAGATGGTCTAGCCGAAGATGTTGGCTCAGGCATGGTTATTCGACCAAATGTATTCCCTATTGGATCTATGGGAAATCTAATAGACATAATATCAACAAAAGCATAGGCAGGTAATTGAGGGAAAGACTCCTACAGGTAAAGCTCCATCCCAAAATGAGTTGGAGTTAAAGGTGTTTCATCTTGTGGTATTTCTTCAATTGAAATTAAACCAGGCAGAAGGATTTTTCCGTCAGGCCCAAAGTGTGTTTCAAGAGGTTGACTGCGTGATATGGGAGACTAAATTACTACAATAGAATGTGGGGATACTGATACATGAACAAATTTCGGTCGTTCGAATTCAGGATTTACATGTTCTGGCAAAAAAGTGACATGATCCAGATCAGTGGTCTCACTGATTAGATGGATCGTGACCATGGGTAGCTGTGAGGACTCTGTCTCGACAACAGTAGATGAACCAAGATTTGTAGAAACAACTTGTGCCAACTCTGATATATGTGAGGATGATGTCCCACTAGAGTTAATAATAGTACTAGTTTCGGTAGAGCGATGTCGCATTCATTGACCATAAAAGGATTCTGGTGGTAAAGGTGGTTTTAGTGCTATTCTACATGAACGATGGGGAAAGGGGTGTTATTATTCCATGATGACTAATTTATTTTATGAATAAAAACAAATAAAAAAAATAAAAGGGGTAATTCTAGGCAAAAGGTTTACCAAGTAATTTTGAACTGCAGAATACCTCCTGGTGAACCAAGAAGTAGGGCCATGCAATCTCCCCGAATGTTGTGTTCAGTGTATGAAAAGTTAAAAGGTGGTCAACTTGGTTCATTATGGATGGATAGAAACCTAAAGTTTTTCTCCCAAATATACCCGAAGGTACATGGAGGCCCATTTCTGTATTAGTGATGTCTAATGCGAAACCGCACAGTGAGAGCACCCCCTTATACTTTTCGTACTAGAACAATGCCCGATATACCCGAATGTACGTGGACGAGGTTCGATATACTTACGTACATGGAGTGAGGTATCACACTCAGAATGTATCATAGACAAGTTAATGACAGCTACAATGTTTAATGAAGTCGGAACATGTCTCTAGCCTAGACCTTCTAAATGTTATCGTTATGGTTCCAATGCTTTCTTAGGTAAATTGATGTAAATTTTAAGTTAATCTTGTTTAGAAATTTTCCTTTTGAGGTTCGCCGCGTGATGTGATGGAAATTCCTAAAAGTGTAAACTAAAATGATAAGAAAAATTTTCAATTTTATCTTTTTCAATGAAAATCCTAGCTACTAAGGGAAAGAGAAATTCGTTTTGAGAGAAAATAGCAAAGATCACAAACTAAAATGCAGCTTTCCTAACTTTTTCGCATGCAACACAAAAAATTCACTATATGCACATGCATGTTTTTCTTTCCAGATCCCTTAATGTGAATACAAGAAAGAAAAATATATGCATTAAATCAAGAAAAACAAATGTTTTCTTCTTTGAGAAACAAGGAATTTAACAACAATTTCTCTTTTAGGAAAAACGAAGAATGGAACTACAATTTTTCCTACAGGAAACGAAGAATTTAATGAAAATTTCCTTTATGAAAACAAATGGATCTAATGTAGAAATAAAATAATTTTAATTTTATTTTCCAATGATAAATAAAAACACTTAAAGAGACATTGAACAAATTTACCTTTCAAAGGAGGAAGAATTAGGAAAATTCACTAGTCTCTAGGGGGTAGCAGAAAATTGAAAACACAACAAACAAATGGTTGAGAATGATGCAATGAAAAATTTGAATGGAATTTGGTTTGCTAAGGGGACAACGTAGTCTCCAAGGGGAGACAGTGTGTTTCAGTGCACCCCTAAATGGGAAACAATGCACTATAGTGCATTGTGTCTTGACAAACAGTGCACTGGGCACAACAATGATTTAAAATGCAAGCTATAGAACACACTTATAATGCAATTATTTCATTCAAAAGTCTAATAACTGAAAGTAGATGCTAATTATGAGGATTAGCAGAGGAAAAAACACCAGGAATGAAAGGAAACTCCCCAATGGAGTTGCCGATTTGTTATGCAGAATTATGATCTACGGATAAATCAAATTCCCTAAGTGTGGTGCTAGGCACTTAGAAAAATAGATGAAAGACTTTGCTATCACTTTCTCTAACATAAAGAGACACACAATGATAGAAGAACCTACTTGTGATCCAAGAACTTCTTCTTCTCCCTCTTTCACTTTTACTCTCTCCTTCAATCCAACTCAGATTGCTAGATTGTTTCCTGCAAGTATAAATATAGAACATTAAACAGATTCCAATATATATATGCCTATCTATATTAATCACTTAAATCAATTAAATGTGAAATATATACATCATTCAAGAATCAATTGTATGAGAAATATAATAATAAACATATACATATATGGTAAAATGAACAACAATATTTATTAAAGAGTAGAAGGGGGAGGTTACAACCAATGATCGATTTGATCTCACCAGCTCTAGCTTTATCCCAGCCTC
The DNA here is from genome assembly GCA_034641835.2 of Pinus albicaulis. NCBI lineage: Eukaryota > Viridiplantae > Streptophyta > Pinopsida > Pinales > Pinaceae > Pinus > Pinus albicaulis. Next base: position 776,801,785 of record CM076584.1, on the reverse strand, counting down.
ATCACATCCAACATCACACCAGCAACATAGCAGTACTTTCACTCTCTCAAATGAGAATCCAACAACATTTTTTTACCAAAATTCTTCCCTTTCTAGCACTAGGATATGTGCTCAATTTATAGGGATATTGATGGTAGTTTCTCAATGAATGACTTTCTAATAATAGGCAAGACATGTTCCAAAGTTCAGAAGTGTTAGATTAACACTTGGATTCTAATTTTGACACATATATACTCTTTTAGAAGGCACTAGCCATGTGGAGATTCCATAACAATGAGAATTTCGCTCCCAATTGACCAACACACTCTTGAATGTCAGGAAGTGCATTGCAGTGCACCCTTGAATGGAGGGAACTGCATATGCAACACAATTAGTCCCTTGAGAGGTAGCATTGGTGAGTTCATAAGTGATATAAAATTACTTCAAACCTTGTAAATATCACAATAGAAACCATGAATGATTTTTTATTCTCTTTGGGCATATAGCAACTGAAATGTAAGGCGATGACAAACCCTATTTCATTGGTCCTCGGGATGATGTCCAGTTTGACTAGGTCACTGGGAATGATGCCCAAATTGACCTACAACAAGATTATAGTCCTTAGAAATAGGGTCTTGATTTTTAGGTTCATTCCATCGATGTTCTAGTTATTTTGAAGATGTGGATCATTGTACTCTCTCTTTCCGAATCATTTGATGACAATATATTAGAAGAAGAATTTTCAAGGGTTTTCCCCCTAGAGATTTTCTCCTTGGTCTCAAACCAATCCTAGTGCCTCTATGTGTGCATGATTTTCTTCTCTTGTTCCTTTATTTTTTGTTGCATTTATGATGATGATATTGTTCTTTCTACATAGTTGCATATGATGATGCAAAATTGAATAATGGTATGATGTTATGGGGTGAAATTAATGTGTTAATGAATAAATGCAATTATCAAAGCAAAGGAAAATATATCCCCATGAAAAACTTACATGGTATCAAATCTGGGCTAAATAAAAGCCTTGGATATCACCCCTCATGGAGAAAATTTTGATAGAAACAAGAAGAGGATGGTGTAGACCTAAGATAATTCTAGGGTATGAAGGAAACCCTAGGTGGTTAGTGCATAAAATTTTGATGTTTAGGGTTTGAGAGAGGCTCTATTTTATGGAAAATACTTGACATATGATATATGGAACCCTAGCATGGTCAATGTGAAGATTCTCAAGCACTTGTGAGAGATTTAATTAAGCCCTAGATGGGATAGTCTCTAGTAGGAATGGTTGTTGACAAAGTTGATTGAAGGAAACTTTGTTATGTGGACTATGGATAGTAATGGATCTTGAAGGTTGCTTCAAGAGGGAGAGGATAATATCTCATTAAAGATAATTATTCCTTGACTTATGATGCTTCTTTATGTATTTACTCTTTCTAAGAATTATGGATCTAATTATTATTATTATTGTTTTTTTTAATCATTACCTATTCTTGTTGCATGTACATTTGAGTACTTGGGTGTCTCTAACCTCCTTGATGATATGTGATAAGTGGATAGATGCATGTAAGAAAAAATAGACCTGGAAAAGGTAAATAGGCACCTGATGAAAAGGTGACAAACACTAAAATATTCCTATGTGAAGGTGCATAGGTATTTTAATACCACAAGGTATGCATGGTATACTATTTCAATGTTATGTTTCTATTCTAATATTGAATGGCAAGGTCATCGCTATAATATATTGAGGATTTCTCCTTCTCAAAATGGCTCATGCATGCATATGAAAATATTAGGATTTATTTTTTCTATGATGAAATGGTGTACCTAGTATGAGCATTTTGATCATGATGATTTTCTTGATTCTATGAGGCTACTTCTTGCTAATATTAGATATAGTGGTATAACTTGATGTTTTCTCACATCTATTTTTTTTGGAGATCCTCATACTATTAAGAAGTATAACACCTTGACTCTAATAAATGATAGTCTTGACACTTGACATGCATAAGTGTTACACGCCATTTTGTCACCTGACACTTGATGATTAAAATGGATCTCTTTCCATCCATACATATGTTTCAATGCACTCCTTTTCAAGTAAAACATTTATATTCCTTGACCATATCATAAATTTTAAGTAAAATTTCATTTTAACTAGTTTAGCATGACTTGCAAAATTTTCGTAGTCGGTTTCTACGCATGCATGGTTTCTTCCATTGAAACCTATGTAGAAATGCACTCTGTTCTCTATTATAGACTTCACACATGACTCAATTAAAAGTAAAAATAAAAATTCAGTTCTAAAAGCCTTGTTGGGTGAATATATCCCAACTAGAAGCTTCTGAGTCATATCTACTCAAGCCAAACCCCTCTGTAAATGGATCTAATTCCCTTGGATCAAGGAACCCTAATCCTACCATTAATGGATCTCATCCCTCTTTTGTGGATCTGAAACCTCCTCCATTTTTCCTATAAATTGAGTAGAGGCTAAAGGGTTAGGGGAGTTCACAAAAGGTAGTCTTATGCTAGTATTTTTTGATTGGGAAGCTTATCATCCAAGGAGAATGATTAGAGGCATTTGGGAGGAACCTTCATGACATCAAGGAAAGGTTGTAAGGATATTCTTTTATCTTTGAATTAATACATTTGAATCCTTTTTCTCATTATGTTATCTTATTGTAATTATGAATGGTTTATACTCTTTATGTATTCATTAAGGTAATTTCAATTTCTAATCTCCTCTATCATTAGATTAAGCTTGTTTTAGATAATTATATTGCTTATTCCTTTGATCCCTTATATGTTTTTTTTTCACGTCTTATCAAAGCATTGAGGATATACATCAGGAATAAGAAGGGATCTTCATCAACAATTTTCCAAGAAGGTAAGAACACCACTATCCTTCTCTAGTTTTAATGATTTAAGCGAAAATAGCTTAGGGAAAGAGCTATTATTATGTACGTTTGATTCTATTTTTCCTTTAGTATTATAGGGATATCACTTCTATCCACACAAGTGATTTTTCTATATAACAAATTGGTGACTCCATTGGGTAATATCTTAGTCCTCTAGTTTTTCCTTGGGTTTGCTTCCCAATTTTTCTAGTTTGACTGCATTCGAATGTTGGAAAAATCATGACTTTCAGATCCTCTGGGTGGATAATCCTTTATTTTATTTGTTTTAAATTTCCTTTACCTGTGTGATTTTTTTTTGGCAACAGAGCGCAAATTTGCACAATTTTCTCTCAAAAACAATGCACATGTGCACTGGATTGAAATGATTACCTATGCACCCCCTTGAAATTTTTGAAAAAATTAATATTTCTACTTATTAGAGTTTGATTTTTAATTTCTGAATAGTCAATTTTTCTTGTTTTAATCTTCAGAACAATTTTGTGGATTTATTTGAGTGCCATAGTGAAGCCTTTTTTAGAACTCATTTTGTTCACTTTTTTTAGTATGGTTTGATCTAGTCTGTTTGTTGTTTCATCAAAAAAGGATAGGTTGTTGTTTGAACTCACTATTTTCTTGTCTTTTTCTTGCAAATACACCATATTTTTATTAATATTACTTATTTGAGTAAAATAGTTTTCTTATTTGTGAAGGATCTTCTAGATTAGTGAAGTTAGATTTTTCTCAAAGAAGTAGTGTTTTTGTTAAAAGTGCTTCTATTCAATGAATATATAAAGTGAATTATTCCTTTTTCATTTGAATTTTTCATAAAATTGCACTCATAGGCATCATTATTTAGGAGCATTCATTTAAGAAATTTTCATTTTTTTAGAGTTTTGTTGGCTTTTCCATCAAATTTGAAGAATTGTAAGTGATTGTTTGTGAAGGAGATTTTATATGTTTATTTAACTTAAGAAAATTGAAATTTTCATTTAGTTTCTGTAACTTGATAGTTTTCAAAGTGAATTGGCATTTCATGAAAAAAAAATGTTTTTGGATTATGAGTTTTGCATGTCTTTTTGGAAAATCAAATAGCCTCTGACTTTCCCTTATCTAGGATTTCATCGAAAGGAAAAGATCACATTTTCATTGTTGAATGCATTAGAGTATTTTGAGTTAGTCAAAATATCATCAGTTTCATCTTCATATCCCTATGAGTAAGTAACAACCAAATAACACAGTGTTAATTAAAATCAATCTAGAATTTTTTACATTTTTAGGGCTCATTCCACCAACATAGATCATGATAGTGCTTTGAATAGGGAAGCGAGTAAACATTCCAAAGAATAAATAAACAATTGAATCTTGCGGTAGGGATTAAATCCAATTATTACAATCTTTCTCTAGGAATCTATTCTTACACAAGAGTTAAGCATGAGGTCATATCATACATAGTGAAGTAATCGTACCTACTTCATTGGTAAAGATGGAATATTTGCACGCATCACAAACAGTTCCAAAAGGTACTTGGGGTCACTTGTTAGTAAACCATGAATTTACCATGTCAATGAGATTTCAACGGGATTGAGCTTAGTTACTCCTCCCTTGCATGTACGTTGGACCTACGACTAGCCCCCAGGTTAAATTGTGATAGTTGGTAACCTTAGTGACCATAATATTAGGGTTTTTTCCCAATGTGACGATATAGGGAAGGTCTCTATTGTACCTGGAATAGATTTTGGCTAGACTCACTTGGACGTTTTGGAGAGCAATATTCACTCGAGATGGCATAAGTGGAGTTACTTGCACCAGATTATTTCATTAACCAGATTGTCATAGTAATTGGTTCCATCTACCATATTTTCACATTCATCTTTGTGACATTGGATTTCATCACCAACTAGTGATTTTTCTATGAAAATAAATTGTTTGTGTGTGGTTTGGCTCCTATATTTTCAACGCGTGTTTGTTTGTTTGTTTTTTACTTTTTAAAGGCTTTAGGTGTGATATATTGACATTTTTTTATTCCTTAATTAAAATTAATCGTGGTTGAAATACAAATACACTCACAGAGTGTTAGTGTGAATTCTAATCACAAGCGTACGAAAAAATCTCACTTTAGATGTGCATAACAAATAGCCCTAACATCAAAGAGGGTTGCCAATTTCCTTAGATCTATAGTTAGTTGACCAAGATAAATGCTACAAAATATAGATCTATGCAGTTAAAGACATTAAAAAACAAATAAAAGCAAGAGTTTCTCCATGCATCCAATAGACAAGACAAGAATATTTTTTAAATAATTTTGTATTTATGACACATGGGAAGGGAACATAGAAATATGTTACCAGTCCCCCTCAATGTTATGGGTTCTTGTATGTCTTCAATGCTTTAGATCTAATATCTCTCTCTCTTGATGGTGTAGAAAACCCAGACAAAAATGGAACTCAAAGGGAGCTCACAAGAAAAATGGTAGCAAAATATGACAATGATGGAGGATCAAAGTCAGACCAAAATTATAGATCCAGAGCAATATTTAGGCAAAAAAAGATAGTGAATGAATGGAAAAACCCTTCTATTTATAACCAAATATTGAGTTAGTCTAGATATTGGTGCATAATTAAAATATTATTAACCAAATCTAGATCCAACTTTTATGGAATAATTTATTAATTTTGTTGGAGGGAAAAGGAATTTGAATTTCGTCAAATCCCTTTACTTGTAAATAATAAATGAATAAATGATTTATTTATTATTTTAAGAATATGGTTAAGTAATAATTAAATAAATAGTGATTTATTCAATTATTTATGAATGATTTAGTCAAATTTAACAAGGAATATTATTTAAATAATTTTTAAATAACTATTCCTAGAAAATAATAAGATAAATAATTATTTATCTAATTAATTTTTCTGTTTGGGGTTAAATATGACCAGGAATATTAATTAAGCTGTTGTTTAATTAATTATCGATAGAGGAAAATCAAACAAATATGGATTTATTCTATATTTCCTCATGGGGTTTCCTGTTTATACCATAAAAAACTTAATAAATCATGAGTTACTAAGTTATTTTTCATAGTGAAAGAAATTTTACTAGGGAAAAATCGGTCTTACATGGTGTACTTTGGTCCATCTAATAGTAATAGGTTAGATGACCAAAAATTGGTGTAACACAGAGAGTGTAGGGTAAACCCCCTGAGTACACACCGAGACAATTAGAGAAAATTAAGTCTGAAAGGGAAAAATAAATAGGATCTGGGTATTCATATCAACCTGAAACATCTATTGTGGTACAATCTAAATTGGAAGTGAATTACCCTAACGAATTTGAAACCAGTAATTACTGCAACTATTACAGTATAATTTGTCACTAGATAAGCCTCAGATACACAGTTAACTGAGCCAGAAAATTTTGAACCTGAGTATGCTTCAAACATTATAAACCCTCCTCATGCTCTGTGTTCACCCAAAGTAAAAATAATCATTACCGAGAATCTTACTCCTAGTGTCATTAATATCGAAGATATTACTGAGGACGAAGAAGAAGACACTCCTAGTTGTCCATTTTTTATTAGTGAACAGACCTTTCTATTAGACCTGCCTCTTTCTCCTTTTCAACGAGACACTTGGTACCTTACACCTTTTGACTTTGAACATTCATTTGGTTACATTAAACCACTTCACCACATCCCTTTTTACTCTTTTCCCAGAAATAAGATGTCAGAAATGACTTCTCAAACTATGTCTATCGATACATCCATGTTTTCAAGTTCTCCAGAAACATTTTTATATAACGTTCCTTCAGTTCCTCCTGGATATTAGTCACTTACTATGAATTTTTCAGGAGCATCTCCTTCTCCTCAAATTTCTACTATGTCAACTGATTTATTAACATATAATACCCAAAACTTGACCTCAAACCAATACATTCACATGATTTCTAGTGGTAATCCTCAAGTTAACCCAACTAGTGGTTATAATCCGTCTGGGGGGAAAAAGCTTCCTCCTGGAGGGCAGCCTTTTGTTGGTTCATATCCTACGGTTGACGGAAAACCTTTACCCTGTACTAATCAAATCTATGGTCTGATGCCCAATGATGGTTTAGGTCAACTCTTTCTATCACAACACTTAGTAGGAACTCCTTTTCCAGGGATGAATACTATCTGGAATCCTTTGTTTTCGCAACAATATTTTCAAGTTTCTCAACATATGCCCATTTACCAAACTACTCATTCATTTGGACAAATTTTTCTTACTCAAGTCCAACCACATGTTTAGGAAATTCTTCAAGTTAACCCACAAGAATCTATTTAGAAACCAAGTCAGCAACCTGGTCTAAGTAGTCCACATACTCCTATCCAGTCTGCTGCGCAAACATCTGTTCAAAAACCTAGTACCCCTCAAACACCCATCCGAGGAATATCTCAAGTTTCTTCTCCAACTACCCCTCAAGTATTAGTGCAGCCTATTACACAGGCTATCCCTTAGACTTCAGTGTACCAAGTTGGACCTATAATCCAGTTTATACCTCAAATGACTTTGGGACAACATGGTATAAGAACTTTGTAAACGGATTTTCAAAGCCATCCTTTTTAGGGCCCATTCTTTCAAGTTCAACCATTTCAAGGTCAGCCTTATTAGATTCATTTCTTTCAATTCTAGCCTTTGCAAGGATAACCCTTTTAGCGGAAATATCAATTCGGATAGATGGGACCAAATCCTCCATTCGAGAGTCAACCATACCGTGGTCATATGTTTCAAATACAGTCTCAACCTCAGTTTGGTATGGCTAACCCTAGTTACCCTGGAGGTATGAAAATCCCAACCACTCAGACCATTCCCTGATATCCTGGATATCCTCCTCTAGGTATTGGACTTATCCTGCAGGTTTATCAGTTTCCACAGCAAGATCCTAACCGAAAGTTACCTTTTATTACAACCTTATATTTATTGGATTTTCTTTGGATGGAAAATGTGCTGATTTAATCTTTTCCCTTTTTTTCTAGCAATCTCCACCAAGCTTCCCAATGACATTCTTAAATTTAAAGGTAAATCGGGAGAGTACCCTTTGCTATGTAGAATTGTGATCTACGGATAAACCAAATTACCTAAGAGTGTTGCTAGGCACTAAGAATAACAGAGGAAAGAATTTACTATCACTTTCTCTAAAATAAGAAAATATAAAAAATGGTGAAATAACCTACTTGTGATCCAATTCCTTCTCCTTCTCCTTCTTTCATTGTTGTTTTCACTCTCAATCTAACTTAGATCGTCAGATCGATTTCTTCAAACACAAACAGAGAACAACAAAAAACATGAAATATACAAATATCTACCTGTCTTAATCAATTAAATCGATTAGATATGAAATATATATATCATTAAAAAATCCATTGCATAAGGAATAGAGACATATAGAGACATATATATGGGAAAATGAACAACAATTTTATTAAAGAGTAGAAGGGGGAGGTTATAACCAATGATCGATTTGTTGCCATCAGCTCTAGCTTTATCCCAGCCTCATCACATCCAACATCACACCGATAGCATGTCATTACTTTCACTCTCTCAAATGAGAATCCAACAAAATTTCTTTACCCAAATTCTTCCTTCCTTAGCACTAGGATCTATGCTCAATTTATAGGGATATTGATAGTAGATTCTTAATGAATGAATTTATATGAATAGGAAATACATGTTCCCAAGTTCAGGGGTGTTAGATGGACACTTGGATTCAAATTTTGACACATATGAACTCTTCTAGAAGGCATTGGCCATGTGGAGATTCCCGGAGCAATGATAATTCTGCTCCTAGGTGACTAACGCACTCTTAATTGTCAGGAAGTGCATTCCAGTGCACCCTTGAATGGAGGATGCTGCATATGCAACACATTTAGTTCCATTATAGGCTTCTTTGGTGAGTCAATAAGTGATATAACATATAATTCAAACCTTGGAAATCTCACAATAGAATCCATTAATGAATTGTTCTTCTCTTAGGGCATGTAACAGATGAAATATGAGGGGATGATAGACCTTATTTCATTGGTCCTAGGGATTATGTCCAGGTTGACCACGTCATGGGGGATGATGCCTGAATTTACCAATAAAAGTTGCCCCCTAAAGCATGAAGTCAAAATAATGATAATATATTTTAATGAGATTATTTACAATGTGATGAGCTGGAACTAAAGTGGAGTGCCGACCTGCATCAATATTACAATATATTACATCATGATATTTTCATCTTGATCAAGAATTGATGAGGGAGTCATTCCCATTCGCAGCACATAAACTCTCTAATAACATGTACATAGTTCATAAAGTCATCTACATTGGAATGTTGCCAAATACAGACATGCCTACATATATAGGCCCATGTTTGGATGAAAATCGGTATGTAACGTCACCGTGAAGATGATGTGTACAAAAATCCTGAAATCGTAGCCCAGTTGGATCAAACTAGATCTATTGTATTCTTATATCATTCACTCGATCATTCCAGTACAATCCTAGCCATGCGAATATATAATTTTTAGTCTAACATGGTAAGGCATTGTTTGATTACTAGCTAATGATGTGAGTTGTTAACAAATGCAAGAGAACCACCATTCATGTTAATGGCTCTCAAGGTACTACAGTACAATTTGTAAGGTGTGAATAGATGATTTGATGTCGAATTCCAAACAAAATATTTTGGTCAAAGGTCTGGAACCAAGGATCTTGTCGATGTTGTAACAAGCCTCATGGTACTGGAAGATGATTTTTCTAAGTAGACTTCCTAGATGATGATTTGATGTCGAGAGGAAGACACTTTATCGCAAAGCAGGAGTTACTGATTTTAGAGACAAAATGTGACTTGATATAGAAATTTTCAGGGATGAATATCATGAAAATGAAGGTTTATGAGTATTGGAGAAGGATGAGTATTCACTGGATGACTTCTCTTAAACATAGTGACGACACTGAGATGAATTGGCAGCATTGACCAAAAACTGAAGTGAAGTTATGATGAACCATAGGTATGAATAAACTGTCAAGAAGATTACCTAACCCAAATGTCACAATAATGGAGTGAAGTGTCATGTTCAAGAGTGACCTCCTATCGTAAGAGTGTTCAGTTCACTTTCCCAAATTTTCCCCATTCATTTGTCAACCAGTACCTCTTTATTTTTTAAAAATCTCGAGGAGGATAACATATGCTTGATCTATAATTCAACCCTTTAGGTGAATATGCATTGCTATTTAATAATTCAATGAGTCTAGTGATAAACGCAACTCAATTCTTGCCATGATCGACAAGCTTGTCGCTATCTTATGTTTTAACGAGCCTAACGACAGTGAAAGCCCAATCCTTTTTCATATTAAGAGAGTTTGAAAAATAGTACAAAAGAAAACTCCATGAGTCATTTTTCATAAATTTTCCATTCAGATCCGAAAATGTGTAAAAATGATATCTAAGAGAACCTCCTAGAGATGTTCAAATAAGGTTTTCCTTTTTTCGTAAATAATCTATCTCAGTCCGAAAAAGGGTTAAACTTATACTAAGTAGATGTTGTTTCATTTACTTTTACGAGCTCAAAAATATAAGTGCTCAGCAATCTTTTCACATTATTGGAGTCTAAAAAGAGCTAAAAGAACACTCTAGGGGTTCCTTTTTCGTCGTTATTGAAGCTAAAAAAAGAGATAAAAGTCCACTTCATGTCCTTTTTCATTTTTATCAAAGCTCGAAAAATAAGGATAAAAGTATGCTTTGTGGTCAAATAATTCTTGAATAAGTGTGCACAACTAATCCTCTATATTAGTTGTAAACATGTTCAAAACAACATCAAATTGATTAAAAATACCTGTTTCATAGCAAAAAATGAATAAAAACCATAGTCACAGCAATAAATATGATTCGCAAATAATCAAATGACTAATTAAAATAGTTTTACCATTCATTTTTACCATTTTGAAAGTTACCATTTGGATTTTGGAGCTTTGAACTAGTTTGTGCCCTCAAACTTCAGCAGTTGATTACGACAGATCCTATGGATGATTTTCCTTGTCGTTCAATCCAGGTTAGAACTATGAACCTTCTCTTTCCTTTAGTAGCATTTATGTTTCATTTCATTGCATTTGTTTAGGGTTTTAGGCCCCTTAGGGTAAATTTATTTTAAAATGAGGGAAATGCATCCTTGAATGCCGAAAGGTGCATTGCAGTGCACTGGAATTGAAGGCTAGGTGCACTTGCAACACACTGTCCCTTGACCAGGGATGCGTTGGGCGCAATTCCCACTTTTTTTCTTTGCAGTGTGCCCAATGTTTCCTAGTTTATTGCATGAAATGGATCCTTATGAGTCTTATGATTTTGTTTCAAGGATTCATCAGACCAAAATGAAGATTACTTGGAGGAAAAGAGAACATGAGGAACAAAACATGATTTCCCTAAATGATCTAGGTACTGTAAGAGCTCTCAGAGACTGCGAGTTGCTAAATTACTTCAGACTATTTGGTATGAGGCAACAGATGGAACTATTGGAGTTCCTTGTTCGTTCATGGGATCCAGTGATACAGGAATTTCACATTGGGGAAAAAGTGGTCCCAATATTATTGGAGGATATCTATTTTCTCATTGGGTTATCAAGGAGAGGCCTGCCCATTTCTCTTTCAGGTTCTACTCTTAGAGGAGAGATGGTGATAGATTATATATTGTAGTATTTCAATCCAGGGGTTCAACCTATTAAGGATGGGAAAATAAACATCTTTGATGTTCATGACTTGAAATTGAGAACCATCTTATTCACGACAAAAAGGCTTGTTGGTACTGCTACACTACACATAACAAACAAATATTACATTCAATATGCACTAGAGTGCTTGGAACCAATGATTTTCAACTGGGCTGAAGTTGTACTCTCTCAAATGAAATAATAGTTGAGAAAGGAAAAGGGAGGAAGGAAGAAAAATCTCAACTATGATTCAATCCTCATTTATTTTTCCGTAGAGATGATCACATTGATGCAGCCTCAACATGTGACGTTGGGTATATCTAACCCTAGAGATCCAAGGATGCAGAGATAGGTAGAACTGATGGCTAGACATGCTGGTCAATTGATTATTGTGTTCTCGACTACATTCTTCACTTGGTTTAGGTGAAAGATGATCACAAATTATGATTATGCATATGTAGGTGTCGATTTCGAAGGAAATCCAGATTTGGCTTTACGAGAAGGTGGTCAATGGGGTGCAATTGGTGATAATTTTTTAACCATGTTTTTTATTTTTCTAAGGTTTTTACATGTTTTTGTATTTTGATGTTTCCCAAGACTAAACATAAAGTTTTGACGTATGCAGATGTATGTCGAGCTTGACTAGTGGGGTAGCCAGAGTAGGGAGTGGATGAGCCAGCAGAGAGGGTTGTCGGGAGAGTAGTCCTTCAGGATTTGGATATGGCTAAGACTCTTGCTGAGCTACAAGAGTACATACAGGGGTTGACCTTTGGGATTATAGATTCCATATTGAAGAGTTACCCATGAGACTACAGAGCCATACTATTGGTGTTCTTAACCCTTAGATGTAGTTATTGTGTAGGATATCTAGATCAGTAGCATGTTATCATGAGCACCACTAGTTTACTTTTGACATTTTGCATACTTTTTGACGTCAAATGACCAATGTTTCTTGGGCACAAATTTTTTAAAAACCTATAAATATATATCTATTTGTCTTCAATGTTTTAATATGTTTATTGTACAATCCTATTCAATTATGTGAATATATCTTTACATGTGGTGAAAATGTTTTCTTATAACATAATTCACTAAGGAATTAGTTAGTGTGTTCAAGTTTCTGTAAATGTGTTCATATTGAATGAAATCAAAATGTATTTCCAAAATCTGAACTCTTAGGAACATAGGATGTCGTGTTGTATTTCTGATAGTATAAACACTAGTAAATTGTAGTACCACAAGTTGTGAGTCTAACCTTATGATGATGCAGTTAATACCAAATGACATGGCATTAAAGAGAAGTTTGATCAACACGCTATACTCAGCGATATTGTTTGTAGATTGACCGATTAAAATCCCATGAAAACTCACTAACTCGCAATTCAAAGTGAAAATGGCCCATGCTGCAGAGGATAGATTCTGCGTACTATTAATAGCATCATCAGCATACCCAACGAATTTTTCCAAAGATTCATACATTTGCGAAGAAATGTAAAGAAGATTAATAACTTCAAGAAAACTCTAGAAAAACAAAATAAGGTAGTAAATTCAAATCAACATCATATATACAATATAATACAACAGTTCACTATGTTCATATTTAATCATAGTAAAATTTCAGGTACAACCCATTTCAGGGTTGCGCCAATGGAATTCCATCGTAATCTACCAACACGTAGGCACCCTTAGCAAGAAATATTTTGACAATACAGGGGCCATGACATAACACCTCAAATTTCCCTGTACCTATTACGTCATCTTCCTGATCATAAAGAAGGACTAGGTCACCCTCTTAGAAGATGTGATGTTGGACATGCTTGTCATATTGTTCCTTCATACGTCTCTTATGCAGTTCATTGGCCAATGTGGCTTCACGACGTGTTTGATCAAGATGGATGAGGTTAAAAATATGCACTTCTTCAGAAGAGGTGTTAGGTAACAAGTCGATTGCAAGTTTTAACGACGATATTTCACATTGGATTGGCAAGATAGATTCCAAACCATACACCAATTGAAAGGGGGTAAATCTAGTTATGTTTCTCACTGAGATTTGGTATGCCCACAAAGACGAGTACAGGATAAAATGAAAATTCCGTTTATGAACTCCTATCATTCATTGAAGCATTCATTTAAGAATCTTGTTAATAGCCTCAACTTGTCTATTTGATTGTGGATAATAAGGAGTAAAATTATCATGTGATAGTCCTAATTTGATAGTCAACTCATTCATCATATGATTGTGAAAATGTGAACCATGATCTGTGACTATAGCTTTTTGAACACAAAACCGTGAAATGACATGATTAAAGAAAAACAATGTAGTTTTTTTCCCTGTGTTATTGAATGTAGGCATTACTTCGGCCCAAATGGTAAAGTAGTCTATTGCGACAATAATATAACCATGCGCCCGAAACAAACAAGGGTTATAGGTCATGAAGTCAATGCCCCAATTTGAAAATGGTCCCACAAAAATAATAGGATGCATTAGCACTAGCGATTTGTGGATTTTATAATCAAATATCTAGCACGCATGACAACTTCTGACCACAAGGATGTAGTCGCGAAATATGGTAGGCCAAAAGTAACCAAAAAAGAGTATTTTTTATGTCATAGCATATCCATACAAGTGTCCACCACAAGCCCCAACGTTACAATCATTTAAAACCTTTTCAGCCTCCTCATGACCAAGGCACCTCCTTAAAATTTTATCAACACCAAAACGATAAAGTGTATCACCGACGATTAGATAATCTTTGGCTTGGTATCGAATACATCATTGTTTAGAGAGATAGGTATCAGGCTGAAAAGTTTGGGTTTGGAGATAAATGATAAAATACCCATACCAAGGATTATATGATCCAATCAAAAACAGAGACTCATCAGGAATAGATGGTTCCAATGTAGTATTAGTACTATCAGAGGGAAGGTTTTAGAGAAGGTCAACCAAAAATAAATACTTCTTTGACTTTGATTTGATGAATTCCAACTCAAACTCCTGCAAAATGACAATCCATTTTGAATAATTTCCCCCCAGCAATTGACATGATAAAATGTAAGTCATGGGGTTGCAATCTGAAATGACAATGGTCTTCTGAAAGAAGATATAGTGGAAAAATATTTGGACATGTTGAACAACCTCCAAGGAAATCTTTTCTAAGTGCGAATACTTCACTTCTATATCATTGAGATTACGACTTAAATAATACATCAGATGTTCTATCCAATTTTCTACTTCGACCAATACCATAGAAATGGTCGTATCAGATGTAGTGATATATAAGAAATAATCACTCAGATAATTGGGGGGATACATAAATGATTCCTAGACAAGTGTATCCTTGACAACATCAAAATAAGATTGCGCAACCTTATCCTAATGGAAGGGAATCCCATTTTTCAAGAGACAAGTAAATCCTTTAACCATTTCAGTGTAGTTGGGTATGAACCTCCTTATGAAGTGAGCCTTTCCCTGATGTTTCTGTAACGGAAGCAAATGTGATGGCGCAGACAAATCAAGAATGGCCTGGACCTTCAGTGGGTTGATTCGAATTCCTTCTTTTAAGATGAGGAATCCTAGAAAATGACTAGAACCAACACAAAACACACATTCATCTGTATTGAGACATATTTTTTAGTTTCAGCAGCATAGAAAGATAGCTCTCAAATGAATTGGGTGATCAGTCTGATTACGTGAATGCGTAGGTAAATTATCTAGATAAGGTTCAACAATGTACTTGATTTCATTGAAAGCATAATCCATTTCTCTCTGAAAAGTTGCCCTACTGTTATTTAATCCAAATGGGAGTTTATGATAAGTGAATGTGCCCTAGCGATAGATGAATGCTATCTTATATTGGTCCTCTGGGTGGATATTGATTTGATTGTAGCTAGAAAATCCATCCAAGAATGAAAAATATTTTGCATCCAACACAATCATCAATAATATGGTCGATAAAGGGAGTAAAATATTTTTCTTTTGGAAAAGCAATATTGACATCCCGATAATTGACGCATACTCTGATGGTCCCTTGTTTTTTCATAATAGTAAAAATGTTAAAAACCCACTCAGTTAGTGGAACATGTTAAATAAAACTAGCACGCAATTTTTTTTCAACTTCTGCTTTAATGTCAGTGGCCTTCTTCGGATGAACAGGATGAAGGTGTTGACGTACTGGTTTGACATCAGGGTATATGTTAATAGTGTGTTCAACAATACTAGTATCTATGCTTGGAATTTCTCATAAGAACAAGAAAATGCATCACAAAATTCACGAAAGAGAGAGCGATATGTTTTGAGTTCTAATGGAGAAAAATACATGCTGACATGAATGTTTTATACAACGTTGGATTTGATCGAAATATCGATAGAAATGGCTTCTTCAATATTTGATAAATTTCACTCGGATTTGATTGCATTAATGGGAAAATAATTTGAAAAGAATGTTTTGATCGATGCGCGATATAGTTCAATAAGATTATCTTCTTCATAATCCTGAAGATGGGAGCAATGATGATGATCTTCCCATGGTTCTCCTTTTGGCATCATGGATTCCAAAATATTCTCATCTATCAAGAAAGTGGATGAAAAGGGATCAGATGGAGTACCAAAATCTAATGAATGATCAACCTAAACAAATAGGTGATCATGATTTTAGATTCGCACCCAAGCCATATAGATTGATTGTTAAGCGAGCTCAATTGGGCTGGGAAGCAGAAATTCATCCATTGTAACAGCTTCAAAATCACCTGTAATCTTCCTTAAGCCAGATGGAGTGGAATATATCATGTAGCAGGTCTCTATGTTTGCAATTTCTATTGACGACGCAAGCAGCGGTAATGAAAAGGTTCTCATGAGGGAAGAATCCTTTAAGAGTCCCACACCAATGTTCTAAAGTGAAAGTTGGGGTGCGTGAACTAACATAACGCTTCTAGTTACCTGGGAACTGGAGACAAAGAAGGATATTTGATTGATGACTGTGATAACACCTTTATGTGGAAAGGCAATCATTTTAAATATGTAGAGATGATCGCAGTCATAACATATACTGTTGGAACAGGGTCTCCTACGAGCTTCGAAACTGGTCCATTTTTTAATACTTTTGATTAGATTTATTCTAGCGCAGGGGTTTTGGGGTGGGTCAAAGCCTCGAAAGCATTGTAATGGGTAAAAGGGTAAACCAAGGGTCTGAAAAGCACAGTTTGCAGACCATAGGAAGGTCTAGGCTAGGTTATTATAAACAGAGGAACATTTTGTATTGTATGTTAAGAAATGAAGAGCTATTGATGCGAATTGTGGTTTAAGTTTTATGTTTGGGTTTCTAGGGAAAGGACTCCTGTTGGCTGTGTCCGCGAAGATCTAGAGTCTAGTTGTGTGCGGACCCTGCTGCTATGTGCGTAGGCTGGGAAGGGGATTGTAAGAAGGAGCTGATGAATTGATGAATAAGAAAGGTTGATATAGAACTAAATTTGTGAGCACTATCTGTGTGAATCTTGGTAATTACAGCATTGTGTGCATTCTATATTTAAGCTGTGAAAGATATGTGTAAGTGTGCTTTCTGTATCTAGATCCATTCTGTTATGTTTATGCAATATTGTGCTACTGTCATAAAAGTATATAATTATAGATCTAGCACACATGGATGCAAATATATACCTCCTTTGCCCTGCGTAGAACAAGGCGATCTGGGTATCTCAGGGCCGAACGTAGCTCTGCTTGCCTTACCTATCCTTTCTCAGGGTGAGGAAACATGGTTCCAACACCCACCCATACTACTTTGGGTGAGACTTTGACTTGTGCAAGTAAGTCATTGCTGAAAGGGCTAGTAGTATAGGGGTTTATTGGAAAACCTTGAACTCCGAACCTGGGTTAAGACCCCTTGAGCCAACAAATGGTTCCATTGTCAAGATCGAAGCATTTTGAGGAGGGATTGGGTACTGACAAAAAAATACTATAAATCTAACATGGAACTGAATGAGCATCATTCTAGATGAAAGCACAACATGGAGCAGTAAGTACTATTGAACCAATCAAGAAAGGGATCACTCTGTCCATAGCCCACTTAAAAGAGCAGCTACGCAAGTTTCACCAGCTACCCCTACGTCAAACTCACGGGAGAACAAGCCCTCAACTGAAACCTCACTAGAAGGAGACATGGTATTACACTTGAAATTACCTACCTTTAAAGGCACGACCGATGAGGACATGGATCGATTTTGGTTCATGGCCGACTTGGTATGGACTGCACAGGGGGTGGTAAGCGATATTGTGAAGACAGCGCAGTTGTCCCTAGCCTTCGAAGAAAGAGCTCTGGACTGGTATATGCGGTACATATCTCAAAACAGGAGCGCATCTCTTCAAGATATTAAGGGCGCCTTAAAAAAATAGTTCTTGAAGCCAAAATATTACTCTCAGTTGGTACCAAAAGTAAAGGACTTCAAGTAAGGTGCGTATGAATTAGTGTGGGCAGCTGATTAGCGATTGAAGAAAGAAATCAGGGAAGGAGGGTTCAAGTACAATGACAGACAACACACTAAATGGTTCATTGCTATGTTGCTACCCGACTTACGTATATCAATGGGCCACCAGACCTTCGAGTCGCAGGAAAAAGCCTTGGAAGCTGCCATGAAACTCGAAGCCGCGCCCAAAGATAAAAATTTGGGAGGAGTACAAGAAATTCAAGAGTAGCTCAGAGCCATGCACATGGATATTTAGAGCCTACTAACGGAACGGGGAAAAGGAGCTAGCACAGACCTCTGGTGCATAAGATGTCGGGTATCTAGCCATACAAAGGACCAGTGTCCTCTATTGATGGATTACATGCAGGTAGGAGGACCTAGTCCACTATGCCCAGGCTCTAGCGGGTTTGCGTTATGGTGTGATGATTGCGGGGTAGCGGGACTACTACGGCCCAGTGCCCTCGGCTAAGTATGGGCGAACTAAAGCAACAGTGGTACAGGTTCTTCCAGTCGGTAGGACACGATGAGCAGAACTGTTGCACGTACAACTTGATTGTAGGTCAAGAGAACATCTATATGGTACAATCAGACCCTACGTCACCGAGATCCCCTACAACTTTTGGTGGTTCCCCAGAAAGGGGTAGGGGAGGTCAGGGAGGAAGCGCAGGACAAGGACAGGGGTAGCTGATCTGCTATAACTATGGAGAGGTAAGGAACTTCGCAAGGGACTGCTCCAACCCCACCAGGAAATCCTGTAAATATTTTCGACAGATGAACCATGAGATTGAAGATTGCTTGATCCTGATAGAAAAAATGTAGGAAAAACAACCCACTCCTACGCAGAATGTGGAGAGAGTTAAAGCCAAGCTAAGAAACATAGACCTGAATTTGAAATTCATAACACGCAGTGGGATGGTTACCCAGGGAGTGAGGGAAGCGCTTGCCAGGGATTCTACGACCTCTCAGGAAGGATCGAACATCAGCTGGAGACAAGAAGTAGTAGCGGTTGCTGCACAGATGACGACACATCTCAAGGTAGAGGAGGAGGTTGAGACCTTTCTCCAGGCATGTCTGAAGCTGCTACGCAACCCAAAGGATGTAGAGAACCTTCAAGCATTAATTCATAGCTGCGCAACTTGGTCCACTCCGATTCCCGGGACCAAGGATGTACACCAGCTATACAGGTTTAAGAAACGCATCGGAAGAGAAATGAGGTTGACTGCGTAGATTGGTGATTATGAGATGGATCAAGTTATTTTGTATCTAGGATCAGATGCGAACGTATTTCCAAAGAAAACATGGCAACAAATAGGAGAGCCTAAATTTGAATGGTCCACCATCCAGTTGTGAATGGAAAATCAACAAAAGATCATCCCTCTGGGAAGATTGTCGAAAGTCATGGTGGATATCGCAGGGGTAAAATTCCTAGCCGACTTTGAAGTAATATAAATTATGGAAGATGTGGATCCCTACCCTACGCCCCTAGGTTTGGACTAGGCTATAGACATGGGGGTGTCATCAATCTCAAAAATCATAGCATGGTGTTTGAGAATAATGGTACGCACGTAATAGTACCACTAGATCCCGTCGAAGGTGCACAATATTCAAAGCCAACGTGTGAGGAGGAGGAAATAGATCACATCTACAAATTGACTACACAGGACGAGGACTGAGTTAACCCCACAACAAAAGGAGTACTCTGTTGGGAGAAGGACAGTGAATACTTTTCCGACCCTGATGGGGAACCGGATAATTGGCAAAACCAGTTGCATGATGTCTCGGCGTTGTGATATCCTCGGGTCGCACAGGCCCTCTACTGCATTTCTTCGGAGGTAAGAGATCTACCCCACTTTGATGAGTCTGATAGCATCTAGGAATTCTTGCAAACACTGGAAGCTAGGGTTCGAAGAGAACGACGACTCTGGGCCATTAATCTAGCTATGCATGGGACACTTGCACGATTGTTGGATACCCACAAGAAAGCATTCCTAGACTGGGAGACGTGTTGGGACAGGATGATTCTGCGCTTCGCCCCTCCAGCTAACATACACACCAAGATATTTCTCGAACCACGAGATCCCCGCACGCATCTGCGTACCTAGATGACCAAATGGTCCAACCAGACTATATAATAATGGGTCCATCTATTTGTTCATGCCTTGGGCCCTATCCCCACCACTTGGTATTTAGATGCAGAGTTACATCAGTGCACCCGCCACTAGGAAATACTAAAAGAGAACATTATAGGGACGTTCGAACTAATTAGGGGGACGGATATGCTCGATGAAGCTCTACAGGACATTGATGCATTTGCATTTAAGAACTCACACTACCATGCTGCACCAGCGGTCCTGACATGTGAAGCACAAATGCAAGGCATAGTCAACTTCCAGAGCTTGGTGATAGACGAAGAAGAAGATAACCCTCAAAACATCTCTATTCTAGAATCTGAAGGGGAACGCACCATTATTGGACCTCCGCTGCAAAATATTTATGTGACGCAACCTCTCAAGCTACACGAAGTTAATATTGGGATGAAAGGACACCCTCAGCTGGCTAAAATTGGGGACTATTGGGATGAATGAATTGTAGACAAAATTGCAGAACTAATTACGGAGTATCAGGACTTATTTCCGATAAAGTTTTTCGAGCTCAAAGGAATCATAGGGGACCTAGGAATTATGCACATCACTCTCAAACCTGAGGCACATCCCATCAAGTAGCGGCCTTACCGACTGAATCCTAAATATAAGAAAAAGGTCAAAGAAGAGATGGAAAAACTTCTTACAGCAGGTATCATTAATGAACCAGTTGAGAAATTGGATTGGGTAAGTCCAATGATCATCCAGGAGAATAAGACAAAGGGGGAAATACACATCTGCATAGATATCTGCAAGTTAAACGATTTCTGCATCCATGACCCCTTCCCTATGCCCTTATCCGATGAAATCCTTGATAGTGTGGGTGGACAGGAGGCCTATTCCTTCACCGATGGGTTCTTAGGGTACCACCAGATCCGAATCGCACCTGAACATTGAAATAAGACTACATTCACGACCGAATGGGGGTCCTTTCAGTATACGGTCATGCCCTTTGGTCTCAAGAACACACTCGCTATTTTCTTAAGGGTTGTAGTTGTTGTATTCAAGGAGTTTATTCATAAGTTCCTAGAAGTTTATTTCGATGACTGGACGGTCTTCGGCTTGGTAAAGGAGCATGTCTCTAACATGCGATTAATGTTGGACGCATGCTGGAAGCACCAGATTTCCTTCAATATTAAGAAGTGCATCTTATGTGTACCGTTCAAAATCTTGCTTGGACACATAGTATGTCGGCAAGGGTTGATGATAGATCCTGCGAAGGTAGCCGTAATTATAAACCTTGCAGTCCCAACAATGGAGAAACATCTATGTCCTATTCTTGGACACACAGGCTATTACAGGAAATTCATTTAGGGGTATGTACTGATCACAGCACCCATGTAAAAACTACTTAACAAATATTTTTCCTTTTTTTTTCTAATTATGAATGTCAGAAGAGCTTTGAACTGCTCAAGGAGAAGATGATCTCTGCACCCATACTAATATTTCCTGACTGGTCGAAGGAATTTCATGTACATGTGGATGCATCAGGCATCACCTTTGGCGATATCCTAACTCAACCTGGAGAGGGGGATATTGATCACCTGATTGCTTTTGTGAGTCATAAAATCTCGAGCGCAGAACATAACTACTCTACCACTGAGCGAGAGGGATTGGCTATGATATATGCGTTATAGAAATATCAGCACTATCTACTGGGTGGACAGTTTAAAATGTTCACTGATCATTCGGCTTTGAAATACCTAGTCAACAAGCCTATGTTGGGGGAGAAGACTTGCCGCTAGTTGTTGCTATTCATAAATACGATTTTGAGATCATCGTCAAGCCTGTAAGGTTGAATGCGGGCCCGGATCATCTATCCCGCATCGAGACAGGGGAAGAACCTACCAACTTGGAGGACGGCTTACCAGATGTGCAGTTTTTCACCATTAAGGTTGTTGATGCACACTTTGCTAATATCATTGAGTTCCTCACTATAGGCGTATCCCCCACAAAATATTCGGTGTAGCAAAAGAAGGATTTGGTTACTTGGGCAGCAGACTTTACTATCATCGCCGATTAGTTATACAAGCTAGGCGTGGATGAAATACTATGCAGATATGTCCTAGAACATGAACGACCTGCCATTTTGGCGGAAGCACACGAAGGTGTCGCAGGAGGCCACTATGCAAGCAAAGCAACACCACACAAAATTTTGAGGGATGGGTTATGGTGGCCTACCCTGCATCAAGATTGATTCTTATACCTATTGTAAATCATGCGACACGTGCCAGTGAATTGGATGACCCTCATGACGAGATGAGATGCCATTACAGCCTCAAATGGCTTTACAGGCTTTTGACAAATGGGCCATTGATTTTATAGGACCCATCAATCCGCCAGGCAAGAAAATAGGTGTGCGCTACATTATTACCGCCACTGACTACGTCACTCGATGGGCTGAGGCACAAGCGATGAATTATTGTTCTGTGGATAGTGCTACGCACTTCATCTTTGAGCAGATTCTTACTATGTTTAAGCTACCCAAAGGTCCTAATGAGTGATAGAGGTACGCACTTCGTTAACCAAATGATTCAAGCCCTGAATGAGGAATTCCGGATCCACCATGCAAAGAGTACACCATACCATCCACAGGAAAATGGGGGAGTTGAAGCTTTTAACAAAATTTTGGAATAGGCATTAACCAAGGTTTGCAATTCCGATCATAGTGACTGGGATGTTCGCATTCCCTCTGTTCTGTGGGCCTACCGAATGAACTACAAGAAGATGACAGGCAAGACCCCCTTCCGAATGGTCTATGGCTAGGAGACCATTATTCCCATAGAATACTTTGTTCCTAGCCTACGTATCACATCATTTACAAATATGGCAGAACCAGATATCATATAGGAGCACCTTGCGTAGCTTTTGGCATTGGAGGAAGATCATTTTATTGTTAACTTTCATCAACAGGTTCAGAAGGCCCGTGATAAAGCCTGGCATGAT
This sequence comes from Pinus albicaulis, assembly GCA_034641835.2. NCBI lineage: Eukaryota > Viridiplantae > Streptophyta > Pinopsida > Pinales > Pinaceae > Pinus > Pinus albicaulis. The sequence continues at coordinate 776,778,650 of CM076584.1, read as the reverse complement.
CGACATATTCGCCAAAAGACATTTGTAGTAGGCGATCTCGTCCTTTTATACGATAGCCAATTTGTGAAACACCCAAGGAAATTTTGGCAACACTGGCTTGGTCCCTACACCATTAAGGAGATCACGAATGGTGGAGAAGTCCAGCTAGCTACCCTGTGCGGTGACCTCTTACCTGGCTTTGTCAATGGTATTCAACTCAAGCCATATAGGTCTAAATTAGTATATGGTAGCCACAGTGACTTAGGATGAGTCACAAGATTATGTTGGGGGACTATTGGAACAAGGTCTCCTACGAGCTGTGAAACTTGTCCATTTTTTAATATTTTTTATTAGATTTAGTCTAACGCAGGGGTTTTGGGGTGGGTCAAAGCCCTGAAAGCATTGTAATGGGTAAAAGGGTGAACCATGGGTCTGAAAACCACGGTTTGTGGACCATAGGAAGGTCCAGGCTAGATTATTATAAATAGAGGAACATTTTGTATTGTAAGGTAAGAAATGAAGAGCTATTGTTGCAAATTGTGGTTTAAGGTGTCTGTTTGGGTTTCTAGGGAAAGGAATCCTACTGGTTGTGTTTGCAGAGATCCAGAGTCCAGCTGTGTGTGAACCTTGTTACTGTGTGCGCAGGCTGGGAAGGGGATTGTAAGAAGGAACTAATGAATTCATGAATAAGAAAGGTTGATAGAGAAATGAATCTGTGAGTACTATCTATGTAAATCTTGGTAATTATTTCATTGTGCGCATTCTATATTTAAGCTACAAAATATTTTTGTAAGCGTGTTTTCTGTATCTAGATCTGTTCTGCTCTGTTTATGCAATATTGTGATACTGTCATAAAATTATATAATTATAGATCTAGTGCACGTGGATACGAATAGAGACCTCCTTGGCCCTGTGTAGAACAAGGTGATTTGGGTATCTCAGGGCCGAACGTAGCTCTACTTGCCTTACCTATCCTTTCTCATGGTGTGAAAAATTGGTTCCAGCACCCACCCATACTACTTCGGGTGAGAATTTGACCTGCGCAAGTAGGTCATTGCCGAAAGGGCCGGTAGTATAGGGGTTTGTTGGAAAAAATTGAACTTCGAACCTAGGTCAGGACCTCTCGAGCTAACATATACCCATAGCCGTCCGAGTAAAATGTTGTATTCAAGTGGTCCATCAATGACCTCAACTTCAACATTCACTATTTTCCCCCCCAGTTCAACATGCAGGTTATTGATGATATCGAAAGGCTTATATGTATGTTGTTTGAAATCTTTCAATGTCATAGGCGATTGAGATAGGCATAGCAAGCCAAGTGACTTCCAAAATTTTAGAGACTTAATTCACGTAGATGATCCATCAACAATAATAGTACGATGAATGAGGTGATTGAGAATATTTACTTGGATGGAGAATGCTAATTCTGGTAGTAATTATAGCTTGTATCATTAAAGAATACAAGATTGGAGTCTGTCGGATCAATTCCATTAATTGCTGACAACAAAGCCTGCTTCTGGGAGGGAAAATTTTGAAGCACCTCAAGCGCTGACATAGTTGAAGGGGATTGAGCGAAATATTCAAGTATAATTTTGAGCAACTCGGTCTCAAGGATTAAATGTCGATTTATGAATGATTCACTTTGGTGGCTTGATTGTCAATTCATAAATAGCAGTTGGAGGTATCGATTCCATAGGTGGATTCATGGTCAAGGTAGTCGGTTTATTAGTAGCCTAACTACCATAATATTTATTACACGTTGACACCAAAACATCAGTCGATGGGTTTGTAACAGAAAGCATAAGCACTTGGGAACAAGAAGCTGGATCCGTAGCAACCAAATTTTTGTTCGAATTTGGAAATGGATTTGTCAACACAGCACATGCATATGAGTTCTTAATAAATTTTGAGACTTTAGCGCGGTGAGGAAAATCTCTAACAAATTGTTCCTCATTACAAATTATGTAAGGGTAATGAGGTTTCTGATTTCCATATGATTGATCAGATGATATTTCTTGCGACATAGAAGTTTTCTTTTTCTTTTATTTCCCCTTTTTCTTACTTCCGGGTTGCTAGTCACTTTTGCCTTTGTCAGATGACACAACATAGATTTCGGAAGAAGGCGCGGGATTAAATGCATTAGAGTGATGCATTCTGGCAGTACTAATCATACCGTCTCTGAAATGAGAGTCCTTAGATGGAGGAGAAACAGTAAAATTATATCATGGCGCATTGGGAATTTTTTTGTAGAGGGTGCTAGACTGAGTATAAATAAAGTATAAGTACTGGTCACGAGAAATGACCTGCTCTTGAGTGAAGATGCCACCCTTAGCCACATCCTCAGTTATAGATGGTAATAGGGACTTAATGAACCACTCATCAAGGAGTTTATCAAGAAAAAATGTCTTAACCACTCTACGACGACGAGGCCACTCATGAATATGATTAGAAATGTGAGTAGCATTATTCTATTTAAAACTAGTCAAGAGTTTTATTCTAGTTTCATATCATATGGATAACTGGAAGTGGGTCAAAAATATAGTAGCTGGGGTGGTGAAATTATCAAATGAAACTCTTGGTAACTCAATGTATCATTTCACAGCCGAACCAGTGAACGTATGCTAGAAAATACATAGTCGAACGGAGTCATCATTCAGGGAGTTAGTTGAACACCACAAATGACAAGTCATAACATGTGTCGACGGGTCTTCCCCAGGGTTTCCATTGAACTTATGAATATCGAAGGGTAGTTTATGAGGTATCACCAGCCACCAAGGAGCACAGTTGATTAGATCATTGGTAAGCTAGTTTAAATCTGGTAACTCTAAAGTTGCAACAAAGGGCGACTGTTGATTTAATTCGGGTTGAGCATAGCCAGGGTATGATGGAATTTCTTGGGAAATGGGCCTTTGAGCACTAGCATAAGGAATCTGTTGTCGGTAACCAAGATAGGGGTTGTTTTGATAAGAAAATGCTTGAAGATTTTGTTGACCAAAACCTGGGTACGCTACTTTTTCAAATGAAGGTTATGAAATTTACGCTTTTGGCTACCAAGGGTTATGTTCACCAATATTATAACCCAAAATTGAATAGCCTCGATTTGGTTGTGGATAGGTATAAGCTGGTTGTGGCTGCGACATCCCATAATATGGTAATCTTGCTTGTGAATAAATAATTCTGAATACAGGTGGTTGTTGTAAACCAGCCGAAGGATTTGCAGTCTGTGGGCCCAATACTTGGGGGTATTGGGTTAAGGGACCTGCCTGATACGGTTGAGGTACAATAGTTTGAGTCTGTAACAGGGGTAACGATGTATTAAGAAGCGGAGTAGATGTGGGTGCAATAGGTTGAACCGGTTGATATGATTGTACAACCATTTTTTGTTGGATGGGTAGAGTGGGCTGCCACTGAAAAGCATTCATTCCGACATTAGGATGACCATATAATGACAGAGTACCATCAAAATGGGTGCCATTAGGTTACCCCCCAATATAAGGAGTATAATAAGATGTAAAATATTGTTCTCCAAATGCTTGGAGTCCAGTTCAGAATGTATTGGATGGAATATATCTAGATGAACAACTTGATATTGTCTTGATGATTTATATAAAGGATCAAGCCATTCAGTACTCACTATAGATTTACTAGTTATAATACCAGACAATGAAATTGGTGAAGTCAATGGGTTTAAGGATGCACCAGAGAAGGTTCCAGATAAATATTGGTAACTAGGTGGGATGGAAGGGCCACCATATAAATCTGATTCTAGTGATGTTGTGAACAACGACGGGGTAGAAAGACAAGGTGATGTCGCAACTGGAATAGATGGTCGAGCCGAAGATGTTGGCTCAGGAATGGTTATTCGACCAAATTTATACTCTACTAGATCTATGAGAACTTTAAGTGAAACATGATAAACAAAAGCAGAGGGGGGTGATTGAGGAAAATACTCGTACAGGTAAAGCTCCTCCCCAAAATGAGTTGGTGTTAAAGGTGTTTCGTCTTGTGGTATTTCTTCAATCAAAATTAAACTAAGTGGAAGGATTTTTCAATCACACCCGAGGTATATTTTAGGAGTTTGACTGCACAATATGGGAGACTCAATGGCTATAATATATTGTGGGGCAACCGATACAAGAACAAATTCTGGTTGTTCGAATTTGGGATTCATATGTTCCGACAAAAGAACAATAGCATCCTAATCAACTTCTAGCTGAACAACGTCGGGTTCGGGAGGTATGGTCTCACTGATTGGATGGATCGTGACCACATGTAGCTGAGAGGACACCATCTCAACAACAATATATGAACCAAGATTTGTAGCAACAACTCAAGATGACTCTGGTATATGTGAGGATGATGTCACACTAGAGGTACTGATACTACTAGTTTCAGTAGAACGATGTCGGCTTCGCTGACTAGAAATGGCTTCTAGTGGTAAAGGTGGTTTCGGTGCTATTATATGCGAATGACGGGGAAAGGGATGTTCTTCTTCCATGATGATTGATTTATTTTATGACCAAAAATAAATAAATAAAATAAAATGGTAATTCTAGGAAAAATGTTTACCAAGTAATTGTGAACTGCATAATACCTCCTGGTGAACTAAGAACTACGGGTAGGAAATATCCCTAAATGCTGTGTTCAGTGTATCACAAGTTACAAGGCGGTTGACTCGTTTCACTATGGATGGACAGAAACCTAAATTTTTCCTCCCAAGTATACCCAAAGGTGCATGGAGGCCCAAATCCGTATTAGCGTTGTCTAATGTGAACTGCACAGTGAGAGCACCCCCTTATACTTTTCGTACTAGAACACTGCCCTATATACCCGAAGGTATGTGGACGAGCTCCAATATACTTAAGCATGAGGAGTGAGGTATCACACTCAGAATGTATTGGAGACAAATTAACAACAACTTCTATGTTTAACGACGTTGGAACACGTCTCTAGCCTAGACCTTCTAAATGTTATCATTATGGTTCCAATGCTTTCATAGGTAAATTGATGTAAATTTTATGTTGATCTTGTTTAAATTATTTTTTTTAGGTTCACTATGTGATGTTATGGAAATTCCTAAAAATGAAAACCAAAATGATAAGAAAACTTTTCAATTTAGCTTTTTCAATGAAAATCCTAGCTATTAAGGGAAAGAGCAATCAGTTTTCGAGAAAACAACAAAGAGCACAAACTAAAATGTAGCTTTCTGAAATTGTTCCTATGCAACACACACAATTCACTATATGCACATGCATGTTTTTATTTTCAGTTCCCTTCATGTGAATGCAAGAAGGGAAACTATATGCATCAAATCAATAAAACAAGTGTTTTCTTCTTTGAGAAATGAAGAATTTGACAACAATTTCTCTTTTAGGAGAAATGAAGAATGGAACTACAATTTTTCCTATAGGAAACGAGGAGTGAAACAAAAATTTCCTTTACGAAAACAAGTGGATCTTGTTACACCAATTTTTGGTCATCTAACCTGTTAATATTAGATGGACCAAAGTACACCATGTAAGACCAATGTTACCATAGTAAAATTGCTTTCGCTATGAAAAATAACTTAGTAATCCATAATTTATTAAGTTGTTTATGGTCTAAACAGGAAACCCCATGAGGAATAATTGAATAAATTCTTATTTGTTTGATTAATATTCCTAGCCATTTTTAACCCAAAACAGGAAAATTAATTAGATAAATCATTATTTATCTTATTATTTTCTAGGAATAATTATTTAAAACATTATTTAAATAATATTTCTTGTTAAATTTGACTAAATCATTTATAAATAATTGAAAAAAACATTATTTATTTAATTATTACTCAACCACATTCTTAAAATAATAAATAAATTATTTATTTATTTATTTATTTATTTTTACAAAGAAAGGGATTTGACCAAATTCAAATTATTTTTCCCTCCAATAAAAATAATAAAATGTTTCATAAAAGTTGAATCTAGATTTGGTTAATAATATTTTAACTATACACCAATATCTAGACTAAATATATATATATATATATATATATATAAATAGAAGGTTTTTTCCATTCATGCACTACCTTCTGTTGCCTAAAGATCACTCTGGATCTATACTTTTGGTCTGACTTTGATCCTCCATCATTGTCATATTTTCCTACCTTTTTGCTTGTGAGCTCCCCTTGAGTTCCATTTTTGTCTGGGTTTCTTCACCATCAAGAGAGATAGATCTTAGATATGAAGCGTTGAGGACATACAATAATGCATCCCCTTGAGGGTGACTAGTAGCATCTTTATATTTTCCCTTCCCAGGTGTCATAATACAAAAATTCTTTAAAAACATTCTTATCTTTTTCATTGGATGCATGGAGCAACTCTTTCTTTTATTTTCTGTTTAATGTATTTAACCACATAGATCTATATTTCTGTAACATTTATTCTGATCACTAGCTACATATCTAACGAAATTGACAACCATCTTTGATGTTAGGGCTATTTTTTATGTGTAGCTAAAGTGAGATTTTCTTGTGCGCTTGTGATCAGAATTCACACTAACAACTGGCAACTCCACAAGGGTTTATAATTATGCTTGCTGTCATTTTTCAAATCCCTACATTGCCAGATGCTTCAACCCCTAGGGCTTTTCTTCAGCTTCTTATTTCGCATTTCTTGATGTTGTTTTTAACCTTTAAAACCCTAAAACAGTAAAAATTATTACTTCTGTGTGTTTCTGGGCCTATTGCGTAGGTAATAGGTAACAGTCATAGCAGAGACGACAATTTTTTATAAAACCTGCTCCTGAGACAGCTTGAAGTGTAGGTCACACTTTTTGGGCCAAAACATGCATCCTCAACCTTCAGGGTTCATAAAACAGCCTCAAACAACCGACCTCAGCTGAAAACAAGTCAGAACCTGTGACCTGTACTTTTGTGGGAATTTTTCTGTGATTTTTCTTGGTTTGTTTGGGCTACTTTTCAGGGTTTTCTGACCTCGCTCTCCACCCATATTGGACTTGTACTTGCTTATTTTTACTCATCAATGTAGGAACCAAGCCTTAGAGGGCTTCAGTACGCTTCCACATTTTTAGGAGGAGTTTAGCTGAAGAAGATCTTCTAAGATTTTAGTGTGTTCAGCCAATATTCACATCTAGAGCTGTACTTTCAGATCCTTTTCAGATCAGTTATTTATCAGTCCAAAACACCTCTTTATATTTTTTTTGGTCCTCCTTTGGGGTCCCCTTCATTTCCCTTCAAGGTGTAGCCTTTTGCCACCTTTTTTGCAACACTTTCCCTCAAATTTTTTGATGTTTTCTGCACCTATTTCTAGTAGATCTGACCTTTATATCCCTCTCCCTATCAAATTTATATCCATTGGCAATTTTGTGTGTTTTGAATAGATTTTTCCCACCCTTAGACTAGTTTGGGTTTAAATTGATGCATCTTTCGTTGTTTATTTTATGTTGTATTCAGTTTCCTTTACTACCATTTTCAGATTTATTTATAGTTATACAGCATCTATTTCCTTTTTTCTCTACACACATTTGGGCTTAATTAAAATTAACACACATATCACATACACACCCACCCTAAGTGAAGAGTGCCTAGTTTACACCGCTAGGCCATGAATAAAACATTGTAATCAAAAGATCCTGCACCTCCCTTCCCTTGTTTTGACATTGTCATCATTTGATCCTGCCCCTCCCTGCCCTTTTTGGTCTCTCTTCCTTCTGTGAACCATGTCTGTTTTCCATCATTATGCCCCCAAGGCATTCATCCCGAAGACTCCTATGTCGTTATCCTCAGTTTTAGTTAGTAAGACTTACTCCTCCACTTAGGGTTTGATTTCACCCTTCACCGAGTCCCCATTCTGACTCTACTTCTGGTTCATCGTGTTCCCCTTCTGGTTCTATCCCTAACTATCCTTTTGTCACCTTCACCATGTCTGGTTTGGGACCTAACGTTGGTGGTAGCCCTAGCCCTAATGCTGGGAATACTACTAGTGGCGCCACAATAGGAACTATTCTAGCTCTTCCCTTGCTCCATTATATGGTATGCCTTAGTCTTCTTGATTTTAGGCAGTTGATCAATCACCCCATACACCATGATCCTGGTTGTGTCGCTATTCCAACCAAGCTCCCTTCAGACATCACCTAGTTTTAAAAAATTGCTGGAGAGGATCCTACCAACCATGTTCGTTCTTTCCACATGTGGTGTTCGTCTAACTCCATCACCCATGACTCTATCTATCTTCAGTTATTCCAGCGTATTCTTACTATAGAAGCTTCCAAGAGGTATGTCGACCAAGCCTTCACCTCTCATACCACTTTTACGACTCTTGCCAGATTTTTTGTGTCTTAGTTATAGCTTCCCCTTCACTATGACATCAGTACCAAAATCTTCACCTCTTTCCGTGAATCATCTATGACCTGCCTATCTGATCATGTCCAAGAATGGCAAAGAAGAAAGACCCTATGTCGAGGCCCTACCTTCAAATACCGTATCTACATGGATTGGTTTCTTTCTCCCCCTCTGGGAGTATTTTCGGTACATGTTATGGCTACCTTATCTCTCCCTAACATGACCCTAGGGATCCCAGTCTGGTACATTGATCCCATAGCCACTATCCTGCCTGTTCAGCCCAAACCTTACATAGCTTTGACCCTATTCCAACTGGTTACGATGACCCCTCCCTTTTCTTTTGTGCCTCAACCACCTCAACATGTACCTACTCATGTTGTGAAAGCCTCGGGTGAGGGGGGAAAAGCCTGCAAAAAGGCACCAAAGGACAAGGTCGTGCTGACAACCCCTGCTCCTCCTCAACCTCCAAATCATACAACCCAGTGTGCCTTGTGTGATGCTTTTAGTCATGCCACCCATACCTGTCCTGAATTGCCTCGTCTCAAGCCCATGGTGAACAAAGCATTTCCAGAGCTTGATATCCCAGAGTTATATGTCACTTTACCCAATTTAGTCTTAAAAATCATGTCTTTGCGCACAAATCATTTTTGTTCTTTGTGTGATCTCCATGGCCACTATATCCACCTTTGTCCCCACCTTAATGACTATCGTTCCTCTTTACAAGAAATTTGCCAATTTGAGGCCAAGTGAAATGAGTCAACCTCTCCCTTATTTGTGAGTTTTTCTTTGGCAGAACTAGAGGTCACGCCTTCTCCCATTGACATTCCCCCTCCAGATTTCGAGACGAGAGAGCCTTCGGCCACCATTTTCTACCTATCATACTCTATGAGATCCATGGTGGAGGACCCCTTTGGGACTTCCCATTTTGTTTCGCCTGACCTCTGTTGAATGATAACCCTGGGCTCAACACTGGTGGATCCTTTATATACTTCTTCTTCCATCACCCTATGTGATGATGTGCAATTGAACCTTTCTTCTCATGATGATGAGTCAGGTACCTATGCCACGTCATGTGGTCTCCCTTCCACCAGTCACTCCATTTTCCATTCTAATGAAGAAATTATGGAAGCGATGACCTTCCCTGACTTTCTGTGGGATGATATGCACCATCATGCATACTTCCTCCCACAGTAGTCCCATGACCAATATGCTATGGAAAAAAAAATACTTCATTCCCGATGAGGTCAATAGGTTTAGAAATCCCATCCCTGTACCTGATGCTTTCGAAGAAGGAAATATGGCCGATATCTCTTCTACCATTAAAATTAACATTTATGACAAACTAGGGGTAGAAGAAAACATTACCTTGGGTTCCCAACGCACCCCAGAAGAAATTGAGGCTTACACCAAGTTATTCAAGGAATTCCACGATTTTTTTTCTTGGTCCTATTAAGAAATGCTCGGACTTGATCCTGCCATTGCCGAACATTGTATCGATACATGGCCTGATGCCAATTATGTTCTACAAACATTGAGACCCATTAATCATTCTAAACGAGAGGTTGTCAAATATGAAATCGATAAGCTCAATCAAGCTGGTTTTATCCATCCCAATGAATGCACCACTTGGGTGTCCAATCCGGTTCCCATTCTCGAGAAACAAGGAACCATACTTGTCTTTACTGACTTTCATGGCCTGAACAAATCTTGTCCCAAAGACAACTTCCCCACACCATTCATTGACCAAATCATTGACGAGTGTGCAGGGCATGAGGTTCTATCCTTCATGGATGGTTTCTCTAGATACAACTAGATTGTTATCCATCATGTTGATAAGCTTAATATTGTGTTCATTAGTCCGTGGGGAACCTTCTATTATAGGGTCATGTTGTTCAGCCTTAAGAATGTTGGAGACACTTTTTAGCGGGCCATGTCATACTGTTTTCATGACCTAGCTCATATTATCCTTGCTTATTTAGACGACCTCACTGCACATTCTAAACATCTGGCGCAACACCTCCATGATTTGTGTATCATATTTCTCTAATGTCGCAAGTATAATATCCACCTCAACATGCTGAAGTGGGTATTTTGTGCTCTTTTCGGCCATCTTTTAGGCTTCATTGTGTCTAAATATGTTATAACACTTGACCCCTTGAAATTTCAAGACATCCATGAGCTTCCTATTCCTCGTACCTTATGCCAGTTACAAAGCCTCCAAGGCAAAGCTAATTTCCTCTGTCGGTTCGTACCTAACTATGCCACCACCGCGCATGGGTTACTTAGACTCCTCAAATATAACATTCCATTCATTTTGGATGACTATGCTCAAGAGTCTTTTGATGCCCTGAAACATGCTCTCACCTCCACTCTCATCCTGTACATCTCATCCTCCACCCATTCATTCATTGGGGTCCTTATTCAGGAATATGACCACATGATCAAACATGTTATCTCTTATTTTAGTAATAAATTCATAGGCCCCATTGTATCCTACTCACATGAGGAGAAATTAGCATTGGTTTTCATGTTCTCGGTCCAAAAACTTTGTCATTATATGCTCATGTGTTCCACCAAGCTTGTGACTAATTCTAACCCTATGTCGTTCCTATTGAGCTGTTAGATCATCAATGGGAAGTATGCACGTTGGATAATTATCCTCTAGGAATTTGATCTCGAATTTGTCACACAAAAGAGTGAGAAAGGTTTATCCCTCACTGAACTCATTTCTGAATTACCTATCGGTACGCAGGATCCTCCAATTAATGATGATTTTCCCAATGAATACTTATTTTATATTACTTCAGTTGATCCTTGTTATGGTGACATCCTCACTTATCTGTGAACCCAAAAGTGCTCCCTCCATATTGATCATGATGCTCGATGACGTATCTGACACCAAGCCCCCCCACTACCTTCTCATCAGTGACGACCTTTATTGTCATGGTGCAGATATTGTCCTTTGTCGTTGTCTCACACATGTTGAAGCTCAGAAAGTCCTTAATATCTGCCATAGTTGCGCTTATAGTGGCCACCTCTTTGGTCTCGCTACTGCCAATAAAATCATGTGCACTAGGTATTTTCGGCCTTCTCTCTTTGGTGATTTCATTGAAGCAGTCAAACACTCTTCCAATTGCCAACATTTCACCCCAAAGGCACGAGCTCCTTTGGCTCCCCTCCATCTTGTCATCTCAGTCGGTCCCTTCTGTAAGTGGGCCATAAAATTTATGAAGTGGTGACCTGCATTTTCTGATAACCACAAGTATATCATCCTAGCAGTTGAATATTTCAAAAAATGGGTTGAGGCCATGCCAAAGTTCAACAACACGACAGCTACCACAACCCTCTTTTTCTTTAACCATGTTATCACTCGATTCAGATTTACAAAAATATTAGTCTCTGACCATGGCTGAAATTTTGAAGATGAGATGTGGTGTGAGCTATCCTCTCTATTGGGCTTTGAGCACCAATATTCGTCCTCATATTACCCCCAAGGTAATGGCCAAGTTGAAGCGATCAATAAAATCCTTAAAACCATGCTTCAAAAAACGATGAATAAGCACAAAACTAATAGGCACCTTATGCTCTTCCCTACTTTGTGGGCCTATAGAACTTCTGTTAAGACCCACCACTGGGTTTACTCCTTTCTACCTTGTTTCTTGTAAGGAGGCAGTCCTACCAATAGAATGTGAAATCCCTTCCCTCCATCTAGCCTTCAAACTTCTCCCTGACACCCAACCTTTAGAAAAATGACTTATCATGCTTGAGCGTGCTTGCGAAGACCATCTTGTTGCATTGCAAACCTCTGAAGTAGCTAATAAAGGCACCAAAGCTCAATATGACTGAAAATTCCACACTCGTACTTTTCACGAAGGTGATCTTGTTCTAGTATATGACCAAGCTTATGATGTCCTCGGTCATGGGAAGCTTGAATCATTATGTCTAGGCCCTTACATCATCAGTAAGGATTTCGGTAAAGGGGCATACCTCCTAGAGGATTTCAAAGGCCACCCCCTTCATAATCCTCGTAGTTCACTCTATCTTAAGAAATATTACCCTTATCATTTCCCTCCTAAAATGCATGTTTTATTTCTTTTAGGTAACTAGATTTTTATTTTTTTGATTTGATACTTCACCTAGAAACCCTTTTTTTATAAGAAGGGTCACTTCACCACTCCACAAAATCCAATTTCTTCACTTACAAAACTTGTACTTAGGGCACCACTTTGCCTTCATACTTTTCCATGCTCGTGTCAATTTTCGTCGTGAGTAACCATCTTGTACTCATGTTTTTATGGTCCCCACCAGGCATGTTATTTTTAGCAGCATCATTGAGTCACCCTTGTTTAGAAAATTTGAGTTGAGTCATCATCGCATCCATGGAGTCTGTCCCGAGTCCCTCTGTATCCTACCACAGTCCTCTATTATTCATTGCTTTGTTCCTCTCTCATGTTTCACATTTTGGCCTTCAGTCATACAGTCCCCTATCCCCTCTGGTGTTGAGTTAGTAGCTTCCAGGTCATCCAAGCCCTTTATTCTCTAACAAGGGAAGTCGTCAGCCCACTACTCGGTACCCCCATTCCACCATCATCCCTGATGTCATTCTACCAGTCGCTCTAATATTATCCCTCATGCCATAGTTGAGGATCCCTTTGCCTCACCTATGGTGGACCTTATTCTCTCGACATCATCTTACTCATTGCAAAAGACAGGTCTAGAGGGCGGTGTACCTTGGTTCCAACTTCCACTCTTGTTCGGTGCCTTAGATGAGGCAAAGGGACTCTTTATTGCCTTTTGACTTGATTTTTTCTCAGCTCCAGCTCCTTATGCAATGATCAAGATCTGTATACTTTATGGTTCAATGATGTAGCAGATTGTACTGGTGATTCCCGGGTGTATCTGAGATGTTTCCGAAATCATGAGGGGGAGGCCCTTCAGGTAGCCCTCCACATGCCCGGATGACCTCTCTACTACAACCTTCGATGCAGATCCCTAGATTTGATGGTCTTGGCTTTATTCGCTTGCAACACCTTTTATTTTGCATGTATAATTCAAATTTTCAGAGCCCTTTCCTATTATGCAGGGCCTCTTTGGTTGTACTTATATCTCATGTACTCATATATTATTGTATAAGTCCTGGTTGATGTCCCAGGCATAGTATGTATGTGGGATCCACTATCATGTTTTTATATCGCCCATGTTTATTCCATCATGTACTATATAGGTCAGTCCCTTATTTACTGATTGCATCATTATTCTTTGCACTTTGTTATCTCGGTGGGCATAGGTATGCCTCCTCCACCTCATGTAGAACAGGTACTCACTCATAAAAGAGACTTTTCACACCTGTAACTCTCGCCTCCTTAGGGTCTTGTCCTCTCGTGCTTTCTTATACCTTATATTTCTCTCTCTCTAACTCCCCCTTCGAAGTTTAGTGATTCAGTTCTTACAACGTACTTCGGTCATAGGATTAGCCCCTAACACTTGCATGCTGGGGAGAAATTTGTTACACCAATTTTTTGTCTTATAACCCATTACTATTAGATGGACCAATGTTACACTAGTAAAATCTCTTTCACTGTGAAAAATAACTTCGTAATTCGTAATTTATTAAGTTGTTTATGGTCTAAACAGGAAACCCCGTGAGGAATAATTGAATAATTCCTTATTTGCTTGATTTTCCTCAAGGGATAATTAATTAAACCACAGTTTAATTAATATTCTTGGTCATATTTAACCAAAAACAGGAAAATTAATTAGATAAATCATTATTTATCTTATTATTTTCTTGGAATAATTATTTAAAACATTATTTAAATAATATTCCTTGTTAAATTTGACTAAATCATTTATAAATAATTGAATAAATCATTATTTATTTAATTATTACTCAACCAAATTCTTAAAATAATAAATAAATCATTTATTTATTTATTATCTACAAATAAAGGGATTTGACCAAATTCAAATTATTTTTCCCTCCAACAAAAATAATAAAATATTCCATAAAAGTTGGATCTAGGTTTGGTTAATAATATTTTAATTATGCACCAATATCTAGACTAACTCAATATTTTGTTATAAATATAAGGGTTTTTCCATTCAGTCACTACCTTTTGTTGCCTAAAGATCGCTCTGGATCTATACTTTTGGTCTGACTTTGATCCTCCATCATTGTCATATTTTCTACCTTTTTGCTTGTGAGCTCCCCTTGAGTTCCATTTTGTCTGGGTTTCTGCACCATCAAGAGAGAGAGATCTTAGATTTGAATTTCCGAGGAAATAGAAGAACCCATCCCATTGAGGGGGACTGGTAACATCTTTCTATCTTCCCTTCGCAGGTGTCATAATACAAAAATTATTTAAAAACATTATTTTCTTGTTTATTGGATGCATGGAGAAACTCTTTATTTTATATTTTGTTTAATGTATTTAAATTCATAGATATGGATTTATGTAGCATTTATTTGGATCACTAACTATATATCTAAGGAAATTGACAACCATCTTTGATGTTAGGATTGTCTATTATGCACAGCTAAAATGAGATTTTTTTCGTATGATTGTGATTAGAATTCACACTAACCGATCTAATGCAGAAATAAAATACTTTGAATTTGATTTTCAAATGATAAATAAAAACACTAAAGAGACATTGAACAAATTTTATTTTCAAAGGAGGAAGAATATGGAAATTTTACTGGTCTATAAGAGGTATCAGACAGTTGAGAATACAAAAAAAAAATGGCTAAGAATGATAGCAATGAGAAATTGGAATGGAATTTGGTTGGCTAAGGGGGAAATGAAGTCTATAAGGGGGGACAGTGTGTTCTAGTGCACCCCTAAGTGGGAGACAATGCACTGCAGTGCAATGTGTCTTAACCAATAGTGTGTTGGGCACAGTAGGGATTGAAAAATCAAGCTACATAATGCACTTCTAATGCAATTATTTCTTTCAAATTTCTAATAACTGATATTAGATGCTACTGATGAGAATAAGCAGAGGAAAAAACACCAGGAATGAAAGGATACTCCCCAGCAGAGTCACCAATTTGTTATGTGGAATTGTGATCTATGGATAAACCAAATTCCCTAAGTGTGGTGCTAGGCACTTAGAACAAGAGAGGAAAGAATTTACTATCACTTTCTCTAATTAAGCAGATATATAGAATGGTGAAAGAAGCTACTTGTGATCCCACTACCTCTCCTTCTCCTTTTGTTGCTCTTTCTGTCACTCTCAATCCAACTTAGACCACGAGTTCAATTCCTGCAGACACAAATAGAGAACAACAAACAACATGCAATATACATATATCTACCTATCTTAATCAGTCAAATAGACTAGATATGAAATATATATATATCATTCAATAATCCATTACATAAGGAAAAGAGACATATATATACATATATATGGTAAAATGAACAAAAATATTTATTAAAGAGTAGAAAGGGGAATGTTACAACCAATGATCGATTTGTTGCCACCTACTCCAGCATCATCCTGTTATCGCTCCGCCAAATTCCCAAGGCTGAAGAAGGAATCCCAACAAAGGTAACCACAGACCAAGCTTTTGACATGGTACCTAGCCCTACCAAGTCGAAGAGGGATATATCCCAAAGTTCAAAGCCAGGAGGGCGGGTGGAATTAGGTTTTTAAGGTTATATATTGAGTGCAGGGGTTGTTTTGATTTTATTTGGGTTAGCGTTTCACTGGATGAATAAATTAGGTCAAGGGAGCTAGGTCAGGGAAAATGAGATAGGGTTCCAGGGATCAATGGGGCAAGGTAGGCATAAGTCTTATCACTTAAAGAGGATTGTGATGGAATGGTGTTTGGACTGAAAGAAAGCTAGGAAGAGCATGAGATATTAATTCTTCTTAGAAAGATGAAAATGAACAAACTATGATCAATTCCCCAAAACAAAACATGTGAAAGCATGTACTATTATTATCAAACTTGAAAAATATCATATCATAAAGATTAACTGAACATGAATAAAATACGTTTTAACATAATAAACTGAAGAAAATACAATTATAGGCATCAATACCACAAGTATCCCATAAAGTAGTTGCAACTCCTATTTATTAGCTCGCTAAACTGAGTACAAAAGTTCCTTGATCAACTAGCAATCATACAAATTGATTCCAAACTTCGAAAATGAGTCAAAAATTACATGATATAGTCCTCAAAAAACATGTACCAACCTCAGGGGTCGAATCCCTAAGTTGAGGAGCTGATCCACAATAATCTGAACTAATACATAGAGCGTAGGGAAGTCCAAGTGACTCCTCCCTAAATACATTCAAACGAATTCATTTGACTCAATGATAACTTTTACCTAATGAATCTACCCCTAGGTAACTTATCCATAGTATTTTTACATTCAACATAAAAAATTACATATATAGAAACATGAATTTCTGAAGTAAAGTCATAATTTTAGTGAAAAAACCAAAAATATCATAAAAATGTGTCATGTGCGCTCTCACTATGTCATTTGCGCAATGCCATTTTGCAAACCACTTTTGGAGGCCTTCTTGGTGTCCACATTGGGCCCACGATATATCATTGAAAATATTATCCTGTATAATTCTAAAATATGAATTTATTTTTTATAATGAAGGTCATTTTCCCCCTCAAATGTCAATCTACCAAGACCAGTATTTTCACCCTCTCTTAAGCATTTGCCCCCTCTGTTAAGGATTTGCACAGTGCCTTTTTGCAAACTACTTTTGGAGGCCTTCCTAGTGTCCGAATTGGGCCCAGTATAGCTTGTTGGAAATATTATCCTATATACTTTCCAAATGTTCCTTTATTTTTCATAATAGACTTGATTTGACCTGTCAAAAATTGATTCGTCCAAGACTGGTCAAAAAGTGCAGAATGAGGGTGAAAAAATGCAGTGTGTTGTTGCAGGAAATTTTTGGAGGCCTTAATAAACTCCAAATTTAGCTCAATATGTCTCATTAAAAATATATCTTTGTCTATCTATCACTGAAATCATCCACAAAGTCATTTGAACACTCCATATAGGAGAAAATTGGATTTTCCCAAGGTCACTCCAGAAGTGTTGAAAACGTCTTGCAGCATGTGTAGTTTTGAAATTTCTCCCAAACCATGATACCTATGTAAAAAATGAAGGATGTGTTTATTTTTGTACCTATTAGGGGAAAACACCTCTCTCACGTGTATGAAATTCATCTTTGTTTGGTCAGAAACATACTTTGAAGAAAAACTGGCCCTATGAGTGGAAAAGGATTTGTCCCTTGGAATGAATTCTTGAAAAATGGTGGGGACATGATGTTTATTAGCTGAAATGGCTTCATAATTTCTGATATAATCTCCCTTATGCTTCCTCTACTCATATGTCTCTGATTCCATAGAAAACCCTAGCTCGATGGGAGAGGAAATTAGGGTTTGGTGTAGGCAAAACAGAGGATTTACGACTACCCTATAAAAGAAGGGGAATGAAGGGGTTAGGGGTTGTATAAATTCTTGGGGAAATTTTGGAGGATAGGGATAAATGTTATAGAGTAAGATAAAGTGGAATTTCAAGGACTGAGTGAGGTGAAGGGGTCCCAAAGGGAAAAACATAGGCCTAGTCTAGAAAAGTGTCAAATTGTAGCAATAGGCTAGGGGTTGTTGTAAAATGATGATTTTGAGGGATAGGAGTAATTGGAAGTGTTGAATAAGGTATATGAAGGATAGGGGAAGGTATAAGAGCATCAATATACAAGTACTGTTGATTATTTAACCATGCAAGTCATGAAACCAAGTAAAATGTCCTCAAAAACCTAGGAGAGGGAAATAAGCTTTCCAAGCACAACTGAGAGACAAATATGGTAAACACAAAGCCACTTAATTGGAAATGATATTTTGGAACCTGAAAATTTTGAAGACATTTTACTATTACTACTCCATCAAAAGATGAATTTATGGTGAAATGACCAATTTTCATGATTTTGACCCTATGACCTAATGATAGCACAACATGGAATAATGAGCTAAATGATGACCATGATGACTATGGGACTCTTTAAAAAATGAATGACCTAACCATGATGATTTCCATTGACCATGGAGGTGAAATAAGTAGTAATGATCTTAATATCCTAATCAGTGAACAAATTTTTACATGACCTAGTGGAATGATAAAAAAAATTCTGAATTAAACCCTAATATGAATATGAAAAGAGTGATTTTGATCATTGATGACAGAATGAAAAATATGACACTAACATTGGCCTTATTGGGGATGGAATCTCCTTGGAGGTGTCAAGAACACCATAGACCATGTGCCTAGCCATTGGGCCAATACAGTAAAAAACAACTCAAACTGAAATGCAGAACTAAATATTGACAACTAAATGACACAAACTGACTTTGAAACTGACTAAAAATAAAAAAATTACGAATATTATTGATGGAAGCATATCATCGAGACTTGAGGGATTCAAATCATGATGAGAACCACATTTTTGTTTGAAATCATATGTACAATCAGGCGATATGAAATTGTGGATGTAACCAGTCAAGCAAATTCTACCTTGATTGATTCTCCCAATCAGATTCTTTGGACAACAATAAATATTTACTATTTGGCAACCAAAAACATAGCTGACAATGATCCCCATCATCATTGAATACTACAATAATTACCTCCACTATTGACTGCAATAAACTTTCCACTCGATCTTGAAAAGCATGTGAAAATAACAAATCTTGATGTTTAGCAAGAATATGAAGACATCAGTCAATTTGAATTATTTCCTCTTTATGAGCTAGAAGAAACACATCAACGTGATCCTCTAGTGTTTTCCCTTATTCATCCATTGTTGGTTGTTCTTGTTCACTGTTCTCCAACTCAAAATCATCCTCATATGACATGGCAACCAAATTGTCATTTTTATTATCATACTCATCATTCATAAGAGGGAAAACTTCATATTGATCTTGGAACTAAAAACTGACATTTCTATCATTTACTACATAATCTTCTGAAGAATATTTTTCAATTACTTGAACAAATATCTCATCTTGTTTTTTAGAAAAGGACTGGATTACCTCCTCCTGAATAACTTGTTCTAATGGGATGAGAACACTTAGGTCAATAACTTTGTTTCCTTCATTCGAGGTGTTCTCAATAATAGAGCTCTCCTTCATGGGATCTAGAACAACATACTCTTCATGATCAAAATCTAAATCTAGATCCGGACCAGACAACTTGACTTTACCACAATCTAAAATTGGAACTTGATTTTCCTCCATACCATCTTCTGCTGCAAGAAGACCTGAAATAAGACCTCGTCTTCCATCATTTTCAACTGTACAAAGACCTTCAGCCTGCTGCAAAATTTCCTGAGCATCTTGATAAGTATCCTCTAAGTTTTCTTTATGTTGTTGAAATGGATTTTCATACAGGTCTTCCATGATCTCATCGTCCATGAATTCATCATCTTCATAAAATTTCTCAAGATTTTCAGTAAAATAATCAACATATTTACAGCAGTTCTGAACTAATATTAAGGATGGAAAATATTCTTTATACCTTTCAAAGAATATGATATGAAAATCCTTTAAACAATAAATACAAGCAGGCGGAAAACATTCATACCAATATTGAGCTTCATCGTCTAGAGTGGCCGTGAATATATTCATTAAGCAGTCTTCAGAAAAAATGATTTTTAATATACACACATGCATGTGAAATATGACCAGTGAATAGCATCCTCATTATGTTTCACATTTTTGAACTTCGGAAGATATGTCATCCAATTAACCCAAGGCATGTTGTTTGGAAAACATGGTATGCGATCTTGACTCATGGGAACATATCTTCGAACAATTGAATCCATTTTGATAACAATGAAGTCACCAAGAAGTTCTTCAAGCTACCGATTCTTGAAGGGTGGAGTCGCCAGCAGAATTCTGAACCTTGGGATTCTTCGACATTGGAGTCGCGAGGTGAATGATACATAGCCTTCTTGTGCCTGGTCATTTTTCACCATCAACAATCAGATCCAATCTTTGTCATTATTTCCAAGGGAAGATATGATCTTTTGTTCCCCAGCAACATCGCCAAGATGCTAGCACTCCGCCAGATTCCCAAGGCTGAAGAAGGAATCCCAACAGAGGTAACCACAGACCAATATTTTGACTTGGTAGCTATCCCTACCAAGTTAGAGAGGGCTCTCTCCAAAAGGTCACAACCAGGAGGGTTGGGGGAATTAGGTTTCTTAGGCTAGATATTGAGTGCATGGGTTTTTTTGATTTGATTGGGGTTGGGGTTTCACTGGATGAAGAAATTAGGTCAAGGGAGCTAGGTCAGAGAAAATGAGATAGGTTTGCAGGGATCAATGGAGCAAGGTAGGCATAAGGCTTATCTCTTGAAGAGGATTGTGATGTAATGGTGTTTAGACTAAAATAAATCTAGGAAGAGCATGAGATATGAATTCTTCTTAGACATATGAAAATGAACAAATTATGATCAATTCCCCAAAACAGAGCATTTGCAAGCATGTATTATGATTATCAAACTTGAAAAATATCACATCATAGAGATGAAGTGAACATGAATACAATAAATTCTAACATAAAAAACTAAAGAAAAGACAATGATAGGTATCAGTACGACAAGTATCCCATAAAGTAGTTGCAACTCCTCTTTATTAGCTGGCCAAATTGAGTACAAAAGTTCCTTTATCAATTATCAAACATACAAACTGATTCCAACCTTTGAAAATGAGTCAAAATTTACATGATATAGGCTTCAAAAAACCTCTCCCAACCTCAGGGGTCGAATCCCTAACTTGAGGAGCTGATCCACAATAATCTAAACGAATACCTAGAGCGTAGGGAGGTCCAAGTGAATCCTCCCTAAATACATTCAAATAAATTCATTTTACTCAATGATAACTTTTACCTAATGAATCTACCATTAGGTAACTTATCCATAGCATAATTACATTTTCCATCATCAATTACATAGGTATAAACATGAATTTCTGAAGTAAAGTCAAAATTTGAGTGAAAAACCAAAAATATCAGCAAAATGTGTCATTTGCACCCTCACTGTGTCATTTTCACAATGCCTTTTTGCAAACCACTTTTGGAGGCCTTCGTGGTGTCAAAATTGGGCCCATGATAGCTCGTTGGAAAGATTGATTTATTTTTCATAATAAAGGTCATTTTCCCACTCAAAACTACAATCTCCCAAGACTGGTATTTGTGCCCTCTCTTAATCAATTGCACCCTCTCTTAGGGATTTGCACAACACCTTTTTGCATACCACTTTTGGAGGCCTTCCTAGTGTTGAAATTGGGCCCAGGATAGCTCGTTGGAAATTTTATCTTGTATAATTTCCAAATAGTCCTTTATTTTGTAGAATGGACTTGATCTGACCTATAAAAAAATGATTCTCCCAAGACTTTTCAAAAAGTGAAGAATGAGGGTGAAAAAATGTAGTGTCTTGTTGCAGGCAATGTTTGGAGGCCTTCCTTGACTCCAAATTTATCTAACGATAGCTCATTGGAAATATCTATCTGTCTAGCTATCGTTTAATGCATCCATAAAGTCATTTGTATAATCCATATATGAGAAAAATGGATTTTCCCAAGTTCACTCCAGAAGTGCAGAAATCACTTTTATCAAATTCATCTCTTTTTGGTTAGAAACAACTTTGAAGCAAACTGGCCCTATGAGTGGCAAATTATTTGTCCCTTGGAATGAATTCTTGAAAAATGGTGGGGAAATGATGTTTATGAGCCTAAATGACTTCATACTTGCTGATTTAATCTCCCTTATGCCTCCTCTCTTACATGTCTCTGATTCCATAGCAAACCCTAGCTCAGTGGGAGAGGAAATTAGGGTTTGGTGTAGGCAAAACAGGGGATTTAGGACTACCTTGTAGAGGGAGGGGAATGAAGGGGTTATGGGTTGTATAAATTCTTGGAGAAATTTTTGGGAATAGGGATAGATGTTAGAGAGTAGGGGAAAGTGTAATTTCAAGGATTGAGTGATGGAAGGGTTCCAAAAGGGAAAAACACAGGCCTAGTCTAGAAAAGTGTCAAATTGTAGAAATACACTAAGGCTTGTGGAAAAATGATGATTTTGTGGAATAGGAGTAATGGGAAGTGTTTAGGAAGGTAAATTAATGATAGGTTAAGGTGTAAGAGCATCAGGATACAAGTCTTGTTGATGATTTAACCATGGAAGTCATGAAACCAAGAAAAATGTCCTCAAAACCCTAGGAGCTTCCAAGCACAAATGAGAGACAAATATGGTAAACACAAAGCCACTTACTTGGAAATGATAGTTTGGAACCTGAAATTTTTGAATATATTTGACTATTACTACTCCCTGAAGAGATTAATTTTATGGTGAAATGACGAATATTCATGATTTTGACCCTATGACCTAATGATGGCACAACATGGAAGAATGAGATGAATGATGACCATGATGATGATGCGATTATTTAAAAAATGAATTACCTAACCATGATGATGTCCATTGACCATGGAGTGAAAGGAGTATTAATGATCTCAATATCCTAATTAGTGACCAAATGTTTGCATGACCTAGTGGAATGATAAAAAAATTCTGAATGAAACCCTAATATGAATATGAAAAGAGTGATTTTGATCACTTATGGCAGAATGTGAATTTTGAAACTAACACATCCCAGCCTCATCACATCCAACATCAAACCGGTAGCATATTAGTACTTTCACTCTCTCAATGAGAATCCAACAACATTTCTTTACCAAAATTCATGCTTCCCTAGCACTAGGATCTGTGTTCAATTTATAGGGAAACTGATGGTAGTTTCTCAATGAATGACTTTCTAAGAATAGGAAGACATGTTCCCAAGTTCAGAGGTGTTATATGGACACTTGGATTCAAATTTTGACACATATGGACTCTTCTAGAAGGCACTGGACATGTGGATATTCCTAGAAAAATGATAATTTTGCTCCCAGGTGACCAACTTACTCTTGAATGTCGTGAATTGCATTGCAGTGCATCCTTCAATGAAGGATGTTGCATATGCAACACATTTAGACCCTTTAGAGGCTATGTTGGTGAGTGAATAAGTGATATAAAATATACTTCAAAACTTATAAATATCACAATAGAAGCCCTCAATTAATTTTTCTTCTCTTAGGGCATATGGCAACTGAAATATGAGGGGGGGGGGGGGTTACAACCAATGATCAATTTCTTGCCACCATCTCTAGCTTCATCCCAACCTCATCACATACAAAATCACACCGGTATTATATCAATACTTTCACTCTCTCAAATTAGAATCCAACAACATTTCTTTACCAAAATTCTTCCTTCCCTAGCACTAGAATATGTGCTTAATTTATAGGGAAATTTATGGTAATTTCTCAATGAATTAATTTCTAAAAATAGGCAAGACATGTTCCCAAGTTCAGAGGTGTTATATGGACACTTGGATTTGAATTGTGACACATATGGACTCTTCTAGAAGGCATTTCCCATGTGGAGATTCCTGGAACAATGAGAATTCCTCTCCCAGGTGACCAACGTACTCTTGAATGTCGGGAAGGGCATTGCAGTGCACCCTTGAATGGAGGATGTTGCATATGAAACATAGTTAGTCACTTTAGAGGTTGTGTTGGTGATTTAATAAGTCATATAAGATATACTTCAAACCTTGGAAATATCACAATAGAATCCATGAATGAATTGTTCTTCTCTTAGGCCATATAACAACTGAAATATAAGGGGATGATAGACCTTATTTCATTGGTCTTGGGGATGATGTTTAGTTTAACCACGCCATGGGGGATGATGCCCAAATTAACTGATAAAACCCTTCAAACCATGTCATGATGTATCATCTTTGGTGTGCATCCAATTCATTAATTAATGATTCCATTCAATTATGACTTTTTCAATGAACGTTAATTGGTTCAGCCGTGAAATGGTACATTGAGTTACCATGAGATTCTTTTCACAATGTCAACGCATTAGCCACTACTTTCTTAACCATCTGTTATGATATTGGTACCAAAATTTTGACCTCACAAAAATGGAATTCGTTTACATGTATTTCCGATCATATCCACGAATGAAGACGTAGACATAGTTTGGTTGAATTTTTCATTCCAGATCAGATTCTACCTGAATGGTTTACCAAGTATTTAATTCCAACTATTAATAAATATGTTTCCAATGGAGGTGTTGTAACAAAAGAACAAGTTATCGCTTGTTCCCAATATCTGGACCTAGTTTAAACGCAGTCTGGAACTTTGTATGAAAATTTTGGATTTTCCTCACCCTAGTCAAATAATAACAACTCCTTTTGGCTCTCATGATGTAGATGGTGTAGTTAGTTCAGTTACTACATCTAAGATTAAAAATAAACATTCCAAATCTAATAGTCCGATTATAAATTTACCGAACTCACCTAGAGGAAACTCTTTTCCTGAAAATACTTCTAAGGTTAATGTTTTATATTCATCTACCATTAAAAATAAATCGAACATAGGTAAAAATAAGGTGAAGGGTAAAGAGAAACAAAAAAAAAATCCTCGAAAGATAAAATAGATAAAATTGTACCATCTATCAAGAAGAATAAACCTCGTTATCCTTTTTTAATTTGTGATGCATATCAATTCACCAAGGAGTGCCCTCATCGCACTAAGGTAACTAAATTAGTCAAAGGTTCACCCAACGCTACTATTTTGTAGGATTCATTTCCTTCTCAAGAAAGTAAGATGGTCTCTCATAATACTTCTTCTTCCATCTCATCAACAAATATCGTGATGATGTCTTCTCAAGTTATGGTTATTACAAGATCTCAAGATTACAGATCTAAGGGTCCTACAAATGGAAATGATGTTGGTTCACCGAGTCCAGCTTCCACGTCAATTCCACCTCCTTCTGAACCATTACAAATTGAGAAACCTAGTTCTGAAATGGTGATTCGACTTCCTCCTAAACTTGTTATTTGAAAGTCATATTTCAATCCACATGCGCAAGCTACTTAGAATTACAAAATTGTTGAATATCCGCCTATGCCACCTTTAGCAATTCCAGCCCTTGAAGTGATAGAGACTTGTCCAACACAAAGGAAATTACTTTTTTTGTCTATAACATCCATTGAACCTCGGGACTCTAGTCTAATTATCTTTTATCTAGACAATTATGTACCTATACTTCTACATCATCTGGAATTGCAAATAGCATTTTTCATTAAAACCAAACAAGTTTTTTGCATGGTATTTGATGAAGGAGCATATACATGTATTACATCTATTAATTGTTGGAAATCCCTTGGTTCTCCAACAATAAATCAATCCCCCATGACTTTGAAAGCCTTCGATGGAAGAGGTTTCTTCCCATATGGGATTCTTAATGATCTACCTCTAGAGATAGAAGGTAAAACGGTTGCAGTTGAATTTAAGGTTGTTGGTGCTCAAATTGACTATAAAAATTTACTCGGATGAAGTTGGTATTATTCTACGTCAGTTGTAGTCTCATCATATTTGAAAATGATAATGTTTCCCCACAAAGGGAGAATTTTCAAATTTGACCAACTATCTTACTATACTTAGGACCCTACCTCTACAAGTAGTATCCCTTTTATTGGAAAGTCGATTACTCCATATGGAGATGTTGGGGTAGTTTTTCTCAAGGATTCATCTCTGATGGGAAATTTTTCTATACCTCCACCAAATTTTCTTCATAATGTTTCCCATGTCAACATTATTACATCAAGCACAGTTCCATTGCCCGATCCTTGGATTGTGCCTTCAGAGTCCGAGTTGACTATGTACGATAGTGTGATGCTTTTAAGCCCATTTGAATTGGATTACTAGGTATTTTAATAAATTTCTAACCCATAATCAATTGAAACTGATCAAGTGAATGTGATCAGTGATGAATATTATAACTTATCACTTTTAACAGTAATATCATTTCTTGATCCTTTCTATCAAATGTTTCCAAATGACGAGAGTATTATGGAATTCATGACTTTGGATGAATTTCCATGGAACGATCATCATCATCATTCATCCTTTCTACCTGAACTTGATAAAATAGAGAATGATTTTTCATCCATATTTTTGACTAAGATTGTCGATAATCCTCAATGTCCTATGTCAATCCCTCATTTAGATTCAGAAACGAATTTAGGAAACATATATTCAACAATACCAATTGAAATTTTAGTTAATCCTGGAATTACTGGAAATATTCATATAGGCAATTCGTGCTCTCTTGATTAAATCAACAAGTATAGAGCCCTGTTTCGAGAATTCTACGACATTTTTTTCTTGGTCCTATGAGGAAATGCCAGGAATTGATCTGATTATTTCGATTCATGAAATTAATACATACCTGCATGCTAAGCCTATCAGACAAAGATTACATCTAGTTCATCTGTGAAAAGATTCTACTATTAAGGCTGAAGTTGAAAAATTACTCATAGTAGGTTTCATTTACCCTATTCTCTTAACTGATTGGGTATCCAATATTGTTCCAGTGAACAATAAATAGGGGAATATTTGAGTATGTGTTGATTATAGGAACATCAATAAAGATTTTCCAAAGGATATTTATCCTACCCCTTACATCAACCAAATTGTCGATGATTATTCATGAAATGATCATTTATGGATAGATTTTCTGGATATAATTAGATAAACATACTCCCTGTCGATCAGCCCAAAACTACATTCACTTTTCCATGGGGAACCTTTTTCTATCGTAAACTACCAGTTATATTGAAGATCGTTCCCGCAACTTTTGAAAGGGTCATGTATTACACGTTTCAAATTATAAAGTATATTGTGCAACCCTAACCGGATGACTTACCAGCTCATTCATTGAGACAACAAGATCATTATGTGTATTTGAAATCTATCTTCATTCGATGTAGGAATTACAATATTCGTTTAAATCCACATAAGTGTGTATTTTGTGTATAATAAGAACGATTATTGGGATTTTTCGTTTCTAAGGAAGGAATTTGTGTCGATCCACTTAAGGTCGAGCCCATTTTCAATCTACCTCCTCCTTCCAATCTTCACGAACTCCAAATTCTACAAGAGAAAGAAATTTTTTTTATGTATATTTATTCCTAACTACATTGAGCTAACTAAAGGTTTTACTCAACTTTTGAAAAATGGGATTCCATTCATTTGGGATGAGCTTTTTGAAAAATATTTTGATGCACAAAAAAAGGTGTTGACCTGTGCATTGTTACTACATCTGTTTGATTATCATCAGGAATAATTTTTGTATTTAGATACATCTAATGCCACCATAGGTATGGTGTTAGTTTAGGAATATGAATCTGACACTCAACATTGATATACTATTTGAGTAGGAATCTCACAGCAACCGAAATCAAATATGCACAGGTGGAGAAATTGTCCTTGGCAGTGGTTCAAGTTATCCAACATTTTCGTCACAACATACTTTTAGGGAAAACAACCATGATCTATGATTGCAACCCTATAATCTACATTCTGAATCAACAATTTCTAGGGGGAAAATACTATAAATTGATTTTTATCTTGTAAGAGTTTGATTTTGAATTCAAAAGATCTAAATCTAAGAATCCATTGGTATTTGCTAAATTATTATGTGACTTTCCCTATAATGAATCTAGAACCATGGCAGAGGATCATCTTCCCGATGAATCCCTATGTCTAATCAGTACTCTAGATCCTTGGTATGGATATATCATTATATATCTTCAAACTCAAACTTTTCGGCCCGAATTGTCATGAACTAATCATTATATAATCTGGTACCAATCCCAGTAATATACTATTGTTGGTGATACTCTCTATCGTTGTGGTTTTGATTATGTATTTAGATGTTTTTTAACGCACGATTAATTTGATAAGGCATCAAATGACTACCATTATGGAGCATGTGGTGGTCATATGTCAGGGTTTTTCACTGCCCAAAAGATATTTCACGCTCGTTATTTCTAGCTATCACTCTTTAAATATTACATAAATATGGTTAGAAAGTGCCATCATTTCCAAATTTTCGATAATAAGATCCATGCTCGTCTAGCTCCTCTTCACCCAATCATAGATGTCGGTCCATTTGAAAAATGGGGTTTCGTTACATGTAACCCTCACTCATTCGGGGGGCATGGGTATATTATTCTCCCAGTAGATTATTTTATGAAATGGGTCGAGATGATGCTTACATTCAAGAAAAATGGTGAAACCACAGCTATTTTCATATTCAATCATGTGATTTATAGGTTCGGCATACCCCAAGCCATTGTTACGGACTGTGGTAGGCACTTTCAAAATTTTATGATGACCAAGCTTTCTAGTCAGCTTACCTTGTGCCATGACAACTCTACTCCTTATTATCCGCAGTGAAATGGACAAGTTGAAGTTGTGAACAGATTTTTGACCAACATGGTTAAGCATATTTTCAGCATTCATAAACATAACTGGCATACCATGCTTTTTTTAGCCTTGTGGGCATACCATACCTCTGCAAAAACATCGACTGGTTTTAATCCCTTCCAACTTGTTTACAATTTAGAGGAAGATTTTCCAATTGAGTGTGAAACTCCATCTTTAAAACTACCTATTGAGTTGTTACCAGCTACTTTTTGTGGAGGAGGAATGTTTTTTTATACTTATCACAACTAGATGAAACTCGGTGCGACACTGCACTAGCTAGCAAGCCTCATAAGAAATGTGTTAAGGATCAGTATGATTGAAACATTAATCCTTGCATCTATTCGAAAGGTGACCTAGTCTTGTTCTATGACCAAGCACATGATAAACTAGATGTTGGTAAATTTGAACCTATGATGCATTTTCTTAACATTGTTAAACATGTACTAGCTAAAGAGGCATATGAATTAGTTGATTAAGATGGTGCCTCTTTAGGAGAGCCCATAAATGGTCTCTACCTGAAGAGATATTATGCGTGATTTATCCTGTGGATATTTTTTGTACATTACTTATAGTTTTATAGTGTACATCATGTATTAGCATTTTTTACGATTTTCTACTACTTTCCCTACTTATCTTGAATTAATCTCGATTTTCAGATGTCAACATTCCCTTAGACTTACATTAGCTTTGCTGATGGCATTAGTCGTAGTACTTAGAATTTATCTTCCGCACCTTGGGTCATATATTCACCCACTAATGAGTTATTTTCTATTCATGGGGTATGCCTCGATTGAAAAATGAACAACATAGCATAATATAGTGTATTCATTGAACTAATTTCTGATGCCATCGTATTTGGCATTCAATGTTTGATCATTAGGTTAGATTAACAACTGGTTGTATTACATTTAAATGGTGTATATATAGTTAGAATTCCATCAATGTTAAGAATGTTTTGATAGGTCTGTCTCTTGGACAGGAAGTTTGATTATATTGAATATCAACAAATTTCAAGAAACTTAAACACATTAAATTATGCATTGGTGGATAAAGTGTTAAATATACATTTGAAACATTCATAAATAAAACAATATTTCATCCATATTTAACAAGATACTCTGAGAATAAAAGTAGTAGTTCTCATTAGGTAAAATATTTTGTAGAGACTGTGACTACAAAAATATCATCCAAGGACATAAACCTTTGTGGCCTTTGTTATTTGAATACGTTGATAAAAAAATCAAAATGTAGAACTAAATGTCTGTCAACTATCCATGATGATGATCATGGTAGCAAACTATAGCATGAGCTATTTGGTGCAGTTGTCACCTGATTGGTCCTAGAACCCCAACCTCGTGTCTCTAGTACTAGAGAGGCAAGTCATCAGTCCCAATGTATGGGATATCTATAGTAAGCCTCTCCAAGTTGTGATCCAACTTGGTCAAAGCCTATGATACATATAAATGTGGTACTACAACTCCTAGAGGTTGGTTTGCTTTCTTGTAAAATCATCGTAGATTTTCTATTCGAGTTGGGCCCACATTTGCATTAGAATTTCAATAATTAGCTTTGGATGTTAAAAACAAAATAGAAATTTAAAAACATAAAACATCTAAATGAGAAATTTTCACCTAGATCCCCCCATTTCATTATAGCTGGGAGTGTTATATCTAGATTGCTCCTATAGTCCATCCCTTCCTATGGGAAGTCTTCAATCATGAAAATCTGGCTTCTCGGCCACACAAAAAACTGAGTATATCTCACAATCGGGCTACCATCGCCACCACAGTGAGCCGTCATCAAAACCTGCCACAACATATGTGGATCTCTGGGTCTTGTCTCATAAACGAGAATCTGTTGTGGATGAGGAGTGGAATCCTATCTAGGGAAAATTAAATAAGGGTTATGCCATACCAAAGTTCTTCAATTTTTCCTCCTTTTCTCTAGTAAGTTTTCATTTCATATTAACAACCACTCGTTCACACCAGTTGAAAATGGTGGAATTTGAACACTAAAACGCAACCTGCATTTGGTCCTTTGTGGCCACATGAGGTGTTGCACTACCACACAATTTGTTGACTGTGAAAGCGATAGTATTAAAATAAAGTTGTTGGATGGTTTTGATATCCATCCTGCCATTGTTAAGTACTGAATTAGGGACACAATACCGCCTCAAAGTAGTAGTTTACCCACCTAGTCTCTAGCCAAATAAAGTAATGTCACGTCCTCTACTAGACAACCCAGTCAAAACGTACATGTCATCAACATCAATGGTAAGCCGGTGATCACCTATGATAGAATATTTTTCCTAGATATCTCAGGCGCTCATCAGCCATGTCATGAGCTCTAACTGAGCTTTAATTCCTAGAATGACCCAAAATGTGTAGAGAACACAGTTATTTAGAGGTTGCATAGTTGTTGGGTTATCAATAACTTATTCATAATAGTTTCATGTTATCTCTCTCCACTCCAATATGGTTGCTCAAAAGTCCCAAAATTGACAATTTGGGAGTGTTGGAACATTTATTGAGAGAAATTTGTGACTTTTGGGGTGTGTTTCTATATATTTTTGAAAGCCCTCAGTGCCTTGCGTGGCTTTTATTTATAGATAGATTTCATTTGTGTGGTTTCTCAGTAGAAAAATCATGAAAATCATGTATTCCAGTGTGTAACAAATTACTGGTGTGTGCGGCCCCAATGAATGAAAATCACACACACACGTGCGAAGATTTTTGAAATTACAACTTCCCAAAAAAATCAAACCAAATCTTAAAAATGAATTTTAAACAGATGAAAAGCAATAAAATGGTTCGTCGATTTGTCCACTTGTTTTCTCGGAATCAACCTCTGAATTTTTGTCGTAAAAACCCTTTCACTACTCTCAAATTGGTTAAAACATTGAATGGTAAAAAATGAATTACTTTTTCAACTTTTATAAGTTTTTGTGAATAAAATATTAATTTTTATGCCTTTAACTTTTTAAAAGTAATTTTTTGGTTTTTTTTATCATAATTTTGAGTGGTTATGATGATTTATCGAGTGTTATGTGAAAAATACATGTTATGATGTAAAAATGGATCATTTTGACTATGATTAAACTTTTATTACTTTTTGAGACTCTTGAAAAATACGTAAAAGTGAAACCATGGAGTTCTCATTTAAGCCCTTTTCTAACTCTCTAAACATGAAAATAGTGTTGAGTAATTGACTATTCGAACTCTTAAAAATAAATTAACCGTCGCCTATTCAGTATAATTTTACCCCTTTTACAGAATGAATTGGACTATTTACGAAAAAGGTATACGTTAACTAATCATGGTCAATAGAGTTATCTCCTGCATCATTTTATAATTTTTCTGGCTTTAGGGAATAAATTTACAAAAAATAACATGTGGATTTTACTTACGTTTTTCTTCTGACTCCTTAAAAATGAAAAACACCAAGTTTTACTTTCTCTGGGATCATTAAAAATATATGCTAAAAGAACTACATAAGTTTTATTTTTGTGTATTTTCAAACTCTTTACATTTGAAAACGACATTGAGTTAACCCTACATTGGACTCATAAAACTAAAAAATGTAGTACTTTTCAACCATGATGGCACCGAACCACTCCTTCTTAGGGTTCATAAAACATACTTCAGAGGACTCATCTGAAGGACGAGCTTAAAAAACAAGTAAATGTTATCCTCCTCAAGATTGAAAAAAATAAAGAGGTACTTTCCAGTAATGTTAGGGGGGAATTGGGAAAAGATACTCATTTTTCTATTCATTTAAAGGCATTATGTCACTCTTGAACATGACATTCCATTACTCTTGTGTCTGGGTTGGGTAATCCATTTATCGCATAGTTATCAAACCTCATTGAAAGTATTCAGCTGGATTTGGGTATTATCATTGAGCCAAATGTTACCAAGTCAATTTTCATTTCACCTTGTGTTCAAGAGAATTTCAACCTCATTTCATGTTCCTTTGCAAATATTATCCCCCATTCGCGTCGTCCATCCATGAGTCTGTACTTGCAAAATAGTTCTTCAACTTGACATGAAGTTTCATATCATAGGCCCTCTTGGGATGGATCACTTCCTATCGACTTCAGCTCACTATCTAGGAAGTTGACATAGAAACCCTTTTCAGTACCTTGAGGCCTACATGCCTTAATGGAAAATTTCTCTTGTTCGATGACATGTTCTCATCATTGACCTTCGATCGAGAAATTATATGAGTGTTCGACTATAGATTACCTATTCACACTTCATAGATTGTACTGAGAGTACTTTGAGAGCCATTATCATTATTGGTGGTTTCTCTCACACATATTAATGGTTCACATCATTGACTAGTAATCAAGTGGTATCTGCCATGTTCGACTTCATCACATGTGTTCACATGGCTAGATTCATACTATGGATTGAGAGATGGAGATCAAGACCCTAGATCTAGTTTCATCCGTCCAGGATGCGAGGAGTTATGTATTCATGATTGTGTAGATACATTCATAACAGATGTTTGTGTCCATATTGTGTCTACTATAGATATTATTATATGTTATATTTGTACTTGTTCATTGAGTTAGTTTTACTCTAAGTATGGGAATGCCTACCTCAGTGATGATATATATATTTTCATTGTAATCTTTGAATTTTCATTGCAGGTTTCCAACCATTTTATTTGATCCTATCTTTGGCATGATAAATTGCTACATTTTTATGAATTTCTAGACTTTTCACTTCAGGGGGAAATCCGTTACACGTCATTTTGTCACCATGACACTTGACGGTTAAAATGGATCTCTTGCCATCCATACATATGTTTCAATGCACTTATTTACAAGTCAAACATTTATATTTCTTGACAAAATCATGAATTTTGGGTAAAATGGATTGTTAACCTGTTTAGCATGACTTGAGCACTTTTCCTAGTCAAATTTTGCACATGCACAGTTTCTTCCATTAAAACCCATGTAGAATTACTCTCTTTTATCTATTACAGACTACGCACATGACTCAATGAAAAGTAAAATTAAAAATTAAGTTCTAAAAGCCTTGTTGGGTGAATATATCCCAACTAGAAGCTTTTCTGTCATATATATTTGAGACAAACCCCTCTAAACATGGAGCTAATTCCTTTTGATAAAGGAACCCTAATCCCATCATTAATGGATCTCATTCCTCTTTTTTGGATCTGAAACCTCCTCCATTTGGCCTATAAATTGAGTATAGGCTAAAGGGTTAGTGTAGTTCACAAAATGTAGTCATATGCTGGTAATTTTGGATTGGGAAGCTTATCATCGAAGGATAAGGATTAGAGGAGTTTGGGAGGAACCTTCATGACATCAAGGCAAGGTTGTAAGGATCTTCTTTTATCTCTGAATTAATACAATTTAATCCTTTTTCTCATTGTGTTATATTATTGGAATTATTAATGGTTTATAATCGTTATGCATTCATTAAGTTTATTTCAATTTATAATCTTCTTTATCATTAGGTTAAGGTTGTTTTATATCATTATATTGCATATGTTTTTGGTCCCTTGTATTTCTGTGTTTGCAGGTCTCATCAAAGCATTAAGGAGCTACATTAGGATAGATATGGGATCTTCATCAAGAATTTCATAAAGAGGTAAGAGCACCACTCTCCTTCTCTAGCTTTAATTATTTAAATGAATTTATCTTAGGGAAAGAGTTATTATTTTTTTTGTTTCTTTTCTAGTTTTCCTTTAGGATTATAGGGAGATCGCTTATGTCATCAGAAAGGATTTGTCCGTATAACAATAATACATGATGAATCTCATATAGAAGGTTACCTAATGGATTTCTATAAGAAATAGTATTAATGCTTGTGATGAGAATGATGAAAGTATATAAAAAGTGTTGAAACTCTTGTATTTTTGGTAAAGTTTTATTGAATGACATGTCTTGATTGTATTGATCATGATAATCATGGTAACCATGATTATAGAAGTATAACTATGAGATTGACATTCTAGATCCTTCATTAACCATGGTCGTGTTTTGATTAGTAAATATGGCCCTAACTTGATGGATTGACTTGATATAAGTGACATTGTGTTCATGATCTCTAATGTATGTTGTCACACATGTATGTTGCCCCTATAATGTGAATCTAAACATTGATGAAATATTGATGTCATGATGTGATTATGTAGTATCTAACGTGAGAATGTTATGACCATGATGGATATATGTTTTATTTTATGATCTAACAGATCTGTTGTTGCATGACTCTAGTAAATACAGATTGATGGCATGAAATAAGATGAATGAAGAGGATTCTCATTCAG
This sequence comes from Pinus albicaulis, assembly GCA_034641835.2. Taxonomy (NCBI): domain Eukaryota; kingdom Viridiplantae; phylum Streptophyta; class Pinopsida; order Pinales; family Pinaceae; genus Pinus; species Pinus albicaulis. The sequence goes on along the minus strand of CM076584.1, from coordinate 776,743,603 downwards.
AGGGAGAATCTCTCCTAAAAATTATTACTCATATTACCAATTGCATTATATGTATATTATGTACTATTGAAGTTTGATTTATGAGTATCTAAGATTTTTTATTTACAACAGGGGTCTAAACTAAGGTAATATGGTTTTATCCCACTCAAATCCTCATTCACACAGAGGAAAGCCCATGAGTGCGAGTATGCTCAATGGACACAAAAATGAGGTTTTGTGCATAAAATAAAATGTTCACCTAGAGGATGTAAATTCTATAGATGTGTAGAAGATATCATAAATATCTAATAGAAGGGAAGTTTTAATGTTTTCCATAATATGAACACAAAGACTGAACCTGTGTTTTACGTATAGATATGCCATTATGTTTGAATTTTTTGCTACAAGGGTTTGACATTATTTGGTTGATTGATATAGATGAGTTGTATGATGTATTCTGATGAATTAAACCTTTGAATCAATGATTGAGATATGTCTTGGACTATATATCTTACTATGATAGAAAATTTGGATTTGGAATTATGTCTAATGATTTTACTTGATGACTGATGATTTTCCTTGATGACAATGTTATATGAGCATATTGATTCTGTTGACTTGTATTACGATGATGGGAATGACTTGATGAAGTTTTTGATTTATATTACGTGGTTAATGACAACATGTTGGAATGATAGTAGATGATTTCATGACTTGATGAAATCTCTACCTATTATCTAGTCCAAATAATTGACACTGAGATATTGAGGATTTTTTATATTAGTATTGATCTAGCATCTAAACTTTGATGAGATTATTTATTTTATTTTATTGCTGAATAATTATTTATTAAATGTGGGGCATGATGGTTTGGTAAATTGTTAAGGTTGCAGTGAGCATTGAATGAAGCAAGCGCCCCTCCCCGCGATCCAAATATGTTTTCATTGATAGTTATTAGATGAAGCCAAGATGATGTGTTGATTAAGGCCTCTACATAAGAAGTGTTCCAAGCTATGACTTTGGTTTTGATTTTGGTTTTATATACTGATGATCTACTATTGTCAAGTAATGAACCTCTAATGATTTAACTAAGAGGGAGATGGATTCTGAAGCTTTAAATGATGTATCATGGCATGACGAATCGATATTTGAAGTTGGTAAAATATCATCTATATTGTGAATATTTTGAAGAAGTATTGGAAAGTGGAAATGAAAATCCTTGGATACCTTGATTTAAAGTTCAAGATGTTGTTGAACTTGACATGGACATAGAAAGTTGATTGAAGATTGATGTTCTGTTGAGAACATCAATTCATATATATATATATATATATATATGATGTGCATAGAACCTGAGTCGTTTCATGACAAAGCTGCTTCATACACATTGAGTTGTCACCAAGAATCCTTTGAGATGTTTGCATGAGATGATCTATACTTGGTCTAAGATATTCTTCCTATGATATATGACTATATGGATATGTTGATTATTTTTGGGATTATTATTGATTAGATGAGAACATATGAGTGTTATTGTAGTATGATATCTTCCATGATGAGAGGTCATTAGCACAACCAAGGTTGAGTATGATGTTGTTAGCATGACTAGATATGAAGCAAGATGAAGAAGCATTTGAAGAGATGTTTGAGAAAATTCTAAATATGACATGGATACATTGTGATGACATAGAGAGGAAGAGAATATATATGTTTAGTACCGAGATACTCTCATATATCAAGATAGTGAAAGTGTACAAAACAAGCTTAGGCTTGTGGTTGGCGCCTCCTTGAGAGGGAGAATGATTATGGTATTCTTTTGTCATTTACATGATTATTTATGCTCTAACATGATATTTGATTTGATATCCTCTATGAACATGAGACAACTGCTATTGCTACATTACTATCAATATGATACCAGATATAAGTATGATGAGATCAGCTTTGATCGAGGAAAATGAGCCAGCTCTTCCCCCCTGTCTAAGATCCCATGGTTTAGAATTGAGATACAGGGATCCTGGGGTTGATAGAACTATGGAAAATAGGGTATCACCCCTATTTGTTACCAATAGGGTTGGATTAGTATCTCACCCTATCTTGGTCTTTGCAGAGTATACCACATTTGGCATCATACCCACAACCTGGGCATGTTGGGATTGTCCCTCAGCATCTGGCCAATGGGTTGAGGAGGCTTGAAGGCATCTTGATCTGTATATGATTTCTTGAGTATTATTTCAATTTTTACAAGTGAATTAATTATTTTTTTAATCCTCTTATGTCATATTCATAAACACATAAACATGCATTAAAATTTTAGTTTTTGCAGAAAATAGAAGGCAACATCACCATAACAATAAACAAAAAATAACAAATGATGAAGGAGTTCATGCCTCCTGGGCTACATCTCCTGGTCCAACTTCCAGTGGTTGGGCCTCTTTCATTATGACCAAAAAATGGTGTTAAGATCAGGTTATAGTGCTAAAATGTCTTCAAAAATGTCTCTAATCGCTCTAGAACTATCAAAAACCCTTGCCTCTTTCTACTCCCGAAAAGGATAAAATTTGAATGATTTATGCTCTCTTCAAGTTTCTGCACTATTTTTCCTACAAATCACACTTTCTACAGATTATCCTACAAATTCGAGCTTTGTCAGCCACGTGGGGTGACAAATTTTCCCCGCTCCAGTGAAATTCCTTCCACGCTAGGTGTAAATTTTCATCTAGTTAATTGGGTCGTTAAATCTATTATCTAGCTAAAAAAGGTGCCAAGTGTCAATGATATCTGTCATCGATTTAGGGTAGGTCATACTACTTCTCGCTAGTGCCAAACCCCAGGTTTTTTACTGTGGTTGGAAAGTTTTAAAGTAGGTTGTGTTTCTGGTTAACGATCACGAGACTGCAGAAAAAACAATTGTGACCACCCTGCATGTAAACACCCACTCCAAAAACCTTTAGCCATGGAAATCAATGCTGACTGGCCAAAATAACTCTGCCATATGACTTTTTTGTTGTTGTTAAACCATTAGCATAACGGTTATCAAAGCCACTTCGAAAACCTTGGTGTTGTGGGTTATGTATTAAGGTTTTGGTTTATTGTTATATCTGTCAATGTTTATGCAACATAAAACTTTGGTGTAGAGCTTTTTACAACATTTCAGGACTAGGGTTAGGGGTTAACCCTGGTCCCCACCCTTGATTCCATAACAATAAAGTTTAAATATGAGTTAAAAACTATAATTTTAAGAACCATATGTAGTGCATATGGTAGGAGGCTTGGCTAGCTTAGTGGATATCTTGTGTTCGATTCCCCGGGGCTTCTCTAGCCCTTAAAAAAATTTACATGACCACCAGGAGGCCACATGGTAGCCTATGGTTGGCCCATGTGGTCCCTCCTGGTTGGTCCAACAAATCCACCATTAACCAATAAAAATGGACCACCCACGAACCAATAGTAACCTACCAAGTGGCATACATAGATTGGTCGAAGGAGCACAAGTCAGTTTCCATGTCAGTGTCTAGTCAGTAGTACGAACGGTTAACTACGCAGCCCTGCAAACCAAAAAACAATTATTTTATTATTTCCAAAAATGAATAGAACTCGATTACAGGAGTAAAAAATGTTTTTTTTTTAGTGAAATGAATTGTTCTAGATTCAGAACAATGAGATCTACGTGGTTTTTATAGTTTCGAGCCATTCCAATAACTTTGAATTTTGAGCATAAAATTGATCCATCGGATAATTCCTCCCTATTGGAAGCTTTTGGACCTCCAAAATCTCTTCATCTGTCAAAAAATATATTAGGTTACAACTCCCTCACCCTTCTAGTCCCAATCCACTAAAAATTTATTGAATGCGACATTTTGATATTTTAATCAAAATTGATCATTTTCCCTAATTTTGGATACCTTGACATGCTGTTATAGATACCATATTTCTGAAATTTCATAGAATATGTAGAAAAAAATATTGTTCTTGAAGGAACAAGAACATTCCCTCCTTGGTCGTCAATCAAAGGAAATTTAAACAACTTCAAAATCTTCTCACCTTGAACATTGTCGACATGATGATGCTTTAAATGTCTAGTCTTGTGCTTGGCTTGGCCTTTGACCAAATGTGATCATCATCACCATGCACCATCCCATTTCAAAGAAAATATATTATGAAAACCACAATAATAAATTTTGGAACCAATTCCCTCTTTGTCAAATTTCTTTGGCACTTGGTCTTTAACCTATGCACTCTCTAGCACTGGCATCTTAATCACATCACTCTTCAAAAATGATGCATGATGCTACAAATTTAACTCATCCTGTTTACCTCTTTCAGGAGGAAACATGTTAGAATACTTAACATACTATTACACCCATTTTCAACACCTCTAAAATCAGATTTTCCATTTGATGCATCTTTTTGAAAGTCCTCATTCACATCATCTTTATGCTTGAAAATTAGCAAAGAAAAGTTCTAACTAGCATTCACAATTCTCTTCATTTGTCCAGAATTCATAAGAGTCAAACTAATATTCTTACTATGTGCTCTAAAAATATAATCAATCCCATTCTGAAAAAGCAATACTTATTCTCATGGTAACAAAATATTTCTCTACTATCATAAAGATCTGCGCTACCCAAAACTATACCACAAATATCAAGCGAAATTACATCAAGTTCAGCTTCATTAATAAATTTTGCAGTGATTGCAAATCGAAGTATTCACCTCCTTGTAACATGAAATTTTTCATTCTCGCATACCCAACCTAAAGGATAGGGTATAGGATGTGTAATGGTATCTAAGTTTAACTTCTTGACAATGTCCTCTGAAATAACATTTTCTTGTGAACCATTATCAAATAGTGTGTCAACCTTGTTATGTTTTGAAGAAACTCTAATATGGAGAAGCTCAATTCTTGTTTCTTCATCTTGAGTATCATTTAGACAATTGAAGAAATAGTACTTACAATTTTCTTGCCTTTCAAACCCATCGTTGTGACCTTTGTTTCATCTCTATAACTAGAACCTAAATCATGTTGTATTGTTGTATTTTTCTTCTCCTTATCCTTGTTTCTCAATTTCTTGGGTCCCATTTCTGTATGAAGTTTCTAGTAATGATCTTCAGCATTTCCATCTTTGGAACATTTTTTTCATGTTATTTTTTCTTTCTCAAAATTTATGGATGCATTCTTCTTACCTTTTACCTTGAACTTACCCTTTCCTTTCTCTCCAAACTCAAAGGTGTTCTCACTTGCTTCATCGGAAACATCTTTCCCTCTTACCTCTAGATGTGTGGCTTGTACACAAACTTCATCTAAACTTGTATGGTTAAACATGAGAATTTTATGTCTTTGGTAAATATGAAAAAATTCAATGTATTTCAAAAATATTTCTTCAGATGTCAAATCGACACCCATTATTAGTGCTCTTTTCCTAAACTCTTGAGTATAGATTTTCACACTTTGTCCATTTCCTTGCCTAAATTTTTACCAATCCATTATATATTTTTCCATGTATTATAATTGATAAAATTGTCTTCTCAAGTAATGATACATGAGGATCTTGTTTAGTGCAGATCGGTAGAGAGGTCTGGTTAGCTCCAGAATTCTGATGTCTACTTCAGTATTCATACCATTAGTTTCACCAGTAAAAAAGTCCTCAAGTTGATAATGGTTCAGTTTGGGTTCATAGTGTTTTAATTATCATGTGTTGACATGACATAAGTGTGGTTTTATCTTTATGCTATGGTGAAAATAATGGGTCAAATGGCTATGTAAAGGACCTAAGTCCTATTCCTAAACCTAGACCTAAACCTTAGCTTTAAGACCTAACACGTAAAACTATGTGACAACCTAGCACAAACCTATCCATGGTGATAGACCATAAACATTAAAACTAAGTCACAAAAACTCACTTTTGGACTATATGTTAAAAAAATATGTAATGAATAGTCCCAACCTCATCATAAACCGTGTCAGAAACCTTTTTCATGTGAACACGTTAGGGTAAGAAATTACCACAATTGTTAACAAATCGGGTAAACAACCATGATCGCCACTGTCGAGTTATATGTGAATCCATTAGCAATCACCATCACTGTTGGGGTTAAAATTTTAGTTTAACCCCATTTGAAGCCAATTCATGTGAGAACATAAGTGATGACCGTGACCGTCAGATGCAACAATTAATGTAGCGTTGAAGACTCCTAGTCACATGTCGACTGTTACACCTCCACACGGTTAGGCTGATTGTCACAGTTAGCGCCTATCCAAAGTTTATTTATACATTTTTAAATTTAATTTAACGCTAAGGTCTTGTTTCACACCTTATCCAATGCACTAGGTGTCACCATGACATAAGACTGAGCTCTATTCAAACTAATCCTGCTCAACCCAGCCTAAAATGGCATAAAGGAGTTTGAATTCATCTTATAAAGCCATGATATTTTTCCTTATGAGAAAATTGAGAGTTTTGGAGTTCAGATTCAGAGGGATAGGGGAAATTTTATTTTCAGCATTTCTCAATCATCCGAAGGCAGAATTGAGTGCAAAGATAGGCATTGGAAAGATGAGAGAGAGAGAGCTTCCTATTGTCAGTTACCAGAAGTGCCTACGAGCATGATCAGTATATTTTTTTTGCTATGTAAATACTTCCTTGGATCAATCCTAATAAAGTGGATGCCCATCTTGAAAGTAGACCTGGATATGTAGTCCATCAAGGACGAACTCCGTAATCAATGTTTGTTGTTTCTTCTCTATTTTGTTTTTTCATTCTTAATTTGTTTCTAGTTTAATTTGTAAATGATTTCCTTCAGTATTGCATATTAAAGAATTCATCAGTTAACAATCAATTCACTTAATGGAAAAATAATCAAATTATCTCAGCACCTAATCGATCGCATTCAGATCATATATTTTGATATCAAAGTAGGTTGTGCTTTGTTGTATTTTTTACAATGGATGTTAACCAGGTTGGGATTGCAATGTGGAGAAGGAAAGCTCGAGGAGTTCGATCCAGAAATTGGAAAGCGGAAAGTCGTTCATCAATTGACAATGACAGGGACTGAAAAAGTTGAGATTGATGAAACTCCTAAATTGAAGCACATGGATGAGAATCAAATTCATCGAATGTTTATGAACATGCAAGAGATGTTGGGAGAACTATACAAAGATAAGAAGGTGAGAGATGCAACTTCTTCATCGAAGGCATCAAAGAGGGAAAAGGGTAAAGGAAAATAAGATAAACCTCCTTATCCTCCATCATCTCCATCATCATTATCTTTTTCTTCTTCTAGTTAAAAATCTAAAAAGAAACCTCAGAAATCTCTTTTGAAACTTGATGTACAGTTTGAGTTACATGTTTATGATGGCGAAATGAACCCAAAGAAACTACATAATTGGATAAGATAGTTAGAATTGTATTGTCGAATTCAAAACATTTCTGCTGATAATACAAAGATCCAATTAGCTACTCTTAGAATGAGGGAAAATTATTTAATCTTGTGGGAGAGTAAAACACAGATAGATTTAAATCATAAAGGCAGAATCATCTCCTCATGGTATAAATTTTTGAAAGCTCTAAAGAAAAAATTCTATCCGTTGGGTTACACACAACAAACTGTTATTGATTGGCAACATTTGCAACAAGGTAAGGGAAAATTTTTTCAAGAGTTCACTCTGGAATTCAAGAAGAAAGCATTGGTGCTTCGTATTCCTTTGGATACATGAGAAACTTTGTTAAAGTACATTGGCAGTTTACATTCATATTTACAACATACATTATTGATTTTCAATCCTAATGACTGTGAAGAAGTATGTGTTCAAGCCATACATGTAGAATCAGGTGGCAGGCCATTCAAGTTTTCACCAAAGACATCCAAACAATTGGAGTCCAAATACAACAAGAAGAAGGACAGTTGAAAAGGAAAGAAGATAACTATAGCTCAGAAGGAAGATGAAAGACCTACCTGTACTCACTGCCAGAGGATCGGGCATGATGAAGCTAGATGTTGGAAAATTCACCTGGAACTCAAGCCAAAGAAATTCTAAAAGAAGAAAGGTAAAAAGAAAGTTGATATAGCAATCCAACAAGACTTGGACTCTGATTCAGGTGATGAAGGGAAAATCACCGCAATGGTTAGGACAGGTAAAATTTTTGATGCTAGTTAAAGTTCAAGAACTTCTTCTACTTCTTCAAACATTAATCACCTAGATGAAGATAAAATAATTGAGTTATTTCATATATGGGTGACTTCTAAGCACACGAAAATAGATACATTTTTTGACACGGGGTCACAGGAAAATTTTATATCTGAATCATTGGTTAAGAAAATGGGTTTAAAAACACATAATCATCCAAAACCATATCCATTAGGTTGGTTAAAGGAATAGACTGGGATTCATGTTACCAAGCAGTGTCGTTTTAATTTTCCATCACATCTAATTACATTAATGAAGTGGATTTAGATCTGATACCGTTAGACATTTGTGGAATAGTGCTAGGAAGTCCTTATCTCTATGATTGTGATGCAGTATTTCATAGGAAAGAGCATAAGTATCATCTTAAGAAATATGGAATTGAATACATCGTATAAGCACATAAAATCAAAAATCACTTGGATGTAGTTAATGCTAATCAAATGAATCACTTAATAAGTTCAAGTAAGAGATATATACTCATGTTTGTAAAAGAACAACTTAAGGATCCTAATGATGCTCGTTCAGGTTGTCAAACTCAGTTTAAATATAGTTTGGTTAAAGTGGTAGATTCATTTCAAAGTCTATCTAAAGAACCAAAACATCTACTTCATAAACGAGAAATACAACAAGAGAAAGAGTTGATGATTTTTGCCCCTCTTCCTAATATTGGAATATATCACAAGGCAGTTATAGAGCACGAAGAAATAAAGCAAAAAATTCTAGGGATGGTTGGAAAAGTATCCATGTGACCCAGTTCATCTCCATCTGGTTCACCCATAATTTTGGTTCCTAAGAAAAACGAGACATGGGGAATGTGTGTCGATTTTAAATTTTTTTATTTATTTAAGAAAAAAAATTCACAACATTATTAGATCATCAAAAACCATTTGAATTTAAAACAAATGCTTGTGGTTATGAAATGGGTAAGGAAACAGTGATTCACACAGATAATCAGCCGCTTCAATACCTTCAGTCACATACTAAGTTGCAACAATATCTCCACTACATATGGATGGGATTTATTTAGAAAACTCACTTAGTAGTTATGGACAAGAAGGGTGTAACAAATAAATTAGTTGATATGTTATCTATACTGCCTTTGAATGCTTTAGTAGTACTGCAGAATAGTTCATTGAAACATGAAAGTTATGTAAAACAGTATAGTACTAATGATGATTTTGAAGATATTTATGAATCACTAACTCATGATACTCAAATAGAAGAAGTCAATTATCATATTCATGAAAAATTGTTATATCATCTGGGTAGGTTGTGCATACCACAGATAGAAACAGCACAAGCTATTCGCGAAGCTCATCCTTCTCGAATTGCAGGACATTTTGGCGTAAGAAATACTATGGTGCAAAGTCAAAGGTATGGTTACTGGCCTCATATGTATGAAATATTTTCAAATTACATTAAAGGATTTGTAATGTGTTTGACAAGCAAGCCAAGCAATTGAAAGATTGTTTTGTACATGCCAATTCCACTTCCTTTAAAACCACGGACAACGTGGATTTTGTTGAAGGACAGACAGAAATGGTGAACATGACCGAGATACATATTCTTCGAGGTTGCTACAGTAAAAATCCTAAGTTGTGGTATGAATCTTTACCTTATGTGCATCATTCTTACAATCAAGCCTTAAATTCTTCTCAAACCAAGTATAATTTGCGCCACAAAAAGCATCGAGTCGACCATCATTTTCAGGTCGGCAATCAGGTATGGTTGTATATCAGCAAAGATAGGTTGAAAGGAGAAGGTAATAAATTGAAATCTATCAGGTCTGGTCCTTTCAATATCATTGAGAAGATTGGAAATAATGAATTCTGATTAGATTTATTGCTTTAAATGCGTATTTATTCAGATGTGAATGTAGAAAATCTAAAGTTGTATGAACCTCTAATGATCGTTGATCCCGAGGAAGATACACAGATTCCTACTATTGATGATTTAGCACATAATTATATGAATGAGTTGTAGGAAGATACCATAATGGAGAGGATATTTCATAATTCCATGTTAAGTCCCTATATTAATAGTGTAGTCCCTTATTATGTTAGTGTAGCCCCCCTTATTGTTATTTTTGTACCCTTGTAACCCCCATATTGTTATTATTGTGCCCTTACATTATTCTTATTAGGTCGGCTAGGGTTACATTATGGCCCTACTAGGATTAATTGTGGCCCCATGGACTCCTATATATAGAAAGGAGGTTTTGTCATTTGTATCATCCAAGAATTGTTCATTCATGTAATGTATTGGAGGTTTCCCCCTCAAAGTGTCTTATTTCTAAGGCGTTGATATTTCTTTTCTTCTATTTTTGGAGTTGGTTTCACAACATTCCAAATAAGGAGATGTGGAATATCTTCGTGTGGGACTCAAGGGAATGAATCCGAGCAAGGCGATATGGATAGAGATCGAAAAAGTGAGGGAGTTGTACGATCATCTAATATCTATTTAAAATCAAACTTTTGTGGTCCAAAATCTTTTGAGTGGAGAGGATTGATCTAGGAGTATCTTGTTCAATGTAGATCAGCAGAGAGGTCCAGTCAATTCCAAACTTTTGATGTCTAGTTTAGTCTTCATACCGTCAGTTTCACCAGTGAAGAAGTCCTCAAGTTGATCATGGTTCAGTTTGGGTTCATAGTGTTGTAATTATCATGTGTTGACATGACATAAGTGTGGTTTTCTCTTTATGTTATGGTGAAAATAATTGTTCAAATGGCTATGTAAGGGACCTAAGTCCTATTCCTAAACCTAGACCTAAACCTTAGCTTTAAGGCCTAACACCTAAAACTATGTGAAAACCTAGCGCAACCCTATCCATGGTGATAGATCTTAGACATTAAAATTAAGTCACAAAAACCCACTTTCGGACTATTTGTTAAAACAAATATGTAATGAATAGACCTAACCGCCTCATAAACCATGTCAAAATCCTTTTTCATGTGAATGCATCAGGTATTAAAATACCTTAATTGTTAACTACATGGGTAATCAACCGTGACCACCACCGTTGGGTTATATGTGAACCCGTTAGAAATCACCATCACCGTTGGGGTTAACATTTAAGTTTAACCACATTTGAAGCCAATTCATGTGACCATATAAGCGATGACTATGACTGTCGGATGCAACAATTAATGTAGCACCAAATAATCCTAGTCACATGCCGACTGTTACATCTCCACGCAGTTAAGCTGACCGTCAAGGTTAGCACCTATCCAAAGTTTATTTATGGGTTTTTAAATTCAATTTAGCACTAAGGCTATGTTTCACACCTTATCCAATGCACTAGGTGTCACCATGAGATAAGACCAAGCCCTATTCAAACTAATTCTGCTCAACCCACCCTAAATTGGCATAAAGGAATTCAGATTCGTCTTATAAATCCATGATATTTTTCCTTGAGAGAACATTGAGATTTTTGGAGTTCAGATTCAGAGGGATAGAGGTAGTTTTGTTTTCAGCATTTATTGACTGTTCAAAGGTGGAATTGAGCACAGAGATAGGCGTTGGAAAGCTAAGAGAGAGAGCTTCATGTTTTCAATGACCAGAAGTGCCTGCGAGCACGATCAGTGTGGTGCTTTTTTTGTGTAAATACTTTACTGGATCAATCCTAATAAAGCATACCTAGAGAGGTATTCAATCAGGGATGAACTCCATAATCAAAATTTTTTGTTTCTTCTATCTGTTATTTTCTGTGTTTTTCATTCATAATTTTCTCCTTGTTTAATTTGTAAATGATTTCCTTCATTCTTCCATATTAAAGAATTCATGAGTTAAAAATAAATTCACTTAATGGAAAAATAATCAAACTATCTCAGCACCTAATCAATCACATTCAGATCAAGGCAACAACTAAATAATTCCAAGAGGTTAAGACCTTACCATGTTTCTTCATGTCCTCTTGAGTTTTGGCTTCCCCCAAAATAAGAGCTGCACTTTCTAATCTTAATGAAGCAAGCTGAATCTTGGTGTCATCATCCTTGATCGTTTGTATCCTGTAGTACAATTCAAGCTAACGAACCCAATTATCTAATCTTTCAACATTTACCTCTCCATCATACATAGGAAAATCAAAATTTATGTCAAGTTTTATAAATGGAGTTTTACCATGACATTTTGGAGAATGTGGAGGTGTTTTTGAAGGGCTTATTGTGGAAGAAGATGATAGTGAATATGGTGGTGAGGATGTAGGTGAAGATAATGGTTTTGTAAAAGGTGGTTTGTCACCATTCCCTCTGTGGGGAAAAATACTGAGAGGGGGGGGGGGTGAATCAGTATTTAGGGAAAACTGAAACTTTTTACTTTTTCATGCTCTAAAACCCATACGCTACTTTGCTGAAGCCAACTAGCGTATACACGCGGATATCCTTCATAAAACTCGCGTATACACAGAGATCTAATTACGCCATTATTTCTTCACTTATATCATTCCATCATTCATTCATTAGATGTTCTATAAACAGTAAACATGTGCAGTAAGAACAGAATAAACCATCACACAAAGCATCACACATGAACACCAGAATTTTTAGGTGGAAACCCAAGTCGGGAGAAAACCACCGCTGCAGTTGCTCAGCCTTCAATATTTTATTATAGAGAAAACATCTTACAACATATGTGCTGGTGCAGACTCTACCAGCACGCAGGCACCCACCTGCGCTCGTTTACCAGCCTCTCCTGGAAGGGAGCTCCAACCCCCTGACTCGTTTACCAACCTCTCTTGGAAGAGAGCAACGACCCCCTGATCTCGTTTACCAGCCTCACCTGGAAGGGAGCTACAACCCCCTGACCGAAGGCTACAACCCTCAGCACCAATATGGACCACGTTTCATCATATTTTCAAACTGGACCCTCTCCATACATTTAAGCACAGTCAAACATCAACAACAGATAGCTAGAACAGAGCAGATCAGATCAGAGATTTCATACCCCATGCTTCAGCAAACCCTAGTTTGCATACGCGCTTTCCTTTCACTGATGTCGCGTATATACGCGCTTTCGTCCACATCAACCAGCGTATACATCTGTACAAACTTCACTGCGCATACGCACTTTTTCTTCAGCGAAGCCGCGTATATACGCGCTTCCTCTGCGGCTAACTAGCATATGGATCTTCAACCATTACAGAGCTACATACTTCTTCAGATCAGACATTCAGTTCAGATTCAACCCTTTACTTCAGACAGATGTTCGCCTCATCACAGATCAAATCACTCCATCAACAGATCTAGCAAATACAAGTACATTTCAGATCTAGATATCCCGCTTCACCATTTCTTCATAGGTGCTTCATAGATTCAGATCAAACCTTTACCCTTTCCATACAGATATACTTCACAGATAAGTATTCATTCAAGCTCAGACATCTTGCTCCCCCTCTCATGATTTGCACAATGAATTTCTTCTCTTTATATAGGTTTACCCTTTTTCAATACCATGAGCCAAAACAATACCATGAGCCCAAAACTACATTACTTCCAATGGTATTCCTGGACAAGGTCATTTAGACGAATCATTACCCAATACAATGGGTCAATACCATGGTGGTTACCCCTGGTTTTGCACTTTTTGAGTGCTTTTGCCCATACGTGACTTGGAATGTTGTTTCCCGCGTGCATACGCGACTTCTACTAGGCAAATCCGCGTATGCCTTGATACATACTCTTTTTATCATAGATCTAGCACAAACTGAATTTCTTTCTTCATTCCCTTTTGTACTCACTGTAGATACATCATATTTACTTCATCAAGAACATATTCTATCAAGCACAACTTCATTAAGTAAGTTGCCATCATCTTCATCAAGTGGGTTGCCATTCAAGGACAACACTCAGCATCATATTGCTAACTAGCATCATTTCACATTAGATTTACATCATTTAACAAGTCCATCAGGTCAAGAATAACTTCATCAGGTGAATTTCCATCAAGGACAACACATGCCAACACTCTCATGTCTTCATCTTTATTCAGTGGGTTGCCATCAAGGACAACACTCTGCATCATATTGCCAACAATCTCCCCCTTTGGACTTGATGGCAACCATGATGGTTTTTGGTTACCACAACAGATAGGTACATTAAGAATACAATGACACCATGTCACTCTCTCCATTTTTGACATTATTATTTCTCTTCATTCAAACACCATGTCACTCTCCCCCTTTGACATCAAGGGCAAAGGGCGGATCAAAAACCAACATACTCTCCCCCTTTTCTCCTCATGTGGAAGAAGCGTTTTGCAAATCTTATATGTACTAAAGTGACCAAGCTCCCCCTGAGTTCATGCTGAATCTTCAAACATATTTTTTAATGAAGAACATGACTCTATGAACGTCCTAACACCAAGGACTCATACTTACATCAAATATCCAACCAAGTGGATTTACATATGAGACTCAACTACCCAACCAAGTGGGTTTACAAATTTTGACAAGTCCTTACATGACTAAATATTACAATTTTGCATCATGGATCTCAACAAGACCTTTTCACCAAATTACAAAAAAAAATGACCATTTAAGACCAACGCCTAGAAAGTCCTCAAGAAAAAGAACATTTTTCAGAACCATCATAATGCCAATAATGCATTATACACAGCAAACCTAATGCTCCCCCTGAAACTGTGCATCCAAGCATCCTTTTTATATGACTAAGGCTCCCCCTTAGTTTGTGCATCCTGAACACTTTCACCAACAAATCATCAAAGAATCTTTATCAAAACATTAGAAATAGAATTATGAGAACTGGAACACCACCAGAGATACCAAACAGTATCAGAGATACCAAACAGCATTGCAGCTGTGCTGAAGAGAGCTGACTCCAAACATAAAAATGTCAGCAATCATACATACGCCGTTTTCTGTGCATGAACTCGCGTATATACGCGACTGTGTTTCAGGAAATCCGCGTATCCAATGCCATTTTCTAAATTTTAACCAGATCTAATCCTCTGTGAGAAAAATCTAGTGTTCAGCTTCTTTCTGAGATATTTGAATGCTTCCCTAGACTACAGAACAATGTAGTTGTGTCTTCAAGCGTCATCCACCGGTTGTAGCATAAGCCCATTAGTATCCAAGCCTTCAGATTCTTTGCAGCATCAATACAATCTTTCCAAGATAGATTATCATACCAGAACACTATTTTCAACTCTGTGTCAATCATCCATGTGGTCCAATATCACCATGATCTTCAAGATTTAACATGAAGTAACATATGTAGGCAAAACATCTCAACCATAGTAACAAACTCTGCATGATCTATTCTTATTTCTGAATCAATCGACATCCAACTCATCCATGTGTGAGCACAAAAGATACTTATCAGCAACCACGGCTCAAAATCTCATCATAATAAACCATGTACCAAGTCATCATCATTTGAGCATGAGTATCACAAAAACCAAAGAATAAGTAGTCATATTGCCAACAATGCAATCATTAGTATTCAACCTGCTGCTCCCCCTAAACCAGTGCTCCATCTTAACTTGTGCAACCTGAATACGTTCATCAGCAAGTCATCAGCAACAATCTCTGCATGGGCTACCCTTATCTCCGAATTATAGGACTTTCATCTCATGAATACTCTTCATCAACAAGAAAACAGGACTCATCCACAATCTTCAACACAAGAAACCATGTATCATATCATCATTATTTAGAACTGAGAAACTAAGCTGATACATAGTCAATAATACAGTTATTAACAATCAGATTGATGCTCCCCCTGAACCTCTGCTCCAGATCTTCAGCTAGCATATAAATTCTCTTATCATCAATGCATACGCGACTGTGTCTGATGAAACTCGCGTGTATACGCGACTTTTGTTCAACTAACCCGCGTATGCAAAGTGAAGCATAGAAAATTTTCACAATCCTTCTTCTCACCCTGAACATGTACTTCCTGTACCTATCTTCTTCATATCAGATGCTTTGTCAGAAATACATATAACCAGAATAATCAAATCAACCATGAGAGACATCATACATTGCTCCCTCCTCTGACGATACATTACTAAATCACATAATGTATCCCACATCATTCCTGCAGTCAATCAGAGAAGTAAGCTTCAGGAGCGGATGACTGCAGTAGGGTCAGAATTCCCTACGTTTCTAATTGGTCTTCCATCTTTTTCCAGATTTGTTTGAAATTTTTATTTGTGTGCTGGAAGTTATCCAATTTCTCATATTTGTTCATCCTACATTCCTTTTCTACATGTCCATACTTGTTACAAGAATAACAATATCCCTTGAAGAAACGAGAGTACCTTTCTATGTTTGATTGAGGCTGAAATGATCTTCTCCTGCAATTTGCTGCAACATGCCCATAATTATGACATTTAAAGCATTCAACTTTATTGACTGATTTCCTTTGAGATTTCATCATTGTTGGTTGACCTTTTTTTTCTTTCAACACTTCAGGTTTTGCATTAACATCCTCTGAATTTTTAGCACTTCCTTGTGAGCTAGATTCTCCTTTAACAGTTTCATGGAAACCAAGACCAAGTTTGATAGCAAGAGACCTTTGATTACTCAGAATATTGTCCAAAATGTTAGTACTATCTTGAAACCTCAAAAGTTTAACCTTTTCTTCTAATTTACCTTTGAGAATGTTTACCTCAACCTCCAAGGCTTGACATTGCTTCATCAAGCTTTCTTCTTTCCTTCTTCCATCTTCTACTTGATCCTTCAGATTTAGAATCTCTTATTTCAACCAATTTTCGTTTTCTTCACATGTTTGTTGCAACTCTTCATTCTTCTTATTTGATTTTTCCAGATCTTCTTTGAGAGAGATGATTTCTGCTTTAAGGCCTTCCTTTTCAAATGACAGAGGTTCTTCATTCTTCTTATTTGATGCTTCAAGATCTGTTTGTAGAAAGATGATTGCAGCTTCAAGTCCTTCATTCTTCTTGCTTGATTTTTCGAGATCTACATTTAGATCGTTGATTTTTGCTTCTAGTTCTTTAATTCGATTGGATGCATAAGTATGAAACCTTTGATACTTGTCCACCTGTCCATTCAGCATTTCTATTTGATCTTTCATTTGAGAGATCATCTCTTTGTAGATAGAATCTTTCTTATCAATTTCTTTTTGTTGTTCTTCAACTTTGATCTTGATAGCTTGTTCTAGATCCACAACTTTACTTTCACTTTCTACACCATTGCTTGCACAAAGAAGATTACAAGAGCCCAAATCACTATCAGATTCATCTTCTTCAATTTTCTGAGATATCTCCTTGCTTCGAGTAGCCTTCTTCTTTTTCCTCTTTGCCATGAGCACTTGTAGAGCTTCGTCAGAATCTGTTTCATCTTCTTCAATTTTTGCTATACATGATTTCTGAGGTATCTCCTTTCCTCGAGTAACCTTCTTCTTTTGCTTCTTTGCCATGAGCACTTGTAGATCTTGGTCAGAATCTTCTTCATCTTCACTGGACACTTCATCATCATCTTCATTTGTATAATAACTCTTCCTCTTTTCAAATTGTTTTCCTTTACCATGTTTTTCTTTATAAGGACATTTAGCAGCATAGTGACCAACTTTTCCACACTCAAAACATTTGAAGGGAAGCTTACCTTTGAATCTTCCAGTTCCTAGTTGGAGTTTTCTTACGAAATTCGCTTCTTCTTCATCGGATATATAGCTGGATTCTTTGACAACTTCCTTTTCTTTTCCTCTTGCGGATACCTTAAAAGCAGCTTCTTTGATTTGAGAAGGACCTCCTTGTCTCATTTCAAAAGCAGTCAGAATACCATGTAATTGAACAATAGTAAGAGTTTGCAGATCTTGCCTTTCTTCAATAGCTGAAACTTTAGAGTCAAATTTTGAAGTCAAGGATCTTAAGACTTTTTCCACCAGAGTAGTATCGGTTATGGTCTCACCCAAATTTCTCATCCGATTTACAATATCATCTAGACGAAGAAAGAAAATGGCAACACTTTCATCACTATGCATCTTCAAATTTTCATATTCAATTCTAAGAGTTTGGAGTTTTGCACTTTTTACCTTTGTGTCTCCTTCATAGCTTAGAATGATTTTGTCCCATATGTCTTTTGCCGAATGTAGCTTCATCACTTTAGCAAATTCTGATTCAGACATGCTTCCCAATAAGACATTCACTGCTTTGGCATTGATTTCATACTTCTTTCTTTCAGCTGCATCAGTAGGAATACTTGTCGGGTATTGATAACCTTCTTCCACGATTGCCCATACATCTGCACCAAGACTTTGCAGATATGCTTTCGTTCGTACCTTCCAGAATATCAGATTGCTTCCATTGAATAGAGGTGGCTTTATAGACATCACTCCTTCTTGACTTCCCATTGCGACGGATCTCCTTCAAGTGATCAAGCTTCTGCAGAAGAACCTGCTCTGATACCAATTGTTGGGAAAAATACCGAGAGGGGGGGGGGGGTGAATCAGTATTTAGTGCATATTCAAAACTTTTACTTTTTATGCTCCAAAACCCATACGCTACTTTGCTGAAGCCAACTAGCGTATACACGTGGATATCCTTCATAAAACTCGCGTATACACAGAGATCTAATTATGCCATTAGTTCTTCACTATATCATTCCATCATTCATTCATCAGATGTTTAATAAATAGTAAACATGAATAGTAAGAGTAGTGTAAACCATCACACAAAGCATCACACATGAACACCAGGATTTTTAGGTGGAAACCCAAGTCGGGAGAAAACCACCGCTGCCGTTGCTCATCCTTCAATCTTTTATTATAGAGAAAACATCTTACAACATATGTTCTGGTGCAGACTCTACCAGCACGTAGGCACCCACCTGCACTCGTTTACCAGCCTCTCCTGGAAGGGAGCTCCAACCGACTCGCTATCAAATTTTCCGGAAGGAGTTACGACCGCTCTCGTTTACCACCACCGGAAGGGGAGCTACAACCCTCAGCACCAATATGGACCACGTTTCATCATATTTTCAGACTGGAACCTCTCCATATATTTAAGCACAGTCAAACATCAACAACAGATAGCTAAAACAGAGCAGATCAGATCAGACATTTCATACCCCGTACTTCAGCAAACCCTAGTTTGCATACGCGCTTTCCTTTCACTGATGTCGCGTATATACGCGCTTCTGTCCACATCAACCAGCGTATACCTCTGTAAAAATTACAGAGCTACTTTTCACTGCGCATACGCGCTTTCTCTTCAGCGAAGCCGCGTATATACACGCTTCCTCTGCGGCGAAGTAGCGTATGGATCTTCAATCATTACAGAGCTGCATGCTTCTTCAGATCAGACATTCAGTTCAGATTCAACCCTTTACTTCAGACAGATTTTCGCCTCATCACAGATCTAATCACTCCATAAACAGATCTAGCAAATACAAGTACATTTTAGATCTAGATATCCCACTTCATCATTTCTTCATAGGTGCTTCATAGATTCAGATCTATCATCAAACCTTTACCCTTTCCATACAAATATACTTCACAGAGAAGTATTCATTGAAGCTCAGACATCTTTCTCCACACTTGTGATTTGCACAATGAATTTCTTCTCCTTATATAGGTTTACCCTTTTTCAATACCATGAGCCAAAACAATACCATGAGCCCAAAACTACATTACTTCCAATGGTATTCCTAGACAAGGTCATTTAGACGAATCATTACCCAATACAATGGGTCAATACCATGGTGGTTACCCCTGGTTTTTCACTTTTTGAGCGCTTTTGCCCATACGCGACTTGGAACGTTGTTTCCCGCGTGCATACGCGACTTTCACTTACTAGGGTAACCACGATGCCAATTCCCTCCATCGTCTTTATCATAGATCTATCATAAATCGAATTTCTTTTCTTCATTCCCTTCGTACTCACCGTAGATACATCGTATTTACTTCATCAAGAACATATTCTATCACACAACTTCATTAAGTAAGTTGCCATCATCTTCATCAAGTGGGTTGCCATTCAAGGACAACACTCAGCATCATATTGCTAACTAACATCATTTCACATTAGATTTACATCATTTAACAAGTCCATCAGGTCAAGAATAACTTCATCAGGTGGATTGCCATCAAGGACAACACATGCCAACACTCTCATGTCTTCATCTTTATTCAGTGGGTTGCCATCAAGGACAACACTCTGCATCATATTGCCAACACCCTCCACTAGCTTTTGGAGTCTTGTCCCCATCTCCTCCATCTCCTTTTGAAGACTTATCTCCCTTTAGAGGATTGGAGCTCTCACCTTGGAACCTTTTATTTCTCTCTTCATATAGAACTTTCACCATTTGTGTCATATCAAAGAATGTTTTTTGAAAGCCTTTTCATCCTCTTCCATATTTTCAGGATCTCCTTCATGTGACATGCTTTCTGAAGCTTCAAGTACAATTTGAGGTGAAATTTGTAGTGGATATTGTATCAAAATTTCTCTCATAAACACATAAAAATTCATAAAAGTTCAGTTTTTGCAAAAAATAGAAGAAAACATCACCATAACAGTAAATAGAAAACAACAAATGATGGAGGAGTTCACCCCTCCTGGGCTACATCTCTTGGTCCATCTTCCAATGGTTGGGCCTCTTTCATTATTCTCAAAAAATGGTGTTTTCATCAAGTTACAGCTCTCAAATGGCTTCAAAAATGGCTCCAATGGATGCAGAACTATCAAAAACCCCTTGTCTAGCCTCTTGCTGATCTCGAAAAGGATAAAAAATGAATGATTTATGCTCTCCCCAAGTTTCTACACTATCTGTCCTACAAATCACACCTTCTGAAAATCCTACAAATTAGTGCTTTGTTGGAGACGTGGGGAGACAAATTTTCCCCACGCCAGATGGATTCCCACTGCATCGGGTGCAAATTGTCACCTGGTTAATCGGGCCGGTAAGTCCACTATCTGGCTAAAAAGGTGCCAAGTTTCAGTGATATCCATCATGGATTTTGGGTAGTTCGTACCACTTCCCATCGGTGCCAAACCCTAGGTTTCTGACTGCAGTTGGAAATTTTTAATGTGGTTTTTGATTGTGGTTAAAGATCATGGGACCATTGCAACACAAATTGCGACCACCCTGCATGTGAACACCCACTCCAAAAAACCTTAATCATGGCAATAAATGTTGACTTCCCAACATAACTCTACCATGTGACTTTTCCATCGTTGTTAAACCATTATCATAACAATTATAAAACCCACTGAAAAAACCTTGGCATTGTCGGTTATGTATTAAGGTTTTGGCTGATTTTTATATCCACCAGTGTTTATGCGACATAAAAATTTAGTATAGTGCTTTATACAATGTTTCAGGACCGATGTTAGCCCCTAACCCTATTCTGTCGAATAGGGTCGGGGGTTAACCCTGGTCCCCACCTTGGATGCATAAAAATAAAGTTTAAATATGAGTTACGAACTATAGGGGTAGGAACCACATGTAGCGTGGATTGTAGGAGGCTTGGCTAGATTGGTGGAGATCTTGTGTTCAATTCCCAGGTCTTCTTTGACCCTTCAAAAAAAATTACAAGGCCACCAAGAGGCCATGTGGTAGCCTCTAGTTGGCCCTCATGGTCCCTCCTAGTTGGTCTAAAAAATCCACCATTAACAAATAAAATTGACCACGCATGAACCAATACTAACCTGCCAAGTGGCACACAGAGATTGTTCGAAGGAGCACAAGTTAGCTTCCATGTCATAGTCTAATCAGTAGTATGGATTGCTGACTGTACAACCCTGCAAACCCCAAAACAATTTTTTTATTGTTTCAAAAAATGAACAAAACTCGATTACATGAGCATACGGTGTCAGGTTTGAGCTAAATGAGTTGTGCCAGATTCAGAACAACGAGATTTACATGGTCATTATGGTTTCAAGACATTCCAAAAACTTTGAATTTTGAGCATAAAATTGATAAACCAGATCGCATGTGATCCTTACCTCTTGGTAAGTTGGGTATCTCATCCAAGCTAGATTATGATGCATGTGTTCTACTGCATGACTATTGAGGGTCATTATTAGGAATTTTAGTAGGAAATTAGATGGGTTGAGTGGTAGCTCCCCTATATTGCCTATTTCTCGATATGGGGTCGTAGTAGTAGCTCCCCCATGAGATTTTGCCTTGAGTATTATCTCCCATATGTGGTTCTAGGTTGAGATGTTCTCCTTGATGATATCCTCTTTGATGATGATACAAGTCGTAGATCTGACTCCCCACCAATATTCTAGGTAGTATCTTGTTTACTGATATTCATGGTAGTAGCCTGTTCACAGATATTTCACTTAGTAGCCCATTAACCAATATTCTGGGTAGTAGCCTATTGACCGATATTTTGGGTAGTAGGCCACTGACAGAAATTATAGGTAGTAGCCCATTGATAGAGGTTCCGAGTTGTATCCTGATGATAGATGGTGGTAGCTTAAGATCCCATTCGGTAACAAATTCTTCTTCTTTTGGATTCAAAAATATTTAGCATATGAGCATTATAAATCAAGAGATAAGCATGAATTAGCAATATATGTGCATTGATGATTTGAGATGATGAGATACTTCATATGGGACGTATGTCATGTTAATCGATGATCAGATATTGGTAGGTAGAATTCTCACTAGTTGAGAGGGAGTGTTAACATTCTGAAACTGTGATAAAATTCCACCTTATATAGATAAAATGACAAATATTATTACTGCATTGAATTTATGTTTTCGAGAGGACAAAAGTCGACCTAAATATCACCTCATTTGGACAAGAAGAAGTTGTTTTTTGAATATATGTACCCAATCATGTATATTGGACTAGGTCATCCCTATCCACATGTACCAATGGATAGGTTTGCCTCAACATCAAATGGACCCTCAAGGAAGCCTATAAATAGAAGATACCTCAAGCTCATTTAGACACTTGCATCACACCATCTCTTCTCTTCTTCTATTTGTCTTGGCTCACACATTTCTAATAGAGGAAGTTCACACAATGGTTTGAAACTATAGAATTTAAGCTTTCATTTTGTTTCTTGGAAGCTGGCATAGAACTGGAAAAAAAATTCCCTCGACGTTCACATAGAGTGGTCAAGGGTGCATTTGATAAGCCTCAGACACACGCATAGAAGCCTAAAGGGAGTGTACTGGGTTTTGGGCAGTCTAATCCCCAGAATTATGCACATAGGGGACAAGGGTGCATCTGGGAAGCCTGAAACACATGCACATATCCTTAAGGCTACGTCTAGGGGTTTGAGGCAAATTTGAGTGTATTTTCCTCTATATGCACACAAAAAGTTCACCAGGGAGGGTCCAGCGCTGCCATAGACTATCGCACAACTCCTCCACCATACATTCGAGACTTAAATATGAAATCTTCAGTACTCTGAATATTTTTCTCAGTGACAAAAATGTTCAACAGTAGACTACAAATTGTGACATTACATTATAGTCCTCATAATCAAGGTTCTAATGTCTAGGTTCGTTTCATGGATGTTCTAGTTGTTGTGAGGATATGGATCATTTTACCCTCTTTTGTTGAATCATTAGATGAAAATCTATTAGAAGAAGAATTTTCAAGGCTATTACCCATAGTGGGTTTTTCCCTGGTCTCATACCAATATTGGTGTCTCTATGTGTGCATTCTTTTCTTCTCTTGTTCCTTTCTGTTTCGTTGCATTGATGATGATGATATTGTTATTTTTACATAGTTGCATATGATGATGTAAAAATGAATAATTTTATGATGTTATGGGGTGAACTTAATTTTTTCATGAATAAATTCAATTATCAAAGAAAATAAAAATATAGCCCTATGAAAAATTAACACACATAGCTACAACTAAAACTAAACTTCACTTCATTAACAAAATTTTGAAAATTGTTAATATGTCGAATGGAAATAAAAATTGTTCCACAATGGTATTTTACCTTTGAGAATATATGTGGCATCTACATGCCTTTGAATTGTGTTACAATGAGGCTCAGAGGTGTTTTCATCATTAAGAAAAAATGGAAACCCTAAAGATCCAAAAACCTAACCCTAGGAGATGAAGTGCCAAAAACTTGTGGGCCTCATTAGGGTTAGTTGGAACATCAACTTCTTGGGGTCGTAAATTTGATATACAATATTTTTTTGGCTATCATAATATCTTATTTCAAATATCTCTAGTCTCTCTTGTAGGAAAGTCATTTTGGTCTCTCCATTTTCCCCAAAAAAATGTCTTTTATCCATTCAAAATGGCTCCGGAAGTTGCGGATTTGAAAAACTGCCAAAAATAGTAATTTGTGCTATAATTAAGGAAAATGAAAGTAAAAATAGTGGTGGTACAACTGGAATAGGTGATAGGCCACCAATATCCACTTGGATATTAAAATAATAAAAAAATGGGTATGTCTCTGGTCAAGTGGGAAATATTAGCAAGTCCAAAAAATATTGGAGGTTATGGCCTGAGAAATATGGAGCTATTTTCTTTAGCCCTTGCTATAAAAATTGGATGGCAGATTGTTTTTGAAAACATGTGGAGCTTTATCACGAGGTTAAAATACGTAAAGGATAATTTGATGGAGGTATGGTTAAGATAACAGTAAAAATTGACTAAGTGAAAGTCAATGATTTGGAGAAATGTGGTCTAAGGGATATAGGTTATGGAAAAATGGATCACATGGAAAATTGGCAATGGAAAGAATTTTTTAATCGGATGATATTTTTGGATTGGATGTGATGGTACGCAAAAATTTTCTACATATCTGGTATAATTTCTAAATTCCCATGGTGTTTATTACATTTTGGATGTGGCTAGAGATGATCTCATGGATGTTGATAATCAAGACTAAGCTTCTACTCAAGATTTACAAATCCTACTAGTTTTTATAGGTGAATGGAATCCTTTTGGATGACTTTGGGGAAAGAAGACATCTTTTACTTGTCCCTTTTATAAATGAATGGAATATTTTTTCGATGACTTTGGGGAAACCATATATTTTTTTAAATGGGGATGAAGAGGATGGTCTTTCTTGGTCTAAAAGTAAGCAATGTGGGGTTATTTTGGTTAATCATGCATACGACACTTTAATTCAACAAGATATGACTTGCAAATAAAAATGGTGGTTTAATTTAGTTTGGAAGGGTCAAGGACCCCTGAAAAGTCGTAATTTTTATGTATTCTCCTTGAAATGAAAATTATCTCATGGTATGTTTTAGCAAAAAAAGGATGGGGATGACTTGGATTCTATGTTTTATGTCTTTAGAAAAATGAATCTATTGACCATTTATTTATTTATTTCCCTTTTGTGAAGAGTGTTTGAAAATAGGTTTCGTCAATCCCAAAAATAAGAAGTTGGTTATTTGGTAATTTTGTTGAAGAAAGTTTGTGGATTTGGGTTCAAATATTTACTTTGTCCTATTTAAAATTTCTCCCAGTGTTTGTGATGTGGAGCATTTGGTTAGGGAGAAATAGATTTATCCTTTAGAATGATGTTATGCTCAATAATAATTGCATATAACTCTATAGTCACTTTTCTTTAATAGTTCATCCATTGAAAAAAAAAAAAACAAGAATTATAAGGCAGTTGGTTCTACTTGAAGGAAATGTATGATGTTTCTTCAATGGTTTTTGTCAAAGGGAGAATTGTGGGGCTAGTATTGTCATTCTATTCCTTCATAATGTGGCTCTAAAATGCAAGTTAGGAATTGGAAATGGTACAAACTTTGTTTCTGAGTTGATTTATCTATAGTGTGCTTTGTTATTAACTTTGTGGAAGTAGGTGCAATTTTTTTAACTAATTGGTGATTCCAAAGTAATAGTGGACCGGTTCAATGGAAAGATGAATCTTAGGACTCGTTAGTGGGAATCATGTAAAAGGAAGATCTGGTAATTACTAAACTAGTGTGAGGATATTCAAATCCTTCACTACTATAGGGAGCATAATGTTCTGGGAAATCTAGTCTCAAAGAAAGCTTTAATTTTGGATGTTTTCATATGTACCTTTTTAGAATTCTACAATGGTATTTTATCATCAATATTTTCATTTAAACTCTCTAATATTTCTTTTCCAATGACAAGTTATTATTTCTTCTTTATGTATGACCAAAGTAAGTTTGGATTCTAAGATAAAACATTTGTTATTAAATCAAGTGAGTTGTTATGAAACCAAGAGATTGTAATTTTTTATTTCTATTTTAGAAATTTAAAAATATATTTTTTCTTTTGAAAAAAAATGATAATGTGGTTTTCAACTTGATATTTCTTGAAATATTAGGTGAAACTTCTAACCATTCTAGAGACACATATCTATTTTTCCAATCTTCCTAAATTCCAGAAAAACACACATAATTTTTTAACACATAATTTTTTAACAATTAAGATAAATGTAGAAATCAATGTGTATATTCGAAATTGTTCATGAAATTACTAAATCACATGACTAAAAGCTACTCTACTAATTTGCAGAAGCAAATTCATGATTGAGAACACAAATCATTAACGTGCAAGAAGAAACATCACACATGGATAAAGATTTATCTAGAGTAAAGAAACTACTCAAAACCCCTTATTATTTGTATTTCATTAATCAAGGAATCTAGATGAATACAATATTCTTGCTCAATATTGAGCACAACCTGTACCCATATCTTCTATCATCTTCTATCTTCTTTCGAGAAGAAATAGGTTACTTGATTTTCAATTATGGTAACTAATGCTTCCTCATTGTAATTGTGCACTTGGATCTTTAACCTATTGAAATTAAATGAGGCAACACATTTTCATGCATGTATCACAAATTATTTAGGACTATTCTTTGGATGTTTATGGTATATGTTGTCTTCATATGTAATAGACAAATTGAAATATTTCATTGGATTTGGTACTTATCTTGTTGAATGTGTGTTGTATTCTGTTTACAATAATTATGTGAACTATTTTGCTAATGATTACTTTTATGGGTCATGTGTCTCTCTTATGTTAGTACTATTACATCCTTCTAGATACTCAATTTTTTCTCCCACTAATGAAGGAATCCTTTTACACATTGCAATTAGTGTTTCACAATGTCAACTTACTTGCTTATTGAAGGTTTATGTATATAATATCTTATGTTATCCATTGAAACCAAGATGAACATTTTTGTGGTGATGATTGGGATGATATTCCAGATGCAGCTTCTACTCCAAATGGTGCGAGGTCTAATTTGGACGTCACATTGGGGAGACCACCTCTATGTTGTCAATACCGAACATCATCAACATTCTCGCACTTGGAAGAGGGACACATGACAAGATGTTCACATTGAGTCTATTTTGAATCTCTGATATTAAATGGATCTTTCCCAAATCATAATTCTAGAGTTTTTCACTAAAATATCTCATGGTAAACATTCCATATTCATGGAAATTGTTTATGTCCTTTTTCAATTCAAGTTTTATGGTGAGGGTGGTACATTTATATCCAAACACATAAATGATTTTCTTGGGTTTTGTAAATATCATGAAATCAATTATGAAGATGATGT
Source organism: Pinus albicaulis (assembly GCA_034641835.2). Taxonomy (NCBI): domain Eukaryota; kingdom Viridiplantae; phylum Streptophyta; class Pinopsida; order Pinales; family Pinaceae; genus Pinus; species Pinus albicaulis. Next base: position 776,715,962 of record CM076584.1, on the reverse strand, counting down.
GTCTACTCTATTCACCCTCACTCTTGAAGTTTGTATTAATTGATGGTGCCATACCTTACCATCTCCCTCTATCCATTATTTTCATCACTTTCTTAAGGAGGTTTATCAATATTTTGATAGGTATGATTACCTAGATGTTTATAAAAGAATAAATCATCTTAGAATGGAACCTAATGAATCAATTCAAGATTTTTCTAACAAATTCCTTCACTATGTTATGAGTTTCCTGAATAAGATATGGTTTTGTATTTCTTTAATAAAAAATTTGAACATTTAGTTTGAATCTCTTTAAATCAATTTGAATCTAAACCTCTAGAGGTTCTTGTTCTCCCAACTTTTAGAAATTATGAGGCACCTCTAATCTCATAGGAGGAGACTACTATCCCTTTTTGTCCTTTACATCCTCCTTTTCCAGTACCATTTAGGGTGCCTCCTCATGATAATGTTGAAGATGGGAAATAAAGAAATCAAATTCTCGATCCATCTCCTCAATCTTCTACTTTCGTTGATTCATATCCAATGGAGGAAACCTTGGAATGGTTCATGAAGCCAATGGTTGAGACAAATATTTCCATTCATCGAGATGATATTATCACTCATAACTATAGTCTTGACTTTGATTTAGATTCTTATCATTCTATATCATCTTCTTCTCATGATCCCTTGCAATCTAAACAGTGATTGAGCGCAAGATAGTCACTCTTCACAGGTAGAGGGATAGGAAAGTGAGGATTATTTTTATCTTTATTCCTTTTTCCAAAATCCTCCATTTCAATATTATGATGTTTCATCCTTGGTTTATTTTGAAACTATAAATCTTGGTGATGAATCAAATGGAATTAATTTTCCTAATAAATCTGAAGTTTTGGATAATCTTCATTTTATTGATTCTAACTCCATTATTGTACATTGAGATCATGGTTTCCCAAGTGCACCATTTTATCTTTTGGTTTCTCGAGAATATTTTAATTTGGAATATTTAGATTCACAATTGAATTTTTCTAAATAAGATTTTCTTATAAAATATTCTTCTTCACCTCACTATCATATGTGCCTTATTGTTGGTAATGCACTAATTGTGAAGGAGATACTCCATGATCTTCAAGTTCATCATCTAATGAGTTGGGTTTTGAATTTACATAGGGTAGTGAGATCATCTATGATCAAGAAGAATGTAATCAAATCATTTAGTATCCTCTCCATCCCTTGTCATTTCCTATTTCGCATGAAGAAAATTATTCTATTCGGGTTACTCATGAGATTCATTCAATCTATTCATCCCTAGATGTGAAATTAGAATAACCTTTTGACTTGCATAATATTTTTATTAAAGGTTTAAATTATGACCAAATTAGTGATATAGATTGTTTCCATTTGGATAGTAGTAATCTAGATGAAATTACTGGTGGTGGTTGTCCACACACCATACATAATATGATTGAATTTTCAAACTCAAAATCTACAATTATTGAAAGTTTTGCCACTCATCTAAAAGTTGAGGCATTTCAACTTCCATTGATGGTTATGTCAGGTTCTCGTGACTCTAGTAAGGACCCCGACCTAATTTATATTTTAATATTCTCACATAATTCTTTCCTTCACATGGTTTTATAGGATACAATTTCCTTCTTGAAATTTATTTGGTATTTCGGACATAGCTCTTCTAAATTTCAAGATTCAATGTCTAATTGGATTGAATGTTCTATTTCATTTGATTCATTTCCATGAAAATATCTTGTATAAAACTCAGGTTTGGAATGTATACCTTTCATGGATGAGCGAAATTTTGAAGCCGATCATTATAAAGATTATCATTGGCCAAAGTATTAATGTCTATCAGATACTCTCGAAAGTAATAAACTCCTTGTCTTTCTTGTGAATGTCTTGATGTTAATTATTTTCATTTTGGCACTATATCTCCTCTTAGGGATAGGTGAATGCTTGAGATATTTGGTAAATCAAGTCCATCTTTTTCATCTGGTACGTATTGATTGGTTTCATGTGTTTTCCATGCTAGCATTCCTTTTTATTTCTTTCGATAATTGTGTTTTTAACCAATCACAAGGAAATGGTTGGTCACATTCAACTCGTGAGGAAGATGAATCTTTTGTTCAAATAATTTTAAAAGTTATTCAAACTTATCTATATTTTTTGTTTACTAATCAAGAGTCTGGCGTCGTAATTAGTGTATCTGTTCATGAAAATTGTCATTCAAATTTTCATTTTCCCACTAGCATACCTTATAACAGTTGTTTCACATTGATTCACCATTAAGATTTTTCATGTCAATATTCATATAATTTATTGACAATTGTTATGTCATTCTCTCACTACCTTGAAAAGCTTTTTGAAAATGATCATATTTATTTTCCCTTGCAATATTCCCATCTTGATTCCACACCATTAATTGAAAATTATTTCTCTCAAGGATTTTAGGATCTTCAAGAGGATTTTTTTTAATTTTAAGATCCAATCTATCATCATTTGGATGGATCTAACTTATTAAGCCCATTTTCTAAAATAAAGCTCTGATCTCTCTTTATGTTTTCTAAGGAAGAAAATATAAGTGCAAGTATATTCATAAGAGCGATAAAGGTTTTTTTTGCTTATGATTTTCATTGAAAAGGTAAAGTTGCAGGTTGGATAAAGTCAAGTGATATGACATATCCTGCTTCCTTTAAGAAATACCTTCTATCATATGTGCAAGATTTTCCAATTTTTATCTTTTCTTTTGCACATTATTATATATTGGTTTCCTTTTCTCATATTTTTTATTGTCGGTACAGAAAAATTACACTGGCTTCATTAGAAATATCATTACATTTAGCCATAACCTTCTAATTGGTTAGGTTAGGAGTAAGCTTAGTTGAATTTAATTTCCTTTACATTGCATCACCTTCTTTCCTTCTTTCCATCCAATCTTTGCATTTATTATGTGTTAGTATGATGTTTTTGGATTCATCTTCCTTTTTCTTTGTCTCTTGTTTCTACTTTTTGTTTTTTTATGTCTTATCTTTTGTTTTGTTCTAATACAAATTTTCATGAAAGATGTTCCCTTTTGGATCAAAATATGATGAGGCAAAACTTGAAAAGGGAAATTGTGATGACGAACAATGCTTTCTTTATTTTTTACCTCTTCTATATATTGGGTTTAAATATATTTAAATTCGATGATGTATGAATGGAAAATTGATCTGAAATAGATCTGATATAAAACTGAAGTGGAACTGAATATTTTCCAACATTGAATTGATTATGAACTTGATTGCTTAGTGTGGAAGACTAAAGGAAAACAAATTATTTTATGACCTAAACCAAAACTTAAGAAGCATATTAAAAATGAATTTGCACCAAAGAACATAGATAGAAGACAACACACATTGATTACGGAATTCGTCCCTGGTGGACTACGTCTTTGGGTCTATTTTCAAGATGGGTGTCCATTTTATTAAGGATTGATCCAATGAAGTATTTACACAGGAAAAAACTAAATTTAACATGCTCAAAGAAACCATTGGTCACTGTCAATAGAAAGCTCTCTCTACTAGCTTTCCAATGCCAGTCTCGGTTCCCAATTCCACCTATGGATGACCAAGAAACACTGAAAACAAAATTTCCTCTCTCTTACAGAATCTAAACAACTCTTTAAAAACACTTTTTCTCATCTTGGGCCTCTTCGGCTTAACATAGCAAGTGGTCGAATGAATTAGGTGTGAAACACCTCTCGGTATTTTAAACTTCTTACACCTAATGCATTAAGTGATATGGTGGTTTGAGATTAATATAGCGCATATAATAAAAAAACCCAAAATAAACTTTGGTCTAAAACTAAACCCCAACAGTCAGTAGACAGTAGAGTGTTGTATGGTTGGGCATGTGACCAAGCTTTAGTCTATCCACTAACTGCCACCTTGTAGTTAAGTCCCAACGGTTTCGAGCGTTCGATGTAACAGTGTGCTGACTCCATGTGATAGCTTTACAAAACCCTGATGGTTGCAGTCTCTGCTCTGCGGCCTACACGATGGTTAACTTCAAAGTGCGCTTTTATAACTTTCGATTTCACATGTATTTCCATCTTCGATGTGGTTTAGACTATGGATAATTGTTATATGTTTAATATATATTTTCAAAACACTTTACTTGACATAATCTGAAACATGCATATGGGTTTATTTACAAATATTTTGGCATAGTTTTATACCATTACATTGCATATGGTTTAGGACCATGTTCTTAGGTCTTTAGGTTTTCCACCATTGTTTAGACTTAGGCCTTAATGACTTAGGATTACCACTTAATCTTAGGACCCACTTTCACCATAAACATTACAATTTTTCCACACCATGAACGCACTTGTACCATGAACCAAATTCGAACCAATTGAAGACTTCTCATCAGACAAACTGAAGAATTGAAGACTAAACTAATATTTACTGATGCAATATCCTCCTGGATCAATCCTCTCCACTTGAAAGATTTTGGAACAAAAAAATTCTTATTTAAATAAATATAAAGTGAGGGTACATCTCCCTCACTCGTCTGATCTCCATCCACCTTGCCTTGCTAGGATTCATGCCCTTGAGTCCCACTCGAATATATTCAACATCTCATCACTTAGAAGTGTGAATTTTCCTATCCAAGATGTTATCTTCCTACAAATCATTCATATACCCAGGTGCCAAATCATCAACGGCTGGAATCTTTATATCTTCCTCTAGATCAATGATCATCGGAGGTTCATACAACTTCATATTTTCTATATTTACAACCAAATAAATACACATGTAAGGAGGTAAATCTAACCGGAATGCATTATTTCCTATCTTTTCCACAATATTTAAAGGAACATACCTATCGAGTCAGTTTCTTACCTTCGCCTTTCAACATGTCTTTACTAATATACAACCACACCTGATCACCAACCTTAAAATGATGATCCACTCAATGCTTTTCATGGAAAATTGTGTACTTGGCATCACTCTTCTCTAACTGATCATGCACTGCTTCATGTATCTATTATATTCATTGAATGAAATTAAATGATTTATTTGAATCATCGTGTCCATCCACTTTATCTTCTTCATCGAACATGAAGTCCATCAGTGACTTTGGTATATACCCAAAACATGTTTCAAATGGCGATTGATTAGTCGAAGAATGTAAGGCTCGATTGTAAGCATGTTGCACATAAGGTTAGGATTCATCCCGCAACTTAGGATGCTTTCTTCAGTAACCTAAGAGAATATGTATCATTGCCTTGTTCACCACTTATGTTCGCACATCGTTCTATGGTTGAAAATTTGTGCTCTTCTTCATAGTTGTGTCCATGAGTCCCCACAAAGTCACGGACCAAAACTCTCCTACAAAGCGAGTGTCTCGATCAAAAATAATGGAAGTAGGTAACCCAAAATGAATCCATACCCGTTGAAAGAACATTTTTGCAGTCTGTTCAACATTCACTTGCTTTTTCATGGAACAAGAATGCACATCTTGTTGAAACGAACAACCACGACATACATGTAATCATACCCTCTCCTAGAAATAGGAATTCCTCCAACAAAATCCATGGACATGTTGTCCAGTGGTCACAAAGGAACTGGAAGTGGCATATACAAACCAATATTTCAATTTCTTGGCTTGCTTTCCGAACACATAACAGATCCTTTAATGTACTTAACAATTGTTTCATACATGCAAGGCTAGTAACAATACCTTTGAATTTGCGCCATAGTCTTGCTTACGCCAAAATGTCCTAAAATGTGAGAAGAATGTATTCCCCAATAACATGTGCCCTTTCTGTCTGTGGTATGCACAACTTACCCAGATGATATAACAACCTGTCATCAACATGAAAATTGACTTCTTCCACCTGAGTACCATGAGTTAGTGATTCATAAATATCTTTGAAATAACCATCTGTATTATATTATTCTAAATAAATTTCAAGTTTTAAAGAACTATTCTACAGCACTACTGAAGCATTCAAATATGGTCTAGACAACATATCAACAAATTTTTTGTTACACCTTTCTTTTACTTAATTACTAAGTGAAATTGATGAAGAAATCCCATCGATCTGTAATGGCGAGATTGTTGCAACTTTGTCTGAGACTGAAGGTATTAAAGTAGCTGATGATCTGTGTGAATCACAATTTCCTTACCCATTAAGTAGTGTTTCCATTTCTTTACATTTTCAACCAAAGAAAACATATATTTATCATATGTCGAATAATTTATAATTTCCTTAGAAAAATTTTCTAAATGAAAACAAATAAGTTTCCCTTTTTGAAGTAAAAATGAACCCATTGCATAACCACTAGCATCTGTTTCAATTTCGAATGGCTATTGAAGATCTGGTAAATCTAAGATTGGTGTTGTGAGAATTTTCTACTTAAGTGAATCAAAATATTTTTGTGTTTCCCTCCCCACTCAAAAGGAAAATTTAGAACCTGTTAAAGCATGTAACAATGATGCAATCAAAGAAAACTAAGAAATGAATCTTCTCTGATATTGAACTGCACCTAGAAAAATCCTAACTTCAATCACATTCTATGGTCTTGGCCACTTAAAATCACATTTATTTTAGTTGGATCTATTTTCAAATGACCACCTCCAAATATGTAACCAAGTTAAATCAGTGAAATTTTCCCAAACTCACATTTGGATAGTTTAATGTACATTTTTTCCCTTTGCAACACTTCAAATACATGTTTAACATGCCTACCATGCTATTCCGTACTGGAACTTAAAATGAGGATATCATATAAGTAGATTAATATGAAAAACTTATCAATATATCGATGGAATACATCATTCATAACCCACATTAAAGTTGCTGGAGAATTACAGAAACCAAAAGGCATCACTAACCATTAAAATAGCCCCTACCTAGTTTCAAATGCAGTTTTCCAGATGTCATTTTTTGTAATGTGAATTTGATGATACCCACTACGCAAATCCAACTTAGTGAAATCGACAACATTTTTAAACTGGTCAAGTAAAACATCTATCCTGGGAAGAGGATACTTGTTCTTGATTGTGATTTTTTTTTAATCCCTAAACTTGACACACATTCTCCATGTCCCATATTTCATAGGAACTAAAATTATGGTTGAACCACAGGGAGATGAACTGGGTCAAATGAAGACTTTTCAACCAGCTCTTGGAATTGTTTCTTTATTTATTCCTTCTCTATAACTGACATGTGATACATTCTGACATTAATAACAAGGGCATTAGACATTAGTTGTATCTCATGTGTATTTCCCATTTATGAGGTAGATGTTTTGGTTCTTTAAATAGACTTTGAAAATAATCTACCACTTTAACCAAACTATATTTAAATTGAGATTCACAACCTAAAAAAGCATCATGTTGATCCTTATGTTGTTCCTTTACAACCATGAGTACATATATCTTACTTGAACTTGTTAGTCTCTTCATACGATTAGCAGTAATTAAATCCAAGTGTGTTTTGATATTATGTGCCTGGACAATGTATTCAATCCCATCTTTCTTAAGGTGATATTTATTCTCTTTCCTATCAAACACAACATCATAATCATAGAGATAAGGAATTCCTAGCACTACTCCACATGTGTCTAATGGAATCACATCGAAATCCACTTCATCAATGTAATGTGTTGTGATGGAAAATTTTAAACGACACTTCTTTGTGAAATTAATTTGAGTTTTTATTTTATCCAACCTAATGGGTATGGTCTTGGATGATTTTGTGTGTCCAAAACCAATTCCTTAACTAATTCTCCAGATATTAAATTTGCATGTGATTATAAGTTACTATGATGTGAAATAATTCAACTCTTTTATCGTCATCCATATGATCTATGTTTGAATAAGATGCAGAAGTATTATAACTTGAACTAGCATCAGAACTATTACTTGTCGAAACCATTGCAGTTATTTTACTTTCATCAAATGAATCAAAACCCAAATCTTGTTGGATTTCTGCATTAGCCTTCCTTTCACCTTTCTTTTTCGGGAACTTCTTCGGTCTGAGTTCTTGGTAAATTTTCCAACATTTGGCTTCATCATGTTCAATCCTCTCGCAGTGAGAACAAGTAGGTATTTAACCTTCCTTCTGTGTTGTCATTTTTTTCTTTCCCTTCGAACTTCTCTTCCTCTTGATGTCTTTAGAATCCTTGATTTCCAACTATTTGGATTCTTTCTGAGAAAAATTGAATGGTCTACCACCTGATTCCATATGTCTTTCTTGAACACATACTACATCAAAGTCATTAGAATTAAACATCAATAATGTATGTTGTAAATATGAATGTAAACTTCCAATGTACTTTAATAAAGTTTCATGTGTATGTAATAGAATACCAAGTTCCAAAGCTTTCTTCTAAATTCCTGAGTAAAATCCTGAACATTATACCCTTTACCTTGCCTCAAATGCTGCCAACCAATAATAGCTTGCTACATGTATCCCAAAGGATAGGATTTTTTTTAGAGCTTTTAGAAACTTATACCATGCAGAGATGACTTTACCTTTCCTCTTTAAATCTACTTGAGTTTTAATTTCCCACCAGATTAAAGTTGTTCACCCCATTCTAAGTGTAGCTAACTAAATTTTTGTTATCTCATCAGAAATGTTTTGAATTCTACAATACACTTCTAATTGTTTAATCCAGCTATGTAGCTTTTCAGGATTCATTTCTCCATCATCAATGGGTAGTTCAAATTTTACATCAAGTTTCAAAAGAAATGATTTCTGACGTTTATTTTCTATTTCAGAATCTGAACTAGAAGAAGAAGATGATGATGATGATGATGAAGACGATGGAGATAATGGAGGAGAACGAGGTTTATCAAATTTTCCTTTTCCCTTGTCCTTATTTGATTCCTTTGAAGAAGAAGCTACATATCTTGCATTCTTATCTTCGTAGAGTTCTCCCAACATCCGTAGCATGTTCAAGAACATTTGTTGAATTTGTTCTTCACCCATGACCTTCACTTCAGGATTTTCACCTGCATTGGTTCCTCCCATTATCGATTGATGAGCGACTTTCCACTTTCCAACTTCCGAGTCTATCTCCTCAAGCGTTCTTTCTCCAAGTCGCAACCTAGACCTGGTTAACATTCAGTGGAAAAAGTCCTACAACACAACTTGTTGTGATACCAAAATATATGATCTGAAATAGATCTGATATAATAATGAATTAGAACTAAATATTTTCCAACAATGAATTTATTTTTAAATCGATCGCTTAGTGTAGAATACTGAAGGAAAACAAATGATTTTATGACTTAAACTAGAACATACGAATCATATTAAACATGAATTTGCAACAAAGAATAAATATAAGACAACAAACATTGATTACGGAGTTCGTCCCTGGTGGACTACGTCTCTAGGTCCGCTTTCAAGATGGGCATTCATTTTATTAAGGATTGATCCAAGGAAGTATGTACACAGAAAAAAAGTAGACTCAACATGCTCGCAAGAACCTCTGGTCACTTTCAACAGAAAACTCTCTCTCCTAGCTTTCCAATGCCTATCTCAGTTCCCAATTCTGCCTCCAGATGACCAAGAAACACTGAAAACAAAACTGCCTCTCTCTTATAGAATCTGAATAAGTCTTCAAAAACACTCTTTCTCATCATGGTGAAATGGCTAAGTTTAAATAGCATTGGTCCAAGTTCATCTCAGGCCTCTTGGACTTACCATAGCAATTGGTTGAATGAATTAAGTGTGAAACACCTCTCATTATTATAAAATTCTTACACCTAAGGCATTAGGTGATATGGTGGTTTGAAATTAATAAAGCGCATATAATACAAAAAACCAAAAATAAACTTTGGTCTAAGACTAAACCCCGACAGGTAGCAGACGGCGCGGTGGTGGATAGTGTGGCATGTCACCGAGCTGCGATCTATCCAATCTCTACCACTCAGTGGTTAAATTCTGAAGATTTTGGGCGGCCGATGTAACTATGTGATGACTCCATGTGACAGCTTTACAAAACCCCGGCGGTTGCGGTATCTGGTCTGTAGCCTACATGATGGTTAACTTGAAACTGAGCCTTTATAACTTTTTCGTTTAGATGTATTTCCATCTCTGACATGGTTTAGATTGTGGTTAATTGTTATATTTTTAATATATATTTCCAAAACCATAGATTTGACATAGTCCGAAACATAAATCTGGGTTTATTTACATATGTTTTGGCATAGTTTTATACCATTACATTACGTATGGTTTAGGACAATGTGCTTAGGTATTTTTGTTTTCCACCATAGTTTATACTTAGGCCTTAGTGGCTTAGGATTACCTCTTAGGATTAGGACCCACTTTCACTATAAAAATTACAATTTTTCCACACCATGAAAGCACTTGTACCATGCACCAAATTTGAACCAATTGAAGACTTCTCCTCCGAAAAACTGGAGAAACTGAAGAACTAAAGACTAAATTGATCTTCACTGATGCAAGATCCTCCTATATCAAAAGACGATGTTTAGATGGAAAAAATTTGGCCAAATTATGAAGCCCATATCTTTATTAGGACCTTCATTCCTAACTCATCCTTATATTGGGTGGTGCTTTGACCTGTCGACTCAAGCAAGTAGAGAAGGGAAAGGAGAAATTTTTTAAATGAGAACATAACTTTGGTTATCTTTTAAATCCCTTAAAATAAGGAAAAACCTCTTACTCTCTCAATAATTAAAGATCACTCTTCTTCCCTAGTAAATAAATTAGTTCCTAAGCACAATTATGTAAATAAAATTAGTAAAGGGTGAAATAAGAGAAAGGCTTCCTGCATAGAGAGGTGAAGCAAGAAACTATGATTGGGTATTGTTCAGGCCTACTAGCAAAAAAATTGATGCTTGTGTTCTCTTGAGGTGACTCTTTCGAGGTACTATTTAGGCTCACTAGCAGCGGAAAAACACTGGGGAATGAGTTTAAAATATCGATATACTTACTATCCTTCTCCCCTATCAAAATAGTCGAGGCATGACTAGTCATATATTGATGTGTTTCAAACTAAGAAAATAATATAAGTTACTATATATTTAACCAGGATAAGTAGAAAAACCAAGGTAATCTGTATGGAAAATTGATACTTCATAAAGGATTCAAACCTTGCACTTACAGAATTAAAACTATACAGAGAAGTTGGAGTTATACCAATGTCTTGCCAAGTGTTTTCAATGTAATCAACACCCTCCAAATTTTTTCTTATAATTTAATTTTAGAACCTAATGAGGATCATATGTATTCCATGATCATTTGATGTATTGTAAAGCATTCAAGTCCTCTTCCTAGTTTTAAATTGTCAAGTCACTTGCACACGCATGCTCAGTCTTTGATGAGGTCATGAGAACACTTTCTTTTTGAAAGCTTGAACATGCATAGCACCATCCATCAGGACAATACATGTGTCATGTTCAACTCATATCGATAGTCAGCGCACACTTTCAATGACATTCTCCCTCACTTTGATTGCAATTTCACTTGATTCTAGTGATTTTTCTCAATTGTCATCCTTTCCACACTTTTGTTTTCACAAGTGTCGATTTCAAATGCATGACTATCAATTTTTCTTTATTTCACTTCAATAAGTGTCATTTTCATGTTATATTCACTTTGGCATGTGTTTCTTTCAAGGTCATTTTCATTTGTTCATGTTTTCCTCCTGTCGCAGGTGTCACTTTTGTGTTTTCACACTTGCATGTGTCACACCTTTGTGTATCACAAAATTTATTTCTAGAACACCTTTCTACATTAGATGGTATTACATATCATTGGAATATGTTCTATAAACATTCCTACAACTTAGCGCACCTTTTTTCCACACTCATCAATTCTATCATAACTTGTGTTATAAGTGTTGTAATATGACGTTTCAACTGTCGCACTTAGAAATAGGTGTCCATTTGTTATTATTTTAATGTGTGACTATTTTTCATGAGTCATGTGAATTATGTTGGATTTTATTGATGGAATTTATGTGTGCGGTCCATATTTGAGCCGTGTTAGGATGAATTTATTTCTCCTACACTACTGGTCCCACACTTAGCCATTCTGAGCACCCTCATTGGTCCTTCAGCCTAATGCAAGTTCTAAAGGAATTAACCCTCTTACTGGGTGACGAGCACAACTTATATTCATTACCCTCATTGATGTATATTTAATCCCATACTTGTTCACTAAGTATTTTCTAAGTTTTTCTCCCCCTCACATTGCATCAATACTTCCTAAGGATAAGTCACCTAGCCTTTTGTTGCCTCCCTTGGTGAAACGAGCATTCCATATAAACACATAGATATTGCTGGCCCATAATTATGCCTTCCCAATCCTGAGCAAATTTAGAAACAATGAAGCACACTTCCAACAATTAGTGAAAAAAAACTCTTCAGAAAAGCAAGGAACTTTTGAGCACACTTAAAAAAAAGGAAGTACACTTTGAAAAAAGGAAGCACACTTTATAACAATGAAGCGCGCTTTGGAAAAATTAAGCAAAATAACAGTTCCTTAGACTTGAATAATTGTACCCTCCTTGAGCACATGAGTGCATCTTGAACCAAAAAAAAATTTCTATTTCGGGATTCGGTTTTGCACCCTGTGCCCTCCTTGTGCCTCTTGAGCGCATGAGTGAACTTGGAAGGCTTGAATCTTGACCCCTTTATCCCTTCTCTATGTGACCTTGTGCCCTCCTTTCTTCTGTAAGCACATGAGTGCACACTAAACTTATGAGTGTTTTCACCTCCATCTCTTTAGCATTCACCCTTATTCCCTCCTTGTCCTCCTTGAGTGCATGAGCACATCTTGAATGCCTAAATCTTGACCCCTTTTTCCCTTCGAAGTGTTCCCTTTCACCCTGTTAGCCTCTTGAGTGCATGAGCGTAGCTTGAAGGCCTAAATTATTCTCCTTCATGATTCAAGCTCACGCCCTGTGCCCTTGAGTTCTCTCTCTCTTGCTTGAGCGCACAAGAACACATTGAAGGCCTCTTGTGAGCCCTTATGAGTTTTACGATGCCGTCTTAATCAAGAATCCTTATTTAAACCATATCACAGGCCTATCATGAGTTGATCATTCTATGATCTAGGTAGTGCTAGAATAGAATTTTTTAAGACTAATTTCACTTTGGCATGAATTGTTTTCATTGGAAGGAGTTAATTCCTAGCATGACAAGGTAATGATGAAAGAATATAGCAAGGATAAAGCATTAAGAAACACCTGTGGAGAATAAGAACAAAATATATTTAACATGGAGGCATGAAGAAAATCATGGACTGACATAGAAAGAAGACAACACATGATGACTCATAAGATTTTGATATTTATCAAAGACATTTTGGAGGGTGAATATATTGAAAAAGTGGATCCTTCATGAATATGAAGCATAGATCATATTTATCATCAAGAATGCAAGATGAAGCATAAAGGAAGAGAGCTTGGCATTGCCACCTCATCATGAAATCAATTTCATGATTGTCAAGTTGTAACATGTACAAGTGTCATAATAATGGACAATATGTGTACATGTTTCGTGCCACATCATGTGGATTGTAATAATATATTCTCAAGAAAATACAAAATTTAATGTGTGGAAGTCCAAGAGTCATATGTGGAACATGAAGAGTCACATAGTCATATATGGACAAAGATTGCATAGAAGTCCAAAGTTCATTTAGAAGTTCAAGAGTTGTATAGAATTCCAAAGGACACACTATAAGTCCAAGATTCATGAGGATATGAAAGGTCACTCCTCTTGTTATAAGATCAACCTTATAACTCAAGAAAAAGGTTTTTGGAGGCTTAATTTTTGGATAGCTACTATTGGCTTCTCTACTTGGCATAGGAGAGAAAAATATTCTTTGGAGAAGAAAGAAGTGACTTAATGTTCCATTATTGGAAATAGTGTTTCATCCTAACAAATGTGTACTTGTATCTTTCACCTATTGAAATTCAATGAGCCAACACATTTTCATGCATGTATCACAAATGTTTTAGGACTATTCTTGGGATGTTTATAGTATATTTTGTGCTCATATGTACTAGATAAATTGAACTATTTTGGTGGCTTTGGTACTTATATTTTTGAATGTGTGTTGTATTTTCTTTATAATCGTTATGTGAACAATTTTGATAATGGACCCTTTGATTCTCTTGTGTGTATCTCTTACGTTAGTACTATTACTTCCTTCTAGATACTCACTTTGGTCGCCAACTCATGAAGCTTTCCCTTTACACATTACAATTGATGTTTCACAATGTCAACTTACTTTATTATTCAACTTTTATGTATATAATATCTTATTATCCGTTCAAACAAAGACGAACCTTTATTTTATGGTGGCCGAGCCAATACTCTAGATGGGGCTCCTACTCCAAATGGCTTGAGGACTAATTGGGACTTCACATCAAGGATACCCCCTGTATGTTGGCAGTATCCAACATCATTAACATTCTAGCATTAGGAGGATGTATATATGTCAATATATTCCTGTTGATTCTATTTTGAATCTTTGATCTTAAATGGCTCTTTCCCAAATCATAATCCTGGAGTTTTTGTCTAACCTATCTCCTGGTAAACTTTCCATCTCCGAGAAAATTGTTTATGTCTGTCTCAATTCAGGTTTGATGGCGATGGTGGTACATTTCTATCCAAAGATAAATTATTTTCTTCGTTTTTGTAAATCTCATGAAATCGATGATGAAGATGTTGTGTGTATTCTACTCACCCTTACTCTTGAATATTGTGCTAATAAATGGTTTCATACCTTACCATCTAATTTATCCATTATTTTCATCAATTTCTTAAGGAGCTTTATCAATATCTTGATAGGTATAAATATCGAGATGTTTATAAAAAAATTAATAATCTTAAATGGAACCTAATGAATCAATTGATGATTTTTATAATAGAATCCTTCACTTGTATTATGAGATTCTCGAAGAAGATATGGACTAGGATTTATTTAAGAAAAAATTTAAACGTTTACTTTGGATCTCTGTAAATCAGTTTGAATCTAAAAAAACATAGGTTCCACTTCTCCTAACTTTTGGAAACTTTGTGACATTTATAATATTAGAGGAGGATCCTACTATCCCTTTTGTTCCTTCTCCTCCTCCTTTTCCCATAGAAATTTGGGTGCCTCCTCTTCATAATGTTGAAGTTGGGAAATATAGAAATAAAATTATTGATCCATCGAATCCTCACTCTTCTTCCACTTTCCATGATTCATATATAATGTAATAAACCTTGGAATGGTTCATGAAGCCAATGGTGGAGAATAATATTCCCATTCCTCTAGATGATATTATCACTCATAACTCTAGTCTTGAATGTGATTTGGATTCTTATCATTCTCTATAATATCCTTTGCACAATCCCTTTCTCCCCATATCAAGACCACTCTCATGGGATACTTGGCTGCATATGTCTCCAATTTGAAGGGTTACTACAAGTTTTTTAATGCAAGAATTGTTGCTTTCATCGTTTTTTTTTCAACTCTTCAAATGACTTACTTGACCCTTCCCTCACTGGGATTTGTTGCCACTCAATTTTATTGCATGGAGTGATGTATATATTATAGATATTTTTGGTAATGAAGCTATTAATTTACTTAGGTATTGTGAAACCCTTATGAAATTCATAAATTTATAAACATTCCTAGGCACCAGCCACTTTGTTATGGCCTCCATATTTGCAGGATCTATCTTGACCTCCCCTCCAGCAATAACATATCCTAAACGCACCAATGATTTCTATGAAAACTCACATTTATTGATACTTTCTAGTGGCTTGTGCTTCTTCATAATATTTATCACTCACATCGAATGTCATATGTACTCATCCAAGGTAACACTATGAACTAGTATATCATCCAAATAAATAATAAAAAATTAATCTAGATAAGGGTATATTACATTATTCATTAATATCATGAATGTAGATGATGTATTGTGTAGATAAACTGGCATAAATAACCACTAATACAAACCATGTCTAGTTTTGAAGGCAATCCTCTAAGTGTATTCTTCTTTGAATCGAACTTAGTGATACCCTAATTTTAAATCCAACTTAGTGAAATATTTCACTTCCTACAATTAATCAAATATATAATAAATCCCTGGTAAGGTTACCTATTCATTAGTTTAATATTGTTTAATGCTTTCTAATCAATACAAATTCACTAATTTCCATCCTTCCCTAGAAAAATTATGACAGTTGACTCACCAGGTGATATACTTAGTTAAATCACAATTTACTCTCGCAAATGTGACAATTGCTTCTTAGCTTTCCTTGCTTCCAAAATAGATTGTTTACACAAACCAATATTTGTAAATGAAGAGTCTATAAATAGTTGAATCTCATGCTCTAGTTCCCTCTTAGGTGGTATCCCTTTAGGATCCTGAAACACTCACTTGTATGCCTATATAAAGCTTTAAAAAATTTTCCTCTATTCTTTATTACACACCTCAAGGGATTTCTTTTTCCTAATCAACTCCTCACTAGACCAATTTTCTCTTGAAAAATAGTAATACATATTTCTTTCTAGAACTGATGAAGTTCTTGGCTTGGTTGGTGCTTATTGGATAAATATTAGACTTTCCTTTGTACATATTGATGATGAATGATTTATCATCCCTGACATAGTGGTATTGTTTAGAAATATGCATGAAGTATATATCTTTCAAATACATGTCGGGAATCCCAAGCACAAATCCACATTGATCAAGTGGAACTAGACCCTATTTTAATTCATCATTAAGATTAGTACTGATATAAAATCTAATTCTAAATTTATTCAGTTATCGTAATTTCCACATCATTATTTACCCATCCAATGGATAAGGGATAGAAGGATATAAAACTTATAATCCAAGTTTGTTGACTACATCCACTATTATGAAATTAACCTATGAACTTGAGTCAAACAAGGCATTGATCTTGGTCCTCTTGACCTAGGCCTTAATGTGGAAGAACTTGGTCATCTCTTTCTCTCCCTAATGATGAGACATAATTAGATTCACCTACTTATAGGCTAAGGTACAAATAATATTCTCATATATGTAGGATATGTTTTCCACTTGACTATAATATGTAGAAAAAGGATTCGTTTTCTTCATGCCCTTCTTCAAATACTTTAGGCTCATCTCTAAATGCAATTCCAACCATTTTCCTCTAAGTGGCCATCAATGTTGCAATGATTGCAATTATTTCTAAGATTCTTGCAATTATTTGAAGTGGCCATTGTATTCTTGTACTTTCCCCATTTGCACTTCTTCTTCCCTTCCTTGGAAGCTTCATGGTGTTATTTTTTTTAGCCACTTGACTTCCCCTTATTTTGGCCTATGTCTTATATGTGTTGTGCCTATACATAAATTATCCATTTTTCTTCGATTGAAAGACATCACCTACATTTTTATATTGTTGTGTAGAACCCCTTAATACTTGAGTACATCTAGGCTCTAATGTGAGATGCCTAAAATGATGGTCATCTTCCTGAATTCAACGATGTACTCTTGTACACTTTATCCCCTTGTGCCTAAAGTAGTTCCAAAAAATCCATTTCTTTTCTACATACTTGATATGAAAAAATTGGGACTTTACGAGGGTTTTAAATTCCTCCCACCTAGTTACTAGGGAATCACCATCCTTCTTAAGTGTCTATGTATGGATTTCCGACGGATTTAGGGCATGATCCTTTAACTTAAATATAATATAAAATGCTTTATGTTCATCATCTATGTGGTGAAAATTAAATAAAACGTATAACTAATACAATCAATGCCTTAATTAAAGCATCGTTCTCACCTTGATATGGTTTGATTTCAAAATTTACTTCCATTTTGAAGAGACAGTGAATGGTTCATGACACTCAAAGTCAATTACTCCTTTTATTTCCTTCTTAGGATCTTCTTGTTTGCTTATTTCCATACAATTTTACCTCTATGTTGGAGCCTCCACCATCTTTGATCAACACAAGTTTTTTATTTATGGAATTCATGACGAGGTTTACATTATAGTTTATATCTGCAAGCTATGATTCTAGTTACAAAAATACCTCCTTATATTGATCTTGAGGGTTACTATGAAAAAATCCATTAGCCATTACTGGTGTGTCAAAACTTTTTACGTAATATATTTTTGGTATCCCCTACAACATCCCATGAAATACCCAAAGAAACTCTGATACCAATATGATCGATAAAATATGATGGATATTCCTATGGATAATTCATCATAATATATCTAATAAAAATAGATTGAAATATATACTTCAAAGGTTAATTTCCTTAGATTCCATATTTATTAATTATTTTTTTCCACTTATGCATGTCATAGATAAAACATGGAAAATAAATAATAATCAAATATAATCATGCACCAACCATAATGAGCACAAGATGTTCAGAAATCACTTATAAAATAAAACCCAACTGGAAGATTATCCTTCTTTGTTGTCTCTTTATTTTGAATGGAATAATGCATGTGAAAATCATAATGCGCTCTTTTTGTAATGTCCCCAAAATTTTCACCTTTATAACACTAAACTCCCTTTTTTATACTCTGTCACTCCCAATTTTATTTTATTTTCTCTACCTTGGAACAACTTAAAATTTAAAATGAATGGAACCCATTTTCCTCCTAGTGGCATGGTTACATATCACGATAGCCAACTAGGGGTCAAGTTTGACCCCTTCAACTCTCAACTAGAGTTACAAATTTGGCCCTTGTATATTCGTATTCATAGTCCCAACATGTGATCTGAATATGGGAAAACTAGTTTTGTTGTGCTAGTTCCCTCATCAGTAAAATATAAATGTGTTTAGGATCATCTCAAATTAGCAATTTGTGAAGGGGTTTATGTGTCAAGTTTTAATGTCTTTTATGAGAAATTTCTTAAGGAAATTAGCTGTTAAAAACACAAGTACAATAAGTAAATTTCATAGAAATAAAATGCATCAAACACATTACACAATAGTTGATAACGGAGTTCACCACTCCTAGGCTACATCTCCATGAACCTGCTTCAACCGGCTAGGCCCTCTTTGGATTAATGGTAAATTCTATGATTATATGCACCTACAGTGCTCTAGTGGATTTGCAACCTACTCCATTGGATTCAGAAGACCCAAAAGCATGAAAATAGACTCTTCAAGATCTGAAAATGGTCGTAAGATGATCTAAGCATTGTTGGAAATACTGAGAGCGCGGGGGGGGGGGTGAATCAGTATTTCTTATCAATTAGCACTTTTAAATATTTTCAGAGAATTATTTAATATCAAATTATTCTTGATGTTTATCCAATAACAATATTAAACAATAGAACATAATAGGCACATGAATTGTAGGTGGAAAACCTCCTCTGGGTCAAAAACCACCGAACGCTTTTCTAATAATTTTTTTAATCTTCAACCCCAACTGAAATCAACGGTACAACTTCCTAGAATTCTAGAAAATAATTCTTCTCCATCTCCCATAGGAAGGATTCCCAAATGACATGGTTTCTTCAGTATTCAACTAAATGGATGCCCTGACAGCTTAGACCGACCTACCACCCTGAAGTGTTCACAGACTCTAACTTGTAGGTGACTTCATGCACCAAAATAACACCTCCCTGCCACCCTATAATGATCAGAAGTAAGAAAAGAGTGTGGAATCCCATACCAGGGACAATGATCCATGATAAAATATGATTCACAACGATTTTCTTGAACTAGACCAATCACTCAATCACACTATCACTTGCAAACCAACCATAACATTATCCAACAATGACATTTATACCTCCCAACAATGCCTCTCCAACTCTCGGTAGATTGAATATTTTACAATAATCACTCTTTTACAATTTTACAATGATGATTTTTACAATACTGACTTTTGACACAACCTAGTACTTGACTTGACACTGCTTCTTTGAACACTAGCAGTTGTTGAGGTATTGTTGTGCTTGCTTCAAGTAATGGTACTTTGGCATTGCATTGTCCTTCTAGTATGTGTCTGATTTGTCTTATTGTTTTCTCCTTCTTGCACATGAATTAATGAACAAGACCCAAAATAATATACAAAAAAAATAGTTATATTGTCCTGCAAACCACATGTCAGAGATATATTCAAAATTCAAATGTAAATACGTACAATTTTTATGAACAAAACCCAATCAAACATATATACAAAATACTTACATTGTCCTGAAAAAACACATGTCAGAGATGATATTCAAATTAAAATTCAAACATTGCTCATACATACCTTTTTGTAGCATACTTACCCCTGACTGTTGATGTGTTTTCTTACTGCAGTGATCCTTGAATGCATATTTTTTATTGCCTTCTAGAAGCTCGGTATTGAATCTCCTATATCTATGTAATTTCATATCTCCAAGGTCTAAAATTACATCTTATGGTAGCCCTCCGAGTCCTCTTTCCAGCCTCGTATGTCTGATCAATATTGGATTCTTCAAGAAATATTTATGCCAAATCTCCTACGATGACCTGATTATACTCTGGTTTTAGTAGAGAAAACTTGTACGAAGTACCACGTGTCACTGTTTTAACCTTTTGCCATGAAAACGATATCGAACCAACTAAATTATGTCCTCTTCCTGTCACTTCTTATGAAATTTTAATCCAATGCTTAGAGAGAAATTCATGGTGATTTTCCTAAGGTCACATGTTTGACAGGAAATTCAGGAGCCTGCAAAAACTCTAACTTTCTCATATCATATCTCTGAAAATATAGCGAACCAATATCTGAAATTGGTTCATGCACTTCATTAGGATTTCGGCTAAAATGGGTTTTTTGTTCGACATATGAAGCTTCGCAGGAAAAAAATTTATAGCGATAATTCCACGATGTCCTGTTTTAAGTAGCGAAATCCTTGCGTTAGGAGGATATGAGGGTCACAATTTATATAAATTCTTAGGTTGAGAAGGTATTCAAAAAGTGAACGTTGGATGGATTTTAGGATTTTAAAAAATTATTAATTATTGAATATTCAACTACCACAATCAATGATTTAGTGTCATGCTACAACCCCATGGGGTTTTAGCCCACTAACTGGGGTTACTAACTTCAAACACGAATATCTCTCAAATCATGAAGAATTACATGGCATGCCATATATCAATGGAAAAATCTCAACAATTATAAACCATAAAAAATATCCTTGACTTGGAATAGAATAATTTGTCAAGTCCAAATTCCCATGCAAAATCGGGGTAGCCCCTGGTGCTACTTGCGTTGACATAAATGACAACCACTGATTAAAAATCTCCCCCTTTGTCATTGATGGCAACAAAACTACTCCCCCTTATGATCATCACACCTCTTCCTACAACATTCTCTCCCCCTTAGTCATCAATGGCAAAGGGTAACTCACTATGACAAATGTCATCTTGCGGACCTGTGCACACCTCAACACCCCCTGTTTTACTTAGTTAGATAAGTGAAAGAATATAATTATAATTTGGGAGAATCCCAAGCTTTAGGTAAAGATACTCAAATGCCTCACGAGGTAAATATGTCAGCAATTTGTTCCTTTGTGCAAACATATTCAAGCACGATATTCTTTTAGGAGCCTACTCTCTAACGAAATGATATTTGATTGGAATGTGATTTGTTTTGGAATGCATCACAGGATTCTTGGAGATACTGATGGCACTAGTGTTATCACAAAAGATGGGAATAGGCTCATCAAACTTGACTTGAAGATATTGCAATTTTTTCTTCATCGAGAGAACTTGAGTACAACAAGCTGCTATCGTAATATATTCTGCTTCTACTATGGATAACAAGATTGAAGAATTCTTTTTACTTAACCACGAAACAAGGAAACCACCTAGATAAATGTTGCTCCACTGGTACTCTTTCCATCATCAACACTTCCTGCCCAATCTGCATATGTATAAGCCTGGATAACTAGATTATTTCCTTTGGGATAACATAAACCATATTCTGTTGTGCCCTTAAGATTTCGAAGAATTATTTTGAAGAAAATAATATGAGATTATTTCGGTGTTTCTTGGAATCTTGCTACTTGTCAAACTGCCTGCATTACGTCTAGCCGAGAAGCTGTCACATATAGATGACTACCAATCATAGATCTATAAAACCTCTGGTCCACATCCTTTGATGAATCATCTAAAATTAATTTTCAACCTATTACCATTGGGGTAAGGATAGGATTGCAATCTTCCATCTTGGATTTCTTGAGAATTTCCATTATGTACTTGGTTTGATATATAAATATTCTTTTATCCTGCTAAGATATCTAAAGCCCTAAGAAGTATGTCAACTCACCAAGTAGATACATTTCAATCTCACTTTGCGTCTTTGTCACAAATTTTTTACTTAATTTGTCATCATTTCTTCCAAAAATTATATCGTCTACATATACATCAATAATTGTTGGGTTATCTTGATCCACTTTCACATAGAGATTGTTGTCGGTGCTTCCTTTGTTGAAGCCTTGTTGATGTAGATATCCATCAAGATGAGCATACCAACCTCTCAGATCTTGCTTGAGACCATATAGTGCCTTCTTTAATATGCACACATAGTATTCCTTTTCACAGAGCATAAAACCTTGGGGTTGTTCAATGTAAACTTCTTCCAATTCACCATTTAGAAATACTAAATTAAGATCCATTTGGTAGACCTTGATTTTTCTTGAGCATCTATAAGCGAGAAACATTTTGATAGATTCCATTTTGGCAATAGGAGAAAATGTTTCTTCAAAATCAATTCCTTCAACTTGTGCATATCCTTTGCAAACTAATCTTGAATTATTCCTGGTAACATGTCCATCCTCATTCAATTTGTTTCTAAAGACCCATTTAGTTCCAATAAAATTTTTATCCTTTGGTCGTGGAACCGATCCCCAAGTATCATTCTTCTCAATTTGATTTCTTCATTCATAGCTACTACCCAGTGTTCATCTTGACTAGCTTCCTCAAAATTTCTAGGCTCAAAAGTTGTTAAAAAAGAAAGGTGGGCTTGTTGTGATGAACACAGTTGTCGACTTGTTCTGGTTCCAATTCTTTCATTTATGTTTCCGATGATTTGATTTGACACATGATTCTTTTGACACCATTATTTTAAAACTTTTGGTGAATTTTCTTGTACATCATGTTGATCATTTCTTATTTCCTCTTGGTTGATTGTTGTTTCCTTATTTGATTGGTATTTTTCTGGAGCTTCTTCTTCATCCTTCAAAGACTCTCCCTCTAATCCCTCCGATTTTCTTGAAGGGAAAATCTCATCGTCTTCCTTTGTAACACAATCATCATAAAAAGTAACATTTATGCTTTCCACTATTTTATTTTGCCTTAGATTGTAGCATATATAAGTCTTCCTTTTGTGTGAATAACCAATGAAAATACCTTCATTGACACGGGAATCGAACTTGCCCAAATTTTTATCTTCTTTTTTGATGTAGCATTTTCTTCCAAATATTTTGAAGTATTTGATGTTAGTCAGTCTTCTTTTCTGTAATTAGTATGGAGTCATGTTACAGTTTTTCCATAGAAAACCTCTTTTTATAATGAATACAGATGTATCGATTGCTTGAACCAGAATTTATCATCTAATTTTGAGTCATTTAGCATCGTTCTGGCCATTTCCTATATGGTTATTTTTTTCATTTGAGAAACTCCATTTTTCTACATTGTTCTAGCCATTGAGAATTACCTTTTTATTCCATTTTCATCATAGTACTATTGAAATACCTTGGAAGTGAATTCTCCACCCTTATCTGAAATCAGACATTTTATCTTCAAATCAGTTTCATTTTCAACCAGTTCTTTGTAGATTCAAAAACACTCGAATGCCTTAGTCTTTTTCTTTAAGAATCTGATGGTTGTCATTCTGGTGTAATCATCTATCATTAGCATAAAATATAATTCTCCATCTAAACCTTTTGTTCTCATAGGACCACATAGATTAGTATGTACTAATACCAATGGAAATGATGCAAAGTGTTCTTTTGTCTTGAACTCGACTTTTGTCTTCTTGCCATGCTGAAAAAATTCACATATCATATTGCTAGGTTTTGAAATTTTAGGCATTTCTCTTACTGATTCCTTCTTGTTGATCCTAACCAAATTTTTAAAATTTATATGTCCCATTCATTTTTTCCATAACCAACTTTCTTCTTCTTTCACCAAAAAGCACCCTTTAGGTGTCTCATCCAAAATATATATGTCATTTGGAGCTCTACTTGTTGAAGCCACAATTTTACCGAACTTGCCTTACCTGATTTCACATTTCTTAGAGTTAAATAGCATCGTGTGTCTTTCATCATAAATTTTTCCGACACTGAGAAAATTGTGATTCATGCTTTCAACCAACAACACATATTTCGCTAATGCATTCTTGCTTCCAAGTGTGACTGTACATACTCCTATGATGTTTAAAGACTTGTCATTTCAAAATTATATTGTTCCATCCTTATTTTCCTTCAAGGATATGAAATTATTCATATCACCAATCATACGAGTTGAGAAACCACTATCAACATACCAAACGATTCTATTGCTTTGAGCCTTGAGAGCGATACCACATTTTTTACTCAAGTCTGAATCCTTCAACTCTCAACTAGAGTTACAACTTTGGTCCCTATAGATTCTTATTCATAGTCCCAACATGTGACCTGAATATGGGAAAACTAGTTTTGTTGTGCTAGCTCCCTCATCAGTAAAATATAAATGTATTTAGGATCGTCTCAAATTAGCAAGATGTGAAAGGGTTTATGCATCAAATTTTAGTGTCTTTTGTGAGAAATTTCTTAAGTAAATTAGTTGTTAGAAATACAAGTATAGCAAGTAAATTGTAGAGAAATAAAACACATCAAACACATTACACAATAGATGATAACGGAGCTCACCCCTCCTGGGCTACATCTGCATGGACCGGCTTCAATTAACTAGGACCTCTTTGGATTAATGGTCAATTCTCTTATTACATTCACCTATAGTGCTCCAATGGCTTTTCAACCTGCTCCATTGGATTTAGAAGATCCAAAGACCTAAAAATATTCTCTTCAAGCTCTGAAAATGGTCTTAAAATTATCTAGGCATGACCACCTCTCTTGGTGGCCCCGGGTCTCTTTAATATTCAAAGTGGAAAAATCACTTACAGAAGTGCTCCAATGTGTTTGCAACCTACACCACCATGCTAAAAGCATCAAAAAGCATCTAGGAATGACTCTTTCAGATCCAAAATTGGCTGAAATATGCGAAAGTTATGTCTCATTCAATTTTCCCTAGGAAAACTCTTCCAAATCTGGAACATCTCTAGTTAAGTCCACCAAAATTGGTAGTGGAGCCAAAAAATGGCAGAAAAAACAAACCTCCGTTGAATTAAACTCAAGATTGTTTAATCTTAAGTGGAGTTTAAGTGTTTATTAACTAGGTTTTAGTGCTTTAAGAGTAATTAACAAATAATCTGAATTAATTCAGATTAGTCCATTTAAAATAGGATTAAAGGTTAATTAAACATGTTTAACACTTTAATCCATGCCATCTTAATCTAAGCCTCTGCCATAGGTTTTGGGGCATGGTCCCATGGACCAAGGGCTATCCCTTTAAACCCTCGACCAAATCCTTTAAAAAGTTCAAATAGATGTTGATGCCCATATATGTTAAGTCACAAGTTGGTCATAGTGGTATGCGTGTGTGATTTCTTGGGGGAGGTCATCGGGTCCAGCCTCTACCTCCTCCCTTTCACCCAAATTAATTTTTCCACGCAATTTAATATAAGGCTTAATCTTACAAAAAATTCTCTCTAATATTTATACATCTGACCTTTGATAGTTGTGGATAATTCGGACCTTGGTCTTATGAACCTTTGATATATAAAAATTTCAGCCCACCTTCGATATATATTAATAATCCAACCTTTTTAAAATAAAATTCGTACTTTGACATTTAACCAAATTTATGCCTTGGAGGCGGGGCATGTGGTGGCCTATGGGCTTGCCACGTGTCCTCTTCCCATTGGCTTAAAAATTAAATCAATAAAAATTTCCATGTGCCGAGAAATCCGGGCCACTTAGAAATTGAAAATTGTCGTCGTGTCATTGGCTAGAGGAAAAAACCCAAAAAATTTGACCTTTGACCCTATTTGACCCCTTTTTTTGAAAAGCATTCCTTGTTTGGCACAACGATGAGCGAGCTCTAAATTCCTCATATAGAATCTGTTTTGAGTGAAACGAGATTCCTAGAGATGGGCCCATTAAGGTCATTCTAGTTTGGTCTGATACTTAGAACTTTGAATTTGTGGGAAATTTTTTCCTCAAATATATATTCCGATCACTCCTTCCCACTGACAGGCTTTTGGACCCAAAAAATATGGTTATCTCATGAGAGTTGAATACACTTCCCTTTCCCCATTCCTATCATCTTGATTCTACTTAGAAAAATATCCATGAAAAACCTCTTGGTTTCACTAAAATGTCTTGCCTTGAAAATGGCTTGGCACTTAAACAAACGTCCTCCTTTTTCTACTGACCCAATCCAACACTCGCTCGATGCTTGTTGACTGATAAAACACCTTGATGTACCAAAGAAATCCCTTGGTGCTTGGAAAACTGACAAGTGGCCTTCCCACTGAGAAACATATTCCTCCTTTGCACACACATGAACACGA
This sequence comes from Pinus albicaulis, assembly GCA_034641835.2. Taxonomy (NCBI): domain Eukaryota; kingdom Viridiplantae; phylum Streptophyta; class Pinopsida; order Pinales; family Pinaceae; genus Pinus; species Pinus albicaulis. The sequence continues at coordinate 776,689,325 of CM076584.1, read as the reverse complement.
TGCAAGATTCTCCTTGGAAACCAATTTTCCAAGTTAAGCCCATCTAAGTGAACTACAACAATGAGTTCCAACATTAGTAATCACAAGAAAAGAAATGATCATTATTTTACCTCCAAGATACCAAATTCAACATCTTGAAGATTGCACTCACCATCTCTTTTTCTTCTTGGTGTTTGTTATCACTAGAAAATCAGACAAGAAAATTACATCATGAAATTTCAAGCAGAAGGATCTACAGGGCTGAGAAACACTAGAGAATCTGGAAAATTTAACTTCCTCTAAATTTAAGAGGAAAAATTAACAAATTGTGCACAAAAGACATAGTCAAAGTGTGCTCCACGCGTATTTTTCTTCGATAGTAGCGCTAGTCTTCGCGGCTTTCCCTCAATAAGTCGCGCGGTCCTGAGCATGAAGGAAGGTCACCATCCGGGACCACTTGGCACACTTCAACAAAAGATTCTCCACATGAGGCCACCCAAGGACAACCGCCTAGAACCAGCTTGAGACCCCAAGTGAAAACACAATGGAATCAACCAATACTCTTGGGTCACTATCCACAATTGTACCAAGAGAGGGAAGAAGATTTTAATTTTGCCTTTAAAATTCCACCATGACAAGAAAAATTGAGAAAACATTGTTATGCTGGCTAAACTTCCCATGAGAAGACCATTCGTGTGTTGTCCAAGCAACAATAGAGTGAATGGATTCAGTTGTTGGCCATCCAACATCTCAATCCCAAAGGATAAGTGCATCAAGTGTCTGACATCCAATCACTCATTCAAGGAGAAGAGATAGCCCTGCAAACTAGCTCAAGGGGAAAGCCCTCCTTTCTTTGGGTATTAGATCTCCATATCTCTAAGGACTCACTGCAAGTGTGTAATGTTCTACTTCTTCCTTACCACCAACAAATATGTTGTGAAACCAGGTCAAAAAATAGAAGAAAAGAGATATCAAAGCCTTATAAATAAGCCACTCCGAGGGGGAAACCTCCAATACATTACATGAATGAACAATTATTGGATGATACAAATTACAAAACCTCCTTTCTATATATAGGAGTCCATGGGGCCACAATTTAATCCTAGTGGGGCCACAATGTAATCCTAGCCGACCTAACAATAATAATTTAAGGGCACAATAATAACAATATGGGGGTTACATGGGTATAATAATAACAATAAGAGGTTTACACTAACAACAATAGGGAACTATACTAGTAATATAGGGACCTAACATGCCCCTCTCCTTCAAAAAAATTTTATCCTCAATGCTTGAGTAGTTTTGGGTGCTTCTGTATAAAATTCTCATCCTCCTATGTAGAATCTTCAGTGGGTAAGTTCTTCCACTTGATGAGACTAGTGTTAGGCACATTGCCTCTTTAAGATATTCAAAGGCCTTAGTTGCTTCAAGAGTCCATGAAAATGCATATTTGTTCAATAATATTGTTACAGGTGTTGTTATTCTCCCATAATTCTTAACAAACTTACGATAATACCCTTTTAACTCGAGAAATCCTCGCAACTTCTTTATGGTTGTGTTGAAGCCCCGAAAATCGGGTCTACAGCAAGGGGGATACCCACCCGGTCTGGACCTTGCTTAGCAGCTCCTTTTCTGTTTGGTGTAGTGGGTACGACTGGGGATAATGGGACCAGTTTCCCAATTTGTATGTGTGTGTTCAGAATAAATATTTCCTTTCTAAAAAGGTTCCTAAGTGAAATGCTTTTATTCTGTTTCTAATCTAATCATATGCAAATTTTATTCTAATTTAAACAGAAATATCTAATTCTAAACTAAACCTGGGATAAAATCTTGTTTATGCGATCTAAAATGATTTCGAATAACAATTGGTAATAAAGATCCTTCAACTGCTATAAGAAAAGAATTCAATAAAGATAAACCACTTCATATAAAAATTTAGATGAAACAGTTGTGAAAAACATATCGCATAATAAGCTATTCATACATTAAGCATAAACAAATAGTCATCACCGTACAAAAGTGCCAAATGATAACTGAAGCATTCAAGCATCAATATATAAATAATTGAACATAAATATCACTTTTAACACAGAAGCATAAAAATTTAAGAGATAAAAGTACCATTTATAACTGGTTCTACTCATGAGCTAGAAGCAATAATGATTTATCTCTTCTCAATCCAAAATCTACTAAAAGTACAGAAATGCAACATCAGTAGAAGATATTAGACACATATATCAATAAATATCGTTCCATTCATTCATCAAAACCTCCTCTGAGGGTGCAGAAGTGCATGTTCTGAGGACAAGTTTTTGAAAAATTTATGGACCCTTCTCTAAATGCATGAGAAGGGTTTAAATACTACTAACTAAATCTAATTATAGTTTATTACAAAAAAATTTAGGATTCGGTTTAAATGACCATCCTTTTTCTAGGAAAAAATAAAGTAAAACTAATACTAAATCTAAAAATAAAATTAACAACTAACTACTTGTGAATTTGGTCTTTGAATTTGCAAGCATCCAGCATTGATTTGAGAAGAGGGGGCTTGCCGACTTCAGATTTTAACTGTCCCGAAAAGACGAAGTCAGCAAGTGTTGGAGCGATCTTCTCAGCAGAATTAATGATGCAATTAAGAGTACTGCATTGACTGTGTGGTTTTACTAGACAGGTCCAGTAAGAATCCCAATTTAATTTTGTCAATCCTTGAATTGATTTTGCCTTCTCTTTAGCTTTCTGTTTCCACTCTATTTGCAATTTCTGTGCTTGTGGTAGGTATCCTGGAATGGTTTCTGAAATTAAATTAACTTTGTGTAAATTTTCATTTACACAATCAGTAATGTTGCTTACCGCTGTAGCTACTTCCTCTGCTGCTTTTTCTGCCTCTCTGATCTGTGCATCCCATTTATTGAACAACATTTCTTTATGACTGTCATTGATAATTGGTGCTCCTACTCTTTTTCCTTCCTCTGTCTTTTGCCATGCCGAATAGTTAGTAACTCTTTCATTTGTTAAATAATTATTATGTTGTAATTATACGACATGATTAGTGATTTTATCACTTTCTTGACAAAAAGAGTTCCACTGTGAAATCTTTTGGCATAATATATCTTGTTGTTGCAGCAGTTTATTATTCAAAGAAATAGACTCTGAGATAAATTCTGTAAGCTTGGGGTCATCTTTATGTGTTTCTTGCATAATCTGTATTTGTTTTTCTTTTTCGGCCAAGATTTTCTGATACCCGATCTTCATTTTCTGAAACTCTTGCTGTAACTTTTCAAATCGTATCTGTGCTTCACTGTTGGCATGTGCTTGTTCCAATTGTTGTTGCAAAACTTGTATTTGATCCTCTTTTTTATTTAATAACAGGCTTACCTCAGATGCTTTGTCAATAGTCGCGGAGGCATAAGCTCCTGTTATCTGAGATAATTTAGTAAGATTTTCAATGGGATCTATAGTAGGATCTTTCCATAAAACATCCAATTGTTCTGCATCAGTAGAGAGTGCACTTTCTAATTTTCTCTTCTTTCTTTGCTTCCTTACTACTGCTTTATGTTGCGGGCTATAGAATATATCAAGAGGAGGAATTTCCTCTATTTTAAGTACAAGCTCAGCAGAGGGAGTAATGGGTATATGTTCTTTTTCTGTGACATTGCTACTTATTTCTGTAACCAAACCTTTTGTTGTTTCTACAAGAGTTTGTATGTTTTGTCCTTCAACATTAATCAAATCATTAAATATTTCCCATTCTTTATCTAACTGAGTGTTAATATATGGTTGTTGTACATTAAGAGGTAGAAGATTCAACTATGGAGTAGTTGAAGTCTGTTGTTGTGAGAGCTCTTTTGATTGAGCTGTGTCCTTCACTGAGCCTTCACTTTTATCTTGATCATATTTTTTAGAATGTTCAGAAATTTCTTTGTCAGACTTTGACTTAGATTTCTATGAATCTGAACTGCCACTGAGAATGACACTAGGATTTGGTTCCCTTTCGGGTTCTAAGCGCAAATTATTCAAAGGAATAGTAGTCAATCTTCTTTCTCTGTATATTTTAAACTCTTGAAATTCTTCTGGGGAGAACCGTGCTTGAGCTAAATGCAAAGTTTCTTTAAATGAACCTTTTTCTTGAAACATATCATCAAAAAGTTCTTCTTCTCCAGAAAGTACTCTCACTTTGACTGCAGTGGTGAAATCCTTGACAATATCATACGGGTCGAATAGCCTTTTTGGAAACTTAAAAAATTGTAAACATGTAATATTGTTTACTTCCTTAAACGCATGACCAACATAAAATAATGAAAATACTCCACAGGAAACAGGAAATTGTGGCCAGATGGCCTTCTTTCTATCCTTTAATTCTTTTTTCAAACCTCCCTCTCCACAGGTTTGATATGCAATTTCCCGAGCTATAAGTTTGTCCGGAACATACAGGGGTAAAACATGGGGAGAAGCAAAGCTTCCAAAAACCCTCACATAAGTAAATAACTCTTCTCCAAACCATCTTGCGACAGGGAGAATGTCTACTTCTACTTCTGGGGAAAACCTTGGAGCATCCTTATTATACAACACTCTGTACAGAGGCAACATTATGCCATGGCAAATTTTATAAAAATGAGGAACAATTTTTTATTCCCACAACTCCTTGTGATAGACATGGATGGGCAGGGGATCATGAATTGTTCATTGCCAACCCATTAAAAGGAACTTAGAAACAAAGCAGATTGAATCCATAACATAAGCAGATAGATAAAAAGGAGGATAAATCCTCTGAGACACGGTCTGTTTAGACCGGTAATTGAAAATAGCCGTGGCTAAGTTATCAGACAATATTTTGGCCCAGTCTAAAATGGTGGCATTAACAGTGGCATTCAATAAGGGAAGCCATTCAGGAAAAAACTTATTAATGTCAGGCTTTCCAAAAAGCCTGCATAACATAGCAGCAACAAAACAATATGGATAGGTGAGTGAACCGGTACTGTACATACCGTGCTTATCTTTCTTCAGTGGTTCATCTCTTCTGGACCATTCTTTAGTGCATTCTGCCAAATTTGCATTTTCCTTGGAAAACTTCTGCATAAATTGTTTGTTGTAAGTTGCCTTAGGCTCCGGAAAATGATACATAAGCCTCAAATCTTCTGGAGTAAACGACCCGATGAGCTCTTGATCTGGAGTTTTAAACTGCCTGTCCGTAATATCGGTGCTATCCAGCACCCATTTGATCATATCTGTATACAGAAGAATTCTAGGTCTTGCTGCTATTCGGTGCAAAAATGAACAAGCCAGCTCTGTAAGAGATGCTTTAGAGGAATTACTTGATCCCGCGGTAGCTGAAACATCCATTACCCTTGGGTTCTCTTCTTCAAGCAAACTAAACATACCCTCCCAAGTAGTGATGCCAGCATCTTTCTTGCAAGCAGTGTCTGCGTACAAGGATGCCATCTCTTTATTTTCAGAATTAGGAGCTTTCTCTTTCTTTCCAGAACTCAGAACTTTCTCTTTCTTTCACATAATGCTCTGAATGTTTCTTTGTATAGTCTCCTGTTCTTCGCGCCTACAGTTTTACGAATTAAGTGAGAATAATTATATGAGAAAGGTGACGAGATAGTTTTAAATGCTGAAGGCGTATGAGATATATTATTTAATCATGAAATAACCTTTCGATCAAAACACAATCATTTTTCATTAATAATTGACAATCCATTCATTAACTTGACATTAAAGCACATAACGGATATCAATTTATGGAAGATTTACTTCGTACAACGAGCTTTCAGAATGTGCGATAGTGCGATCTGCGATGTGCTTTGCAATATCGCAAAATCACAATATCGTAAATTGCAGCTTTTGCAAATTGAAATCATTGCAAATCGCAACTTTTGCAAATCACAATCAGTAACATCGCGATATCGCAATATCGCAAAATATAACATATGAAAAATATCTGTTAATATATTTTCTGCGATATGAGATTTGCGATAAATATTTTTCTGCATAGTTTTTTGGATCACGTGCGATGGATGTCATATTCAAAGAAAGGTTTTATTCTAATCTATCATAAACTTAAGTTTAGTTTAAAGATTTTCAACATAAATTTCTTTAAGTCAATGATAGTAAGTTTTATTGAAAATGAAAACAAACACCAATAAATTTTTTGGATTTTTAAACTAAGGGTCCCTACTTATTTAGTATTATTACTAATACTAAATAAGAAGGGGGGTTGTTGCTAGCCACAAAAATTGGCGATTCACTTGGAAGAACCAGTTATCTCTGCTTTTCTTTTGAATTTTCTAAACTTTTCAAAACAGAAAATTTTCCAGAAAATCAAACTTTATTATAAAAAAACAAAGTACATTATGCTTTAATCTATGAATGAAATTTCATTTCTTCTATGATCAACTTTGACTATTCACTTCCTCAAGCTAGTCCTTATATCTACATCAATCATTACTTGGTTTAAAAAGATAAAACAAAAATCTTCTCTGTAAATCAGTTTTAAATATGCTCATTTGTCGTAGGTAGAGCCACTGCTGCCAGCAAGCGTTTATAGCCTCGACAGGGTTACCTGTTACCCAGCAATGATCCTATGTCCCACTTAGAGAAATATACAATTTTCAAAGAGAAATCCATATTCACACTTATTGCTTTAATTTTCTTTTTTATCCTTAAAGAACAATGTCTTGGTTTGATAGCCAATTTATGACAGTGCCATTCACTTGATTTATAACTTTGATGAACAAGCTGGCTCGTGATGAGACCCCTTGCCTTTTGATTGTAATAATCTTAAGTCATTGCCCTGTTGTGGTATGCATTATTGGAAAAGTCAGCAAGCTATAATATCTATGATCATGATAAGTCGGCTCGTGATGAGACCTACTCTTTAAGTTAAAAGTGTATCATTGGATTATTCCCTGAACTTTGTAATTTTCTAGGTGGGGAGGAAGTCATTGTTTCCTTAAGATAGCTCTGGATGACAATAATAGAGTTTTTGGAAAAGAAATTTTCTACAGAGAATCTTTGTTTTGTTATTGATACCTTTCATTGGACTGATATAAAACAATCTTTCACCAAAAGTTGCTTTTCATCAAAATTTTCAAAGTTGAAATAAATTTAATTTCTAGATTAAAAAATTTTAACTGTATCTTTGGATAATAATGATCAATATTATAAACAAAATTCTATTTATATAAGTGAAGAAATAAAATCTGAAAAAGAGAACTTGTATCTTTTTATGAATTCCAAATGTAACCATTGACAACTGGTTTTATTATGAAAAAATAAGGAAAACTAATCTACAAAATAGAGGAATGATATCCTATGGAAAATATTTTTTAAGGATCTTTCCATTAACAGGTAAAGAATCTCTTTTCCCTGTTAAATCCTATAACATGAAAGTAGATGGACCTATGATCTCTGCAATTTGAAAAGGACCAAGCCACATTCATTGAAATTTTGTATGTTTTCCTTTTTCCTCATGAGCCTTGTCCCATTTTAGAACTAAATCTCCTATCTGCAAATCCTTTCTGGTTATCATGTTTGAATCAAAAGAAGCTTTAACTAATGCTTGATGATGAGCATGAGTTACTTTAGCCTTTTCTCGTTGTACTTATAACTTAATTATTTCCATCTACCTTAATTGTAAAGAAGAAGTTGGTTCTCCATCGATATATTGGACTAAGGCTAAAGAAGGGATTGTTAGATGAGTTGGAAGAACCACTTCTCTCCCATAAACTAAATTAAAGGGAGAAGTGCCAATAGAAGCCTTCTGCGTTATTCGATCTGCCCATAAAGCATATATTAAAGATTTATGCCAATTTTTATGATTTTGATCAATGGTTCGCTTAATGATTCTGATTAAGTTTTTATTCGTGGATTCAGCTAACCCATTTCCCTATGGATAATAATTGGCAGATTATTTAAGTTTGAAACCTCTCTTGAGTGCAAATTCAATCATAACATTACCAGAATAATATGATGCATTATCAAACATTAAATCAGAAGGTAAACCAAACCTGGTGATTATGAACTGATCTATAAACTCGATGATGTGTTCTGCGTTAGCAGTCTTGAGAGGGACTGATTCTACCCATTTTGTAAAGTAATCATTTGTTGTAATGATATACCTATGTTGTTTAGAAGAATGAGGAACGATCTCACCTATTATGTCCAATCCCCATTGATCAAAAGGTTGCTCAACGTTGACTGGTTGTAATGGAAATGATGGTTTCTTTTGTCTTCCGGCTACGGTTTGACAAATTTGACATTTCCTTGCATAGTTGTGTGAATATTTGAATAAAGTAGGCCAGTAATATCTTGCACGGAGGATCTTATGTGCAGTAGCATCTCCAGCATAATGTCCACCTGATGGCCCATCATGAAGTTCCTGCAAGACTTTTTCAGCTTCAGATTTCTCCAGACATCTCAGAAGAATAGAATCATAATTCATCTTAAAAAGAACATCATTCATAAGCTGATATTGTTTAGCTTTCAACCTTAAAGCTCTTTTCTTGGTGTGATCAAGATTTGGAGGATCATATCCATTCTTCAGATAAAATATGATATAATGATTCAACATCATTTAGGCTTACCTCATATGTTTGTATTTCTTCAGATGGTTTTTCAGAAATAAGCGATGCTCCAGCTAGTATTTTGCAAAAGCCTTGACTTCTTACAATACTTGCCGATTTGATTTCTACATCATATTCTTGTAAGGAAGTAATCCAATTGGCTCTTTTCTCACCCACATCTTTTTGGACTAAAAGATTTCTTACCGCTAGAAACGGTACTATGATTTTTGTATGGGTTTTGAGTAAAAAGGGTCTGAAATATTTAATTGCTTTGAAAACAGCATAAGCTTGTTTCTCCACATCTGAATAATTCAATTCAGCTCCCTGTAAATTTGAATTGAAAAAAGAAATTGGAGCTTCTGCTTTGTCTTGATTTGTTTGAGTGAGTATTCCAGCATAAGATTTATCAGAGGCAAATGTGTACAAAATAAAAGGATCGGAAAAATTTGGAGTTGCTAAAGATGGAGCATTGATAATTGCTTGTTTGATCAGATTGAATGCCTCATATTCATCTTTTCCCCATTTGAAGTTTGAATTATTTTTAATTAGTGCTTGCAAGGGTGATACAATTCTCGAAAAATCTGGTACAAATATTTTTACAAAATTAATCTGACCAAGAAAAGATTGCACAGCTTTTTTGTTGTGAGGTAAAGATATTTCAGAAATTTCCTTGATTCTATCAGGATCAATATGAATTCCAGATTTTGATACTATAAATCCAAGAAGTTTTCCTTCACTTAATGCAAAAAAGGACTTTTTCGGATTAAGTGAAATTCCATACCTTTGACAACGTTGGAAGATCTGCTTCAAATCTTTAAGATGATTGCTTCATTTTTTGGAATATACAGTTATATCATCCAAATAAATTACCACTGATTTATTAACTAATCCCTTGAAAGCAATGTCCATAGCTCTCTGAAATGTGGCACCAGCATTGATCAGACCAAAAGGCATCTTTTGATATGCACAAGTGCCCCATTTGGTTCTGAATGTAGTTTTCAATTGATCATAAGGATGGACTAACACTTGATTATATCCAGAGAAACCATCTAAGAAAGACATTAATTCTGATCCTGCACTGCCTGTAATATTTGCTCCATGGGAGGCAAAGGAAAATTATATTTTTGGTAGGCTTTATTAAGGTTTCGAAAGTCAATGCAAATTCTAATGTCTCCGTTCTTCTTTCTAACAGGAACCATATTGGAAACCCATTTAGAATGTCGAACGGGAAAAATAATCTTGGCTTTCAATAACTTGTTAAGTTCAGATTTGATTTGATTTTCTAGATTGGGATGGATCTTTCTTAACTTTTTTTGGACAAGTTTTTCATCATTTATCATTGGGATAGTATGTTGAATGATAGAAGTGTCATAAGTTTTGAGTTCATCGTAGTTCCAAGCAAAGACACTTTTATATTGTTTCAAAAGACGAATGTATGCTAACTTTTCTTCAGGAGCTAGGCCAAGGCCTAGGTTGATATTCTGTGGTTGGGCATCAGTTCCTAGGTTTACTAATTCATAATTCAAATTTGAACTTTGCAGTTTTGAATTGGTAGATCTTTTAAATTGATCTTTCAAATCATAAAGGTCTTCTAACTTGACTATTGACTTCGGCATAGCATTATTGGTGCTATCTTGGAGCAATTGTTTGTCGTGTTGCTCTTCATCAATTATCTGATTGGTGTAAGATCCTTCAGATGTGAGAAAGTTTACAATATCAGGATCATCATTGAAAATCCTCCAATTGGTAATGTTATCAGGAATTGAGGGTCTAAATATTAATTCGATTGAAAATCGATTAGGACTAAAGTCTTCTGCAGGAATGAGCTTGGAAGCTACATTATCTAGGAGGTCTGAACTAGCATTCTGAATTATGGGAACTGATGAAATATTAAATGCTATAAAATGTTCAGTCAGATCTTGGACTAAAGATTGATAATGCTTTAAATGACCTGATAAACAATGTATAGTATTGCTTACCTGTTTGATTACAATTTCCGAATCTCCGAAAACTTGTAGATATTTGATGTCTAATCCGATTTCTTTGTATAGTACTTGGACTAAAGCTTCGTATTCTGCGGTGTTATTAGTACAATCTAATTCGAGTCTGCAAGTTAGCATAATTTTGTTTCCCTCTGGACTAACCAAAACGCATCCTGCTCTTGCTCGTTCATTAGACTTAGAACCATCAAAAAATAATTTCCATAATAAAGATTTATTTACAAAAGTATCTACAAAATTAATACATTTAGAACTATATGTTTGAGAAAAAATTTCTATTTGGGATAAAACATAATGTTATAAATAAGGTGAAGTATGAGAATTGAAATTTCCTCAGAAAGAATCAACATAATAATTGCCAATGATATTACTGTTGTATGCAACTGGTTCATTCTCTCCTTCCAATTCTGTTACTATGTATTTCTGATGTTTTTCTCGTTCAACCTTTATCTGATTTGGTTTACCATTGTAAGGAAGCCACATATGCAACCAATCAGTTGCGAAATATCCATGAAGTTTTTGTGACCAATCTCTGCTAAGAATTAAGCCATAAAATTCTGGAATATCTGCAACTAAAATATCAATGACTTGACATACCTTTGGATTTGATGACAATCTTATGGTAACCTGATTTAATTTGCCAATCACTTCAACTTGCGATTGATCTAACTGGACTATTCGCACAGCAGATTTTTGTGGTTGAATGTTCAATTTTGCACATATTGATTTTGGTAGAATATTAGATGAAGCTCCAGAATCCACTAAACAATTATGCAAATTTTTATTGAAAACTTCATAAGTAAGAAGAAATGGAGGAGTATGAGATCTTGACCTTCCTCCAATTAAAGCGATATTTTCTAGATAGACTTTACTGATCGCATTTGCTGGAGGTCTTCCCATCTTGTTGGAAGCTTGAGAAATCAGAGGATCAGGCAAAGGTTTTTCTGGTATAGCATGTAATTCTTTCAAAAGTACCTTTTGTTGGTGTTTTAACTTGCTCAATTCATAAAAAGTGATGTTAGCCCTAGTCTTCTTCATGTTTTCTATGATATTATACTCCATTTCATATGGGACAATTAGTGTTCTCGATGGATTTGATGAATCTATCTGGACTGGGTTAGTTTGAATTGCTTTAGATGTTGTTTTCTTGGGTGCAACTTTATCTTTATTCAATGAGCTTGCGCTCTTTGACTTTGGAGTAGATTGAGGAGGATCAAGTTGATTTCTACTTCGAGTGCTAACTGGGGATGCTTCTTGATCTTCCTCATCTAGGAGGATGAAATCCCACATACCTTGTACTTCTACAACTTCTTCTTCATCAGTAGTTTCGTCAGTAGCAGTTTCCTCTTCTTCTTCTTCCGATTCAGCATTAGTAATGGAATTTGGTGGCTTTGAATCAGTTGAAGGGTTTCTTCTAAAATGCTTGAAAGATTTTTTAGAAGATGTTTCTTCCACTTGTTTCTTAATGTAAACCATTTCGTTAGACATGGTTTTCAAAACTTTTTGCAGTCCTTCTAAGTCAAATGGATCTTTTGATTGCTTTTTCTTGGGATCTTCCTTAAAAGTGACTTTCTTGGATTTTCGTTCTTCTATCGCATTTTTCTTGTCTAAAGCAATGATACATTTTTATACCGCAATTGCCTCTTTCATGTTATCTACTAAAGTTGTTTTGTTAGCCCTATCAACGAAGATTGCTATGTTTGATGGTAGAGCAGAAATGTACCATTCACTTCACACTTCTTCACTAGGCTTGGAGGCAGTAGGAATTTTGTTTAACAATTTATTGAAACGTGAATTAAAATCCTTGACAAGTTCTCTTGAGTCAGCTCTAAGATTAGATAGATCATTGATCAATGTTGCTGTAGATCTTTCATCACCAAATTTAGTCAAAAATTGATCTTGAAAGATATCCCAACTAGTGATTGATCCAGATGGTAATGAAAAATACCATGATCCAGCTGCTCCTTGTAGAGTATAAGGGAAAAGTTGGACAACAGCATATTCATTAATAACTCCATTGAGATTTATAGACAACATAAAATTGTTTATATTTTCTTCTGCTAACATGCCTGCTTCAGGATTAAACTTAGGCAGCCATTTTTCAGGATGGGCTGGTAATTGACTCAAGGGTGCAGGCATTAAGACTGCCCCTGGATTATTCCATGGCATTTGGGCCATCATTGAACTACTAACAGAGGAAAGTGTAGAAGATGATGTCTGTGATTGGGAAGATGAAGATATTATAATTATAGATGATTGAGAAGGTGATGTGGAAGTTCCAGTGGAATGAGGGACAATAGTCAGAAGTGGAGGGGTGGACGGTTGACTTCGTGGTAAAGAGGTTGAGATGGATGATGATGAGGAAAGAGTCTCGTTGTCATACCCTTTAGGTGATTTCCTTGCTCTTTTCCTTATAGGTAGAGGTAGCTCGGTTGGCTGAATGCCAAGTTTTTCACTCTGTAATATAGTAAGAGGATGAGCAGGGTTATATTGTGAAGTTACACTGCCTTGAGATTTATCAGATCTTTGAGTTGATATTGAAAATCGTTGAAGTTTATGAATCAAAGATTCAACTTTAGGAGGTTCAATAGCAGATTCTTCTAAAAAGTTAGGATTCGTAGCAGTGTCTGTTCTTCTCTCGACTTCTGGCTCTAAATTTAAAATTTTTGAGTGTGATGGAGAAGTCGGGGGAGATGGTGAGGGTGATTTACTCTCAGAATGGTATTTAGATTTAGATTTATTTTCCATCCATAGTTCGTGGCCCTCCTTCTAGCGCCAAATATATTGAAGCACCGAAAATCAGGTCTACAACAAGGGGGATACCCACCCGGTCTGGACCTTGGTTAGCAGCTCCTTTTCCGTTTGGTGTAGTGGGTCTAACTGGGGATAATGGGACCAGTTTCCCAATTTGTATGTGTGTGTTGAGAATATATATTACCTTTCTAAAAAGGTTCCTAAGTGAAATTCTTTTATTCTATTTCTAATCTAATCATATGCAAATTGTATTCTAATTTAAACAGAAATGTCTAATTCTAAACTAAACCCAGGATAAAATCTTGTTTATGCGATCTAAAATGATTTCGAATAACAATCAGTAATAAAGATCATTCAACTGTTATAAGAAAAGAATTAAATAAATATAAACCATTTCATATAAAAATTTAGATGAAACAGTTGTGAAAAACATATCGCATAATAAGCTATTCATACATTAAGCATAAACAAATAGTCATCACCGTACAAAAGTGCCAAATGATAACTGAAGCATTCAAGCATCAATATATAAATAACTGAACATAAATATCACTTTTAACACAGAAGCATTAAAATTTAAGAAATAAAAGTACCATTTATAACTGGTTCTACTCGTGAGCTAGAAGCAATAATTATTTATCTCTTCTCAATCCAACATCTACTAAGAGTACAGAAATGCAACATCAGTAGAAGATATTAGACATAGATATCAATAAATCTCATTCCATTCATTCATCAAAACCTCCTATGAGGGTGCAGAATTGCATGTTCTGAGGACAAGTTTTTGACAAATTTCTGGACCCTTCTCTAAATGCATGAGAAGGGTTTAAATACTACTAACTAAATCTAATTATAGTTTATTACAAAAAAATTTAGGATTCGGTTTAAATGACCGTCCTTTTTCTAGGCAAAAATAAAGTAAAACTAATACTAAATCTAAAACTAAAATTAACAACTAACTACTTGTGAATTTGGTCTTTGAATTTGCAAGCATCCAGCATTGATTTGAGAAGAGGCGGCTGGCCGACTTTAGATTTTAATTGTCCCGAAAAGACGGAGTCAGCAAGTGTTGGAGTGATTTTCTCAATAGAATTAATGATGCAATTAAGAGTACTGCATTGACTGTGTGGTTTTACTAGACATGTCCAGTAAGAATCCCAGTTTAATTTTGTCAATCCTTGAATTGATTTTGTGTTCTCTTCAGATTTCTATTTCCACTCTGTTTGCAATTGTTGTGCTTGTGGTAGGTATCCCGGAATGGTTTCTGAAATTAAATTAACTTTGTGTAAATTTTCATTTACACAATCAGTAATGTTGCTTGCCGCTGTAGCTGCTTCCTCTGCTACTTTTTCTGCCTCTCTGATCTGTGCATCCCATTTATTGAAGAGCATTTCTTTATGATTGTCATTGATAATTCGTGCTCCTACTCTTTTTCCTTCCTCTGTCTTTTTCCATGCCAAATAATTAGTAACTCTTTCATTTGTTAAATCATAATCATGTCGTAATTCTACGACATGATTAGTGATTTTATCACTTTCTTGACAAAAAGAGTTCCACTGTAAAATCTTTTGGCATAATACATCTTGTTTTTGCAGCAGTTGATTATTCAAAGAAATAGACTCTGAGATAAATTTTGTAAGCTTGGAGTCGTCTTTATGTGTTTCTTGCATAATCTGTATTTGTTTTTATTTTTCGGCCAAGCTTTTCTGATACCTGATCTTCATTTGCTGAAACTCTTGCTGTAACTTTTCAAATCATATATGTTCTTCACTGTTGGCATGTGCTTGTTGCAATTGTTGTTGCAAAACTTGTATTTGATCCTCTTTTTTATTTAATAACAGTCTTACCTCAGATGCTTTGTCAATAGTCGCGGAGGCATAAGCTCCTGTTATATAAGATAATTTAGTAAGATTTTTAGTGGGATCTGTAGTAGGATCTTTCCATAAAACATCCAATTGTTCTGCATCAGTAGAGAGTGCACCTTCTAATTTTCTCTTCTTTCTTTACTTCCTTACTACTACTTTATGTTGTGGGCTATAGAATATATCCAGAGGAGGAATTTCCTCTATTTTAAGTACAAGCTTGGCAGAGGGAGTAATGGGTATATGTTCTTTTTCTGTGACATTGCCACTTATTTCTGTAACCAAACCTTTTGCTATCTGTACAGGAGTTTGTATGTTCTGTCCTTCAACATTAATCAAATCATTAAATGTTTCCCATTCTTTATCCAACTGAGTGCTGATAGATGGTTGTTGTACATTAAGAGGTGGAAGATTCAACTGTAGAGTAGTTGAAGTCTTTTGTTGTGACAGCTCTTTTGATTGAGTTGTATCCTTGACTAAGCCTTCACTTTTATCCTGATTAGATTTTTTAGAATGTTCAGAAATTTCTTTGTCAGACTTTGGCTTAGACCTTTCTGAATCTGAGCTGCCACTGAGACTCACACTAGGATTTGGTTCCCTTGCGGGTTCCAAGCGCAAATTATCCAAAGGAATAATGGTCAATCTTATTTCTCTGTATACTTTAAACTCTTGAAATTATTCTGGGCAGAACCGTGTTTCAGCTAAATTCAAAATTTATTTAAATGAACATTTTTCTTGAAACATATCATCAAAAATATCTTCTTCTCCAGAAAATACTCTTACTTTGACAACAGTGGTGAAATTCTTGACAATACCATATGGATCAAATAGCCTTATCGGAAACTTAAACAATTTTAAACATGTAACATTGCTTACTTCCTTAAATGCGTGACCAACATCAAATAATGAAAATGTTCTGCAGGACACAGGAAATTGCGGCCAGATGGATTTCTTTTTATCCTTTAATTATTTTGTCAAACCTCCATCTCCACAGGTTTGATATGCAATTTCCTGAGCTATGAGTTTATGTGGAACATACTTAGGCAAAACATGAGCAGAAGAAAAGCTCCCAAAAACCCTCACATAAGTAAACAGTTCTTCTCCAAACCATCTTGCGATAGGGAGAATGTCTGCCTCTGCTTCAGGAGACAACCTTGGAGCATCCTTATTATACAACACTCTATATAGAGACAACATTATGCCATGGCAAATTTTATAAAAATGAGGAAAAATTTTTGATTCCCACAACTCTTTGTGATAGACATGGATGGGCAAGGGATCATGAATTGTCCATTGCCAACCCATTAAAGGGAACTTAGAAACAAAGAAGATTGAATCCATAACATAAGAAGATAGATAAAAAGGAGGAAAAATCCTCTGAGACACAGTCCATTTAGACCGGTAATTGAAAATAGCCGTGGCTAAATTGTCAGACAATATTTTAGCCCAGTCTAAAATGGTAGCATTGACAGCAACATTTAATAAGGAAAGCCATTCAGGCAAAAACTTATTAATTTCAGGCTTTCCAAAAAGCCTGCATAACATAGCAGTAGCAAAAAAATATGGAGAGGTGAGTGAACTGATACTGTACATACCGTGTTTATCTTTCTTCAGTGGTTCATCTCTTCTGGACCATTCTTTAGTACATTCTGCCAAATTTGCATTTTCTTTGGCAAATTTCTCCATAAATTGTTTGTTGTAAGTTGCCTGAGGCTCCGGAAAATGATACATAAGCCTCAAATATTCTGGAGTAAATGACCCGATGAGCTCTTGATCTGGATTTTTAAACTTCCTGTTCGTAATATCGGTGCTATCCAGCACCCATTTGACCATATCTGTATACGGAAGAATTATAGGTCTTGCTGCTATCTGGTACAAAAATGAACAAGCCAGCTCTGTAAAAGATGCTTCAAAGGAATTACTTGAGCCTGCAGTAGCCGCAACATCCATTACTCTTGGGTTTTCTTCTTCAAGAAAATTAAACATACCCTCCCAGGTGGTGATACCAACGTCCTTGTTGCAAGCAGTGTCTGCGTATAAGGATGCCATCTCTTTAGCTTCAGAACTTAGAGCTTTCTCTTTCTTTCTAGAACTCAGAGCTTTCTCTTTCTTTCCCATAATGCTCTGAAAATTTCTTTGTATAGTCTCCTGTTCTTCACGCCGGCAGTTTTACGAATTAAGTGAGAATAATGACATGAGAAAGGTGACGGGATAGTTTTAAATGCTGAAGGTGTATGAAATATATTATTTAATTGTGAAATAACCCTTTGATCAAAACAAAATCATTTTTCATTAATAATTGACAATTCATTCATTAACTTGACATTAAGGCGCATAACGGGTTTCGATTTATGGAAAGATTTACTTCATATAACGAGCTTTCAAGAATCTGTCATAATGTGATCTGCGATTTTCTTTGCAATATCACAAAATCGCAATATCGCAAATCGCAGCTTTCGCAAATCGAGATCATTACAAATCGAAATTTTCATATCATCACAATATCGTAAATCGCAATCAGTAGCATCACGACATCACAATATCGCGAAATCACAATCAGTAACATCTCGAAAATCATAATATCGTGATATCGCTAATCGCAATATCATAAATATAACATATGAAAAATATCCGTTAATATATTTTAAGCGATATCGCGATTTTGATAAATGGCCACTGCATAGTTTTTGGATTTCGTCGATGGATGTGATAATCAAAGAAAGTTTTTATTCTAATCTATCATAAACTTAAGTTTAGTTTAAATATTTTCCAAAGAAATTTCTTTAAGTCAATGATAGTAAGTTTTATTGAAAATGAAAACAAACACCAGTAAATTTTTCGGATTTTAAACTAAGGGTCCCTACTTATTTAGTATTATTACTAATACTAAATAAGAAGGGGGGTTGTTGCTGGCCACAACAGGTTGTGGGGAATTTCCATTCCTTAATGGCTTTAATTTTTTTAGGGTCTACCTTAACACCCTCATGAGATACAATATGACCCAGATATTCCACCTCTTGTAGTTCAAAGAAACATTTGGATGCTTTTACATATAATTGTTTCTCCTATGATAGTTTGAGCACCCTGTCAACATGTTGAACATGATCCTTCCAAGACCTATTGTAGATTAGTATATCATCAAAAAATACTAGCACAAATTTTCTAAGGAAGGGTTTGAAAATGGAATTCATCAACCCTTGAATTGTATAAAGTGCATTGGTAAGGCTAAAAGGCATGACCAAAAATTCATAATGACCTTCATGAGTTCAAAATGTTGTTTTCGGAATATCTTCAGTCTTCATTCTAATTTGATCATATCCTGAACGAAGATCCAACTTGGTAAAATAAATTGCTCCATGTAATTCATCCAATAATTCATCAATCATAGGAATGGGAAATTTATCTTTAATGGTGAACTTATTGAGCTCCCTATAAGCCAGACACATGTGCCATGATCCATCCTTCTTGTGTACCAATACTACAGGAGAAGAGAAATAACTTTGACTAGGTTGAATTATACCCGCCTCTAACATTTCTGCAATCATATGTTCAATTTCGCTCTTTTGGACATAAGGGTATATATAAGCCCTGATTTTTGGAGGAACACTTATTGGAATCAAATAAATAGAATGATCATGATCATGAATAGGTGGGAGCCCTTTGGGAGTTTCAAACCCCTTGGAATGATTGTCCATACTTTTTGGAGATCTGTAGAAATAGATGATTTTGATGTTGGAACTTCTAGTGAGCATAATTGTGCAATTATGCCTCATTGTTCTTTCTTTAGAAGCTTTTTCATGACATTATAGCTTATTATCTTTCCCGTCTTCCCTACAATACCCCGTAATTCGACATCCTTTCCTTCTGAAAAAAATACAAGAAAATTTCTTGAAAATTAAAAGCTACCGTCCCCAAATATTGTAACCATTGTACTCTTAGTACAACATTAGCACCTCCCATAGGAATGGAAAGCATTGGACTATTCAATACATATTCCTCCATGGTTAGCTTGATATTATGGCATTTTTCAGAGAAATTTATAGTTCCTCCATTTGCAACCATCACTTGACATTATGGTTCTGGGTATAGGAAACAATTCAATTCCTTGGCTACCTTACAGTGAATAAAATTATGGGTGCTACCTAAATCAATCAACACTATTACCTTTTTCTTCATAATATTTCCTTCTATCTTGAGAGTTTGAGTGGTAATTCCTTCCAATGCATTACACGATATGGTCAGACTCATTTCTTCATCTTCTAGGGCTGCTTCCTGGTGTCTATCCTCTTCTTGTTCATTTTCTTCTTCCTCTTCACAATCTATGTAAAATAATTTCTTCTCAGCACACTTATGACCTTTAATGTATTTTCTATCACAATTGTAGCAAAGCCATTTTTCTCTTTTTTCTTCCAATTTTTGTTTTTGAAATCTAGGAGTAGCAACACTTCCATCTTTATAGAAGTGAGTAGTAGGCTTCCTTGTCGCCATAATTTTACATTCAATTTTTCTTGCCAACCTGAATGCCTTCTCCAATGAATCAGGTTCCAAAACGCAAAATTCATGTTGTATGTTATCCTTTAAATTACCTATGAAGAGATCAATCCTGTGTTCCTGTGGAATATAAGTTACCCTTATGTTCAATTTTTGGAATTCCTCAATGTGCTCCACCATTGAACACTTTTGTTTGAGATTTATCAATTGGCTAAAGAAAGTGTTTCTCTTTGTATCCTCATAATGTGCTATCATTTCCCCCATAAAAATTGACCAAGTGAAAAAAAAATTACGGGAGCAAAGCCATCAATACCATACAAATGTATTTTGCTCTAAATGTAAAGTTGCAATGCATACCTTTTGTGTGTTTTTCACATTATTGAGATCAAAATATTGCTCCATCTGTAGTATCTGTGTTATAGGATCCTTTCCATCAAACTTCCTCATATCCATTTTTGGAATATGGTGGTTCTTCCCTCCAAAATTAGAGTTTATGAAATTATGATCATTTATTTTGTTCTCATCATGAGTATCCTCTACTATCTTTTCAGCATTAGGAAACTTTTTTGTATCAACTTTGTCAAACCTACCATGTCTGCTTTTAGATCATTATTCATGTTTTCCATCTTAGCTTCCATGTCATCCATCTTAGATTCCATGCCAGCTTCCATGCCATCCATCTTAGCTTCCATTTCATTCTTCAAACCATCCATCTCAGATTCCACGCCTTTCTTCAAAACTTCCATGTCATTTTTTGTGGCTCTTTGCAACAGCGAAATTTGTTGCACTTGCTCTTGTAATTTTGATATTTCATGTTGCCATTATTCGTCTTCATGAGTCATAGTAAAGCCTTCTAAAGGCTTAATGGGTGTTGAATTCTTTTTAGGGGCCATTTGAGAATCCAATACTGGTATATATTCTACAATATGCCCTTGGACTGCATTCCATTTGATTCTTCCAACAAGACTTATGCAATTCGGAAAAAAAACTACACACATTTTACTTGCTTTTGAGGAGCTCGATATTGAGATTGACTTATCTCTATACTTGCAGATCCTCAATATCTGAAATTCTGCCCTATAGTATTCCTCTAAATCTTCTTTCAAATTCCACAGGTCTAATTTTATTTGGATTCTTCAAGACAAAGTTATTTCCAATATCCCACAATGATCTAATTATGGACTCGTTTAGTAGAGTGAACTTGTACGACTTGCCACGTGTCAATGTTTGCTCCTTTGGCTCTAAAATTTATAGACAAGAAACTATAGTCTATTTACTTCCATTAACTTTTTACAGAATTCCAATCCGATTCTCAGAGAGAGAGTTATGAATATTTTCCCACGATGACCTCTTTGAGATGAAATTTGGGAGCCTAAAAAAGCTCTAACTTCCACAGACCATAACTCCGAAAATATTGTGAACCAATCTCTAAAATTTTGCGAAGATTTTCCTTAGAATTTGGGCTTCGTGCTCTAAAACTTTTAGCTTTTGAATCCTCGTAGAAAAAATCTATAGCAAAAATTCCATGATAACATGTTTAGGTTAAATTCAGGAGCCTATAAAAATACCTAACTTCCATAGATCATATCTCCGAAAATATTGCGAACCAAGCTCTAAAATTTTGTGACGTTGTTCCTCAGGATTTTGGCTTCGCACTCTAAAAATTTCAGCTTGTCAACCTTTGTAGAAAAAAATTTATAGCAAAAATTCCACGATGACCTGTTTGGAGCAGTGAAACCCTAGAATCCAAAGCTCTGATACCAAATGTTGTGAAACCAACTCCAAAAATAGAAGAAAAGAGATATCAACACCTTATAAATAAGCCACTTCGAAGGGGAAACCTCCAATACATTACATGAATGAACAATTCTTGGATGATATAAATTACAAAACCTCCGTTCTATATATAGGAGTCCATGGGGCCACATTGTAATCCTAGTGGGGCCACAATGTAATCCTAGCCGATCTAACAATAATAATTCAAGGGCACAATAATAATAATATGGGGGTTACAGGGGTACAACAATAATAATAAGGGGGTTACACTAACAACAATAAGGGACTATACTAGTAATATAGGGACCTAACAAACTAATAATAGGGGATTCATTCTCTGTTAGGATTATTGGCTCGTTTACTTGATTGAGCTTGTGTTGATGCGTAATTGTTGTTTTGTTTCCTCTTCTTGTTTGTAGCATGCTATGTTCTTGTAAAATAGTTTTTGTACGTGTTAGAAAGTTTCCTGTGCATGGTTTTATTCTTCCAACATCTTGAAACAATATGGTTATTCAAACCACAAAAGGAACATGAAAATTTCCTCCAAATATTATGTGATGATTTTCCATGTTTATCATGATCAAAAGCAACTTGATTAAAGGTATATTTATACCTTCAACATTAACCTTTGTAGTCTTCTTGAGGAGGTGAATTTCATGAGGTAGTGGATCGCTTCGGAATACCAACAATGGATTCAGTGACTTTAGAGCTTTCAACATCCTCTTGTTTTCCATTCTCATTAGTTGCATGCTTATGAGCATCTTCTTGAAAAGTAGGCATAAAACTTTTTCATTCCTTGTGAACACAATATTCACAAGCTTGAGGTAATGAAAATGTAATGAATGTCCTTCTTGGAACACCTTCATGTGCCTCCTTGGCTTTGGATCATTATCCATCATGTTATCCATAACCAAGACCCAAATACCTAGGCCTTTCCTCAACAACAATTGGCTCAAATATGCATTGTGCATGTTTTCCCAATCCTTTATCTTCATAGTCCATCTTGATCAATAATTTGGACTCTATTTCTCCACTGTGTCTTTCAAAATCACCTACACATTCATCTTGAGAATAAGTTGAAGATAAACTTGATTTGAATACATATTTTTCAAGCACATGCTTGGCTAAGGATTCCTTGGCATCATGGAGTTGAGTCTCCATATCATGCATATTTTCAAGAAGCTCTTTCCTCTCCTCATTCATGGCTATCAACTGCTCTTCATATATCTCTTACACCATATCATTCATGAAGTAGAGCTTCTTCAACATCTCTTTATCAAATAGTTTTGCTAAGGAAGATTGTCTAAAAACAGTGCTTGATGAAATTTTCATCACACTTGTAATGCATAAAAAGCTTCCTTGCTGTGTTTTGAGAACTGAGCTCTCAATCTTGACCTTATCTTCACACACATAAACTTGCATACAGTTAAATTATCCTTGCACAAATACAAAACCAATATCTAATTCTCTAGCTAACCTTGGCAAACCATATTATGACTAAAATGAGCTAAATTGTTGCTTTGATACCAACTTGATCTGAATATGGGAAAGCTAGTTTGTTGTGCTAGCTCCCTCATCAATAAAATATAAATCTCTTTAGGATCGTCTCAAATTATGAAGTTGTGAAGGGATTTATTTGTCAATTTTTAGTGTCTTTTATGAGAAATTTCTTAAGTAAAATAGTTGTTAAAAACACAAGTACAACAATTAAATTGTATAGAATTAAAACACAACAAACACATTACATAATAGATGATAACGAAGTTCACCGCTCCTGGACTACATCTCTATGGACGTGCTTCAACTAGCTAGGCCCTCTTTGGATTAATGGTCAATTCTATGATTACATGCACCTACATTTCTCCAATGGAATTGTAACTTGCTCCATTGGATTTAGAATACCCAAAATCCTAAAAATAGACTCTTCAAGCTCTAAAAATGGTCTTCAGATGATCTAGGCATGACCCGCTCTCCTGGTGGTCCTCGACTTCTTTAATATTCAAAGTGGAAAAATCACATCCAAAAGTGCTCCAACACCTCTGAAACCTGCACCATCATGCTCAGAGAATCAAAAATCATCTAGGAATGACTCTTTCCGAGCCAAAATTGGTCAAAATATGCCAAAGTTATGGCTCATTGAGTTTTCCCTAGGAAAATTCCTCCAAATCTAGAACATGTCCAGTTAAGTCTACCAAAATTGGTAGTGGCACCAAAAATGGCTGAACCGCCAAACCTCCACCGAATTAAACTCAAGATTAATTAATATTAAGTGGATTTTAAGTGCGCATTAATCGAGGTTTAGCTCTTTAAGTGAAATTAACAAATAAATTTGAATTAATTTGGATTAACACATTTAAAATAGGATTCAACGTTAATTAGCCATGTTTAACACTTTAATCCACACCAAATTAATCTAAGCTTTTTCCATAGGTTATGGGGTGTGGTCTCGTGGACCACAGGCTGTCCCCTCGAGGTTTCCCTTTAAATCCATGCCCAAATCCTTTACAAATTTCAAATATATGTTGATGCCCATACATGTTAAGTCACAAGTTGGGGGTATTGGTATGCATATGTGCCTGTTTCGGGGAGGTCGTGGGGTTGAGCACCAACCTCTGCCCTTCTGTCCATATTAATTTTTCCACACAATTTAATATAAGGTTTAACCTTAAAAAAATTGCTCCACGATATTTATACATCCAAGCTTTGATAGTTGTGGATAGTTCAGACCTTGGTCTTATGAAACTTTGATATATAAAAATTTTGGTGCACCTTTGATATCTAATAATAATCTAACCTTTGTAAAATAAAATTTGGACTTTGACATTTAACCAAATTTCTTCCTTGAAAGGGGGAGCGATGGGGGGCGTGTGTATGTGGCGGCCTCTAGGCTTGTCACATGTCCTTTTCCCATTGGCTTAAAAATTAAACCAATAAAAATTGCCAAGTGCCCAACAATTTGGGATACTTAGAAATCAAAAAGTGTCGTCCTCTCATTGGTTGGAGGAAAAAATCCAAAATTGTAACATTTGACCCTGTTTGACCCCTTTAAAAAAAAAAAAAAACATTATCTATCTGGCATGACGATCAGTGGGCTCTAACTTTCTCATACGGACTCTGTTTTGAGTGAAATGAAGTGCACCAGATTCCTGGCAATAGGCCCAATCCAATCATTCTAGTTTGGTCTGATTCTGAGCACTCTGAATTTTTGGAAAATTTTTGCCCCCAATCCTAATTTCGATAACTCCTTCCCACTGATAGGATGTTGGACAAACAAAAGCTAGTTATCTCATGAGAGTTGAATACTCTTCTCTTTCCCAAGTTATATAATCTTGATTCTACTTAGAAAAATATCCATGACAACCTCTTAGATTCACTGACATGCCTTGCCTTGCAAATGGCTTGGGACTTAAAACAATGTCCTTCTTTTGTTTATGACCCAATCCAACACTTGTTGGCTGCTTTCTGACTAATAAAACACCTTTCTATACCAAATAAATCCCTTGGTGATTGGAAAACTGACTGATGGCCTTCCCAGTGAGAATCATATTCCTCCTTTGCACACACATGCATACGATGCAAGCTTCTCCTTGGAAACCACTTTTCCAAGTTAATCCCATCTAAGTGAACTACAGTAATGAGTTCCAACATCAGTAATCACAAGAAAATATATAACCATTCTCTTTACCTCCATGGTACCAAATTCCACATCTAGAATAATGCATTCGCCATCTCTTTCACTTCTTGGCATCAACATTTCAAATGGTCTACAATGGTTGTTGTTTTGGAAGCAAACTTTTTGGCATATTTTCCCCCTTATCCATCATCCTCCAGTATTGACATGATGCTCATGCCATGATTTG
The DNA here is from genome assembly GCA_034641835.2 of Pinus albicaulis. Lineage (NCBI taxonomy): Eukaryota > Viridiplantae > Streptophyta > Pinopsida > Pinales > Pinaceae > Pinus > Pinus albicaulis. Next base: position 776,664,039 of record CM076584.1, on the reverse strand, counting down.
GGAATGAAGGCTAATCATGAGCCTCTCACTCAAGAGTGGACCTTCCCAAAATTATACGACAACAAAAACACAACCATCAATCTAAAAAACACATCATGCAAGAAACATAACTTGATCGCATATCCTTTTGCTCCTTCAAAGAAAAAAATTTCACATCATGTGAACATTGCGATGTACTCTTACGTCTCGGTGTACAAAACCATCGAAAAAACACAAGTCGACAAAACATGCCTCTTCAAAGAACTGACTCTCAAGTCTACAAAAACATGTGCAAATTTCCATCTTTGTTGCATCTAAGTGAGTCAACATAACTCTACTTTCAAACACCTTCTTGGCGTAAACATGCAACATGCAACATACTTTCAATAGAAAAGAAGCACATTCAATTGGAAAAGATATGCATCAATTATCAAAATACATGCAAGATCTTAATTAGTTAAAAAATCTAACCATATCTTTCCAAACCATTTGAATGCTGCTTCTTTCAACTACATTTCATCATGTGAATCATCCTGACCCACATCAATTATGGAATCCTCTTTTCCATTATTTTCAAGATCTCTTTCCACCTTCTTCAAATGTCATGGATAACTTGTCGGATACAAAGACCAACACTTGTCTAGAATATGACCTTGCTTATGGCAATGAGTGGAAAATAATTGCATCTTCTTTCTAACATGGTTTGCATTGTCTAATGGACCTTTAGATTTTTTTCTCCTTTGTTTAGAAAGTTTCCTGTGCATGGCTATCTTCTTCCAACATATTGAGATAGTATGGTTCTTCAAACCACAAAAGGAACATGAAATTTTTCTCTAAATATTATGTGATGATTTTCCATGTCTATCATAATGAAAAGCAACTTGATCAAAGGTAAATTTATATCTTGAACATTCACCTTTGTCTACATCTTAAGGAGGTCAATGTGATGAGGTAGTGGCTCTCTTCCAAATACCAACAATGGATTCAATTACTTTAGAGTTTTCAACATCCTCTTTTTTTCCATTCTCATTAGTTTCATGCTTATGAGCATCTTATTGCAAAGTGGGTATAAAAATTTTGCATTCCTCATGAACAAAATATTCACAAGCTTGAGGTAATAAACATGTAATTAAATTCCTTCTTGGAACAACTTCATGTGCCTCCTTGGCTTTGGAGCATTCTCCATCATGCTGTCCATAAACAAGACCCAAATACCTAGGCCTTTCCTCAGCAACAATTGTCTCAACTACGCATTGTGCATGTTTTCCCAATCCTTTACCTTCATAGCCCATGTTCATCAATAATTTGGACCCTATTCCTCTAGTGTTCCTTTCAAAATCACCTACACATTTATCTTGAGAAGAAATTTTTATATGATCAAAATATCATAGTCTAAATCTAGGATAAAATATTTATTAAATTCGAATATTTGAATTAATATTAGAGACATTTAGAAATAGAATATTGTTAAAAACGATATCTCTAGAAAATTTTCGTATCTTAGTCTCTAATTTTTGTTAGGAGAATATTTATTGTAAATGGACACTTGTTATTTTATTAAATGGTCCGTAACTAGAATAAGTTACAACATGTAGCTTATAAATAGGTCATTTTCCTAATTGCAAGAGTGTTGGAGTCTACGGGTGTAAATTGTTGCACATTTCTCATGTAATTTCTTTTCCTATTAATAAAATTACGTGTCTGAGGAAAATTCCTCCATTATTGTGGTATGAGATCCCCAATAATACAGTTGATGGGAGGAGGGGACTCCAGCTCTACAAGCTTATGTAAAAATCCATTAAATTGTTCATCAATTGAATTGGTATGCAAATTTGTCAAAATTGTTTTTCAAGGAAAATAAATTTAATTATTATTTGATTCTAGATTTTAAAATTTGAACATCATTTATTTTTAAGATTCATTTTTTTATCTGAAATCCTACACTTATCTTACGCTGACCCAAACACTGTGTTATTCCCCCCTAAGTATTCTCACCTGTGTGTTCCACTATTCAACGCTACCATGTCAAAACCAAAATACCTATCAATGACTGTAAAATCATTTTCAATAGTTTTGGGGATTCCAGCAACTGAAATTTTCAAACCACGCTTCCGGGTTTCCTCATAAATAACATTTGCTCCTCTTTGGGTTCCATCCCCTCCAATTATATAAATCAGATTAATGCCACAGTCTTGAATGTTGTCAATGATTCATTTGTGCTTTTAGTCTTCCTGTATTAATCTTGAGTTTTTATACTTAATTAAGTCGAAATTTATCACACACATTGTGAACCCTAGTTCAGTTATCAATGACGGATTACAGTAACAGTTGGAAATTCTCCATGACCACATCTGCCCCTAGGATTTTGACTAAGTCAAGCTTCCTAGTGTGAGCCATGGAAACAATCCTGGAAGCTCCATACACATGCTTCGCAAGCTAAATAGCCAGGCTACCCACACCACTTGCTTCTCTGACTATGAACATTCTTTGCCCCTTCTAAAATTTTGCTATATCGAACGGCTGTTGGGAAGTCAATACCGCAAGTGGTAGACTGGCCACTTCCTCGAACAATAGATTAGTGGGATTAGGCGCCACCAAGTGTTCCTCCACTAGGGTGTATTGTGCCAATGTCCCCAATTTCTTTGGATTGCCAGCTGTGAAGTCCTAAACGTTGGTGTATACCTCATCATCGGCACCATCCCAGCCTCATTATTTCATTTTGCAATATCCTGAGGGGACTCAAAACCTCTGGCGCTTTCACTATCACATTTTATTCCTTATCCATGGCCCTCTAAGCATTCCAAAAGGTATAGGAGGCGAGAACACAGGTCAAGAGACCGCACTCAGAAAGTGTTACCCTATCCTTGGAGCAACTGTAATTTTGATGTGAAAATAGTGTAACCAGAAGAAAAGAGCCAAGGATCATTTTGTAAATGATTGGGGCAGCAACTTCGGTCATTTTTCGGAGATAAGTGTTATTTTTAAAATGTTTGTAATGTAAGTGGGATAATTTTTTGGGGTGATTATTTTATAAAAATTGTAAATTTGTGGAGCAATAAGGAGATATCATTTGTAATTTTATTTGGAGATATAAGCAATTTATTATTATTTGTAATATTTTGGGAGAAAGAAGGTGTGATGGGTTATTTTTAAATGTTTGGAGCAGTAAATTTTGTAATTTTTGGAATAATAAGTATTTTTTGTTTGTAAGTTTTATTTTGTAGAAATAAGGGTCATTATTTGTAACTCAAAGTATTTTTTTTACATTGAGGGGGGGTTAGATTTTTTTGAAAGGAAATTTGGAAGGGCATTGTCAAGCGATCAAATTTTGAAAAGCTTTTATTATAAACTCTCAAAGAGAAATTGAATAGAGCCAAGTGAAAAGCTCGGTCATTTTTCTCCTTTTTCAACAACTATATGAGGGTCAAGGCCAAGCCCCAATAAATCATTTTTGCATGGCGTGTTTCATGTGACGATTTTCTCATTTTTCTTCCTATGCTTGATTCTTTTGGTGCACTGCTTAAACACTACCATGTCGAAGTTAAATAATCTATTCTCTGATTCTCATAAGCTAGAAGGGGTGAAATATTATAAGACATGGAAACCTCTAATTGAAAGCACTCTCATATATAATGAATTGTGGCATGAAATATGTGATGGAGACATTAGGCCTAATAAACCAACAGATGTAACTTTACTTGCAAACTGGGAAGTCAAAAATGCCAAGGCACTCGCTCTTATAAAGTCTTCAGTTAACAATGAAATGGATATTCATATTGAAAACCCCTCAAATGCATGGATTTATTTTCGTACATTCAAATATCTATTTGATACCCAACCTAAATCAAAAAATGTTGATCTTCAAAATTGCTCCAACAAAAATTAACTCAAGGTAGTGATGTTCTTGAATACATTTCATGACTTAAAATCATCAAGCAGGAAATAATAAATGTCAGTTTTCAAGCTGTTGATGAAAGTTTCCTAACTACAATTTTAATTGCTAGATTTCCATCATCTTACACACATTTTTTGGAAACTTTGCAAGTCACTGGAAAAATAGAGAAGATCAAGTTTGATGAGTTGAGTGATATGTTAGCCCAAGATGACAAAATTTTTGGGAAGAAGAAACAAATTGGGGAAGATTTCTTCTTCACATAGGCTAGCACAAGTAAATACTCAACTGATAGTTCTAGAAACAAGGGAAGAGGGCATTTCAATCAAAGTAAAGCAACACACAATGTACAAGGTCGTGGCCACAGTCAAAGTTGAGGAAACAATTTCAACAGAGGCTACAGTTCAGGTAGGAGCAGTTTTCAAGGTAGAGGAAACAATTAAGGTAGAGGCTATAATCAAGTAAGAGGACAAAGTATAGGCAGAGGACAAACTCCGAACAGAGGAAAAAGAAGAGGAAGAGGATAGTATCAAGGTAGAGGTAGATATTTCAATCAAATTGTTTTCAGAAGATGTAACAAAGTTGGACATTATGTTGAGGATTGTAGAACTTCCATTGATAACATTCCTAATTTTCATCAAAACACTGCACTGTTTGCAAGTGATCAAGATGATCATGATGGTTCAGAATATGTCTTCACAAATATAGAATCAACAACTTTATAGGTTTCAACCTTTCTTGGAAGTCTTAGAAGTGAATATGAAGATGCATGGATTTTGGATATAGGAGCAACTCAACACATGAATTTTCGATGTGACTTATTTTGGAACTTCCAACAATGCCATATCAATTCAATCTATCTTTCTGATAAAACAAAACATACTCCTCATGGAAAAGGTGTAGTTAACGTTTTTCTACCTGGCATTGAGGAAAGAATGACTTCAAATGGATGGTATGTACCAAAATTTAAGCAAAATATGCTATATTTAGTCATGATTCAACAAGAAAGACATCTGGTTATTATGGAGGATAGATTAGTTAAAATTAACTCAGTCAAACATAACATGAAAATAGTGTTGACAGGTTATGAAGATAGAAAACTTTTAACAATGAAAGGGATAGTTATTCCAAGAAATTTTGACCTTGCAGGAGCAGCAAATACAAACATTTCACTGACCAGATTGTGGCATGTAAGATATGACCATATCAACTTTGAAATTCTCTCTAAGTTACAAAAATAGGGAGACATTTAATGCACTTCTAACCTTCAAAAGGGAAAATGCAAAATGTGAAGATTGCATTTATGGAAAAAAAACATCGAGAGACTTTTCCCACAAGTTCATGGCGAGCAAACATGCATTTGCTATTGGTTCACAGTGATATTTGTGGACCCTTACAAACTTCGCTAGGAGGATTCAAATATTTATTACTCTTTGTTGATGATTTTAGCAAGATGACTTGGGTATATTTTTTGAAGTAAAAGTCAAAAGAGTTTGAAAAGTTTACAAACTTTTTTCCAACTTATTAAAAATGAAGTTAAGGAGAACATTGGCACCCTTAGAATAGACAATGGAGGAGAATTCACTTCTAATGAATTGAAATTTTTTTTCATGGATAATGGCATAAAATGACATCTTACCAATGTCTACACTCCACAGCAAAATGGAGTAGTAGAAATAATGAATCAGACCTTGTTAGGAATGGCGAGATCTATGTTAACTTTCAAAAAGTTAAGTCCTATATATTGGGCTGAGGCAATTCATACAGTTGTCTAATTAAGAAATGGACCTCCAATTTTTTCTTTAGATGGAATCACACCTTATGAAGCATGATTTGATTTCAAACCTTGAGTTAAACACCTTAGAGTTTTTGGATCAATATGTTATGCCTTAGCTCCAAAAGAAAAATGAACTAAGCTTGAATCACGAAGCTTGAAGTGCACAATGATTGGGTATTCTGATGAGAAGAAAGGGTGTCGAATTTTGTCCAATGGGAAATTTATTGTGAGCGGGGGTGTGAATTTTGGTGAAAATGAGAGTAAGCGTGATGAAGAAATTGAAACTCTTCTTCAAAAGTTAGAAACAAAAGGTGATAAAAGAAAAGGAAATATACAAAGTCAACCAAATTCACAAAGTTGGTATGAACTTGAGTTTCCTTCATCTGAAAATGCTTCATCCTATCCATCTTCTTCACTAGCACCATCTAGGTCTTCTAGAAATTCATCAAAATCTCCTAGCAGTAGCAGTTCTTCTGACAATGACTCTCCGCCCCCAAAATCTGCAGTTTATCAACTAACATTTTTTTACATAAACCCTCTTTACAATTATGGTGATTTTTCACAATCTCAAACCAGTGAACATCAATTTCCAAAATGGGTAGTTCAACTTTTGAAAGATGTAAGGCCTAATGAGCATAATAAAATAGGAACAAGAGGATCACATAGAAGTGAAGGAAATTTTGCCTTGATAGCAAATGATTTTATTGAACCCTCTAACTATAGAAAGGTATTAAAAAATAAACAATGGAAATAGGCTATGATTGATGAATATCAAGCAGTTTTTGACAACAAAACTTGGAGACTTATTGATTGTCCTCAAAATTCTAAGCCCATCAGATGCAAATGGGTGTACCGAATTAAGTACAAGAAAAATGGCGATATCGACAAGTACAAAGCAAGATTTGTTGCTACGGGTTTTTCCTAGCAGGAATGGATTGATTATGAGGAAACATTTTCTCCTAAAACTAAATGGAACACCATCTGATTAACACTTGCATTAGCAACTCAGAAAGGATGGAAAGTTCATCAGATGGATGAAAAAATTGCTTTCCTCAACGGATATTTATAGGAAGAAGTATATATGACCCAACCACCAGGACTTTAAATTGAAGGACGGGAACATAAATTCTGCAAACTGATAAAGGCTTTATATTGATTAAAACAAGCTCCTCGAGCTTGGTATGCCAAAATGGAAAAATACCTTCAGAAAGTTGGCTTTCAATGAAGTGAATCTGAGGATACCTTATATGTACGCCAATAAGGTAAAAATATGTTGATTCTGGTTATGTATGTAGATGATTTGATTATCAATCGAAACAATGATGATCACATTGCGCAGGTGAAAAAGGAGTTATATTTAGGTTTTAAGATGACAGATATGGGACTACCCCACTACTATCTCAGAGTTGAAGTATTCCAACATCCACATAATATATTCATTTCTCAGAGTAAGTATGAAACAAAATTTATTCAGTGATTTGGAATGCAGGATTGTAAGCTTCTTCTTACCCCCATGGAACAGAACTTGAAACTTTCAAAATTTGAAGGGGGGGAAATGGTGGATACCACTACTTATCGACAGTTGATTGAAGCCTCATTTATTTGACAACTACTCGACTAGATATTTCTTATGCCATCAGTATTCTTTCCCACATTATGCAGGAACCACGAGACAACCACTAGAATGTAGCCAAAAGAGTTCTTCATTATATCCAAGGAAAAAAATATTTTGGTCTTCTTTACAAAAAGACTAAAAACTTTGTACTTGGTGGATTTTAAGATGCCAACTTTTCTGGTAGTATTGATGATAGGGCATCAACCTCAAGTTATTTAATGAACATGGGGTCAATTGCAGTGTCTTGGAGTTTCAAGAAGCAAGCTACAGTGGCCACTTCTTCAGCAGAAGAAGAGTATATATCAGCATGGGAAGCAACATGTGAGATTGTTTGGTTGTAGAGAGTTTTATAGGACTTGGGAATTCCTCCAACAGAAGCTACATTGTTATTCATTGACAACCAATCAGCAATAAAGCTTGAAAAGAACCTAGTTTTTCATTCAAATACAAAGCATGTGTACACCAAGTATCATCATATCAGATCACTCACTGCAAAGGATGTCATCAAGCCGATTTATTGTCCTTCAGAAGATCAGATCTCTGATATCTTCACCAAACCTCTTGGCAGGATAAAATTTACTAATTTCAGGGATGGACTTGGTATAGGTTGTAATGTATCTTTGGATCATAGGGGGGAATGTTATATGATCCAAATATCATAGTCTAAAGCTACAATAAATAATTTATTAAATTATAATATTTAAATTAATATTAGAGACACTTAGAAATAGAATATTGTTAAAAAAGATATGAGTCTAGAAAAGTGTCCTATCTTAGGCTCTAATATAGGAAAAAAGTTAGTAGTTTTGTTAGGATAATATTTATTGTAAATGGACACTTGTTGTTTTATTAAGTGATCCATAACTAAAATAATTTATAACATGTAGCTTATAAATAGGTCATTTTCCTAATTGAAAGAGTGTTGGATTCTACAGGTGTAAACTCTTGCAAATTTCTCATGTAATTTATTTTCCTATTAATAAAATTATGTGTCTGTGGACACTTTTGCCATTAGAAATTGAAGATAAAATTTATTTTCATACCTCTTTTTCAAGCCCATGCCTGGCTAAGGCTTCCTGGGCATCATGGAGCTAAGTCTCCATCTCATGCATCATTGCTAGGGCTTCATTTGTAATATGGAGTTGAGTCTCCATCTCATGCATATTTTCAAGAAGCTCTTGCTTCTCCTCCTTCATGGCTATCAACTTCTCTTGAAGTATAATTTTCTCCCTCTTATCTTCATACATCTTTTGCACCATATCATTCACGATGTATATTTTGTACAACATCTCTTTATCAAAGAGTTTTGCTAAGGAATATTGACTAGAAACAGTTCTTGATAAAGCTTCCATCACACTCGTAATTATAAAAAGCTTCCTTGTTGTGTTTGGAGAACTGAACTCTCAATCTTGACCTTCTCTTCACACACATAAACTTTCACAGATTTAAATTCTCCTTGCAAAAATACAAAACCAATAGCTAATTCTCTAGCTAACCTTGGAAAACCATCTTATGGATAAAATGAACTAAAATGTTGTAGTGATAAAAACTTCATCTTAATATGGGTAAACTAATTTAGTTGTGCTAGCTCCCTTATCAGTAAAATATAAATGTGTTTAGGATCATCTCAAATTATCAAGTTGTAAAGGGCTTTATGTGTCAATTTTTAGTGTATTTTATGAGAAATTTCTGGAGTAAATTAGTTGTTAAAAAAAGAAGTACAACAAGTAAATTGCAAAGAAATCACATTGCACAATAGTTGATAATAGATTTCACCCCTCCTGGGCTACATCTCCATGGACCTGCTTCAACTAGATAGTCCCTCTTTGGATTGATGGTCAATTCGTTGATTACATGCACCTATCTTACTCCAATGGATTTGAAACCTAATACATTGGATTCAGAAGACCCAAAAACCTCAAAATAGACTCTTCAAGCTCTGAAATGGTCTTCATATGATCTAGGCATGACCCCCTCTCATGGTGGCCCTAGGGTTATTTAATATTAAAAGTGGAAAAATCAGTTACATAAGTGCTCCAACGCCTCTCCAACCTACACCATCATGCTCAGAGCATCAAAAATCATCTAGGAATCAATATTTTTGAGCCAAAATTGGTCGAAACATGCCAAAGTTATGGCTCATTCAGTTTTCCCTAGGAAAACTCCTCCAAATCTAGAACATCTCAATTTAATTCTGCAAAAATTGGTATTGGCGCCAAAAATTGTAGAACTGCAAAACCTATGCCGCTTTAAACTCAATATTAATTAACATTAAGTGGAGTTTAAGTGCGCATTAACTGGGGTTTATCACTTTAAGCGAAATTAACAAATAAATCTAAATCAATTTGGATTAGCACATTTAAAATAGTATTAAGGGTTAATTAGCCTTTTTTAACACTTTAATCCACACCATATTAATCTAAGCCTCCACCATAGGTTTTGGGGCATGGTCTCATGGACCAAGGGTTAGCCCTTTAAAACCCTGCCCAAATCCTTTACAAACTTCAAATAGATGTTGATGCCCATACATTTTAAGTCACAAGTTGGGTGTAGTGGTATGCATGTGTGCTTTCTTGGGGGAGGTCGTGGGGTCGAGCCTCGACCTCTTCCCTTACGCCCATATTATTTTTTCCTCATAATTTAATATAAGGTTTAACCTTACAAAAATTGCTCCACGATATTTATACATCCAACTTTTGATAGTTGTGCATAATTCGGACCTTGTGTTATTGTTCAATTTGGGCATCATCCCCCATGACCTGGTTAAAATGGACATCATCCCTGGGACCAATGAAATAGGGTCTATCATCCCCTTATAGTTCAGTTGCTATATGCCCTAAGAGAAGAAAAATTCATTCATGGCTTCTATTATGAAATTTCCAAGGTTTGAAGTATATGTTATATCACTTACTGAATCACAAAATCAACCTCTAAAGGGACTAACTATTTTACAGTGCCAAATCCTACACTCAAGGGTGCACTGCAGTGCACTTCCTAATATTTAAGAGTGTGTTGGTCACCTGGGAGCAGAATTATCATTATTCCGGGAATCTTCACATGGCCAGTGCCTTCTATAAGAGTCCATATGTGTTAAACTTCGAATCGAAGTGTCCATCTAACACCTTTGAACTTGGGAATAGGTCTTGCCTATTATTAGAAGTTCATTCATTGAGAAACTACCATCAGTTTCCCTATAAATTGAGAACTCATTCTAGTGCTAGGGAAGGGATAAATTTGGTAAAGTTATGTTGTTGGATTCTCATTTGAGAGAGTGAAAGTAGTGATATGCTATTGGTATGATGTTGGATGTGATGATACTGGAATGAAGCTAGAGCTGGTTGGAAAAAAATCAATCATTGGTTGTAACCTCGCCCTTCTACTCTTTAATAAATATTGATGTTCATTTTCCCATACATATGTCTATATTTCTTGTGTAATGGATTATTGAATGATATATTTATTTCATATCAAATCGATTTGATTGAGTAAGATAAGTGGATATTTGTATATTGCATGTTGTTTATTGTTTTATGTTTGTGTTTGCAGGAATCGATCTTTCAATTTGAGTTGGATTGAGAGCAACAACAACAGCGACAGAAGGAGAAGGAGAAGCGATTGAATCACAAGTAGGCTCTCTCACCATTCTGTATATATTCTTATTTTAGAGAATGTGATAGTAATTCTTTCCTCTATTTTTCTAAGGTACTAGCAACACACTTAAGGAATTTGGTTTATTCGTAGATCATTATTCTGCTTAAAAAAATGGCGAATCCACTAGAGATTACTTTTATCATTCCTTATTATTTTTCCTTTTCTTATCCTCATCAGTAGCATCTACTTTCAGTTATTAGACATTTGAATGAAAGAATTTCATTAGAAGTGTGTTTTTCTGCTTGTTTTTTCAATCCCTATTGTGCCCAACGCACTGTTGGTTAAGACACAATGCACTGCAATGCATTGTCTCCCACTCAGGGGTGCTCTGTAATGCATTGTCTCCCCTTAGAGACTATGTTGGCCCCTCAACCAACCAAATTCCGTCTAAATTTGTCATTGCTATCATCTCAGCCATTTGTTTATTGTATTCTCAAATGTCCGATACCTCTTAGAGACCAGTAAACTTTCTCGATTCTTCCTCCTTTGAAAAGTAAATTTTTTCAGTGTCTCTTTAGTGTTTTTCTTTATCATTGGAAAATCAAATTCAAAGTATTTTATTTCTGCATTAGATCAATTTTTTTTCAAAAAGGAAATTTTTGATTCATTCCTCATTTCCAGTAGGAAAATTTGTAGTTCCATTCTTCATTTTTCCTGAAAGAGAAATTGTTGTTTCATTCCTCGTTTCTCAAAGAAGAAAACACTTTTTTTATTGATTTATGCATATAGTTTCCTTTCTTGAATTCACATTAAAGGAGCTGAAAAATAAAAACATGCATGTGCATATAGTGAATTGTGTGTGTTGCATAGGAAAAAGTTAGGAAAACTGCATTTTAGTTTGTGCTCTTTGTTGTTTTCTCTAAAACTGATTGCTCTTTCCCTTAGTAGCTAAGATTTTCATTAAAAAAGCTAAATTGAAATTTTTCTTATCATTTAGTTTGAATTTTTAGGAATTTGCATAACATCACATAGTGAACCTAAAAAATAATAATTTAAACAATATCAACATAAAATTTACATCAATTTACCTGTGAAAGCTTTGGAACATTAATGATAACATTTAGAAGGTCTAGGCTAGAGACATGTTCTGGCGTTGTTAAACATAGCAATTATCATTAACTTGTTTGCAATACATTTCGAGTGTGATACCTCACTCCATGTAGGTAAGTATATCAGATCTCGTCCATGTACCTTCAGGTATATAGGGCGGTGTTCTAGTAAAAAAATTATAAGGGGGTGCTCTCACTGTGCGGTTTCACATTAGACAGTGCTAATATGGACTTGGGCCTCCATGTACCTTCGGGTATATTTGGGAGGAAACATTTAGGTTCATGTCCATCCATAGGTAGCCGAGTCGACCGCCTTGTAACTTGTGATACACCGAACACAACATTCAGGGAGATTGCCTACCTGTACTTCTTGGTTCGCCAGGAGTTATTCTGTAGTTAACAATTACTTGTTAAGCCTTTTCCCTATAATTACCCTTTTATTTTTCTTATTTGTTTTTGGTCATAAAATAAATCAGTCATCGTGGAAGAAGAACATCGCTTTCCACGTCGTTTGCGTGGAATAGCACTTAAACCACCTTTACCACTAGAAACCATTTTTGGTCGACGAAGGTGACATAATTCTACTGCAACCAGTACTATTAGTACCTCTGGTGCGAAATCATCCTCACATATACCAAAGTCATCTCAAGTTGTTTCTACAAATCTCGGTTCATATACTGTTGTCGAGACGGGGTCCTCACAGCTACCTGTGGTCACGATCCATCCAATCAGTGAGACCATACCTCCTAAACCCGACATTGTTCAACTGGAAGTTGATCTGATCCTATCATTCTTTTTCCATAACATCTGAATCCCGAAGTCGAACAACCAGAATTTTTTCTTGTATCGGTCAACCCACAATCTATTGTAGTCATTGAGTCTCCCATATCGCACATTCAACCACCTGAAATACACTTCAAGCCTGACGGTGAAATCCTTCCACCTGGTTTGATTTCGATTAAATAAATTCCACAAGATGAAATGCCTTCGACTCCAACTCATTTTGGATCGAACCTTTCTCTTTATAAGACTTTTCCTCAATCACCTCACTGCTTTCTATGATCATGTATCTACTCGAGTTCCCGTAGATCTTGTAAGGTATACATTGGGTCATATAACCATGCCTAAGATAACATCTTCAGTTGTACCATCTATTACAATTGCGACAACACCTGCTCTTGCTACCCTGTCAATGTTCACAGCATCACAAGAGTCACATTTATATGGTGGCCCTTACGTCCCACCAGGTTACCAATATTTATCTGGAACCTTCTCTGGTACATCCTCAAACCCATGGACTTCACCAATGTCATCATCTGGTATCCTATCTGGTAAATATCTAATGAGAACTAAATTTCTTGATCTTTTATATGCATCATCAGGGCAATATCAAGTTGGTCCATCTAGCTAATTTCCATCCTGTACAATTTCAAATGGACTCCCGACATTTGGAAAACAATATTTTCCATCTTATTATACTCCTCATGCTAGGGGACAACCTATGGTCACCCATTTTGACAGTACCTTATCATTATTTAGTCACCCTAATGTCGGAATGATTGTTTGTCAGTGACAGCCCACTCTACCCATCCAACCACAAACGGTTGTGCAATCATATCAACCGATTCAACTTGTTGCACCCACATCTAATCCACTTGTTAATACACCATTACCCCTGTTACAGGCTCAAAATTTTGTACCTCAATTGTCTCAGCCAGTTCCTTCGACCCAATATCCTCAAGTATTGGGCCCTCAGACTCCAACTCCTTCATCTCGTTTACAAGAAACTCTTGTATCCGGAATTATTTATTGACAAGCTAGATTACCATATTATGAGATGTCGTAGCCACAACCAGGTTTTACCTATTCAAAACTGAATCTGGGCTATTCAATTTTGGTTTATAATCTTCGTGGATAGAAACCTTGGCAACCACAAGCGCAAATGAAACAACCTTCATTTCAACAAGTAGCGTACCCAGGTTTTGGTCAACAGAATCCTCAAGTGTTTGCTTATCAAAACAGCCCCTATCTGGGTTACCAGCAATAGATTCCTTATTCTAGTGCTCAAAGGCCTATTTCCTAAGCAATTCCATCATATCCTAGCTATTCTCAACCTGACTTAAATTGACAGTTTCCCTTTGTTGCAACTTTAGAGTTACCTGACTTAAATTGTCTTACAAATGATCGAATCAACTATGCTCCTTGGTGGTTGGTGATACCTCATAAATTGCCCTCAGATATTCCTAAGTTTAATGGAAACCCTGGGGAAGACTTCTCGACGCATGTTATGACTTATCATTTGTGGTTTTCATCTAACTCCCTAAATGATGACTCTGTTCGACTACGTTTTTTCTAGTGTATGCTCACTGGTCCGGCCACGAAATGGTACATTGAGTTACCAAGAGCTTCATTTGATAATTTCACTACCCTAGCTACTATATTTTTTACCCACTTGCAGTTACCCATACGATATGAAACTGGAATCAAACTCTTAAATAATTTCAAATAGACTAATGCTACTCACATTTCTGATCATATTCATGAGTGGCATCATCATCATAGAATGGTTAAGACATTTATTCCTGATCAGCTCCTTGCTGAGTGGTTCATTAAGTCCATGTTACCATCTATAGTTGAGGATGTGGCTAAGGGTTGCGTCGGCACTAAATAGCAGGTCATTTCTCATGCCCAGCACTTATATTTGATTATGATACTCAGTCTGACATGCTCTAGGAGAAAATTCCCAACACGCCACGATCTAATTTTATTGTTCCTCCATCTAAGGACTCTCATGCCAACAATGGTATGATCGGTATTGCAAGCACACATCACTCTACTGCATTTGATCTTGCACCTTCTTTTGAAATTCATGCCATGTCATATGACAAAGGAAAAAGTGAAAATCAACCTGGAAGTAAGAAAAATGGGAAATCAAAGAACTTTTACTCACAGGAACGATCATCTGATCAACAAACTAGAAATCAGAAACCTCGTTACCCTTGCATAACTTGTAATGAATATCACTTTCTTGAATACTGTCCTCACCGCACTGAAGTTTCAAAATTGATTAATACCTCGCATGCATCCGTTGTGTTGACAGATCCATTTCCGAACCAGATACAAATTTGGTTGTTACAGATCCAACTTCTAGTTCCCAAGTGCTTATGTTATCTGTTATGAAGCCAACAACTGATTTTTTGGTGCCAATTCATAACAAAGATTATGGTATTTAGGAGATTGATCAACCTATTACCTCGACCATGAATTCTTCTACTAAATATTTTCCTCCAACTACTATTACTGAGTTAACAATAAATCCACCAAAGGGAGTCGTCTATAAATTGACATTCAATCCTTCAGCACGAGTTGCTCAAAGTTATAATATAGTTGAAGATTTGGCTCAATCCCCTTCATATATGTCAATGCTTGAGGTAATTCAAAATTATCCCTCCCAGAAGTAGGCTTTGTTGTCGGCAATTGGTGGAATCGATCTGACAGATTCCTATCTTATAGTCTTTAATAATATGGGCTATGTCTCGCAATTACCAGAAGAATTGGCATTCTCCATCCAAGTAAATGTTCTCAATCACCTCGATCATCGTAATATTATTGATGAGGGATATTCTATGTGCATTATGTCTCTAAACTACTGGAAATAACTTGGCTCGCTACGCCTATCCCAATCACCTGCGTCATTGAAAGCTTTCAACGACCGTACATATAAGCCTGGTGGTATCATCAATAACCTACATGTTGAATTGGGGGGGGGGAGTAAATGTTGATGTTGAGGTCACTGACGAACCCCTTGACTACAATATTTTACTCGGAAGGCCATGGGTATATGCTATGACTGCAGTCGTCTCTACATATTTTATAATGATCACCTTTCCACATAAAGGTGTTATCACAGTCATCAATCAACTCTCCTTCTTTGCCTCCAGTTCCCAGGTAACTAAAAGTGTTCTATTAGTTCACGCACCCCAATTATCACTTCAGAACATTGGTGTAGGACTCTTAAATGATTCTTCCCTCATGGGAACCTTTGCATTACCGCCACCTGCGACATCAGCAAAAATTGCAAACATAGAGACCTACTGCATGATATCTTCCACTGCATCTGGCTTAAGGAAGATTACGAGTGATTTTGAAGTTGTTATTTTGGATGAATTCCTGCCTCCCAGCCCAGTAGAGTTGGCATAGAAATCAATCTAATTGGCTTGCGCAGCGGATCTGAAATCATTGTCATTGGTCGTTTGGGTTGATCACTCATTAGATTTTGGTACTCAATATGATCATTTTTCATCCACTTTGATAGATGAGAATACTGTGGAATCCATGATGCCAGAAGGTGAACCATGGGAAGATCATCATCATCACTCCCATATTCAAGATTATGAAGAAGATAATCTTATTGAAATATATCACCCATCAATCAAAACATTATTTTCGAATTATTTTCCTATTAATGAAATCTAATCCAAGTTATCAAATATTGAAGAAACCATTTATATCAATATTTCGACCAAACCCAGTGTTGTAGAAAACATTCATGTCAGCGTGTCTTGTTCTCCATTAGAACTCAAAAATTATCGCTCTCTTTTTCATGAATTTTGTGATGTATTTTCTTGATCTTACAAGGAAATGCCAAGCATAGATATTAGTATTGTTGAACACACCATTAAAATGTACCCTCATGTCAGACCGATATGTCAACGCCTTCGTCCTATTCATTTGAAGAAGGTCGTTTCCACTAAAGTAGAAGTTAAAAAACTTTTGCATGTTGGTTTCCTTTACCCTATTCTGCTAACTCATTGGGTTTCCAACATTATTCTTGTTATGAAGAAACAAAGGATAATCAGAGTGTGCATTGATTATTGGGATTTCAATCTTGCTTGTCCAAAAGACAACTATCCTACTCCCTTTATTGACCATATTATTGAAGAATGTGTTGGATGTGAAATATTTTCGTTCATGGATGGATTTTATAGCTACAATCAAATCAATATCCACCCAAAGGACCAATATAAGACAACATTCATCTATCCCTAGGGCACATTTCATTATCAGAAACCCCCATTTGGTTTAAATAACGATGGGGAAATGTTTCATAGAGCAACGGATTATTCTTTCAATGACATGAAGCACATTGTTCAACCTTATCTAGATGATTTACCTACGTATTCAAAAAATCAGACTGATCACCCGATGCATTTGAGAGCTTTCTTTCTATGCTACTGACACTACAAAATAAACTGCAATCCACATAAATGTGTGTTTTGTGTTGTTTTTGGTTATTTTCTAAGATTCATTGTCTCGAAAAAAAAAAACGAATCGACCCATTGAAGCTACGGGCTATTCTTGATTTGCCTACGCCATCAAATTTTCTTCAGTTATAGAAACATCAAGGAAAGGCTAACTTCCTAAGGAGGTTCATATCCAACTACGCTGAAATGGCTAAAGGATTTACTCGTCTCTTGAAAAATGGGATTCCCTTCCATTGGGATAAGGTTGTGCAAGATTTTTTTGAAGCTGTCAAGGATACACTTGTCTGGGCATCATTAATGTATCCCCACAATTATCATAGTGATTATTTCTTATATATCGTCGCAGCTGATATGACCATTACTATGGTATTGGTCCAAGAAGAAGATGGGATAGAACATCCAATATATTATTTGAGTCGTAATCTCAATGATATGGAAGTGAAGTATTCATACGTCGAAAATCTCACCTTGGCGGTCATTCAAGCTGCCCAAATATTTCGCCACTATATCCTATTCTAGAAGACCATTGTCATTTCAGATTGCAACCCCATGACTTACATTCTGTCAAGTCAATTACCGGGGGGAAATTATTCAAAATGGATTGTCATTTTACAGGAATTTGATTTGGAATTCATCAAATCCAAGTCAAAAAAGTCTTTTGTTTTGGTTGAGATTATCTGCGACCTTGCCTCTGATAGTACTGCTACTACATCAGAACCATATATTCCTGATGAGTCTCTATTTCTGATCAGATCATCTAATCCTTGGTATGGCGATTTTATCATTTATCTCCAGACCCAGAATTTTCGTCCTGATACCTCTCGCTTTGAAAAACAATGTATTCGATACCAAGCCAAAGATTATCTGATCGTTGGAGATACACTTTATCTTCATGGTGTTGATACAATTTTAAGGAGGTGCCTCACTCATGAGGAGGCCAAAAATGTTTTAAATGATTTTCATTCTGGGGCTTGTGGTGGGCACTTGTTTGAATATGCTACCGCACAGAAGATACTACATGTTGATTACTTTTGGCCTACCATATTTCGCAACTGCATCCTCGCGGTCAGAATTTGTCATGCGTGCCATATATTTGATTGTAAATTTTGTAAACCACTAGCACAGATGCATCCTGTTATCACTATGGTACCATTTCCAAAATGGGGCATTGACTTCATGACCTGCAACCGTCGTTCATTCGGGGGGCATAGTTATATTATTGTCGCAGTAGACTACTTTACCAAGTAGGCCAAAGCGATGCCTACATTAAACAACACAGGAGAAACAACTGCATTATTCTTTTTCAATTATGTCATCTCACGGTTTGGTGTTCCACAGGCTATAGTCACAGATCATGGTAATAATTTCCGCTGTCACATGATGAATGAGTTGACTGCCAAATTAGGACTATCGCATGATAGTTCTACTCCATATTATCCCCAATCAAATGGACAAGTTGAGGCTATTAATGAAATTGGTATTTGATCCTGTACTCGACTTTGTGGGCATACCAAACCTCGGTGAGAAACGCAATCGGATCGAATCCCTTTCAATTGTTGTATGGTCTGGAAGTTATATTGTCTATCCAATGTGAAACATCATTGTTAAAACTCGCGATTGACTTGTTACCCGACACCTCTTATGAAGAAGCATGTCTTTTTAACCTCATCCATCTTGATGCAACGCGTCGTGAAGCCGCATTGTCCAATGAAGTGCATAAGAAATGTATAAAGGTGCAATATGACAAGCATGTTCAGCCTCGCATATTCTCACAGGGTGACATGGACCTTCTTTATTATCAGGAACTTGATGTAATAGGTACAAGAAAATTTGAGCCATTATGGCATGGCCTCTATATTGTCAAAAGAGTTCTTGCTAATGGCACCTACAAGTTGGTAGATTATGATGGAATTTCATTGGCGCAGCCTTGAAATGGGTTGTATCTGAAATGTTACTATGCTTAAACATGATCGTAGTAAACTATTTCATTATATTGTATATATGCTATTGATTTGCATTTACTGTGTTTTTTTTTTTTCTAGATTTTTCTTGAAGTTAGTAATCTGCTTTACATTTCATCACAGATTTCTGAATCTTTGGAACCATTCATTGGGTATGTTGATGGTGTCAATCGTAGTACACAGAATCTATCCTCTGTAGCATGGGCCCTTTTCACTCTGAACAAAAAGTTAGTGAGTTTTCAAGGGGTTTTTATCGGTCAATATACAAACAATATCACTGAGTATAGCATGTTGATCTAACTTCTCTCTATGTTATTTCATTTGGTATTAACTGCATCATCATTAAGTTAGACTCACAACTTGTGGTACTGCAACTTACTGGTGTTTATACTATCAGAAACCAAACACTGCATTGTATCTTCCTAAGAGTTTGACTTTTGGAAAGACATTTTTATTTCATTCAATATCAACACATTTCCAAAAACTTGAACACATTAACTGATTCATTAGTGAATTATGTTATAAACAGATACTTGCAACACATGTAAAGACATATTTTCAATTCACATCACATAATTAAATAGGATTGCACAATAAACATAAGAAAACACTGAAAATAAATAAATAGATAGAAAAATAAAAAACATGGTCAAAAAATTCTTACATATTGCACCTAATAGATTGTTAAAGTTCGGGCACAAAAACAGGTTCAGAGCTCCAAAATTCAAATGGTAAAAATGAATGGTAAAAACTCTTTTAATTAGTCATTTGATTACTTCAAAGTCATATTAAATGTTGTGACTATCATTTTAATCTTATTTTGCTATGAAATAGGTATTTTTAATCTGTTTGATGTTGTTCTGAACAGGTTTTACAATTGATATAGCATATTATTCGTGCACACTTATTCAAGAATGGTTTGACCACAAAGAATACTTTTATCCTTATTTTTTCGAGCTTCGATAAAAATTAAAAAGGACGTGAAGTGCGATTTTGTCTCTTTTTCGAGCTTTGATAACAGCGAAAAAGGAACCCCTGGCATCTTATTTTAGCTCTTTTTAGACTCCGATAATGTGAAAGATTGTCGAGCACTTGTCTTTTCAAGCTCGTAAAAGTAAATGAAACGACATCTACTCAATATAAGTTTAACCCTTTTCCAGACTAAGATAGATTATTTACAAAAAAGGAAAGCTTTAGTCAAACATGGCTAGGAGGTTCTCTCAGATATCATTTTACACTTTTTCGGATATGAGTGACAAATTTACGAAAAAGGACTCATGGAGTTTTCCTTTTTCCTCTTTTTTCAAACTCTCTAAATATGAAAAATGATCGGGTTGTCACTGTCATTAGGCTCATTAAAACATAAAATAATGACGGACTTGTCGATCATGACAAGAATCAAGTTTCATCTATTGCTATACTTGTTAAATTATTAAATAGAGATGCATTCTCCCGAAGGGTTGAATTATATATCAAGAATATGTTATCCTCATCAAGCTTGTTAAAAAAATAAAAAGGTATTGGTCAAGAAATGACTGGGGAAAATTTTGGAAAGAAAACATAACACTTTATGGTAGTAGGTCGCTCTTGAACATGACACTTTCACTCCGTCATCGTGACTTTTTGGGTTGGGTAATCTTCTTTTCGATTCATTCATACATATGGCTCATCATACCTTGACTTTAGTTTTGGTTCAATGCTACCAACTCATATCAGTGTCTCCCATATGTTCAAGAGAAGTCATGTAGTGAATACTCATCCTTATGCAACACTCATAAACCTTCATTTTCATGACAGTCATCCCCGCACATTGCTATATCAAGTCACATTTTGTCTCTGAAATTAGTAACTCATGTTTCGTGATAAATTGACTTCCTGTCGACATCAGCTCATCATGCAGAAACTTTACTTAGAAACGTCATCTGCCAGTACCATGAGGCTTGTTACATCATCAAAAATTTTCTCTCTTCCGGACCTTTGACCGAAAGATTTTGTTTGGAATTTGACATCAAATCATCTATTCATGCCTTACAAACTATATTGCAGTACCTTGAGATCCATTAACACTAATGATGGTTCTCTCGCATTTGTTAACAGCTCACATCATTGGTTGGTAATCAAACGATTTCTTACGATGTTCGACTACAAATCATATATTTGCATGGCTATAATTGTACCCGAATGATCGAGTGAACAAGGTAAGAAGACCTTGGATCTAGTTTCATCCATCTGGGCTATGATTTTAGGATTGTTATACACATCATCTGTACGATGAATTTACATACAAATCATCATCCGAACATGGGCCTATATGTGTAGGCATGTCTATATTGGGCAACATTCCAATGTAGATGAATTTATGAACTATGTACATGTTATTAGATAGTTTATGTGTTGAGCATGGGAATGCCTCCCTCAGCAATTCGTGATCAAGATGAAAATATCATGATGTAATGTATTGTAAGATTGATGTAGGTCACCGCTCCACTTTAGATCCAGCTCATCACATCGTAAAGCATCTCATCCAAATATTATTATTATTATTTTGATTTCATGCTTTAGGGGGCAATTTTCATAGGTAAATTTGGGCATCATCCCCCATGACCTGGTCAAACTGGACATCATCCCCAGGACCAATGAAATAGGGTTTATCATTCCCTTATATTCCAGTTGTTATATGCCCTAAGAGAGGAACAATTCATTCATGCATTCTATTGTGATATTTCCAAGGTTTGAAGTATATGTTATATCACTTATTTAGTCACCAACGCAGCCTCTAAAGGGACTAACTGTGTTTCAGTGACAAATCCTCCATTCAAGGGTGCACTACAGTGCACTTCCTGACATTCAAGGGTGTGTTGATCACCTAGGAGTGGAATTCTCATTGTCCTGGGAATCTCCACATGGTCAGTGCCTTCTATAAGAGTCCATATGTGTCAAAATTTGAATCCAAGTGTCCATTTAACACATATTAACTTGGGAACATGTCTTTCCTATTATTATAAAGTCATTCATTGAGAAGCTACCATTAGTTTCCCTATAAATTGAGCACTCATTCTAGTGCTAGGGAAGGGAGAGATTTGGTAAAGATATGTTGTTGGATTCTCATTTGAAAGAGTGAAAGTATTGATATGCTGCTGGTATGATGTTGGATGTGATGAGGCTGAAAATAAGCTGGAGTTGTCTGGTAAAAAATCTATCGTTGGTTGTTACCTCCCCCTTCTACTCTTTAATAAAGATTGCTGTTCATTTTCCCATACATATGTCTCTATTGCTTGTGCAATGGATTCTTGAATGATATATGTATTTCATATTTAATTGATTTGATTGAGTAAGATAAGAAGATATCTGTATATTGCATGTTGTTTTTTGTTCTCTATTTGTGTTTGCAGGAATCAATCTGGTAATTTGAGTTGGATTGAGAGCGACGACAACAACAAAAAAAGGATAAGAAGAAGTGATTGAATCACAATTAGTCTCTTTCACCATTCTGTATATCTTCTTATTTTATAGAAAGTGATATTAATTCTTTCCTCTGTTGTGCTAAGTGACTAGCACCACACTTAGGGAATTTGGTTTATCTGTAGATCACAATTCCACATAGCACCTTGGTCTTATGAACCTTTGATATATAAAAATTTTGGCCCACCTTTGATATATAATAATAATCCAACCTTTGTAAAATAAAATTTGGACTTTGAGATTTGACCAAATTTATTCCTTGGAGGTGGGGGGGGGGGGGGGGTGGCGTGGCAGCACGTTGCGGCCTCAAGTTTTTCCACGTGTCCTCTTCCCATTGACTTAAAAATTAAACCAATAAAAATTTCCATGTGCCCAGAAATTTGGGCCACTTAGAAATTGACAAGTGTCGTCTTGTCATTAGCTGGAGTAGAAAACCCAAATTTTTACTTTTAAACCTATTAGACCCCTTAAAAAAAAAAAAAAAAAATTTTTGTTTGAAACAACAATCAATGGGCTCTAAATTCCTTATACAAACTCCATACTTACTAAAACTAAGTGCATAAAATTCCTTGCGGTGATCATGATCCATTCATTTTAGTTTGGTTTGATTCTGAGCACTTTGAATTTTTGGAAAAAAAATTCCCCCAAGCCACATTCTAAACACTCCTTCCCGCTGACAGGCTTTTGGACCCACAAAATTTGGTTATCTCATGAGAGTTGAATACTCTTTTCTTTCCCAAGTTCTATCATCTTGATTCTATTTAGAAAAATCTCCATGAAAACCTCTTGGGTTCACTGACATGCCTTGCCTTGAAAATGGCTTGGCACTTAAACCATTTTCCTTCTTTTGTTGCTAACCCAATCCAAAAATTGTTGGCTACTTGCTGACTGATAAAACACCTTGTTGTACCAAAGCGATCCCTTGCTGCTTGGAAAACTGACTGATGGCCTTCCTATTGGGAATCATATTCCTCCTTTTCACACACACGCATACGATGCAAGCTTCTCCTTGGAAACCAATTTTCCAAGTTAAGCCCATCTGTGTGAAATACAACAATGAGTTCCAACATAAGTAATCACAAGAAAATAAATGACCATTATTTTTACCTCCACGGTACCAAATTCCACATCTAGAAGAATGCATTCACCATCTCTTTCACTTCTTGGCGTTAACACATAAAATGGTCTACAATGGTTGTTGTTTTTGCTGAAAATTTTTTGGCATCTTATCCCTCTTATCCATCATCCTCTAGTGTTGACATGTTTCTCATCCCATGATTATGGAACGAAGGATAATCATGAGCGTCTCACTCAAGAGTGTACCTTCCCAAAATTCTGCAACATCTTGTCACAAACACAACCATCAATCTGAAAAACACATCATGCAAGAAACATAACTTGATGACATTTCCTCTTTCTCCTTCAAAGAAAAAAAAATCACAACTTGTGAAAATCGCCATGTACTCTTACATCTCGATGTACAAAACCATCGACCAAACAGAAGTCGAAAAAACATGCCTCTTCAACCAACAAACTCTCAAGTCTACAAAAACATGTGTAAATTTCCATCTTTGTTGCATCTAATTGAGTCAACATAACTCTACTTTCAAACACCTTCCTGGTGTAAACATGCAACATGCAGCATACTTTCAAGAGAAAATAAATGCATTCAATTGGCAAAGAAATGCATCAATTATCAAAAGACATGCAAGGCCTTTATTGGTTAAAAAATCTAACCATCTCTTTCCAAACTATTTCAATGGCGCTTCTTTCAGCCACACTTCATCATGTGAATCATCCTGACCCACATCTATTATGGAATCCTCTTTTCCATTCTTGTCAATATCTCTTTCCACCTTCTTCAAATTTCGTGAAGGACATGTCGGATACAAAGTCCAACACGTGTCTACAATATCACCTTGCTTATGGCAATGAGTGCAAAATACTTGCATCTTCTTTTCAACATGGTTTGCATTGTCCAATGGACCTTTGGATTTATGTCTCCTTTGTTTATAAATTTTCCTATGCATGGTTATATTCTTCCAACATATTCAAACAGTATGGTTATTCAAACCACAAAAGGAACATGAAACTTTTCTCCAAATCGTATGTGATGATTTTCCATGTTTATCATAATCAAAAGCAACTTGATTAAAGGCAGATTTATACTTTGAACATTCAACTTTGTTGCCTTATTAAGGAGGTGAATTTGATGATGTAGTGGCTCTCTTTGAAATACCAACAATGGCTTCAATGACTTTAGAGCTTTCAACATCCTCTTTTTTTTCATTCTCATTAGCTGCATGCTTATGATCATGTTCTTGCAAATTGGGTATAAAAATTTTGCATTCATGATGAACACAATATTCACAAGATTAAGGTAATGAACATGTACTGAAAGTCCTTCTTGGAACACCATCATGTGCCTCCTTGGCTTTGGAGCATTCTCCATCATGTTTTCTGTAACCAAGACCCAAATACCTAGGCCTTTCCTCAACAACAATTCACTCAACTATGCATTGTGAATGTTTTCCCAA
Organism: Pinus albicaulis; assembly: GCA_034641835.2. Taxonomy (NCBI): domain Eukaryota; kingdom Viridiplantae; phylum Streptophyta; class Pinopsida; order Pinales; family Pinaceae; genus Pinus; species Pinus albicaulis. The sequence goes on along the minus strand of CM076584.1, from coordinate 776,638,852 downwards.
TCCTTTACCTTAATAGCCCATACTCATCAATAATTTGGACCTTATTCCTCTATTGTGTCTTTCAAAATCACCTACGCATTAATCTTGAGGAGACATTGAAGATAAAATTGATTTGAATACCTCTTTTTCAAGCACATTCTTGGATAAGGCTTCCTTGGAATCATGGAGTCAAGTCTCCATCTCATGCGTCTTTGCTAGGGCTTCATTTGAAATATGGAGCTGAGTCTCCATATCATGCATATTTTCAAGAAGCTCTTGCTTCTCCTCCTTCATGGCTATCAACTTCTCTTGAAGTATAATGATCTCCCTCTTATCTTCATACATATTTTGCACCATATCATTCATGATGTATGGCTTCTGCAACATCTTTTTATCAAAGATTTTTCCTAAGGAAGATTAACTAGAAAAAAATGCTTGATGAAGCTGCCATCAAACTTTTAATGGATAAAAACCTTCCTTCTTATGTTTTGAGAATTGAGCTTTCCATATTTACCTTCTCTTCACACACATAAACTTGCACACATTTAAATTCTCCTTGCACAAATACAAAACCAATAGCTAATTCTCTAGCTAACCTTGCAAACCATTTTATGGCTAAAATGAGCTAAATTGTTGCTCTGATACCAACTTGATCTGAATATGGGAAAACTAGTTTTGTTTTTCTAGCTCCCTCATTAGTAAAATAAAAATGTGTTTAGGATCGTCTCCAATTAGTGAGTTGTGAAGGGGTTTATGTGTCAAGTTTTAGTGTCTTTTATGAGAAATTTCTTAAGAAAATTAGCTATTAAAAACAAAAGTACAACAATTAAATTGTAGAGAAATAAAAAACAGCAAACACATTACACAATATATGATAACGGAGTTCACCCCTCCTAGGCTACATCTCTGTGGACCTGCTTCAACAAGCTAGGCCCTATTTGGATTAATGGTTAATTCTATGATTACATGCCCCTATGATGCTCCAATGGCTTTGAAACCTACTCCATTGGATTCAAAAGACCCAAAAATCTCAAAATAGACTCTTCAAGCTCTGAAAATGGTCTTAAGATGATCTAGGCATGACCCCCTCTCCTGGTGGCCCTCGTCTTCTTTAATATTCAAAGTGGAAAAATCACTTACAGAAGTGCTCCAACGCCTCTACAACCTGCACCATCATGATAAGAGCATCAAAAATCATCTACACTTGACTCTTTCTGAGCCAAAATTGGTCAAAATATGCCAAAGTTATGGCTCATTAAGTTTCCCCTAGGAAAAATCCTCCAAATCTGGAACATCTCCAGTTAAGTCTGCCAAAATTGGTAGTGGCACCAAAAATGGCAGAAATGCCTCTGCCGAATTAAACTCAATATTAATTAATCTTAAGTGGAGTTTAAGTGCGCATTAGCTGTGGTTTAGTGCTTTAAGTGAAATTAACTAAGAAATCTGAATTAATTCATATTACTACATTTAAAATAAAATTAAGGGTTAATTAACCATGTTTAACACTTTATTCTGTGCCATATTAATATAAGCCTCCAACATAGGTTCTGGGGCATGGTCTCGTGAACCAAGGTCTGGCCCATCGGGGCTGGCCCTTTAAACCCCCACCCAAATCCTTTACAAAATTCAAATAGATGTTGATGTCCATACATGTTAAGTCACAAGTTGGGAGTAGTGGTATTCATGTGCGCTTGCTTGGGGGAGGTTGTGGGGTCGAGCCCAAACCTCCACCCTTCCACCCATATTAAGTTTGCCACACAATTTAATATAAGGTTTAACCTTACAAAAATTTCTCCATGATATTTATACATCAAACCTTTGATAGTTGTGGATAATTCAGACCTTGGTCTTATGAACCTTGGATATATAAAAATTTCGGCCCACCTTTGATATATAATAATAATCCAACCTTCGTAAAGTAAAATTCAGACTTTGACATTTAACCAAATTTCTGACTTGGAAGGGTGGGGCACATGGTGGCCTACGAGCTTGCCACATGTCCTCTTCCCATTGGCTTAAAAATTGAACCAATAAAAATTGCCATGTGCCCAGAAATTTGGGCCACTTATAAATTAACAAGTGTCATCCTGTCATTGGCCAGAGGAAGAAAAACCCAAAATTTTGACCTTTGACCTTATTTGACCCCCTTTTTTAAAAAAATTTACTTATTTGGCATGGCAATTAGCGGGCTCTAACTTCCTCATATAGACTCTGTTTTGAGTGAAACAAAGTGCATTTGATTCCTGACGATGGGACCAATCTGGTCGTTCTAGTTTGGTGTGATGTTGAGCTCTTTGAAGATTTGGAAAAATTTTCCCCCAATGCAAGTTTTGATCACTCCTTTCCACTAACAGCCTTTTTCACCCACAAAAGCTAGTTATCCCATAACAACTAGATACTCTTCTCTTTCCTAAGTTCTATCATCTTGATTCTACTTGGAAAATCTCCATGAAAACCTCTTAGGTTCACTGACATGTCTTTCCTTGCAAATGGATTGGCACTTAAACCAATTTCCTCCTTTTGCTGCTGACCCAATCCAACACTTTTTGGATGCTTGCTCACTCATAAAACACCTTGTTGTACTAAATCAATCCCTCGGTGCTTGGAAAACTAACTGATGGCATTCACACTAAGAATCATATTCCTCCCTTACACACACATGCATACGGTGCAAGCTTCTCCTTGGAAGCCAATTTTCCAAGTTAAGACCATCTGAGTGAACTATAGCAATGATTTCCCACATCAGTAATCAGAAGAAAATAAATAACCATTATTTTTACCTCCACGATACCAAATTCCACATCTAGAAGAATGCATTTGCCATCTCTTTCTCTTCTTGGCGTCAACACATCAAATGGTATAATATGGTTTCTATTTTGGCTGAAAACGTTTTGGAATCTTGTCCCTCTTAATATCCATCATCCTCTAGTGTTGACATGTTGTTCATGCCATGATTTCGGAATGAAGGCTAATCATGAGCCTCTCACTCAATATTGGACCTTCCCAAAATTCTATGACATCTTGTCGCAAACACAACCATCAATATGAAAAAAACATCATGCAAGAAACATAACTTGATGACATATACTTTTTCTCCTTCAAAGAAAAAAATTTCACGTCATGTGAACACCACCATTTACTCTTACATCTCAGTGTACAAAACCATCAACCAAACACAAGTCAACAAAACATTCCTCTTCAAACAAATGACTCTCAAGTCTACAAAAATATGTGCAAATCTCCATCTTTGTTGCATCTAAGTGAGTCAAAATAACTCTAATTTCAGACACCTTCCTGGCATAAACATGCAACATGCAACATACTTTCAAGAGAAAATAAATGCATTCAATTGGAAAATAAATGAATCAATTATCAAAAGACATGCAAGGCCTTAATTCGTTAAGAAAACTAACCTTCTCTTTCTAAACCATTTCAATGGTGTTTCTTTCAACTGCACATCATCATGTGAATCATCCTGATTCACATCGATTATGGAATCCTCTTTTCCATTCTTGTTATGATCTCTTTCCACCTTCTTCAAATGTCGTGGATGACTTGTCAGATACAAAGTCCAACACTTGTCTACAATATGACTTTTCTTATTGCAATGAGTTCAAAACAATTGCATCTTCTTTTCAACATGGTTTGCATTGTCCAATGGACCTTTGGATTTATGTATCCTTTGTTTAGAAAGTTTCTTGTGCATGGCTATCTTCTTCCAACATCTTGAAACAGTATGGTTATTCAAACTAGAAAAGGACGTGAAAATTTTCTCCAAAACTTATGTGATGATTTTCCATGTTCATCATAATCAAAAGCAACTTGATTAAAGGAAGATTTATACCTTGAACATTCACCTTTGTCGCCTTCTTGAGGAGGTTAATTTGATGAGGTAGTGGCTATTTCCGGAATACCAACAATGGCTTCAATGAATTTATAACTTTCAACATCCTCTTGTTTGCCATTCTCATTAGCTGCATGTTTATGAGCATCTTCTTGCAAAATGGGTATAAAACTTTTTCATTCCTCATGAACACAATCTTCACAATATTGAGGTAATGAAAATGTAATGAAAGTCCTTCTTGGAACCCCTTCATGTGCCTCATTGTCTTTCGAGCATTCTCCAGCATTTTGTCCATGACCAAGACCCAAATACCTAGGCCTTTCCTCAACAACAATTGGCTCAACTATGCATTGTGCATGTTATCCCAATCCTTTACCTTCATAGTCCATGTTCATCAATAATTTAGAACCTATTCCTCTATTGTGTCGTTCAAAAGAACCTACACATTCATCTTAAGAAGATATTGAAGATAAACTTGATTTGCATTCCTCTTTTTCAAGCACATGGTTGGCTAAGGCTTCCTTAGCATCATGGAGCTGAGTATCCATCTCATGCATCTTTGCTAGGGATTCATTTTCAAAATGGAGTTGAGTCTCCATCTCATGCATATTTTCAAGAAGCTCTTGCCTCTCCTCCTTCATGGCTATCAACTGCTCTTAAGGTATAATTCTCTCCATATTATCTTCATACATATCTTGCACCATATCATTCACGATGTAGAGCTTTTGCAACATCTCTTTATCGAATAGTTTTTCTCAGGAATATTGACAAGAAACAATGCTTGATGAACATGCCATGACACTTGTAATGCATAAAAATCTTCCTTGTTGTGTTTTGAGATCTAAGCTCTCAATATTGACCTTCTCTTCACACACAAAAAATTGCACACAGTTAAATTATCCTTGCAAAAATACAAAACCAATTGTTAATTCTCTAGCTAACCTTGGAAAATAATATTATGGCTAAAATGAGCTAAAATTTTGCTCTGATACCAAATTGATCTGAATGTGTGCAAACTAGTTTTGTTGTGCTATCTCCCTCATCAGTAAAATAAAAATGTGTTTAGGATCATCGCAAATTAGCAAGTTGTGAAGGGGTTTATGTGTCAATTTTTAGTGTCTTTTATGAGCAATTTCTTAAGTAAATTATTTATTAAAAACACAAGTACAACAAGTAAATTGTAGATAAATAAAACACAGCAAACACATTACACAATAGCTAATAACAAAGTTCACCCCTCCTCTACTACATCTCCATGGACCTCCTTCAACTGGCTAGGCCATATTTGGATTAATGGTCGATTTTTTTATTACATGCACCTCCAGTTATCCAATGGCTTTGAAACCTACTCCATTGGATTCAAAATACCCAGAAAACTCAATATAGATTCTTCAAGCTCTGAAAATGGTCTTTAGATGATCTAGGCATGACCCCCTCTCCTGGTGGCCCTAGGTTTCTTTAATCTTCAAAGTGGAAAAAAAACTTACAAAAGTGCTCCAACACCTCTGCAACTTGCACCATCATGCTCAAAGCATCAAAATTCATCTAGGAATGACTCTTTCTGAGCCAAAATTGGTCAAAATATGCCAAAGTTATGGCTCATTCAATTTTCCCTAGGAAAACTCCTCCAAATCTGGAACATCTTCAGTTAAGTCCACCAAAATTGGTAGTGGTGCCAAAAATGGTCGAACTGCCAAACCTCCTCCAAATTAAACTCAAGATTAATTAGACTTAAGTGGAGTTTAAGTGCGCATTAACTGGGGTTTAGCGCTTTAAGCACAATTAATAAATAAATATGAATTAATTTGGATTAATTCATTTAAAATGGGATTAAGAGTTAATTAAACCTATTTCACACTTTAATCTGTGCCATATTAATCTAAGCCCATGCCATAGGTTCTAGGGTGTGCCCTTTAAACCCCTGCCCAAATCCTTTACAAACTTCAAATAGGTGTTGAAGCCCATACATGTTAAGTCACAACTTGGGTGTACTGGTATGCATGTGCACTTGCTTGGGGGAGGTCGTGAGGTCGAGCCCCGACCTCCGCCCTTCCGCCCGTATTAATTTTTCCACACAATTTAATATAAGGTTTAACCTTACAAAAAATTCTCCAAAATATTTATACATCTGACCTTTGATAGTTGTGGATAATTCGGACCGTGGTCTTATGAACCTTTGATATATAAAAATTTTGGCCCACCTTTGATATATATTAATAATCCAACCTTTGTAAAATAAAATTCGGACTTTGACATTTAACCTTTTTTTTTTTTTTTTTTTTTGAATTTTTTGGCCCGGGAGAGGTCGATTAGGGGCGAGAGCCCAGGCATGTGGTGGCCTAGAACTTTCCTATGATCATCTTGACTGCCAGCTTCCGGCAATAAAAATTACCATGTGCCAACAAATTCGGGCCACTTAGAAATTGACAAGTGTCATCAGATCATTGGCTGGAGAAAAAAACCAAAAATTTTAACCATTGACCCTGTTTGACCCCTTTAAAAAAAAATACATGTTTGGCACGACGACCATTGGGATCTAACTTCCTCATACGTACTTCATTTTCAGTGAAACAAAGTGCGCTAACTTCCTAGCAATGGACCCGATTTGGTCATTCTAGTTTGGTGCAATTTTGAGCACTTTGAATTTTTGGCAAATTTTTTCCCCCAATCCAGATTCTAATCAACATCGCTAGGCCATTCTACATGAGTAATAAGGTATAAGGTGGAAACCTCTGAAACCATGCTCATGAAACATACTAGGTCAAATTTCATGAGGCATAACTTTTACATATGAACTCTGATTAATCCAATTCTTGCATATTTGGAAAGTTATCCAAGTGTAGAATAACATGATGGTTTCATCTATAAAGAGTGAAAAAAATACCCATGATAACAATTATTTAAGGTCTCAAAATTTCCTTACAATTTTATAGACCCTAATTCTCCAAAATAGATCTTGCTAATAAAAGTAATCATGTAAGCTAACTCCTCCAATATTTCCACTATTACATCATTGGGGTGGATGTAAAATTACATAATGATCCAATCTAGATCAACAATTTACCTCTTTACATATTCTTAAATATTTACCCTTTTGAGCATGACTTGATTGAAGTATATTTTTCATTAAAAATATTTAAGAATTATAGTGCTCCTTTCAAATACTTTAGGTATGCATTTCCCTGGGTATCAACGGAAATGCTAAATCTTACCCTAATTATGTCTAAGATTCCTTCTTTAGAGCTCACCATTAATTTTTTCATTTAAATGCATGCTAAATATGAATTTATTGCATCCTTACCATGTCTGGGCAATCATTGTCAAGGATTTGTTATAGCTCATGAGATTTCTAAACAACACACTAGTGTAGTCCTTGAGTTTGGTTCAAAAACAAATTGGGTTGGGTTCATTCTTAGTGCATTATATGTCAGGAACGTGGAAGTTTGAATGTGTGTGATATATCCATTTCATGGTGAGTGGAATATCGCAACCAAGGGTATATGAGTTCATTGTTATGAATGGGATCCTTTTCCTAAGCCTCACAAATGGATCTACCAAAGAAGTATCATGCATAAACAATGTTATTTAGGGCTTTGTACCATATCATACTTTTAAGGTTTTCATTCTCCAATTTATTTATTTATTTATTTATTTTATAGAACATGATTTGTTATTAGAGGTTTTGGATTTATTAACTTTCATAATAGTGTTGTAGATCAATAATGTATGACTCTGGAGAATTTTTATTAAATTTTGATATATGCATTTTGATATAACATATAGCAATAGGATTTTCCATGTATTTTGAACCATAATTTATACTAAAATTATGTCTTAGGTTCAATCCCATTAGGTTCTATAATTATCCTTTATTTTTTTCTACGAGTTATAACTTATATGGTACTTCCTACCCTTCATCGACTACTATAGTTATCATTTCTCTTATCATTTGGTGCCCATGTTTTGATCATCCATAGGCCCAATAACCCTCATTTGTATATGCATGATTAATGTTGAGCCACATAATTCTCTCTTAATATTTTTTATGGACATTTCCTACAGTACTTCCTATCATTATTTATGTTTCTTAATGGTTGGTTATACATATTCTTGTTGACATCCCATTACATACTGCTAGATTATTGTTTTCTTTGATCCCACTTAACACCATTGCCATTTCTCTTTATCTGTATACATTCACATCAATTGCCTTTGTTTTTAAACCTTTTACCCTTTCAAAAGATATTCATAAGCACACATAACTTGCCCAATTCTTTTTCTACATTTTGATTGCATATTTTTGTTCCATGTGTTTGGAATGTGATTACATAAGCCACTCATTTATCCATTGTAGAATAATTTTATCTATTTTTCATGATTTCCAAAACATCAAAAGGACAAAAAAAAATGAAGGAAAAGTGGGAAAGCCATTTTTATTTTTATTTGATTCAATTTTAGTGGAAACTATTAGTCTTTGTTTCTCTTGAAAATAGCACCTATTTTTTATTTTCTTTTATATTTTGGGATGTAGTATTATCATAGAGGTATACCATGATTCTAAGCTTATAATTAATTTATTGGATATTATTTTAGTCATTATGGATAAATATTTAATTCCTTGATGTTGTTGCATTCAATCATTGGTTGTTTCAGTGTTAGTGCTACGTATTTCATGATTATGTCATGCTATATGTTCAAGGGAGGCTTTGATTCTAAGTTATCCCTTCTACAGTTTAATCAACCTTTCTTGTTGACCATCCCTATGCTAGTTTTTACTTGATGGTTCTTTTATTTTACATAAAATTCTTGTTTTTTCTTCATGTCAATTGATGTGGGACATTATATGTCCCTTGTTGTAAGGGATATATCTCTATTGATGCAAAATCCTTATCTAGGAAATTAGTGTATAAAATTCAATAGAACCTTGGTGCTTGTAGTCACTAGTAATAGGTTATGCCATGATAAAATGTGGGTTTATTTTATTAACCCTTGCTTTATTGTTTCTCCAAATGTTTTACTTTAGATCATTTATTCATGCTTGCGAGATTGTACAGTTACCTCAAGGTATATTTTAATTATTGACGGGTTCCCTCACCTTTTTAATCAGTTTTCATCAATTATTGGAAATTATATGGCTTATACCATACTTGATATTATTTCATTTATTTTCGTGATGTAGATTCATACAATCATGGAGTTAGTACTCAAGACATTGAGTTGAGGGAATCTTCCAATGATGTTACCTTCCTAAGATGTGTGCGATTGTTCCACTCTTTAATGAGTAATTTGAAGACCATATCACACTCTCCTTGTTACTACATGTCTTCCTCACATAGATTTTGATATAGATTACCTTTGTATTTACTTATGGCGATGTTCCTTTTGGATATGGATCCACCATGTATTTTTTTTTTACTACATTGATTTGTAGTCTATTTTTTTGGTAGCGATGCTTATTGATATATATGAGCATGTGTATTCCTAAATTGGGGGTGATATATATATATATATATATATATATATATATATATATATATATATATATATATATATATATATATATATATATATATATATATGACTGGTTTATTTTTCCCTATAGGTACTTCCTAGTTCCTTGACCTATGGGACTCCTCATTAGTCTCCTCTTTAGTCCACTCATTAATAATTTGTATTGTAATTTTTTTCAACCTTTAGTTTTTTTTCTAACCTCACATGTTAGGGGGAATATATTACACCTTTTTTTGATATTCTAAGCAAGAAAGATATATAATACCAAAATATACTATCAAATAAAGAATATTTTTCTCACAAAACACTTAATTATCTGTTAGGTCCCTATATTACTAGTGTAGTCCCTTATTTTTGTTAGTGTAGTCTCATTATTGTTATTTTTGTACCCCATGTAATCCCCATATTGTTATTATTGTACCTCATAAAAGCCCACTATTGTTATTTTTTTGTCCTTACATAGGTCTGTTAGGATTATATTGTGACCCCATGGACTCCTTTATATAGAAAGGAGGTTTTTTCATTTGAATCATCCAAGAATTTTTCATTTATGTAATGTAAAGGAGGTTGCCCCCTCGAAGTGGTTGATTTATAAGGCGTTGATCTCTCTTTTCTTCTATTTTTGGAGCTGGTTTCATAACATTATATAAAATATATTATTATTTTCCTTTCCTAAGAGGAAAAGTAACCAAACATTCTTTTCATTAGAATAACAGTGACTAGTGATGGTTTCTCAACAAAAAACCCATGATCATCCCTTAAATATTTAAATATTTATGAAAGCCATAGGGTTCACATGAATAGTTCAAAATTATAGGATTAAGAATTTAGTCATAAAATTTTATATTTATCATTTTATGAAAAATGAGAAAGGTATTTCTTGTTAGATGATTGTGTAAGTGGTGAACTAATTAAACCATAGTGAGATCAAGAATAAGTCATTGGATGAATTATATAGAAATTTTAAATTCAATATATACCTTCTTCCTTCTCATATTTAATTTTCAAAATGCATGTTAATATTAGAGAAAGTAAGGTGTTATTTATCCATTTGTTTGTCATTGAAGTATGCCCATTCAATGGGGATTTTGGCTACTTATCCATAAGGATATTATCCCATAACAACAAGACATAAAAATATGTAGCACATGGTATGACTTCACATGACAGTTATTATAATTTGATATGAGATAGTATCATTTAGGCATTTTCTAATTATCTCTTTAGTTAATTTTGAGGGGAAAACTCTATAACATTTAGATGAATGTTTATTATAATTAAAGAAATTATCTAAACTAAATATGAGGTAGACAAGTCATATCTATTTGTAACATTAATGTCATATATATTAATGTGCATTTGTCTTAACTTTAGACTTTTCTAAATGTCCTGTACTGAGAGGAATCAAGTCCTTTGAAGTGAATATTTTTTTTAGATAAAAAGAACTTATTTTATGCTAAGTCTCTCAGGGTCACAAACATTTACTCGTTTTTTTTTTAATATAGAAGAATTTATCAGTTCAAGGGGACTAATCCTTCTCACTACATGATAGATGTGAAGTTGAGATGGATCTATGTTTGTTCTTAAGATATGTCAACTCCATCATGAAAGAAATTACACATCTCCCTCACACTTACTAAAATACAATTGAAATGTTTTGACCAAGATCCATCTTAAATTTAAATTTATCATGCTCTAAAAGCTATCAAATTTCTCGAGGTTGGAAACCTTTTCTTAAGTATGTTGAACCCTTAGTTAAACTAAGAGGTGGGCGGGGGGGTGTGGTGAATCATTTTAACACATTCACGGACTTTTAAAACTTTTCATTAAACTTTATTTACACCTTCATTTCATGATCAACATAATGTGTGAGAAATCTTTATTTGTGAGCAGCAATTAATAAGTAGATTACATAATGTACCAGCAGTCTTAATATGTGAGCAGCAAGTATTAGCAGAATATATATATCATATCAACACATAGACACCAGATATAAGTGGAAACCCATAAAGGGAGAAAACCACATCTTATTATTGTTGTGATGCAAAGGCGAGTTCCAACTCCCTCTCACCACTGATTTTCTGTAGGCACCAACCCACAGGAGGCTCCAACCTCAATTCTGCAAGCTACAACTTGCAACGAAGCACCAACTCCCATCAATTTTCTGCAAGCACCAACCTACATGAGGCTCCAACCTCAGTCAGCTACAAATGACATCTATCAAGCTACAACTTGATAGGGAACCTCCAACTTCCTTATTCTATCAAAAGAAAACATTTGCTGATTTACCTTGGATATCAGCTCTGTTCTGTACCTTCTTTTGTGTTGTCCTCTAGTCTTCAAATCTATCTTATAGCATCTCTTTCTGCTCCTCCTTCTTATATTCTCTACCTCAATTCTTCATAATTTTCATTCTCTAAACTCACTCTCTAACATCACTATGCATATCAATGTGATATTATTTATAGAAATTCCCTTATGATTGTTAGCATTCCTCAGGGAATTTGAAATGGATAGCCATGCCTCTTTGCCTTCTACCTTCTCATTTCTTTTACCCGCTCATTCAGAAAAATATAACAATATGCATTAATTTCAATATTACAGTGGGATTTTTTTTTTCCTCCATAGACTTTCCAATGCATCACAAACAATATAAAATCAATAAAAACGTATACATTCAATTTTTCAGTTACATGTATCAATTTCACTGAGTCTTCTTTCCAACACTTGGCTTGCTGGTTTTGTCTTTTCTGCTGCTGTCAGGTAACTGTTCTTCCTTCCTCTGCTATTCACTGTTATTGTGTATATGCAGCTGTCATATACCTATTCTGCATACTCTGTTCATTGTCTTCGCATATTCTCCAGTTTTTTGTGCTTGCACACCTGTCAAATTCATTTCTGTGCATATTCCTATTCACAGTGATTGTGTGTCTACTATATATATATATATATATATATATCTACGTTACAATATATATATAACTGTTGATCTGGAAATTTCGATAAACATATATGGAGGCCTTTTCTTCCCAAGGTTATCTTATGGTTTTGAACCATGTCTAAAAAACTGTATATGCGGGAACTTTGTTCTTTGCCTCAATGGGATTAAAACTTATTATAAAATTCATAACACGCCTCCAACGTTCTCTACCTTTTATATTTTGATTATGAAATCATATATGTCGAGACCCACAATTTTGCGCTCTTCGAATCTGTCTGTGCGATGAATTAAACCATGGTTATAAAGCCATTGGAATTCTCCATTACACAATGGTCTTCAGAATATTAATAAATATATGTTCCTGGAATTAAAGCGCAACCCACAACTACATATAATATATCGAATTATCATTTGAATATTATAATTGGACTATTGCAAAACTTTTAACTTTTCAATCTTCATAAGCGGCGTTTCCTTTATGAAAACTATATGATGACCGGTAAACCCATAGTCCCCTTTCTATTGTTTCAATTCGGTGTATAGAAGAATGCATCCTCAGATTTTAACTCTAATAGTATATATACCTCTCTCAATTCATACGAGAGTACACCTCCATCTTATTGTCTGAGTTGGAAATTTAAATGAGTACGGAACTTTAATATCTCACTATTTCCTCAAAGGTCATAAACCCATCACTTCATATAATATACCCTTTTATCAACCCCAACACTAATTCTTCATACAATTTTCAAATGGAGGTTTCATTGTTATCCTATGGTTCAACCTAAAATAGTACCACGCATATAATATTCTCTCATATTCGAACCCCAACGCTAACCTTTGAAAGGTTTGGGTGCCACAGCTTTATAAACCTTTCTTTTCTATTTTCCGATGCGATTATTGCCTTTGCGATAATCGCAATCACAGCTTTCAATATAATGCTCCGATGTTTTTTTCTCCTCCGATGTGATTAATCACTCTGATGCACTTTAAGTTGGAACTCAATCAAATATAAGTCACCATTTATAACATATCGGGTCCGCAATCACAATCGAAACTTTTACTGTATGTTACTCTTTCACCTCCGATGCGCTGAATCACTCCGATGCACTTTAGCCAGAACTCAAACAAATATGAGTCACCATTTATAATGAATCGGTTCCGCTATCACAATCATAACTTTTGTTAACATGTTCCGCTACCATAATTTTCTCCGATGCGATTCATGAGGGTCCCACTGTATAATGCTTTGTTTGTTTTAAGCCCGAACAATAGAACCTTTTGTATATAAAGTGCTAGTATTATTTACTCAGGGTCTATGGTTTATACCATACAATAAGGTCCTCGGTCCTATCACTTAATATTTTATTAATATACGCTTCGGCCTCCATTCATATCCTTATCCAAATATTAAAGTCTGCGGCCTTTTAATAGAACCCTTGGTCTTTATGACAAAGCACCCAATGTCACCCTCCTTTGTATATTATGTGAAAAGGTTAACAGTCAAGGCTTCACACCTTTTCAACCAAATATCAAACCTTACTTAGGACAATATAATGCACAGTCTCCCGACTTAACATTGTGATATTATTTAATAACTCGGACCTTTTAACCAAACTCACAAGTGTTAACATGACTGTTTACATTACATTTTGGGCCCCAGACATCACTACTCAATAGTGTTAAATCAATGCAAAACCGATTCGTACCTGACTTATCTCCCCTGCAATTTGTGACGCAACTGCCCTTGTATTAATCAGCCTCTGGATCGGACGATCCATAGCATTATTGTGTTAATTTTCCCATCGAGAGTTAGCACATAAAATCCATGCGATGAGGGCGGTATTTCCCCATCGACGTGTCTGATTATTACTGGATCGCGTTTTTTATAAGCGGTTTTGTTTCGGCCCAAAGGCAGTGAAAAATAGGCTGTTATGGTTTTCCAAAACCACTCCCAGGTTTTGAATAGTGCCTGACCGGGCCTTTACTCTGGTTAATGCAGTTCTTTGTATGGCCTCCATCTCATTAACTCCAGGCCTAACCTCCACAATATCACTCGACTCACAATAAAACACACAAATTTCGTCAATGGCAGGGTTTACCGCCTTCGACAGGGTTCAAAGCTCTCTGCGAAATCGGAACCTTACATGGTTCACTCTTATGAAGTTTGTTTGAACACACGGAATTCAATGCCTTATACAAAGGCTTAACACCCTCATTCGGGCTAGGAACCACTATAATTCACTCAACCAGCAGACTCACTCTCGGCCTCTTGCAGGGTTTCTATATCAAATTGACACATTCAGATTAATCACTGAAAACACACAGATAGGAAATAAGGCTTGATTCTTATTCAACAGAAAGTATAGCCTCTTAATTCAATCTTTCACTGCCAAAATCCCTAGACTTCCATTTTATGAGACCAGACATAGTTAATCCCAGAGCATGACATTATCACGAATGTCGATTATCTGTATGTGACTGTAATTTCCTCAGTATATATATAACCTCACACACCATGCTCCACACTAAATTATCCAACCATATATAGAGTCACATTTCTAACCTTTTCAAAACCCAAGAATCCAATGGCTCTGCTTCTTTTCTATCCTCTGCTCCTTGACTGAATAGCTCTCTACTTCTATTCCTCTGTTTCATCTGCTGCCTCTGCTGCCTCTCTGTCTCTTTTTCCTTATGGATAGTTTAGGTGTTGTCTTCCCTTTTTCCATCCCCTTTGCCATCAATGACAACATTTACAATAGTCTCCCCCTTTGGCATTGATGGCAATGTACTTCCTCTACTTCTCTCTGTTACTTGTTTTTCCTCCCCCTTTGACATCAATGGAAAAGGGTTGCACATCTCCTAGTGTGATTTTTATCTCTTCATTTCCTCTTTCTGAGATGTGTTTAGGCCTTCTTCTTCTGACTTTCTACCCTACTACTCCAAACTGGTGTACAAGAGTTGTTGAAGGAACACTTTTGAGGATTATTGAACTTGAATATACACTGTAAATTGATACAATTCAAAAGCATAGACTTCTTTCACTTGTATAGAGCTGAAAGTGAAGATAATGACACTTCATAGAACACATTGTACCAGCCTTATCTAATCAGAGCTGCATCATTGGATTAAACCTAAAATACCGATAATTCTTCAAATATACTTCAGTCTCTGTCTGATGTAGTGTGCTAATATATTTATGTTGAGGAAGATTGAAGATGGAATATGTCTTCTTCTACAATACTCATTCTGTAGTACAACATCTGTTCAATTGTGATGAAGCCAATATATATTTTATTGTTGTGGTACACATTTCCTTCCTGTTGGTGATGACATGAGCTAGGATGTTGATAATGATATTACCCTTAACAGCTGAAGGTTCTTGTTCCAGATGTGATCAATGAATCAAACAGAATTTGATCTAAGAGATCAAATGCCTTTACTGCTTGCATAATGTACTTTTGAAACAAAACCTTGAGATAAGATGCATTCAATGTATTGGTAAATCTCACTTATCAACCATGCAATTTATTTATTTCATAAGGGGTATGTATATCAATGATCACTCTCTCTTTAAATGGTGAAATACCAGCAATTCATTTCTGCTGAAGTAAGCTTTCGATGAATCAATAACAGACTTTTGAGCTTCAACTGTTAGGTTAACATAGCTCGTCTCTAATACTTCCAATACTTTAACTATTCTGTCATGGTGGTTTCCAACAAAGGCATCTTCAAGTTGTTTGATCGATATCTCATCCAACAGAATTCACACAGTTTATGAATAATCCTAAGACAGAGGCCTTGAATATATATAAGTGTTGACGTCAGGAAGTCATTCAGTTATATAGATAAAGATACTGCTTCAATGCTCAATATAATGTTTTAAGAGTAAACAAAATACTGATTCTTTAGCCTTTTCATTGACTCTTTTCAAGCTTGAATAATGTAGATAGCGCTGGGATATTACCTTGATGTTCTTTTTCCTTAATCCTTTGATCTTGAGGACCTGTACCACATTTCTGCTCCACTGATAACACCTGGTATTATGTTGATAGGCATGCTGCTTGTACCTACATGCCAATTGATACTGCTTTGATAAACCATGCAGATATTTCACTTCAGTTTGTACATTAACCCATAATTAAGACATTCTTCATGAATTCTACTAATGAGTTTTCCGTTGTTCACACCAACAGTCATCAATATCCTAAATTTGATCTTGGCATCTTTAACCATTTGCTTATTCTGCCACTCTGTTCAAAGGCATTTCACTGCATTTTCCTTTCTAAGACTGCTCTAGAATCATTTCTTCTTTAAATATCAATTCAAAATTTATAATATAAAGATCTGTGGGAAGGCATCTTCAATTTCTTTTCTATGAGTCTTCATGGGTTGTTTTCTCAAGGATTTATTACTCACTTTACTAAATTCCTCCAAGGAGACTTTTCATAGATGAAAGATGTAATGATATAATGATGATAGGATTTTCTCTTATTCCTCCTTAATGTGGTTCACTTGTTAATTCTAGTAGTATGATTCACAATGTGATCATCACTAAATTTGTTGATGTCTTCTTAGCTTACATGTCCATGGCTGAGGTTCCCTTTACCATCATGGCTACTTGTTGTCTTCTCTTCTTCCATCAATCTGTCAGCTATTTAATACTTCAAATCATCTTCTTCCTTAATAGTTCTCTATTAGAGGGATTTTTCTTTCCCTTCCTGTTCTCATAGTTGTTCTCATTTCATGGAGCTCTTCTTAAACTGTTTTTGTGGGGACTAGTTATGAACTGCTCTCCCCCTGAGATGTTGCTTCATATTTATCACTGGTTGGATATTGGCTTTGTTTCCTAGAGAAGCTCCCCCTGAGACTATGAAGTTTTCATTATGTTATTGAGATAATAGGCTCCCCCTTTCTCTTTTCCTTCCATACTTTATTGGAGTTCATCATAATATCTGCACTTCTTTTAGATTCATAGTTTTGTTTGATTTTCTTTGTTTCCATCATCTGTCTAGAGTTCTTTAATATATATGGCAGTTTACAGTCCTTTTCTTTGTGGCCAGGCTTGAGGCATACATAACATCTTATTTTTTCAAAGTACATTTGAGCTTATGTATAATACTTTGTTCCCCTTCTTGAATACATTTTACAATCAACAATTTTATGTCCAAAATTATTGCATGCATAACAGTAGCCATGGAAATGATTTGTGTACCTGGTGAAATATTGTATTTTCCCTTTTCTTGTTTGAGGTGTTCTTATTATTGGCTACATATTTTGCTGGTTATCATTGATTCTCTTCGTCTTACAATGTGCCACACCATGTCCTGGTTTTAGGTAGGAAAAACACATAATACTTCCCATAGGAGGAAAGAACCTTCTTTGACATCTTCCAAATTTATTCAGTTCATCTTCAGGAGCATATGAGCCTTTAGCGGCTGATTGTTTCATCCTCTCATTCTCTATTTTTTCATATTGCTACTTGATTATGTTTGTTTCCTTACAAATCTTGTTCTTGATGGCTTCTTCTTCTGTGGGAATTTTCTAAGCTGCTTCACTGTCTTTTACAGATTTTACAAAAATTACATTCCTGTTATCTTCAACCTTGGACTTACTACTTTCACCTTCATATCCTATCCCAGCCTTTATGAGAGGTGACCTTTGAGCCTTTAGAATCTGGTCCAACTGTCCAGAGATTTTCATTTTAGGTGTATTCATTAATACTTCTCTTTGGGATTTTTCTAATTTCTTTCTAAGACACACTACTTCTTCTTCCAATTTTTCACATTCAAGACTTTTCTCTCTCATTTGTTCCAGCAATGTGTCTTCTACTTTCCTTGCTTCTTCAAGTTGTGTCTTCAGGCCTATAATTTCTTTTTTATCTTCATATTCTTTCTCATCACATATTTGCACCAATGTCTTCAAGTCTTTGTTTTCATTCTTCAATCTTTCTATTTCAGTCAAGATTGTGTCAAGTTTGGCTTTTTCCTCAGCTACAATTTCTTCATGGTTCTTACTTCCATTCACACTAGCAGGTACCTCATTTGATTGAACATTTTCCTGTTGACATTAATTTTTCTTCTTCTTAACTCTCTTCTCCTTCTTGACAATGTAGTCCTCTGTGTCTACTCCATGCATTAAATGAAATTTGTCCCAGATTTCTTTTGCAGAGGTTAAATCCATTATCAACTCAAGGTCCTTGTTAGGAAGACTGTTATATCTATCACACATTTTGCCTTGGCATTCCTCTGTTGTTCTTTCACCATGGGGGAGTTTGTGCAGTAACCATCACATACAAGCTTCCATACCTCCGGTTCATAAGCCAATAATCCTATTTTAACTTTATCTCTCCATTCAAGAAATTTTGTTGTATTTAACACAGGTACATTTTGATAGTCCATCACTCAACCAGATCTCCTTCAAGCCTTTAAGCTTACACCAAAGGAACCTGCTCTGATACCAATTGTTGAACCCTTAGTTAAACTAAGAGGGGGGGGAATGGTTTAACGTTCATGCAACCACTTTTAAAACTTTTCATTAAACTTTATTTACACCTTCATTTCATGATCAACATAATGTGTGAGAAATCTTTATTTGTGAGCATCAATTACTAAGAAGATTAGATAATGTACTAGAAGTCTTAATATGTGAGCATCAAGTATTAGCAGAATAGATATATCATATCAACACATATACATCATGCACATAGACAGAAGATATAAGTGGAAACCCATAAAGGGAGAAAACCACATCTTTTTATTGTTGTGATGCAAAGGCAAGCTCCAACTCCCTCTCACCACTGATTTTCTGTAGGCACCAAACCATAGGAGGCTTCAACCTCAATTCTGCAAGCTACAACTTGCAAGGAAGCTCCAACTCCCATCAATTTTCTACAGGCACCAAACTACACAAGGCTCCCACCTCAGTCAGCTACAACTAACATCTATCAAGCTACAACTTGATAGGGAAGCTCCAACCTCCTTATTCTATCAAAAGAAAACATTTGTTGATTTACCTTGGATATCAGCTCTGTTCTGTACCTTCTTTTGTGCTATCCTCCAGTCTTCAAATCTATCTTATAGCATCTCTCTCTACTCCTCCTTCTTCTTATCTTCTTTGCCTCAATTCTTCATACTCTTCATTCTCTAACCTCACTCTCTAACATCACTATGCATATCAATGTGATATTATTTATAGAAATTCCCTTATGACTGTTAGAATTCCTCATGGAATTTGAAATCGACAGCCATGCCTCTTTGCCTTTTTCCTTCTCATTTCTTTTACCCGCTCATTCAGAAAAATATAACAATATGCATTAATTCCAATATTACAATGGGATTTTTTTTTTTCCTCCGGAGACTTGCCAATGCATCACAAACAATATAAAATCAATTAAAACATATACATTCATTTTTTCAGTTACATATATCAATTTCACTTAGTCTTCTTTCCAGCACTTGGCTTGTTGGTTTTGTCTTTTCTGCTACTGTCAAGTAACTGTTCAGCCTTCCTCTGCTATTCACTTCAATTGTGTATCTGCAGCTGTCATATACCTATTTTGCATACTCTGTTCCCTGTCTTCTACATATTCTCCAGTTTTCTGTGCTTGTACACCTGTCAAATTCATTCATGTGCATATTCCTGTTCACTGTGATTGTGTGTCTGCTATATATATATATATATATATATATATATATATATATATATATATATAGCAGACACACAATCACAGTGAACTATATATATATATATATATATAACTACTGATCTGGCGATTTCGATAAACATATCCGGAGGCCTTTTCTTCCCAAGGTTATCTTATGGTTGTGAAACATGTCTAACAAACTGTATATGTGGGAACTTTGTTCTTTGCCTCAATGGGATTAAACCTTATTATAAAATCCATAACGCGCCTCCAACGTTTTCTACCTTTTATATTTTGATTATGAAATCATATATGTCAGGACCCACAATTTTGCGCTCTTTGAATCTATCTATGCAATAAATTAAACCATGGTTATAAAGCCATTAGAATTCTCCATTACATAATGGTTTTTGGCATATTAATAAATATATGTTCCTGGAATTAAAGCGCAAGCCACAACTACATATAATATATTGAATTATCATTTGAATATTACAATTGGACCATTGCAAAACTTTTAACTTTTCAATCTTCATAAGCAGTGTTTCATTTATGAAAACTATATGATGGCTGGTAAAACCCATATTCCCCTTTTTGCTGTTTCAATTCGGCGTATAGAATAATGCATCCCTAGATTTTAACTCCAATAGTATATATACCTCTCTGAATTCATACGAGAGTACACCTCCATCTTATTGTCTGAGCTGGAAATTTAAATGAGTGCGGAACTTTAATATCTCACTATTTCCTCAAAGGTCATAAACCCCTCATTTCATATAATATACCCTTTTATCAACCCCAACACTAAGTCTTCATAAATTTTCAAACGGAGGTTTCATTGTTATCCTATGGTTCAACCTAAAACAGTACCATGCATATAATATGCTCTCATATTCGAACCCCAACACTAACCTTTGAAAGGTTCGGGCAGGCCCCACAGCTTTATAAACCTTTCTTTTCTATTTTCCGATGCGATTAATGCCTTTGCAAAAGACCCGATGCAATAATCGCAATCGCAGCTTTCAATAGAATGCTCTGATGTTTTGTTCTCCTCCGATGCGATTAATCACTCCGATGCACTTTAATCCGGAACTCAATCAAGTATGAGTCACCATTTATAACATATCAGGTATGCAATCGCAATCGAAACTTTTATTATATGTTACTCTTTCACCTCTGATACGATGAATCACTCCGATGCACTTTAGCCAGAACTCAAACAAATATGAGTCACCATTTATAATGAATTGGGTCCGCTATCGCAATCGGAAATTTTGTTAACATATTCCGCTGCCATAATTTTCTCCGATGCGATTCATGAGGGTCCCACTGTATAATGCTTTGTTTGTTTTAAGCCCGAACAATAGAACCTTTTGTATATAAAGCGCTAGTAGTATTTACTCAAGGTCTGTGGTTTAGACCATACAATAAGGTCCTCGGTCCTATCACTTAATATTCTATAAGTATACGCTTCGGCCTCCATTCATATGCTTATACAAATATTAAAGTCTGCGGACTTTTAATAGAACCCATGGTCTTTATGACAAAGTAGCCAATGTCACCCTCCTTTGTATATTATGTGAAAAGGCTAATAGTCGACGCTTCACACCTTTTCAACCAAATATCAAACCTTACTTAGGATAATATAATGCACAGTCTCCCAACTAAACATTGTTATATTATTTAATAACTCGGACCTTTTAACCAAATGCACAAGCGTTAACACGACTGTTTACATTACATTTCGAGCCGCACACATCACTACTCAATAGTGTTAAATCAATGCAAAATTGATTCGTACCTGGCTTATCTCCCCTGCAATTTGTTACGCAACTGCCCTTAGATTAATCAGCCTCCGGATCGGACGATCCACAACATTGTCGTGTTAATTTTCCCGTCAAGAGTTAGCACATAAAATTCACGTGATGAGGGTGGTATTGCCCCGTCGACGTGTCCGATTATTACTAGATCGTGTTTTTTATAAGCGGTTTCGTTCCGACCCAAAGTCGGTGCGAAATAGGCTATCATGGTTTTCCAAAACCACTCCCAGGTTTTGGATAGTGCCTGACTGGGCCTTTACTCTGGTTAACGCAATTCTTTGTATGGCCTCCATCTCATTAACTCCGGGCCTAACCTCCACAATATCACTCGACTCACAATAAAACACACAAATTTCGTCAATGGCAGGGTTTACCACCTTCGACAGGGTTCAAAGCTTTCTGGGCAATCGGAACCTTACATGGTTCACTCTTATGAATTTTGTTTGAACACACGGAATTCAATGCCTTATACAAAGGCTTAACACCCTCGTTCGGGCTAGGAACCACTATAATTCACTCAACCAGCGGATTCACTCTCGGCCTCTTGCAGGGTTTCTATATCAAATTGACACATTCAGATTAATCACTGAAAATACAAAGATAGGCAATAAGGCTTGATTCTTATTCAAAAGAAAGTACGGCCTCTTAATTCAATCTTTCGCTGCCAAAATCCCTAGACTTCCATTTTATGAGACCAGACACAATTAATTTCAGATCATGACATTATCACGAATGTCGGTTATCTGTATGTGACTGTAATTTCCTCAGTATATATATAACCTCACACACCATGCTCCACACTAATTTATCCAACCATATATAGAGTCACATTTCTAACCTTTTCAAAATCCAAGAATCCAATGGCTCTGCTTCTTTGCTATCCTCTGCTCCTTGACTGAATAGCTCTCTGCTTCTATTCCTCTGGTTCATCTGCTACCTCTGCTACCTCTCTGTCTCTTTTGCCTTATGGATAGTTTAGGTGTTGTCTTGCCTTTTTTCATCCCCTTTGCCATCAATGACAACATCTCCAACAAAGTAATCTAATAAAAAATTCCATTTCAAATAACTTTATCTATACTAATTCTTAATGTGTGTGTTTGTGTGTGTATAGTTGATATTGAAATATTTAAATTAAAGTGAGCAATACATTTTATTTTTAGTCATATGTCAACTCCATAATAAACATTGAAAAAATAACACATTTTCCTCTTAGAAAAAACTTATAAACATTATAAAAAAAAATAAAAATTATTCTTTAATTTCACTTGAGTTGTTTTAAAATTATTTTTTTTAATGTAAACATTATATTTTATTTATTATTTATATTGATTAATTTTAATTAATATTTTTTGAAATGCCATGTCAATTTCATATAAACATTTTTAAAAAATAATTTGTAATTTATAAATCTTATATAAAAATAAAACTTGACATTATTACATACAACAAAAGGACATAGAAAACAAATGTTTCCTAATTATAATTTTAATATTATTTATAACCTTTAATATTATGTATAACTCATGTTTATAACAGAGACTCTATATAATGCATATAATAATAATTGCATGCTTATAACAGAGACTATATTTGAAGGCTTACTTGTTTATGATAAGTATGAAAACCAATCATATTCTTTATATAAATACAAAGAAGTTGAGAATGTCAATTTTAAAAAGGCTAAAGAACAATAACCAAACTATAATGAATTTGTTTATTCTGTCCAAGTATGTTAACCATGTAGGTTTCTAAAATTTTTAAATGGTTAAAGAGACAACCACCACATTATAAAGGATTTTGTTTACTCTCATGGTCTTCTATAATAATCCTAAGAACGGATATCGCGGATATAGAAATAATCGATGTGGCGTTGTCTTGATTTGGGAACAATATTTAAAACCGATATTTTTTTCTTGAAGTGAAATGTGAATGAAAAAATAAATTTTGTCTTCTATCAATTAAAAACGATATAATTAGTTATAATATTTTATTATATTAAAAAATAATAAATTTATTATTTAAATGAAAAAATACATGAATGTTTTCTATAATACCTGTTTATAATTAAACAAAATAAAAATATTATAAAATTAATTATATATTTTATAAATTAAAAAGTTTTAATGTTATTTTAATAAATAAAATTACATTAACTCTAACACAGATTTCACGTGTTCTGAAGAAATATATTTTTAGATTAGTATAGTCAATAGTTTCAACATTATGCTCATATTTTAATAAAGTTTATGATATTTTCATAATTTTTTTTTTCAGAGGAAAAAAAACGCTGTATATATTAGGTAATAATATAACAGTATATGATCATGATGACATCACCGCTGTCAAGACAGCATGTAAAATACCCAAAAATATCCAAATACAATCATGAAACCTCCATGGGAAAAGTCATAAGATGTAAAAGGCAAGCAGCATTAGATATTTTCATAATTTATAATAGGGAGAAAATTTTACTCTAAGAAATTGCAATAAAAAGTAATCAATCAATAAAATTTCCATATCATTTTAGCTTTTTATATTAATAAATATATTTTAGTTTGCTATATGAATGTAAAATATTGTAGTTATACAAAATATTTTTGAAATTTGCATTTTGATATTTTTCTAGATTTTGGAATGTTAACGAGATATCTCTAATTGATTGGAAACTGACCATACAATTTCGGAGCTTTTTAGAAGTATTAACTTAACCAAAAAATATTTGATAACGTGTTGACGAGGAATAAAAACTTTGTTTAAAACTTAATAGCAACAAATTGACTAATGCTATTACTATAGTCCCTGCCTTAGCCGCAGGCGGCAGGGACTAATAAGAATTTAAATTACGTAATGGTTTGGAATTAAAATTTTATTTTTACGATTAATAAAAAATAATTTAAATTTTTTATATTTTAAAATTAAAATGTAAGTATTTTTTTTTGTTAATTTTATTTTTGTTTAATTTCCACATTTCAATATTGAATTTATAATAATTATATTTTTGTAATAGAACCTTGTTGTGTGAAAGTCTAACATTTAATCCAGTCTATTTCTTATATCACTCATGTGAAAAACATTTAATCCAATGTGTTTTTGATATCACTCATGTAATTAAATTTTTTTATTTTTAAATTATAATAGTACAATTTAACTTTTTTCCAATTAATACCAAAATAATATTTCAAATTATATTATGGTTAGAAGTTTATATATCTGTAAAGTTTAATTTTAGAAATATATTAAAATATTATATATGTATTTTATTTCTTATTTTTCAATTAAATATTATGGATATTATAGTTTTAATATTTTATTAAATATTTTCATATATTTATTATTATAAATTAAATTAGTAATTCTATTATTATAATTATTGGAAAAATATAAGATTTAAATTTTATATATTTTAATATATTTTGAAATTAATATTTTTAGAAAATCAGAATTTAATACATTAACATAATACATTTTAATATACATCATTGTGAGGATATATTGCATTCTAATTTTATTTATTTAATATATGATACGGTGGGAAAAAGACATATTGTTCATGTTTGTTTGTTTCTTACTCCCAATATTCTTTTAGGCCTCAGAGTGGAGTGTCGTGAGCAAAAATTACATAATGAAGATTATGTCCTTGAACGTGAAGGGATTGGGGGGTTATCTTAAGAAAAATCCCCTTAAACGTCTTTTCTTTGTCCATAATTTGGATGATGTACTTCTACAAGAGACAATGTGTTTAAGCTTAAAGGTGATTGACTTTTTTTTTTTAAGTTGTAGGTATGTGTGGTTTGTCTGGAGGATTACTCTCTGGTTGGTCACCTAGAGTGGGAGATTTTAAATGTTTAGTATGTTCAGGTAGGTTTCTTAGGCACAAGGGTTTCACTTAATGAACCTCTGACATAGCAAGTGTGTTCGTGGCATTCTGAGTAATACTCTTAATTTGGCTACATATTGGAAAATACCTCTAAAAAACACTTTATTTAACCCCCCACCAATATGAACCCAATACACCTTCCCAATTTAAAAAAATACCTACTTTCACTACATATTGTAGGTATCCATTTTTTCATTAACATTTTTTAGACCCCTTTATATTTATATCCCAAGTATAGTGACATGATGCCTCTCTTATGACCCCACATGTATTCTACAATGCACCTTTCTTCTTTTGATATACATTGTAGAAGATGAAGGATTCAAAGGTTTAGGGAGAAGATGAAGGATATGTATGAGTTAAATTGACATAATGGCCCTTAGATTAGTCTAGTTTCCAAATGTAATTGGGAAACAAAGTATGCACTACTTCTTATTCTTCTATTTCTACCGATCTTGCAACATTTCCAATTGAAGAGATTCCTTCCCCAATAGACACATTGCAAAGGGATTGTGAACAGATTGAAGAGAGAAATTACAAGGCCAAAAGTAACATGGAAACTCAACTAATAGCACAAATAACCCCAACCAAACAAGAAGTTGCTTTCTACTATGGACTTAGAAAGGAATTAGTCGAAATTGTCTCTTATGCATCTTGCTATTAAACCCATTCCTTCATAACCTGATTTCAAAATGTATTGTATAAAAAATACATTATAATACACATATTGATATACAACATATAAAACCCTTTACCCCCCTATTATATGCTCAATATATTATTTCATTTTTTCCTCATTCTATATTCCCTAATATGAATACATGTGGTATGATGTTGCATTTTCTTGTGTTCTTATGGAAGGTTACATTCCCTCAATCAGTTTTCCATTACAATATTAAACTTTTATGGACCTTGTGAAAATAGGGAAACATTTTGGTTGATAATTTTGAATAGTGACTTCATCCACAGAGATAACCTAACCATAGAAAGGAACCTAAATTTCACTAGTTTTAGGAGAGAAGTGTGGCGACAAAGTAGTAGAGGATATATATTTTAGCTAGTTTCTTTCGTCATCGGTTGCATTCAATTAGTATGGTGGATATAGAGCCTCTGAAGTTAAGTCCAATGTAGTCAAACAATAAAAGAGGTGAAATGAAATAAGAAAAAGATTGGAAATATATCTAATTAAAAAGTCTATTTTGCGTAAATGTATGTTGATTCACCCTCTCATAAGTATTCAAACCATATTAGATCATATACTAATTTTCTTAGAAATAGGGGAGGTTGATAGGAGGTATTATCTATTTTGATTCAATCGATGATGGCTTGATGATGATTATTCCAGGGCTCTTGTTCATTCAGTTCAAAAACATATGGATAAGTTGAGTAGAGCACCTCCTATTGATCAATTTACTATGATTTAAAACTTTTGAGGGAAGTTGTACACAAATAGTCCAAAAAAAAAGAAAAAGGAAGAGACTTATGGTTACTAGGATAAGATAGAGGAGAAAATGTCATATCTATACCTTTGAGGAGATGGCCTTTCAACTAATTATGAAAAAGAGAAAGTTAGAGAAATAGAGTAAAAAAATTAGGAATTTAATGGGAATAAGAATTAAATTTCAAATTTAAAAGCCCACTCAGATCATTTAAGGCAACAACAATGCTCATTTATTCCACAAGTATGATAGTCATCGTAGGGCCATAAACCACATTTGGGAAATTTTTACATTAGATGGTTTAAAAGTTGTTTCTTCCCTTGTTGAAATTTCACAAGGAGTTAGGTTTTATGAGAAATTGTTAGAAGGAAATTGTCATATAAATATTATGGATCAATTGAAAAAATTTTAAAACTTCCCATGATTCTTCATGGATGAAGAATAATATTGGATAGGGGGGCCTTCTACAAAGGAGGAAGTTTTAAATATTCTTAAGAATATTCCCAAAGACAAAAGTTTGGGGCCTGATGGTTGGGGTGCATAAATGTTCTTTTCCTTCTTTGATTTGATGGGGAAAGATATCTTAGAGGTGGTTGAGGATTCTAGAAGAAGGGGGTTTAATTATGGAAATATTAATGAAACATTCCTTGCTTTAATTCCTAATATGGGAAAGCCTAAGTTCATTATTACTTTTAGGTCGATAGCCCTATGAAATTATCTATACAAGATAATTTCTAAGTTGATTTCTAATAGCTTGAAGGTTGTTCTGTCAAATCATATGTGATTAGTTCGATTCAGTTTTCTATATAACAAGAAAATTCATGATGCAATCGAGAAAGTGCAGGAGGTCATTCATACAATCAAGACTCATAATTTTCCAACTTTGGTGATGAAGATTGATTTGAAAACAACTTATGAAAAAGTGGACCAATATTTATTAATATTGGTTTTAATACAAATCAGTTTAAAATTTGAATTTGTGTCTTGGATCTCGGGTTGTATTCGATGTGCTAATTATGTTGTTAGTATCAATGATGAGCTTTATGAATTCTTCAAGGCATCAAGGGGATTAAGGTAGGGATGCCACATCTCTCCTTATTTATTTTTTCTCACTATTGAAAACTTAAGCAAGTTAATAATGGAAGTAAAGGTGAATGGAAGAATTAAAGGAGTGGGAGTCGACCCTCATGTGGCGATAACACATGTCTTATTTTTTTATCAAATTTTATTATTTATTAAAGGGAAAGTGGATGAATGGAAGATGTTTAAATAAAATTTTTAATTATTGTGTTATTATATGTGCATGAAAGTAAACCTTGATAAATCGATTGGGCTTAACAATAACCTAGAAAAGAATCTGAAATCCATTAAAGGTATTTTCCTCTCAATTTTGGTATGCTAAATGATGATTTTAAATACCTTGGATACTTCCTTAAACCAAATAATTATAGAGTAGTTGATTCATGTTGGGTTTTGAGGAAGTGGAAAAATGCATTAATATTTGGTTTAATCAGTGGCTCTCTTTAGGAGGTCGAATAATTCTCATGAAATCTATTATAGAGAGATTCTAGTTTTTTGGATAACCTTGGCCAAATTTCCCTAAGGTATTTTAATGTCGATAAGGAAATTAATGCTCGGTTTTTATAGATTGATAAAAATAAAAAATAGGTATCTCTCTGGTGAAGTAGTAAATATTAGCAATTCCAAAAGATATTCGAGGTTGGGGCCTAAGAAATATGGAGTTATTCACTTTAGTCCTTGCTACAAAAAGTGGATGGCAGATATTTTTTGAAAACAAATTTTGGAGATCGATCACAAGGTTAAAATACCTAAAGGATAAGTCGGTGGAGGCATGGTTAAGAAAACTGTTAAAATTAACTAGGGGCGGGTCAATGACTTGATGAAATGTGGTCTGAGGGATACAAGTTATGGAAAAATGTATCACGTGGAAAATTATAATTACAATAATGTTTTAATTGGATCAGATCCATGGATTGGGTGTGATGGTAGGCATATATTGTCTACATATCTAGTAGAATTTCTAAATTCCTATGGTGTTTATTATATTGTGGATGTGGCTAGATATGATCCCATGGATGCTAATAATCAAGACTAGGCTTTTACTAAAGGTTTGTAAATCCTGCTAATTTGTATAGGTGAATGGAATATATTTTTGATGACTTTGGGAAAACCAGGTATCTTTTACTTGTCGATTTTTATAGGTGAATGGAATATTTTTTTAATGAATTTGGGAAACCAACCATTTTTTAAATGGGGATGAAGAGGATATTCTTTCTTGGTATAGAAATAAGATATGTGGGGTTATGTTGGTGACGCAGGTACAAAATGCTTTAATTGAACAAACTATGACCTATGAATCAAAGTAGTGGTTTAATTTAGTTTGGAAGAGTCAAGGACCCCAGAAATGTCATCGTTTTTATATATTCTCCTTGAAGCAGAGATTCTCTCATGGTATGTTTTAGCAAAAAAAAGGACGATAAGGTCCTCAATTTTATGTTTCATGTCCTCAAAATAGTGAATCTATTGACCTTTTTTTTCCCCTTTTGTGAATATAGTTTGGAAATAGGTTTCGTCAATCCCAAAAATAAGAATTTGGTGGTCTGGTAACTTTGTTGAAGAAATTTTGTGGCTTTGGGTTCAACAAATTACTTTTTCCTATTTTAAATTTCTCCCAGTATTTGTGATGTGGAGCATTTTGCTTGGGAGAAATATATATCTCTTGCATAATGATGTTGTATGCATTACAGTAATTACACATAACTTTATAGTTGCTTTTCTGGAATAGGTCAAGCCCTTGAAATAAAAAAATACCAAAATTATAAGGGAGTTGGTGTTATTTGAAGGAAATGTATGAGGTTTCTTCAATGGTGTTTTTCAAAGGGATAATTGTGGGGCTTGTATTTTTATTCTATTCCTTGATAATGTGGTTCTAAAATGTAAGCTAGGCATTGGAAATGGTACAAAATTGGTTGTTAAGTTGATTTCTCTATGGTGTGCTTTGATGTTAGCTTTGTGGAAGCCAGTGAAGGTCTTTAAATTGATTAGTGATTCCAAAATAATAGTGGACTAGTTCAATGGAAAGTTGAATCTTACAACTCTTTAGTTGGAATCATCGAAAAGGAAGATGCAGTAATTACAACACTAGTTTGATGATCTTCAAAACCTTCACTACTATAGGCAACATAATGTTACAAAATATCTAATCTCATAGGACGCTTTACTTTTGGATGTTGGCATATTTACCTTCTCATAATTCTATAATGGTGTTTTATCATGAGTCTTTTCTTTTAATCTCTTTAATATTCCTTTTCCAATGACAAGTTAATATTTCTTCTTTATGTATGAATGAAGCATATTTTGGATGCTAAGATAAAATATATGTTAAGAAATCAAGTGAGTTGTTATGCAATCAAGAGATTAGAATTTTTTATTTATATTTTAGAAATATGAAAAATGTGTTTTTTTCCTTAAAAAAATACAGTATTGTGGTTTTCAACTTGATATTTCTTGTAAAATTAGGTTAAATTTCTAACCATTCTAGAAGCACATATATAGGTTTCCAATGTGGCTACATTAGAGAAAGACACACATATTTTTTTAACAATTAAGATAAATAAGTATCGTCGTTTAACTATACATCCTTTTGAGTGGTGATTAGTATTTACTCGGATAATATCCTTAATCAAAATGAGTAATTAATGATTATATTTTAAATATTTAATCATGATTTTAAAATTTACAAAAGTACACTTAGTTTTAATAAAATGATTTAGGTTGCATATTTTTGCAATTAATATAAAACTATATATTTTAAAGAATTTGTATTATTCCAAATTTGATAAAAGATATTGGGAATTCATACTTCATAAAAAAAAATAGAAAATGAAATAGTTAAAGACATGAAATCTCTATAAAAACCTTCAAGTGGTTCTGACTCAAATTCAATGCAATTTTAGGAAACAATTGTCTTCTATGACATTTATCTTGTTATCATACGTTAGTTACCTAGTCATATTCTTATACTCAATGGGGGGAAGACTCGCTTCTATGAAGATGATAAGATAGGATAGGATGCATTGCATTTATTTTGAGACTATAAATTTTAAAACAATTTTAGATTTGTTTGATCTTTCTTCATGATTCTCTAAAGATATTGGAACCCCAAATTCCGCAAATACATAAGAAACACGAGCCAAGATTTGGTTGAGAGAACATGTTCCTTCCAAATAAGCCTCTAACATGTTAGTGTATATGCCAAAAAGGGTAAGAGATAGGGGTCAATATTTCTTAACTCCTTTAATCCAATTAATTTATTCCAACTAGCCCTTGGTGTTCCTAAACTTGGAAATAATGTTATTGTATAACCTTATCTTAATAGCTCTCAATTGAAAAGGAATTGTTAACTTTTCTAATATATTCCAAAGGCAAGTCCTTGTGAATTATGACAAATGATTTTCTAAAGTCAATGAAACAACACAGCAAGTTGGTTCTATGATTGTAACACTCCTTTACAATGATCCTAAGTGTAATAAGGTGTTTTATAGTGGAACAATAACTCTGAAATTAGACTTTCCCCTTATCTCTTTTTTCATTATTTTTTGGTCATACATTGATCTTCTTATCTAACAAATCCATATAGCATGGCTAAAATAGGGCTAATCATAATGGTCCTATAATTATCATTGATCTTATTTTATAACATAATTTTATATAACTTGGCTAAAATGGGATAATTATATTGGTCTTATACTTAGAGGGATTTTTTTATGCCTTCTCAAAATGGGTACAATGATGCTTTGAATCTAGGTTTAGGGATGCCCATTTTTAATACTAAATTAAAGAGCTTGTGGATGTGAGGGATAAGGATAAATCCTCCAAATTTAAAAAAAAAAATCTTGGTATCCTTCAATGTCCCTAGATTTCTGTTTTGTTGCTTATCCGAAACTCCTGCCTTCTATTAAAAAAAAAAATCTTATTCCTCTATAAAATGGGCATTACTGTTGGAGATTCATAAATATTTCTTAGGTAGGAATTCTAGTCCCTCAAGTGAATCATTTCGTTTTATTTATTTATTTTGATTTATATTTTACCTCCATAATATCTTAGGATCTAGATTAGAAAGGTGTAAAACCTTCTCTTGTTTTATATTTATATAGTACCATTTTTCCTTTTAATGAGGGCTTTGTACCTATTTAATTTGTTGGATTTCAAGTACTCATTGGAAGTATCCCTTGGCTCTTCTAGTGACCTTATGCTCTTTATCATATCAAGGGTTATTTTTTCTATTTTTCTTTCAACACATCACCTTGATTGGAAACTTGTTTATAAAAGCAGAGAGTGTTGTAGTAAAATTAGCATAAGGATAGAGATCTTCAGTGCCCTCTTTAATTTCTAGGATATTTAATTCAATATTTAAATCCTTTTAAAAAAAATAGTTTAATCATTTTTAAGGGCCAAGTGCTTTTGGTTATCATGTTTCTCTTCAATGGGGCTTTTTTGCATGGCAAAGTTTAGAGTTAGGGTTAAAGTTCTATGTTTAGAGTCGGACACATCTATATTTAAGATGTCAAAATTTAATATTTGGTTTCATATAGAGACATCATATATCATGTAATATATGATGCCAAGGATAACAAAAAAAACTCATTTGATTGGATTTTGAACACTTCATTAAACCACTTCTTTTGTATTTTTCTAGCTAACACAAGACCCTTATCAACTCATAGAGGGGTTAGAATCATTGCTTAAAATAATAGCTTATTAGTTCTTGTTTTATTATTAAAGTCTCCTAGAAAGATAATATTATCTTAATTTCTTAGAACGTGAGATTTTTAAGCCAATGTAAAAACAAATTTTATATAGAGTCTTTTTCTTATAAAAGATAGAATGGGTAGGTAAGAAATAACATATTACTATATAAACATTATTAGCATTAATATCTAAAATCTTCATTGTCATATAAGGGGTCTTTCTTGTCAAACTTAATGCCTCTAATTACTTTGAGGTATCTTGTTCCATATGGACCTTAAAATAAATCCTTTTATGTTAAAAAAGTTAGAAGCCTAATGTGAGGAAAATTGTTGTTTTGTATGTAATAAGCTATGCCTCCAATCATTTTGAGGTATCTTGTTCCATATGAGCCTACAAACACTGTTATGTTAAGAAAGTTAGATTCTTTATAGTCTCCATTTTCAATCGTAATATAATATCAATTTCGTTTGGAATCTAACTTAATAATTTTCAATTGTAATATAATATCAATTTCATTTGGAATCTAGCTTAATAATTTTCAATTGTAATATAATATCAATTTCATTTGGAATCTAACTTAGCAGATATTGTTTGCTCCATGAAAAACTATGATAATCATTTCATTGAGTTTCATTGTGTACTAAACAAATGGTCTTCTTAACTGAAATTAATTTATCGCTATAATAAATTATTCTATTCTATCCATCCTCATTTTTTATTTTTATTTTTTATAATAAAAGTTATTTTAATTAAATTTTTTGGTATGAGAAAAGTTATTTCAATTTATAATTAAAGCTTTTAATTATTCTATTTTTAGATACATATAATTAAAATTAGTTAAGAGATAGGGAAATTAACAAATATATGATAAAATAAGTGAAAATAAATAAATAAATTAAAGAATTATTAAGATAGATTATTGGAAAGCTGTGTTAAGAGTTTAACTTATCTAAAATTTCACGGGGGAAAATTAATAAATATATGAAATTAGACAATAAACTGTTAACACAATTTTGTATGACAATATGAACCATCATGAAATTCTACATTGCCTCGTAATTAAAGTAAAGTAAGTACACTCATAGTCCTACGTACATAGTGACCGAATCGATTTGTTTTCCATGCTCCAGTGGCCCCGGCAGGCAGGAACATAATGACGCGTTAAACTGAGGATGAATTTTGTTTGGAGCGGATTTTGTTGTGTTCCCCTCGAATCCAAATTATTATTATTTTTGTTTGCCATGTGGATGATTTTTGAGACCTGTGCAACTATAGGATTCCACTGCTCATCTACGTGGCGCTATCCGTACACTTTTGACTCTCTCAACCCATGTTAACTTAAAGGGCGATCTCGCGGGCCTCGCTTGTTTCTTGCTGTGGCGGCTCAGCAGCAACTGGGAGAAGTAATAATAAACTTTAATTTTTTATATGCATTAATTCAACTCAATTTTCACATTAATTCAACTAAATTTTCACATTCCACTCCACGCCATAATTTGTGTATGAAATGAGTTGGACAAAAGTGGCCGTAATCACGTGGTAGGGATATTGGAATCTGTGGGCTTTGCTTCCATTACACATTTAGTGGACCTCAAGTGCCATTTGGCGTCTTCAAATCCACTGCTCCTTTGATTTGTGAGCACAAATGATTGATGCAATTTTAACCGTTTTCACGATTCCTCTAGACTCACCTTTTTCTCATTCAAACTCCAAATTCCAGATTTCCGGAAGGGGCGTTTTCGTGGGCCGTCAAGTCCATATTAAAGCAAAAGTTATGTTATAATATAAATGATGGCCAACCATTCATTAAAAACAAAACAAAAAAATGGCAATATTCTGGCTGGCAGGTTTGATATAAAATTGTAATATTCTGTGACTGTAATAATGCAGGGGTGTGTGTTTGTCGCTTGTTGTCAAAGGGTGGTGTGTGTGTGTGTTTTTTAGAATACGAATCCTTTCGGCGTTGTCGTTTTTTGGTCGTCATCCGTCACTTCACGTTGAGGGTTTGCTTGGGGAAGACGTCGCGTGTCCATCAAATGTGTCCAAAAGATGCTTTGCCACATTTCACAGTGAAAAGATATAGACGTTGAGTGAGAAAGATGAGGAGTGTTGGAATCAAAGTGGATTCTCGGTTTGGAAGATTCATCTTGTTTTGGATCTATTGCATTTGCAAACACTCACGACTGCTTTCACAATTTGCAGAAGAAACATGTAAAGTGTGGAAGTTAAAGAAAATATTTAATATTTTTAAATTAAGAAAACATCAAAAATATATATATATATATATATATATATATATATATATATAGTGTAACTGGATTTAATATTTTTTTTAATCATGTAAAAGGTTAAATTATAATGAAGGGTAGCATGTGTTTTGGTTTTACGTGGACTCATTTTATTGAAGGTAGTTTCATGGATGACTTTAAGGGAGAGTGGCTTTCACACAAATAGTCTCATTATCTCATTTAAAGTAGTCTGGTTATAAGGAATATTAATTTTCTTGTAAATATATTTTTTACTATGTCACTTAAAGTAGTCTGATTATAAGGAATATTAATTTCTTTGTAAATATTTTATTTTTAAGTTAAAGTGTTTTTTTTAATTCAAAAGGATGCATTTCTTTATAGTATTTTCCAAAAACTAGTTGGCCTCACTTTTACTAGATTTATTGGCTTAGTGATGCATACCCAAATACATAAGAAACTTGCAAAATGACAATGATTTATATATAAAACACTCATAAAACCAAAATAAATCCAAGTAGCATCACACATCATAATTTACCAGGGTAGAAAACCTAACCCAAGTGATGGTGGGGGCTTAAATTCACAGTGAGCATGTCCCTTCATGTGAGTCAAACAAGTTTCCAAAAGGTCAAGTTGCTCCTAGATGTGCCATTTTCCTCTCCATAGACTAACCAAACTACCATGCATCTCTCACAAGTTATGTTGAAAGTGATTCATGAAATCAATAGTGTTATTGTGATCATCTTACCAAGTTCGATTGAAATGATCCAGAGAACTACTCAATCGTGGAATGAAACTGGCACTATCTTCCGTCTAGGAGATCATCCCTACTAAGAGAAAAGGAGAAGAGAGTGGTAAGACAACAATTTTTCCCTGAACTTGCTTTGGAGGCTATTGTTGGCCTAAGACACCTCTTGGATCTCTCCCTCTGTGCACCCAGCCTCATAGAGGATGCATGCTCTACGTACATATTTTACCTTCTTGTTTCATAATGGAAACATTTCCAATGCTCTAGCTAGTCCAAGCAAGAGGTTTGGAACTCCCTTTTGTCACTTTAGGGGGCACCCACACCCACATTCCCCTCTGCTAATTCCTCAAGCCTAAGAGGCCCGTAGAAGCCACCATAGAAAACACACAGAATTGAAGAAAAACCCCTACACCACTAAACAACCAAAGATAGTGCTAAATACCCCCAACAAACACTCCAAGAATTTTGTATAGTGTGGAAGTTAAAGAAAACATTTAATATGTTTTAAATTAAGAAAACAGGAAATATATAGTGTAAGTGGATTTAAATTTTTTTTTTTTAATTATGTAAAAGGCTAAATTATAATAAAGGGTAGCATGTGTTTTGGTTTTACAAATAGTATGGAGGTGGAATCATCTATTGAAGGTAGTTTCATGGATGACTTTAAGGGAGAGTGGCTTTCACACAAATAGTCCCACTATCTCACTTGAAGTAGTCTGATTATAAGGAATATTCATTTTCTTGTAAATATTTTTTTTCTTAGGTTAAAGTTTTCTATTAATTCAAAAGAGTGTGTCTCTTTATAGCATTTTCCAAAAACTATTTGGCCTCACTTTTACTAGATTTATTGGCTTACCGAAGCATACCCAAATACATAAGAAACTTGCAAAATGACAATTATTTATATACAAAACACCCATAAAAACAAAAGACATCCAACTAGCATCACACATCATAATTTACCAAGGTAGAATGGTCACAACCCAAGGTAAGTGATGGCGGGGGCTTAAATTCTCAGTGAGCATGTCCCTTCATGTGAATCAAACAAGTTTCCAAAAGTTCAAGTTGTTCCTAGATGTGCCATTTTCCTCTCCATAGACTAAACAATCTACCATGCATCTCCCACAAGTTAGGTTGAAAGTGATTCATGAAATTAATAGTGTCATTGTGATCATCTTACTGAGTTTGATTGAACTGATCCAAGGAACTACTCAATCGTGGAATGAAACTAGCACTATCATCCGTCTAGGAGGTCATCCCTACTAAGAGAAAAGGAGAAGAGAGTGGCGAGACAACAATTTTTCCCTGACCTTGCTCTCGAGGCTGTTGTTGGCCTAGCAAACCTCTTGGATCTCTCCCTCTATGAACTCAGCCTCACTGAGGATGCATGTTCAACATATGTCTTTTACCTTCTCATTTCAGAACATTTCCAATGCTTCAGCTAGTCCAAGCAAGAGGCTTGGAATTCCCTTTTGTCACTTTAGGGGGCACCCACACCCACATTCCCCTCTGCCGATTCCTCGAGCCTAAGAGGCCCTTAGAAGCCACCATAGAAAACACAAAAAATTGTCGAAGAAAAACCCCTACACCACTACATAGCCAAACACAGTGCCAAATACCCCCAAGAAACACTCCAAGAAAGTCACATAAAGCTCTACCTAGTAAATGAAGATAGCTTGGCCACAAAAGAAATTTTGAATGCATGCACCAAACAAAGCCCCATAGTAATGATTCCCCACCAGCCAGCTAACCCCAAACGCTCCAACTCCCCCACAAAAAGTAGAGAAGGAAAGCCTAAAATCACCTTACAATACAACCACTCTATACCAACAATCCCAACTAAACTCGAAAACAAAAGGACAAAATTAAATAGTGCAAAACACATTTCCAAGCTTATATTTGTGTACATGGTGTGAATTACCCACAATATATTCTTTGTCGAATATTGATATCCCGAGTCCAAACTGAAGACAGGTTTCTCCTCGAGCAATATTCCATCACTCAATTTAAATCCAAATATCCACTTATCCTCGTCCAATTCCTTCTACAGTCAGCGGTTCTCGCAGCCAATTATTCTTAGTATTCTCCCTTCTTCCCCTGGTTTGAGACTGAAGCCCTTCCTCTCATAATTTCTCTCATCCCACAACATAAAAATGAGTAACCAACCACACAATCTCCCTCCCATTGTACTCTAATGCCTGTGTTGTCATCATAAAATCCACCAGTGCCCACTCCTTTAGTACAACATGCCAAGGAACAAAGAGACCAACATAAATGTCAATAATGACCACCATAAGGTGGCTTGGGAGCTCGCACTATCATGCATGTTTCCCATATCTCTCAACAAGACTTGATATATGCCAAGAGGGATCATAGCATGGAAAATAAATTCCACAACCCCAAATCGCGTTGATCTGTCACCCCCATCGGGCAATTTCTATCAATTTATAAGATTTTATCCATCTCTTCTGCCCAACTACAATGAGCTAAAACTGGCCTTGACGAGAAAAAATATAGATCTCTTTCATTACTACCCCAATTGGCTAGGATATCAGTCGCTTTATTTCTGGATCTATATGAATGAGTCGTTATCACATAGGGGAAAGATAATACCAAAGACTAGATATGAGAAACTAGGAGCTCTAGTCACCATCGATTAACAATTTTCATCAACAATTCTCCATAAATTAATTTTTGAGTTGTCTCCACTACAAATTTGGAGTCATCATCAATTTGGATCTTTGAGAATCTCTCCTCCCCTGTGATTATGAGCCCTCGTTCCAAGGCCATAAATTCAACTATGTTGTTGCTTTTATAGCCACAATATTCTACGTATAACTACCTGGCATTCCCTTGTTCATCCCAAAAAATGCCTTCATAACCAGCAAGACTGGGATTTCCTTTAGATTCCCTGTAAAAATTTAGCTTTATGAAGGCCCACGAAGGTGGGGTATGACATAGGGTGGATGTTCTTGCTTGTAGAGGGAACTAGATCTTCCTTTGGATTAGCATATCCTAAAATATTTGTAAATATTTCAAGATTTTCTCCTTTAAATGATCGACTCTCCAATCTTCAAGATTCCACGATTCTGATAGAATGGTCTCTTTCCAATTTCTCTTGGTGATTTTCTACACGTGATCCATGGATGGCTTCTAATATTTGAAGATAGTGTGATTGTTTTATTTCCATACATTCCATAAAAGGAAACCTGAAATTAGGACCCACTCTATTCACCACAGGGCGCTTAGAAAGATACGTGCACCATGTTTCGAAGGTCTCGCTGAGGTTTTTTTTAGAGTGATCTAGATGTCCGAAGAGATGAAGGACTTTGTTCCACAAGTCCATTATGAAAGTACAAAAGTTTAACAGGTTTTCTATGGATCCCTCCTAAAGCCTTCATAGGGAACAATATGAGGGTCCAATAAAACTTTTCTTCCAAATGAGATCCCATGTTAATAATTTTTGTCTTCCTATCAGCCATGGGAAATGAGCTACCTTTGTCCATAATTTGCTTGTCCATATACACTGTCGCAATGGATCTTAATGAGCTTCTTGATGACCATCCACGATTCTATACGCTTATTTTATGGTGGCAATTCCTTTAGCTTTATACCCCCATCTTAATATATCAAGATCTTGTGATATTTTTATCTTCCTTTCCTGCAAACTTGGAGATAAAAATGACCATTCTTGCAATGGTTCGTCCTTAAGGTAGTGTACCCGTGATTCCCATTCATGCCATTTATATTAAGTGGAATGATTTGTCCATAAATTTTCCACCATATTGGCACCTTGAGTGGTTGTAAATTCTCTTAGATCCTTTAGTTCATCTCTATTGTCCAGCCTGGGGAACTGTTTCCATGCTTCACTTTAGAACCTCGTTGATCGGCCATTACGTATCTCCCAAAACATATGTTACTATATGAGAGGCCTATTCTCCTACGCTAGGTTCCATAGTGATGACCCTAAAGGGGAATAATTTCATTCTAATACTCTATTCTTGTGAACTATCGGGGAAATATTTGTGGTCCAAAATTTTCTTTCATAACTCTAATCCCCATTGCAACTGACTCCACTAGAGTTCACTCCCAACACTTTATTGAATGTTTTAGGATCTTGCACCCCTAAACCCCCTCCCATTTTAGGTATACAAACTTTATCCCATGCCAT
The DNA here is from genome assembly GCA_034641835.2 of Pinus albicaulis. Lineage (NCBI taxonomy): Eukaryota > Viridiplantae > Streptophyta > Pinopsida > Pinales > Pinaceae > Pinus > Pinus albicaulis. The sequence continues at coordinate 776,598,856 of CM076584.1, read as the reverse complement.
TAATGCACATTTCTTCCTAGGCACTCCCTTCCATAAGAAGTTCATAAACATAGAAACAATATCTTTGTAGACCATTTTTTAGGCATGTAGAATTGACAATTGATACACTGGAAAAGCCTAGAGAACTGATTTCAGTAGTTTAACTTGACTTTCTAGGTTAAAAAAAGGAAACGTCTAGTTGAAGAGTTTCTTCTTAATGTGACCCAACATATCTTGCAAACAAGAGGCCTTTAATTAGTCTTCTACCGACGAAATGCCCAAATATTTTTCCACAAGACTGTAAATCTGAAAACCCATGGTCCAAGCTAGGTGAACCTGCAATAGTCTTCGGATGTGGAAGACGCATATGTGATATTTTTCCTCATTGATTTGGGTACTTGACACATGATGAAAGTCTGACAAGATGAGAGCATAATACTGAGCTTCCTGGAAAGAAGGTTCCCTGAAAATCATATTGTTATCAACAAATTTTTGATGTTTATTTGGGAGATCTTGCCCCAATAATAAAATCCCTTTAATTTCCCCTTGATTAGCTTCTACTTTAATGTAGCTTCCAAGCTCCTCTTCCACAAGGATTAAAAGGAATGGGGATAAAGGATCCCCCTGTCTCAAATCTCATGTTCCATGAAAGGTCCTCGTAGGAGAACCATTAAGAAGAATAAAAAGAAGGGAGTAGAGATAAGGGATTTGATCCATTTGATCCACTGAGGAAAAAAACCAAATGCATCCAGCACCCTTAGCAATTTTTTCCAATTTAAAATATCATATGTGTTTGATAAATCATGTTTAATAATCATTCCTAACTTTGTAAATTTCCGAAGAGAGTGAATCACTTCATTTGTTGTGACATTTCCAACTATAATATGCTTACCCTACACGAATCTAGTCTGCTCTAGGGAAATAATGTGATTCAACAACAAATTAAGTCTCCTGACAATGACTAAGGAAATTAATTGGTATATCATGTTACAAAGAATTATGGAATGGAATCATCTCAGATCATTAGATTTTTTGGCCTTGGGGATTAGGGTTAAAAAGGTGGCATTGAGTCCAGACCCAATGTGTCATTTCCTCCTTGACTCTTTAACTAGTGCTTGAATTTCATTGCCAAAGAAGTGCCAGTATGGATTGAAGAAATATGTAGTGAATCCATCTAGCTTTGGGAATTTGTTATTCAACATATCTCGTAATACCTCCTTGAACTTTGGATATGAGATCTCTCTCATTAGTGTTGAGTTCTACTCAACATCAATAACTTTGGGAATGAATGAGGTAATACTATAAATTTATTCCTCTCTATCTAAGTTCAGCTCTGCTAGTAGATTTTTGAAGTAAGATACCAACTCGTCCTCCATCTCCCTGTGCAATAGGATTTTGTTTCCCTCTCTCGAATCTAATGAGAAAATATTATTATTATATCGATGATTGATCATGGCCTTGTGGAAGAACTTAGTGTTTCACTCCCCTTCCCTTAACCATTGGACTCTGGATTTTTTATGGTAAAGAGTCTCTTCTCGTTTTCTCTGCTGTCCCTGTATCACCCAACCCCACATTTACTTCCTTTTACAAGTTCACTGGGGTAAAAATTAGATGAGAGTTACTATACATGACCTGAAATCCATGTTCTAGTCATGGAAGTGGGATCTACTGCCCCGAAGCTTATTGCAACCTTCCAAGGACACATGATCACCCAGACATTAGAAAAACTTAGCTGGTGACCATTCCCTAAGCTAGAGCCACCTTTTCCCCCCACTTTTCCTCCCATTCCCACTCATTTAGATCATTTCATGCGACCTGAAGAATTGGGGGAATTTTGAGGTCTAAAATGGGCCTCCTAAGAAAAATATACAACAAAAATAATCTTTATAAGGACCAATAGGATTCAAGATGATGATTTCAACCATGGGGGATGATTCACCATTTTTAAAGTAAAAGAGTAAAAATATTAAAAATAATAAAATAATAAAACTACTTTTTCAACTCGTATTTTCAACTTATCTCCCAAATTGTTTACTCAAATTTTGAGTGGGATTACTCATTGGATGAAAAATTTAATTCCTCATCCAAGGATTACCCATGTTTCATACTTTTGATGGACCCTGCTAGATGAAAAATGAGAAATACATGAAAGAAACACGATTGCAATCACAGTTTTTATATATTTCTCATTTTTCATGTAGCATGATCCATCAAAAGTATGCAACATGGGTACTCCTTGGATGAGGAATTAAACTTTGCATCCAACGAGGACTCCCGCTCAAAATTTGAGTAAAAACCTTGGGAGATAAGTTGAAAAAGTAGTTTTTTCTTTCTTTCCTCTAAAATTTGATGATGTAATCGAATCTTATTTTGTTATCTCTACTATTATTTTATAATTTCCTTATGAGGCCCATTTTAGGCCTCAAAATTCCTGTAATGGCTCTAGTCGTACTCATAAGCTTCCCTCCATGTGGCTATAACTGAATAATCCAATTAAGAGGGTGTGGCCAGAAGCCCTAATCCATATTTTTGGGCTAGTATTCAAGTCAATTGCCCATATCTAGCTAGAACCTTGCATAAATCTGTCAACAAAGTCTGTGTGTCTATATACATAATTCCAAGATCTACTCCTTCGAAAAACTTGGAAAATACATTATGAACATTTTTTGCAAACACTTAGTAAACATAACACCCACGTCTCATGAATGCATATATGTTCAATGTGTCATTAGTTTCATCAAAGAATCATCAAGAAGGCTTGTTGCCCTCTCATTCTAGTTGAAGCAACACATATTAGCTCATGCATTCAAATATATAACCAAGATCCTATCAAACAATGGAGTGGATCCATAACAAGAGCACAACATAAATGAGAAATATACCATGCATGTAACCAACATTTAAACATAATAGAACCATGGAAAACCAGTCATAAATTCATACATAAAATCAAAACTTGTGCTCATTAATCTCAATAAAAATCAACACATAATTACATATGCAAATGGAAACCAAGTCAGGGACTTCCACGTACCACTCGACCATAGATTGGGTTCAACCAAATCTTTATTTCATCAAAAATCCCCGTGCCATATTCCAAACATGATGTGGGATCACATGGGATAAACCAAAATGGATCTATCCAAGGCATTCAGAGGCTAAACCACCTCAACCCACTACCACCATGATTTCACCTAAACCGGTTCAGAAATCACCAAAACCAAACAAGCTTGGATGCCTCAAACTTTCTTCACCATATCCAGAGGAATTTTTCTTGTCTCCACCCATATGGTAAGAGTTCTATGAGAAAAACATCTCCACCCTCAACCCTTGGGCATTTCCTTGAGACCACCTCAAATAGGATCCGAAATCTACTAGAAATCCAAAGGTTAACCAAAATAGATAACCCTTAACATCATGGCTATATATGAAATGGAAAGGCAAACCACTTTCAATCCAGGAAAATCCCATGCCAATGAAAACAAACATAAAAAATAAACCAATGCATAATCCATGCATCAAATCCCCACATGCTAAATAACACATGCACACTGTTACTTGAAAATCCACAACTATTTTCTTCCCTTACTTTCTGTTGTCCAAACTAGCTCTTGAACTCCCTTTCTTTCCTTTTATTGTGCTTTTCTCGCTTTCTTGTGTCCAAGTGTTCTCCCTTTCCTCTTGAAGTTCAATTTCTTCGTTAGCAGAACTAAACCTATCCAAGCTGAAAACTTAACAAAAGTTATCAACTATTTCTCAGATGCATTTTTATCATTGATGTCTGGTGTCTCTTCCTTTACCATTTCGCATTTCTTTCATTTTGATTTATTTTATATTTAATTTACCTTATATGCATATTATTGTATCTTCATCTTCTCTTTCTCCTATTTTCCTTTATTTCTTGAATCAATTGCCATTTATTTCTCTTTTCCTTTTTCCAATGCCAATGCCAATTTCCATAGCCATTAAAAAACCACAAGTGACCCCCAATATGATGTGTTCCCCCCATTCATATTGGAATATGTGTCCCATAACCTTGGTTTAATTTTATTTACATGGAAACTCAACCTAGGGATGTTACAAACCCCTTCCCCTTAGGTGAACACTATCCTCGGTGTTTTATGACACATATGAAAAAAAAAATTTCTTATGGAGCTTTATAAACATAGTTCGATGCAATATTTATAATGGAAAACATATATAATTATGCACATTTGCTTCAACCAAAAAATAAAAATACTGTTTATGGAGCTTTATAAACATAGCTCGATGCAATATTTACAATAATATACACATTTTCTCAACCAAAAAATAAAAGGTGACACCTCATTAGTAACTCATCAATGAGGTGACATTTGCAACTCTATTTACTTCCTTTCACAAGTCCAATTAGCTCTTTGATCAAGTCATGTTGTCTAAGAATATCACATCTAGTTACCTCAAACTCATCCATCATAAATCAAAATCATAACTTATGTTCATCATTTTGAAATTAAAAACTGAAATAAATATTGATACTTGTCTTTCAAATGGTTTCTTGATTATACCTTTGTTCTTTTTCCTTTTTGTACACACACTAGATCAGTTTCCAAATATGAAAAACACCCAACGCCTCCTCTTCTCTTGACTATGTATGTACACTGGGTCAGTTGGAAAACTTGACAAACCCAATTCCTTCTCTTCTCTTCCAAAGCAACAAGGGAATCCAGAAACTACACCACCTCCTCCCTCAATATCAGTGAGAAGGGCATCCAAAGACTGTATTTCCTCCTCCCTCAATATCAACAATAAGGGCGTCTAAAGAATGTATCTCCTCTACCCTCAATATCAACAAAAAAGGGAATCTAGAGATTGTGCCACTTATACCCTCAATATCAACAGTAAGGGCGTCTAGAGAATATACTGCCTCTACCCTCAATATTAGCAACAAGGGAATCTAGAGACTATACTTCCTCTAACCTCAATATCAACAACTAGGGCATCCAAATAGCCCCATACCTTCCTGTCCAAAAACATTATACAACACAAATGTAAATTCCCCACCCACATTTACCCGTTTTTACAATCTCTTCTGTGTAAACATGAATTGAGTGTCTCTATGATATGACCCTACCTCCAAGTTCCAGTTACAGAAGTGGTGCCTACAAATTGAAACTTTACTGAAATCCCTCAAGAACTATAGACCACTCAGGAGCCTAACAACCATCCTAGGTGATCAATCCATGAGTTGTAACTCTTTTTTAGTGACTTTACCTTGCAATCACATCCTTAACACACTGTTCATGCAGTTATGAGGATCAAACTGCACCCACAAGCATGCCTGCATGCGGTTATAGCCCAACAATCCATGTTTTGTGCCTGTGGTCGTGATATCTATGCCACTTTTTCAGGAAACCCTCTAGAGCACTGCCAAAAAATTCTTGTAAATTTCCATAATGATGAATAAATTAATGACAAGGCTAATAATTAAAAACTTGAACAATATCTTGACTAGAATAGACCTAGTATACAATAGACATTTCGTCAAACATATGGTAAACATGAAAGCTACAGATCACAAATCAATATTTAATCATAAACTTTTGAACTTCATTTGGGAATCACTAATAAGGCTCAATTACCTCTCAAGCTAGCTGCAACCGCACTTTTTATCCCATGCATTAATCAACCATTCAATAAACTATCAAATCATAAAGGAGATACATAGCTAGAGCACACCATATAACTAGGTATATAACCAAAATAGAAATCATGACCAATAAACCATAAAATCAACATAATAAAAAGTGCACATGATCATATATAACAATAGAAAAATATCTCTTATTAGCTTATGTAAAGATAATTAAGTTAGGGACTTCCACGTACCACTTGACCATAATTGGGTTGAACCAAATATTTCTTTCATCCAATCACCCTTGTGCCATATTCCAAGCATGAATGTGGGATATCATGGGATAAGCAAAGACATAATAAACCAGGGAATCAAGAGCTTAAACTATCTCCACCCTGTAGTTACCGTGATCTCACCTAAATTGGTCCTGAGATCACAAAACCAAACCAAGCTTTGATGCCTCAAAATTTCTTCACCATACCTTGAGTAATTTTCTTGACCTATCGAGGGCTTCAAAGAGAAAACCATCTCCACCCCCAACCCTTGGGATTTTCCTGAGGCCACCTCACCCAGTTCCAAAACCTTTCAGTAATCCAAAGCTCAACCAAGAATAAATCCCAGCACACCATGGCTATCTAGGAAATGGAAATACAAGGTTGAAACCACTATCAAACCAGAGAAAATTCCTTCCAATGACAAAAAATTAACTAAATAAACAAATTCATGTACCATGCATTCACATCCCAACAAGTAAATCAAACATGCAACCTATTATCTGCAAAATCTTCCTGTTGAAGTTGTTGATCTAAAATTCCCCTTGTACTCCTTTGCTTTCCTTTACGTGTCCTTTTCCTTCCTTCTCCAAATCCATGTGAATGCTAAAGTGCTCCAAGAGTACTCTAAGTGTGTATGAGAGAGAGAATGAAATGAGAGAGCCAAAAATGAACTGAAAAAAGTTGTGAATTGTTTCTTTGATGCCTTTTTATCATTTATTTCCCTTTTTCCCTTCATTTTCCTTCATTTTCCCTCTAACTTCCTTTGTGTGAGAATTTGTGTCTCTTCACCTTCTTTTTATCCTATTTTCCTTATTTCTCATAATTAAATTCCAATTATTACCTCTTTTCCTTTGACAATTTTCATAGCCATTATTGAACCACAAGTGATATCCGCTATAGTGTTTTCCCAACATTCAACTTGGAATATGTGTCTTGTGACCTTGGTCTTATTTTTCCTTTTTTATCCTTTATTACATGAAAATTTAACCCGGGTTTGTTACAAACCCCTCACCCTTGGGGGAACACCATCCTCGGTGTCCTATGACACCTATTACCAACAAACCATTGAAAACAAAACATATTTCCTATGGAGATTTATAACATAGCTCGATGCAATATCTATAATGACATCCTACTGGAAAAAAATAAAAAAAATAATTAAAAAAATTATTTCCACTTATTGGAGCTTTATAACACACCTCATTCTGGTATCTATAATAACAACCATGTATATATATATATATATATATATATATATATATATATATATATATATATATATATATATATATACTTAAATACAAACAAATGTTTTAAACTATTGATCGTATTAAATATTAAGAAAATGGTTGTTGCTTTACTTCAAAACAATGATTGAATTTTGCATATGTGAAGGAAAAACTGTAAGAAAATATGATCAGTTAAATATTCAGATTGAATTTTTATTTTATCATAAGTATGAAAGATTGTCAAAAAAAATTTAATAACTTAACAAAATATATTTAACATTATGAATATTACTGACAATTAATTGATATAGAGGGACTTATATAAACATATAATTCAATAATTCAATCTCTAAAACGGATTATAACTTTAGAGGATTTAAGATAGACTAAAACACAACTTTCTCTTACCTACTTATCTTTATAAAAATCAAATATATGCAAAAAACATAGTGAATTAATACTAGAAAAACTTACAAGGAGACAAACTGATTGAAACAAATCCATAATCATTTTATTAATAATCAATGATAAAAAAGCTCATACACTTTCGCTTACAAATTCTCATCCAAGGGTGCAACCATTAATAACTCGAATGGAGAGTTATTTATAATAATTTATATCACTTAGAAGTATCTAAATTGATTTTAAAAATAACATAAAATAATGGGAATATGAAAACTCATGGGTGATTCGTTACTGCCTTTGAGGAAACAACTGAGATGTGGCACCAAAAAGTGTTGTTGTGTTGACATGTTGTTAGAGACAAAAGTTACTTGATTGTTTCATAGAAGTGATCCCATCTGTCCTGACTTGGTATATCCAGATTTACTAATCTCTTGAAAACTTCATCTACTTCATCGTATCTCTAAAATTAGGCCCGTTGATGAAGAGATGTTTGATTTCATGTTTAATTATCAAATCAAAATCTAAAGCTTCCATAAAAGCTTTTCTTGTCATATGACCTTTGATGCCAGCAAACTTGGCTTTGTCAATGGCTATTGTGTAGATATTTTTGCAGTAATTATCCAAGATGATCAATTTGTCGTTGAGAGCTACTAATACAAGCAATCCCCTCTAATTTAGCAGGTTAAAATTTGTGTGAAATATTTGGACAACAATGTCCAAATTTTGACATTTAGTCTCTAATTGATTCAACATATTCTTCTTCTGAAACACTTTCTTGATATCCAAAATAGTGTTTTTTCTATCTGCGATGTTGATATGTTCCAATTCTACCCTTCTCTTTGAATTAAACACTTTAATCATGTCTGAGGCTTCTGCTGGTTTCTTCTTTAGTGTTTCCTTTTCTTGTTCAATGAGTGCTTTGCATTTGTTGATTAATTCCTCCTTTTAAAAAATGATCTGTATGGATGGCCATACTTTTTTCATTTCTTGGCTTATCTTAGTACAGATGCTTTCCTTGTCTTGGGCCAAGGTGCCTGCCATTATAAGCTCACTTTCCAATTTCTAGACTTTCTGTGTTAATTTATGAGATTTATACATCTCTTCCATGTGCAGGGTGTCATTTATCATCTTCTGAGATTCTAAGTTTCTGAATTTCTCCAGAAGATTTTCATTCTCCTGTTTCTATAAAGTTAAATCATGCACAAGCTTGGTTGGATCACAAATATTGATGTAGATTCTACTGTTGTTGATGAAGAGCTTGGATCTATACCTGCAACTGCAATAGGCACTACTGAAACTGGAATCATGGCAAGTTGAGTTGATTGTTCTTTCTCCTGAAGAAATACTTCAATTTTTTCTTCCATATTCTTGATCTAAATATTCTACTCAATGATGAGTTTGAGCATCTCCTCTCTATTATGTTCACTTTCCTCTATATCCTTACTCTAGGGATCTTCTATAGAAGGAAACTTTAGCTGCTTTCAAAGAGTTTTCATTTATGCATTCTTCTTCTTAAGAATCTCTTCTACAAATTTACAATCCTTGGGGCCATACCCAATCTTTATTACAATATCTTCTAAATAATTTAGCTTGTTGTATTTGGATAAAGAGAAAAGTTTTTATATATTTAACTGTGATTGTACATTTGAAAATGATGTTCTTAATTTTGTCAATGTCATGGTTGTGTTAGTCATGTTAGGGAAAACCATCTCTTGAGACTGTCTGTACATGTCCATATGGTCTATGCGATGAATCTAATTTGCATCAAATGAGAAAATTGTTTTCTTATAATCAGATGTAGCTTTAAGAAAAGGGATTTGGGATTGTATAAAAGCCATTTGCATCCTTCCCCTTTCACTATCAAAAGTTGTCAACAAGCATTGTTGTGATGTAGAAGTTTTCTTCCAAAACTGACTGTAAACATTAGCCTTCAAGGATTCATTCTTTTGTTTGATCTATAAAAACTTAGAGAAAATGTTCTAATCATCTTGTTCACTGGTTCCAACTGATTGAATGATCTCCATGGGATCTTGAGAAGCTGAATAAGATGATGGAGTATTAGGAACACTTCCCTCTGCTAGTGTAGATACTTCTACATCTCCCAAGTCAATGAACTCTGGTTCTTTTTGGCTCTGCTTTGTAGAAATAGTAAAATTAGTCTTCTGCTTATTTTGCTGAATTGGGAATTCTTTGGAAATGTTTGCAGAAGCTGATGATTCCTCTCTAGGAATTTTCTGTTGCTTGTCTTGGGAAATTGGAGTCTACAGAGTGGATGTAGAAAGAGTATGATCCTCTACTTCCTATAATTTATTTTCTACCCATTGATCTTGGTTCATAAACTTCTCAATCTCAGGCCTAGATGTATGATTGTATAGATTTGTCTTCAGCTCAACCCTTAAGTTTGAAATGATGCTGAAAGAATCATAATACCAAGTGAATCTTGGCTAAAAATTCATCCTCTTGGGGATGGCATCTATTTCAATCCCTTATGATCTAGTATTACATATGAAAGAGCCTATTTTAGACTTGATATTGAACTTCTATTTTCTCTTACTTGAAACAAAGTGAAATTCATGCATGTTAATCCTTTTTATAATATATCCCAAAGAGAAAATCCTCATTGGAACATATTTTGGCAGTTTATAAGGTTCTAGTTCACATCCATATAATCAAATCTCTTTGTAACTCTGGTCCACATACCAATCTCCAGTTTTAACCTAATCAATTAAGTGAAGTATTATTTTTATGTCTTGCCCAATTCTAGGCTCATTCTGGCTTCTTATAAGTTGGGCAACTGTATGGATAAATGAATCAATGAAATTTGTGAAAGAAAACTCTTTTGAGATAGATTTGACCAACTGAGTCCAGTGAATAACTGACTAATTTACAACCTAATCATCCTGCTTGTGCAATGTGATTGACAATGAATTCCACTGTTGAAACAAAAACATATGAATAAGTACAGAAGTGTACTTAAGCATTCCTTGTGTTGTTAATTTCATCATTTGTTCATGCATATTATCAAGCAAGAATTGGTTTTAATTTTACATGAATGCAAGTTAATTGTCTTTAGATAAAATGGAGAAGTAACGAATAATAGCCTCGTCCACTATCCTGACATTTCGATAGCCTAATAAACAATAAATTAAGGAAATGATATGTATAGTAGGTTTAGGGAACATGGAGGATGGGTAAGGAGGGTTATTCTTTGGAAGTTCAGCGTCATCAGGAAGGAATGTTTCAAATATTTTTGCTCTCTTGGGAAAGGTAAGCTTATGGTATAAATCCATGAGAGCAACTTGGGAGAAAATGCTAAGGGAATCACTCCATGGGATTAGAAGCAACTCATTAATTGTCTATAGAGTGATAGAAATTAGAATGTTTCCATTTTAAGCTACCACTACCCTTTTAATGGGATCATACCTATCTTGACACCAGGTGAATAGGTCAAGGAATTCATTAGTCTGAGGGAATGAATATAGAGGTAATAAGGACTCCCAGAGTTTGACATCATCTTGATTATCCAAATACTTCTATTTTAGTAATACGTGCAATTCATAGAGCTTGAATATGTACTCTGTGTTTATGATTTGGAAGTATTTATTGGCCAAAGGGATATGGTTAAGATTGACTGGGGCAGACATAAAAGGGGTTTCTTCAACAACTGATTTTCGAGATTTTCCTTTATGATCCATTTTACCTGCAGAGGAAAAGGGAAAGGGAAATGTGTATGTTATTCTGATTATAGATGAAGGGGCAGTCTCTGCAAATGAAATTATGTCTGACAGAGCAACAAATGGCAGAGCTATTAACGCAAATATGTCTTTGTAAAACCTGCAATTCGAAAGCGATAGTAAATGAATCAAAGGTAGTGCAAGGAAAGGGCTTTGTTTATTTGTAATGTGATTGAATTAACATTATGGGATGAATGTTAGAGAAACATGACCATGGAGGATAATGGTAATGGAGCGGTGGCAGTGAAATCAGGTGAACAACGGTAATGGAGCGGGTGTAACGGGACAGAAAATGACAATGCTAGGGGAGTGGAGCATAGAAAGATTTTACTGGTGGCAGAAGTTGATTCGAAACTAGGAAATGGTCGTGGAGGAAAATTCAACTCACCATTGGTGGAAGTCAAACACATTGTTGGGAGTAAGGCTGATTTCGGAGGGGGTAGGCGACGGTAAGTGGTTTTGAGCGGGGGCGGGTGTGAAATGTTGTGAGAGTGACATGTAGATAAGGGGCCTGCGATTAGAAAACAACTTTTGGGACCCCCCTACCCGACGTTAACAAGAAATGGGCAAGGGGTGTTTGAAAAGGATTTCCTGCCATTGATCTGGGCGAGGAAGAGATCTACTATTGAAAGTTGCTCGATCATTGCGGACTTTGGATAAAATGAAATATGTGCTTTATTACAAAATAATTAACCGCTTAATGAAAGCGACTAACATTAAATTAACTTAATTTAACTCCTAATTTCATTTTGGCACATTTAAACAAACTGCCATTACTTTTCTTTTATTTTTTTATTTAAAATAAGAAATTTATTTATTTTATTTTTTTGAAACTATGCCTAGCATTTTCAGTCTTTTGCCTTCAGTTTTTAGAGCATCTAATCCTATCATTTTCTAATATGAATAATTTATTTTTTCTTTTTTTTGTAAATAAGAGTAATTCTATTAAGAAATCATATAGTAAAAAATGAAGTTACAGTCCATAGAAACTAGAAAGCGGAGAAGACAGAAGTGATAAACTATCAACCTTGGTCCCATTGAGTAACTAGGAAATAAGAAAAAAGGACCAAGAAGTGTAACAAGGAAACAAAATGAGATAGACACTCGAATCTACCCAGAATGGGTTGAATCCTCCATACGACATTTTTTTCCTTTCTTATTGTTAACTTTGACCCAGTCAACTTGGTGTGAATGGGCTAGAACCACTTGAAGATTTTTGTTGACAGTGGGGAGGATCTCCTTATCCGAATCAGAGGAGGAGGACTCATGAGTTTGTTTCTGTTTATTCGAATAAAAAGTGGGTGCCTTAGGGCCAATCGAGGGTATTTCCTCCATCTGCTTTGCGGCCTCCACTTCTACATCGATCTCCTCCTTATCCGACCTAAAGGATTCAACGTCATCCATGGGGGGTGGATGACATGGTTTCCATATTTTAGATTTAGATTTATGATTTATTTTCTTCTTTTGGGTGAGGAACGTGGTGCAAGAGTTCTGAAGGTGCCCTGTTTGATGGCAGTGGTGGCAACGGAAGGCAGTGTTCTCAGACTCTAGGGTCTGTGTCCATAGGAAATCACCAATTTTGAGATTTATTTGTTTGGGAAGACCTTTAATTATGTGTATTTCAGCACATATTCTACCATAAGTGTATATTATTTTCTCCCCCCTAGAGGGATTCGTTGCCAAAAATGGCCTAGGTTGTTTCCAATTCCTTGGAAGACAGAGAAGTGTCATAAATGCATAGGTAAGTTTGAAAGCTTGACCCAAATAGGAAGCTATGTAATGAATACCATAGAGGGATCGAAGTCTGGGAACCAGGGAGTGAGGAATAACCATGTTGTTCCCCAAAACCATGGACCCCTAGTTAAGGATTTTTGATAATATTCGCTGAAAGCAAACATAACTATGAAGAAATACTTCGAGAAGAAGATAACCTTTTTGTTGTTGATCCAAGTGGAGTGAATTCATTGGTAGAGATATAATGTGCGAGGCCAAAGTCCATTAAACCGGCAGATGATGGCGGATTATGCATATATTTGAAGCTGGTCTTCAAGAGTTGGATGGGAGAATCTATGGAGGGGACTTTCTCCAGTTTATCAACAGAAAAAGGCTTGGGAGCCTCAGAGAGTTGAGCATCTTTCTTGGGAGGCTATGCATGGTCAACATCCTTGTAAGATAAATCTGGAGCAGAATATGGTTGATTGGCTGCTCCCCCTCGTAGATGAAGGGTTAAAACAACAGAAGCATCTCTTTCAATATTATAAAATGAGAGGGGAAGAAAATATTTTAGTTGTTTACGTCCATATAGAAATCTCTAAAGAGCTGAGGGAATCTCGAGCCTCTATTCAAGGGCATGTGAGAGGTTTTGCACCAGATCCGTTGAGCGCACCCAATGAAGCATGGATTTTCCTGAGAGCAGCGAGATCTAAATCTGATAAAAAGGGGATGAGGGATCTAGGAAACCCTAGCTACCAGAGTGCATCTTAGAGGTGAGATTGAAGATCCTGGTTGGCTCACTGTAGTCCGAGGCAACCTCTTTTCTATTTTTTTTCCCCTAGTGTAGAGGCTGCTCTGCCAAGTATGATCCGAGGTAGCGCATTGGATCAATGAACTGTTGGAGTGCAGGGGCATGCTAGAAAAATTGTTGCCTTGCTCGATGTTAGAAATTATGTAGGGGTTCTTGGCATCCTTCGAGATTCCATCGGGATAGGGGGTTATCCCCATCTGATTTGCATGGCTACTGAAGACTTGCACACCAATAGAATTCGTTACCGTATCTGCTTTAGAGATTGCGGAGCATGCATTGATTCCAATCCATGATTTCTTCACAGTTTCGTTTGTGTAGCTGTGCTCGACGCTTGGCCTGAGATGAGTCAGGGGCGTTCTTGACCTCTAGACTCCATGATCCGTAGGGACGAGTGACGACTTGACGACGGTGGTGGAGTCATGAGAGGCGCATTCGAAGAAGTTAGGCTTCATCTTTTCCGCTCTATATAGCAACTTTGAATAATTTATTTTTTCATGAGTCCTAACATTTTTTATTTTTTGATCTATTCATATCAAAATTAACATTTTTTAATTTTTTAATTTTCTTCTACTATGTCTAACTTATCGAAACCAAAAATGTTACAACATCGACTCCAGCTGGGGACTACTTCCTCATGTAGAATGTAGAGAACTAGAAGATCCAAGTCACCTTCTCCTTTGGCTAATGGGGTCTTTTTTGAGAGAAAAAACATACTTAAAAATAAAACAAACCAATATTTTTACAATGATGAAAGTGTGAATAACTTCTTTTGCATTTTCAGTACTGGATGTAGTGCTTCAGGTATCTTCCATTGACTAGCAATGAAGAAAATTGTCTTTTCAAGTTTTGCAAGATGAAAGTATTTTTACCCTTATTTTTTCAATACTAAAAGGTCCAAACCAAAGGTTGTCAAATTTTCGATGTTTTCCTCTTTCTTCCATCCTAGCATCCCATCTCAATACCAAATCTACTTCCCTAAAATATCTTTCTCTAGCTTTTCTATCAAAAATACACTTCATTTTGTTTCGGTATTTCCTAAGCTTGTATTGAATTTCATCCCTATTTTCATTTAGTTCAATGATAGGATTGATTCTCCTAGAAAAATCATTAGGTTCTTCATTAACATCTTGTAAAAACATCAAAACAGGGAAAGCTAGATTTGTAGGAAAATTTTCTTCTTTACCATAAACCAACTGAAATGGAGATTTGCCTGTAGATATTTTTGGAGATATTCTGTTAGTCCAAACTTCATAAATGAGGTGTTTTCCCAATTATTCTTTTGATATTATAATTTCTTCTTGATTACTTTAGCCAAACTCTTGTTTGATCACTATGCTAGACCATTTCCCTATGGATAGTAAGGAGTAGAATAATGCAACAGAATTTGATACTCTTGATAGAATTAAATCATTTCACACTGCTAAATGTTGTTTCATTATCAGTTACTATTTTCTGAGGACATCCACACCTAGATGGAATGTTTTTTTCAATGAAATTGATGACTACAGTATCTATGGAATTTACAACTAGAATGGCCTCTACCCATTTGGTGAAGTAATCGGTTGCAGTTAGTATCCATCTATGCTAGTTGTTTGATGCTTGATGAATTTCCCCTATAAAATCCAATCCCCACTGTAAGAAAGGTGCTGAAACTAATACTGGAACCAAATGGAGTGCTTCTAGTTTTAGATTTCCAACAAACATTTGACATGGATTATAGCTCCTAACCTTTCTCCTACTTGTGCAAACATAGTAGGCCAATAGAATCCTGCTCTCAATATTTTATATGTTGTATCTTTCCAGGCATAATGTCCACCACATATACCTACATGAAATTTTTCAATAATTCCTTTTTTTTCACTTTATTTCAAGAAAAGAAAAAGGATATTTAGTGGATCCTTCGAGTATAAATTTTCATTGATGATGCAGTAATTTACAACCTTTAACTTTACTTTCTTACATTGATTCCTTGAAAATTGACTATGACACTCAAAGTTAATAAGAAAATGTATAGTATCAAAATACCATTCTGACAACAATAATTTCTCCTCAATATGAATAGGGACTGATTGCTTTGAAGATGAAGTTTCTTATATATTCTTCCCTTCTGAATCTTGGGAAGGTTCTTTTGGATTCTTCCCTTCTGTATTTAGAGAAGGTTCTTGTGGATTCTCCCCTTGAGAGTTTGGAGAAGGTTCTTGTGGATTCTTCTCTTAAATTTCAAAAAAAAAAATTATCCCCAAAACTTTACAATTAGATTCAGCTAAAATTTTAGCCAAACCTTGACCTTTTACCAATTTTGTAGTTTTGATAACTAATATCAAATTCAAGAATTTAGGTAATCCATCTTCCTCGTCTCCCATCAGTGTCTGGTTGATTTAGGACATTTTTACAGCACTACTGGGAACATAAGCAGTAATGATTGAGTGAATGACATAAATTATGAAGGACTTTAAATCTTGGACTAGGGAATAAGCCTATTTTCCAATAATGTCAACTTAAGTTCTGCGTCTCTCATGAATTTACTGAAAAAGGCTATAGGTTAATCATCAACATCTTCATTCTTTTTCAGAAGGAAAACAACTAAAATGGTTTCAGAGGCAAAGGAAAAAATGCTATAGGGTTCAGAATAATTAGGGCTAACTAAAGTTGGGGCTTCAGAGATGGCCTTTTTAATCTGATCAAAAGCATATCTAGCTCATATGGTCCACTTAAAATCATGATTCTTCTTTAACATATCAGTGATATCCTTAACTATTTCAACATAGTTTGGAATGAATCTCCTCAAGAATTTAATCTTTCCAAGAAAATCTTGGACCTCCTTCTTGTTCCTTGGCAATGAAAGTGCTTGTATAGTTGAAACCATTTTAGGATCAATTACCACTCCTTCCTTAGAAATGATGTGGTTGAATTTTTTTTCCCTCTAATATCAAACAAATAATTCTTGGGATTGAGTGATATCCTGAATTGTCTACACCTATCAAAAACTTTCATCAAGTGTTTTAAATGTTTCTAATCTGAGTTAGAAAAATCAGTAACGTAATGAAGATATATAACAACAATTTTTTTTTGTCTTACCCACAAAAGCTAAGTCCATATCTCTTTGAAATTTTTATCCATCATTTTTTAATAAAAATGGAATACTAGCATTCTTACATGTACCCCAAGGAGTGGTAACAACAACCTTCTCTCTATCTTCTAGACTCACCATTATCTAGTTATATCCAAAGAAACCATCAAGCATTGAAATTCTATTTGCACCTGAAAATTTTTGAAGCAACTGATCCATTTTGGGTAATGGGTAGTTGTCTTTCAAGCTTGACTTGTTTAAGTTCCTAAAGCCTACACAAAGTGTGATTTCCCCATTATTTTTTCTAACAGGAACTAAATTAGCTACCAAATCTGAGAATCTTAATGGAACTATTATTTGAACATCAAGTAACTTCTTAAGTTCTTTCTCTATTGTAGGGAGAAATACTGGATTTATTCTCCTTAATTTTTATTTATAGGGTTTTGCTTCAAGTTTTAATGGAATTTTATGCTCAATGAGAGATGTATCATAAGTTTTTAATTTAGCATAAGACTAAGAAAAAACATCCTTGTAAGCTTTAAGAAGTTTCATATATTCAGTTTTTACTTCCTGAGGTAGAGATGTACAAATTTTAATGTTCTTGATATCTTTAGGCATTCCAAGATTAGATTCTTCAATATCCTCTTCAGGTGAATTTGATAGTGGATTCTTGGGAACATAATTTTGGTCAAATCACTTTTCTAGAGGTACTAGACCTCTGGGAATAAATTTTTTTGACAATTGAATGATATTATGGTCAGCCATTTTTGAATTTAAATCAGAAGTTTCATTTTCTTTATTAAGTTCGTTCATATATGGCCGATCTTCTTCAATTTGAAAAACAAAGAATTCATCAATAACCCGTAGAAAAGATTTTAGATTTTCATCATCTTCAAATATTTGCTAGTATTTAAGATTTTTAGGAATAGATGGCCTATATTTTACTTGAATTTGATATTGCAATTGCATTTGATCTTGAATTTTAAATGAACTAGATGAAACAGCTAGGGAGTTTGCATGAATATTCATATTTCTAGGGATAGATGTAATATTAAATGCATGATTTTTTTTTTCCAATGAATCCCAAACCTCATTGTTGTAAGACCTAAGTTTAGGATTATTTTTTTGGAAAATATTCCCAAATTTTCTAACTATGAGTTTTGAGTCACTGAAAACACTTAGATTATGCACTTTAAGACTTCTAGCTAGCTTTAAACCTAGAAGAAAGGCTTCATACCCTGCCACGTTATTAGTAACATCAAAATCAAGTTTGTAGGATTGTGTTATGTTTTCTTTCTATGGTGAAATTAAAACAACACCAGCTCCAGCTCCATATTTTGAACAAGACCCATCAAAATAGAGTTTCCAAATATCAGTATTAACAGTTTTTGGGGTTTCTAAAACATCTTCAATTTTAAGTTGAGAATTCTGCAAATTATTTTAAGATAATTGGAAACAACCAAAATCTTGGTCAATTGCATATATAGGATGTTTTCTAGATTGATCTGGTTTGCAAACAATATGAATGAATCTGACCTCCATATATAACCTAATGTTTTCACCCCATATACAAGAATTGTAGCAAAAGACAAATACATCTAAAGGCTTCCTCCTAACTTAGCACAACAAGATCGTGATAAAATCATTCCAAACTTAGGAGGTATATCACTGACCACAATGTTCAAAACTAAACTTTTCATAGGTGTTTAGGCTAAGATTACCACTAAGTCTTTTATGAGTCCTAGACATGGTACCCTTTTGAAATCAAAGGTATATAGGTCATGGTAAGATCGAGTGATTTCCAAATTTAACTATCCATAATAACCTTTGGCATAAAATTATGTGAAGCTACAAAAACTAACATGCAATTATATAGCAAAGAATCTTATGCTTTCAAAGTAACATAGAAAGGTGGAATTGTTTCACCTATCATGTCAGAGCTTGGACCAAACACTACTGAGGGGCTTTCATCTTATAAGCCGATCACATCCCCTTCAACATCCAAAATTGAGTTTTGAATCCATTTTATAACTTGATTTTTATATCCAGGGTTCTTTGAAAGTTTTGAAAATGGGATGGGAATTTTGACTCTCTCTAATTCCTTTTCAACATTAAAAGAAGTTAAAATAGTTTTATCAATTGAAGTGGTATCAATTGGCTGATTTAAAGGTTATATGGTTGTTGTTTGAGTTTCAGCAGGTTTTATCCGGGGTTCAATTATAATAGGAATTTTGGGAGGCCTACCAGGACCTGCCCTTGGTCTTAAATCATACCTCTTATTTTTTTTTGCAATTAAGAATTCAGAGAAGGCTTGATATTTAGACACTTGATAATTTTCTTTATCCTCTTGGGATGTTTTATTTTGAGGGATAGGGACAATAATAGTTTGGACAGATTTATTGTCAAGATTGTTAATATCTTCAATGATCAGGAGTGTACTATCATCTGGTTATTGATCATCAAGAAATAGAGGAGGTGGAATATTTTGATCATTACTAGGTGTTTGAAGAATTTGAAGCCGAGAAGCTTTCTTAAATTGAGCTTGAGTTTGAGTTTGGGGTCTAGAAACAATTTTCTTAACTGTTCTAGGTTGAGTTTCAATTTTATAAATCCTATTAGAAATGTTCCTAAGTAATGAATTTATCCCATATATATTTTGATCTTTTTTTTTGTATTTGGAAGAAGAAGAATCTTATAATTAGCTTTCATTTTCCTCTAAGCCTTTTCAGCTTTGGCTTTAATCTTAGCTGAAGTATATATATTAGTTTCAACTTCAATGGAATTAGTTTTAATATATTCTAAAGTATGATATGTTCTCTCCATTAGCATGACTGGAAAATCATCTTCAAAGACTTTGGAAAACCTAACCTTTGCTGCTGCTACTAATGGTTTACAATCAACAAACATTTTGTGATAGAGTTTGTTAAATATATTAATAAATTCAAATATTGATTCACCATAGTTTCTCTTGAGTTCTTCAAATTATGTTAGAAAATAAACATGATCCTTTTTAACACCCCATTGATTCTTAAATATAGTTTTCAATTCTTCGCAACTTCGAATAGATTGTGCCCTCTATTGTCTAAACCATATCCTAACATTTCCTTCTAAATATTGAACAAACAATCTCATATATACATTTCAATGTTCGATATTCATATTTCCAACAAAGTCTAAGAGTGCTACTAAATGATCTTCAGTAGATAAATCTGTTTCCCCATTATACCTTTGAAGATGTTTCAAGTATCCATCAAGAAAATTGTTTAATATGTTTTGAAGTTGTAAAGCAACATATCTTGCTTGAACAATAGGCTAAAAACTAGCCATGCCTTGTGATGAAGATGAAGAGGATTCTGAGGTGGTGGTTGTAGAAGATGAAGTTGTATAATATGGAGGTGAAGATGGAGGGGTAAAAGACGGTTGTGGAAGAAGTAAAGTTGAAAATCTGCTAAAATATTTCTAAGGTTTTCAAATGGCCAACTTTTGGACCTTTTTTTCTCCTTCTTTATGTTCAAACAAATGATTTGAATATAAGGATAAAAGATCTTCTAGTTTAGTAGAAGTAGATGGAAAATAATAAGAGGTTGGAGAAATGAAATCAGTAGGTTTGAATTCAGTTAAGTGGAAATCCAATTCCTATTCTGATATGGGAGATTCAGAAGGTACTTCAGCTACTTGATATGATTCTAATGAATGAACCAACATAGAATATTGTAAATCAACTCCTTTAGAGATTATTTCATGTACCATAGGTGGTAGATCTTTTGAATTTAAAGGAATGGGTCCAGATCTAAAAGGATTAGGGACTAGGGTGGCCTCTGGTTGAGGAGGAATAGAAGAATAAGGGGTTTGAA
The DNA here is from genome assembly GCA_034641835.2 of Pinus albicaulis. Lineage (NCBI taxonomy): Eukaryota > Viridiplantae > Streptophyta > Pinopsida > Pinales > Pinaceae > Pinus > Pinus albicaulis. Next base: position 776,578,172 of record CM076584.1, on the reverse strand, counting down.
GTCTTCTACTTGAAGAGGATAGTATTACCATTCACTCTGGATCTGGAAAAGGTAAAACAATTTCATAATCAGTGTGAGACGTGGTATTTCCTGAAGGAGCCAGCTTTGGGTTCTATGAAGTTTCCAGGTGAACTATTTTAACCTTACTAGACATTTATCACCTTTAAAGGAATATGAATATCCTTTTCTTAGGGAAAATGGGTCAAATTTTGTATCCCTGACAATGACACGAGTCTGATGCTATCCTTTGAGATAATTCTAGGTCAATTAACTTATGCCAGAGCATCTTAAATATATATATTTTTTTAAATGGGTTTTTGGATGACCAATGTATTAAGAAAATATAAAAAGATGTTTTAAACTTTTGATAGCATTAAATATTAACAAAATGGTTGTTTCTTTACACTTCAAAATAGTGATTTAATTTTTTATATGTGAAGGCAAAAACTATGAGAAAACATGATCAGTTAAATATTCAGATTGAATGTTTAATTTATCATAAGTATGAAAGAATATCAAACAATGTTTAACAAATTAACAAAATATATTTAACATTATGAATATTATTGAAAATTAATTGATATAGAGGGACTTATATAAACAGATAGTTCAATAAGTCAATTTCTAAAATGGATTATAGCTTCAGAGGATTTAAGATAAACTGAAACACAACTTTCTCTTACCTACGTATATTCATAAAAATAAAATATATTAAAAAAAAATAGTGAAATGAATACTAAAAAAACTTACAAGGAGACAAATTGATTGAAATAAATCCATAATCCTTTTACTAATCATCAATGATAAAAAATCTCATACATTTGTACTTACAAATTCTCATCCAAGGGTGCAACTCTTAATAACTCGAATGGAGAGTTATTTACACTAAATTCTATCACTTAGAAGTATCTAAAATTATTACAAAAATAACATCAAATAATAGGAATATGAAAACTGATGAGTGCTCTGTCACTGTCTTTGAGGAAACAATTGATGATGTGGCCCCAAAAAGTGTTGCTTTTCTGGCATGATGTTAGAGACAAAAGTTACTCGATGGTTTGACAGAAGTGATCCCATCTATCCTGACTTGGTATATCCAGATTTAATAATCTCCTGAAAACTTCATCTACTTCAATGTATCTCTCAAAGGTAGGTTTGTTGATGAAGAAATGTTTGATTTCATGTTTAATTATCAAATAAAAATCTAAAGCTTCTAGCAAAGCTTTTCCTGTCATATGACCTTTGATTCCTACAAAATTGGCTTTGTCAATGGCTATTGTGTAGATATTTTTGCAGTACTCCTCCAAGTTGAACAATTTTCCACTAGGAGCTACTAATCCAAGCAATCCCCTCTGATTTAGAACGTTAAAATTGGTGTGAAATATTTGGACAACAATGTCCAAATTTTGACATTTAGTCTCTAATTGATTCAACAGATTATTTTTCTACAACACTTTCTTGATCTCCAAAATAGTGGTTGTTCTATCTGTGATGTTGATATGTTCCAATTCTGCCATGCTCTTTGAATTCAACACTTTTATCATGTCTAAGGCTTCTATTGGTTTTTTCTTTAGTGCTGCCTTTTATTATTTAATGATTTATTTGCATTTTTTGATTAATTCCTCTTGTTCAAAAATGATCTGTATGGATGGCCATACTTCTGTCATTGCTTGTGTTGTGAAACCAGCTCCAAAAATAGAAGAAAAGAGATATAAACGCCTTAGAAATGAGCCACTTCGAGGGGGAAACCTCCAATTCATTACATAGATGAACAATTCTTGGATGATTCAATTTACAAAACCTCCTTTCTATATATAGGAGTCCATGGGGCCATAATGTAATCCTAGTGGGCCACAATGTAATCCTAGCTGACCTAACAATAATAATGTAAGGGCACAATAATAATAATATGGGGGTTACAAGGGTACAATGATAACAATAAGGGGGCTACACTAACAAAAATAAGGGTACACACTAGTATTATAGGGACCTAACATGCCCTCTCCTTGAACAAGTATTGTCCTCAAAAAACGGTTATTTCTTGATGTACATGTAAATTCTCCTTGTCTTGCTGTGGGAATCTTCTACAGGAAATTTCTTCCACTTGCTGAGATACTCTGAAATTGATCTTACATGTCGAGTTCTTGTTTCTATGACTACTTCAGAAATTATTTTGATGTGATGTTGATCTTCCTGTTGTTTCATTAGATTCTGCACCAAAGATAGGTTATCCTTTGAGATTTGGAGAACTTGTTGTTGATTCTCGATGTGATCTTCCACTAATTTATCATCCATATTAGATATTATTTGATCCTTCAAACCATCCAAATTAGCCTTCATTTATGCTTTTAAACCTTCTATGTCATCTTCAGTTGCTCTTCATAATATCGAAATTTGTTGCACTTGGTACCGTAATTTTGATATCTCATACTGCAATTCTTCCTCTTCATGCATCATAGTATAGATTTTTGGGGGCTTAATGGGTATGGAATTATTTTTTGGAGGCATTGTAGAACCCAATATGATAAAATTTCTAAAATATTCCCTTGGAATCACTTCAAACTACTTTTTCTAACAAACGTTATGCAATTTTAAAAACCAAATACACACCTTTTTCTTGATTTTGAGGAGCTCGATATTGAAATTGGATTCTCTATGATTGTGGCTCTTCAATATCTAAAATTTGGCACTGAGGTAGATTTATAAATTATCTTTCAAATTCCACAGGTCTGACTTGATTTTGATTCTCCAAGGAAAATTTATGTCCAATCTCCCACAATGACCTAATTATGGACTGGTTCAGTAGAGCGAACTTGTACGACTTGCCACATGTCATTGTTTCATCTTTTAGCTCTGAAATTGATAGCGAAGAAACTACATTCCGTGTACTTATGACCACTTCTTACGACACTCCAATCTGATGCTCAGAGAGAGAGTTATGAGGAGTTTCCCACGATCACTTCTTTGAGATGAATTTCGGGAGCCTGAAAAAGAACTACCTTCCACAGATCATATCTCCGAAAATATTGCGAACCAAGCTCTGAAATTTTGTGACGAGTTTCCTTAGGATTTCAACTTCGTGCTCTAAAAATTACAGATTCTGAACCTTCATAGAAAATAATTTCTAGTGAAAATTCCACGATGACCTGTTTAGATTAAATTGAGGAGCCTACAAAATGACCTAACGTCCACAGATCGTATATCCGAAAATGATGCAAACCAAGCTCTGAAATTTTGCGAGGATGTTCCTCAGGATTTCGGCTTCGCACCATAAAAATTTCAGCTTCTGAAACTTCGTAGAAAACAAATTATAGAAAAAATGCCACGATGACCTGTTTGGAATAGAGAAACCCTAGAATCCAAAGCTTTGATACCAAATGTTGTGAAACTAGCTCCAAAAATAGAAGAAAAGAGATATAAAGGCCTTAGAAATAGGCCACTTCGAGGGGGAAACCTCCAATACATTACATAAATGAAAAATTATTAGATGATACAAATGACCAAAACCTCGTTCTATATATAGGAGTCCACATGGAAGCTGATATAATTGTGGTGGGGGCTAATGTAATCCAGGGCAAATATCAATAATAATGTAAGGCACAATAAATACAATATGCAGAGACAAACTTGTTACTTTCCTATGCAATAGGTGTCTGCAAAATGATTGACATCATTGAGCTATGTAATATATTCATACTATAATTAAAGATTTTCATATTGTAAAAAATTAAAAAAAATTCAAAATGTAAAGAGGAATACCTAAAAGAAAAATCAAAGCGTGAAAAGAATAAAATGGCCAAAAAAAGTGAAAGAAAATGAACCCCACCAAAAGAAAGGCCAAGGAAAGTGTGCAATCCTAAATTACACTACCTTTTTGCTCTTATATAATAAACAAATTGTGTGCAACTTGTATTTTATGCCACAATTTATGAACAGTCAAACAGTTTAAGCTTGGCTAGTTCATCTTTCAATTTTATGTTTTAGAGATAAGTGAAATGCGGCCCCATTGCTTGTCTTGAGATAAGTAGATAGGTAGAGTAAATAAAAGGAGCTCAACAGCTTAATCTGAGCCCTTGGATGTAATAAGGTTAGACTCAGATAGATTTCTACATGTAAAAGAAAAGAAAGTGTGATAAGGGTTTGCCAGTATAAGTGCACCCTAATAAAGAAGAAAAAATGGTAGGTTAAAGTAGGTAGGGTAGGTAGATGATGTTGCAGAATTACATGTGATGGATAATGACTCTAAATGTGTTAATCTTTACTTTCATCACAAGTGCAAAGTAGACATTACACTGAAGGAATTTCAAGAAAAACAAGGTCAAATGATTAATTTCCCACGTACGTCATCCGCTCGAATAAAAAAACCCCCGCCAACCTTGAATTTGTTAATAAAAGAAACAAAACATCATTTTCCTTATTCTGTGCTACGACCAGTGTTCCCATGCAAAGAACGTCAAAGTCAATTTTTCAAAATTTGCAACCACCACCTTGCTAAGAAATTTGCAGCCGTACTAGTCCAGAACCTGTCAACCATTTCCTGCACCTGTTTTCGCACCATTCATAGGTATTTATCCAATTTCTGCAGAAACCCTGCAAGTCTTGGTTTTATACTCCAATTCCACATAAAACAATTAAAATATAGTATAATTCAGTCTTTTTTTTTTTACTACATAAGTTCCCAGACTTGTAAATTTGCCCATTTTCCACTGAAAACCCAAATTCGTTTCTGAATCCACAAGAACCAGGAATGGAAACCCCTGTGGCTTTGACTGTTGCACCCCTGAATGCTCCCCACAAAGATTTAGACTATCTGCCTCTAGCGGATAGGGACTTCCAGATAAAAGACCTCACCTTTAGTGAAAATCCCCTGAAAATATTTTTCAAATGCAGAGATAATTACCTGAATGGCTCTGATATTTCTGGACTATGGGAATCCAATCTTCCTATGTATTTTATACCCTCAGTTCATGTCTTTCCTAAAATAATTTATCACTGCCATGCCAATTATGACCCTAATCAACGGGCAGTTATGTCCCCAAGTCAAACCATTCTTTTTCCAATAACTGCTCAATCCATCAATGAAATGTTACAATTTCATCTCGGTCAAGCCCTGAATCCTCTTTCCATGGGAGATTTACTTGAAAAATCTACAAAATTATCCCAAGAAGAACTGAATCGTCTTTGTCAAACTTTCATGCTACAAGAACATCAACCCAAAAGCCTCCCCTCCTTATGGACATACCTTTTTCACAGAGATGGGCAGAATTATAGTGGATATGATATCTTTAATAATGGGATTCAACACTAGTGAGTACGTTGATGAAATAACCCTAGTGTTGTTATCAATTTTGACTCTTGGACAGCCCCCTACTGTCAAATATGAATTTTCCTCTTACATTGCTGACAAGATTCATGACCAGTTCATGAGATTAGAAGATGAAAGAGTTTTCAAATACTCCACTTTTATATACCATCTTATGATCTATTATCAATCAGATAATTTCCCCTTCCCTGTCATGAAACTTGACACCAAGGAAAATCCAAGGTCTGTAATTTTCTGGTCTGCAGTCTTCCATAGTTCCTTTGAGTCCCCGTACTCATACAATGAATTCATTGACCTATTTGTTCACCCAGCAACCACCTTATTAACAGGATTTTCCCCACCTAGGATTAATAGTGATATGAAGAAAATCCTCCAGCTCTCCAAGCAATACAGGATAAGTGATTGGTACCTATACAAAAACCATATAGAAATCAGGATATATGGATGTGAGCTCTGCCCTTTCAAGCTACCAAAGTATGTTCCAATGAGGCTTTTTTCCTTGGAATATTTCAGGAAAATGATAAATTCAGACCTGGTCCATTTTTATAATGCTAAGAAGAAAGCTCAGCTTAGAATCAAGATTCAGTTAGGCCCTTTTGTCTGTAACAGTAGATATGCATGAAAAGAAGTAGAAAGAATTCTGGAAGATTATCTTAAGTTGCAAAAGAGTTTTCGGTGGGTACCATATGACCCTAACAACTTTATATGTGATAGAAGAATGAAGAACAAATTTTCACCATACATTCACCATAGGATTCCAAAGATTGAAAATTTTGCAAACATTGATGAATGGATGGAAGGGACCCTAGTAGAAAAGGATAGTGAACAGGTCAATGTTGAGAATGTTATGAGAGATCTTGAGAAAATACTTGACCTGAATTATTTTGGGCAGGTACAAAGATCAGAGATTGGTCCCTCCTCTACTAGAACCTCTCAGCAACATTTATAGGAAACCAACACACCAGCAACAACAACATCCAAAGGTAAGGAAAAAGAGACCAGTACATAGGCCACAGAGCAATTCATGATGTCGGAGCAGCCTGAAACTTCCAAGGTGTTGGGGTTCCCATGTTTTGGCTAGGTTGGCAAGACCAAAAGATGATTCAACATAGAACCACTTTCAGACCTTAGGATCTAGCCCTCCTAGGTCCAGAGAGGGATCTCTCTATGATTGTCAAAGTGTATGCCTTTGAAGCTCTAAGTTATGATTTTAGGCTAGTTATAGACTCAGGGTTGTTTGTTTGATTGTTTGTGTTTGGTTGTTGGGAATCAGGAAAGGAAGGTCCAATATAAGACAAGGATGAGCATAGAGGGAATTAGATTAAGACAGATAACTCAGGGAACATCAAGGCCATTGGGCAATGGAGTCAAGAAATTATTTACTTATGTTCAATGTGCAAGCTTTCAGTTGGGCTAGTCATCTAGAGCATTTGGATCTTAAAGATGATATTTGGAATGGGACATTAAGGATTGAAAATGAGAGGAGGAGAACCATCCAATTCTGTCTATAGATCAAGCCAGAGGTAATTTAACTCCAGACCTGCTTGGACAAAATCAGAGGCAATAAGAGGGATCTTGGAAAGGCTTAATTGAGATGGAAAGATCCTAGTGAGGCAGAGATGAAGTTCTAAACCTCCCAGAGTTCTCAACTCATTCAACTAAATCCTAACAAGAACATATAAACATATATTTCATTAATTCATACATCAAAGAGCAGGAAATAACATCCACTACACTGGTTAAATCAATTGAAATCAATATTCAGATACACATGTAAGCAGAAAAAATAAAAGGCTGGGAGAGCAGCAACATAAGGTACCTATCAAGGGTAAATCTTATGCCAAACTTCTGATGCGAGCTAGTAGAGATGGAATGAAATGAAATCAAATGCAGAGATAAGAAAACATCACCAGCTGCTTTAGATCAGGATCCAAAGAAACATGCTTGTCATATTAAAAACAACACCAATCAGGTACATTCATTGCCCACAGCTTGAAAATTCAGTCTGAATACATCTAATCTCAGCCTATCTTACAATATTGCACAGAGAACTTGTCTCAAGAGGAAAATGCTTGCATTTCTCTGATATCTCATCAACAACCCCTACAATAATTTCCTTCTGTATTTTTATAGCAGAGGATAAAGGGAAGATCGACTGAGGAGGTAGGTGAACACTAAATGTTGTATTAAACATCTGAAAGAAAGAGGGCCGAGGCCCATTCTTCTTGTATGCCAAGTATTTAGTCTCTGTCACCCCTTTTATGAAAGAGTGATCTTCTTCAGATATGATTTTGACATGTTTCGGCTGTGGTACTCCTGGTGATTTGAATAAAATAAAATAAACTACTGAGAAGTCTGCCATATCAATGCTCTAGCGGTTTTGAACTGTTGTTAGGGTGGAAATTCCTGCAGGGACATTGTGCATAATAAAAGCTGTATGGGTGCCCTGTACTTGCTGAAGAAAAACATTCTGCTGCTATAGAAAAATCCCTGGAGGTACGGCTTCCCTTGCATTTAATCTCTGAGAGGTCCTCGGGGTCTTCACTCTGATGGCTTTTCCTCTGAAAAACTGGATTGAGCCCTTTAATCCCCATCATAATGCTTTAATTTTGAGCTTGAGGCCTAAATATCTGCGCTTACGTGCCTCGAGGTCACTACTGCCCCATTGATGGCGCGAATCAAGCTTTAATGGTGCGGGACAAGGTTTGTAGAGCTTAAACTCTGTCCTTTAATGGCGAAAGGCTCTACTGATGCAAAAAATTGGCTTATGCATTAATTCCTGTGCATAGAATTCTTTTCCGCTGCATTAAACGCTGTATGATCATGGCGGACCATTAATAACTGATAAACCTGCAAAAACACACAACCTTTCAAGAAAAACCATGGACGGGGTGATGGAGGCAGTGCAGAGGATGAACATGGCCGTGCAGATGATGAACTGAGGGAGAAATCGCGAAGAATGGTGACAAATCGCTCTGGCGGAGGTGGAGGTCTGCGGAGTGAATTTGACTAAGAAAAACATTAGAAAACACGAATTTGGATGGATATATGCAACAGAATGGGCGGATGTATGGGGAATACATGTGGGGTGACGTGGCGTATGGAAGAGACACGTGGACGGATGATGTGGAGGCCTTGGCAACAGCGGAATGGTCAACGGCGGGAAAACGAATCTGGATCGTCAGATCTCGGCAGAGATCGACAGTGGAAATGCGTCAGAGAGCGATAGACCGCGGGCCAGGGGTACGGCGGAGATAGGCTAACTGGTGCGCAGCTCTGACGAATGGTGACCGTTGGATGAGCGATCGAAGATCTAACGGCTGACAGCGATATCGTTCAGCATCCGTGGTCGATCTTTAATGCGCGATGGGCTGGCGGTTTTGCAACAGTGTCGGGGCCATGTGTCAAGAGCTGAGTGGAATCGCTGGCCAATGGAGAAAAACCGCTTGCCGCGCATAAGCGGTGCGATGGAAACCAGCGGGTTTCACATAGTGCGTTGCGGGGTCCACCAGCGGGAAAGGTTCCGGACCGTCGATCTGGCGGGGAAAACGGACGACGATGGCCTGGCATGGAAAATAGGCGGGGAAGACGTGGGCGCTGGAGATTTAAAGACCGCCGTCCGATCAATTGAGATCAACGGCCGACGCTGCGCCCGATAAGGCTCGAGATAAGCGCTTTTTTGCTTTGGTGAGTGGTTACAACACTGGGCTACATGGAGGAACAGGGCGCGGGCTATGGCCGAAAAGGGCTAGGGCCCAATATAAGGTTTAAAGTAGGTATTTAACCTTTTAAAATGCATTTTAAAGCCTTATAATGGTAACGATGGGGAAATATGGGGTGAATTAGGCCATACACGGGACATGGACAATATTTGAGGGGATTTTGGGGATGGTAATGTGGGCCATTTGAGGGAGATAACAACAGAGATAAAACACATGGGGCAGGGCATGGATAGACTTCAAGGATGATGGTTTTTCGGGAAAAGGCATTCCTTTAAGGCTTCAAAAATAATTTATCCCCCGCTTGCTTGTCAAGAATTTCATAGGGGGGCTAACAGTGGCTCCACATGGGGATGGCTTCTTCTTGAAGGCGGCAAGAAACCAAAAATGATCTTTGGAGTAGGCCAGTTGCCTGCTGCTTGACACATCCCTCTCTCTGATCAGCTGCCACAATATGAATATGTTACATCAGCAGAAACATTTTTCCCCATCAAAATACCTACCCAAACTACAGTCCTAGCATTTTCTTCCTTAGGGTGCATTTGAGTTAGCAGACCCTTTTCAGCATTTTATTTTACAATAGAAAATAAACCTATTCTACATCTACCCTTATTACTCCATGAGGCCAGATTAAGCAGTTGGCCTCATATGCTTCTCTACCTAATCTAACATCTACTGGGATTAAAATGTCCAACAGATTTCTTCTCCTACATTCTAAGGCTGGAAATTGAAAAATAGCCAAGCCAGGATTAAACTGTCTGACTTGCTGTGGAGTGAAACAAAACTTTGAAGGCTTGAAATTCGATCTTTTGAAGTATCCTTCTCTGTTTGTGACTCAGATTTTAAGCATATTAGAGTCACCTTTTCTTCTTCATCTTCAGCTCTGGTTTTAGGCATGTTAGAGCTGATTCTTCCTTTTCCTTTGCTGGTCCATATTTTGGGCATGTTAGGACCAGCTGTCTTTCTTTCTTTGGCTCAGGTTTTGATCATATTAGAGCCAATATTTTTCACTTTTCAGAGGTCCATGTTTTGAGCATGTTTGAACCTCTACCTTCTCTATTTTTGGAAACATTTTCTCTGTTTTCTTGAAAGTAAAACTGCAATGGTATGTACAATGGAAATGGAACTGGAAATGAAAATTAGCAGAAGTAGTGTTTGAGCATCCTGCCATTGACAGGACCCCCAAATAGCTCTATACCATCAAGTTATTGTAAGAAAAATGCATTGAGACCCACAGTGGCCTGGATGATGTATGGACCTTGCCACAAACTATCAAACTTTCCATTTTTACCCTTGTCCTCTCTTCTTGAGTCCCACTTCAGAACCTTGTCACCAATTTTGAAATCTGCAGCTTTGGTTCTTTTTCCAAATAGCTTTTTAATGTTCTCCTGAACTTTGACTGCTCTGTTGTAGACCTCCTCTCTTGTTTGCTGAAGTTGAATTGTCTGATTTATTCTTCTTATCATGCTGTCTTCCTCTGTCTGAATCTCTTGGGCAAGCTTAATCGCTGGTACTCCAAGGCTAGTAGGAAAAATTGCTTCTGTTCCATAAACCAGCTGGAATGGTGACATGCCAATAGATTTCTTTGTGGTGAGCCTGTCAGCCCACAAAGCATGTATCAACTTTTTATGCCATGAATTTTTGTTCTCTTCCAGCAGCTTCTTAATGATTATGACCAGGCTTTTGTTAGATGATTCAGCCAATCCATTATCCTGGGGGTAATAGGCAGTTGAATGACCAAGTGCTATTCCGTACCTGTGACAGAAATCAACCATTTTCTTGGATCCGAAGGTAGCAGCATTGTCAGTGATTATTTTCCTGGGAAAGCCAAACCGAGATAGGATGAAGTCTTATAGGAATCTAATGATGACAGAATCAGTGGAATTCCTAGTGGGTATGGCTTCTATCCATTTAGTGAAGTAATCTGTAGCAGTTAGGATCCATTTGTGTTGTCCAGAGGAAGCAGGATGAATTTCTCCCATAAATTCTAGGCCCCATTGCATGAAGGGACCTTCTACAGTGATGGGTTATAACGGGAGGGAAAGAAGCTTTCTTCTACCTTCAAAGATCTGACATTTGTGGCAGGAAAGAATCATTTTATGGACATCATTGAAGAGTGTAGGCCAATAGTAACCAGCCCTGAGAATTTTATTTGTAGTGGCTTTCCAACTCAGGTGGCCTCCACACTCTCTGGCATGAAATTCTTGTTTGATTCCTTCAGCTTCAGTTTCAGACAAACACTTTAACAATAGGCCATTTGGATTTTTCCAATATAGGTTTTCATCCAAAATGCAGTAGTTTCTAGCTTTGAGTTTTATGAATCTGGCCTTAGTTTTGGATAGTTCTGGAGGGCCACTGAGGTTGGTGAGCACATAAAGGATATCAGAGTACCAAGGAGAGTTCTGAAACTTCTCCTCCACAGTGGGGTCGGGCAATCCTTCCTGCTCACCTAGGGCATTTATCATGTTAATGTCAAGGGCCTACAAGTTTGATTCAGCCATTAACTAGGCCAGGCCTTGACCCTTGATCAGCTTGGTGGGTTTTATTTTAAGGTCGTATTCCAAGATTGTAGCAATCCATTTTCCCCTTTTCCCATCAGGGTCCTGGGACAAGATATCCTTAACCACTATATTTGGCACATAAGCAATGGTGTGAGAATGCAGAATGTACACCCTAAAGTATTTTAAGGCCTTTACCAGGGCATAGGCCTGTTTTTCCATAATGTTGTACTTCAAGGGTGCGTCCCTCAAGGCTTTGCTGAAAAAGGCAATTGGCTGTTCATTACCTTCTGCATTTTTCTGCAGCAAAACTGCAGCTATGGTGTGCTCTGAGGCAAACGAAAATATTAGAAAATATTTTGAGAAGTCTGGGCTGATAAGTACCGGGGTCTGTGTGAGTGCAAGTTTTACCGACTCAAAAGATTTCTTGGCTTCAACAGTCCACCTAATTCCTGCACCTTTCTTTAGCATGTCAGTCATTTTCCTAAGGTGCTCAGCAGGATTGGGAATGAATCTCCTAAGGAAATTGATCTTCCCAATGAAGGACTGTAATTCCTTTATGTTCCTAAGGTGTGAGATTTGAAGTATTCCCTCAACTCTTTGAGGGTCTATCCTAATCCCTTTCTCAGATATAATGTGGCCAAGAATTTTACCTTCTTGCAGCCCAAAAACAATTTTCTTAGGATTTAAGGACAGACCGTACCTTCTAGATTTTTCAAAAAAATTTCTCAGATGTTTCAGATGTTCTTCTTCAGTTTTAGAAAAGACAGTCAAGTCATCCAAGTAGATAACTATGAAGTGTCCCATCTCATCTGAGAAAGCTATATCCATCGCTCTCTGGAAGGTAGCTCCAACATTCATCAATCCAAAGGGCATTTTAACGTACATGAAGGTGCCCCAAGGAGTGGTAAAAGCTATTTTGATTTGATCTTCTGGGAGTACAAGAACTTGATCGTATCCTGAAAAACCATCAAGCAGGGAGATTCTCCTAGAGCCCACTACCTTCTGTAGGATATGCTCCATTCTAGGCAAAGGGTAGTTGTCTTTCAGGGAGGCTCTGTTGAGGTTTCTGAAGTCTATGCATAGTCTGATCTCCCCTGTTTTCTTTCTCACAGCCACTAAGTTTGACACCCAATCAAAAAACCTTACAGGGACTATTATGCCTGCACCGTACATCTTTTTAATCTCTTTCTCGACTGCAGGCAATTGTTTTGGATTGATTCTGCGGAGTTTTTGTCTGAAAGGTTTCTGATTTTCCTTCAAGGGTATCTTGTGTTGTATGATATTGGTGTAATAGGCCTTTAAGTCTTCATAGCTCCATGCAAACACATCCACGAATTCCCTAAACAGGTCAATGTATTTCTGCTTCATGTTTGCAAGTATAGACTTAGCCAGCTTAATCATTTTAGGCTTATCTTCAGTGCCTATGTTGTATTCTTCTACATCTGAGTCTGCATGTTCTATAGTGGGATTTTTTGCTACGTCATCAAAGTCAAAAAGGTCCTCTAGGGGTGCTAGGCCTCTGGGTATATTCTTGTCTTTGGCCTGCAGCACTTCTACTTCTTCACTATCTGTGTTTTCACATTTTTCGGTTGGATTTCCAGTTTCTTCAGAAAAGGTGTTTATTTCTATGCTACAGGGTGTTTCTTGTTCATCTGGGGGATCCTCACTTGGGTAGCTGTCGTCAGATTTTGAGTCAGAATTAGAAAATTCAAACTCATTTCTGCCCACCAGGAAATCTTCAATCTGTTTGTCTCCTTCAAAGACCTGCGAATATTTTTCATTGTCTGGCACTGCAAGTCTGAACTTGGTCTGAATGATTATTTGTTGGTCAGGGGGAGTCTTAGGATATGAAATAGCTAGGCAAGCTAATCCATTTGCAATGAAATTTTGACTCCTGGGAACAAACACTAATTCATATTCTATGAAAGTTTTCAATATATCCATGGCATCGTTCCTATATGCTCTTAATCGAGGATGTTTTGATGCGTATTCACCATTCACTTGTTTGACAACTAACTCAGAGTCTCCTAGCACAGTTACCCTATGGGCTCCTAATTTTTTCAACAGATTTAAGCCCAGGATAAGAGCCTCATACTCTGCAATGTTACTTGTGCATTTGAAGTGCAGATTGACAGTGTGGCTCTCTGCATGGTCATTTTCTGTGTTATGTAGCCACACCCCTGCTCCAGCAGTTTGCCTAGTACAGGACCCATCGAAATTCATTTCCCACAGGGGTTCGCCATTATGTTGCATTGTGGGGTTTGTACTAGGTTGTGGGTTGTCTTGTTCTTCACGTGGTGTGTTAGTTTGCAGGGTGTGACTAATAGGCTAGCTGCGTTGTGTTTTTGGTTCATTCTGAGTTTTGTTTTCATTATCCTGCCCATGGTTTTCTTCATCGTATTCTTCTAGGGTGGCCATTATGCTAAAGTCCATGGGTTCTGCATCCTTGCTTGTATTTCTGCCTTTAGATTATGTCTCTCCTATGGATTGGTCGTTATAAAGAATGAAAGAATCAAGGTCTCTGTGCACAGAGTATAATGGTGAATTTTCAGGTTTCTCGGGGCTACTGACTAGGAATTTCATTTGAGCTTCCCTATACAGACTTCTAAGTTGGCCAAATATAGGGATAGTGGCATATGAGCCATCCATCTGCATTGTTCCCTGCAGTTTGGCTCCCCATGATCTTGACAATAGCATGCCATACTTGGGCGGCACTTTTGCCACCACCACATCCATGACCATACATTTAGCTGGGATCTGGGTCAAACTCACACACAAGTTTTTAATTAGGCGAAGACATTTTACTCTACTAGATTCAAATGAATATAAGTCTTTGTAGGGTCTGGTGATTTCTAGGCCTAACTTTTCCATCACTACCTTAGGCATTAAATTGTGTGATGCTCCAGAATCATGCATGGCATTGTGGAGTATTTTGTCATGAATGTTGAGACTGATATAGAAAGGCGGAACTACCCCTCCCTGAAACATTCCCTCAATATTTGGACCAAATAGGAGGGCAGGTTGATCATCACTCAAATTCACAGTGTCGTTGTTTTCCCCTAGGTTCAACACTTTCAAAATTTTGCCTTTATATAAATTCTGAGTGGCCAGCTCAGAGAGTGGGACAAAGATTTTGATTTTTGCAATCTCACTCTCTAAATTGAAAGTGGACTGTGTCTTTGGAGCGCTCAACTCTGTTTTATTTACTACTGCCTTAGTAGCTATATCAGTTCGTGATTTCTCACTATGTACAGGGTCAGGAATTTCTTTATCAAGAGCACTAACCACAGTGCTAGTGCTGCTGGTTGGTTGGCTTTGTTTTTCAGTGTCTTGGTTGTCTTTTTCCTTGTGTTTACCAGAACTTTCAGCTGCTGATTTGTTATTTGCAGCAGATGCTTTAGAAGTTTTATCAGGTCTTTTATTGATGGTTACCTCAGGAGTCTTTGTTTTGGAATTTTCTTGGCTCTTTTTGCTCCTAAGTTCATATTGTTCTCTGACCTGCATCATGGAATTTTCAAATCCTAATCTGTAATATTCAGTTTCTAACCATTCCTCATCCCAGTATGAAGGTGAGGGCCGATCTTCCCCTGAATCACAGTTAAGGACTGAGTCTTCTGTTTCGAACATGTTTATTGTATTCCCTTCAGATTCTTCTATGATTCCCTCATCTTCATCTAAATTTTTTTGGAATGCGGGAATAACTTGTTGATCTGATTCTTTTTGTCTGTTGGGAGCATTGTTGTTCCTTCTAAAGTTTTGGTTCTGATTTTGGTTCTTGTTTCTGTTCTGATTGTTAACTGTAACAACCATTTTTTCCATCGTTTGTTGCAGCTTATCCACATTTTTAGATAATCTATCATAGTTTGGGTCTGATGTGGAAGCTACAGTGTCATCCCTATATGTTACCCTCTTCTCAGATCTCAGTCTTTCTCTTTTCTCAATCAGGTTCGCCTCTATGTTCACTGCTCCTTTCTGCATGTCCTCCAATGTGGTGTACTCTTTATCCCTAAGCTCATAGGCCATGTCAGCATCAAACCCATCAGGGTATTTGGCCAGGGCCATACCTTGTAGAGGTTTCATGTGTGGAGGAAGAGAATTGTAAATGCTGTTGAATCTAGTGGTGTAATCATGGACAATCTCTCCCATATTCCTCTTAAGGGTCATGTAGTCTGCTAGGAGCTAGCGAGGGTTTGCCCTAACTTCCCATTTGTTTATGAATGTCTGATATAAGGCAGGGAGGTCATTAATGCTACCAGGAGGTAGGCCTTTAAACCATTTCTTCACATCACCCCCTAAGCTTTGGGCAAAGACTCTCATTTTGATCGTTTCATCATCAATTTCCATATAGTCAAAATAATCTTCCATCTTATCTACATGTTGCTGAGCTGTGATTGATTCTTTAGCAGTGAAGTGCGAGATTTTTGACTGATAATCATTGGGTAAGGGTATCATGGGTTGAGGTAAAACCAGAGGTGCGTACCAGGCTGCCATGATGATGTTCTGATGAGGTATAGGATATGCTTGAGCAGCTGGTATTTGGATGACAGGGATATTAGGACTAGCAGCAGTCTGTTGAGCAGACCTAGGGTGGGAGAGCCCCAAATTTTGAATGAAATGAATATCAGGCGGTGTATATGGAGGAGTTCCTCTGTCCCTAGTGCGTTGACCACTATGAGATGGTGAACTGTGAAGCTCAGGGTCTGGCTGGTCTAGATGATTGAATGACCCAGTTCTAGGTAATATTTTTGGTAGGTCTAGGTCAAGCTGAGAGTGTGATAGATCTGTTATTTTTTCTGGTGCAGAATTATCTCTGTGAATATGGCTAGAAATAGTTGATCTTTTAGGTGTAGGAGCTCCCTTGAGGATACTCTCCAGATTAGCAACTATTTTAGGTGGGTTTGGGTTGGGATAAGCTCTTGTGTGAATGGTTCTAAAAGCCAGAATGTTGTTTCTACCTAAGCAGCTTAACCCTATTTGTTACTTCTACTGTGACTGATGTTGTTACGAAGGCAGGTCTCCCAGTGGAGTCTTATGTGAAACCAAGATAACCAGCAGGCCTACTGATCACCAGTGGAGTCTTTGATCTTTTAGGAACAATGGAGTCGCCAGGTGGAAGGTTTGGGTATGTCTAAGGGGTCACACTGTCTACCACAGTGCTCAGGCACTATCACCTTTCAGGGATAACCTCAGAACACAACAAACTCTAACCAGAGATTGACTGGGAGGGCGTTTACCAGATATGTCACCTCCCAAAGAGGATGAGATCCAGAGGCTACCTGGCCCTGTCCAGGCTCTGTCTAAGAGTGCAATAGAACACAACAGATGACACTGAGGCTGTCTGAGAAGAGGTGTGACTAACTGCCAACCTAACCAGAGATTGTGGGTTTTGAATGCCTAGGGATGTTCAAATTGTAATGCACTCAGTTCCCCAGCGGAGTCGCCATTATGTTGGGGTTCCCATGTTTTGGCTAGGTTGGAAAGACCAAAAGATGAGACAACATAGAACCACTTTCAGACCTTAGGATCTATCCCTTCTAGGTCCAGAGAGGGATCTCTCTATGATTGTCAAAGTGTATGTCTTTGAAGCTCTAAGTTATGATTTTAGGCTAGTTATAGACTTAGGGTTGTTTGTTTTATTGTTTGTGTTTGGTTGTTTGGAATCAGAAAAGGAAGGTCCAATATAAGACAAGGATGAGCATAGAGGGAATTAGGTTAAGACAGATAACTCAGGGAACATCAAGGCCATTGGGAAATGGAGTCAAGAAAGGATTTATTTGTGTTCAATGTGCAAGCTTTCAGTTGGGCTAGTCATCTAGAGCATTTGGATCTTAAAGATGATATTTGGAATGGTACATTAAGGATTGAAAATGAGAGGAGGAGAACCATCCAATTCTGTCGATAGATCAGGCCAGAGGTCATTTAACTCCAGAACTGCTTGGACAAAATCAGAGGCAATACGAGGGATCTTGGAAAGGCTTAATTGAGATGGAAAGATCCTAGTGAGGCAGAGACGAAGTTATAAACCTCCCAGAGTTCTCAACTCATTCAACTAAATCCTAACAAGAACATCTAAACATAGATTTCATTAATTCATACACCGCTAGAGAGCGAGCATGGTTATCCACTATGTGGGATGAATAGTAATGATCAATATTCGAGATACCGCCAACAGCGACATAAAAGGCTGGGAGAGCAGCAACATAAGGTACCTATCAAGGGTAAATCTTATGCCAAACTTCTGATGCGAGCCAGTAGAGATGGAATGAAATGAAATCAAATGCAGAGATAAGAAAACATCACCAGCTGCTTTAGATCAGGATCCAAAGAAACATGCTTGTCATATTAAAAACAACACCAATCAGGTACATTCATTGTCCACAGCTTGAACATTCAGTCTGAATACATCTAATCTCAGCCTATCTTACAATATTACACAGATAACTTGTCTCAAGAGGAAAATGCTTGCATTTCTCTGATATCTCATCAACAACCCCTACAATAATTTCCTTATGTGTTTTTATAGCAGAGAATAAATGGAAGATCGACTGAGGAGGTAGGTGAACACTAAATGTTGTATTAAACATCTGAAAGAAAGAGGGCCGAGGCCCATTCTGCTTGTATGCCAAGTATTTAGTCTCTGTCACCCCTTTTATGAAAGAGTGATCTTCTTCAGATATTATTTTGACATGTTTCAGCTGTGGTACTCCTGGTGATTTGAATAAATTAAAATAAACTACTGAGAAGTCTACCATATCAATGCTCTGGCGGTTTTGAACTACTGTTACGGTGGAAATTCCTGCAGGGACATTGTGCATAATAAAAGTTGTATGGGTGCCCTGTACTTGCTAAAGAAAAACATTCTGCTGCTGTAGATAAAACCCTGGAGGTACGGCTTCCCTTGCATTTAATATCTGAGAGGTCCTCGGGGTCTTCACTCTGATGCTTTGCCTCTGAAAAACTGGATTGAGCCCTTTAATCCCCATCATAATGCTTTAATTCTGAGCTTGAGGCCTAAATATCTGCGCTTGCGTGCCTCAAGGTCATTTCTGCCCCATTGATGGCGCGAATCAAGCTTTAATGGTGCTGGACAGGGTTTCCAGAGCTTAAAATCTGTCCTTCAATGGAGAAGGGCTCTGCTGATGCAAAAAACTGGCTTATGCATTAATTTCCTGTGCATAGAATTCTTTGCCGCTGTATGATCACGGCGGACCATTACCAACTGATAAACCTGCAAAAACACACAACCTGTCAAGAAAAACCATGGACGAGGTGATGGAGGCAGTGCAGAGGATGAACATGTCCATGCAGATGATGAACCGAGGGAGAAATCGCGAATAATGGTGACAAATCGCTCTGGTGGAGGTGGCGGTCTGCGGAGTGAATTTGACTAAGAAAAACATTAAAAAACACGAATTTGGACGGATATATGCAACAAAATGGGCGTATGTACGGGGAATACACGTGGGGTGACGTGGCATAAGGAAGAGACACGTGGACGGATGATGTGCAGGCCCGTGCGACAACGGAATGGTCAACGCCGGGAAAACGAATCTAGACCGTCAGATCTCGGCGGAGATCGACAGTGGAAACGAGTCGGAAAGCGATAGACCACGGGCCAGGGGTACGGCAGAGACAGGATAACTGGTGCGTAGCTCTGACGAATGATGACCGTTGGATGAGCGATCGAAGATCTAACGGCTGACAGCGATATCGCTCGGCATCCGTGGTCGATCTTTAATGCGTGATGGGCCGGCGGTTTTGCAACAGTGTCGGGGCCATGTGTAAAGAGCTAAGTGGAATCGCTGGCCGATGGAGAAAAACCGTCTGCCGCGCATAAGCGGTGCGATGGAAACCGACAGGTTTGACATAGTGCGCTGCGGGGTCCACCGGCAGGAAAGGTTCCGGACCATCGATCTGGCGGGGAAAACGGACGGTGATGGCCCGGAATGGAAAATAGGCGGGGAAGACGCAGGCGCTGGAGATTTAAAGACCGCCGTCCGATCAATTGAGATCAATGGCTGACGCTGCACCCGATAAGGCTCGAGATAAGCGCTTTTTTGCTTTGGCGAGTGGTTACAGCGCTGGGCTACATGGAGGAACAGGGCGCAGGCTATGGCCGAAAAGGGCTAGGGCCCAATATAAGGTTTAAAGTAGGTATTTAACCTTTTAAAATGCATTTTAAAGCCTTATAATGGTAACGATGGGGAAACATGGGGTGAATTAGGCCATACAAGGGACATGGACAGCATTTGAGTGGATTTTGGGGATGGCAATGTGGGCCATTTGAGGGAGAGAAAAGCAGAGATAAAACACATGGGGCAGGGCATGGATAGACTTCAAGGATGATGGTTTTTCGGGAAAAGGCTTTCCTTGAAGGCTTCAAAAATAATTTAGCCCCCCGCTTGCTTGTCAAGAATTTCATAGGGGGGCTAACACAAGGGACACGCCCAAATGCAAACTCCTCCCACTCAGGTCAATATGGCAGAAACTCCAATCTTGCAAACTCCTCTGAATGAGGAAAGAAGTAAAAAGAGAGATAGTGAAACAACTACCCCTACCAGTAGACCTTCAGAATAGCCTGGTACCATAAGGAAAAGATTAAATCCTCTCTCAGAAGAAGAAATTGTTGAAGAAATCACTGATAGTTAGAGGAAAGAAGGAGTAGATAGCCAACAAACATTCCCAGTCAGTGGGACATCTACCAACTCACAGAAAAAGGAGTAAGAAAGACATCAAAGTGTAGAGGTATCATCCTTCAGGCCACCAGTGAAGGACGCTTGGGATATCAAGAAGACATTTATAGACATAAAAGCCAGAAATGATCCATTAAGATGTCAATTTTATAATCAATATTTGAAGATGCCCCCCACAAATCAATAGAGATTAATGTCAGCCTATGACATCAAGGAAGGTAAAATGATAATGAGTCATTTCAAGCCTAAAGTGCAGCAGCCTCAAACAACAACAGACTACCTTAGAACCAATTTTGTGGTTATGGTAAAGGATATTCATCCTTTGGATCAGATTGAATTACATAAAAAAACTGGAGAAATGATTTATTCAACCTTGAATGGTAAGGCAATGATGGCCCAAAGGTTGCAAAATTCCTTGGATAATACATCTGCCCAACCGCATTTGGAAAAGGTTTCCTCCCAGGCCAGAGATAACAAAATAAAGTCTTTAGAAGAAATAATTATTGGATTGGGACATCATCCCAAAGATGTTAAGGCTACAGAAGCCTTAATCAAAAAGAAAGATGATGATATTGCTGCCCTAAGAAATCAACTAAAGCTGCCACCTTCAAGGCATCCACAGACTGCTGAGGTCATAAAGAAAAAATCTGAAGAAGAGCTAATGGATTTGCTCTTAAAACTTAATGAACAACTAAATGAGACTAAACAAGAACTTGAAAAAGCATTGAAGGACAAGCAGGGAGAGTCGACCTCTCAGCCTCCCAACGTGATACCAGTAGTCCCAACAACAGCCCCTTCTACGACACTAGCACCAAACATCCTAGCAGCCACAACAAAAGTAGTCATTGGTACAACAACAACAGGGCAGTCAACAGGA
The DNA here is from genome assembly GCA_034641835.2 of Pinus albicaulis. NCBI lineage: Eukaryota > Viridiplantae > Streptophyta > Pinopsida > Pinales > Pinaceae > Pinus > Pinus albicaulis. The sequence continues at coordinate 776,557,059 of CM076584.1, read as the reverse complement.
CTAGCACAGGGCAACACTGCCAATTTCAGCACTGAGGAACTAATAAAATCAATGGGGGAATTGAAGATCCAAGTTACAGAACTCCAAAAAACAAAGGAACAATTTACTACCTTGGAACAAAAGTATGATCTCTCAAAGATAAATGTTGCAGAAAAAACAAGAGAGATCAACAGGTTAGAAAAATTGGTGAAAGCATTAGAAAAGGATCTCACATTGGAGAAACCTTTGAAAAAAATCAAGGAAATTTTTTGGGACAACATCATTCAATCAATAAATGATGTCTGGCCATCAATCCAAATAATGTATGAGCAAATTGATTTAGTTAAACTGGCTCTAGAAGAAGTTCAAAAGACAAGGGCAGAATTAGGAAAAATACCTGAAGAAGCCAATGAGCTCATACAATTTTTAAATACCAAGAAAAAATATCAGCTTGAAGAGCTGGGCATTCAATATAGAATAGGGACAATTTTGGAAATAAAAAAGGTTTTTACTAAAAGAAATCTGATGCAAAACTTAGAAAGAAGGTGCCATGATATGCAAGAAGAAATCAATTCTTTTATGAAAAATTTTGATATTTTGCAGAGTAGAGGGTTGCCAAGTCCTTTAGTTACTCATGATAAACTAATGAGTCATCAAAAATATGTTGAGAAATTGAATAAGTATGCAAACAACGAGGAAAGTCCATCAACAAGTTCATCAGCAGCAAAGGCGTTGCCTATAGGAAAAATTATTTATGACAGTCTGGAAAACTTGTTTTATCTCAAACATGAGGTAAAGCACTTATTTCCAATTCAGCCCACCTTTTTTAGATACATAGAAACTGATGAGACCCTAAGAAAGCTTCAAAGAACCAGAATAGAAGAAGTACAATGGTGGGAAGATATGTTGGACCTTTTGTAAAAATACCTTGGATGAATTTTGGTTATTTACTACAGTAAATAATGGTAAAAAGGATAAACAGAGATCAAACAGATTAAAGTGTATCAGTACAGATAAAGAGTATTAGTAAGAACATGGAAGCCAACATAGAGTTACCAAAGAAGACAGGAGCAATCCAAATTATAGGGCCTGCGTCCAGCACACTCACAAAAATAGGAACAACACAACATCGGTTTACCTTTTCTCCTATCTACGAAACTATATATCTCTATTTTCTTGTAACTTATTCATGAGTCATTCTAAAATATATCTCACTCTGTTAGGAGATATTTTTTAATATTTTTTGTATAAATACTCCCTCAAGTAAATTATTGAGGGTGGTGTGGATTCTTAGAATTTGCTGTAATACTGATTATTTTGGAATAAAGTGTTGTTGGAAAAATTTTGCATGGCTAGCTGGATAAAGAATTGATGCAAAGGAATTTTCATAGGATTCTTGAGTCAGACACCGGATCAATAAGTCTTCTATCTCTTATGTTTTAAATTTTTTCGTGTTTATCATACCATCTATGTTTCATATCTGAATGATAACGAAAAAGAATAATTCAGAAAGTGCTTGAGTGTAATCTGTTTTCAATCGTTGTTATTCTTAATGTTTTCCTCTGAACTAGTATGAACATTGAATTCTTAATTGCTCTTGTTTCCTAGTTTATTCATTCTGATTATTTGGTAAAGAATTCTTAATTTCCCTTTATTAATAATCATTCAAGTTCTCTCTTTCGAATAGGTTTAAGGATTCTTAATTTCCCTTCACACATTTTAAGTCCATTCCTTTTATTTTAAGCCTTTAATTGTTCCCTATTTGACTACCTTGCCCTGTGAAACCATCTCTTGTTAAGAAACCAAATCTAGTTAAGCCATCTTCTTTGACTCCATTAGCCCAATGGCCTAAAATACTTAGTCATACCCCTCTGTTATTGAATTCCACCACCCAAACACAATCAAAATCCCTAAAATTTCATAGCTAGCCTAATATCTTTCAAAATAAAGCTAAATCTTAAAGAGAGAGCCCTCTCTAGGTACATATTGGCTAGATTCTGTACCTAAAAGTTGGTTTGTGGTTACCTCGGACCCCTTTCCTCTTCCCAACAACTTCAATGAAAATCTAAGTGATAACATAATGGGGACTCCACTAGGGAATTGAATAATTTTCTTGTTACTATTGTTTACCTTATAAACTACAGACGGAGCCTGAAGTTAGCCAGGTAGCCTTTGAAATGCTCTTGCTTTGCAATTGCATAAGTAAATGAATGCTACTTCAGTTTATCTCCGGTCTAGTTTATGAACTGAACATCCAGTTTCAAACACTTGATTATTTCCTCTAGTCAAATAAATATTTAAGAAAATCTAAATCCAATATCTAAAACCTCTTAAAGAAATTGTTGAAGTTGTATTGTTAAATCCATTTAGAGAAAAAACCCCCCCAAAAAAAATTCACCTAAAAAACTGGCTTCAGAAAGGACTCATTACACCAGGGCTAATCCTGATCCAAATCCACCGCCTGTGTTTGAAAATCCTAATCTGATCCCCAGAATTATTAGGAGACAGGAGAGCCAAGATAGTTCTGCTAGTTCTCGACCTCTCTATAGATCAATATCTTGTCCTGTGAAGTGGATTTACCTTAAGGACAAATCCTTTGATGAGCAATTTGAAACCTCTTTATTTGTAACTTTTTATGAATCTGAGTTGGCCCACTTGGTTCAAGACCCAGTATTTATTGAAGATTTGCAACTTGAATTTGTTACTTTACATCTTGAAAAACATTTGCGTAACTCTGTACAATCTGAGATTTCCTCTGAATCATCACTAAATTTTTCTGTGATCACTTCAGCCTCTCCAAGTTCATCAACATTTCCTCAAACATATCAACCTCAAACCACCCCTTCTACCCCTCCATCCACCACTCCCAGATAAACCTCAGTTGTTGTTTCATCACTAGTGACTGTAATGGGGAACAAATATGCTCCCTTAATATTACCAGCCAATCCAGGGGCTATGCCCCAAGACTACCAAAGTAAAATCACTCCATTTGATGGTTCTGGTACCTACACTACACACCAGCATACTAAAAAAATGACCGATTATTTTGAAATATATGAAGTAGATGCAGATGATGTAAGAATGAGAATATTTGTTCAAAGTCTTACTAGAGAAGTTAGAACCTAGTTTAGAGCCCTTCCTGCAAACAGTATCAATGACCCATAAGCTCTTTATAGAACATTTTTAAACAGATGGGAAAAGAAGAAAGATCCTCTCCAAATCTTGTCAGAATATGAAAACCTGAAGAGAGGAACATAAGAAACTGTCAAAGATTACTGCACTAGGTTCAATAATGTCTACAATGATATCCCCCAAAACCGTAGACCTCCTCCAGATTTAGCATTAATCAAATTCCCTGATGGATTTGATTTTGATATGGCGTACCAGCTTAGGGAAAGATCTCCTCAGACTTTAGAAGATATGCAAAGTATAGCTATCAGTGTTAAAGCCAACCTGATATCCAAACGAACTAAAGCCATAATTGAAAGAAGGATACCATTAAAAGAAGAGCCCTTGGCCTTTGAACAGAAACAGGATGCTATTATTAAAGGGATGGAAAGGCTAGGAGATAGAGTAGAAACAATTGAAAGGAAATCTCCTTAGGATGGTCAACCAAGCAATACTGGGAGAAATTCAAATTTTAGAAAGAACCAAAACCAAAACACTGGAAAGACTGGTCCTGACCAAAACATTAGGCCCCCATTTCAGGAAAATTATGCTGAAGCCTCAAATTCTGATGAACCAACAGAAGATACTCAAATAAACAAATTAACGGGACTCAATAATGAACAACAAGTTTTCTTGACCCAAGATGATCAAGAAGCTCACATTCTCAAACAATATCAAACTCAGTCAGGTGAATCATTTGACTTCAAGGAGGGATATGATACAACCATTTATGAAGTCCACAAGAAATATAATCTGAGGACCAGAAGAATTGATGTCCCTGAAAGAAATAAATAGAAAGCTACAAAACATCCCCTCAAAGGTAAAACCAATACTACCCCTGTACATATTCTTTCTAGATCAGATCCTAATCCTGCTAATCCAATTATTGAAGATGTATTCGATAATCAACCTAATAATAGACAAATTTCCAATACTCTTCCTCCCAAAGGAGATGTAGAGGAACCTCCAGAAGTTGATTCGGAAACAACCTCAGCCCACAACCCCACTCCCGAGAAGGAGAGAAATACAGAAAATACAGAAGATAAAGAGAATCCAACTCTTCGAAATATAAGAACTCAGACTGAAAAACCTTTTAATCTGGAGGCTGAAGTAGGCAAATTAAAAATAGTTCTTCCATTGTCTGAATTAGCTAAACATGATGTCTACCAAAGTCAAATCAATAGATCACTCAAGATCACTAGAAGTGAAGACTCAGTAAATTTTTTTGATGACCAACCTAAATTACTCTTTGGCCCTAAAGTAAATGGAAAACCAGTAAATGGAGGAACTCCTCCATTATATGTGAGTTTAAACGTACATGATAAAATACTTCATAATTCCATGTTGGATTCCAGGGCATCTCACAACCTAATGCCCAAATCTGTAATGGAGAAATTAAACCTAGATATCACCAGGCCATACAAAGAACTCTTTTCTTTTGATTCAAGTCAGGTGAGATGTTTAGGATTAATCAAAGACTTGTGTGTTTCACTGGTTCAATACCCTACAAAAACAATCTTGATGGATATAGTAGTAGCAGATATTCCTCCAAAGTATGGCATGTTATTGTCCAGATATTGGGGTGCAAAGCTTCAAGGATCTCTTCAATTGGACATGTCATATGCTACTATTTCAGTGTTCGGCCAACCTAAGAAACTGTACAGAGAAACTTTAATGAAATATGTAGTTAGTAGTCAGGAGAAACCCAAAAATTTCCCCATCTACTCAGTACACTCTAATATGGATTCATTTATTCTTTATAATGCTGAAATTGATCCTCCCAATGAATTATAAATTCTAGTAGCAGAACCAAAATAAATTACAAATAAAAAATGTAGTGTTCAAATCCAGGAAATCTCTGAGAACAATGAAACATCAAATACCCAAGAGAAACCAGAAGAAAGTAAAAAACCAGATCTCACTGTTAAAAAAGTTCCTGAAACTTCTGATACCAATTATGAACATGAAATTCTTTGGCACTTAGAATTTGATGGTTCAGTTAACAAATTAGGAGCCGGAGTAGGAGTTTGGGTGCACAACCTTGAAAATTATCATGCAGAAGGCCATGCCTATAGATTAAACTTTAAGTGCACCAATAATATGGCAGAATATGAAGCTCTTTTGTTAGGTCTTAAACTTTTCAAAAGATTACGGGAAATTAGAGTATCTATCATAGGAGATTCTGATTTAATCATTCAACAGATCAAAGGACATTATCTAACAAATGATCCTAGACTGAGAGAATATAGAGGAACAGTTGTAGAGATACTCAATACTTTTCTACAAGCTCAACTTGCTAAAATCCCAAGAAAACAAAACTTGCATGCCCATAGTCTGGCAATGTTTGCCAGCACCTGTAAATTACCATTCGAGCCTAATCATCAGTTCACAGCTGAGATTAGACATAGACCAGCCATACCTGACAATTTTAAGAACTGGAAAGTGTTTGTAAGTGATGAGCAGATTAACAATTTCCTGACTTTAGAGAAAGAATTTTCTAACAGCAACATAGATGTAGATACAGTCATTGAATTTGATCAAACAAATGAGAAAGAAACAAAAATTTCAGAAGAAAGTGCAATTCAAATGCTTCATCCAACAAAGTTCACCAAAAAATAAATGCAGGACCTTAAACAAATGGATGTTGAAGAGATTATGGAAGGAGAATCTGAGGTCATTAATTTAAAAGACAATAATTTGCCTAAAGGATTAACTCCTTTGGAAGATCTCTTTCATTCTAATGATATTCCAAAGAAACACAAGATGGAACAATTAAAATCAGATATTGAGGAATATAACTTGGGGACTGAAGAAAATCCAAAAATGATAAAGTTATCTAAATCTTTGCCCCCTGACCAAAAACTAAAATATGTTGAATTAGTGAGAGAATTCCAGGATGTCTTTTCCTGGAGCTATGAAGACTTGAAATCATATGACACCTCTATAATTCAGCATACAATACCTCTGAAAGAAAATCAGAAACCATTCAAACAAAAACTCAGAAGAATTAACCCTGTACTGCTGCCCTTAATTGAAAAAGAAATCAAACATATGTATGAAGCAAGGATAATTGCTCCCATTAGGTTTTCAGAGTGGGTATCTAATTTAGTGCCTACTAGGAAGAAAACTAGAGAAATCAGATTATGTGTTGATTTAATAAATGTAAATAAGGTTTCTTTGAAGGATAATTACCCTTTACCCAAGATGGATCACATTTTACAAAGGGTAGTAGGTGCTTCTAGGATTTCACTTCTAGATGGATTCTCAGGATATAACCAGATTCTGGTTCATCCTGATGACCAGGAAAAAACATCTTTCACAACACCATGGGGCACATTCAAGTATGTTAAAATGCCATTTCGACTTAAAAATACAGGAGAAACCTTCCAAAGAGAAATGGAAATAACATTCACAAAAGAAATTCATGATTTTCTTGTTATATATCTGGATGAGTTAACTATTTTTTCTAAATCAGATCAATAGCATTTGGATCATCTTAGACAAGTATTCTTAAAATGCAGAAAATATGGTATCTCTTTGAATCCAAAGAAGTCCTTGTTTGGTCTAGAGGAAGGTAAACTCTTGGGCCATATCATATCCAAAGATGGTATTAGAATTGATCCTGCTAGAATAGAAGCTATACTACATATACCTCACCCTAGAAATGTCAAAGAACTTCAATCTTTCCTAGGAAAAATAATTTTTTTTAGAATATTCATATCTAGCTTAGCTAAACTAATCAGATTGCTTAATAATATGTTAAAAAAGGACTCAAGTATTAAATGGACAATAGAAGCCAAACAAGCATTTGAAGAAATTAAAATGGCTTTGACCAGAACAATGGTCCTTACAAGTCCACAATTTGATAGAGACTTCATAATATTTTCATTTGCATCAGAACACACTATAGCGGTTGTTTTATTAGAAAAGGATGATCAAGGATGTGAGAAACCCATAGCCTTTTTAGTAAATCACTAAGAGATGCATCATTAAAATACAACATCATGGAAAAACAAGCTTTTGCACTTGTAAAAGCCATTAAAGACTTTAGAGTTTACATATTGTACTCCCATGTGATAGCCTATGTACCAAATTCTGTTGTCAAAGACATCTTAACCAGGATGGAATTGAGGGAAAAAGAGGTAAATGGATTGCTACCATTTTAGAGTATGATATTGAAATAAAACCTACAAATCTTACAAAAGGACAGGGATTGGCCAAGCTTATGACAGAAACAAATTGTCAAGCCCTGGACATTAATGAACTGGATAACAAACAGGATATGGTGACTCCACAAATCAGTTAGGCCTTCTTAGATTCACCTTGGTATGCTGATATAATTTATGTACTATTAAACCTGCAAGCTCCTCTAGGGTTATCCAGAACAAAGAAAAGGTTTTTAAAGATGACATCTTCAAGGTTTTTTATTTTAGATAATTTTATTTTTTGGAAAAATCATGAAGGTATTCTATTGAATTGTTTATTAAAAGAAGAAGCTAACAAGGCTCTCCAAGAATTTCATGCAGGAGACTGTGGTGGACACCTTTACTGGAAATCAATTGTAGATAAGATCCTAAGGGCTGGATTTTATTGGCCAACCTTGTTCACTGATGTAAATAAATTTGCCACTGCTTGCCATAAATGTCAAATTTTTGAAGGCAATAGAAAACTATTACCTTTACCCCTGAAACCAATTTCCACTGAAAAACCCTTCCAACAATGGGGCCTGGACTTCATTGGAGAAATTCATCCTCCCTCTTCTGGCCAACACAAATGAATCCTCACTGCCACAAACTATTTCACCAAATGGATAGAATTTGTTCCTTCCAGACAAGCCAATGACATTGTGATCATAGGATTCTTAGAAACCAACATATTATCTAGATTTGGCTGTCCTGATAAAATCATAACTGATAATGTTGTTGCCTTCAAATCCAAGAAGATGATAAGTTTTTGTAACAAATACCATATCACTTTAAGCCATTTCACAACCTATTACCCTCAAGGTAATGGACTGGCTGAGTCCTCCAACAAGAGTCTCATTAATATTATTAAAAAATTATTGGAGGAAAATAAGAAAAATTTTCACAAGAAACTTACAAATGCACTATGGGAAGACAGACTCAACACCAAAAAATATATTGGGACCAGTCCTTATGAGTTAGTCTATGGTATGGAGGCTATATTTCCTTCATATTTAGGAGTTCCTGTAATGAAATTACATCAAGAAGCTCAGGTTGAACCTAATGATATTCAAAGAAGGATAAATCAGACCATCAATCTGTAGCAAACCAGAGGAAGTATATCAAAGTTCCCAAGTGTTGCAGGAGAAGCTTAAGAAGATATTTGATAAAAGGACCAAGGAAAAATATTTTTACCTTGGAAACAAAGTGTTAAGATGGGATTCCAGAAGAGAGGATAAGGGAAAACATGGAAAGTTTGATTTCTTGTGGAAATGAACTTATATTATCTATGCCTTACAAGGAAACAATACATATTATTTGAAAAACTTGGATGGTACAGAAACGGAATATGGGCCAGTTAATGGCCGAATGTTGAAACATTACTTTGATCCTACTTATTAATGTATCCTGATTTTTAACATGTACATACTATACCCTTTCTAATGTCACAATTTTGATTGGATAGTAACTTACTGGAGTTGAAGCCCGAAGAGAAGGTCGTAAGCTTCAGAAGTATCACTGTCATACATACAATAAAGCAACAAGCAGAAGAAGATTCCATAATTCAGCCAAAATCATTCTGAGGCCAACTGACCTGCTATTCTTGACTTTTCACCAGGAAAAGCCATCCCCAAGTGGAGCCAGTGTTATGCTCCTATACCAATAGGTGTCCTATATCATGATTGAATTGATGGGATATGTAGTATGTTCATACCTTTCATTGTTGCAAATGTTTTCCGTATTGTCAAAAAAATAAAAAAATTTAAAAAATGTAAAGAGGGTATACCCTAAAAGAAAAATCAAAGGGTGAAAAGAATAAAATGGCCAAAAAATGAAAGAAAATGAACCCCACCAAAAGAAAGGCCAAGGAAAGTGTGCAAGTCTAAATGCCACTACTTTTTTCTCTTATGTAATAAAAAAATTGTGTGAAACTTGTATCTTATGCCACAATTGGTGAATAGTCAAATAGCTTAAGCTTGGCTAGTTCATATTTGAATTTTATGTTTTAGAGATAGAGACTAAAATCTGACCAAACTGTTTAATCTTGGCAGATAATTAGATAGGTAGAGTAAATAAAAGGAGCTCAACAGCTTAATCTGAGCCCTTTGATGTAATAAGGTTAGACTCAGATAGATTTCTACATGTAAAAGAAAAGAAAGTGTGATAAGGGTTTGCCAGTCTAAGTGCACCCTAATAAAGAAGAAAAAATGATAGGTTAAAGTAGGTAGGGTAGGTAGATGATGTTGCAGAATTAAATGCGATGGATAATGACTCTAAATTTGTTAATATTTACTTTCATCACAAGAGCAAAGTAGACATTACACTAAAGGAATTTCAAGCAAAACAAGGTCAAATGATTAACTTCCCTTCTCATTTTTCCCTAAAAAATTTAACTAATTTCCCTAAGTACTAAGGAATTTGAAAATTAGAGGGGCTCAGAGCATTTCTCTGACTTCTGGAGGGACCAGACCCTCGGCCCAATAATTTAAAAAGCCGAAGTACTTAAAGCCAGCCATAAGTCATTCATTTACTTCCATAAACAATTACACAATATCCCACAAAAAACCCTTTTTCATTCGAGCCTAAGTTAAATACACAATCCTAATGTTTTATATTTAGCGCTTTTTCATTCATTTTGACATATTAACTTTTAATTTATATTACTTAACTCCCCTATAACATCTACCCATTCCCGTATTGCTGTAACTATGCAAAATCCCCAGATTTTACATATCCTGCCCCTTGGTTAAAATATAACCATAATACAACATGATTTTAAATAAGGATTAATTAACCCCCACGGTTAATTAATAACTTTTCCGACCAATCACCTTGCTCCCGATATAATTAAATAATCTTTGATTGTATTGGGCCCTCCCTCATTAAACGTCCGTCAACTCGCCTCCTCGATAACCGTCTGATCAAGCGCCACACATACAATGGCCGTCATGCATTTCGCATGGCCCTCCACGACCGGACGATAATGTGCGATCGCGGAGTGGTTTTGTGAACAGTGCCCTGCCAGGCATCACAAAATCTATGGAATCACTGGCTCCCAGCCAAATACTGCCCATCCCCAAAAGTGGTGCGATTTCATACCGTTTACCACCCTCCCCATACAACAAATTGTCATTTCCCACGTACATCATCCGCCTAAATAGCAAAAACCCCCGCCAACCTTGACTTTGTTAATAAAACAAACAAAAAATCATTTTCCTTATTCTGTGCTGCGACCAGTGTTCCCATGCAAAGAATGTCAAAGTCAACTTTCGAAAATTTCCAACCACCACCTTGCTAAGAAATTTGCAGTCGTACTAGTCCAGAACCTGTCAACCATTGCCTGCACCTATTTTCGCACCATTCACAGGTATTTATCCAATTTCTGCAGAAACCCTGCAAGTCTTGGTTTTATACTCCAATTTCACAGAAAATGATTAAAATATAGTATAATTCAGTCTTTTTTTTTTACTACATAAGTTCCCAGACTTGTAAATTTTCCCATTTTCCACTGAAAACCCAAATTAATTTCTGAATCCACAAGAACCAGGAATGTAAAACCCTGTGGATTTGACTATTGCACCCTTGACTACTCCCCACAAATATTTAGACTATCTGCCTCTAGCAGATAGGGACTTTCACATAAAAGACCTCACCTTTAGCGAAAATCCCCTCAAAATATTTTGTTAATGCATACATAATTACCTGAATGGCTCTAATATTTTTGGACTGTGGGAATCCAATCTTCCTATGTATTTTCTACCCTCAGTTCATGTCTTTCCTGAAATAATTTATCACTGCCATGCCAATTACGACCCTAATCAACGGGAAGTTATGTCCCCAAGTCAAACCATTCTTTTTCCAATAACTGCTCAATCCATCAATGAAATGTTACAATTTCATCCCGGTCAAGCCCTAACTCCTCTTTCAATGGGAGATTTACTTGAGAAATCTACAAAATTATCCCAAGAAGAACTGAATCGTCTTTGTCAAACTTTCATGCTACAAGAACATCAACCCAAAATCCCCCCTCCTTATGGACATACCTTTTTCACAGAGATGGGCAGAATTCTAGTGGATATGATATCTTTAATAATGGGATTCAACATTGGTGAGTACGTTGATGAAATAACCCTAGTGTTGTTATCAATTTTCGCTCTTGGACAACTCCCTGCTGTCAAATATGACTTTGCCTCTTACATTGCTGACAAGATTCATAACCAGTTCACGAGATTAGAAGATGAAAGAGTTTTCAAATACTCCACTTTTATATACCATCTTATGCTCTATTATCAGTCAGAGAATTTCCCCTTCCCTGTCATGAAACTTGACACCAAAGGAAATCCAAGGTCTATAATTTTATGGTGTGTAGTCTTCCATAGTTCCTTTGAGTCCCCGTACTCATACAATGAATTCATTGACCTATTTTTTCACCCAGCAACCACCTTATTAACGGGAGTTTCCCCTCCTAGGATTAATAGAGATATGAAGAAAATCCTCCAGCTCTCCAAGCAATACAGGATAGGTGATTAGTACCTATACAAAAACCATACAGAAATCAGGATATATGGATGTGAGCTCTGCCCTTTCAAGCTACCAAAGTATGTTCCAATGAGGCTTTTTGCCTCGGAATATTTCAGGAAAATGATAAATTCAGACCTGGTCCATTTTTATAATGCCAAGAAGAAAGCTCAGCTTAGAATCAAGATTCAGTTAGGTCCTTTTGTCTGTAACAGTAGAGATGCATGGAAAGAAGTAGAAATAATTCTGGAAGATTATCTTTAGTTGTAAAAGAGTTTTAGGTGGGTACCATATGACCCTAACAGCTTTATATGTGATAGAATAATGAAGAACAAATTTTCACCATACATTCACCATAGGATTCCAGAGATTGAACAATTTGCAAACATTGATGAATGGATGGAAGGGACCCTAGTAGAAAAGGATAGTGAACAGGTCAATGTTGAGAATTTTATCAGAGATCTTGAGAAAATAGTTGACCTGGATTCTTTTGGGCAGGTACAAATATCAAGGATTGGTCCCTCCTCTGCTGGAACCTCTCAGCAAAATTTACAAGAAACCAGCACACCAACAACAACAACATCCAAAGGTAAGGAAAAAGAGACCAATACACAGGTCACAGAGCAATTCACGATGTCGGATCAGCCTGAAACTTCCAAGGGATAGGCCCAAATGTAAACTTCTCCCACTCAGGTCAATATGGAAGAAACTCCAATCTTGAAAACTCCCATGAATGAGGAAAGAAGTAAAAAGAGAGACAGTGAAACACCTACCCCTACCAATAGACCTTTTAAACAACCTGGTACAAAAAGGCAAAGATTAAATCCTCTCTCAGAAGAACAAATTGTTGAAGAAATCACTGATAGTTAGAGGAAAGGAGTAGATAGCCAACAAACATTCCCAGTAAGTGGGACATCTACCAACTCACAGAAAAAGGTGTTAGAAAGACAACAAAGTGTAGAGGTATCATCCTTCAGGCCACCAGTGAAGGACGCTTGGGATATCAAGAAGACATTTATAGACATAAAAGCCAGAAATGATCCATTAAGAAGTCAAGTTTATAATCAATATTTGAATATGGGCCCCACAAATCCACAGAGATTAATGTCAGCCTATGACATCAAGGAAGGTAAAATGATAATGAGTCATTTCAAGCCTAAAGTGCAGCAGCCTCAAACAGCAACAGACTACCTTAGAACCAATTTTGAGGTTATGGTAAAGGATATTCATCCTTTGGATCAGATTGAATTACATAAACAAACTAGAGAAATGATTTATTCAACCTTGACTGGTAGGGCAATGATGGCCCAAAGGTTGCAGAATTCCTTGGATAATACATCTTCCCAACTGCATCTGGAAAAAGCTTCCTCCCAGGCCAAAGATAATAGAATAAAGTCTTTAGAAGAAATAATTATTGGATTGGGACATGATCCCAAGGATGTTAAGGCTACAGAAGCCTTAATAAAAAAGAAAGATGATGATATTGCTACCTTATGGAAACAACTAAAGCTGCCACCTTCAAGGAATCCACAGACTGCTGAGGTCATAAAGCAAAAATCTGAAGAAGAGCTAATGGATTTTCTCTTAAAACTTAATGAACAACTAAATGAGACTAAACAAGAACTTGAAAAAGAATTAAAGGACAAGCAGGGAGAGTCAACCTCTCAGCCTCCCAACGTGATACCAGTAGTCTCAACAACAGTCCCTTCTATGACACTAGCACCAAACATCCCAGTAGCCACAACAGAAGTAGTCATAGGTACAACAACAACAGGGCAGTCAGCAGGACTAGCACAGGGAAACATTGCCAATTTGAGCATTGAGGAACTTATAAAATCAATGGAGGAATTGAAGCTCCAAGTTATAGAACTCCAAAAAACAAAGGAACAATTTACTACCTTGGAACAAAAGTATGATCTCTCAAAGATAAATATTGCAGAAAAAACAAGAGAGATCAACAGGTTAGAAAAATTGGTGAAAGCATTAGAAAAGGATCTCACATTGGAGAAACCTTTGAACGAAATCAAGGAAATTCTTTGGGACAACATCATTCAATCAATAAATGATGTTAGGCCATCAATCCAAATAATGTATGAGCAAATTGATTTAGTTAAACTGGCTCTAGAAGAAGTTCAAAAGACCAGGGCAGAATTAGGAAAAATGCCTGAAGAAGCCAACGAGCTCATACAGTTTTTCAATACCAAGAACAAATATCAGCTTGAAGAGCTGGGCATTCAAGATAGAATAGGGACAATTTTGGAAATAAAAAAGGTTTTTACTAAAATAACTCTAATGCAAAACTTAGAAAGAAGGTGCCATGATATGCAGAAAGAAATCAATGCTTTCATGAAAAAAATTGATATTTTGCAGAGTTGAGGGTTGCCAAGTCCTTTAGTTACTCATGATAAACTAATGAGTCATCAAAACTATGTTGAGAAATTGAGTAAGTATGCAGACAACCAGGCAAGTCCATCGACAAGTTCATCAGCAGCAAAGGCGTTGCCTATAGGAAAAATTCTTTATGACAGTCTGGAAAACTTGTTTTATCTCAAACATGAGGTAAAGCACTTATTTCCAATTCAACCTACCTTTTTCAGATACATAGAAACTGATGAGACCCTAAGAAAGCTTCAAAGAACCAGAATACTAGAAGTACAATTGTGGGAAGATATGTTGAACCTTTTGTAAAAATACCTTGGATGAATTTTGGTTATTTACTACAGTAAATAATGGTAAAAAGGATAAATATGTATCAAACAGATTAAAGTGTATCAGTACAGATAAAGAGTATCAGTAAGAACATGGAAGCCAGCACAGAGTTACCAAAGAAGATAGCAGCAAGCCAAATTATAGGACCTGCCTCCAGCACACTCACAAAAATAGGAACAACACAACATTGGTTTAACTTTTCTCCTATCTACGAGATTATCTGTCTCTATTTTCTTGTAACTTATTCATGAGTCATCCTAAAATATATCTCACTCTGTTAGGAGATATTTTTTATAATTTTTTGTATAAATACTCCCTCAAGTAAAGTATTGAGGGGGGTGTGGATTCTTAGACTTTTCTGTAATACTAATTATTTTGGAATAAAGTGTTGTTGGACAAATTTTGCATGGCTAGCTAGATAAAGAATTGATGCAAAGGAATTTTCACAGGATTCTTGAGTCAGACACCAGATCAATAAGTCTTCTATCTCTTATGTTTTAAAGTTTTTCTTGTTTATTATACCATCTATGTTTCATATCTGAATGATAACGAAAAAGAATAATTCAAAAAGTGCTTGAGTGCAATCTGTTTTCAATCGTTGTTATTCTTAATGTTTTCCTCTGAACTAGTATGAACAATGAATTCTTAATTTCTCATGTTTCCTAGTTTATTCATTCTGATTATTTGGTAAAGAATTCTTAATTTCCCTTTATTAATAATCATTCAAGTTCTCTCTTTCGAATAGGTTGAAGGATTCTTAATTGCCCTTCACCCATTTTGAGTCCATTCCATTTATTTTAAGCCTTTAATTGTTCCCTATTTGACTACCTTGCCCTGTGAAACCATCTCTTGTTAAGAAACCAAATCCAGTTAAGCCATCTTCTTTGACTCCATTAGCCCAATGGCCTAAAATACTCAGTCATACCCCTCTGTTATTGAATTCCACCACCCAAACACAATCAAAATCTCTAAACTTTCATAGATAGCCTAATATCTTTCAAAACAAAGCTAAATATTAAAGAGAGAGCCCTCTCTGGGTACATATTGGCTAGATTCTGTACCTAAAAGTTTTTTGTGGTTACCTCGGACCCCTTTCCTCTTCCCAACAACTTCAAGGAAAATCTGAGTGATAACACAGGGTACAACAATAACAATAAGGGGGGCTACACTAACATAATAAGGGACTACACTATTAACATAGGGACTTAACATCTTGGCTTATCTCAGTCCAGATGCTTTCCTTTGGTTGGGCCAAGGTGTCTTCCATTAGAATCTCAATTTCCAATTTTTGGACTTTCTGTGCTAATATATGAGATTTCTGCATCTCTTCCATGGACAGGGTGTCATTTCTTATCTTCTGAGCTTCTAAGTTTATGAATTTCTCCAGAATATTTTCATTCTCATTCTTTAGTAAATTTAAATCCTGCACAAGCTTGGTTGGATCACCTGTTGTTGATGAAGAGTTTGGCTCTGTACCTACAACTACAATAGGAACTGCTGAAACTGGTATAATGGAAAGTTAAGTTTATTGTTCTTTCTCGTTAAGAAATCTTTCAATTTGTTCTTCCATCTTCTTGATCTCAATATTTTTGTTAATGATGAGTTTGAGCATCTGCTCTCTATTTTTTTCGCTTTCGTCTATCTCCTTAGTCTGGGGATATTATATAGAAAGCAACTTTAGCTTCTTTCGAAGAGTTGCAATATCTGCATTCTTCTTCTTAAGAATAACTTCTACAGATTTACAATCCCTGGGGTCATACCCAATATTTATTACAATATCTTCTAAATAATTTAGCTTGTTGTATTTGGCTAAAGAGGAAAGGTTTTCTATCTTTAAATGTGACTGTACATTTGAAAATTTTGTTCTTAATTTGGAAAATGTCATGGATGTGTTAGTCATGTTAGAGAAAAGAATCTCTCCAGACTATCTATGCATGTCCATCTGGTCTATGGGATGAATCTGATTTCCTTCAAATGAGAAAATTGTTTTATTATAATCATATGCAAATTTTGGAAAAGGTACTTGGGCTTGTAGAAAATCCATCTGCATCCTTCAATTTTCACTATCAAAAGTTGTCAACATCCTATGCTGTGATGTAGATGTCTACTTCCAAAACTGGCTGTAAGAATTAGCCTTCAAGGATTCATTCTTCTGTTTGATCTCTAAAAATTTAGAGAAAATTTTCTAGTCAGCTTGTTCACTGGGTCCAACTGACTGAATGATCTCCATGGGCTCTTGAGAATCTAAAGAAGATGATGGAGTATTAGGAACACTTCCATCTACTACTGTTGATACTTCTGCATCTCTGAAGTCAATGATATATCGTTATTTTTTTCTCTACTTTGTAGAAATAGTAAAATCAGCCTTATGCTTCTTTTGCTGAATTATGAATTCTTTAGCAATGTTTGCAGAAGTTGATGATTCCTCTCTAGGTGTTTTTTTTTGCTTGTCTTTGAAAATTGGAGTTTTCCAAGTGGATGTAGAAATAATATGCTCCTCTACTTCCTGTAATGTATTTTCTCCCCATTGATCATGGTTCATAAACTTCTCAATCTCAGGCCTAGGTGTATGATTGTAGGGAGTTATCTTCTACTCGACCCTTAACTTTGAAATGATGTTGCAAGGATCATAAGACCAAGTGAAAATTGGCTGAAAATTCATCCTCTTAAGGTGGCATCTGCTTCAATCCATACTGATATGGTATTACATATGAAAGAACCTATTTTAGACTTGATCTTGAGCTATGATTTTCTCTTACTTGAAACAAAGTGCAATTCATCCATTATAATCATTTGTCTAATATATTCCAAAGAGAAAATTCTCATTGGAACGTATTTTGGCAGTTTATAAGGTGCCAGTTAACATCCATATAATCAAATCACTTTTTAATTCTGGTCTAGATACCAATATCCAGTTTTAAGATGATCAGTTAAGAGAAGTATCATTTTGATTTCTTGGCCAATTCCGGGCTCATTTTGGCTGCTTAGAAGTTGGGAAACTAAATGGATAAATGAATCATTGAAATTTGTAAAAGAAAACTCTGTTGAGATAGATGACCAACTGAGTCTAATGAATAAATGACTAATTTACACCCTGATCATCCTTCTTGTGCAATGTGATTGGAAATGAATCCTCCTTGCTGAAACACAAACATATGAATAAGTGCAGAAGTGTTCTTAAAAATTCCTTGTGTTGTGAAGTTCATCATTTGTTCATGCATATTATCATCCAAGAATTGGGTGTAATTTTACATGAATGTAGGCTGATTGTCTTTAGATAAAATGGAGAAGTAACTAATAATAGGCTCATCCACTGTCCTGTCATTGGGATAGCCTAATAAAAAATAAATTAAGGAAATGATACATCTAGTAGCTTCAGGGAACATCGAGGATGGGTAAGGAGGGTTCTTATTTGGAATTTCAACATCATCAGGAAGGAATGTGTCAAATATTTTTCTCTCTGGGAAAAGTTTAGCTTATGGTATAACTCCATGAGAGAAGCTTGTGAGAAAATGCTAAGGGAATCACTCTGTGGGATCAGTATCATCTTGTTAATGGTCTCTGGAGTGATAGAAATTAGAATGTTTCCATTATGAGCTACCACTTCCCTTTTAATGGGATCATACCTGGCTTGACACCAAGTGATTAGGTTAGGGAATTCATGGGTCTCAGGGGATGAATATATAGGTAATAGGAACTACCATATTTTGACATAATCATGCTTGTCCAAATACTTCTGTTTTAGCCACAAGCACAATTCTTAGAGATCGAATTTTCACTCTGTGTCTATGATTTTGAAGTATCGATCGACCAAAGGGACATGTTTAAGATCAACTGGGGAAGACACAAGGTTTCTTCAACAACTGGTTTTCAATATTTTCCTTTAGGAGCCATTTGACATAAAAAGGAAAAATAAAAGGGAAATGTGTATGTTATTTTGATAATAGATGAAGGGGAAATCTCTATAAATGAAATTATGTCTGACAGAGAAATGGATCACGGATCTGTTAATGCAAATATGTCTCTGTAAAACTTGCAATTCAACAACAATAGTAAATGAATCAATGGTGGTGCAAGGAAATGACTTTGTTTATTTATAATGTGCTTGAATTACCGTTATGGGATGCCTATTAGAGAAATATGACCATGGAGGATAACGGTAATAGAGCAGTGGCAGTGAAATCGGGTGAACAATGATAATGGAACGGGTGTAACAGGACAGAAAATGGAAACAATAGTGGATCAAGGCATAAAGGGATTGTACAGGTGGCATAATTTGATTTGGCATTTGGAAAAAATCATTGAGGAAAATTAAACTGAGCATTGGAAAAATAAAAAACCATTTCCGAGAGAAAGGATGATTTTGGAGAGTAGGCTGTGGTAAGTGGTTTTGAGCGAGGGTGTGCAAAATGTTGTGAGAGTGGCATGTAGGTAAGGGGCCCACCATTGGAAAACAACTTTTCAGATACCCAATGTTAATGAGAAATGGGCAAGGGGGGTGCGAAAAGGCTTCCCCACTGTTGATTTGGGCGGGGAAGAGATCTACCATTGAAAGTTGCTCGATCATTAATCACAACGCGACGAAAAATATTTGTCACTTGCAGATTTTGGATAAAATGAAATATGCGCTTTATTAAAAATTAATTAATTACTTAATGAAAGTGATTAACATTAATTTAACTTAATTTAACTCATAATTTAATTTTGGTGCATTTAAACAAGCTTCCACTAATTTTCTTTTCTTTTTTTTATTTAAACTACACAATTTATTTCTTTTATTTCTTTGAAACTATGCCTAGAATTTTCAATTTTTTCCTTCATTTTTTAGAGCATCTAATCCTATCATTTTCTGATATGAATAAATTATTTTTTCATGAGTCCTAAATTTGTTTTATTTTTTGATCTATTCATATCCAAACTTAAAATTTTTTATTTTTTCATTTTCTTCTACTATGTCTAACTTATCAAAACCAAAAATGTTACAACACCCCTCCAATGTCGTTCAGTTGCTTTAAAAAATTTGGCCAATCACCAAGGGCCACATGGCACCCTCTCATTGGGCCACTTAATAAACAATAAAACAATCAAAAACTACCAACCCGACATGTATAACCCTACCATGTGTCAACACGGGATTGGACCGTCTGACACCATACCTTGGATAGTTAGTTGATGATGTCATCGTATAAATTTCACATATGATTTCCGATTGAGGTGATTCAAGAGTTGTTGGAATCAAAAAAAAGAAAACTACAATTTGGAACTAGTTTTGATCACTTTGAGTTTTGAACACTGTGAGTTTTGAGCATATTTTTGATCCCCTGGATCATGGAGTCATCTTGCATTGATGTCCTTGGAATCCCTATAATGAAATCCATGGAAATGACTTCTAATTTCCATTGTCAACTCAAAATAGGTTTTAACAAACCAACTGGGTGCTTACACTCAAATTTTACCCGTTGATATTCCAAACATCGAGCAATAAACCCAACAACCTCTTTCTTCAAGTTCGGCCAATTATAGAACATTTTAATAGCTATCAATGTCTTCGGGTATCACGGGTGACGTAAATATGGATTAACATGAAACTCCCTCAAGATAAGCTTCTTGATGTCACTTCTAACTGACACATAGATATTGTTCCTGAATCTAACAAAGCCATCTTTCATGAGGAGATACTCCTTATCTTTATCACCTTATCCTTACTGTCGCAACCTCTACTTAAACTACTAGTAATTGTACTCATGCTACCCTGCATGCAATATTTTATCCTCCAAATATGTCCCATAAAATACAACCAGAAATGTGATGTGAAGCGGAGGTGATGTGGAGGGTAGGTGGGATCGGACTGTAGCACATATCGCGACTCTTAGCCTTTAGTTATGAGCGTGGAGGATATAAACTTAAAAAAAAACGAAGTGTGATGCACGGGGAAGGTGACGTGGCAGGGAAGAAGTGGGACTGGACTGCAACGCAGATCAGAGCTTTTAGCTTTTAGTTATAAGATGTGGGTTTTAACTTTTAAAATCTGCTAAGTTTGTGGAAGAGAGACCCACTAGCTATGTGGTAGAGTTTTATAAATCAACGAAGGTTTAAGCGGTAACTGATATCACATATATGATATATGATATGTTTAAAAGGTTTTCTATGGGGGTAGAGCTGCTCTGTAAGAATATGAATAGTCTCAGATTTAAATGTTATGGAATTTCGCACTCTCAACAAAGAAAATTTCTTTTGATTTGTTTGTAGAAAGGGATCTCATATTCATACAAACAAATCAAAAGAAATTTTCTTTACTGAGAGTGCGAAATTCCATAAGATTTAAATTTGAGACTAATGAGGCTCAATTTTATGGTCTTGATTTAAGAACCACATTTCTATTAGGTATCTACATTGCTCCTATAACAAGTTTTTGAATGAAATATTTTGCTCAAGGAAAGGAATTTATTTTTGTCAACACAATGACCAAATTTCATGAAGCAGTAGAGTTACTAAATACTTTGATACATTCCACTGTTGATGGGATGGTTAAAATTAGTAAAGCCTCTCTTTTCGACATTAAATTTTGTCTACAAAATGCACATGAAAATATTGATTTCCTACAACTAAAATCTCAAATCCAACAAGAATAATTAAAACAGAAGAGTTGTCATTCTGAACCTATTTTTGTTCAGAACATTGAGATAAACTCACATCAAAAACAAGAAATTGCAGAGGCAGTACCCATTTCAGGAGCAGATGTGAAAAAAGATGCAGAAATCTAGAATGCACTTCCCAAGCCCATCATCAGACCTTGGGAAGAGCTCGTCCATAACGAGCATAGACAGGCCTTGGATATGACAAGGAGTTTTCCTTTCATATTCTGGAGTACTCCAAGCCCATAAAATTTCAAGAGTGCCAGATTTATTCATGACAGTTCATCTTCAGATGTTCCAGATCCTGCTCCTCTTCCACAACCACAACAGATTGTAAAATGCCAACACTGTGATCGTGTTGGCCATATGATATTATTTCAATCTTCACCCATGAAAGCACTGTGTGTTGGAAATACTGAGAGGAGGGTGAATCAGTGTTTCTTTTCAATTGTTAATTTTTTCCAGTTAGATTCTTCACAATTAAAGACAAAGAGGTGTATAATAATAATATTAAGGATTAATCAGAACTTCAATCCTTTTTCAAATAATTGTATACCATAGATTAGTGAGGGCACCAACCCTTTAATGAAACAGGCACCAACCTGTTTCCAAACACCAACTTGGACTTTGATGAGGCTCTGACCTCTAGGGTTTTGACCTTATCTTCTCAAGGAACCAAGCTTGTGTTTAGGGGCACCTACCCCAAGGATACCAATCCTTTATTCACTTCTTCATTGGAATATCAGTTAAAATATGTTTTATTGTGCCAGTCTACATCACGAATTCTGCACCATACTGCAATGTTTATTCAGCACCACACTTCTCCTTTTCAACAAATAACATTATTGCTCCAATGAACTAGCTAATGGTGCTTCATTAACAAGCCTGCAAGATGCTCAAGATAGTATCTAAGATTCTCCAAAGAAACCTTTAAAGTCAGTATGCTCTAAGACTGCACCTTACAAGATTAAAATTCCTTCATAGGTCAAGTTTGTTGCAGCTCAATCACAAATCTGGAATTCTATGTTTGATGCAGAATTGTCACAGGCTCAGAGGCTGTCATAGAAAGCCGAAAAACATAGATTATAAGCCTCAGGTCCAAATTTTTATAGGTGCCACAGGTTCGAGGTATTTATCTTCAACAAGTTTGAGCATACAAAATATTTTCCACTAGTCTCAGTAACTGTTTCTCCACAGATGTGACCGATCTATCACAAGTGTTACTACCCACAGGTCCGAGATAGATAGGTATCCTTCTATAATTATGGGCAATCTCCATGCTAGAAAAGATGAATGTTATAATTTTCTGAGCTTCCTGTAGACTACTAATCACAGTTCCAAAACCCTCCACAACAGGCCACTAATTTGAGCTATGTGATGTAACTGCTGAACCACAGTATCTTCATATGAGATAGGAATTCCGAGTTATTTTCCAAGCTATGTTATGAAGCTACTGAAACGTGCCAAGGAGTTCGAACCACTGTATCTCCATATCACTATAACTTTAAACAAATTCGAGCATCTGTAGTGCGGATTTAATAAGATCCTTTTTTTTTAAGCCCAAAGAATAATATTTAGACACCTTTTCTTCTTTTTTCATGAGCTGTGAACAATACCTTAATATTCTGTGATAATAACCGCAATGATGATAGAGAAATGAGGAAAAATAATGTATATATATAGGAATGCCTTGTTAGACATGTCTTAAGGATTAGGCTGACATGAATTTACTAAGGTAAGGTAGGCTCACTGAAATTTTTTTACCTTAAACTTGAAAAATCAATAACTTTCAAACTCCTTGGAGTTTCAGGTTGAGTAATAGCTCATTAGAAAGCTAAAATTATGCTTTATAAAATGGTATAAAATTTAATTTATAAAGATTACTCCAAGGTGTTCAAAATATTTTTCCTTTGTGATTGTTCCTAATTTTTGTGCAGAGGGTGATTAGGACAACAAGTCCATTAGGGCTCCTTCATTATTACAACTCCAAGTTCTTCATCATAGTGTGTAGCATCCATCATCCATATTATCATATTCCATCAAGGATCTCCAAGTCCGTCATGTCATGCAAACTATCCATGTCGTCAAATGGTACTCCATTGTCCAAATGATCATCTTAATCATGGTCATTCATCATCCTCTAGCATCCTATTTCCATCAATGACAACCTTTCTTAACAATCTCCCCCTTTGTCATTAGATGGAAATATTATTTTTCTTCTCCCCCTTTGACATCAATGGCAATGGGGTGTCAATGTGCTCCCCCTGGCATGCTTCTCCCCCTAACATACTATACTCCTGACATGTTGCATGATTTAATGTGATGCAAGAGAAATGACCCCCATATTTTGGCAAAGATATTCAAATGCTTCTCGTGGAAGGGATTTTGTAAAGATATGTACAATTTGTTATTTTTTATTGACGTATTCCAACCTGATATTGTGTTCAGAAACTTGTTCTCGGAGAAACTGGTATTTGATTGGAATATGTTTGGTTCTTGAGTGCATCACCAGATTCTTTGAAAGACTGATTGTGCTAGTATTGTCACAAAAAATAGTAATTGGTTGCTTAGTTTCTATGTTGACATCCTTCAAGTCTTCCTTCATCCATAGAATTTGTGTACAAAAATCAGCAGCGGCTATATATTTGGCTTTAGCTATAGAAAGATATATAGATGATTGCTTTTTGCTAAGCCAAGATACAAGACATTATCCCATAAATAATGCATTTCCACTAGTAATTTTTCGATCATCCATGCTTTTGACTCAATCAGCATCATAGTAAGCTGTCACAATAAGAGTTTAACTCTTAGGATACGAAAGACTAAAATCAGTCATTCCTTTCAGATATCTGAAAATTCTCTTCACAGCTGCTAGATGGGATTGTTTAGGACTTGACTGAAATCTTGCTACCATTCCAATTGCTTGCATAATATCTGGTCTTGTAGCAGTTAAGTATAGGAGAGCTCCAATTATTGACCTGTAAAGAGTTGCCTCTATGAGAGGGGTATCATCATCTTTGCTTAATTTACAATCTGTGGTCATTGGTGTGCTCATAGGTGCACAATATTCCATACCATATCTTTTAAGCATGTGTTTAAGATATTTTGCTTGAGATATAAACATGCCTACAAAGGTTTGACATATTTGTAGCCCAATAAAGTAAGACAACCCACCAATCATTGACATCTAGAATTTTTTGGACATATTCAGAGAAAATTAATGGCTCATTTCTTCATCATTGCTAGCAAAGATTAGATCATCAACGTAAACAAGAGTGATCATAAGTTTTTCCTTATCCATCTTCATGTAGAGATTACTACCTGCCACTCCTTTTTTGAAACCTTCTTGTTGCAGATAGTGATCCAAATTTGCATACCATGCTCTAGGGGATTGTTTTAATCCATACAAGGCCTTTTTTAGTTTGCATACAAATTCTTTTCCTTCGGCAAGATCAAATCCTTCTGGTTTCTCCATGTAAGCTTCTTCCTTGAGATCTCCATTCAGGAATGATGATTTTCAATCCATTTCATAAACCTTGAATCCTTTTGAGAAAGTAAATGCTAAAAAAATTCTTATGGCTTCCATTAGAGCTACTGATGCAAAGGTTTCTTTGAAGTCAACTCCTTTGATTTGTGAGTATACTTTGTAGACAATTCTGGCTTTATTTCTGATGATTTGTCCATCTTCATTCATCTTGTTTTTGAATACCCATTTTGTTCCAATTATATTTTTATCTTTTGGGTGAGGTACCAGTTCCCAAGTCTCATTTTTTTCGATTTGAGTTTCTTCTTCCATGGCCTTTATCCAATATGGATCTTTGCTAGCTTGAGAAAAAATTTCAGGTTCTCTTAAAGATAATAGAGCAACATCATCTTTTCTTGGGGTGTTTATCATCCTTTTTCTAGTCTGAATTCCTTCATCTATATTTCATATGACCTACTCTTCCAGATGATGTCTTTGAATAAAATTGATCTTAGAGGGAGTTTGTGAAGGTTCACTTTGAGGTTCTCCATTCTCCTCTTCTTTTTCAGGTTCTTCTTATTCACTTTGTTCAAATAAAGGCTCAACTTCATGATCTTCAATTCCCTTTTCTGGAAGACCTTCATCAATATTTACATCAATACTTTCCACTATTCTTCATAGACGATTGTTGTAACATTTGTAAGCTTCGCTCCTAGTGGAGTATCCAAGAAATATTCCTTTCTCAACTCTAGAATCAAATTTTCCTGGTGAGTCATCATTTATTTTTATGAAGCATTTTCTTCCAAAAACCCTGAAATATTTTACTGAAGCAGGTCTTCCTTTCCATAATTCATAAGGAGTATTTTCATTATTTGGTCTTAGTTGAGTTCGATATAAGGTATAAAATACGGTCCCAACTGCTTCTCTCCAAATTTTTTCTCGCAAATCAGTTTCTAGTAGCATTGTCCTTGCCATTTCTTAAATGGTTTGGTTCCTTATTTCAACTACTCCATTTTGCTGGCCTGTCCTAGCAGTAGAGAGTTCTCTTTTTATTCCATGCTCTTTACAGAATTCATCAAATTCTTTTGAGGTGAATTCTCCTCCTCTATCCATTCTAAGACATTTAATCTTAGAATCTTTCTCGTTCTCAATGAGAGACTTAAGACTCCTAAAACATTCAAAATATTCAGATTTATATTTTATGAAATATATCCACATCATTCTATTATAGTCAACAAAAAATATAGCAAAGTAACTTTCACCTTGAAGATTTGGAGTTCTAGTTGGCCCACACAAATCTTCATGAATAATTTTTAGAAGTTTTGATGCTGAGAACTTAGTTTTGTGGCTAGTTCTAGTTTGCTTTCCATGTTGGCATGGGCCACATACAACTTGATTTGGCCTGTACATTTTTAGAATGTCCCTTACTGCATTAATTTTGCTGATTTAGACTAGGCTATCAAAACTTGTATGCCCCAATTTCTTGTGCCATAACCAAATTTCATCTATTTGACTTAAGTAACATTATCCTTCTTGGATTTTACTGAGAATGTAAACATAATCTGGCGTTCCTACTCCTTTTGCCACAAGTTCTCCTGAGGATGAGTCTCTTATTTCACAATTTTTTGTACTAAAGACAACATTATGTCCTTGGTCACAAATCTGGCTAACACTTAAGAGGTTGTATTTGAGCCCTTCTACCAGCAAGGTATTTTGAGCCTTTCTTTGTCCATTGAAAAGGGTAGTAGTTCCTTTTCCAGTGATTTTAGCGGATCCACTTCCAAAGGATACATTTCCATTTTTCTTGTTCAATGAGGTAAACTTATTTTGGTCACCTGTCATATGTCTTGAGCATCCACTATCCATGAACCAATGATTTTCTTCACTATGAGCACATAGAGCTAGGCCACATTTATCAGTTTTGAGATTTATGCTTTTAGCTTTTTCCATTTTGAGAGGGCAATTTTGTTCATTATGATCATAATTATCACATAATTAGAAAGATATATCAAACTTAGCCAAAGGATCAAAGGAAAACTAAGTTTTTATTTGTCCTTGCTCTTTAGGACCACGTAGTTGGTTTGTTTGATCATTCAATCTTGGTGCTTCATTCTTATGAGCCTTGCAATGCTTAGCTTGATGCCCAAAGTTCTTACAATTGTAACAATGCCCAAGAAAAATAGTTTGATACATGTTGTAGTATCCATAGATTGAACCAACATTCTTCCTTGGAGTTTCTCTTTCTTCAATTCTTAGTTTTGAAATGGGACTTTGTTCCTAACGAGATGACTTTTCTTCTTTTGGATGGCAAGGGAGTACATCAGAATAGCTTCTAGCATTATTCTTTGTACTTTATGATTCTCATTCGAAACCAGTTCCAGACTTGTCATGTTGAGATTTTTGAGTATTAAGAATGTTATCAAGAGATTGAGAGCTTTGCCAACTCCTTTTGACTTTCTCTAATTCCTTTCTTAGAGATATCATTTCAGCTCAGGTTTTTCACAGATATCATCCTTCTCTTTTAGCTCATTGTGCAAGAAGTCTTCCCTTCTTTTTGCTTCCTCTCCTTCTATTTTGAGAGAAATTATCTTCTTTTGTAGAATCTCATTCTCTTCAGTGGCACTCATTAGAAATATATCCATTTTTCTTTCATCTTCTAGTTCTGAGTCATCATCATTTGTAAATGCCATGTATAATGTTTCTTTGCTTCTAACATAGTTGCTTTCCTTATCTGATTCATCATCACTTTCTCTGTGATAATGCATATTTCTAGTTGATTTATTTTTTATGAATACAAATTCATATTTATTAGACTCATCTTGTGTGGAGAATAAGTTATTCTTATTAAACCCTTTCCTTTTGTACATCATCCTTTTGGAGTCCTTTTCATCATCACTATCATGTTTATGAGGACATTTTGTAGCATAATGACCTATTCTTCCACAATTAAAACAAATAAGAGGGTACTTACCTTTTAGCTTAGATCCCATTCTTAGTATTCATACAAATTGAGAAAATTCCTTTTCAGTATCAGATTCATCGCTATTGCAATTCCATCCTTTTCCTTCTTTTGTTGATCTTGAGGCTTTGAAATTTGCTTCTTTGAAATTTGGACTCCCTTTCCTCATCTCATGGGCAATGATAATTCCATGACTTTCATCCATCTTGAGAGTATCTAGGTCCTTCATTTCTTCTATGGCACTTACTTTAGAGTCAAATTTGTCCATAAGCGATCTCAAGATTTTTTGAACAATAGTGCTTCCTTTAATATTTTCTCCTAGTCCTTTAAGAGAGTTAACCACTTCAGCTACTCGAAGGAAGTATGATGCAATATATTCTTCATCATCCATTTTCAGAATCTCGAATTGTCTTCTATAATTTTGAAGCTTTTCCTTCTTAACTTTGGAGTCCCCATCATATAGGGAAACCAACTTATCCAATACTTCTTTGGCTGAGTCACAATTCATGACTTTTGTAAATTTAGAATCGATAATTCCACTAGTGATCAAATTTAAAGCTTTGGCATTAGAAATGTAGGATTTTCTTTCATTTAGATCAGTTGGAAGACTAGAGGGGGCTTTGTACCCATCAAAAACATAGTGCCATACTTCAAGGCCAAGAGACATTAGATAGTAGGACATCCTCTTTTTCGAAAAACTAAAATTAGTTCCATCAAAGATAGGAAATATCCTTGTTGCTTCTATTTTATTCATTATACCTAAGAATCATTCTTCCAGCTGTTAGGCTGATAATGAAGAAGCTAGCTCTGAAACCAATTGTTGGAAATACTGAGAGGGGCGTGAATCAATATTTCTTTTAAACTGTTAATTTTTTCCTGTTAGATTCTTCACAATTAAAGACAAAGAAGTGTATAATAATAATATTAAGGATTAATCAGAACTTCAATCCTTTTTCAAATAATTGTATACAATATATGAGTTATGGCACCAACCTGTTTCCAAGCACCAACTTGGACTTTGATGAGGCTCCAACCTCTAGGGCTTTGACCCTATCTTCTAAAGGCACCAACCTTGTGTTTAGGGGAACCTACCCCAAGGACACCAATCCTTTCTGTGCTTGCTCACTGGAATATTAGTTCAAAGATGTTTTATTGCGCCAGTCTACATCACCAATTCTGCACCATACTGCAATGTTTATTCAGCACCAAACTTCTCCTTTTCAACAAATAACACTACTGCTCCACTGCACTAGTTGATGGTGCTTCATTAACAAGCCTGAAAGATGCTCAAGATAGTATCGAAGATGCTCCAAAGAAACCTTCAAATTCTGTATTCTCTAAGACTGCACCTTACAAGATTAAAATCCTTCATAGGTCAAGTTTGTTGCAGCTCAATCACAAGCCTGGAATTCTATGTTTGATGTAGAACTGTCACAAGCTCAGATGTTGTCATAGAAAGAGGAAAAACATAGAGTATAAGCCTAAGGTCTGAATTTTTATAGGTGCCACAGGTTCGAGGTCTTGATCTTCAACAAGTTCGAGCATACAAGATATTGTCCACTAGTCTCAGCAATTATTTCTCCACAGATGTGACCGATCTATCACAAGTGTTACTACCCATAGGTCCAAGATAGATAGGTATCCTTCTATAATTATGGGTGATCTCCGAGCTAGAAAATATGACTGTTATACTTGTCTGAGTTTCCTGTAGGCTACTAATCATATTTCCAAAACCCTCCACAACAGGACACTAATCCGAGTTATGTGATGTAACTGCTGAACCACAGCATCTTTAGATGAGACATGAAATCCGAGTTATTGTCCAAGCTATGTTACGAAGCTACTGAAATGTGCCAAGGAGTCCGAACCACTGTATCTCCAGATCACTGTAACTTTAAAAAAATTCGAGCATATGTAGTGTGGATTAAATAAGATCCTTTTTTTAAGCCCAAAGTAGAATATTCAGACTCCTTTTCTTCTTTGTTCACGAGCTGTGAACAATACCTTAATATTTTGTGATAATAACTACAACGATGATAGATAAATGAGGAAAAATAATGTATATATATAGGAATGTGTTGCTAGACATGTCTTAAGGATTAGGCCAACATGAATTTACTAAGGTAAGGTCAGCTCACTGATAGAATTTTACCTTAAACTTGAAAAATCAATAACTTTCAAACTGCTTGGAGTTTTGAGCTGAGTAATAGCTCGTTGGAAAGCTAAAATTATGCTTTATAAGATGATATACAACTTAATGTATAAATATTCCTCCAAGGTGTCCAACATATTTTCCCTTTGTGATTGTTCTTGAATTTTTTGTGCAGAGGGTGATTAGGACAACAAGTTCATTAAAGCTCCTTCATTATTATGACTCCAAGTTCTTCATCATAGTGTGTAGCATCCATCATCCATATTATCATATGCCATAAAGGATCTCCAAGTCCTTCATGTCATAAAATGGTCTTCCATTGTCCAAATGATCATATTAAGCATGGTCATTCATCATCCTATTGCCATCAATGACAACCTTTCTTAACAATTTGGCACACTCATTCTTCACATAGATGCTTTAGAAACAAGCCTCCTGTAAGAACAAAGATTCATCTTGGATGGATCACTTCTTGGCAATGGGAATCAACAACCAAGAATATTTTTAAGTCATATGTCAGAACTTGTTCTAGAATATTGCGAAATCTTGCAGTTGAGTTTTCACCATCATCTCACCTTCTACATGACAGGGGGGAAAATGGTGGTCACCTGCAAGCTTCGAAGCCATGTCAAGTGAGCTCGAGCCACAACCTTTCATTCCATATTTAGAGTTGTAGCCAGAGACACAGAAGTTCAAGCGAGCCTGAGACACAACTTGTCATTCCAGATTCAAAGTTGTAGTCAAAGACATGATGCCCATGAGAATGCCTTTAGTTCATGGAAAACCTTAAACCATCTATGCAAGGTTGAGTTTCTTCCTCTCAAAGAATTTAGGACACTTCCTCTAGTAGAAGACTTTAGCTTCTTGCCAGTTTTGGTAGAGTTCCAAGAAATGCATCAATCATTCTAGAGTTGGTGGTCATCCTTAAACCATCACAGGTTATAGACCTCCATTCTTCTAGGTTGAAGGTATCCCTCTTCAAATATTAGGGACACTTCCTCTAGCAGAAGCCCTTAGCTCCTTTCCAGATTTGGAAGAGTTCCGGGAATTTCACTAAGCATTCTAGTGTTGGTGGCCATCCTTAAACCACCTCTTTATGCCAACATTTCAAAGAGTTGATTCAGCCTAAGTTCTGCCATGCATACTTTGCATATTTGTATGACAATTCTCTTCTTGGACTCACACATACCCCTTCATATTAAGGGGGGGAATGTTGGAAACCTAATCCTTTATGGGTAGGTGTGGAAGCCGAGCAATCATAAAGGAGTCCAAGTCACCTTGGAATGTGGAATCCATGGGTCACACCAATGTAATATAAATGTACATATATGGTGAATAATAAGATATCTCATGCTTATATTTCTCCTTGTGTGTTTACTTTCTTGTTTACCATGCATGTGTTTAACAATACCTGTTTCCACCAGGTACTCTTCTCCGCTATCGATTTTGTCACAGGTGACCCAATTTTGCAAGAAGCTCGGCTTACTATGAGGCTTGCTGCCTCATTTTTGTTTCTTTAGATTATTATTTAAATTCGATAGGCTTTGCCGATTTTGGGACTAGTCGTAGGAAAATGTATAATAGTTGTAATTTTGTAGAATCTCATCCCTGCATAATTTATATCGGGCTCTTGGAATTTGACTTCAGAATCTCAGGTTTTTGTTTATGGCTTATTTTGGTGAGTCTCCGACTCTATTCCTCACTATGTGAGGTACACTTGATATCTTAGTTATGGCGGGATAGTTCGAATCCAAAATATTATTATATATATAGATGTTAATTTCCTGCATCTATGATGGACATATTATACCATGTTTCATGTGTATGCGAAATTGAAGAAAGGCTTAGCTTTTTTCGAGTAGTTAGTTATATTTGCTATTATTCTTCCATTTCCTTTTGGTCTTTCGATTCAATTAATTTACACTAATGTTAGGAGTAACAATACTGTAATATGTTATTTCCAAATTACATGAATTCTATGGTGCAGAAGAACTCTGTTTTGAGTGATAGAATTAATATTACAATACTTTTGTTGTTCTCATGAAATAGAATATAAAATTGTTGGATTCTACCATTTCAAGATTTGAATATAAGTTACTGAATTCTAAATTTTCAATAATAGAATTAGAGATACATAATTTCACTATTTCTAGATAGTATCTTAGTATTCTTTTCCAATACTCTGTTAACAGATACATTTTTTTTGAATAGCTCAAGAATGGTTTAAAAATGTTTTCAATTCTTGATTTTACATGGTTTGTTCACATGTCTCTACTCTGTAGTATTTCTCTTTGTATGATGCTCTCTCTCTCTCTACGACATCCTGTTGTCTGAATTTCATTATACAAGTTTTCAGCTTGTTCTACTGTTATCTACATATTCTTATTTTCCGTGATTAAAGGTTCTGTCAATTACTTTGATTTATGTTTTTAAAATGAAATGGCCGGACTTTTTTATCATATTTGCAGAGAGGAACTAACTCGAAGCCTTCGTCTCGAATGCTCTGTGTTAACAGTTCTCTATTTTATAGTTTCTAGGGGTGAAATAGTTCATAAATTAATTCGGTATTTGGGTTTTTCTTAACTCTATACATGTCTTTGTTTACCACTTGTAATGAGTATACTAAAGAGACCATCTGGCCATCTTATCTATTTCAAGAGATTACATAGATTTTTTCCTCATCTCATAATAAAATACAGTAACAGCTATAGACTATTAGATATATAACTATTTCTCGTTCATAAATAAAACTCATATTTTCCAATGGCAGATATACTTATCCATATTCCAAATACTGACTGATGTTGTACTCCCTACCTTAAGAGAGGCGATTACGTCCTCGTCTCTCCCCCATGCTCCACTCCTGAGCTATGTGAGTTGACAGAAGTTCCAGAAGAGACCTCGGGACTTCTAGTCCAGTCCACTATTCCAGGAATTTTAGGAATCTAAGTAATTTCACTAGTCACCACCAGCGCAGGAATTCTCTCTCTATTTCCTCTTTCCAGTTACCAAACATAACCCCTCTTCCTCACCGGGTTATGCCTTTATCCTCATAGGATGGGGTAACTTTTTGAACTGTTTCTGTTCAACTACCTCTCAGTTCTTGGAATACTTTTACCATCAGTCTTTTATTTTCTTTATGGAAATCACTTCTATAACTAAATTTTATCTAATCAAAAATCAATTTATGTTCATCAAGTAATATTTCTCAAAAATAACCAAAATAAATTTCTTAGTGTCTTAACAAACATAATCTAACAATTAGTTGGCACTTAAGCTAGTTGTCACAACTCCCACCAAAATTAAAGGTTCACTCAATGAGCATGAGTAGAAATATGACTGATGTACTAATTCCTAAAAATATCATTTGGGTTATCTAGATTTATTATACATTTTCTTCTTTTTCATATTCTTGTTATAGGACCGTTGATTTTTCAAGTGGGATTGGAGGGCGTTTAACTTTGGTGCATGCATTTTATGTGGTTAAGTTTAAGTCAGGATTAACTTGTCCATATAGCTCAAGGTAAGTTTTTTTTAGCATTGAATTGTGTTATATAAAGCATAAGGCGTTGTTACTAAGTGGGGAAGGATTATGCAAAAAAAACACTAAAATAGTATAAATATTGTAATTGAAGTAACCCCACACTTTCAAAATGAGAATCTTGATTGAGGGATGAACCCTTTTTACAATATAAAAAATGCATAAGATGAGATAATCTCTAAAAAATATGCCTTCTTGTTATATATAAGAGATAGAGAGTATAATTACAATAATGTTTAATTGACTATTAAAGGGTCTAACTAGACAATAAGGAAAAAACTAATACAATGATATAAATGTAATAACTCATTGAATAAGCTTTCTTGTGCCTTTTCACTTCAAACAAGTTTTCTCATCAATACTTGACTACATGTAAATGTTTCTTCATGAAAAACTCATATTTCCATGTTGTCTCTTCTACTATAAGGTTCTTCTAATTGGTAAGGTACTAAATATTTTCTCAATTTCACAATTACTTGATCCATGTTTCAAGAATTTTTCCGAGCTTTAGTATGCCTTTTTCTTCTTCATTAATTTATATTAAAATAGTCTAAACTAGGATCTTGTCATTGGTTACTACTTAGATCTGATCTTGAAAGGCTATATTCATAAAATCTTAATTATGAGATTTGGGATATATGATAAAAGGACAATAATCAAGGTAAAAAATGTCCACGAGACAAGAAAGTTAGTTCATTCAACAACTTCTGGTTTCTATACAAGACAAAAAAGGAAAAGTTGTAGGAAAAAGTGTTGAAGGTTAAAGAATTCAAACATTTGTAGAAAGGAAATATTGGTCCTCAGATAAGACAGAATAACATAACTAAGATTCAATGCTCTTGAAAAGTTTTGGACATTACAGAAAGAAATCTCATATCACGGGAAGGATAGAGGAAGTTGAATATGACCAAGGAAAGCAGTAATAAGATATCTCTACTATGATTAAGATAGTATCCCTCACAAAAGGTATTGTCATAGCTCCTAAGTATTTTGTTATAAGATATGACTATGATAAATAATGGGATGCACTATGGAATCATGGAAGCATTAGAAACAAGAGATCATGACATAACCATGGGAAACCATAAAGGACAAATGGAGCAACATTCATGGCAGCCAAATATGAAGGATAAAAATCTTGGGAACCTCATTGGATATTGAAGGAAAGGAGGTCATCCAGGATGAGGTTCATCATACATCAAAAGGAAACATCTACCAGATAAGGATATGCAAGATCCTTAAGATTATTTGATGGAATTCTCATCAAAGGGTTCATCGATCTAGAGATGAAGCAAGTGTTTCATCAAGGACTCCAACTTTTGGATTTCATGGAATGAAGGTATGATGACATAAGAGATGGAACAGATCAAGGGGTTAAATAAAATTCAATCAAGGAAACTACTGAAAGAATCGTATATGACCTAATGGTAAATGAGGTATGTATGATTATATTTAATATTATAACGTCATGTTGTAAGGTTGCAGGTAACATGGATCACTACTTCTATATTGAGAAGCAAGATCGAAGGAAAAAGGAATTTCATCCTATAAAAGGTTTCTGAAAGGCATGATAGCACTAGATGAAATCATCATAAAATACGAGGTGGTTGACTACAATCAAGGAAATTTTATTGGAAGATCCTGGGAATGAAATGCGTGAAGAAAGGAAGGAAGATATCATGAGAAATGAAACCATGCGAAATTCAATCATCATCCACGAAGATGAAGAAGACTTGGCTAGGAAGTATCTTGGAAAAATATAGAAACTCTGATGGAAGTCTGGAAAAGATGGAAACCCTTGACAATACATATCTTTAGGAGATGAGTAATCTATAAACGAAGGATGGAGATGCCTACAAGAAGATGTCATGGTGAAATATCATCACAAAGGTAACTTTTGATTTAAGTGTTCATATTTATAAGTAAATAATATCTAATGAGATTATGCAGGGTTGCCTAAGGGAAGCACATGTCTTTCACAAGTTGATAACCATATGGCAGGATTAAACATCATTGGATGAGGTATGGTTCGAAGAAAAACAACTTGGTATGAAGCTAGACCATATGAAAATATTGATGGATCAATTTATGATAGAATACATGACTCTTGGATGAAATTGATGGATGATATATGCCTTATGAAGAGATCCCAAATATGGAAACTCCTAAAAAAAAAAAAAAATTGATGACATCAAAGAAAGCATTTCTTCATGAGTAGCTGGGTGTTTTCATCATTGCTGTTGCAAGTCCCTGATTAAGAGGATGCCTAGTAATAAGTTTCTTACCTGGAAAAGAATTATTAATTCCTAAGATGAGATGGAGCTTAGGTACATTCCTTGTATTTGAATGAGTACATTACTTTGTGGAATATGTC
This sequence comes from Pinus albicaulis, assembly GCA_034641835.2. Lineage (NCBI taxonomy): Eukaryota > Viridiplantae > Streptophyta > Pinopsida > Pinales > Pinaceae > Pinus > Pinus albicaulis. Next base: position 776,521,377 of record CM076584.1, on the reverse strand, counting down.
CTCCGTAATTAAGAGGGAGAGATAGACACGTCATTCTGGTCTTCACCTAGGAAGACAAAATGGAGGATTGGGTAATCATCTAGCATCCTATACTCTTTTGGGGATGTATTATGAAATCCAAGGAAAGATTAGTCCTGGAAGGACGAATATTCTTTGAGGACTAGGAATCCAGCAGTAAGAATAGTCCTACTGAACATATCCTGTATGATGGAAAGGGTACCCCTTGATTGAATATTTTGAGAAAGAATCTGCAGATTAAGGAGCGGATCGTGCAACGTAGAGATATGTTAGAGTATTAGGGGATTTGGCATGGGTCAAATCCCTTTATATTTTGAAGGGATGGGATAATTTTGTATACCTTGATCTATGCCCATGGTTTTCGGACCATGGTATTGTAAACGAGATAGCTATATAAGGAGTCAAGAAGTAAGAAGTCAAGATATCTCATAACTCATGATAGAATGCAATTGGATGTAACATTATTTCGAGTCTATATTATGTAGTTTATGGAAAAGGGAAGGCTCCAACTGATGAGTGTGTGAAGACCTTAGGAAGTACACAACTGAGTGCAGACACCCCTGCAGCTGAGTGAGCAAGGCGAAAAGGGTTGTATTAAGAAGATCTGAATAATAATAGAAGACTTTGAATATAAATCCGTGTTCTATGTTTATGTGTTTTCTTTACTTTTATTTTGATATCATTTATGCTGAATTAAGGGTTTTTAAACATAATTTCATCAAGAAGTCTTATTTATGGTTACTTATGATGTTTCATGCTTGTTAAAGTAGAATCACGGAGTGTGCAAGATAGTTCAATAGAAGTGTTGAACAATGACTATATAATTAGCGTAGTTGTTCTATGAAGCTTTGTTAAGTGTTGAAAGGAAGATAAGACCTAAAGCCACACTTCATTGTCCCTCTAAAAGCAGAAACATGGTTCTAGAATCCCCCTATATTTCATTGGTTGAGACTTCGGTCTACGTAGTAGGTAGTTGCTGAAAGGGTTGGTAATATTGGGTATTTTTGGTTCGCGCAACCATATCTGAACTTGGGTCTAGGCCCCATCAGGCCACCAAATGGTTTTGTTTACGGGAATAGGATATGAATGAGGGATATATGGATGTGGCTTCTAAATAATAAGGAAATTCAAGATTGGGTAGACCTAAAAGAGCGTGAATTTGTAGTGCAAGAAAATTGAAATCCGTACATGTCAACTAAACAGTGGTTACAAAACTATATATTCACAAATCAACATGAGATATTTTTCTCATCATTTTCAAGTGAGCTATTTGAGTGGTTATCAAGAATAGCTGAGAAAATTATCCATTTCAACAATACGCCTACTGTGTGGACTCCATGACTGATCAAGCAACTAAAGGGAACTGATAACGAGATTGCAAGGCTTGTTGATTATTGGATCGATAGTATCCTTGGAGGCTTTATTACTAAGTTCGTGATCGATACATATGTATCCTATAGTAAAGCAGAATTTTTTTTTTCAAAGGCCTATGAGGTAAGTAATTGAACTCATGAAAGCTTTGGACTTGTTATTACCTAAATCTACCTCAGGCTGAAAGAAGGCAGAGTTCAGGGTAACATCAAACCACGCTCAGTCTGGTAGCTAGCCCTACCATAATAGGAGAGGGCTCTCTCTGGGTCAATCTTAGAAAAAATAATCAATAGGGCTTGAGATGACTTGAGATAAAAGCTAATTTTAGGCTAGGTATATAAGTAAAGGAGTTTGGTTTTGATTTTGGGGGTTTTTTTTGGATCAAAGGGAAAGGCAGTTTTGGGTGCGGGGATAAGGCCTAGTTTTTGCAGAGTTCTGATTGGGGCAAGGAAGGAAATTGATTTGATGCTTTATATTGAATGAATGGATGGTTCATACCAGTGAGGAGCAGAAGAGGGAAAGAGGCTTTCAATAATCCTCTTCAAACAAATGAAAACATGGAAAATTAAACAAAACTGAAGGCAGAGCAAAGCAAGCTAATGAATTCCACCTTTATCACTCATTTTTTTAATTTAAGAAGAAAGGAGAAGAGAAATGATACACATAAACATAATTGAACTTAAAATTACATAGAGAAAAACACTATCAAAACACAGAGCCACATGGATCCCAAAGAGTGCTGCAAACCCTGGTCTATTCCTTTGCCAAAAATGCAGAGATGAAATGTACAATGAAGTGCCAAGAAATCCCAAGTGTCCAACCCTGAAAATGACTGAAGAAATACATGATATAGACAAGCCTAACTCATTCCCATACCTCTATGGGTCGAAATCATCATTCTAGGAGCTGTTTCAACCATATCTAAACTAAGAACTGAAAAATAGGCAATGAAACAACTTGCCTCTATATGATAGGAAACTGATTCATTCACTTACATTTCACTTTTTGGTGAATGAATCTACTAAGATGAGTAAAAATGTGCCAAAATTACATCATGGTCCTAAAATTACATCAAGTTACATCAAGAGTTACATGAAAAAGTCAAACTGGCCAAAACTAGGCGAAATTCTGAGTTGCTGAGTAAAAAATAGGCCAAATTTCTCTATGCGCCGTGCCTGAAATCTCTATGCATAACACAAGTTTGAGGCTGGTTTCGAGGGCCTTCCCGAAGTCCAAATTGCATCCAGGATAGCTCGTTGGAAAGCCCTGCCTGTCTATGTTCCAACCCAAGTGGAATTTCTGCATTTGGTTGCCATTTTCCCCTCTAAAAATCCATTCTCCCAACACTGCTTCCTGTGTGTGCAAAAAGTGGCAGAAAGGCCATTTTTAGGGTGTTTTTGACCCTTTAGGCAACCAAAAACTTGATGAAATCCTTAGGTAATCCATAGGCATGCACAAATATTTATGAAAAATCTAGAAATACAAATTTTTCCTCCAAAATAGTTGCCAATTATAAGCGCGCGCCAAGTAGCGCTACGCGTCGGGCAGGCAAATCTGTGTTTAGGCCCAAAAATTCAAAATTGACAAAATTTTTCCCAAATTTCTTGAAATTTGGGCTGAAGGTCTCTCATCAAGAACTATGCTAGGCCAAAGAAGCTCCAGCCAAAATTTGGAGCCTATCATGCCTTTTGCGATGCTTTAGTGCCTTTTTGGTGCATGCAGTTCAACGGTGGAATCACTGTCTCTGTCATATGATGTATCTGTATCCGTCTCCATGGTTCTGAAAGTATATGCCAAGTATATGCTGATTTGTATGAGATGAAAATGAGAATTTGGTGTCTTTGTCTTGATTTCCAAATGCGTCAAAGTCAAATGAGGGACTGTGGGAAATAGGGCAGTGAGGATAATTGGGTTTAATCAAGTGAGATTTAAAGTGTAAGGACAATCACTTGATTGTTTGGGAACTTGGGGTTTGGGAATTTTACAAATGAGATGGGGAAATAGGAAAAAATGATAGGAAATGAAGTAGCTTAGGGATAAGAGATGGACTTGGGAATAAGTGATTTTGGGGATGTAAGGGAGTAGGGGAATAGAATTTAGTAGTGAGATAATAGTGAGGAAAGGGAAAATAAGGTGGGAAATGAAAAGGGTTTTGGCACCAAAACCAAATTAAAATTCCAATTTCAAAACCTTGAAGCAATATTGATGGAACCAATTCAAAAATCTGGAAGCAATGGCAAAAATTTGAGTGTCGGCTCTGTGTGCCACGCGCACAACCTAGTGCGCCACACCGTCCTTATGTGCCATGCTGGAAAAAAAACACACAGTGAAAAATGGCCCTATGCTCTGTGCTCCTCCAGTGCGCCGCGCCAGTTTCCCAGTGCGCCGCGTCGCTCTGTTTCAATGCATTTCGGCCTCCAACTTGTCTCTTCACTCTTTCACGATTTTTTTGGCTCAACTCTTGTCTTTGGCATGCAAATGGAGTTTGAATTTGGAAAGATCTTATATATATCAAGGAATTTTTATTTTTCATTTGGGCACACCCACTTTCTAATGTTGCAGACTTGGGCACTTTTTTAAATAAACTCTGCTTTTGTTTCCTTTTCATTTTTTAAGCTGAATGATGAATTTCTTGTCTGTCTTTTTCAGGAATAGCTGGCATGGGATTTGGCAAAGGCGACCAAGGTTGCGCCTGAAGAACTTTACAACTAAAACAACTTTGAGAATTACATTACATTTATTATGAAGGATGAAATTGACGATTTTTCTTCAAAACAGAGTTTTGAAGAAGAATCAAGATTAAGCATTATGACGATGAAATTTTTCACGGAAAACCTTATTTCGAACCTCCCTCATGTGCCTGCTGACATTATTAGACATTTTTAAGACTAAATTTGCGAAACCCTAGACCTAGTGGGACTAAAAACCCTAAAATGACTCTTTGGCAAACATGAAGCCAAACATGACTATAAATGACTTTAAAATTGATTTTGATAAACAGACACGGACCAACAGGTACATGACATGAGGGATATGAGTGACAAGACCCTTCCATCAGATGATCCATGCTTCTAATGGAATGTAGATGACTGAACTGAATGAGACGCCTAAAATGAAATGCAACAAAAGAGATTTTAATCTCTGACGGAGGGATGAAGATACCGACTCTATATTCACAGATCAACATGAGATATTTTTCTCATCATTTTCAAGTGAGCTATATGAGTGGTTATCAAGACTAGCTGAGAAAATGACCCATTTCAACAATACGCCTACTCTGTGGACTCCATCACTGATCAAGCAACTAAAGGGAACTGATAATGAGATTGCAAGGCTTGTTGATTATTGGATTGATAGTATCCTTGGAGGCTTTATTACTAAGTTTGTGATCGATACATATGTATCCTATAGTGAAGCAGAGAATGTTTTTTTCAAAGGCCTATGAGGTAAGTAATTGAACTCATGAAAGCTTTGAACTAAGATGGTATTTTGTGAAAACGATGTACTATGGATGCAATCCGATTGATGTTCAGAGGAAAAAAAATCGGAACTACGTGGCATGGTAAGATATTTAGGGTAGATCCTAATAATTTCGTTGAGTCTGAGTACAATCCATTCTTTGGGTCTAAAAGCGAAGAAGGAGGAAGAAACCCTACCATCCCAATTATTGTGTCGATAAAATTTGAAGATCATCAGGGAGCTTCTGAAATCCCCCAACCTTCCACTCCCATCACAACCTATCCCTATATTTTTCCTCCACCTCCATCTCCACCTCCACCTCCACCTCCACCTCCCCCATTTGCCAGGGCTCACTCACCCAAGATTCCTCTTTTCAAATGATCATATGATCCGAGCAATTTAAGTTTGTTGTAGAATCCATATGGAGATCATGGAACATTACTAATGAGAATATGAAGAAAGCACATTTGGTCACAACGTTGCAGGATATATTATTATCCTGGTATACGAAGTACTCCTTGACGAACCAAAATTACATGTTGGCCCAGATAAAGGTTGTGCTGAATGCTAAATTTAAGAAGCTGAAGTAATAGTCCCAGTGTATTATAGAGATCTGAAATGGGTGGGAATTAGATCAAAGGTTTAGGAAATTGCGAAGTCAAGTCAGCTTCCAGATCCTTGATGAGAATCATAAGGAATGGTTTATCGCTCTCTTGTTACCCCATCTTAGTGATGAGCTCCATAATTAGGTACATTTGGAGGGGTTAATTGTCACATTTTTGCCTTATTAAGTCTCTTTTTCTCACATGTAATTATATCATGGTATTATGTTGATAGTGTAGATGGTGATTAGGGCTTGTCATACTTCGAATGCCTAACATGAGTTAAATGTAGGAAAATCATGAAGATATTTCATTTTTTATGAAGATTTTTCCATTAAAGCTCGGAGTAGACAACAAGGAGAGTTTCTAGGGGGATTTTCCACCTCATTAACTCCCAAAGGCACCCAAGGGTTCCTTTATATTCCCTCCAACAACTCGAAATCAAAGGGAGCCAAGAAAACTCAAGATCAAGTGCACCAAAGCTACACTTCACTTGCAGTCAATGTGGACACATCACCTACTTTCTAGGGAGCTGCTGGTAGCTATTGTCTAGGTTAAATAGGGTTTATCATGAGCTCATTAAGTGTTAGGTCCTTATATTACTAGTATAGTCCCTTATTATTGTTAGTGTAACCCCCTTACTATTATTATTGTGCCCTTACATTATTATTGTTAGGTTGGCTAGGATTACATTGTGGCCCCATTGAATCCTATATATAGAGAGGGGGTTTTGTCATTTTTATCATCAAGGAATTGTTCATTCATGTAATTTATTGGAGGTTCCCCCCTCGAAGTGGCTTATTTCTAAGGTGTTTATATCTCTTTTCTTCTCTTTTTGGAGCTGGTTTCACAACATTTGGTATCAGGGCTTTGGTTTCTAGGGTTTCACTACCCCAAACAGGTCATTGTGGAATTTTCGCTACAAATTTTTTTATACAAAGGTTTAGAAGCTCAAATGTTAAGAGTGCGAAGCATAAATCCTCAGGAACATTGTCGCAAAATTTCAGAGCTTTTTTCGCAATATTTTTGGCGATAGGATCTGCGGAAGTTAGGTATTTTTGTAGGCTCATGAATTTAACCTAAACAGGTCATCATGGAATTTTCGCTATACATTTTTTTCTACGAAGGCTCAAAAGCTGAAAGTTTTAGGGCACGAAGAAGAAATCCTAAGGATGATTTTCACAAAATTGTAGAGCTTGGTTCGCAATATTTTTAGAGATATGGTCTGTGGAAGTTAGGTCTTTTGCAGGCCCCCAAATTTCATATCAAAGAGGTGATTGTGGGAAAATATTCATAAATCTCTCTCTGAGCATCGGATTGGAATTCAATAAAAAGTGGCAGAAAGAAAAAAAAATTTAGTTTTCACTATATCAATTTTTGAGCCAAAGGAGGAAACATTGATATGTGGCAGGTCGTACAAGTTCGCTCTACTGAACCAGTCCATAATTAGGTCATTGTAGGTGATTGGGCATAACTCTGTCTTCAAGAATCCAAATCAGGTTAGGCCCATGGCATTCAAAAGAAGATTTAGAGGGCTACTTCAAGGCCGAATTTCAGATATTGAACATCCGAAATCGTAGAGATAATTTAGTTTCAATATCGAGCTCCTCAAACTCAAGAAAAAGGTGTGTATTTTTTTTCAAATTGCATAAAGTCTTGTTTGAAAAATCAATTCTAGGTGATTCCAAAGGCCTATTGAGAATAGATATCAATATTGGGTTCTAAAATGCCTTCTAAAAATAATTCAACACCCATTAGGCCTTTATAAGGCTCTAATATGACTCATGAAGACTAAGAAATGCAACATGAGATATCAAAATTCCATGAGCAAGTGCACCAAATTTCACTATCACAAAGAGCAACAAAAAATGAAATGGAAGTTTTGAAGAAAGGCGTGGAAACTAAGATGGATGGTTTGAAGAAAGGCATGGAAGCTAAGATGGATGGCATGGAAGTTGGCATGGAAGCTAAGATCGATGAAAAAATGGAAAACATGAAGAATGATCTAAAAGTAAACATCGAAGGTTTTGCAAAGTTGATACAAGAAATGTTACCTAATGGCGAAAATATAGTAGAGGAAACTCATGATGAGAACAAAATAAATGTTAATCGTGATTTCATAAACTCTAATGTGGGATTAAAGAACCACCATATTCCAAATATGGATATGAGGAATTTTGATCGAAAGGATCCCGTAACATGGATACTACAGATGGAGCAATATTTTAATATCAATAATGTGAAAAACACACAAAAGGTACGCATTGCAACTTTAAATTTAGAACCAAATACATTTGTATGGTATCGATGGCTTTGCTCCCGTAAAAAAATTGTCACTTGGTCAATTTTTACATAGGAAATGATAGCACATTATGAGGTCAATTTTTATGGAGGAAATGATAGCACATTATGAGGATAGGAAGAGTAACACCTTCTTTAGCCAATTGATCAATCTCAAACAAAATGGTTTAGTGGGGTGCACATTGAGGACTTCCAAAAATTGAATATAAGGGTAACTGATATTCCAGGGGAACATATGGTTGATCTCTTCATAGGTACTTTAAAGGATAACATCCAACATGAAGTTCGTATTTTGGAACCTGATTCATTGGAAAAGGCATTCAGGTTGGAATGAAAAATTGAATGTAAAATTATGGCAACAAGGAAGCCTACCACTCACTTCTATAAAGAGGGAAATGTTGCTACTCCTAGATTTCCACAACCTACAAGGTTGACACCACAACAATTGGAAGAAAAAAGAGCAAAAGGACTTTTCTACAGTTGTGATAGAAAATACACTAAAGGTCATAAGTGTGCCGAGAAGAAATTATTTTACATAGATTGTGAAGATGAAGAAGAAAATGAACAAGAATCTTCAAAAGAAGAGGATATACACCAGGAACCAACCCTAGAAGAGGAAGAAATGAGTCCGAACATATCATGTAATGCAGTAGTAGGAATTACTACTCCTCAAACTCTCAAGATAGAAGGACATATCAAGAAGAAAAAGGTCATAGTGTTGATTGATTCGGGTACTAACCATAATTTTATTCATTGTAAGGTAGCCAAGGAATTTAATTGTTTCCTATACCCAGCACCACAATGTCAAGTGATGGTTGCAAATGGAGGAACTATAAATTGCCATGGAAAATTCCATAATATCAAGCTATCCATGGGGGAATATGTATTGAATAGTCCAATTCGTTCCATCCCAATGGGAGGTGTTGATGTCGCACTAAGAGTACAATGGTTACAATCTTTGGGGACGATAGCTTTTAATTTTCAAGAACTTTTCTTGAATTTTTTTTGGAAGGAAAGGAAATCAAATTACGGGGTATCACAGGGAAAGCAAGAAAGATAGTAATCTCTAATGTCATGACAAATCTTCTGAAGAAAGAACAACGAGGCGTAATTGCACAATTATGCTCACTAGAAGTTCCAACATCAAAATCATCTATTTCTCTAGATCTCTAAAAAGTCTTGGACAATCATTCCAAGGTGTTTGAAACTCCCAAAGGACTCCCACCTATTCGTGATCATGATCATGCTATTCATTTGATTCCAGGAATTGTTCCTCCAAACATCAGGCCTTATAGACATCCTTATGTCCAAAAGAGCAAAATTGAATGTATGATTGCAGAAATGTTAGAGGCGGGTATAATTCAACCTAGTTAAAGTTCTTTCTTTGCTCCTGTAGTATTGGTACACAAGAAGGATGGATCATGGCACATGTGTTTGGATTATAGGGAGCTCAAAAAGCTCACCATTAAAGATAAATTTCCCATTCTTGTGATTGATGAATTATTGGATGAATTACATGTAGCAATTTATTTTACCAAATTGGATCTTCGTTTAGAGTATCATAAAATTAGAATGGAGACTGAAGATATTCCGAAAACAACATTTCGAACTCATGAGGGTCATTATGAATTTTTGGTTATGCCTTTTGGCCTTACCAATGCACCTTCTACATTTCAAGGGTTGATGAATTCCATTTTCAAACCCTTCCTTAGAAAATTTGTGCTAGTATTTTTTGATGATATAATCTACAACGGGTCTTGAAGGATCATGTTTAACATGTTGACAGGGTGCTCAAACTATTGGAGGAGAAACAATTATATGCAAAAACATCCAAATGTTTCTTTGGAGTACAAGAGGTGGAATATTTGGGTCATATTGTATCTCTCGAGGGTGTTAAGGTAGACCCTAAAAAAATTAAAGCCATTAAGGAATGGAAAGTCCCCACAACCATAAAGCAGTTGCGCGGATTTCTCGGGTTAACAGGGTATTATTGCAAGTTTGTTAAGAATTATGGGAGAATAGCAACACCTCTAACAACATTATTGAAGAAGGATGAATTTTCATGGACTCCTGAAGCAACTAAGGCATTTTAACATCTTAAAGAGCCAATGTGCCTAGCACCAGTCTTAGCTATGCCATACTTCACAAAAACCTTTATTGTGGAATGTGATGCCTCGGGAAATGGAATTGGTACTGTTTTAATGCAAGAAGGAATACCCATTTCTTTTGAAAGTCGTTCGATCAAAGGAAAGTATTTAAAAAAGGCTATTTATGATAAGGAAATGTTGGCAATACTACATACACTAAATAAAAGGAGATCTTACCTAATGGGAAGGAACTTCAAGGTAAAAATTGATCATGATAGCCTTAAACACTTTTTGGAACAAAGACTATCATCGGAAGAGCAGCAAAAGTGGGTCACAAAGATTTTGGGTTATGACTTTGAAATTATCTACAAAAAAGGGAAGCTAAATTTTGTTGCAGATGCACTCTCAAGAAAGAATGAAGAGGTGGAAGCATTGCTTTGTGACATTTCTATTATCCAACCAGATTGGATAACCAAAGTAAGGGATGAATGGAAGAAGGACGAAGAAGTTTGGACACTCACGCAAAATTTATAGCAAGGTACTTGTACATCTGATACATTTAGTTGGAAAAATGATTCCTTATGGTACAAATTTTACTTATATATTTGTAAGAATTCCCAACTAAAACAAAATATTCTTTTGGAATTGCACACTTCTCCTTTAGGAGGACAGTCGAAATTTTTAAAAACTTACCACAGGGTGAAGAACGATTTTTTTTGGGATGGCCTTAAATCTAATATTCAAAAGTTTGTGGTGGAATGTTTCTTTTTCCAGCAAAATAAATTTGAGACAATTAAGACCCCAGGTCTTCTACAACCTTTATCCATTCAAAGTCAATGTTGGGAGGATATTTCAATGGATTTTATCATAGGTTTACCTAAGTCCGAAGGAAGGAGTGTCATCATGGTGTTAGTTGATAGACTTACCAAGTATGAAAACTTTTGTGCATTATCTCATCCATTTAAAGCAAGTACAGTTGCTACTGCATTTATGGAAACAATTCAAAAGCTACATGGAAACCCAAAGATTATTGTAAGTGACAAAGATCCCATTTTTTACAGGAAATTTTTGGGCGAAATTATTTTCTTGTTTGGGTACTCAACTAGCTCATAGCTCATCTTATCATCCTCAATCCGATGGTAAAACAGAGATAGTGAATAAATGTTTCGAAGGCTATATTCATTTTTTTGTATCTGATAAGCAAGCAAAATGGGTTAAGTCGTTACCTCTCGCTGAATGGTGGTATAACACTTCCTTCCATACTGCAGCAAAAATGACCCCATTTATGGCACTTTATGGATATCATCCACCGTCCATCACATCTTCTTTAAGGAAAAATTCTAGGGTTCAAGCAATGGAGGATCACATCGAGCATCAACAAGAAGTTCTCCAACTCTTAAAGGATCACCTAAATTTGGCACAAAATCGAATGAAACAACATGCAGATCGACATCACAGTGAGAGAAGTTTTGATGTGGGAGACTGGGTATTTTTACGGCTACAACCATACAAACAAATGTCCCTTAAGCAAGCTAATAATGATAATAAATTACCACCAAAGTACTATGGTCCTTACAAGGTGTTGCAAAAGATTGTTACTATGGAATACAAATTGGAGCTTCCTACTTCTTCGAGAGTGCATCAAGTTTTCCATTCTTCATGCTTAAGAAAGGTTACAGGGGACAAACTTCCTGTTCAAACAATATTGCCAGAACTTGATGAGGAAGGAAAAACCATATTGGAACCTGAAGCAGTCACAGAAACAAGAACTCAAAAACTATGACATCAATCAATTTCAGAGTATCTCATCAAATGGAAGAACTTACCCACTGAAGATTCTACATGGGAGGATGAGAATTTTATACAGAAGCACCCAAAGCTACTCAAGCGTTGAGGACAACACTTTTTTGAAGGAGAGGAGCATGTTAGGTCCTTATATTACTAGTATAGTCCCTTATTTTTGTTAGTGTAACCCCCTTATTGTTATCGTTGTACCCTTGTAACCCCCATATTGTTATTATTGTGCCCTTACATTATTAGTGTTAGGTCGGCTAGGATTACATTGTGGCCCCATGGACTCCTATATATAGAGAGGAGGTTTTTTCATTTGTATCATCCAAGAATTGTTCATTCATGTAATGCACTGAAGGTTGCCCCCTCGAAATGGCTTATTTCGAAGACATTGATATCTCTTTTTTTCTCTTTTTGGAGCTAGTTTTACAACATTAGGATTTAAACTTTGAATGAAGCTAATAGACTCTTAGCTATTGTAATATGTTTTTGAGACTTTCATGTTTATTTCATGAGACTAATTTCTGCAATAGGATGAGTATTCATATTGTGCTTCACTGATTTAGTTTCAAATGGCTAGGCTTGTGGGTTAGGGCCCAATCCATTGGCCTTAGTATCTCTTGTGTATTCATTATTTACTTTTATATACTTGTAGCTAGTTTTCTTATGGGTTTTTAGCTAGTTTTCTTACATTTCAATTTATTGTTTTTCGTTTTCTTCCATTTGTCCTTGTTGTAGATTAAGCTTGCTTACATGTTGGTATAATAGTTTATGAACTCAAAAAGCTATGTGTCAAGACTTCCTCTCTCATTGATCTAAAATGATTGTATTAGTTTTGTTTTTCTAAGTGTCCTTCAGTTTTAAAAACATGTGCATAGTTAGTTCATTATTTTGCATAAGGATTAAGGAGTTTTTCCATGATTTGTAGATGATTTTCAGTGAATTAGAAGCATAAAACAAGCATAAATAACACTAAACAACAGTGTAAAATAGAGAAATAAGTCACCACATGAAATTGACATGGAAGGCATGATGAAGCAGTTCACCCCTCTTGGGCTACATCTGTTGGTCCAACTCCTAATGGCTTGTCCATCTTTCATTATGCTCAAAATTTTGCTATTAAATTTAGTTAAAGTGCTATAATGGCTATTTTATCTTCACCAACGGCTTCAGAATGCTCAAATTAGTCAAAAAATGACTCTTCATTCACTCAGAACGGTCAAAAATTGGGCCTCCGACACTTTTGCCCAGTATCTCCTAGGAAAACTCCACTAAAAGTGGAGAACTCCAGTTAACTAGAGCTAAATCTGGGTTGGCTGCCAATTTAGGCACGCCCCTAAATTCTCTACTGATTAAACTATGCATTTAATGCTTACATCTGGGTGGTGGCTACATGCACACCCCCGAACCACTGGAGGATAGGGTGGTTAGTGGAACTCACTGTAGGAACCACAGTTGTCTGTTTGAACCATGGTTGAATTCTGTCGGGTTGGCATAGATTGCATGGTTTGGTTGGCATCACCGATAGCATGTGACATATGTTGTGGGGAACACTGGCAAGTTAGGACCACCGACGGTTCCCAACCACCATATATAAATGCAATACAACATAAAAAAAACCTGCGACTTTTAGATGTTTAGTAAAAATGCATAGTGTGGATGGTAAATGATTATGCGTGCCCAGAGGAAGGTTAGGGGGTCAAGCCCTACTACCTCCCATAAAATTTTAGTATGCAGTTGTAGGGACACGTGGCGACCTCAGCGCTAGCCACGTGGCACCCTATAATTGGCTCTTCAATCTCGTACCACAAATAGAAAATTTACACTTTTCAACCAACGATTGGTCCTGAGAAAGGAATATTCTCTTTTCTGCTGAATGTGCATCCAATTTACTGATTGTGCATCCCAATCAAACTTTCTCAAACTGTTTTAATTTTACCTATTTACAATTTTGATTAGAATGTAATATCTTCCTCATACGACATCGGTTTTTCGAACCATTTGTGGTGACGAAATTAGGAAGAATATATCTATGCAACCATCCCAGTTTCAACCCCATCCTGTAATTTTGAATTTTGAGAAAAAATTATGAACTCCTGATCATTCCTCCCCATTGGGAAACTTTTGGACCCGAAAAGACTTAATTACTTGTTCAGTAGATGAGGGTACAACTCCCTCACCTTTCCAACCTCCATCCATTTTGCCTTGCTTGGTTTAGTGCGTTTGAGCCCAACTCGAAGGTAGTCAACACTTACCCTCTTTGATGCTCTTGTCCTCCTGTCAAGAATGGTATCTTCTTTGAGCTCATCCAGAAATTCTGGCGACAAAAAATCAATAGAAGGTAGCTGGCTATCACTTCCTTGATCATCAATCAAAGGTGGCACATACAAGCATATGTTTTCAACATTAAAAACTCAATACATTTGGATGTAAGAAGGCAAGTCAAGTTGGAATGCATTATTACCAACTTTTTTTATGATCTTGAAAGGACCATAGCGAATGGGTTTGAGATTTTTACCTTCCCCTTGCATCCTTTCTTTGCTAATGTGAAACCATACCTCATCTCCCTCTTGAAACTTTTGATCAACCTGATGTTTTTCATGCATGTCTTTGTATTTTCTTTGACTTTTCTCAAGATGTTCTTGAAATTGTTGATGTATCATCTAAATTTTCTCAATGAAATTTCGAGCCTTGTCAATATCACTATGGCCAACAATTGCAAAATCCTTCCCAAAGATGAAGTCTAATGGTGATTTTGGAAAATACCCAAAGCATACTTAAAAAGATGAGGTTTTTCTTGAAGAGTGCTTTGCCTGGTTGTAAGTGTGCTGAATATAATGCAGTTTTTCATCCCACAAATTAAGATGTTTGCTGCAATATCCTCTCAATAGATGCACACTTGTTCTGTTCACTACCTCGGTTTTCCATATATTAATGGATGGAAAGTGGTACTGTTTTTCAATTTTGTGTCCATCATTCTGCATAGATTTGACCAAAAATTCCCAATAGAAGAGGGCAATCCAAGATGAACCCAAAATTTTTGAAAATAAATTTCAACAGTTTGTTCAGCAGCAATGGTTTTCTTACATGGCATAATTATACACATTTTACTGAATCTATCCACAACCACAAAAAGATAATCATGTTGCTTTCTTGAAATAGGTAGACCTCCAACAAAGTCCATGGAGACACTCTCCAAAGGCCTTGATGGTATCGGTAGTGGCATGTACAATCCAAGAGTCCTATTACTAGGCTTATTTGTTGCACAGATAGAACAACCTCTTATAAAATGTGACACAGTATCTATCATGCAAGGAAAATAACAATACCTCTATAGATGCACCAATGTTTTGCTTACCCCAAAATGTCCAGCAATAAGAGAATAATGAGCTTCTCTCATGGAACTTAGCCTCTCTCCTTATGGAATACATAGCTTTCCCAAATGAAACAACAAATTGTTATGCATGTGATAAAATTTTTCTTCAACTTGATTTCCTTCACTCAAACTAGCATACACATCTTGGAAATCAATGTCATGTGGATATTGTTCTATGTCACACTCATGTACAACATAACCATTTTGGAGTAAAGTAGAAGCAATAATGATTTTTCTAGAAAGCATATCTGCAACTTTATTGAATATACCTTTTTTGTACCTTATAACAAGGTGAAATTGTTGAAGAAATCCCATCCACTTGAAATGTCTTGATGGCTGCAATTTTTTTTGCAACTGCAAGTACTATAATGGTTGGTGATTGTTGTGTACAATAGTATTTTTACCCATCAAGTAGTGTTTCCACTTCTTGACACTTTTTACCAATGCATATAGTTATTTTTCATATGTAGGATAATTATTCACAACACCATTAAAGGTTTCTGAATGAAAGGCGATAGGCTTACCAAGCTGCAAAAGAACTGCACCCATGGCATAGTCACTAGCATCGGTTTGTATCTTGAATGGTTGTCTCAAATTTAATAATGAAAGGACTGGAGTTGAAATTATCTTGTCTTTTAAATCTTCAAAAGATTGTTGTTTTTTTCCTCCCCATTGTAAGTCTTTCTCCACACTTGTTGCTGCATGCATAGGAGCTACGATGGAAGAAACATTAGCAATAAACTTCCTCCAATATTGAGTTGCACCTAAGAAACTTCTTACCTCGGTAACTGTTTTGGGTGTGGGCCAATTCACAATGGACTCCACTTTAAAAGGATCAATCCTCAATTCTCCTCCTCCTACAATATGTCCCAAAGAGACCAAAGAAGTCTTTCCAAACTCAAATTTTGACATCTTAAGAAACAATTTCTCTTTCTTCAAAATATCAAGCACTCTATTCACATGCAAGACATGATATTCTCTTGCTTTTATGAAAATCAAAATTTCATCTAAGTACACAGTAAAAAACTCATCAAGGAATGGTCGCAAAACATTATCCATAACTCGCATGAAAGTTGTCGGTGCATTACATAAACCAAAAGGCATAACTAGCCACTCAAAGAGTCTATTTTTTTGTTTTGAATGCAATTTTCTATATATCACTTTTTGCAATTCTTACTTGATGATATCCACTTCGTAAATATAACTTAGTGAAAAACTTTACTTCTTTCAGCTGATCAATCAAATCATCTATTCTTGGGAGTGGGTGATGATTTTTTACCGTAATATTGTTCAAATCTTGGAAATCTACACACATGTGCCAAGTCCCATATTTCTTTGCTATCAAGACTATGGGTGATCCACATGGCGAGGTGCTTGGCCTTATGATTCCTTTATCCAAAATCTCTTTGACTTGCCTCTTTATTTCATCTTTCTCCATTATCAACATGCGATACATACCGATTTTTGGAATAGGACAATCCTACTGCAACTGAATCTCATGTTGAATTTCGCTTTTTGGAGGCAATCCTGTTGGCTCCTAAAACATCTCATGATGTCCATTAACCACATCATATAATTTTTATTTCAACTTAGGATCACATCCATCAAAATATTCATGATTAATATCAGCTTTAGGCTTAATCATAAGAAGAAAAAAATTCTTACTTGACTTTACCAGTCTCTTTACCTGTCCAACATTTACCAAAGAAATGTTTGTCTTCTTGCGATGTGCTCTAACAATGAACTCCTTGCCATGTTTGAATAAATGATACTTGTTCTCATGGCGATATAAGATCTCTTTCCTGTCATACAAGTAAGGAATCCCTAATACAATACTAGTTATGTTAAGCAGAACCACATCTAATTCAACCGTGTCAACAAAGCTTGCAGTGATTGCAAACCTCAATATACATTTCTTTGAAACCTGTAGATTTGAATCCTTACAAATACAACCCAATGGATATGGTTTTGAATGTGGTATGGTCTCAAGATTAAGTTTTTTGACCAAATATTTAGAGATTAAGTTTTCTTGTGACCCACTGTCAAACATTGTGTCAATCTTGGTATGCTTGGATATGACCCTCACATGAAATAGTTCTATTCTTTCTTCTTCATTTGGAGTGTTTATGTGACAGTTTGATGTACTAGTACTGGGTTTCATTTCAATTTATTTTCCCTTCATTTTCTTCAATCCCATGGCCATGATTTTAGTTTCATCACCTCAATCAAATCCTAAATCATGTTGAGTTGTAGCAGTAGTTTTTTGTTTCCCTCTGTTATTGGGTTTCTTTGGCCTCAATTTAGGATGTAATTTCCAAAAATGAGTTTCATCATGGGCTTCTTTTTAAAAATGTTTACAAGTAAATTTTTCTCACTCTTTCTTAATAGATGCATTATTTTTTTTTTTACCTTTTGAGGTCTTTTCCTTGGCTTTACCCTTAAAAGGTTTCTTTCTACCCTCTTTAGAAATGTTCTTCCCTCTAGCTTCTAAATGTGTGGCCTGAACACAAAATTCATCTAGAATGGTGGGGTTAAACATGAGAATAGTATGTGTTAGATAGCTATGTAAGCCTCCTATGTACTTTAGCAAAGTGTCTTGGCTCTGAAAATCCACCCCTAATAAAATATCTCTTCTCCTAAATTCCTGGGTGTATTCTTGCACATTTTGTCACTTTAATTGCCTAAAGTTTTGCCACTTGATGATGGATTTCTACATATGAGCTAATGGATAAAACTATTGTTTAACAGCAACAATAAAATCTAACCATGATAGAATAATCTTACCATGTTTCTTTATTTCCTCCTTTGTCTTGGCTTCCCACCAAACAAGTGTTGCATCTTCCATTCTCAAAGAATCTAATTGAATTTTTGTATCATCATATTGAAGGTTTTTTATTCTCAAATAGACCTTAGATTGTATAATCCAATTATCTAGCTTGTCTGCATTTACTTCACCATTAAACATTGGCTATTCAAAATTAACATCAAGTTTTAATAAAGGAGATTTACCAATTCTCTTGGACTTGTGTGGATGATGTACTGAAGAAGAAGTAGAGGAGGAGGATGATGATGATGATGATGAGGGTGAAGATGGTGACTCTCCATTGCCTCCATTTCCACCATTTCCCTTATTTGATTTGTCTTCATCATGTTGACATCTTCAAGATCCTTTCCCTTCCTTTTGAAGTTTAGATCCTTCTCCTTCCAGTCTCTCATTTCTTTCTTGATACAGAATTCTAACCATCTCAGTCACGTCAAGGAATTCTTTCATGAACACTCTTTCTTCCTCCGTAGGGTCAACTTATTCATGGATTTATCCTTCTTCATGAGGTATGCTTAATGGAGATTTTTCTTCTTCAGGAGGTGAAATAGGTGGTGGATATTGTGGCAATCTTGCTCTCCTTTTCTTTAACTCCTTTTGAGACCCTTCTACTTCCACCAATTTGCCTTCTCCTCTTTTGAGCTTGAACCTTGTAAGCATCTAAAACTTAAAAAAATTAAACAATTCTTTGCACTAAACGACACCAGAGAAAAAAAAACTCTAGATCTGATACCAAACTGATCTGAAATGACTGTATTAGTTTTGTTGTGCTAAGTGTCTTTCATTTTTAAAAACATGTGCATAGTTGGTTCATTAGTTTGAATAAGGATTAAGGATTTTTTCCATGATTTGTAGATGAATTTTAGTGAATTAGAAGAATAAAATAAGCATAAATAACATTGAATCATAGTGTAAAACAGAGAAATAAGTCACCACATGAAATTTACACAGTGGGCATGATGAAGGAGTTCACCCCTCCTGGGCTACATCTGCTAGTCCAGCTCCCAATGGCTTGTCCATCTTTCATTATGCTCAAAATTTTGCGATTACATGTAGTTATTGTGCTCTAATGGTTGTTTTCTCTACACCAATGGCTTCAAAATGCTCTAATTAGACAAAAATGACTCTTCATTCACTCGGAATGGTCGAAAATTGGGCCTCCTACACTTTCACCCAGTATCTCCTAGGAAAACTCCACTAAAAGTGGAGAAATCCAGTTAACTAGAGCTAAATCTGGGCAGGCCACCAATTTAGGTGTGCCCCTAAATTATCTGTCCATTAAACCACACATTTAATGTTTGTGGTTGGGTGGTGGCCACATGCACACCCCCAAACCACTAGAGGATAGGACGATTAGCGGAACTCATGGTAGGAACTGTAGTTCTCTATTTGAACCATGATTGAATGTTGTCGAGTTTGTATAGACTGCGTGGTTTGGTTGGGATCACTGGTAGCATGTGAAATATGTTGCAGGGACTGCTGGTGGGTTGGGATTGTCAGTGGTTCCCAACCCACATATATAAACACAATACAACATCAAAAAATCCCGCCACACTTAGATGTTAAGTAACAATGTGTAGTGTCGATGGTAAATGATTATGCATGCCCGGAGGGAGGTTAGGGGGTCAAGTCCTATTGCCTCCCATAAAATTTTAGTATGCAGTTGTAGGGACACATGGCACCCTATAATTGGCTCTTCAATCCCGTACCACGAATAAAAAATTTACACTTGTCAACCACCGATTGGTCCTGAGAAAGGAATATTCCAAGGAATATTCTCTTTTTTTGCTGACTGTGCATCCAGTTCGCTGATTGTGCATCCTAGTCAAACCTGGTCGAATTGTCGTAATTTTACTTGTTTGCCATTTCGATCAGAACCCAATATCTCCCTCATATGACATCGATTTTTCGAATCGTTCATGGCGCCAAAATCAAGAAGACGAGATCTACACAACGATCCTAGTTTCAACCCAATCCTATAATTTTGAATTTTGAGAAAAATTTATGAACTCTTGATCACTCATCTCTTGCATTGGAGCTTGAGGAGGGCACACCTTCTCCACAAAAGAAATTTTATTTTTATTTTATGATTTCTTGGAAAGAGTAGTTAGATTATTGTATTTTCATGAACATGTTTAGAATGTTGAGTTATATTAATGTTTGTAGGCTAATGTATGTTTTCTTTCCAAATTCAACTCATCTTTTCCATTTTCTTCATCATGAATTTATCAATTTTTGTTGCATGGATAGGTAGTTTTCTTGCAGGTTCAATTAGCACAACAAAGAAGGAATTAACCAACACCTTCGGCTTCATTTCTCACCCTTCATCAGCCTTATTTTCATCAAAATTCCCATCAACCCTATTTTCAGATTTTTCACCTTCAATCCATGAGAAAACCCTGTAGGTGAAAGACATGCTTCTCAAGAGGTTCTGAGCTTTTCCAAGGGGTTGGAAACCTTCCACTCATCCAAACACACTGTCACTCCACCTTCCCTATGGTTTTCTCACCCATTTTTCTTGTCAAATTTCCCTTCGACTATTTCCTGTAGCGATTCAAGACTTTCCTGGAGCACTACAGGAAACCAGTAGCAGCACTTGCATCAGCACTAGTGGGCCCCTCCTTAATCCCAGAAATGACAATCTACCTCATCCAGACTTGTCAAAACCACCCAGACACCTTCAACCTTTCACCCATGAGCGCAAGCCCTTCATAAGCCACCTTAGCGCTTTCTCCTCCTAGCTGCAAAACAATGAATTTACAAGCATAGTTAGGTCATGCTTAGATGCATGAGTAAAAAAATGATAATTAGAATATGAAGTAGAGAGAGTGTTTTATCCATTTGGCCCAACAATGTGTGATTAGGTTAGTCTTCTTTATGCAATTTTAATTCAGCAATTTACTTCATGCAAGATGCCTAGTTTTCTTTCATTTCTTATCATAGCTTAATTTGCAGATTTATTTCATTGCAGAGTAGTTAGATGTACTTTATTGATATAGAATAGTTATTTTATTTCTGTTAGAGTAATGGATTTGAATCATTTGTAGCCCTAGGTATAAATTCATAAGTGTTACAGACTTAATTCAGAAACCCTAGAAATAGCACCCTTTCGTAGAGCTCAGAAGAAGATGACATGAGTAGAATGGATCTTCTGTGTATATTGCACTGCCACCTCCAAGTTTTTATGAACCTCGAGTCAATAAAGTAAACTAGAGTAGCCTCTGGGATTTGCAACATTCTTGGTGCAATACCAAGGATCACCACCTTTTGGCGGTGTTGATGAGGAGGTATCTAGTAGATGCTTTGATTTTATTTTAGCATTATTTTTCACTTTACTTTCTCATGTGGTTTCAAAATATTTAAAAATACAAAAAAATATGATTTTCATGCCTCGTAGGAGTAGGGATACTCAAGGAAATTTTTTTCATAAAACCCCCACATCACCACATAATCACCCTTCACTCTCCTTCAGTGGTTGTGAGGTTGAACACACCATAGGTGAGCCTTTTGAACATTTTGAAGAAGAAGAATATCTTGTTTTAGTAGAGGAAATTGCTTCACCTATTCAAACCATGGATGAAACTTAAGCCCAGGGAGCCTTTCCCATTAGAGAGGTAGATGGGGAATCTAAAATGAAAAACATCATCCCCTCATCCCTTCCACATTTCCATGGAATTACCTCTGAGGACCCTTACACATTCATGTTTGAATTTTTTGTTGTCTATAGAACCTATGAATATGCCTTAGATGATCAAAAGCTGACGTTATTCCCATCTATGCTTAATGATTTAGCCTTGCAATGGGTCTACCTAGAAACATCATCACTACCTAGGCACATATGAAAGAGGCCTTCAACAACAAGTACATGGATTATTGTAGGTCCAAGGAAATTAAAGATGAAATATTTAGGATGAATTTAGGGCCTGATGAATCCCTATAGGACTATGAAGAGAGGTTCCAGTTAAACTATAAGAGATCCAACTTTACCCTTGATCCCAGATCACTTGAACTAGTACTTCTTCAAGGGATGAGGGAGGAGGTGATAGAAACCCTCAATATGTTATCAGTAGGAGATATCTACCAACTTCATTATGAGACAATCAAAACCATCTTTAGGAACCATTCTAGGGAAGCTAGGAAGAAAGGAATATCTAGCCAAAGAACAACCAATACCCCTTCCTCTTCCACCTCCATTAAGCATGAGATTGGAAATATGTTGTATGACTTCAAGAGTGACATGTTCCACACATTTTCCTTGCAAATGGAAATAATGCAGGTCAAGAGGAAGCAAGAGGAAGTAGAAAGAGCCTTGGAAATATTTTTCCCTAGATGTATTAGGAAACACCCTAGAAATGAATGTCCATTAAATGTCATAAAGGTTTTCTTACTCTATGAGGAGAATCATGTCATAGAAAAGTGTCCCTCTTTACCTATACTCAAATATGTATATCAAGGTGGGGAAGTAAAACCAGAGAAACTTTGTTTCATCAACTAGATAAGGCCTCAAGGTCCTCGGTCATATCAGTAGGGTATGTAAGGTGCACCTTATTCCTACTATCACAACAATCAGGATACACCTATGCAATATTGGTACACCCCCACTCCCCCATCTTGGCCTACACCTCCTACTTAGCCTTACAACCCTCCATATCATCCTCGGCACGTGAACCAACCATTTCAACAGTATGTTCCTCAGAAACCTCAGTGGAAAAACCCATACCAAGGGTGGAGGCCTCAACATAATCAACCACCTAATCTAATGCCACCACCCAAACCTCAACCTAAACTGACTCATGCTGCTCCACCCAAGCTGCCTCAGATGCCTGCACAACCCAATCCGAACCCAAAAAACAAACATGCACATCAGGTTTATAGTGGAGAGGTATCCTATCTAGCCTATGTTGTGGATATAAAGGAGATTAATCCCAAGTCGGGACGAGTACTCCTAAAAAACTATCCTCCATCACCACCTATAGAGGTTGAGGAGGAAAAGGAAGAAAGTAACACTCATATCCAACAACTTCCTTTTCCTTAGAGATTGATCCATTCCAGACAGCACACCCCAGAGGAGACCGAAATTTTGGGAGAAATGAAAAATTTGTGTGATACCCCTTCTCTAGGCTACTAGGGATGTCTCTATTTAAAATAGGCTCATCAAGGAAAAGTGCTTCAAGAAACCCAGGAGAAAGAAGAAATATACCCCCACCATCAATGTCGTGGGACAACTGTCCAAATTAATGTTGGGAAGGGTGATCTTCCCAAAGTAGCTGGACCCTAGTAGTCCAATTGTAGATGTGCACATAGATGGTGTCATATTCCCAAACAATATTATTGATCTCAAGGCTGCCATCAATGTTATGACCAAGGAAACTATGCTTAAACTCAACCTCCAAGGGACTTTGAGGAAAATCACAACAATTTTGCAACTTGCAGATCAGTCCACAGTAACTCCAAAAGTAATTTTTTAGGATGTTATTGTTTCAATTGACTCTTGGGAGTATCCTACATATTTCATGGTTTTGTAGCCAAAAACCAAGTTTAATGGATATCCTCTCATTCTAGGGAGACCTTGGTTAGCCACTTTCGATGCCTATATTAGCTCTCTGGCCAGAAACATGACTATTAAGAATGGATGCTTGTCTAAACAACTGGTATTATATCCTCCATCCCAGCCTTCCATTGATCATGACCTACCTATATGGTTGGAGGATGAAGAAGAAGATGAAGTATAAAACACTACCCCCATTGTACCATAGAATTGTTCTTAGAGGGGGGCATCTTGATGAAGATGAACTCATCAACCATGTCATTCAAAACTAGTCCCCCACTGATAGCCCGCTTGAAAACCTAGTCAAAGAATCTGAAAGCCACCCTTGGATGGAACTGCACTCAATTGATTCAACCTGTGAAACCACCAAGGCTATGGAATTTGGCCCATCCAAATCTCTGAAGATTAACTCAAACCTGTCAGATAGAGAAGAAGAGAAGCTATGCAAAATTTTAAGAGAAAAAATAGATGCATTTTCTTTGGATTACAAGGAAATGAAAGGGGTGCATCACTCATTATGAAGACATCATATTTATATTAAGGAAGGATGCAATATTTTGCGTGAACCCCAAAGGCAGATGAACCCATCTCTAAAAGACAAAGTCAACGAAGAACTACAAAAATTTTTGGATGCTGTTTTCATTCATCCTAGATTAGAAAATGAGTGGGTATCTCCTCTTGTCCTAGTACCGAAGAAGAATGGAAAATGGTGAATCTGTGTTGATTATCGGGAACTCAAAAAAGCCACCAAGAAGGACCACTTTCCTTTTCCCTTTATAGATCAAGTCTCGGATGACCTTATAGGAAAGAAGTCATTTTCCTTCTTATATGGGTTCAGTGGATATAACCAGATCTAAATTAACCCAGAAGACCAGGAAAAAACTACTTTCACGTGTCGTTGGAGTACCTTCACTTATAGAGTCTTACCCTTTAGGTTGTGCACTGTCGCATCTACCTTCCAAAGAGTTGTCTTTAGATTTTTCTTTGAGATAGTCCATGACTTGGTTGAAATCTACATGGATGATTTCACACCATATGGGGTGACTTCCAGAAATCTCTCTCCAATTTTAGAAAACTGCTAAGAATATGCATTGAGATGCATCTCTCCCTGAGCCCAAAAATTTGTGAATTCTTGAAAAGAGCAGGAGTTGTATTTGGACACTCAATCTCCCAAGCAGGAATAAAGGTGGACCTAAAAAAAATCATAATCATCCAAAGGGTACCTGCTCCTAAATATCATAGAGATGTCAAGAGTTTCTTGGGTTTAGCTAGATACTATAGAATGTTCATCAAAGATTTTAGCAAGTTTCCTTTGCCACTATTTAGTTTGTTGGCCAAATACTCTTAGTTTACTTGGTCCAGTCTCTGTCACGATGCTTTTGAGCTCATTAATGGAAATTTAACTACCGTCCCCATTCTATGAGGTCCAAATTCAACTTTTCCTTTCCACATCCACATAGATGCTTCAGACAAAGTTGCGGGGGAAGCCTTGGGGCAGTTAGAAGACAAATTACCTTATGCAATATATTTCATTAGTAAGAACTTCTATAAAGCTGAACTCAATTATACTGTCACAGAGAAGGAAATGTTATCCATTGTTCACGATTTAAAAAAATTTACACATTATATCACTATTTATCAGACCTTTGTACACACTAGTCATGCAACCATCAAATATTTAATGAACAAACTGGATTTTAATGCTAGAATAATTATATGGTTGTTAGTATTACAATATTTTGACCTAACCATTGTTGATAAACCTGGAAAGGAGAATTTTGTTGCAGATTGTTTATCTAATTTAGCTCTATCTGCAGATGAAAAAGGAATGATGGATGACCAGTTTCCAAATGAACATCTCTTCGCTATATCAACACTCTCACCATGGTTTGCTAACATAGCTAACTACTTAGTTGCTGAAAAGTTCCCTCCTAACCTCTCACCCAAGGAAAAGGGCAAGATCATTCAAAGAAGCACCTATTTCACCTAGATTGGGGGAAATATCTTCAAGCTTGGCCCTCACAAAATTATCATAAGATGTGTGAGGGAGGAAGACATTTTCGACATCCTTTCTGCATGTCATGATAGCCCCTCTGGAGGCCACTTTGCTGCAAAAAGCACAACCTTCAAATATTTGTAGGTAGGTTACTATTGGCGTACCCTTCACCATGATTCTATAAGATACACTAGCAGGTGTGAGCAGTGCCAAAGGATGGGAAAACCTACACAGAGGGATGAGATGCCTTTACACCCTCACGTGGCTCTTGAGCCATTTGACAAGTGGGGAAAGGAATTAATTGGGCCTATTTATCCACCATCTGACCTTAAAATTTATATAATCGTCTACAATGACTACCTGACAAAGTGGGGTGAAAAAAATATCTGAAGGTAGCAACTGAGGATAAGGTAGAAAAATTTATGAGATATAATGTGTACTATAAATTTGGATACCCCATAGAGGTAGTCATTGATCAGGGGGCACAATTCACATCTCATCTCATTGAAAATATTTTCAGGAGGCACAAGATAAAGCATAAGGCTTCCACTACCTACCACCTTCAAGAAAATGTCCAAGTGGAAGTGACCAACAGAGCCTTGGAGAGTATCCTCACCAAGGCTGTGAATAGGAGTAGAAAATATTGGGTAGATAGATTGGTAGAAGCTACTTGGGCCTACAACACTGCTTGGAAAACAATATAAAGGTTCACTCTTTATGACTTGGTCTATGGGAAGAAAGCTCTGCTTTCAATTGAATTTGAATTCAACACCTTAAGGATGGCAGCTGAGTTAGACGTGGATATATCAAAGGCCAAACAAGATAGGTTGCCACAATTAAAGGGATTGTATGAGTTCAAGATGAAAGAACTCCTTCACACAGAAGTGATTCGACTACAATGTAAGGTCTGGCATGATAAGCACATTAGGGATAAGACCTTTCAAGAAGGAGATTGGGCATTGATGTATGACTGAAGGTTTAAATATTTTAAAGGAAAACTGATGACAAGATGGCTGGGACCCTACAAAGAGGAAAAATTTTATGATAATATTGTAGTTAAGATCAGAACCATAGACGAGGAGGGGATTCCCATAATTTTCAATGGTTAGAGGCTTAAAGTTTACAAAAAGCCCCTATCTAGAGAAAAATGTATAAATTCCATAAACAGGAAGGTGTGTGTCATGGGAGACTCCATAGTTTCCAGCGCCTCCCCCTCCTAGAAAAAAAAAAAGAAAAATAAAGAGGCATGGTTGAAAACCTTTTTGAGGCACCCAAGGCCAACTCTAGGGATGAAAACCTCCATGAGGTAATCCTGGAGCAAAAAAAAAAGAGAGAAAAAAGAAAAAAATAGAAAATAAAATATCTTTGGGTGAAAACCTCTCTGAGGTGCCCAAGGTAGGATTGTGGGTTTAAAACTTCTGTGGAGGCAGCTCACTTTCCTTCAAAAAAAAAGGAAAGAAAAAAGAAACAAAAAAAGGAAAAAGAGAATGGAAAATACCTATGCACTCATTTGTTTTTATGTTTTGTAGGTTATTAATCAAATATGGTTTTTGGATCCAGAGGAGTAGTTTTTCTTCACTTCTTTTTCTCCTCTGCTTGCACACTCTATGAACCACTCCAAGAGACACCCATTCATTTATTTCACCCCTTAGATAGGGAGAAATTTCATTTTTTTCTCCTAATTGTAATTGCTACAGGCAAGTCTAGCAGCTACAGTATTCCTGTAACACTACAGGAAACTCTTATAAATGCTACAGGAAACTTATTCATGAAGGAATGAGATATCTCAAGGATTTCCAAACATTAAGGAGAGCATGATCATTCATTTTTTTCCTATACCTACCATTCGTAACCCCTCATTTCACTCCATGCATAAGGATTCACTCTCAAAACCCTTTATTGCACCATTAGTAGCATCATCATCTAAAACTTAGAATGAGACCTCTTACTTTACCTATCCACCACTCAATTCATTCAATTACTCCATCCATGATGTCCATAAACCATATCCCTTCATTTATAAGCAATATGAATCGATAATAACCAAGAAGAAGACTGCTATGGGGAATTGGGAAGTTTCCTGTAGAAATTTTGTGTATGGCACAAAAAGGCCAAAAGATGAAGAAAAATTGATGAACATGGCTTCAAAACACCACCAACAGACTCTAGGAGAGAAAGAAAACCATCCAAGGTACCTGAATACCTCCATGCAACACCTGCAAGAAGAAAAGAAAAAAAAATATTAAGCATCGCACTCACAAATGAAGAGGCTCACTTAGAAAAAGATGCTCACTCAAAAAAGAAACAAGAAAATTAAAAAAAAGAAGCAAAAGGGAGATCATGATTACGACCAGAAGCTTCAACTCCTTGCATTGGATTTTTCTACAACACACCAGCACCAGGTAGGCTCAGGTATGTCCCTTCACCTCTCGCTATGTATTCATAATGGCCAAAATAGTTTAATGTTGAGGTTTACAGGTTTAAAAGGAAAAAATGTGGCCTGCAAACTTGTCCACCTTCATAAAGTTAAAAGGGAGGAAAAGTAAAAGTACATGGGAGCTGGGAAAGTCAGATCAAGTTAGGATGAGCTGGGAAAGTCAAATCAAGTCAAATCAAGTGAATGAGTACGAAGAGGTTATTACGAGGCTAAGAAATCATTAACTATAGTGGGACCAATGGTCTCAAAGAGTAAAACTCGTGTTAATTACGAGTCAACTCCCTGCTCCAAATTTAGTTAAAAATTCCATAAAGGTGAGCTCTAACTCATTTTCACCATTTCACTAAGCATTTTGAAGAGCACTAAAAGCAAAAGGGCAGTGAGAGCCAAAAGGGAGATCAACATCAAAGTCAAAGTTTGCATGCACCATCGTGCTACAGGAAACAAAGAATTTCTCTAGGAAACTACACAAGAATATAAATAAGGATAAAAAGGGAAAAAAAGAGTCACCTGTGGGTGAAATTTATTCCTAAGAAAACCATCTAGCAAAACAAAACACCATAGGACATAGGTAAGTGGTTGCCATCGTCAAGGGTTGAAATTTATCTATGAAATTTGGCACAACAAGTTATAATTTGGCAATTAAAGGGTAAATTTATTTTTTGCATTTGTTTGAGACTATCATCTACAATACCTCTTCACATAACTCTCAAACACCTTACCACCTTCCTATCCAAACCATAAAAATGGGATGGGGATTCAAGAGAAGGGATCCCACTGATATTAAAATAATTAGGCAGCATCCTCAAGTCATGGAAATTTTCAAAAACCACCAATGGCTAGGATTCTTCAAGATTTTTAAATTCTTTGATGAGGAGATAGATCGAGAGTTTGTAGTGGCTCTGCAGTAACACTCATAGGAGCGAGCCACCATTATGGTTAGGGGCCTAGCCATCACACTTTCACCTAGACTCACAAGCAGAGTCACTACTTTACCCTTAGGTGTTAAGTGGGTTAAAGAGAGGATGCCAAGCACTGCAGCCAAGAAAAGCTTATTTCTGCTAGGAGAAGAATACATTCAAGACAAGAATGGAGTGAAGGGAGAAATCATTCCATACCCCTGGGATGAAGTAGCCTTCCATATCATGAAATTCATTTCTTGTGAAGGAAAACTTAGTGTATTCTATGGGTACCATTTTAGGTTATTGAATGAGATTAGGTTTCAAGGAGAACTCCCTCTAGAGCATAGATTAGGCATCCCTCATTTCCTCTTGAACTCCATAAAATACATGAGAAAAAAGGTGAGGGGAAGAAAATACCAGCATTTGGCTCATCGTGGCCTCATAAAACTGATAGTGAATGTTGGTTTGAGAAGATTAAACATCCCTGTATCTTGGTCCTCTTTCATAGACATGGGTAGGGAAGCCTTCATAGCCACCCAAACTGGACAAACCTCTACCTCTAGTCTTAGAGAGAGGGAGGTAGAAGAAGAAGAAGAGGAGGCTAAAGATGAGGAAAACAAAGAATAAATGGAGATTGAAATAGAGAATATAAATACATTAGATACTAAGAAAGAAAGGGTTGAGGGGAAGAAGGAAGAAATTCCAAAGGAAAAGAAAGGATTGGACACTATTCTAGGTAGTGATACCTCCTCTCAAGACACTAGCATGTCACCAGACATTACATATTAGGAAGTGGTTGCTACCCTAGCCGCTTTGAGCACACCTATGAAAAAAAAGAGGAAGAGGTAAATACCAATGTATTTCAGGACTAGGAAGAGTCAAAAGGTAAGGCAAGGGAAACCACAGACTCCAACCAAAAGCCCTATTGACATTGAGGAGTCACCGAAGAAAGATGATATCAAGATAGAAGAAGGAAAAGTGAAAGAGATCACCTCACCTGTGAGGTCCCTTATGACCTACATTAGAAGACACTTAACAAGGTTGGCCTCCCATACACATCATACAACCCCCACAAACCGTCAAAATACTGAAAAAATCGAAAAACAAGAAAAAGAGAGTCTTGAGTAGGAAAAACAGAGTTTAATACCAGAAAATATTTCTTTGCTACAAGAAACTCTAGCAAACCCAAAATTAGAGAAAAATACCTTGGTTGAGGAAGAAAAGAAAACCATAGATGGGAAATAGGTCAAAGAAGTTGAGGAAAAGGCATAAGATGAAGGACAAGATGAAAAAGTGGGAGAAAAAGATGACAAGGAGGATCCCACCTCACCAAGAATAGCCCTCAAATATATATCAGTAGTGCCAAACCCTAGCGCTCAACCCAATATTATCTCCTACTACACATTTATTGAAGGGGGAAGATTGATTCCTTAGAAGTTCACAGTGCCTTTATTTTATCAGTTGGAAGAGGAGAGGGCACACACTCATCATTGGATGAATATTTCCACAACCAAAGGTGTGCATGAAATAGGGGTCATGGAGGAAAACGTGACTGAGTTGGGAAGGGATTTGTATGATGCTAGGCTCAGAGAATCCATGTTTAAAGAGAAACTTCATAAGGCCCAAACAGAGAATGTAGCATTGCATGGGAAGCTTCAACAAAAGGAAAAACAAATGGCCACCATGGTAGGTTTATGCATGGAGGCCATCCAACATAGATATCCATCAGATTCCTATGAATTTTACCTCATGGAGTAGTGGCTCATACTTCAAATCAAAACCTCCTCCTCCTGGCCCTTCACCTACAGCTGGTATCCATGAGCCTCTTTACCCTCCTAGAACGGTTCCTCTAGGCCTTAACCATATTGGAGCCATCCCGCCTGGCCATTACCCCTCCAGTCAGATACCATTCCTAGATCCCCCCCGAGGAGTGTACATAGTACCTGTCATGGCTACCCTCTCTTTTCCTAACCTGACCCTTGGGATTCCCATATGGTACCTTGATCCTCAAGCCGCTATCCCACTTGGTCAACCCAAACCTTAGCTTTCTTTGACCTCGGTTGAACCGGTCACCATGACTTCTCCCACTGCTACAGTGCCTCAGCCACCTCAACATGAACCACCTCCTATTGCGATCGCTTCAGGTAAGAAGGGCAAAGCTCGCAAGAGGGCATCAAAAGACAAGGTTTCCTCGACTAACCCTACTCCTCCTCTGCCTCCAAAGCCTTGTGCTTTGTGTGATGTCATCGGCCATGCCACCCATAACTGTCCTGAACTGCCCCGTATCAAGCTCATGGTTAATGTTGTGTTCCCTGAGTATACGGTCCCTGAAGCCTCTATTTATTCCTAGACTGCAGCCAAGAACCCTAAGGCTATTCACACCAACCAACCCTATGCTTTGTGTGATCTCCATGGCCATTATTCCCACCATTTTCCCCGCCTCACGCATTATCGCGCCTCTTTGGAGGTAGTTCGGGAGTATGAGGTTGAACAGAACCAATCCGCCTCTCCCATGCTTCCGTAGTATGCTGCATGCTAGCCTGAGGATTTACCTGCTCCCATTGACATTCCCCCTCTTGATGTCGAGATGACATAGCCTGTGGCCACCATCCTCTACCTATCATCATCCATGAGACCCTTGGTGGAAGTTCCCTCTGCATCTTCCCCTGTTGTTTCGCTTGACCTCCCTTCAACGATCACCCTAGGCTCATCATTGGTAGATCCTTTATCTTCTTGTTCTTCCATCATCCCCTGTGACAATGCACATGTAAAAATTTCTTCTCATGATGATGAGTCAGCTAGCTTCGTCGTGTCATGTGGTCTCCCTTCCTCCAGTCACTCCATATTCTATTGTGATGATGACATCATGGAAGCCTTTTCCACCCCTAACTTCATATTTCCCGCACATAAGCAGGATGGCACCATCTGTGTCTATGGTGACTTTCACGACCTAAGCACAAGCTACACCTCTGGTGGCTCCAACACTCCACCTCACCGTCGACGTGTGAGTAGTAGACATCCTACCTAGAACACTCCCTCTCGCGGTGTGCATTCGATTTGTACTTTGCGCTCAGGTTGCCAACATTGTTCATCATCCTCCCATTTATTTCCTTGTGGCACCTTTCAGATGGACCTCCCATCCACACCTTATATCGGTTATGCCGATGGTGCAAGTCACTACTCCCGGAATCTAGCCTCAGCAGGTTAGGCCATTTTTACCCCCTTGCATTCGCTTGCTCTCTCGAACGATGTATGCATTAGTACTGTTACCAATAATCAGGTCGAATATGATCCAGTGCGAGGTTTATTAGCCGATGCCCTTTCACATTGCATCCTCCACCTTCATGTTAGTTTAGATTCCCTGCTTCTTTTCATGCAATTGAATTGTGTCTATCGTGTGCATAATCCTATCCTTTTTAGAAGATATTTATGAGTGAAGCTTTTGATGCATGAATTTGAAATCATTACATTCAGTCATGTACCTAGAGCACAAAATCACTACGTAGATAGCATTGCAAACAATATTCTAGATTGGAATTTAGCACATGCATTTAACGCAAGAAAATAACATAAAACCATCAAACCGATGCATATCCATAATATGTGTCGTATAAAGTGTTTTAGAGTCTATCAAGTCTGATACATATGACATGCCCATATCATGTTACAAAAAATCAAAAACTGGGGGTACCACCTACCCCTACACACTAATCACTATCTGGAGGATCCCGAGCCAATGGCTCTGCTCCCATAGCTCGTAGATCACACATCCTCTGTCCGGCCATTTCCATGCACCGCATGACCCCTTGCCACTCATAGGGTAGACCAATACATGGCTCTATGTACTGGTCCTCTAAGTCTTGCCAGCCGCGCTCTGAAACACTGGTTAGAAGCCTCTCATATCTATGACAGATGTCCTCCAGGAGGGCTGTCGCATCCTCATTTTGTGGCACTCTCAATCCGCTAGGTCCAACAGTTCCTGATACTGCAGGCCGTCCCATATACCCAACCGGTTTTACCGGTGCTGTATCTCGATACCAAAAGTGAAAGAATCAGTACCATATACAATATTCTGAAACTTTACAATGCACATAAAAAGATTCACAATTTGTCACTTACCATTGGTCCCCCATACTCGACCAGGAGGTAGTGGAAAATCCGGGTCCCCATGATAACTCATCCCATAATAGTGATAGTTGTCTATGTACAATGGAATCAGATCCCAGTGCATAAAGAACTCGGGTTGGAAGACCCGTCCGACCGCCCCACCTCCTCCTCTGCACAATAGTCGCCCCTACCGGTGCATCCTACGCTCCCTTGGGCCCCCATCCTAGATTTGTATACATGGTCGAAGTGTCAAGATATTCTCAAAGAAGAGCGAGCACAACAATGTCCCATATCCATAGTCATGGTTCACTTTCCGCTTGCATAGCGACAACTGTCATTTCAACGATGACAACATAATCTCGGCCCACCCATAGTAGGTCCCACTCAACACACTCTCCACAAGAATCATTTTCCCTCTAGTGATGTGGTGGAGTGCTTGGTTGCCTAGGATCCGTAGCACCACTGCGGCCACAACATGGGTCTCTGACCTCTCTAGATCCTCGATGGGTATCCATGTGCCTTTGACATGGAGACCTGGATGACAATGGTGCTCTAAAAACTCCATGATGTTCTGCCCTCATGGTAACACTGGCTGATTATTCCCCACCATCCCAAGTGGTGGGGGACCAATCAGGAAATATATATCTTGGACCATCAACTTGATCCAGTGCCCCTACACTATAAAGACCTCATGGTCTGGGTCCCAATAGTTGACAATCCGGGCCAATAAGGTCTCTCCAGCTCTCATAAAAGGGTTCTCCACAAACTTCAGAACCCCAAACCTGTACAATGCACTACAGACACCCTGATCCTCCCAGATCTCTGACTGTAATGTGCCCAGGTCTCTCTCTCTCCAGTTGATCCATAATTTTTCCATATCTACTCAAAATCATCATATTTTTTAGTGTATAGATAGGAAAGACTATATCCAAACACAAAAACCTAGTTCTTAGCCAAAAAATAACATAGAAAAACCCTTGCCTATCAAGTCACACTTTTTAGGCCCAAACCTG
The DNA here is from genome assembly GCA_034641835.2 of Pinus albicaulis. Taxonomy (NCBI): domain Eukaryota; kingdom Viridiplantae; phylum Streptophyta; class Pinopsida; order Pinales; family Pinaceae; genus Pinus; species Pinus albicaulis. The sequence continues at coordinate 776,487,548 of CM076584.1, read as the reverse complement.
GGACAGGTCATAGTTTTGTGCCAAAAACCTGCTACCCAGGTCATAGTTTTTTGCCAAAAAAAGTGCAACCCAGCCGTTAAGAGGTGCAGGGGTCTATTCTTGAGTTCTGGGGACCTAAAATGAACATTTAATACACTGAAATGAAAGAGTAGGGTTAGGCCTATTACCTGCAACTAACGGATCTCGATTCCAACGGTTGGTTTGTCTACTATGATCGCCACAAGATTTAGGGCCTTCTCTCCTCTCTACATTCACCACAGCTCCACATGAAAATGAGTGAATTTGGAGGGAAAATGCCTTATTAAAAGAGAAACCCCTGATTTTTCTTTCGCCTACTGCGACCAAACCGTAGCTCAGTTTGATAAACCATCTATACCATTGGTAATATCTCACCGAGCCCTCAAATGAGTATCTATTAGTTTTTTGTGATTTGATACTTCACCAAGGCACACTTCATCCAAGAAGGGTCACTTCACCACTCCTCAAAATCAAATTTCTTCACTTGCAACACTTGTACTTGGGACACCACTTTGCCTTCATACTTTTCCGTGCTCGTGTTGATTCTCATTGTGAGTAACTATCATGTACTCATGTTTTTATGGTCCCCATTGGACCTTTTCTGTGTGGCATCATCATCGAGTCACCCTTGTTTAGAGCATCCGAGTTGAGTCATCATTGAATCCATGGAGTCTATCTCGAGTCCCTTTGTATCTCGCTATAGTCTTCCATCCTTCATTCCTTGGTTCCTCTCTCATGTCCCACATTATGGCCTTTACTCCCACTTTCCCCTATCCCTCATGATATTGTGTTAGTCCTTGCGAGGTCATCCATGCTCTTTATGCTCCAACAAGGGAAGTTGTCTGTCCGCTACTTAGTAACCCCCATTTCATCATCATCCCTGGTGTCAGTTTTTCAGTCACTCTACTATTTTCTCTCATGCCTTAGTTGAGGATCCCTTATTTCCTCACCTATGGCGGAACCCCTTCTATCGACATTAGATCATTCCTTCTAGAAGATAGGTCTAGAGGAGGGTGTACCTTGGTTCCATCTTCCACTCTTGTTCGGTGCCTCAGATTAGGCAAAGGGACTCCTTATTGCCCTTTGACTTGATTTTTTCTCAGCTCTAGCTCCTTTCAGCATGATCAAGATCTGTATACTTGATGGTTCAGTGATGCAGTAGATGATACCGGCGATTCGTGGGTGTGTGTGAGATGTTTTAGCCCTCATGAGGGGGTGGCCCTACAGGTAGCCCCCCATATGCCCAGATGACCTCTTCATTACGACCTTTGATGCAGCTCCATATATTTGATGATGTCAGCCTCAGCCGCTTGCAACGCCTTTTTTTTTGCATGTATCAGTCATATTTTCAGAGCCCTTTCCTGTTTACAGGGGAATTTGTGTTGTATTTGTATCTCATGTACTCAAATATTATTGTATAAGTCCTGGCTGTTATCCCAGGCTTAGTATGTATGTGGGATTCATTATCATGTTTTTACCTGGCTCATGTTCATGCCAGCATGTGCTATATTGTTCAGTCCTGTGTTTACTTGACGCATTATTCTTTGTACTTTGTCTTGGCAGGCATAGGTATGCCTCCCTCGTTGCCTATAGCATAGGTAATCACTCATAAAAGAGACTTGTTGCACCTGTAAGTCTCGCCTCCTCATGGTCTACTTCTTCAGTGCTTCGGTCTACCTCATATTTCTCTCTCTTTCACTTCCCCTTCGGTGTCTAGTGATTGAGTTCTTACAATTTACTTCGGTCATACGACTAGCTCCTATTGCTTGCACGCTCGGGGGGAATCTGTTACACCATTTTTTGGTCATCTAACCTGTTACTATTAGATGGACCTAAGTACACCATGTAAGACCAATTTTAGCCTAAGTAAAATTGTTGTCACTATGAAAAATAACTCAGTAAACCACCTTTATTAAGTTATTTATGGTCTAAACAGGAAACCCCATGAGGAAATATGAAACAAATCCACATTTGTTTGATTTTCCTCAAGGAATAATTAGTTAAACAACATTTTAATTAATAATCTTGGTCATATTTAACCCAAAACAGGAAAATTAGATAGATAAATTATTATTTATCTTATTATTTTCTAGGAATAATTATTTAAACCTTATTTAAATAATATTCCTTGTTAAATTTGACTAAATCATTCATAAATATTTAAATAAATCATTATTTATTTAATTATTACTCAAACACATCCTTAAAATAATAAATAAATCATTTATTTATTTATTTTTTACAAATAAAGGTATTTGACCCAAGTCAAATTCTTTTTCCTTCCAACAAATATAATAAAATATTCCATAAAATTTGGATCTTGATTTGGTTAATAATATTTTAATTATGCATCAATATCTAGACTAACTCAATATTTTGTTATAAATAGAACGGTTTTTCCATTCATTCACCACCTTTTATTGCCTAAAGATCACTCTGGATCTATACTTTTGGTATGAATTTGATCCACCATCATTGTCATATTTTTCTATCTTTTTTCTTGTGAGCTCCCTTTGAGTTCCATTTTTGTTTGGGTTTTCTGCACCATCAAGAGAGAGGAATTTTAGATCTGAAGTACTGAGGACTTACAAGAACCCATTCCATTGAGGAGAACTGGTAACATCCTTCTATGTTTTCCTCCCAGGTGCCCTTAATATAAAATTCATTCAACATATTCTTGTCTTTTCTATTGGATACATGGAGTAAATCTCACTTTTTTTACTGCTTAATGTATTTTAATGCATAGATCTAGATTTTTGCAGCATTTATCTTGATCACCTAATTGCAGATCTGAAGATATTGGCAGCCATATTTGTTGTTAGGGTTGTTTGTTACACACAAATAAAGTGGTATTTTTTTGTACACTTGCAATTAAGATTCATACTAACACCATGGTTCCTTACCTTTTTAGAACTACAGACAGTTCATTGAATTTTGAAATTAATCAATTATTGCAGATAAGGAAAATATGGCAGAATTCTACATGCACAATCTTGTGTTGACATATTTGAACATATGGGACCGCAATCCTACAATGGGAGACATGCAGTTAATGGAATTAGAATCTTGGATGGTTATGAGGAAACCAGAGCAGAAGAATTAATACAGACCATGAGGAGAGAAAACAGAGAACCTATACACATTAGGGTAAAACTATTTAGCCCTAGGGGATTCATAAAAAACCATCTCAAAATAGAAAAGGATCCTGCACTTGTAGAAAATTACCTTCACACACCAGATCAAGCCATGACTCACTTTGATGATGTTTCTAGGTTGTTGGGAGATGAGTGCATAATGGCTAGTCAAAGGAGATGGAATAGCCTCCCTCACAGCCTTAAAAACATGGAGTACCACACAACAAAAATATTGAGAGGTGCCCTAGAAAGAGTACCACTGTACACAAGGTCCATGCAGGCCAGAAAGATTCAATGGCTTCATTTGAATCTCAGTCCACCCTTGATGTTGGGGCTGAGTGATGGAAAATACCAAGATCCGTAGAACAGAGAATGGGAAGAAGAAAAAAATAATGATGTCTTTTACCCTCTTGAAGGGACTCCCACACGTCTTCGTTGGGAAGTCAGAGGGTCCATTAAAGCTTTAAAATAAATGCATAATGAGGACTAAGATGCTCAGAGGATGAGCAACCATTTCGTAGGGGGGTGATGATGAGATCCATCATTAGGTACATTTGGAGGGGTTAATTGTCACCTTTTTTTCCTTATTAAGTCTCTTTTTCTCACATTTAATTATATTATGGTCTTATGTTGCTAGTGTAGATGGTGATTAAGGCTTGTCATAATTTGAATGCCTAACATGAGTTAAATGGAGGAAAATCATGAATATATTGCATTTTTCATGAATATTTTACCATTAAATCTCGGAGTAGACATCAAGGAGATATTCTAGGACAATTTTCCACCTCCTTAATTCCCAAAGTTAGCCAAGGGATCCTCGTGATTCCCTCCAACAACTCGAAATCAAAGGAAACCAAGAAAACTAAAGATCAAGTGCACCAAAGCTACACTTCACTTGCAGTCAAAGTGGATACATCACCTACTTTCTAGGGAGTTTTTGGTAGCTACCCTCTAAGCCAAGTAGGGTTGAGAAAGAGCTCATTTAAGGATTCTAATTTTGAAGGAAGCTAATAGACTCTTAGCTCTTGTAATATGTTTTTGATACTTTCATGTTTATGTAATGTGAATATTTTCTGCAATAAGATGAGTATTTAGATTGTTCTTCACTGATTTAGTTTCAGTGGGCTAGGCTTGTGGGTTATGGCCCAATCCATTGTCCTTAGTCTCTCTTGTGTATTAATTATTTACTTTTATGTCATTGTAGCTAGTTTTATTACATTTCAATTTACTGTTTTTAGTTTTCTTCCATTTGTCTTTGTTGTAGATTAAGCTTTCTTACATGTTGGTATAATATTTTATGAACTCAGAAAGCTATGTGTCAAGCCTCCCTCTCTCATCTCTTTCATTGGAGCTTGAGGAGGGTAGACCTTCTCCACAAACCAAATTTGATTTTTATTTTATGATTTCTTGGAAAGAGTAGTTAGATTGTTGTAGTGTCATGAACATGTTTATAATGTTGAGTTAGATTTCTATTTGTAGGCTAAAGTAGGTTTTATTTCAAAATTGAACTCATATTTTCCATTTCCTTCAGCATGAACAAGTTTTTTTCTTGTAGGTTCAAGTAGCACAAAAAAGGAGGACTTAAATAACACCTCCAGCTTCATTTCTCACCCTTCACCATCCTTCTTTTCATGAAAATCATGATCAACCCTGTTTTCAGGTTTTTCACCTTCACACCGTTAGAAAACCATAGAGGTGTAGGACAGGATTCTCAAGAGGATCTGAGCTTGGAAAAGGTGTTGGCCACCTTCCACTCATCCAAACAAACCCTCACTCCACCTTCCCTACACTTTTGTCACCTATTTTTTGCCTCAGATTTCCCTCCGACTGTTTCCTGTAGAAATTCGGGACTTTCCTATAGAACTATAGGAAACTTGTAGCAGCACTAGTGGGCCCATAATTAAGCCCATAAACCACCATCCACCTCATCCAGACTTGAAAAAACCACCCAGACACCTTCATCCTTTCACCCATGAATTCAAGCCCTTCATAAGCCACCTTAGCCCTTTCTCCTCCTACCTGCAAAATAATGCATTTACAAGCATAGTTAGGTCATGATTAGATGCATGAGTAAAGGAATGATAATTAGAACTTGAAGTAGAAAGAGTGTGTTTAGCCATTTTTCCCAAAAATGTGTGATTAGGTTAGTATTCATTATGCAATTTAAATTCAGCAATTTACTTCATGCAAGATTCCTAGTTTGCTTCCATTTCTTATCATAGCTTACTCTACAGATTTCTTTCATTGTAGACTAGTTAGATGTAATTTATTGTTGAAGAATATTTATTTGATTGCTGATAGAGTAACGAATTTGAATCATTTGTAGCCCTAGGTCTTAATTCAGAAGTGTGACAAGCTTCATTCAGAAACCCTAGAAATAACACTCTTTCATAGAGCTCAGAAGAGGATGACATGAGTAGAATGCATCTGTTGTGTATATAGCACTGTCACCTCCAATTTTGTGTGAACCTCAAGTTGATAAATTAAAATAGAGTAGCATATGGGATTTTCAACATTCTTGGTGCAATACCATTGCTCGCCACTCAGATTTCCATTGTCACAACAGAAGATCGCAACCCAAGTTGAAGCGTTGGATATTGCGATGAAACTAGAAGCTTCACTAGTAGAGGATACCAACATAGGGGTTCAATAGATCCAGACCCAGTTAGAAAAATTACATATGGAACTCCAAGACTGGGGAATGGAAAAGAGGTTTGGTCTAACATGCGCTCAGAAGTCTGGCGCATAAAGTGAAAAGTGGAGAGTCACCATAAGGATCAATGTCCTACTTATAGAGATTATTTGGGCACTGAGATGCCAAGTCTATTGTAGCTTGTGCCAAGTATTGGACCGAATGTGGGACCAAATTTATGGTGTAGCTTATGTGAAGTTGCAGGGTAGCACTCAAGATACTACTGTCATATACTACAAAAAATACATTCGGTCGCCGAAGCAATTGTTCTGTAATTTCTGTAGTTCGGTGGGACATGATGACAAGAACTGTCAAAGCTATGATCTAATGATGCAGAGTCCCAAAGCATACCGAATACAATTCGAAGGTCATGAAGGTCTAGTTTTTCCAACAACGTGCGAAGGTTTCCAAGGCCAAGGGCCTGGACGTGGAGGAGGTGCTGGACGAGGTTGTAGACAGTCTCCTCCACGGAGAAATCATATGTTATAATTGTGGTTAGCCTGGACATTTCACGAGGGATTATTAGAATCTCACTGCAATACCTTGTAAGTATTGTCACGCATTTGATCATGAAATATAATATTTTATAACATCATTTTCTAAAATGTAGGAAAAGCGCAATCAATAGCATGCCCAAAACATACAAATGATGAAAGATGAACCACATGAAGAAAATCTAAGTGTCAACATAGTGACACGAAGCGATATAAATAATGGAGAAGACAAAGCAGAAGGAAAGAAGAATATGGAGGATACATGGGTCTAGAAAATAGGAGAAAACACTAATGGGTTTGATGTATAACGTGAAAGAGAAACCTTCATGGAAGTAAAGAAGAATTTTATGAGCCCTGGTGCTTCAACATCAACAACGAAGAGATAGTTGATTTCGCTGAAGAATAAACCCAAGGAGATTACTGAATCAAAGGAAGTTGATCCATCCATTCTGAAGTCATTTTTACAGACATGCATGAAGTTTTTAAGGGATCATAAAGTAGTGGAAGGACCACAAGCGATTATTGAAAATTGTGCTGGAAAAGAAGACAAACAACCTGAAAAATGCGCAGTACATAAGGTCTATAAACATAATAAAAGAACCGGCAGGGAAATGCAGTTAACTGGGTAGATAGGAGATTATACAATGGACCAAGTAATCCTTGATATTGGATCATATGCCAATGTTTTTCCAAAACAAAAATAGGAACGAACGGGGATACGAAAGCTAAAATGATCACCAATTCAGCTAATAATCGCAAATAAACAAAATACTATTCCTATGGGTCAATTGCATGGCATTAGCGTAGATATTGATGGTGCAAGTATATTGTCAGACTTTGAAGTCATTGAAATTGTTGATGATAGAAATCCATGTCCTACTTTGTTGGATTTAATTGGGTTTATGGTATGGATTCCATAATAAACCCAAAGCACAGACAAATGGTGTTTGAGAAGAATGGTACCAAGGTTTTTGTGCCTTTGGACACCTATAAAGGTGCATGATATTTAGAACATGTCTAGAATGAATATGGTGATATCAAAAATATCTATAAGATCACTATGCATGATGAATATGGGATAAATACTACCGATGATGGAAGGATAAGTTGGGAGCATGACAGTTCTTGTGTTTAAGACTCCGACAAAGATTTAGAGTAGTGATATAACTGATTGCATGAAGTTTCCACTAAGTGGTGCAACATAATTACCAAATCACTTCGATGCGTCACATCGTAGATATGTTATTTTCCCTTATATGACGGAACTAGAGATGTTGATTTATTCCTAGATGAATTTGAAAAAAGGTGGCTGGTGAGTAGCGATATGAAGCTTTGGACTTCATTTTGAGGTCCACCCTAGTCATATGGTGGGGCACACACAGAGAAGCCTTAGGGGGATGGAAATAATATCGTATATTGATGAGGCTCAGGTTTGGTCATGCAAAAACTAGGATCAAGGAGAAGTAAAATGGTGGGGATGATCCTTGCAAGAATTTGTCTCGATGGACTGGGGCCTGTGGCAATGAACCTTAACCTAAATAGGTGAATATATTCTTTCATACCTTGGATACGATAAAAGTAGTTGCGCCATCGCACCAAAGATTGGTATGAGATGACAGAAGGTTTCTTATTGAATTATAATTTCAGAGATGGTTGGGGTTTTATTAATGACGCTCTTCAGGAGGGCATAATAGGAATATTACAAATAACCACTGAGCTAAAAACTTCGGTACAACCTGTTTGGGTTCCGCAATTTGAACAAGAAAAAGAATGTTACAACATGACTATGGAAGAAGGAAAGGAGGATCCATGCAACGTCAATATTAATGATTCCTAAGGACAACACAAGGTTGCAGACCCTAAATTAAAGATGCCAGAAATAGCACAACCTGTAAGAACTCAACAAGTCAACATAGGCTCAGAAGAAAAGCCAAATTTCGTGAATATTGGGGACTATTGGACGATGACAGAATGAGAAAGGTCACTGAATTATTGCATGAGTACCGGGATATACTCCCAAAAAATTTCTCCGAGGTAAAATGAATTATAGGAGATTTTGGCATTATGAACATCACTTTGAAGCCTGATGTGAAGCCAGTTAAGCAACACCCATATCATTTGAACTCGAAATATAAAGAGAAAGTGAGCAAAGAACTCGACAAGATGCTTACTTCTGCCATTATTGAACTAGTAGAAGAATCTGAGTGGGCTAGCCCTATGGTGGCCTGGGAGATCTAAGAAAATTGAATGATGCATGTGTCCATGATCCATTTCTGACACCGTTCATTGATGAAGTTTTGGAGAATGTGGGAGGGCAGGAAGCCTATTCCTTTACAGATGGGTTCTCATGATACCATCATATCAAGATCGCGCAGGAAGATCAGAGAAAGACCACTTTCACTACTGAATGGGGATCATTTCAATACAGATTCATGCCATTTAGACTCAAGAACACTCTAAAAATATTTTCTAGAGTCATAGTCACTCTATTTAAATAATAAATCCAAAAAATTTTAGAGGTGTATTTCAATGATTGGATAGTATTCTGACTGTTAAAGAAGCATGTTTCTTGTCTATACTTGATGTTGGATACCTGTAGGAAATATAAAATATCCTTGAACTTGAATAAATGTATTTTTTGTGTGCCATACAATATATTGTTAGGGCACATTGTTTGCAAGTAGGGATCGATGGTATATCCTGCGAATATCATTGTGATTATAAACTTGGAGCCACCAACGAATGTGAAGTAGCTGCGCACTATAGAAAGTTCATAAAGTCCTACACGCAGATCACTACGATAATGTAAAAGCTCTTCAAGAAGGATGTCAAGTTTTGTTTGGATGATACTATCAGAAGAGCCTCAATGAGCCGAAGGAAAATATTGTCACTGCGCAAATTCTAGCTTTTTTAGATTGGAAGAAGGAGTTCCATTTACATGTCGATGCGTCCTACGTAGCTTTGGGAGTTGTCTTAGCGCAACTAGGAGAATTAAATCTAGATCACCCTATTGATTTTGCAAGCTGGAAGTTGTCTAAAGAAAAACAAAATTACTCCACCACAGAGTGTGAAGGGTTAGAGATGGTAAATGCGTTGCAGAAATTTCGACATTATTTATCATGCACACACTTCAAAATGTTCATCGATCATTCTCCGTTGAAATACCTAGTGAAAAATTCTGTGTTCGGGGGGGGGGGGGGGGGGATATTTGCAGGTGGCTATTGCTATTTTAGGAATATGATTTCAAAGTGATAGTCAAGCCAGGATGTTTTAATGTTGGACATAATCATTTTTCCAGAATCAAGATAGGCGAAGAGCCGATGAATATTGAATAAGGATTACCTGATGCACAATTGTTCGTGATTCGGTTTGACGATGAGAAATTTGTAAATATCATTCAGTTTCTAACTACGAGCCTTGCACCAGTGGAGTCTACTATGCATCAGAAGAAAGAGCTAGTAGTAATGACCACATATTTTACTCTGATTGCAAGACACTTATACAAGATGGGGCCTGATGAGATTCTTCGAAGATATGTTCATGAGCACGAATGCCACAATATTTTGGTTAAGGCGCATGGCAGAGTTGCTGGAGGTCACTACGTAGGAAAGGCCACTGTGTAGAAGATTCCACGAGCTCAAATTGGTGGCCTACAATGCATAAGGATTCGATAGAATATTGTAGCGTTTATGATGTGTGTCAAAGGACGAGAAAACCATCGTGAAGGGATGACATGGCACTGCATCCTCAACTCACTTTGTAGGCATTCTATTAATAGGAAATATATTTTGTGGGACTGATTGATCCCGCTAGGAAGAAAACATGTGTGCATTACATTGTAACTAGGACAGATTACCTCACTAGATGGGTTGAGGCACAACTTGTGAAGAATTGTAGTGCAGAAATGAATGCGAAGTTTATTTTTGAACATATTTAGTCTAGGTTTGGTTTCTTGAAGATCTTGATGAGCGAAAAAGATACACATTTCCTAAAAAAAACTATTGAAGCATTAACCATAAATTTCAGAATGCATCACCAAAAGAGTATGCCATATCACCCACAGGAAAATGGGAGAATTGAGGTCTTTAATAAAATTATAGAGAGCGCTTTGACTAAGGTGTGTAACATTAATAGGGATGACTGGGACTTGTGAATTCCCACAGTTTTATGGGCCTACGGAACCACCTGTAAGAAATTGACAGGTCAGAATCCGTTCAGATTGGTATATGGATAGAAGTAGTAATGCCAATAGAGTACATCGTTCCTAGTATTAGAATCAAATCAGTTACAAATATGGAAGACAATGATCTTATGGAGCATAGATTGGAGCAACTTCTCGTGCTAGAGGAAAATAGGTTCATCGCTGGGTTTCACCAACAGGTGCACAAGGAGAGGGAAAAATTATGGCGTGATAGCCATATTAAGTAGAAGAAATTCAAGCATGGGGACTTAGTTATTTTTTATGATAGCAAGTTCATGAAGTTCCTGGGGACACTACAAATGCACTAGTTGGGACCTTACATTTATTGATGGGGGGCATAGTCTAACTTGAGAAGCTGAATGGTGAGTTGTTCCTTTGATGTATCAATGGCAGCTGATTGAAGTTATATAGGGATGAATCCACCATTAGGGGTTCTCATTTACTATATGTCTGGAGAAGAGTGTTAATACTCCACGCAATTGAGAGAGAGCATGGGACTATAAATGAATCTACCGAAGGAAGGCTAAGTCGCAGTATAAGTACTATGCAGGATGCAGGGACATGGAGAAGTTGGAAGGAACTATGCTAAAGAATGCAAGACTGCAAAAACAAAGGTGGGTATGACTAAGCTCACCTAAAATATGAACGTTGGAGCTAGAAAAATTGATTTCACAAGGACTTGTCTGTTAAAAGGAGCGGGGGGGATGTATTTAATTGGAATATCCGGGTGGATCTGCCACCAAATATGCATTTATGAGGTGTATTTAAAGGAGATCATGGATTTTGAATTTTAATTTTGTTATAAATCAGGCATCCCACTCAATATTCGAATACTTTGTTGTCTAAGCTTTAGAATTGAGATTTTGTGCCTGAAATATAGCCGAGTGATTCGACGCATGTCAGATTATAGTTTCGAAGTGTTTAAAGAAGCATTGATCAAAGAAAGGCTTGGGTACACAAACCAGCCAGGTCTAAGACACACCATTATGGCTACACCACTTGAAACTATCATAGGGATGAGATCTCCTAGGAAGAAGACCAGAGAAGTGCCTTCCAAAAATCCAAAGAAGCTGGTACTTAGAACATCACCCAGGAAGAAAATTCCAAAGGAGCAATGGTCTAAGATGATGCAAGATAGGAAAAACCAGGCCGTGGAGGTAGAGGAGTTAGAAGAGGAATAAATCTTGCTCAAAGGACTAGAAGAAATTAATGTTGAAGAAGTGGAACATATCTCTAGGTTGCCCCCGTATATTCCACCATGGAAACCGACATCTGCGAAGCCTACGAAGGATCCTTACACAGTGAAATACAATATTTTCACCCCCTTGCTACTTGAAGAAGTACTGGTTGAAGGAGAATTGTTGGGAAAATTACCATAGTTGTGAATGAAGGTTTGGGATTTCGACAACTGCAAAAAATACCCCCAATTTGACCCAAGCCAGTATCTTTGCTCTATATATTATGATGCTACTAGAGTGATAAGGCTATAACTAATGAAGTGGGTATCCAAAATTCAAAATGTAGGGTTGTTGAACATATTATATGTTCTACACTTTGGGCACAAAATTATCAATACGATATGTGTGTGCCAACTGCTAGCCCTAGTGCATGATGATTGTCTATGCTTGAGGGAAAGAATCCCCATTGATGCAATGTTGATCTGGAAGATCACAACACTTCCTTATCTCAGCCTGGACCCCACTAAAGAATTTATGGGAAAGGATCAGGATAAGAAGATGGTTGATAAGATGAACTAGGATTATGGCCTGATGAAGGGAACTGGTGGTTAGTCTATTATCTCCATCAAGGATAGCTCGGTGCACTTTTCCACCCATACCTTAGCAGGAAAGATCATGCGGAAGTACCACACAGAGGAGGTTTCAACGTTGATGGTGTCTTTCGCTGCGAAGTGCAGCAAAGGCGTCATATAAAATTGGGCCAAATACTTGTGCAAGGAGTTCTTAGATGATTTCAGAGAGGCACAAGAGGAGGGTAATTAGTTCCACTACGCGTGGGTCTTGTTCTTAATTACACTGATGGCATGGAAGGAGCTTGACGAGTTGCAGTTCCCCACTACATACCCGGAACTCTACGAGGAAACGAGGTATGCCTCGTTGAGCATTCAAAGGAGCCATATTAGGTGATGGCGAACAAATTATTTTGTGTGGGATTTGAGATGAGTCTATGCATAGTGATCAACCAGAAGCCTCGACTATCACCAAGTATTTTATAATAATGTCGACGGGTCATGGAATTTAAAGCATATTCCACCACATGTACATCCACGCGAAGAAGGACCTTGTTCAGGTCAGGTACGAGCTGTCGTACCTGGTTACTGAGGATGATGTTGCTAGAATAGTAAGTACATGACCAAGTGTTTGGATAAATATTCCCACTAAAGGCGCGAAGACAGAGCAGAAAAGAAAAATTTGTGTGCAAACCAATGCAAAGATGGAGAAGAAGGATACTAAGAATCATCATCAAAGAAAATATCAAGGGTGCACTGGTAGAGGGACTTGGAATGAGTGACATTTTTGTGGTGGGGGCCTGTTAGACAGGGTACCCCTCGATTGAATATTTTGAGAAAGACTCTACATATCGAGGAGTGGAGCGCATAGCACGGAGCTATGTTAGAGTCTTAGGGGGTTTGGGGTGGATAAAAGCCCCTTATTTTGTAAAGGCGTGGGATAATTTTGCATACCTTGAGCTTCGCCCATGGTTTTCGAACCATGGTATTTTAAAAATGATATCTATATAATGAGTTTAGATGTAAGAAGTCGAGATATCTCATAACTCACGATAGAATGCACTTGGATGTAACATTATTTTGAGCATGTATTTTGTGGTTTGTGGGAAAGGGAAGGCTCTTGATACTGAGTGCGTGAAGACCTTAGGAAGTATGCAGCTAAGTGTGCAGACCCTTGCAGCTAAGTGCATAGGGTGGAAAGGGTTTTATTAAGAAGATATGAGTAATAATAGAAGACTTTGAAGACAAATTTTTTTTATTTGTTTATGTGTTTACTTTACTTGTATTTTGATATCATCTATGTCAAGCTAAGTGTTTTTATACATAATTGCATCGCAACGTCTTGTTTATGGTTACTTATGATGTTTCATGCTGGTTAAAGTAGAATCAGACAGTCTACAAGATATTTCAATATAAGTGTTGAAAAATGAATGTATAATTAGCATAATTGTTCTATGAAGCTCTATTAAGTGTTGAAAGGAAGGTAAAACCTCAAATCACACTCCATTGTCCCTTTAGATGCATAAAACTGGTTCTAACATCCCCTATATTTCCTTAAGTGAGACTTCGGCCTACGCATAAAATCGTTGCCAAAAGGGATGGTAATAGTGGGTTTTTGTGGTTCTCGCAACCATATCTAAACGTGGGTCTAGGCCCCATCAATCCAACACTATATGAACCTGGATGGGATATGATCTAAGAAATAAAATGATGAGAGTGTCTACTCATCATTGGTCTCACTAGCGTTGTAGCTTATGGTCTCGTGGAGAGATGGAGATGTTAGTCAAGGCCTTGTACTGTGACAATGTTGGTTGATATGATGTTATACAAGTGGGATAACCAAACAAATTATTCTTATGAGAAATTATTCATATTGAGAAAGACTAAGTGTTGGGATAATGATGTAATATGTTGTCCTTGATGGAAACCTACTCGATGAAGTTGTCCTTGATGGAAACATACTTGATGAGTTGCCTATTGATAGCAACCTATTTCTTAAAGTTGCAACAATGATGTATCTACAGGTCAATTCATATGTGGCAGAAAAAAGAATTCCAATCAGTGACAGAGAAATGATAAAGGTAATATTTCACAATTTATACACAGGTTTGTGTTGGGTGTGGAGCCTGATTATTTTGTTTATTTTGTATCACAACATTGCACCCTTGTACCTTAATGGGGCGGAAATTCCGCCTGAAATTAAAAATTTCCTGGGGGGTCCAGGGAGGGTGCAGCTGAGACTTTATGGAGCCCCCCTTTGGCTGGGGGTTTCGGGGGCAGCGGCCCCGAAGCTAAAAATAGATGTAAAATTTCCTTGTAAAATTAAAGTAATTTCTAGTCAATTTGGGCCATTCGTTAGACAGATGATCTGACGGTAGAAGTTATGTTTAGTTTATGGTTTTTTTCCCTATAAGGCAACCCCTCGCTTGTATGAGGGTATTGTATTGTGGCTGTGTATTGTATGTGTATTCTCGGAGTGAGAAACAGATAGGGAGACTGTGAGAGAAAACATAGGATATTACAGTGGATCTGCTGTAGGTTGTGTCTCTTCATTTCGCTGGAGAATAGAAAGGAAGGAATGGCTGTTTGGGGTGGACATAGCCCAAACTGGGTAAGCCACGTATATCTGTGTCAATCTGGTTTTATGTGTTTTGTGTGCTTGTGTTTTCTGCATATTTTATGTGTTTCATTACTCGTTAATATTTAATTTTCTAATAGTTTGATGAAGGCAACCTGTGTATACATCCAGAATTAGTATATAAGAATGTTTTATGAATAGAAGTCATGTATACATGCGGGTACAAAGAAGCTAAGTTGCGTATGTACTTACGCACTCACTTTATAATACCAAGGGTCCTTACCATGGTGTTATCCCACAATATTGAGCGTTGTGTCATCTATTTGATTCCATCCAAAAATACCATTTGTACTAGTATGGTTTTGGCTCATGGTATTGGGAAAGGCTCAAACTATATAAGGAGATGAAGACCATAGTGAAAATGTGTGCATGTGTTTGGGTATTGAATGAATACTTCACTCTGAAGTATATCTACATGGAATGGGATACATTTTATTGATGGATATGAAATAATAATGCACCTATGAATACAATGATCATTGATGGATCAGGATCTCTAGACCTGAAATGAATATGTATTTTCTAGATCTATTTATGAAATGTTTTGATCTGCGATTTGGCGAATTTTTATTGAAGTGAAAGGTAAGATCTGAGCTGATTATTTATTTTGAAGAGTTACACAATATTGAAATGACTGCAGATATATACACAGGTTTGTCACTGTAAAAGCGTGTATATACATAGGTTCAGTGAAGCAAAAGCGTGTATGGAATCTAGGGTTTTGCTGAAGTATGCGGAAGAAAATTTGTGATATGTTTTGATGTATCACTATTGTCTATCAATGATGTATTTATACAGATATGGGTTGTTTGAATATTGATTATGCTGCTAGATGAATGTGATTAAATATTAGAGGTTGGTTGGTTGATTGATGATTCAGTGAATGAGTTAATGTGGTTATGATAATTACTTTAATGTATGTTATGTGAGCTTAAATGTGTGGAGTGGGTCCAATCTGAAAATATGTTGAAAAGAGGCGTACAAGCTATGTTGTGTTGAAGTTGTTGGATCCAGTGTGAAAATTGATGAAACATGTTCCGTGGTGGTGCTGAGAGTTGAAGCCTTCGGTGAGGGGATCATAGCTCCCTTCTAGTGGTTTTTGGTAAATGAGATCACGGGGTAGTTGCTCCATTCCAGGAGTGGCTTGTAAATGAGATGCAGGGGGTTGTAGCTCCCTTCCAGTGGTAGCTGGTAAATGAGACTAGGAGGTTGGAGCTCCCTTCCAGTAGAAGCTGGAGAACAAGAGAAGGTTGCAACCTTCTATAGGTGGGTGCCTACGTGCTGGTATGAGTTCGAGCTAGTACAAGGTTGTAAGCAGTTTTCTTTATAATAAATATTGAAGACAAAGACAATAAAAATGATGGTTTTCTCCTGACTTGGGTTTCCACCTTAAATTTTGGTGTTCATGTGTGTTTCTTATGTGTGATGAATTTTTATATTCTTACTGCACATGCTTACTGCTTACTCAACATCTGATAAATGAATGATGCACTAATCTAAGTAAATATTTATCTACATAATAATATGTCTGGACATACACAAGTTTCATTAAAGATAGCCGCATGTATACGCTAGTTGGGTTCATTAAAGTCATGTATAGAAATCAGTAAAGACAAGTAAAATTTTATAGTAAGTCATAAATACTGATTCACCCCCCTTCTCAGTATTTTTCCCAAAAATTAGTATTAGAGCAGGTTCTTTAGAAGAGCCTTGATCGCTTAAAGGAGATCCGTCACAATGGGAAGTCATGAGGGAGTATTTTCTATCAATCCACCACTGTTAAATGGAATTAATCTATTAATATTGGAAGATATGAACAAGAGATTATTTGAAAAGTCTTGGAGCCAACGTATGGGGAATCATGGAAGGAGGTTATCAGTATCCAGCAAGTGTTCCTACATATGTAGCAGAAAGGAAGAGATATGAAATCAATGCAAAAGATGTCAATGCTTTATTAGGAAGTCTATCAGAAATATAAATTTTCAAAGTTATGCAGCTAAATTCAAAAAAAGAAATATGGGACAAGATAATTCAAAGCTATGAAGGTAATGCTAAGGTAAAAAGTGCCAAACTTCAAACTCTTAGAATGAAATATGATAATTTCAGAATTCATGATGATGAATGTATTGCATGTTTATTCCTAAGATTAGATGAGATTGTGAATTCTATGAGGAATATGGGTGAATATATAAAAGACTCAACTTTAGTAGAAAATATATTGAGATCTCTAACTCTAAAATTTGAGTCAAAAGTGTCAGATATTGAAGAAAATAAATATCTACAAACTCTTATTGTTATTCAACTGCATGGTATCCTGACTGCTTTTGAAATGAGAAGAGGAGGTCCCTCACAAGTTAGAGAATCTGCTTTTAATTCCTGTGCAAAAGGAAAAGAAAAGGAAGTTCTCAAGGAATTAAGTTATATATCAGAAGAAGAAGAAGAAAATTTTGTGAGAATACTTCAACCAGGTACTGGAAGATTCAGAGGTAAGCTTCCCTTCAAGTTTTTTTCTTGTGGTAGAGTTGGTCATTCTGCTGCTAAATGTCCTTATAAAGAAAATCATTGAATGTCCAAATGAAGAAGAAGATTCTAATCAAGATCTTCAAGTGCTCATGGCATGTACCATGGATGATGATAATTCCCTAAATGAAAGGGATCCAGTTATTGAAGAATTACATAGATCAAGAAAGAAATGATGATTTCATGGATTTTTTTTCTATTGTAACTCATTTTGGCATAAGGCCAGTAATTGCAGGTTAAGTATGATGAACAGATTTGAGAAATTGGAGAATTTCCAACACAAAATAAGAAATTTCAAACAAATCTGGAAAAATAAGAAGCACCATTAAAAACGTAGGGACTATCGACCCTAATGCAGTCATGCGTTTCTAAAGTTTAATTATCATAATGACTACAGGAGTGATGTGAGATACATTATAGGAATCAATAATGTATCATCACAGGGGGAGAAATATATGGTGATTCCCATGGTTGGTTTGGTAATTCTGGTTGTATT
The DNA here is from genome assembly GCA_034641835.2 of Pinus albicaulis. NCBI lineage: Eukaryota > Viridiplantae > Streptophyta > Pinopsida > Pinales > Pinaceae > Pinus > Pinus albicaulis. The sequence goes on along the minus strand of CM076584.1, from coordinate 776,469,608 downwards.
TCTTTCTAACAGTGCATCTGATGTGACAATAGAAGACAGTTACATAATGTATAAGTCCAGGGGGAGATGGAGATGTGAAATTTCCAGTATTTTACTTTATGTATGCAGGTTGCATGAACTAAAGCCACGTATACACGTGAGTTCCATTGGAGACAGTTGCATATGTTTTTCTTTGATAAGAAAAACAATGAGATAGAATCAAGATCAGTTTCTGATATTTTGCTGAAAATGAGAACTTTCTTGCTCTGATATTGATGGCTATATATGATGATATGATATTAAGCTTTGATGAATATGCTTTGATAAATTGGTTGTTGAAGGTGTTCAGAATGCACAAGTTTAGGGAGAGCATTAGCCTTGCGAAAATAAGGCATTATTGGCATTATGTTGGTTGATAAATTATGATCTCTTTCTTGAGGTCCTTTGGTGTTGGTTATACAAAGTCATATAAGTTATTTGATGAAAAGGTCATCTTGAGACCTATGATGTAAAATTGTTATATTTAGTCGTGTAAGGACTTTTTCAAATCTGTAAACCCACTTGGTTGGATAGTTGAGTCTAATATGTAATTCCACTTGGTTGGATCATTGATGTAAGTATGAGTCCTTGGTGATAGGAATGGTCATACTTGGTTGAGTTATAGAGTCATGTACTTCATTGAAAAATATGTATGAAGATTCAGCATGTGCTTAGGGGGAGAAATTTTCCGCCCTTTTCTCTTGATGTCAAAGGGGGAGAATAGCTTGGTGTTTGAATAATGTTTATGATTAATGTATCTATTTGTTGTAGTGATCAAACACCAACATGGCTGCCATCAAGTCCAAAGGGGGAGATTGTTGGCATTATGATGTAATATGTTGTCCTTGATGGAAACATACTCGATGAAGTTGTCCTTGATGGAAACCTATTTGATGAGTTTCCATTTGATAGCAACATATTTGTTAAAGATGTAAAAATTATGTATATACAGGTCAGTTCAAATGTGGAAAAAAAAGGAATTCTAGTCAGTGAAAGAGAAATGATAAAGGTAATAATTTAGAATGTATACGCAGGTTTGATAAAGGCAACCTGTGTATACATCCAAAATCAGTATATAACCAATTTTGATGAATAGAAGTCATGTATACATGTGGGTACGAAGAATCCAAGTCACGTATGTACTTACGTACTCACTTTATAATACCAAGGGTCCTTACCATGGTATTAGCCCACACTATTGAGCGCTGTGTCATCTATTTGATTCTGTCCAAAAATACCATCGACACTAGTATGGTTTTGGTTCATAGTATTGGGAAAGGCTCAAACTATATAAGGAGATGAAGATCATAATGCAAATGTGTGCATGTGTTTGGGTATTGAATGAATAATTCACTCTGAAGTATATCCGCATGGAATGGGCTACAATTTATTGATAGATATGAAATAATAATGCACCTTTGAATACAATGATGTATCAAGATCTCTAGACCTGAAATGACTATGTATTTGCTATATTTTTTTTATGAATTTTTTAGATCTGTGATCTAGAGAATGTTTTCTGAAGTGAGGGGTAAGATCTACGATGATTATTTATTATGAAGAGTTATGTAGTCTTGAAATTTTTGCATATCTATACGCAGGTTTTTCGTTGTAAAAGCGTGTATATTCGCAGGTTCGGTTAAGCAAAAGCACATATGGAATCTAGGGTTTTGCTGAAGTATGTGGAAGGAAATTTCTGATCTATTTTGCTGTATTACTACTGTTTTTCAATGATGTATTCATAAATATCTGGGTTGTTTGAATATTGATTATGCTGCCAGATGAATGTGATTAAAGATAAATGGTTGGTTGGTTGATTGATGATTCAGTGAATGAGTTGATGTGGTTATGAGTTTCAGTTTGATATATATTATTTGAGCTTAAATGTGTGGAGTGGGTCCAGTTTGAAAATCTGATGAAAAGAGGCCTACAAGTTATGTTGGGTTGAATTTGTTGGATCCAGTGTGAAAATTGATGAAACATGGTCCGTGGTGGTGCTGAGGGTTGAAGCCTTTAGTGCGGGGGTCGTAGCTCCCTTCCAGTGGTTGCTGGTAAATGAGATAAGGGGGTAGTAGCTCCCTTCCAGGAGTGGTTGGTAAACAAGATGTAGGAGGTCGTAACTCCCTTCTAGTGGTAGCTGGTAAATGAGACCGAGGGGTTGGAGCTCCCTTCCAGTAGAAGCTGGAGAATGAGAGAAGCTTGCAGCCTTCTGTAGGTGGGTGTCTACGTGCTGGTATGAATCTTCACTAGTACAAGATTCTAAGAAGTTTTATTTATAATAAATATTGAAAACAAAGACAACAATGGTTTTTTTCTTCAAATTTGGGTTTCCACCTTAAATCTTGGTGTTCATGTGTGTTGCTTATGTGTGATGATTTATTCTGTTCTTACTGCACATGCTTATTTCTTACTAAACATTTGATAAATGAATCATGCATTGATCTAAGTAAATATTTATATGCATAATAAGATCTCTGGACATATGCAAGTTTCATTAAAGATAGTCATGTGTATATGATAGTTGGGTTCATTAAAGTCGCATATAGAAATCAGTAAAGAAAATTAAATGTTTATAGTAAGTTATAAATACTAACTCACCCCCCCCCCCCAAAATTATTTTTCCCAACACCAAGTACCATTTTGAATACCTCCCTAGTAAAGAGTGTTGAAAAGTGTAACTAGGTTCACAATCATCTCCTTGATGTCAGCCTTAAGATGCACACTATATTCATATTGGCTCACATAAATCAGTCACAATTTTTTCACTTGCAAAGGTCAGCTTAATGGCTTGGACAAACTACTATAAATAGGTCTCTAGGAATCTCACATTACAACAAGAAGATAGTCTCAGATTCATATGAAATTAATGAGCTAGATCACAAAAATTAAGCTCGGACAAGGGTAGATACCTTGGTCTAGATCACAGAAAAAGGAGTTCGTTGATGTCTGATATTTTGGATGAGTGTTGCAGTTCAGATGGAGCCATAGAACCTCCTCGGAATACCTTTGTAATTTCTGTGATGAGAATATTATGGTAAGTTTTGACCTCCAAAAGAAGGCATATGTTTATAGTAAGACCTTCATATCACAATTTTTTAAGGTCTCAGTTCTATGCAAGAATAGTTATGCTTTGTGTCATGTATTGATACTAGGAAAAATTCTAAGTGGATCAGTGATATTTCATGATGCAACTTAGTGCTAAGGTATGAGATGAAATTCAGTGAGATCATAGTTCGAGAATACATCTCAGCATTTAGATGCTGCTACAATGGATATGTATTGATGCCATAGAAGATCACATAATAAGGAAGATTGAAGAAAGATGATTGTGTCTTGGTTTGGGAGTGAAAAAATAAGTCAAGGGTCATGGTCTTGATATTCGTTAATTGGAATCTCTATAAGAAGAATTGGTGCAAATTTTACTCTCAAAGAGTGAAAGGTTTTGGCCCTGGCTTGAAGAGCCTAAAATTTTTGACTCTTGTGTTTTGATAATTGACTTGATGAAAGACATAATAATTTAACAAAGATAATATCTAAGTAAAAGAATCATAAGAAGTTCACAAGTAGTTATCAAGAATATAAATTGAATAAAACACCCTAATTTCTCAACATGGTTTCAGAGCTAAGGTGACAATTAAGGAAGGGCAACTAAGGGAAACATAAGGATAATATTTCAAAGCATTTGAGCTAGTCAAATATCATCATAGAAGAATATATAATTCTCTGAGATTCGAATATCAGAGTCTAAAATTCAGATCATCCTCAGAAAATCTCGGCCTAATTTCAGAGGTGTTCTTCGGTAACATCACATTAGTGGAATCAAAACAATCATTAGGGGAATTTTGAGGTCTTAAATGGGCCTCATAAGAAAAATTTATAACAAAAATAAAATAAAATTTATAAGAACCAATAGGATTCAAGATGATGATGTCAACCATGGGGGATGATTCACCATTTTTGGGGTAAAAAGTTAAAAATATTAAAAAATAATAAAATAATAAAACTGTTTTTTCAACTCATACTTTCAACTTATCTCCCTAAGTTTTTACTCAAATTTCAAGTGGGATTACTTGGATGAAAAATTTAATTCCTTATCCAAGGAATACCCATGTTGCATAGTTTTGATAGACCCTGCTACATGAGAAATGAGAAATACATCAAAAAACGTTATTATAATCATGCTTTTCATGTATTTATCATTTTTCATGTAGCAGGGTCAATCCAAGGTATGCAATATGGGTACTCCTTGGATGATGAATCAAATTCTATATCCAATGAGTATTGTCACTTGAAATTTGAGTAAACCCATAAGGATATAAGTTGAAATTGTGAGTTGAAAAATTAGTTTTTTCTTTTTTCCCTCTAAACTTTGACAATGTAATATAATATTATTTTATTATTTCCACTATTATTTTGTAATTTCCTTAGGAGGCCCATTTTATACCTCAAAATTACCCTCATGGCTCTTGACATACCTAGTGTAGATCATAGTGAAAATACTAAAAAAATGACATTATGTTACAGTCTGGTTCTGTGCTACTTCAAGTCTAGTATAATCAACAATAAAAGGATAAAAATACTACCTCAGTAAAATTCCATCTCAGTCACACATTTTTGTGCTATATGTTGGTGCTTCCACATATATTCATCAATGCTATTCAGTGATGGAAATATCAAAATACTACCTTGGTGATTAGAGTGAAGTTGGTGCAACAAGGAAATATCTTGGTGCTAGAAAGAAGTATTATGTCACATGACAACAAAATTTTCGATTCTCTAAGCTATATTCAAAAGGATCTAGATCAAAATGTGTTGTCATCATAAAAGGAACAATCTCCTTTACTGAAGAAAGGCGTTTTCATTTGGAGGAGAGCTCAAATACATCTTCTTCAACCTCCCTTAAGGTGATCAAACTAAGGATTTCATATTCACCTATCAAATAAGTATATTTTATTATATAATCAAATTTGATAAAATGACTTCGTGTTTTCAAGGATATATATAAACTGGTTGGGTTATCATAATTCCTTGCATGAAAAAGGAGGATAAACATAGTACTCGAAAAAAGTGAAGTCATTGATCATATCTATGGAAAAGTCTTCAAAGGTCAAATATTGTCTAAATACATGGAAGGAGATCAAATGAATCAAATTAATTTTATGAAATTAGTCAAAGGTCCTATCATCTCTATATACCACGATTGGAGATATCGAAGAGATGTGTGATAAGTTGGAGAGAGCTATTTTATGAATATGTAGTAATGAAGGCCATACTACTTAGATCTGATCTACATAAAATTGAAAGGATATATTCATAAAATCTCAATTATGATATCTAAGAGACATGATAAAAGGAAAATCATCGAGGTAAAAAATGGCAGGATGAAAAATCCTTGGAAAAGGTATGGTTCAAATAAAAGCAACATGGCATGAAGCTAGACTAGATGAGAGATTTATGGATCACTTTCTGATAGAAGAGATGAATCTTGGATGAAATTTATGGATGATGTGTGCCCTATGAAGAGATCCCAAAGATGAAAAATCATCAACAACGAAGAAATTCATGACATAAAAGAAAGGATTTCTTCATGAGCAGCTGGGTGTTTTCATCATTATTGTTGCATGTCCCAAATTAAGAGGGATCCTCGTAATAATTTTCTTACTGGAAGAAATTTTTTTATTTCTAAGATGAGAGGGAGCTTAGGTACATTCCTTTCATAGGAATGAGTACATTCCTTTGTAGAATATGTCTTTCCTAATTAAGAGGGAGAGATAGACATGCCATTTTGGTCTTCACCTAGGAAGAAAAAATGGAGGATTGGGTAATCATATGGAATCCAATACTATTTTGGGGTTGCATTAGGGCATCTAAGGAAAGAATAGTCGTTGGAGGATGAATATTCTTTGAGGACTGGGAATCCAAAATTAAGAATATTCCTGATGGACATATCCTATATGAAATCGGGTGGGATATGATCCAAGAGAGATAATGATGAGGGTGTCTCCTCATCATTAGTCTCGCCAATGTTGTAGCTCTTGTTCTTGTGGAGAGATGGAGTTGTTAGTCAAAGCCTTGCACTGTCACACTTATTTTTGATATGATGCTTTACATATGGTATTACCAATCAGATTCTTCTTATGAGAAATTATTTAGATTGAGAATGACCAAGTACCATTATGAATACCTCCCTAGTTAATAGGGAGTGTTGAAAAGTGTAACTAGGTTCGGTCTTCATAATGGCATGTAATTATGATTTTATTGAAATATGAGAAAAATGATTTTTTTTTTTGTATTACTTTCTTCATGGGTTTCATGAGCAAGAATTTTATTTATAGTTCAAAGACTTCATCTTGATGTCTTTAGGATTTTTTCATATTTTCTTAAATATAATTAGTGTTATGTAAATGAAGGCATGTTACACTTAGAAGTGTCTAGACATTCCTTCAAAATACAAGTACATTCATCTCCTTGATGTCGACCTTAAGATGCACAATATATTCATGCCGGCTCACATAAATCAGTCACAAAATTTCACTTGAAAAGGTTAGCTTAATAGCTTGGAATAACTACTATAAATAGGTTTCTAGGCACCTCGCATTACAACAAGAATATAGTCTCAGATTCGTCTGAAATTCACAGGCTAGATCATAAAAAGTAAGCTCGGACAAGGGTACAGACCTCAATATAGATCACAGAAAAAGGATATTGTTGATGTCGGATATTTTGGATGGGTGTTGTAGTTTGGATGGAGCCAAAAAACCTCTCGAAATACCTATCTAGTTTCTGTGATGGAAATAGTATGGTAAGTTCAGACCTCCACAGAAAGGCATCATAGAAATGTGGATGTTTACAATAATACCTTCATATCATAATTTTTTAAGGACTCAGTGCTATGCAAGCACAATGATTCTTGGTGTCAAGTATTGATACTAGGAACAATCCTTGATGGATGAGTGATATTTCATGATGTAGCTCTATGCTAAGGTATGATATGTAATTTGGTGAGATCACAGTTTCAGAATACATCTCGGTGTTTAGATGCTACTACAATGGACATGTCTTGATGCCATAGAAGATCTCATAATAAGTAATATCGAAGAATCAAGGAAGAAATATGATTTTGTCTTGGTTTGGGAGTGACAAAATAATTCAAGGGTCATGGTCTTGGTATTCGTCAATTGGAATCTCTATAAGAAGAATTGGTGTGAATTTTCCTCGCAGTTAGTGAGAGGTTTTGGCCACGGCTTGAAGAGCCTAAACTTTATGTCTCTTGTGATTTTGCAATTAACTTGATGAAAGACATAATAAGGTAATGAAGATAAAATCTATGTAAAATAGTCATAAAATGTTCACAAGCAATTATCAAGAAGATAAATTGAATTAAACACCTTAATTTCTCAACAAATATTACATGGAGGATATCCTTAGAAGTAGCTGATTGTACTAGATTACATTGTAAAAATAAAAATAGCACACTGATGTCGAAAATAAAGAAAAATGGGATAATAATAATGATTAAGCACATGGATTATTCAAAAGGTCTGTTTTTCCCGATTTACAATTTAACATTTGAGGAATAGGTGACCTGTATGAAGCCTAGAAAAAGTTGAAAATATATTTAGTGGGCCTAGTGTGATTATAAGAGCCCATTGGGTTGAAAATACGATAATGAATCTAAGTCCGAATAATTTACCTTACATTAAATATTATTTATCTACATTCAAAACACTTATACTTTTACTTCAATATTATAAAATTGATATGAAGGGTGCTTGCTCCATATATGTTATTATTTCCAAGCTTGGTCCCATATATTATATTTTTAATATACCATTTATGCCATTAGAGAAGATATAGGGGATGCATATAGATATCCCATTATTGAATCATTTTGTGACTCTCTTGATAGAGAGCAAGACAAGCTCTTGCACATTGAAGTGATGAACACTGAAAGTACATCTCACGAAGACTTAGAGGCCTAATAGAAATATAAAACCAAACATTCCAAGAATAAATATCCTCATAAAAAAATTAATGGTCCCATACCCTCTCAACCATATTCTACTGCTACTAGTGACAAGGAACCAAAATCAAAGAGTAATAATATTGATAGGTCTTGCAATTTATATGAAAAATATGGTAATCTTGAGTCTAAATGTTTTAAAAAGATGGAGGATTTAGTAGAAACAATGAATAAACACAACATCAATATTGATTCTTATTCTTCTAACACTTCTTCTCATGGACATTCACTTTTTAATTTTGGTTTCTCCTTTAGTGCAAAAACTACATATTCTTTTAATGAGTGGTTTATTTATTCTAGAGAATATTATCATATAGCCCAAGTATAATTCTATTTTTTTATACTAAATGGTTTGAACACAAAATAAATATTTGCTAATCATGATATATCTATTAGTAGTTTAGGGACTATATTAATTAAGGTATATAATGTTAATTTATATGATGTGATATGTACTCAGAGTCTTTCATGCAACCTTTTATTAATATATCAGAACAATCATTCAGGTGAGGGTAAATCAATAATGTTTTCACCTCGCCAGGTTGTAATAAAGGATTCAAAATATCCTATGCTTGTCCTATCCATTAGAATAGTTGTTGATATCACCACATAAATAGTTTTGAAAAAATTGGGTCATCATATTTTTCCCTCAAACTATATTTCTCATAGTGATTACTTGAGAAAATTTTGTCATGAGTATTTTTCCCATCCTAACTATCACTCAATATAACAACTATGTAACCAAAATAGGGTGATTTGTCTTCCTCTCACTTCTTATGTAGAAAGTGTTAATGTTGGTTTTCTTCTCAACATATATCATTAGGAAAATTTTAAGAAATGTGCCTCTTGGCATTCATCAACCCCTTTGCAACTTTTTCACATTGAATAATGTGGTCCACTTTCTTCTCTTTTTCTCTCTAGGGCATGTTCTTCCTAACTTTCATTAATGAATTCTCTAGATTCACTTAAGTTTATATATTAATTCTTAAAAGTGAATAACTTGACATGTTCTTAACTTAAAATTCCTTTATAGGAAAACAAACTTGAAATAAACTATGAATGTTAAGAATAGACAATGGAGGTTAATAAGTTAACAAAAAATTCATACCTTACTACTCTGCAAAAGGATTTCAAATGAAACATATTGTTCCATATAAACACAAGAAAAATGGTGTTTGTAAAAGAAATAATCATAAAATAAAGGAAATGGCTAATTGTATGATTCAATCTAAAGGACTAGTTCTTGATTATTTAGTGAAAGCCATCAATTTTATAATTATATTGTAAATCACACTCAAACAAAAAAATATAACATCAGAATAAGCATTGACTAAAATTTATCCAAAATTAAGCCACCTCCAACCAATCGAAAAAAAAATGTGCAATTACAACCAATTTCTATTTGGGTGATTAATTCTCCTCACCTTCCATTTTCAACTAATTTTCAAATCCCCCTTTGAAATATATATACAAAATATCCTTAAAAAAAATAGAAATTCACACTGAATTCTTTAACCAAATACAATATTAATATGAAATCTCCACTAATTCTCTCTCATGATTTTCCAGTAACTCACCCAAACTCATAATTTTTTCATAAAAAATAATTAGAAAAGGGGGTATTTTAAATTTCAAAGGTGAAAGATAATTTTTAATGTTTAATTCTCACTCAAATATCATTTATTGGTAGAGAAGAATGAGCTTACATTATTGATGAAAAAAGGAAAATGTTATAGCATGTTATTACTCCACCAGATTCCTAAGGCCAAATAAGGAATCCCAACAAAGGTGACCACAGACCAAGCTTTTGACTTGATAGCTAGCCCTATCAAGTCAGAGAGGGATCTCTACAAAAGGGTCACAATGAGGAGGGATGGAGAAATAAGGGTTTTTAGGCTAGATATTGAGTGCAGGGGTTGTTTGAATTTGATTTTGGTTGGGCAATCATTGGATGACGAAATTAGGTCAAGGAAAAATAAGTCAGAGAAAATGAGATAGGGTTGCCAGGATCAATGGGGCAAGGTAGGCACAGGGCTTATCACTTGAAGAGGATTTTTATGGAATGGTATTGAGACTAAAATAAAGCTAGGAAGAGCATGGGAGACATATTATTCTTAGACAGATGAAAATGAACAAAATATGATCAATTGCCCAAAACAAAGCATGTGCAAACATGCATTCTGAATATCTAACTTGAAAGAGATCATACCATAGAGATGAATTGAACATGAATATAACACATTATAACATATGAAACTGAAGAAAATACAAAGATATACATCGATACCCCAAGCATCCCATAAAGTAGCTGCAACTCCTCCTTATTAGCTAGCCAAACTGAGTACAATAGTTCCTTGATTAACTAGCAAACAGACAAACTGATTCCAACCCTCCCTAAGAGTCAAGTGATGGAATAAATAGACATAAAAAAAAGCTTCACTCATCCTCATGGGATGAATCCATGAGGTAAGAAAGAGATCCACAAAATACTGAACTGCAAACTGAAGTGTAGGATGGTCCATGTGACTCACTCCTCATCACATTCAATTGATTCATTATGACTCAATGATGACTTTTACCCAATGAATCTACCCTAGGTAACTAATATTAAACATAATTAAATTTACCATCATTAATTACATGAGTAGAAACATGATTTTCTGAAGAGAAGTGAAAATTTTCGAGTAACTTGGAAAAAGCCAGCAAATTTGACATTTGTGCCCTCCACTGTACATTTGCACCTTCTGTGTTCAGGGCCGCTTTTGGAGGCCTTTCCGGTGTCCCAATTAGGCCCAAGATGGCTTGTTGGAAATACCTACCCGTCCTCTTTCTAAATCTATCTTAATTTCAGAAAATGGAGGTCATTTTCCCCCTCAAAAAGGCATTCTCCCAAGACTAGTATTTGCACAATGCCTAGGTCAAAAAAGGGGTAAAAAGGTAATTTTTTGATGTTTTTTTGAGCTTTTCACCTATCAAAACTACAAAAAAAGGCTGGAAACATGGTTTTCTGAGATGAATTGATCACTAGGAATCCAATTATGCCTTCATTCTCCTCAAAAAGTGTGACAATTATTTGTGTGGCTCCTAGGGCGCTGTGCAAATGCTCAATTTTATGCTAAAAGACTGTCTTAAAAAACACAGAGATTTCCAGATTTTGAAAAAAAGTTAGAAACTGCCTCAAAATTGTTGGAATGGATAATTATGATGTGTCTAAGCTTGGAGGGAAGCCTCAGCAAGGATGTGAAACTTCTTTTTCTCCATCATGTTCAAATCTTCAATTTTGGCATTGGCTCTTTTGAGCTTGGGTAATCCAATTTTCTCCTTTTGTGCCTGATGTTTGAATTTCCTCCTTAAAAATTCATTATCCTTATTTGACTTTGTTAGTAGCTTCTCCAAGTTTTTATTAGATCTATCAAGCCATGGCTCCCCATTCTTATTGATCTCTATAGCAAGCTGCTCATTTAGGGTTAGTTGGTCAACTAACTCAGCTTCCCTTTGTCTCTCTAGAGCTAGAGATCTTTTCAACCCTATAGTTCTAGGTATCTGTGATGGTACCTGTTCTTCTTCATTATCAACTAAGACATACTTATCCAATGTTTCATCTAGCATGACTTTTGACTTTTGAGCATCTCTTTGAGCAGTGTAATACTTAACCTCATCAATGACCTGTTTGGTTTTTAATTATTCATTCTCTTGCTCAAGAAAGTTTAGGACATAGCCCTGTAAAGATTAGTTTGGAGCTCACTAATCTTGGAATCCTTATCTTTGACGACCACATTTGTTATTTTATCATTGTAATCATCATCTAGGTAAAACAACTGGAATTCATCCTCTGTTTCATGAGTGTCCTCCTCATCATGAATGATCGGCTCAATGACCTTCTCTTTACCTTTGCCCACCTGCTGTGTTGATGTAGAAGGCATGGATCCTTCCACTCCAAGTGAAGAAAACACATTCCTATAACCTCTTTGGTAGGTTTTTGGCAATGGTTCAACCTCAACCATACTATCCCATTTAGATTCAATGTCCTCAATCCTACTAGGTGACCCAAAATCATGATAATATGGGGATGAAGGATCATGATGAGATGGAGATGAAGGAGGTGAAGGGGAATGATCTGATGATGATGAGTGTTTCATGGGTTGAGATGATGAAGGGCCATTTTGTATATTCTAAATGGATGGCTCAATTGAAATGTCATTAGTTATGCAGGTACTCCATGCAATATTTAGCTGATTGAGATGGTGAAGGATTATGATTTTTATGAGGGAATGATGAAATAGAATTTTTATATGTTGTTCATAGTCCTTTTTCTGGGCAATGTATGCCATCTTCTATATACTCCGGAAAAGATAATAAGGCATGTTAAGCATCCTTACCCTAGTGAAATGCATTAGGAGCCGGTTGTGATAGGAATAGAGCCTTGAAAATTTTCCTTCACATGAAAAATAATTCATGATTATCTTCATCATTGGTGCATATCAGTCCAAGAGGTGTGAAAAAAGGAAAAACCTCATTGTTTGATTTTGGTGTCTTGGTTTTAGGAAGAAATCAAAATCCTATTTCTTAAACCTACCTTTCTTGAACCATTTTCCCCAACATTTGGGATCCCTATAGCATCTGAAATGACAATAGTGGATAAGGTAAAAGTGACCCCAACTAATTTAACTTGGTTGTCATGGAGTCCGGATATGAAGAGTCTAGTCAACATGGGATGGTGTTTGACATTCTGCACTTTCTCACAAAAAGCATAAAAACCAACATGTTTAAAGCACGTGACAATCAATGGAGATGGTAAGAGTTCTCTAGTGTTGGCAGGTTCAAGTCTAAGCACTCTTCCTCCTTTATGTGGCCTCCTTATCTCTGTTTCCTCTCTTTCACTGAATGATGTTTTTTCCTCTTCTGTTGCCATGGTGTTTTTGTTAACACCCTAGGGATTAGGAAAGGGAAATGTGAAAATGAGATGGGAAAGGAAAAATGGGGGAGATGTTTGATAGGGATATGTGAAATGGGGAAGGGATAGGGAGTGATGATATGATAGAGTTTAGGGTAGGAATTTAGGGTTTTGAGAGCCTAGGTAGATGTAACACCTATGAATTATAGTTTTGGAAGAAAGTTGTAGGAAAAGAGAATTTTGAAAATGAGGGGTTTGGAAATGGGTTTTTATACTTGTGGGAAGGATGAAAAGGGTAAGTGAGTGAAATTTGAGTGCTTTAACAAATATAATGAGATACTAGGGTTTTTACTGAAATTAAACACCAAATTACAACTTCAACTTGAAAAACAACAACACATAAACTTAAGAAGATGATTTTTCATAGCATGTGCCTCTTACTAGTTTGTTGGAGGTCAATGACTGAGTGGAGGAGCTTTGAAGGAAATTTATGATCACTTGGAAACTTTTAGAGCATGCTGGTAATTTGCACCATTCATAATGCATTTGCACCCTTGACAAGCTCTTTGCGCCCTCCTAGGCACATTTGCACCATCAACAACACATTTGTGCCCTCCTCAGCACATTTGTTCCCTCCTGAATGCATTTTCACCCTCCTGAATGTATTTACGCCCTCGTTTCAAGATTTACGCCCTCGATTCTACTCTTTTGCCAATTTCACTCAAAAATTCAAAAATTTGATCTCTTAGATTGTAGGCTTGATATTTGGAGGAGGCAAATGAATTTGAATTGATGTCGATTATTCATAAATAGCTAAGTGAATTTGAATTCAAATTTAAAAATCACTTTTCTAATGTTTCATGTTTTTGCAACATTTACTAATTTACCTTTCATCTTATTTTTCTTTCTTGCAAGATGGTGTTGTTGAAGTTTGACACTTTTCTCTTTCAGTTTGGCATGTGTGTTTTGGGTTGGCATCTAGAGAATGAAATTATTACATATAGGAAGAATAAATTACATAAAAAAGTAAAAATAAATTACATCAAAAATAAAAATTACAAATTTCGAAAATATCATATTTACATGCTAATAGTCTTCTGCGGATAACAATGAAATGTTTAATGAGTCACTCTCACATCCTTTTTTGACCTTATTGGGATGAAATGATGCATTTTGGACCTTGAAACCTAATGACCTAATGGGACCTTGGATGACTTTGATTTCATCATTGAGTTTGACTAACATAAGACATAGTGTGTTATAGGTCAATTTGGGCACCATTCCCAATGACCTGGTTAACTAGGCATCATCTCCAGGACCAATGATCAAGGGTTTATCATTCCCTATCATTTGAGTTGCTACTTGCCCTAAGACAAGAAACAAGACAAATCAAGCAAGAATTTCATCAAGCAAAGGTTTCCATGGTTTGAAGATTGTTATATAGTATATGAGAGCTCACCAATGCAAGCTCTAAGGGGCCTAAGTGCATTGCATATGCAAGTAGCCCCATGCAAGGCTTCTATGCAAAGAACTTCTCGACATTCATAGGTGCGTTGGTTACATTGGGAGAGAAATTCTCATTGTTCCTGAATCTCCACTTGGCCAGTGCCTTCTAGAAGAGTTCACATGTGTCAAGCTTCGGATCCAAGTGTCCATTTGACATCTACATGACTGGAAACATGTATTGCCTATTATTGGAAAGTCATTGATTGCAAAACAACCTACAGTTCATCTATAAATTGAGCACAAATCTAAGTGCTTGAGAAGGAATAATTTGAGTAGAGAAATGCTGGAGAATTTTCAATTGAGAGCTAGATTTGTGAAGTTGCTGCTAGAGAGATTTACACTATGATGAGGTTTGGGAACATTGCTGGAAGGTCACTTCAAATCAGTCACTAGGTTGTAACCTCTCCTTCTATCATTAATAAAGAGTATTGCTTATTTTTCCCTATATGCATCTGTATTGGCTTTGATTTTCCATATTGCAAGATCTTAGTTGATGTATATGGTTTATGATTTACTGATTTAGCCAACTAGCTTGAATAGATATCTATATTATTGCATCTTCTGCTATTTCAGTGTTCTTTCTTGCAGGAAGCATTCAGCCTACAAACCGCTTGAATTTGAAGTTGCAGCGGAAGCGACATAAGGAGGTATTTGGAAGCGACTGAACAAGTAAGCCTCTAATCCTCTCTGTGTATCTATTCTGAGTTAGGAAAAATAGTCGTATAGTCTTTCACTTGTTGTTCTAGACTAGCACCTGTCTAGGGAAGCGTGATTTATTCGTAATTCACAATTTAGCCCAACAAATTGGCGACTCCGCTGGGATAATTTCTCTTAGTTCTAGGTGTTTAAGCCTCTGATTTTCTTTTTTTATCCACCCAGTATTTGTTACACATAAATATTAAACCTTTTCAGAGCTTAATTTTCAAAGACAGTGAGTTAAACAATAGTATTTTTCTTTGTATACTACACCCAATGCACCCTTAGACTGGACATAGTGCTTTGCAGAGCACTGTCTCCCCTTGGATATTGCGTTGACTCTTGAAAGTACCCAAATTCCCTTGAATTTGAATTTTCAACTTGCTTCAGTTTTGTTTGTTGCTGTGTTCTGAAAAGTTTGATGCTCAATTGACCAGTGAATCTATATACTTCTTCCTCCTTTGGCTGAAAATTTGTTCAATGTTTGTTTAGAAAAGTTTGTATTTATCATTGACAAGTTGATTTCAAAGTAATTTTTATGGTCGCATTAAGAATCATTTGATTTCAAAATAGGAAATTGTTGTAAAATCTTCATTTCCTTGATAGGAGAAATTGTTGTTGAAATCCTCATTTTTCCTTCAAAATATAAATTGTTGTTTGTATTATTCGTTTCTCAAAAGTAAAAAGCATTTGAATTATTGATCTAGTGCACCTAGTTTCTTTTCTGCATTCATAACATTAAGGAAACTGAAAATAAAAACTTTCATTTGCATGTAGGATTGTGTGTGTTTTTCAAAAGGAACATTAGGAAATCTGCATTTAGTTTGTGCTCATTGATTTGTTTGCTCACAAATTATTTTCTCTCTTCCCTTAGTAGCTAGGTTCTTCATTGAAAAATCTTAAAGTGAAAGTTTGTTTATAATTTTGAGCTTGCATTTTGGGAATTTCATACACATCATCGCGGTGAACCTTTGAAAGGAAAATTGTTAAGAAAGATCAACATAAAATTAATCTCAATTTACTTAACAATGCTTTGGAACCATAACGATAACATTTAGAAGGTCTAGTCTATAGACGTGTTCTGGCGTCGTAAAAAATAACAACTATCATTAAATTGTCTGCGATACATTCTGAGTGTGATACCTCACTCCATGTATGTAAGTATATCGTAGCTCGTCCATGTATTTTCGGGTATATCGGGTGGTGTTATAGTACGATAAGTATAAAGGGGTTCTCTCACTGTGCGATTTCACATCAGACAATGCTAATACAAACTTGGGCCTCCACATACCTTTGGGTATATTTGGGAGGAGAAATTTTAGGTGCTATCCATCCATAGTGAACCGAGTCGAATGCCTTGAAATTTTGATACACCGAACACAACATTCAGGGAGATTACCTGCCCATACTTCTTGGATTTCTAGGAGGTATTCTATAGTTCACAGTTTCTTGGTAAACTCTTTTGCCTAGCATTACCCTCTTTTTTTTATTTTTCTATTTGGTTAAAATAAATTAGTAATCGTAGAAGAACAAAATCGTATCCCCCGTCGTTCGCGTAGATTATTTTAAAAACCACCTTTACCACCGGATGCTACTTCTGGTAGGTGAAGGTGATCACGATCTGCTGAATCAAGTACAATTCATACCTCTGGAGAAACATCATCTTTTAAACCAGATTTAGATCAAATTGTTTCCACACATCCCGATTTGTCTACTATTGTCGAGATAGAGTCCTCATAGCTACCCGTTGTCACAATCCATCCAATCTGTGAGACCATACCTCCCGAACCGAACGTTGTTTAACTGGAAGTTGATCCAGATCCCATTGTGCTTTAGGGGGTAGCTGTTATTTGTCAAACTGGACATCATCCCCAGGACGATTGAAATAGGGTCTATCATCCCCTTATATTTCAATTGCTATATTCCCTAAGTGGAGAAAATATTGATCCGAAGTCGAACAACTGTATTTTTTTTCTGTATTGGCCACTCCACAATCTATTGTAGCTATTGAGTCTCCCATATCATGTAGTCAACCCCTTGAAATATATTTTGGGCCTTGTTAGCACCCAAATTGGACCCCAGGCTGAAAAGGGAAAAACAGGGTAACAACTAAACCACGCTCAGCCTTGTAGCTAGCGCTACAAGGACAGGAGAGGGCTCTCTCCGTAAAGATAGATATTAAATAAAGTGAAATAATGATTTGATATTAGGTTAGATAAAATGATGTGAAAGAATTTTAATAAACGAATGGATTTTTAGGGATGTGTGGGATAATAAAAGGGGATAGTTAAAACAGAGGAATTAAATTAGGGCACAGGGTATTTCATGGGGCAAGATAGGCAGGATATTTAGTAATTAAAGTTAAATAAGGATGGAATGGAGAGACTAGTGAGGAGCTAAAAATGGCATAAACTGGATCCTTTCCAAACAGAAGAAAAACATGGAGTATGAATGATTTCCCAAGGCAGAGCAGATAAAATGGATTCTACCTTTCTATCTTGAAAGCATTCAAAAGGAAATGTTTATGGATGAGGGGTGAAACATAACAGTTTACATATGAAACAAAGGAGAGAAACAAATGCTAAATCTCATACCACATGGATCCCACAAATCAGAGCTGCATATCTTATTAATCCCTATCAAACTATACAATGAAGTGCAAAGTGTTTTCCCACACTGTTCCCCTACTTCTGAATTACAGACTTCAGGCCCCCCTTACAAATGATTTACAATTACAATAAATAGACTTAAATGTGGGAACATAGATCCACAGAAAAGGGAGCTGTTCTAATAGCTCAGAATTAAAATCTAAATATGGCAAAGAGAACCAACGTTTTGCCTCTGAAAACAAGGAACAACAATACATTTTGACCCTTTGAAAATTCGCTATTATACTGAATGAAGGAAACATAGGCAATCCAGAAACATATTTCCTATTTTGCTGTTGCTGTAACAACTTTGTTTTAAATATAAGCTTCTCGACCTTTTGAATTTTCACTTTTCTTTCCATTGTTTTTTTGAGAAAACTGACAGTTTAATCAAATGCCGTTGAAACAAAATGAAATGAAATTATGCTTTCGGTGAAGGGAAAAATTAATTTTGAATGGGAAAGGAGAAGGGAAAGGAGGTGGGGACCATATTATAATCACAATCGGAATGGATGGAGTAGAGGGATGTATTATAATAAAACACTTGCAATGTAATGGTATCATTGCAATCAGGATAGGGGAATGGGGAGGATTTTATTTGAAACAAAAACCAAAACTTCCGATGGGAGTGGGGGACAGCCTTTTTATTATGAAATAAACACAATTTTAGTTTTAACAAAGGTGAATGGCCTTTTATATGAATGGCAGAAGTATTATGTGGTAGGACCTGTAAATCAATTGGCATCGGGGATCGGAGGGTGGGGCGGAACATAACACAACTTTGCCGATGCGATTGGGAAAGGCCCAATGGGTAATGCGAAAGGGAGTGGGGGAAATACTTTGCATAAAAAAAATAAAACAAAACTTTGGTTTATACAAAGGGAAATGGTTTTGTATTACGAATGGGGTAGAATAAATGTGGTGGGCCAGAGGGCCAATCGGCATCGGAGATCAGAGGGGAGCGGAATAAAGTGATACATATGAAATTTCCAATGTGATGGGCGCGAAGGGTTGTGGGCCATCGGATTGGACTGGGAGATCGATGGCTGAGGGATAATCGGGAGTGGGCCATCGGCGGGAGTCAATCAGAGGGGGACGATCGGGGGTGCTGATTGCAATGGAGTGATTACATACGGGCCGTCCGATTGTCAATCGGATCAACGGTCAGGATATACATTGGGTGTTGGCAATCAGGAGTTTACGATCGGGAGCCATTTGATGTAATCGCATCGGAAGTTTGGCAAAGGGAAAATCGGGACATACGTTTGGAATGTTACGATTGTGATGGGAAGGTCGGTGGGGTTTGATAATATAAAACTTTGTTATAAATTTTTATTATAAAGTATCATAGTATGGTGGGGAAGTGGTTATGTGTAAATCACATTTTTGTTTTAAATAATTTTATAATGCGATTTGATAATCAGAGGGAGGAAAAAGGGATTTTATAAGGAAAATATTAAAATTTAAACATAAAGTTTAATGGAAAGTGGGAAATAGGGATTATTTGAGGATATAGGGGACTTTTACTTCACTTAATCATAAATTTCGATCCAGAAGTCAGTTTTAAGAGTGTAATATACCGTTGGAAAGCTATTTCCAACCTCTTTCTGATGGATCTACTTGGAAGGTGATTTGGCGTAAACATGTTATGTAAAACTTCTTAGAAGGCTGGGTGATGAATTTTATGGAGAAAACAGCTTCTAAATTGCAACTTATTACATATGCTGACATAAAATTACATAATGAATGATAATAAAGGAAAGTGAAAATTACATCAAACTGAATAAAATATATTTTTGATCTTCCCAGTGCTTGTGACTTTGAGTTTATTGACTTCCTCATGACCTTGCTGATATTGATTGACACTTGACTCATTAATTTGACCATGGTGAGACCCTAGAAACTAATGAGACCCATCCTATGACCTGATGACATGATTTTTTGAAAGTGAAAGTGACTCATGACCAAAGACCATAGAAAGGAGAATCAACAAGTACCTCATGAGGGAAAACTAATGAAAAATTACTACCATCAATGAATCCATGACCTAGCGGAATGGTGAAATTTATTCGGTATGAGACTCCTAATATGCAAATGCAAAAGAGCAGTTTTCATCACTGATGGCAGTATGACTAGACTAACACTAACATTGGCTTCAATGGGGATGGTAGCTCCTTGGAGGTGCCAAGAACACCTTAGACCAAGTAGCCTTATCCATTGGGCATGGAGTCAAAAATGCTGAAAAATGACACAAATGCAAATTGACTCTGATTCAAGACTAAAACTAAAAACTGAAATAAAACCAAACCATACACATGTCATCCAAGTTTTATAGCCTTCACCTTGGGCCTCAAAATTGAATGACTGTGTACTTGAACTCTGATAAAAATAACATGGTATATACAATGATGATGACATAGATTCTGATCCTTTATCTTCAACAATGGTAGTGCTTCAAAAGCCTACCATTTACTGCTCCTCCAGGGAAGTCTTGGCCATCCATTTTTGAAAGCAAGAAGGCATTTTGTCCTCTGTATGCTGAAATCCTATATGGTCCTTTCCACAAGTTGTCAAACTTACTGTGCTTTCCTTTGTCCTCATTCCTTGCATCCCATCTCAACACTACATCATCTAGCTGAAACTTTTCTGCTTTGGTATTTCGATAATAGATCTTCTTTATCTTCTCTTGCAACTGAACAACGTTCTGTGACACTTCCTCTCTTGTTTACTGAAGATGGATCATCTGATTGATCCTTCGCTGATTTTCATCATCTTCGCTGCCAACTTCTTGCAATAATATCATAACTGGGACTATAAGAGATGCAGGAAAAATAGCATCAGTACCATAAACTAGCTCAAAAGGTGACATACCTATTGATTTCTTACTTCTCACTCTGTCTGCCCACAATGCGTTGATGAGCTTGCGATGCTAGTTTCTTTTGTTTTCCTCCAGCATTTTCTTAATTATATTTACCAATGATTTGTTAGATGATTCAGCCAGACCGTTTCCTTGTGGATAATACGCTGTTGAATGGCCCAGCGTGTTATTTTATTTGTCACAGAAATCGACCATCTTCTTGGATCACAACGCTGCTAGATTATCTGTTACAATTTTACACGGGTAGCCAAAATGAGATAAAATATTCGATTCAAGGAATTGAATAATTATCGTGTCAGTTGCTTGCCTCACTGGGATGGCCTCGATCCATTTCGTAAAGTAATATGTCCCTGTCAAAATCCATCGGTGCTATGCTGAGGACGCAGGATGTATTTCTCCTATGAAATCAAGCCTCGACTGCTGAAATAGAGCGTTCACTGAAACTAGTTTTAAAGGAAGTGGAAGCAATTTATTCTTCCCTTGGAAAATTTGGCATTCATGAAAATTAATCATTGTTTTATATAAATCAAAAAATAATGTGGGCCAATAATACCCTGCTCTCAATACCTTGTTAGCTGTAGTATTCCAAAAAAAATGACCCCCACAATCACCTTTGTGGAAATCACGCATTACCTTCCGAGCTTCTTCTTCGACCAAAAAATTGAGCAGAACACCTCCTGGATCCTTCCAATATAGAGCATTGTTTGAAATACAATATTTAGCAGATTTAAGTTTCAAATATCTACCCTTACTCTTAGACATGCCTGTAGGAGGTGACAAACGCTGAAGGATGTAAAAAATATCTGAATACCAAGGGGACTGCAAAAAAATATCTGAAACGAGCATAAGCAAACCTTCATCTTCATCCTCTGACATTGTTGTAATGAGGTTTATATCCAATGCACACAGATTTGATTGGGCCATCAATTTCACCAAGACTTGGCCTTTGATCAACTTCGTGGGCTTGATCTCAAATTCGTACTCCAACATAGCTGGTATCCATTTACCTCTTTGACCTTCTGGATCAGTTTGGATCAAGACATCCTTCACTGCTACGTTAGGGAAATATGCTATAGTATGTGAATGCAGAATATAGACCCTAAAATCCTTCAATGCCTTTATAAGAGCCAATGCCTGCTTTTCAATAATATTATACCTTAAAGCAGCATCTCTAATAGTTCTACCGAAAAAGTAAATTGGATTTTCTACCTGATCTCTTTTTTGCATTAAAAAAACAACCATAGTATGCTCCGATGCAAATGAAAAAATGATAAAATCCTGAGTATAATCAGGATTAATTAAAACTGGGGCATTAGACAAAGCAAAATTTACCAAATTGAATGACTTGATAGCTTCTTCACTCCACTTAACAGTGCTATCCTTCTTCAACATATTGTTCATTTCTCTTAGATGTTCAGCCATATTAGGTATAAACCGACGCAAAAATTTCATCTTATCATTAAAGGCCTGAATCTCCTTCTTGTTTCGTGGAATATCTATGAGATGAATTGCCTCCACTCTAGCTGGATCAATGCGAATACCATCTTTAGAGATGATATGAACGAGCAGCTTGCCTTCATCCATGGAAAAAATACTCTTCTTGGGATTGAGAGAAATCCCAAATTTTCTGCATCGCTGAAAAAAAACTCTCAAATGATGCAAATGCTCATCATATGAACCTGAAAACACTGTCAAATCATCCAAATAAACAACAAGAAAAACATCTTTCTCATTGGCAAAATAAATTTCCATTGCACGATGAAAAGTAGCTCTAGCGTTCTTCAATCCAAATGGCATCTTAGCATACTGGAAGGTTCCCCAGGGTGTTGTGAAGGCAGTTTTATCTTGGTCCTTCTCATGCAGCAAGATTTGGTTGTAGCCTGAGTAGCCATCAAGTAGTGACATCCTAGATGCTCCAACTACTCTCTGCAGAATATGGTCCATTTTTGGAAGTGGATAATTATCCTTTAAGGATGCCTTATTCAAATTCCGAAAATATATACACAATATTATCTCTCCATTCTTCTTACGCACCGGGACCAAATTTGAAATCCAGTCAGAAAATCTAATGGGAACTATGATACCTGCTTTGTACAACCTTTTTACCTCTTTTTCGATGGATGGAAGCAGCTTCAGATTGATTCTTCTCAGCTTTTGTCTGAAAGGCTTTTGATCCGGCTTGATAGGAATAGTATGTTGGATTATGTTCTTATCATACACTTTCAAATCGGAATAATCCCATGCAAACACATTAGAAAATTCAGAAAGAAACTTAACATATTTATCCTTTACCTCAGGGGACAATGCCTTTGATAAATTCATGAACTTGGGTTGGTCAAGTGTTCCAAGATTCACATATTCAACTCCTTTCTTAGTGGGCACCAAGCTTGGCTTCTTTGCAACATCATCCTGATCAAAAAGCTCCTCTAGAGGTATGAGACCTCTAGGAATTACATTATCCTTCAGCTGCAATATGTCCATCTGGTTTGCTTCCAACTTCTGATCATCAACCTCATACTCACCCTCTATTGGAGTGTCTTTGAATTTTCCATCACCCTGGAAAAATGCATTTATCTCATTATCATCCCAAAATACTTTCCAATACCATAAATTGTCCGGAACAGCAGGCCTATGTTTGACATAGATCTCAAACTTATTGCTAGAGTTCATCAGAATATTCAAGTTGCTGGCAGTAGTGGAAAGAGAATCAGAAATAAGATTTTGCATCTTGAAAACTGCTGTCAAAGTGTACTCAGGGAATGTCTTCAAGATATATAGGACTGCATTTCTTTATGCCCTCAATCTCGGATGCTTTGCTTGGTATTCTCCTTTCACCTATTTGAATATTAACTTGGAGTCACCGTACACAGAAATCCTCTTTGCATTCATATTTTTCAAAATTTTGAGACCTGCAATCAAAGCCTCATACTCCGCTTCATTGTTAGAGCAATCAAAAGCCAACTTATAAGCACATACCCTAACATTAATGGGAACCCTTTTAGGCTGGAAAACCGGGCTCCTAATCCATATTCCAATACCAGCTCCATCCTTACCAACAACTCCATCAAAATCCATGCTCCACGGGCCTTCTTCTTCTTCTTGTAGATGCTGGAATTTTGTTTCTTTCTCTTCTTTACCTTGGTTATTTTCTAGTTGTTCACTGTCTTTTTGCTGCTGGCAGGTAGGAGGCTCAGAAGTGCTTGTTGCTTTGTCTTTTTCCTGTTTGAGTACTTCCCTGAAATTCTGTGAAATCTCAGGTATTTCATCTAATTGTACCAACTGAACATTCTCATCATTTGAACCACCATCAGAATACAAGACAAAGGACTATAAATCTGTGTGGAAAGCATTAATGGGATGGTTTACTGGCTTCTCTTTGCTAGTAATCATATATTTCATTTTCTTTTCCTTATATAGCTTTCTCAACTGGCCAAATACAGGGATAGTGGCATAAGGGAAGTCAAGTTGCATAGTTCCCTTGAGTTTTGCACCCCAAGACCTAGATAGAAGAATTCCAAACCTTGGTGGGACATCAACAACAACTACATCCATAAAGAAATTTTTTGCTGGAATCTGATCTAAAGACACTACCAAATATTTAATAAGACCAATACAATGAACCCTACTTGAGTCAAAGGAATACAAATCATTGTATTTTTGAGTAATATCAAGGCCTAACTTCTCCATGACAGCTTTGGGCATCAAATTATGTGAGGCTATAGAGTCCAACATAGCATTATGCAAGATGAAGTCATGTACTCTAAGACTCAGGTAAAAGGGAGGGACTTCATTTTCTTCAGATTCTTCTGTGGCAAAAATAAGTTCAGGGTGGCCATCTTCTACATTAACCATATCAGAAACAGAGTCTATTTGCAAGACTTTAGACACCTGAATTTTATATGCACTATTCTTCACCAACTTTGTGAGGGGCATAGACACTTTCAGCTTAGAAATTTCATTTTCTAAATTAAAATAAGGAGTTTTTTCTACCTCTTTAATGGGAGGGTATTTCTTCTCTGTTTGCTCCTTTACTGCGCTCTGCTAATTCTTTTTGTTTGGACTGTTATTTCCTGAAGGTGCTTTGTTGGAGGAAGGGTTGGCCGACTCTTTTCCTTTCTTCTGTGCATCATTCTTCATTTGGAGATCTTTTCTTTTCTGAATGGGTCTGATTGTAACATCTTTGTTCCTTAAAGAGTACTGCATTTGCTGAGCCGACAAAGCATTTATATACCCTCTGTGGTAGTCATCAGACTCTTCTTCCAACACTGTGTCATTGGCCAAAATGAAATTTTGGTCTTTTTGAACGTCTGGAGTCGCCACTATGTATTATTTGTATTTAGTGAGGAAAATTGGCACACCATTAGCTGTGAAAAATTCACTGGCCTCAATCACAGATCATCATCATCTGAGTCTGTCCCTTGCACGTATTTCTACTGCAATGGTGTTTTAATCTGCTGTTGTGGTGGCAGTGCTTGGTCCTCTGCTCTTTGCTCTCTCTGTTTAATTATAAATTGTGGCTGCTGCCCTCTGAAATTCAGATTTATTATTTGAGGCTCAGGTATATCTGTAATGGTTAATCTATCAACCATTTTTTCCACTGTCCGAATCAGAGTGTCCATTTTTTTGTCTGAAGGAGAGGCCTCCTCTTTCACTGTGACTCTTTTCTCAGCTCTGGCTCATGCTCTTTTAGCCATCAGATTACCTTCAACGCTTACTGCTATCTTCTACATGTCTTCAAGTGAAGATGGATCTCTTTCACGCAGTTGATATGCCATATCGGCATCAAAACCATCTGGAAATTTCAGTAATGCTAATCCCACATGAGGTTTTAGGTTAGCTGGAATAGCATTATATACAACATTGAATCTTAAACAATAGTCCTGCACAGTTTCACCCAAATTTCTCTTAATATTTTCATACTCAGACAGAATTTGGAGTGGGTTCTTTTTTACCTCCCACCGGTCCAAGAACTGAGTGTGCAACTCCTGCAAAGTGTGAATTGAGCCTGCTAGTAAGGCTCTGAACCATTTCCTAACTTCACCTCCAAAGCTCTAAACAAACAACCTGGTAGTTACATTCTCTTCTTCCACCTCATGTAGATCAAAAAGGTCATTCATCTTATCAACATGTTGCTGGGCTGTAATGCTCTGAGTAGCATCAAAGATAGGAATTTTGCTTTGATAGTCAGTAGGCATGTCATTGAGAACCTGGGGTAAGACCAGGGGTGCATACCAGGCAGCCATGGCTCTAGGAGGATTTACAACAGTGTTTGTAGGATTTAAGGGAGGTGTTGATGGAGGAGATGACAATTGAGAATTGATTGAAGGGAATGCTGGTGAATTAGGAGGAGGAATTTCTGTTCCTGATGAATCTGAAGGCCCAGGGATATTAGTTACAGTGATGGACCGAGGAGAATTAAAAATATAATCGTCAATAGAGAAATTTTCTCTTTGGACTTCAATATCTACAAGGAACTCAGGATCTAAAACTATATCATCAATGTCAGTTTCAGACTTATATCTGAATAAAGAAATCTCAAAACTTTCATCAAAAGAAAGATCTTCTACAAAAAACCAGTCACTGGGCCAAGTATAGGATCTAAAGATAGGTCTGGGACTTAGTGATCCTTCTTGTCTTCTGAAAATTCTTAGGATAAGATTTGGATTTTCAAACACAGGGGGAGGATTTGGATCTAGATTTTCCCTGGTGTATCTTCTTGAAGCTAGTGTGTGTAAATTCTACTATAAAAAAAATATGTTTCAGCCTAACAGACTCTAAAAATCATTTACAAGAAAACATTTACTGGGGTGATCTGAATTTATACTCTGATAACAGAAATATTATGACTGTGAATAAGTGGTTGTAGATATGTTCTTTTCCAACAACTCTTTAACAATGTTCGCCTTCTCAAACAAATGTTTAAAGATTAACGCGACATAGGGGAAAATGTTAAACACTTAAACGAACCTTACTCCAATTTTAATGACAAAATATATCAATGGTGCGATATTTTTAAACCTTTCGAACTTATATCATAGCACACACTTATGCGACATATATTTGATTTCAACAAGGGCCCACGCATCTGCCTTCCGCCTTTTTATGAATAAAATAAACAGATAATAGTATAAAACCACTGGATCATACCTTGATTTATCACCCGCGATTCTAGGCGCGCGATTTCCGTCAGATCAAAGGCGCTTCATATCGAACGGTTCTCGTGGATATCGCGTTTTTTCCACGACAGAAGTTTAACAGCTGAGAGCCACACGAAATGGGTGGTTTTTGGGTGACGATGTGCCCAAATCTCATTGGATCGTGTTTTTATGGAGTAGTTTTGCTCCGGGCCAAAAGCGGCGTGAAATGGGTGGTTTTGGTTTCCAAAACCCGCCAGTGGTAAATCAAACCGAGCTTTGACTTCAGGCTTTGACAGTGCTTAAGCGCTTTAACTCCTTGCGTTAATTAGGGCTGGGTCCCACTAATATTATTTCTCTGCCAGAAATAGAACTAAGATTTTTATTTCAACCACAGAGATTTGTAAAGAACCGTCGCGTTTTGTATAACCAAGGTTTAACCTTAGCCAAAGGTTTTAATACTGGTTATTCACACAGGGCCTGATTATGACCTTCTTTGAAAACATAATATAACCAATCAATGATCGCCAAGAATATAAGCTCGCAGAAATTTATATTGGCTTTCCATAGTATGGTCGCCAGAGAAGTTAGCACCCGAATTAGACCCCAGGCTGAAAAGGGAAAAACAGGGTAACAACTAAACCACGCTTAGCCTTGTAGCTAGCCGTAAAAGGACAGGAGAGGGCTCTCTCCGTAAATATAGATATTAAATAAAGTGTAATAATGATCTGATATTAGGCTAGATAAAATGATGTGAAATAATTTTAATAAACGAATGGATTTTCAGGGATGTGTGTGATAATAAAAGGGGATAGTTTAAACAGAGGAATTAAATCAGGACACAGGGTATTTCATGGGGAAAGATAGGCAGGATATTTAGTAATTAAAGTTAAATAAGGATGGAATGGAGAGACTGGTTAGGAGCTGAAAAGGGCATAAACTGGATCCTTTTCAAACAGAAGAAAAACATAGAGTATGAATGATTTCCCAAGGTAGAGCATATAAAATGAATTCTACCTTTCTATCTTGAAAGCACTCAAAAGAAAATGTTGCATCTAAATCTCATACCACATGGATCCCATAAATCAGAGTTGCATCTCTTATTAATCCTTGTCAAACTGTACAATGAAGTGCAAAGTTTTTTCCCACACTGTTCCCATACTTCTAAATTACAGACTTCAGGCCCCCCTTACAAATGATTTACAATTAAAATAAATAGCCTGAAATGTGGGAACATAGATCCATAGAAAAAGGGAGCTGTTCTAACAGCTCAGACTTAAAATATGAATATGGAAAAGAGAACCAACGTTTTGCCTCTGAAAACAAGGAACAACAATACATTTTGACCTTTTGAAAATTCGCTGTTATACTGAATGAAGGAAACATAAGCAATCCGGAAACAGATTTCCTATTTTGCTGCTGCTGTAACAATATTTTTTTTAAATATAAGCTTCTCGGCCTTTTGAATTTTCTCTTTTCTTTCCATTGTTTGTTTGAGAAAACTAACATTTTAATAAAATGTTGTTGAAACAAAATGAAATGAAATTATGCTTTCGGTGAAGAGAAAAATTAATTTTGAAGGGGAAAGGAGAAGGGAAAGGAGGTGGGGACTGTATTATAATCACAATCGAAATGGATGGAGAAAAGGGATATATTATAATAAAACACTTGCAATGTAATGTTATCATCACAATCGGGATTGAGGAATGGGGAGGATGTTATTTGAAACGAAAACCAAAACTTTCGATGCGAGTGGGGGACAGCCTTTATATTATGAAATAAACACAATTTTAGTTTTAACAAAGGTGAATGGGCTTTTATATGAATGGCAGAAGTATTATGTGGTAGGACCCATAAATCAATCGGCATCAGGGATCGGAGGGTGGGGCAGAACATAACACAACTTTTCCAATGTGATTGGGCAAGGCCCTATGGGTAATGCGAAAGGGAGTGGGGGAAATACTTTTCATAAAACAAACAAAACGAAACTTTGGTTTATACAAAGTGAAAGGGTTTTATATTATGAACGGGGCAGAATAAATGTGGTGGGCCAGAGGGCCAATCGGCATCGGAGATTAGAGGGGAGAAAAATAAAGTGATACATATGAAATTGCTGATGCGATGGGCACGAAGAGCTGTGGGCCATCGGATTGGATGGGGAGATCGATGACTGAGGGATAATCAGAAGTGGGCCATCAGTGGGAGTAAATTGGAGGGGGATGATTGGGGGCGCCGGTTGCTATGGAGCGATTGCATACGGGCCGTCCGATCGTCGATCGGATCAATGGTCGGGATATACATCGGGCGTTGGCCATCGAGAGTTTACAATCGGGAGCCATTTGATGTAATCGCATCAGAAGTTTGGCAAAGGGAAAATAAGGACATACTTTTGGAATGTTGTGATTATGATGGGAAGGTCGGCGAGGTTTGATAATATAAAAAGTTGTTATAAATTTTTATTATAAAGTATCACAGTATGCTGGGGAAGTGGTTATGTGTAAATCGCATTTTTGTTTTAAATAATTTTATAATGCGATTTTATAATCGGAGGGAGGAAAAAGGGATTTTATAAGGAAAATATTAAATTTTAAACATAAAGTTTAAGGGAAAGTTGGAAATAGGGACTATTTGAGGATATAGGGGAATTTTACTTCACTTAAGCATAAATTTCGATCCAGAAGTCAGTTTTAAGAGTGTAATATACCGTTGGAAATATCTTTCTAGGATTGTTCTGATGGATCTACTTGGAAGGTGATTTGGCACTAATCATGCTGTGGAAAACTTCTCAGAATTGCAACTTATAACATATGCTAACATAAAATTATATAATGAATGATAATAAAGGAAAAATATCATGTTTTCACCTCAAAACATGGTTTTGAGGTGAAAATTACATCAAACTAAATGAAATGTATTTTTGATCTTCCCGATGCTTGTGACTTTGAGTTTATTGACTTCCTCATGACCTTGTTGATATTTATTGACACTTGACTCATTAATTTTACCATGGTGAGACCCTAGAAACTAATGAGACCCATCCTATGACCGAATGACATGATTTTTTGAAAGTGAAAGTGACTCATGACCAAAGACCATAGAAAGGAGAATTAGCAAGTACCTCATGAGGGAAAACTGATAAAAAATTACTACCATAAATGAATGGATGACCTAGCCGAATGGTGAAATTTATTTGGTATGAGACTCCTAATATGAAAATGCAAAAGAGCAGTTTTGATCACTGATGACAGTATGACTAGAATGACACTAGCGGACCTGACAACGAATTTCTTCCACCTAGTTTGATTTCGATTGAAGAAATATAAAAGATGAGACACCTTTAACTCCAACACATTTTCAGTAGGAGCTTTACCTGTACAAGTCTTTTCCTCAATCACCGTCCTCTATTTTTGTTGATCCTATTTCACTTCGAGTTCCAATAGATTCTATAGGGTATACATTGGGTCATTTGACCATGGCTGAGATAACATCCCAGACTGA
The DNA here is from genome assembly GCA_034641835.2 of Pinus albicaulis. Classification (NCBI taxonomy): domain Eukaryota; kingdom Viridiplantae; phylum Streptophyta; class Pinopsida; order Pinales; family Pinaceae; genus Pinus; species Pinus albicaulis. Next base: position 776,439,313 of record CM076584.1, on the reverse strand, counting down.
ACCATCTATTTCAGCTACGACAACATCTATTGTTGCTTCATCTTCGATTTTTTGTCCATTGAAATCATCCATGTTATCAGCTGGAGTCCTATCTGGTTCCTCCCTTATGAGTACTGAACGACTTGATCCTTTACTCACATCTTCAGTGCAATATCAAGCTGGTACCATCGGTTATTCTCCTTAGTGGTTGGTGATTTCATAGAAATTACCCTTGGAAATTCCAAAATTCAATGAAAACCCTAGAGAAGACCCGTCAACACATGTTATAACTTATCATTTTTGGTGCTCATCAAAATCCTTAAATGATGACTATGCTAGACTATGTATTTTCTAGCACACACTCACTATTCCAACTACACAAAGAGGATGGTTATTTCTGTGTCAACCTCGTTAAAAAATGAAACAGAGTTACGAGGATAGTTCTTTTTTCTTGTGTCAACCTCTTTAAAAAATGAAACAAGTGCCTTTGAGGAAATTTCTTTTACTGTGTCAACCTCATTAAATAAATGAAAAAGGTCATGATCATAGTTCTTTTCCTATGTCAAGCTCGTTAAAAAATGAAACAAATCCTCTCCTAATTAAGATGAGTCTTCCATCTGATCTCGTAAGTGAACCCTCATTCCATCCAGCTATTAGTAACCAGTAATCTACTCAAGTGAATGAAATGAAGCTTGGGGGGAACCTACTCTTACAGGGGGCATTCAAAAAATTCTTACCTATTGTACCCAATCAACTGCTAAAGTTCGGGGCTAAAAACGGGTTCAGAGCTCCAAAATGAAAACGGTAACTATTCAATGGTAAAAATTAATAGTAAAACTCTTTTTATTTAGTCATTTAATTGTTTTCAATGCATATTTATTCCTATGACTATGGTTTTAATATATTTTTTTTAATCATGAAACAAGTATTTTTAATCCATTTGATGTTGTTCTGAATAGGTTTTACACCTGATGAACATATTAGTTGTGCAGATTTATTTCAAGAATGATTTGACCATAAAGCATACTTTTTCTCCTAATTTTTCGAGCTTTGTTAAAAATGAAAAAGGATTTGAAGCACACTTTTGTCTCTTTTTTGAGCTTCGATAACAGCGAAAAAGGAACCCTAGAGTCTTCTTTAAACTCTTTTCAGATTCCGATAATGTGAAAAGATTGTCGAGCACTTGTCTTTTTGAGCTCGTTAAAGTAAATGAATTGATATCTACTCAGTACAAGTTTAACCCTTTTCTGGACTGAGATAGATTATTTACGAAAAAGGAATACCTTGGTTAAACATGACCAAAGAGGTTCTCTCAGATATTATTTTACACTTTTTTAGATCTGAGTGATAAATTTACAAAAAAGTACATTTGGAGTTCTCTTTCGTCCTCTTTTTTAGACTCTCTAAATATGAAAAGGACTGGGATATCACTGTTGTTAAGCTCGTTAAAACATAAAATAGTGACGGGCTTGTCAAACATGGCAAGAATTGAGTTTCATTCATCGCTAGACTTGTTAAATTATTAAATAGCGATACTTTATTCACCCGAAGGGTTGAATTATAGATCAATCAAATGTTATCCTCAAGCTTGTTAAAAAATAAAGAGGTACTGGTCGACAAATGACTGGGGAAAATTTGGGAAAATTAAGCAAAGTTTCTTTTTGGTAGCAAGTCTCTCTTGAACATGACACTTCTTTCACTCCATGTCCGTGACTGTTTGGGTTGGGTAATCATCTTGACAGTTCATTCACACCTAGGTTTCTTCATACCTTCACTTTGGTTTTGGGTCAATGATGCCAAATCATCACAGTGTCGTTGATATGTTCAAGAGAAGTCATCCAGTGATTAAAAACTCATCCTTCTGCAATAGTCATAAACCTTCATTTTCATGACTGTCATCCCTGAAAATTGCTATATCGAGTCATATCCTTGCTTCTGAAATCAGTAACTCCAGTTTTGCAATAAGATGAATTCTTGTCGACAACAAATCAATATCCAGGAAGTTCACTTAGAAACATCAGATTCCAGTACCATGAGGCTTGTTACAGCATTGATAAGATCCCCGCTTCCAGACTTTTTACTGAAAGATTTTGTTTGGCGTTCAACATCAAATCATCTATTCACGCCTTATGAAATGTACTGCATTACCTTGAGGGCCATTGAAATTAATGGTGGTTCTATTGTGTTTGTTAACAACTCACATCATTGGCTAGTGATCAAATGATGTCTTTCCATGTTTGCCTAAAAATCATATATTTGCATGGCTAGACTTGTACCCGAATGATCGAGTGAACGAGATAATAAGACCTCAGATCTAGTTTCAGCCATCTGGGCTGCGATTTCAGCATTGTTGTACACATCATCTGTACAGTGACCTTACATACAGATTGCCATCCAAACATGGGCCTATATCTGTAGGGATGTCTGCATCTAGGCAAAATTCCAATGAAGATGAATTTTTGAATTATGTACATGCTATTAGATTGTTTTATGTGTTGAATATGGGAATTCCTATCCTCAGCAATTATGATCAAAAGAGGATATATCATGATGGAATGTATTGTAATATTGATGCAGGTGACCACTCCACTTCGTTTCCAGACTCATCACAGTGTAAAGCATCTCAATCAAATGTTCTTATTATTTGGATCTCATGCTTTAGGGGGAAATTGTTATAGGTCAATTTGGGCACCATTCCCAATGACCTGGTTAATTGGGAATCATCTCCAGGACTAATGATCAAGGGTTTATCATTCCCTATCATTTCAGTTGCTACATGCCCTAAGACCAGAAACAAGACAAATCAAGAAAGACTTTCATCAAGTAAATGTTTCCATTGTTTGAAGCTTATTATATAGCATATGATAGCTCACCAACACAGGCTCTAAGGGGCTTAAGTGTGTAGCATATGCAGGTAGTCCCATGCAAGGCTACTCTGCAAAGCACTTCCCGACATTCACAGGTGCATTGGTCACATTGGGAGAGAAATTTGCATTGTTCCGGAATATCCACTTGGCCAGTGCCTTCTAGAAGAGTTCACATGTGTCAAGCTTCAGATCCAAGTGTTCATTTGACATCTACATGGCTGGAAACATGTTGTTACACCATTTTTTGGTCATCTAACCTTTTATCATTAGATGGACCCAAGTACACCATGTAAGACCAGTTTTACCCTAAGTAAAACCACTTTCACTATGTTAAAACAGGAAAACCCAAAAGGAAATATTAAACAAACCTATATTTGTTTGATTTTCCTCATGGAATAATTAATTAAACCATAATTTAATTATTATTCCCAGTCATGTTTAACCCAAAAACAAAGAAATTAATTAGATAAACCTTTATTTATCTTATTATTTTCCAGGAATAATTATTTAAATCTTATTTAGATAATATTCCTTGTTAAATATGACCAAATCACCCACAAATAATTAAATAAATCATTATTTATTCGATTATCTTCTAACCGCTTCCTTAAAAAGATAAATAAATCATTTATTTATTTATTTTTGACAAATAAAGGGATTTGACCCAAGTCAAATACCTTTTCCCTCCAACAAATATAATAAAATATTCCATAAAAGGTGGATCTAGATTTGGTTAACATTATTTTTATCATACACCAAGATCTAGAATGACCCAATATTTTGTTATAAATAGGAGTGTTCTTCCCATCATTCCTCACCTTTTGTTGCCTATTAGATCACTCTGGATCTATACACTTGGTCCCATTTCTATCATTTGCTCCCATTGAGCTCTATCTTCTACATTGGGTTTTCTACATCTACAAGAGAGAGAAAGCTTAGATCCTAAGTGCCGAGGACTACAAAGAACCCATCCCATTGAGGAGATCCGAAAACACCTTCTTGTTTCCTCCCAGCCCCGTAATATAAAAATTCATCCAAAATCGTGTTCTTGTCTTGTCCGTTGGATGCATGAGCAAACCCTTTACTTCATCGCTAATGTCTTTCCATTTATAAAACTGCTGTGTTGCAGCATTTTAACTACTAATCGCAGATCCGAAGATGTTTGGCAGCCTCATATTGTTGTTAGGGCTATTAGTTATGCGTAGCTAAAGTGGTCCTTTTTCGTACACTTCGACGAAGGATTCATACTAACAAATGGCGACTCCACACGGGTTTTAAATTACGACCGCTGTCGTTTTTCCTATTCCTGCATATCCAGCTACTTCAGACCCTAGGGTTTCTTTTCAGCTTTTTTTTTCCCTATTTTCATGTGGTTTTTTCCTCATAAAGCCCTCAAACATTAAAATTTCTAACTTTCGTGTATTTCTGGCCCTATTGCGCAGGTGACCGACATCAGCCGCAGCTGAGACGACATTTTTTTCTGAAATCTGCCGCAGAGAGTCCCAGAAGTGCAGGTCGCACTTTTTGGCCCAAAAAGTGCGACCTCAAGCCTCAGGTCGCGGAAAACAACCCAAAAAGTGCGACCGGAGCGAAAAACAGGTCAAAAACTGCGACCTGGACTTTTTTCTGGAATTTTTCTGAAATTTTTCTGGGTTTTTCTCGCTCGTCGTGTTTTCCACCTTCCGTCTCAGCCCGTTTCGATTTGTTTCCGATATGCTTTCGTTCATCTAAGTGGGAACCTAGCCCCCTAGGGCTTTAGCACCTCCACTTTTGTGAAGAGCCACTGCTTCTGTACCGTCTCGTTTTCGTAGCTTCGTTGTACCTCCTTTTTCCCGTATGGGTTACCTCCTTCGCATCCATGATCCATTGTAATCACCTCTTCCTTACTTTTCAAATCACCTCCTGTCGTTTTGTTTGGACCTACTTTCTGGGCCTCCCCCTTTCCCCCTTCGTTTTTTGCTGATTTCCTTCCTTTTTCCAGCCACCTTGCCTCTGTCTCTTGGCTGTGATCTGCACCTCTTTTCAGCAGCTTTATCCTCTAGATCCCTGTCCCTTTTGACCCTAGATCTATTGGCCTCTTTTTATGTGTCTTTTGAATAGATTTTTGCCCTCTTTTAGAGTAGTTTTGAGAGACCCGCCTTTTTGGGTTCAATTGATGCATGGTTAGCTATTAAATGTTCTGTTATTTCAGCAATCTATATTGTTCTCTGCAGATTTCTTTTCAGTTACGCAACACACTTTTTCTTGCTCTCAAAACGAAAAGGGTTTAAAAATTAAAATTAATGCACATCACACACTGACCCTAAGTGAAGAAGCGCCTGGTTAACACCGCCTGGCAAAGACTCTAAAATCAATTGTCACTGCACCTTATCTGCCCTTGACATTACTTGATTCTGTCCCTTTCTGCCCTTGTCGGTTTCCTTCTTCCTGTCATCATTGCGCCCCCAAGGCACCTTTCCTGGAGCCTCCTTGGCCTTCACCCTCAGTCTCCGGTCGATCGACCTGCTCCGTCCCACCGTCGTCGAGCCAGTCCTTCTCTGATTCTTTGGGTTCTCCTTTTCCTTCTGGTTCTCCCCCCTGTCACCTCCACTATGTCGGGTCCAGGGCCTAACACTAGCGGGAATCCCGGCCCTAATGCCGGGACTACTACTAGCAGAACCACCACATGAACTACCTCGGCTTCACCCGTGCTCCCCTTCTTGGCAGGCCTCAGCCTCCCCGATTTGGACCGGTTGATAAACGACCCTATACATCATGACGCTAGTTGGCCCGCTATGCCGACAAAGCTCCCTTCTGACATCCCAAAGTTTGAAGGTCGTGCTGGAGAAGATCCTTCAAATCATGTTCGATCTTTCCACATGTGGTGTTCATCTACCTCCATTACCGATGACTCTGTTCGTCTTCGACTGTTCCAACGCACGCTTATAGGCGATGCTTCTAAGTGGTATGTTGATCAGCCCACTTCCTCCCATACCACCTTTGCAACTCTTGCTCGGGCTTTTTTATCTTACTTCCAGCTTCCCCTTCGTTATGACACTGGTATCGAACTCTTGACTTCCTTCAAGCAAACCTCTTCGACCCGCCTTTCTACCCATGTCCAAGAATGGCGAAGAAGACGGAGCCTATGTCAATCTCCTCCCTTCGAAGACCGTGTCTACATGGACTGGTTCCTTAGATCTCTCTTGTCCCCTATAGGGAAAGATGTCGCATCACATTTTCCTCAAACCGAAGAAGATGCCCTCCAAATGGCGTTAAAATATGACTTGATCTACGCTCAGACAGGTTATGATCCTACTGTCCTACCTGATCTCCCCCGACCCGGTGATGCCCATACACCGGGGGCACCTCATGCCGCCGGCAGTATCGTTGGATCTATCTCTCATCCCTCCGCTCAACCTCTCATGAGCTATGGTTTTCCTGGGGGAGGGGGCACCACTTCCTGCACTTCTCCGCCTCTCGGTAGCACGCATCCAGGATTCAGCACGCCTCATCCTTTTGCCCAACCTCCTGCTTACCTCAATGTTGCCCAACCTAACCATTACCCTTATCCGCAGCCTGGTGCGCCAGCTCCTCCAGCATATGCACTTTCGCCTCCCTTGCCTCCTCCACCCCTGCAACAGCAGTCACCGCCCCCTCAAGAGCAAGTGGACGCACAGCAGGGATTCATGGCTACCCAACCACCTGACGGACGGGTGGCCACTCCACCTTCCCCTTCTGGTTCCTCCCATTACCAGATCCTCATGATGAACTCCGATCCACCTCTACCCGTCGACCTTAACCTTCAAACTCGGTCCCGCCAGTACCCCAAGCCCCCCGCTCAGTCTGCCCCCGAGCCTCCTTCTTCAGGTTCTACAGAGCCTCTTTCGACACCGAGTGGTCCCTTACATATCCCTCAACCCAAAGTTGAGGTTTATACCAAGATTCCTAAGGGACCATTACGTCGAAACGCTGCTTCCAGTCGAGCTGCTCATTCGTATAGCATAGTAGATGATTTGGCGCAATCTCCTGCTGCCATTTCCACACTGGAACTCCTCCGGTCGTGCCCTTCCCAAAAGAAGGCTTTACTATCTGCCGTGGGCGCTGTAGATCCTGTTGATAACCAAATGATTGTTTTCGACGCCACTCAATTGGACCACCCTCCTCTTCCTCCTTCCGTCGCTTTCCAAATCCCAGTCAAAATCCGGAACGCCAACGTTTCCCGGTGTATAATTGATGAGGGGGCATCCACCTACATGATGTCTGCTTCGGTTTGGAAGCAACTTGGATCTCTTGAGCTGGCCCCTTCCACGATCACCCTTAGAGCGTGGGACGGTCATGCCTCCCAGCCCATTGGCCTGTTTCGTAATTGTCCTATCACCCTCGCCGGTAAGACTGTTTGCGTTGACATCGAAGTCATAGACGCCCCGCTAGACTACAACATTCTATTGGGGCGAAGCTACACCTATGCTATGTCTACTGTCCCATCCGCGGTTTTCCGCAAGATGTCTTTCCCCCATAATGGAAAGATAGTCACCATTGACCAGTTGACATATCATGAGCCAAAATCTCATACCTCACCTGAGACAACCATCTCTTCTGTAGCCAAAAAGCAAATCGTCGATTCCTTGACCAGTGTCTCCCCCGGTGTTTACAAGGATTCCTCCCTGCTTGGAACTTTTCCTCGTCTCCCCCCTCCTCCTATCTCTGACCCCAGCTCGTCGAATGTTTGCATGATGCAATCGTCTCGGGCTGCTCTCAAGCAACCTGCTTCGGCTAGTGAGCAACCTTGCCCTTCGCAACCTGCTCCTAGCCCTTCACCTGCAGTTGGTAGTCATGAGCCCCTTTATCCCCCTGGCACGGTTCCTCCAGGCCTTAGCCATTTAGGAGCCGTCCCACCGGGCCATTACCCCTCTGGTCAGATACCGTTCCTAGCTCCTCCACCAGGAGTGCATACGGTACCAGTCATGGCCACCCTCTCTCTCCCTAACTTGACCCTTGGGATTCCCGTTTGGTACCTTGATCCTCCAACCCCCACCTTGCCTGGTCAGCCCAAACCTTATATCGCTTTGACCCCGGTTCAACCGGTCCCCATGACTTCTCCCGCTACATCAGTGCCTGAGTCACCTCAACAGGAACCACCTCCTGTTGTGACCGCTTCGGGTAAGAAGGGCAAAGCTTGCAAGAGGACATCAAAGGACAAGGCTACCCCGAAAAACTCTGCTCCTCCTCAGCCTCCAAAGCATCCCATCCAGTGTGCTTTGTGTGATGTTGTCGGTCACGCCTCCCATACCTGTCCTGAATTACTTCATCTTAAGCCCATGGTTAATGTCACGTTCCCTGAGTCCGCGGTCCCAGAAGCCTCTGTTCCTTCCCCGACCGTGGCCAAGAACCCCAAGACTATTCACACCAAACACCTCTGTGCTTTGTGTAATCTCCATGGCCATTACACTCATCTTTGTCCCCGCCTCGAGGACTTCCGCACCTCTATCGCTGCAGTCCACCAATTCGAGGCCAAGCGCAATGAGTCCACCTCTCTCCTATTTGCGCATTCTGCTTCAGCAGAACTACCAAATATGACTGCTCCCATTGACATTCCCCCTCCGAATGTCGCGATGACGGAGCCTTCGTCCAGCATTTTCTACCTATCATCATCCATGAGACCCTCGGGGAACATTCCATCTGAATCCTCCCCTATTGTTTCGCTTGACCTTCCTTCAGCGATCATCTTGGGCTCAACATCGGTAGATCCTTTATCTACTTACTCTTCGGTCACCCCTTGTGACGATGCGCATGTGACCCTCTCTTCTCATGATGATGCTTCAGGTCACTTCACCACGTCAGGTAGTCCTTCTTCCACCAGTCACCCCATCTTCTATCACGATGACGACATTATGGAAGAAATTCCCACCCCTGAATTTATCTCTTCCCCCTTACATCAAACCCATGCGTTCACACCACATCCACCTTGTGGCCATTACATCGAAACCCAATGTTTGGGTAAGGGGGCACCCACATTCGAGAGACCAAGAGAAGCCATTCTCCCCCACTCTCCTAGTGTATCTGGTCGTGTTGACTTTAGACCCAGTATTCTTCCACATTTAGAAGAACCTCTACAGTCCCATATCACTTCAGATCACTCTCGGGACGATACCCCTTATCGTTCCCTCATCTTACATCAACAACCCAGTCTCTTAGACATTGTTGTTGACCAACCTATAGCTTTTCTATGAGAGCATCAGTTCATTATCTCCAAATCCTCCTTTTGGGATAGTGACACCAGGTATGCCACTTCAGAAACTTAAAGTCCATTTGATCCCTCTATGAAGTACCAAAAGAGATTGGTAATCCTCCATTTCCTTTCTCAAACTGCATAACCATAACCAGAACAAATGGCACACAACATCATTAAAATGTGTTTAGATTCCCCTTTTTCTAAATACATTTTGGCATGACCACACCATGCTCGGGGGCACCCATGCCCCTCAACCATAACCCTCCTCACCTCGTTTTTGGAGAGGAGGCTGTCTTACCAATCGAGTGTGAAATCCCTTCCCTTCATCTGGTTGTTGCACTTCTCCCTGACACTCAACCTCTAGAACAACGACTTATCATGCTTGAGCGTGCCTCTGAAGACCACCGTGTTGCATTGCAAACCATAGAAGCGGCCAAGAAATGCACCAAAGCTCACTATGACCAAAAAGTCCAGCCTCGTCCTTTTCACAAAGGCGACCTTGTTCTAGTATATGACCAGGCCCATGATGTCCTTGGTCACGGGAAGTTCGACTCATTATGGCTAGGCCCTTACGTCATTAGTAAGGGTCTTGGTAAGGGTGCATACTTTTTAGAAGACTTCGAAGGCAATACTCTTCCTAACCCTCGCAATGCACTCTATCTTAAGAAATATTACCCTTAGCATTTCCCCTCGGAAATGCATGTTTTATTTTCTTTTAGATAGCCAGCATCTGTTGTTTCATTTCTTCCTACTGCACCAGGACCCATTTCGTCCACGCGAAGTTACCTCACCTCCATTTAAAATCGAATTTCCTCACCTACGACACTTGTACTGGGGGCACCATACTGCCCCCTTACTCGTCCATGTTCGTGTCGATTTTCGTCATGAGTTCCCACCTTCAACTCATGCTTTCATGGTCCCCCATTGGGGCCTTTACTGTGTGGCAGCACCATCGAGTCGCCCTTATTTAGAGCATCCAAGTTGAGTCATCCTTGCATCCATGGAGTCTATACCATATCCCTTTATACCCCATCATAGCTCTCCATCCTTCATTGCTTGGTCCCTCTCTTGCGTCGCACATTATGACCTTCAGTCTCACTGTCCCCTATCCCTTATGATCTTGTGTCAGTCGCTGCCTTGTCATCCATGCTCTTTATGCTCTAACAAGGGAGGTCGTCCATTCGCTACTCAGTCCTTCCACTTTCCACTATCGTCATTAGTGTCAGTCTGTCCGTCGCTCTACTATTTTCTCTCGTGCCTTCGTTGAGGATCTCTCCTTACCTCACCTATGGCGGACCTCCTTCTGTCGACATCAGCTCATTCATTCCAGAAGCCAGGTCTAGAGGGCGGTATACCTTGGTTCCAGCTTCCACTCTTGTTCGGTGCCTCGGATCAAGCAGGGGGATCTCTCATTTCCCTTTGACTTGATTGTTTCTCCAGCTCCTTTCAGCATGACCGAGCTTCGTATACTTGACGGTCCAGTGACCTAGCAGCAGCTCTTGATGATTCCCGGGTGTGTGTGAGATGTCTCAACCCTCATGAGGGGGTGGCCCTGCAGGTAGCCCCCCACATGCCCGGATGACCTCTTCTTTGCAGCCTTTGATGCCGCTCCAGATTTTGATGATGTTGGCCTTAGCCACTTGCAGCACCTCTTTGATTTGCATGTATCGGTCAGATTTTGTGAGCCCTTCCCCATTTACAGGGGGCATTTGGGTTGTATTTATCTCATGTACTCAGATATTATTGTACTAGTCCTGGCTGTTATCCCAGGCACAGCATGTATGTGAGACCCTTCATTGTATTTTTATCTGGCCCTTGATTATGCCAGCTGTACTCTATGGTTCGGTCCCTTGTTTACTGGACACACTATTCTTTTGTACTTTGTCACGGCGGGCATAGGTATGCCTCCCCCGCCGCCTTCAGCACAGGTACCTTCTCATAAAAAGAGACTTGTTGCACCTGCGAGTCTCGTCTCCTCAGGGTCTAGTCCTTCAGCACACTATCTACCTCACATTTCTCTCTCTGACACCCCTTTTGTTGTCTAGTGATTGTGTTCTTACAACGTACTCCGGTCATACGATTTGCTCCTGACACTCGCACGCTGGGGGGCAATCTGTTACACCATTTTTTGGTCATCTAACTTATTATCATTAGATGGACCCAAGTACACCATGTAAGACCAGTTTTACCCCAAGTAAAACCACTTTCACTATGTTAAAACAGGAAACCCCAAAAGGAAATATTAAACAAACCCATATTTGTTTGATTTTCCTCATGGAATAATTAATTAAACCATAATTTATTTATTATTCCCAGTCATGTTTAACCCAAAATCAAAGAAATTAATTAGATAAACCTTTATTTATCTTATTATTTTCTAGGAATAATTATTTAAACCTTATTTAGATAATATTCCTTGTTAAATATGACCAAATCACCCACAAATAATTAAATAAATCATTATTTATTTGATTATCTCCTAACCGCTTCCTTAAAAAGATAAATAAATCATTTATTTATTTATTTTTGACAAATCAAGGGATTTGACCCAAGTCAAATACCTTTTCCCTCCAACAAATATAATAAAATATTCCATAAAAGGTGGATCTAGATTTGGTTAACATTATTTTAATCATGTACCAAGATCTAGAATGACCCAATATTTTGTTATAAATAGGAGGGTTTTCCCCATCATTCTTCACCTTTTGTTGCCTATTAGATCACTCTGGATCTATACACTTGGTCTCATCTCTATCATTTTCTCCCATTGAGCTCTATCTTCTACATTGGGTTTTCTACATCTACAAGAGAGAGAAAGCTTAGATCTGAAGTGCTGAGGACTACAAAGAACCCATCCCATTGAGGAGATCCGGATACACCTTCTTGTTTCCTCCCAGGTGCCCTATAATATAAAAATTCATTCAAAAATCGTGTTCTTGTCTTGTCTGTTGGATGCATGGAGCAAACTCTTTACTTTACTGCTTAATGTCTTTCCATTTATAGACCTGTTTGTTGCAGCATTTTAACTACTAATCGCAGATCTGAAGATGTTTGGCAGCCTCTATTGTTGTTAGGGCTATTAGTTATGCGTAGCTAAAGTGGTTCTTTTTCGTACACTTCGACGAAGAATTCATACTAACACATGTCTTGCCTATTATTGGAAATTCATTGATTGCAAAACAACCTACAGTTCATCTATAAATTGAGCACAAATCTAAGTGCTTGAGAAGGAAGAATTTGAGTAGAGAAATGCAGGAGAATTTTCAATTGAGAGCTAGATTTGTGAAGCTGCTGCTGGAGAGATTTATACTGTGATGAGGTTTGGGAACATTGCTGGAAGGTCACTTCAAATCAGTCACTAGGTTGTAACCCCTCCTTCTATCATCAATAAAGAGTACTGCTTATTTTTCCCTATATGCATCTGTATTGGCTTTGATTTTCCATATTGCAAGATCTTGGTTGATGTATATGGTTTATGCTTTACTTATTTGGCTAACTAGCTTGAATAGATATCTATATTATTGCATCTTCTGCTGTTTCAGTGTTATTTCTTGCAGGAATAATTCAACCTACAAACCACTTGAATTTGAAGCTGCAGTGGAAGCGACAAAAGGAGGTATTTGGAAGAAATTGAACAAGTAAGCCTCCAATCCTCTCTGTGTATCTATTCTGAGTTAGGAAAAATAGTCGTATAGTATTTCACCTGTTGTTCTAGACTAGCACCTGTCTAGGGAAGCGTGATTTATCCGTAATTCAAAATTCTGGCCCAAAATAGTGAAATGAGGTTCTCAAAAGTGTTTTTATGCTCAGAAAGACATGAAGGTCAGCCAGAAAAAGAGAATTTGTGAGGGAGAGTGAGGTTTTATGATTAGGACTACCATTAGTGAAATAATTTTTAGCATGACCTAATGGAATGATATAAAAATTTCAGAGTGGGACACCTAAAATGAGAATGAAAAGAGTGAATTTGATCATTGATGGAAAAATGCATATTCTAACACTAAAATTGGCCTTATTGGGGATGGCAGCTCCTTGGAGGTATCAAGAACACCGTAAACCAAGTGCCTAACCATTGGGCCAATAGGATAAAAAATAAATCAAACTGAAATCCAGGACTAAATAATGACAACTCAATGACACAAATTGAATGAAACCGACTGAAATTTGATTGAACTTGACTCAAAACTTAACTTACTTGTCTGAAAACTTAACTTGAAATGGTAGAAACTCAATGAAGACCCATGGCTTTCACTTCAGGCTCCAAAATCCAATGCTTTTCGACCACTTCACACTTGCATGAATATCAAACTGATATATACAATGAGGATTATTTTTTTTCATAATTTCAAATGAAAAAAGATAGTGATTTAGGAGTGTACCATCAACTAGACCTCCTAAGAAAATTTTCCCATGCATTTCTTCTAAGATATATGCATTTTGTCCACAAGAAGCTGCAATCTTCAAAGGAACTTTCCATAAATTATTTAACTTCTCGTGCTTACCTTTGTATTCATTCATGGCATCCCAACGGAGTACTACATCATTGATCTTTAAATAATCTTGCTTGGTTTTTCTTTCATAGATTTTCTTGATCTTATCATGGATCTTGGAAGTGTTCTGAAACAATTCTTCTCTTGTCTGCTGCTAGTGAATCATTTTGTTTATTCTGCGTTGTATGTAATTTTCTTCACTTCTCACTTCTTGTAAAAGTTTAATGACTGGAACAACCAATGAAGAAGGGAGAACTATATCTACACCGTAAACTATCTGAAATGGAGACATGCCAATGGATTTATTTTTTCTTACTCGATCTTCCCACAGTGCATTGATTAGTTTCTTGTGCCAATTATTTTTGTTTTCCTCCAACATATTTTTGATTATTTTGATGAACGACTTATTGGAAGACTCCGCCAATCTGTTTCCATGTGGATAATATACTGTATAATGACCCAACTTAATGTTATACCTGTCATAGAATTTTATCATCTTCTTAGAGTTGAAAGCTGCAACATTATCCGTAATGATATTTCTAGGAAAAACAAACCAGGACAAGAGGTTAGCCTCTAAAAACTGAATTATGATCAAGTCTGTAGCTTGCTTGGTTGGGATCGCTTTGATCCATTTGTGAAATATTCTTTGGAGGTAAGTATCCATATGTGTTGAGAGGATGAAGGTGGATGTATCTCGCCAATAAAATCTAAGGCCCACTGATGGAAAGGAGCTTCAATTGAAATGGGCTGTAATAGTAAAGGAAGAAGATTGTATTTACCTTTTGTCTTCCAGTACAAATGACCTACACAATCTCCTTTGTGGAAATCCTTCATCACTTCTTTGGACACATCTTCAACCAAGAAATTGAGTAACGTCACTCCTCTAGGATCCTTCCAGTAGAGTGCACTATCTTGTATGAAATATTTTGAAGCCTTAAGCTTCAAGGACCCACTGTTACTCTTTTACATGGCTGGAGGAGGGTTCTATTGTAAAACATAAATGATATCATCATACCGTGGAGATGATGAAAATAGATCTGATACCTGAAAATGACTTACACCTTCGCCATCAGACAATGCTGATATGAGATTGATGTCAAGTGCATGTAGATTAGACTCAACCATGAGCTTGATCTCAAGGTCATAATATAAGAGCGCTGCTATCCACCTACCTCTTCTTCCTTTTGGATCTGTTTGCATGAGTACTTCTTTAACCATTGCATTTGGAACATAGGCCAAAATATGTGAGTGCGGAATATAAACACGGAAGTCCTTGAGTCCATTGACCAAAGCCAAGGCCTATTTCTTGATTATGTTGTATCGGAGGGCTGCATCCCTTATTGTGTGACTGAAGAATGCTATTGGTATCTCTGTCCCATATTTTTTCTGCATAAGCACCACTGCCAAAGTATGCTCAAAAGAAAAAGAAAATATAATGAAATCTAGTGAATAATTGGGACTTTTCAAAATTGTAGCAGTGGTAAAATAAAATTTCCCCAAGTTGAATGACTTACGAGAATTTTCAGAACATTTTACATAATTCTCCTTCTTCAGCATGTTAGTTAACTCTCTAAGATGTTTTACTAAGTTGGGAATGAGGTTACGCAGGAAATTCATCCTACCGTTGAATGCTTGGACTTCTTTCTTGTTACGAGGGAAATATTTTTTTTGTATCGCTTCAACTCTAGAAGGATCTATTCGGATCCCATCTTTTGAAATGATGTGACCCAACAACTTTCCTTCTTCCATAGAAAATAGAAACATTTTAGGATTTAGGGAAATCCCAAATTTTCTACATCGCTGGAACACAACTCTCAAATGGTGTAAATGATTATCATCTAAATTTGAATAAATAGTAAGATCATCTAAATAAATAACAAGGAAGACATATTTCTCATTACCAAAAGCTATGTCCATGGAACACTGGAAATTCGCCACGAAATTCTTCAAATCGAACGTCATCTTGGCATATTTAAAGGTACCCCATGGTGTAGTGAACGTTGTCTTATCCTTATCATCTTCATGCACAAGGATCTGATTGTACCCTGAGTAACCATCCAATAATGACATCCTGCTGGCTCCTACAACTTGTTGAAGTACGTGGTCCATTTTTGGCAATGGGTGATTGCCTTTCAGCGACAGTTTGTTCAGATTTCTAAAATATATACATAGTTATATTTCACCGGTCTTCTTGCGCACTGGAACCAAATTGGAGATCTAATCAGAAAATATGACTCGAAAAATAATTCCTACTTTTTTTCCTCCTTCTCAATGGACAGAAATAATTTTGGGTTTATTCTCCTCAGGTTTTGCCTAAAAGGCTTTCGATCTGGCTTTATCGGGATAGTGTGTTGAATGTTATCTTTATCGTATACTTTTAGATCTGAATAGTCGCTAGCAAAAAAGTCAGAAAACTCAGTAAAAAAATCAATATATTTAGGATTTTCCTCTGGAGGCAAAGAATTTGAAATTTTGATGAACTTTGGCTACTCCGTTGTTCCAATATTAACATCTTCTACACTTTTTTCTGTGGGGACCAAAATAGGTTTTCTTTCCACGTCATCTTGATCAAATAACTCTTCCAAAGGTATGAGACCTTTTGGAATGTTATTTTCCTTGATATGAAGTATGCCAATCTGATCTGCCTTGATGACTTGGTCATCCTTGTTGTACACTTCGTCCATAGAACAATTCTCAAAATCACCTTCACTTTAAAGGAAATTGTTCACTTGTTTATCATCCCAAAATACTTGCCAAAATGTCAAGTTATCCGGAATGGTGAGCCTATGATTTATATCAATCTCAAACTTTTTATTTGAACACATTGTAGATCTAAAATAATTGCAGCAGTGGCTAATGAATCATCTATCAAATTTTGCAACCATGGCACAACTTTAAGTGTATATTCTGAAAACATTCTTGAAATGTCAAGTGCTACATTCCTATATTGCCTCATCATCAAGTGATTAGCTTGATACTCACCTTTGATTTTTTTAGTTACTAGCTCTGAATCACCATAGACTACAATTCTTCTAGCTCCCAATTTTTTCAAAATTTTTAGACTAGTAATGAGCGCTTCATATTTAGCCTCATTATTCATACAATCGAATGCTAGTTTGTAGGAAAACAACCTAACATTATTTGGGACCTTATTTTTTGTTGAAATGGGCTCCGGATCCATAAACCAATGCCAACCTCATCTTTGCCAACGAAACCATCAAAGTACATGCTCCAAAGACCATCTTCTTCTTCAAGGTGCTGAAACTCTTGATTCTGATTTGACACAATTTTCTGATCTGATTCTTTAGGATGTTCTAAACTTTCATCTGCCTTCTCTAATAGCTATTCTAGTATAGTAGGTAGATTCTCTTTCTATTTTTCTAACACTGTTCTAATGCAATCTAAAACTTCAGGAACATCCTCTATTTCTACTAATTGACAATATAAATCATTTAATCCAGAATCATTGTACAATATAAAGGACTCTAAGTCTATATGTACAATGTTTATAGGATGATTATTAGGCCTTTCCTTGTTTGTGATCATGTATTTAATTTTAGTCTCACGATATATTTTTCTCATTTGACCGAAAACATGAATTGGTGCATAGGAAAAGTCCATCTGCAATGTACCTCTTAGTTTATTCCTCCAGGATATTGATAAAAATATACCAAAATGTGGTGGAATATCAGCAACTACCACGTCCATTAGGACATTTTTTGGCTGGGATCTACTCTAGGGAGACAACTAGATATTTTATTAGACCCAAACATCAAACATGACTAGAATTGATAAAATATAAATCATGATATGGGTTAGTTATGTTAAGGCCAAGATTCTCCATGATGGCTTTGGGAATAAGGTTGAGGGAGGTTCTGGAGTCTAACATAGTATTATGAAGGATGAATTGGTGAACTTTGAGACTCAAGTAAAATGGTGGGACCTCACTATCTTCAGGCTGACCATCGATTGCAGGACCAAATATTAACTCAATTTTATCATCCTCTATATTAACCATGTTGGATAAAGGGTCAAATTTCAAGGTTTTGACTACATGGGATTTGTATTTATCAACTTTGACCAATTCAATAAGTGGAATAGACACCTTTAACTTATAAATTTCTTACTCTAAATTAAAAGGTATATTTCTGTCCACCTCTTTTATGACAATATCCCTTTTCTCAACGTGATCTCTTGGTGCAGTTTATTTCGTTTGAATATCTCATTCTTTGAAATATGCACTTATAAAATTTTGATTTCCATTTTTCTCATTTGGAGCTACAATCTCTTTACCCTTATTTTGATTGGCTTGAGAATATTTCTTCTGTGGCGCTTCTTTCTATTGGACTATCTTCTTTGGAGGAGGATTGATTGGAACATCTCGGCTCCTCAAGGAATACTAACTTTAATGGGAAATAAATGCATTCATTTATCCTCTTTGATAGTCATTGGATTATACTTCTAACTCATGATAATTTTCCATTATGTAGTCGGCATCTTTCCATAAAAAATTTTCTTCTACATACTCTTCACCTTCAGTCAGAAAGATGGGCTGAACATCAGCTGTAAAAAGAAGGTTCTCCTCTATTGTTGGTTATTCCTCTTCATCACTTTGAGCATAGTTATGTTGTAGTGGTTTTCTAATTGGTTGTTGTTGTTGTGTTTTAGGAGCTCTTTGCTCTCTTTGCCTTATGTGGAGCTGAGGCTACTGCTGTCGGCCTCAAAAGTTCAGATTTCTGATTTGTGGCTCTGTTTGTCTATATGAAATAGACATTATATCGACCATCCTTTCCATGGTCTTATGAAAAGAATCAAATTTGGTATCATATGAAGTGGAAGTCTCCTCTTTAATGGTCACTTTATGTTTAGTTTTGGTTTTTTACTTTTTAATCAAGAGGTTAGCCTCAACACTCACTGAATTTCAAATCATATATTCTAGATTAGTGGGATTTATTTCTCTTAATGAGTAGGCCATATTGGGGTCGAAGGAGTCAGGATAACGTAAAATATCCAAACCAGGAGGTGGTTTCATTTCATTTAGGATGGAGTTATAGATTCTGAGGTATTGGGCATTATATTCAGGAAAAAATTCATTAGGATTTCCCTTCAGGGAATCATATTCAACAAGGATTTGCAAAGGGTTTTTATTCTCATCCCACCTAGATAAGAAAGCATCAGTTAGTTCAGGAGGAGTCGTAATAGAATTAACTTCTATGTCATGGAACCAAACTTTAACTTCACCACAAAAGCTTTGTGCGATGATTCGCATCTTGGCATCATTTTCATCTAACTCCTCAAGATCTATGAAGGTTGTGATTTCATAGTTTTCATTGAAGAGAGGAATTATTTGTCCATATCCTTGAGGTAGATTAGCAAGATTACTAGGTATAACTGAGGGTCCAAAACAGGCCATAACTCCTGCTAAATGTGGTGGAGGAGGAGGAACGGGGGATGGATTGGTCTGAGGAGGTCCTTGAGGGGTAAGTTGAGATGATGATAGGATGGACGATGAAGTAGTAACTATTCAGGAAAATTCGGGGATATGAATGGTTTCTTGTTGGTATTGAATAAGGGATTTTTTAGCAGTGTAACTTAGGGTATTGGCTAAATTTTCTAGCTTATAATATTGTCTCGAAATTTTAACATCATTCTCGTTTAAAGCTTCAACTAATGATGGATTACTCTAATATCCAAGGTTCAGGGAATATTGTATTCAAACCAGTCTCGGATTTTGTTCTAAATAGTGATAACTCAAATTTGGTATCAAATACTAAATTTTTTATGGCTACCAAATTAGAAGGTAATGAGAAAGATCTTACCAAATTTTGAGAAGGATATTTTGAAGATCTTGAAGCTAGCGGAGATCTTTGCCTCCTTAGGATTCTTTCAGGATCTTCGATGGGAGAAAATGGATCTGGATCAGGATTAGACCTGGTATACCTTCTTTGAGAAGCCAGATATGCTTTTGAGGAACTTCAATTATGAAATCAACCTTATGAAACTTGATCCCATCATCCAAGGGATCAGGTTCCAATATATTTTTGTCGTACACCCAGGGAAATTTTTTTATTTTCACTCCTCGAAAATGGTGCCAAGATGTTATCACTCCACCAAATTCCTAAGGCTGAAGAAGGAATCCCAATAGAGGTAACCAGACCAAGCTTTTGACTTGATAGCTAGCCCTATCAATTCGGAGAAGGCTCTCTCCAAAAGGTTCACAGCCAAGAGGGTTGGAGAAATTAGGGTTTTTAGGCTAGATATTGAGTGCAACAGTTAATTGAATTTGATTTTGGTTGGGGAACCATTGGATGAAGGAATTATGTCAAGGAAAACTAGGTCAGGGCAAATGAGATAGGGTTGTAGGGATCAATGGGGCAAGGTAGGCACAAGGATTATCACTTGAATAGGATTGTGATGGAATGGTTCTGAGACTGAAAGAAAGATAGTAAAATTATGGCATATGTATTCTTCTTAGACAGATGAAAATGAACAAAATATGATCAATTACCCAAAAAATAGCATGTGAAAACATGTATTCTGATTATCTACCTTGAAAGAGATCATACCATAGAGATGAAGTGAACATGAATAAAATAAATTATAACATATGAAACTGAAGAAAAGACAACGATAGACATCAATACCATAATTGTCCCATAAGCTAGCTGCAACTCCTCTTTATTAGTTAGCCAAACTAGGTACAATAGTTCCTTGATTAACTAGCAAACATTCAAACTGATTCGAACCCTTGCTAAGAGTTAAGTGATGGAATAAATAGACATCAAAACAAGCTTCACTCATCCTCATGGGTCAAATCCATGAGGTGAGGAAGAGATCCACAAAATACTAAACTGCAAACTAAAGTGTAGTATGGTACAAGTAACTCACACCTCATTACATTCAACTGATTTATTATGACTCAATGATGACTTTTACCTAATGAATCTACCCTAGGTAACTAATATTAAACATAATTACATTTAGCATCATTAATTACATGAGTAGAAAAATTATTTTCTAAAGAAAAGTTAAAATTTTAGAGTAACTTGGAAAAAATCAACAAATTTGACATTTGCGCCCTTCATTGTGCATTTTCGCCATCTTAGTGTCGTTTGTGTCCTTTGTGTTCAGGGCCACTTTTGGAGGCCTTCTCGGTGTCCAAATCAAGCCCAAGATGGCTTGTTGGAAAGACCTACCTATCCTATTTCTGAATATGCCTCAAGTTATGAAAATGGAGGTCATTTTCGCCCTCAAAAATGCATTCTCCAAAGACTGGTATTTGCGCAATGCCTATGTCAAAAAAGGGGCAGAAAGGTGATTTTTTGATGTTTTTTGAGCTTTTCACTTATCAAAACTGCAAACCAAGGCTGGAAACATGGTTTTCTTAGATGCATTGATCACTAGGAATCAAATGATGCCTTCCTTCTCCTCAGAGAGTGTGCCAATTATTTATGTAGCGCCTAGGGCATTGCACAAATGCCTAATTTTCTGCTAGAGCACTGTCTCAAAAAACATAGAGATTTCCAGATTTTGACAAAAAGTTAGAAAATGCCTCAAAATTGATGGAATGGCTGGTGATGATGTGTCTAAGATTGGATGGAAGCCTCAGTAAGGATTTCCAACTTCTTTTCCTCCTTCATGGTCAAATCTTCAATTTTGGCATTGGCTCTTTTGAGCTTGGCCAATGCAATTTTTTCCTTCTGTGCCTAATATTTGAATTTCCTCCTCAACGAGTCATTATCCTTATTTTCCTTTTTTAGCAGCTTCTCCAAGTGTTGATTGGCTATATCAAGCCATGTCTCCCTGTTCTTATTGATCTCTATAGCATGCTGCTCATTTAGGGTTAGATGGTCGACTAGCTCAGCTTCCCTTTGTCTCTCTAGAGCTAGAGCTCTTTCCAGCCCTCTAGTTCTAGGTCTCTGTCTTGTTACCTATTATTCTTCATCATCAACTAAGAAATACTTCTCTAGTGTTTCATCTAGCATGACTTTGGCCTTTTGAGCCTCTCTTTGAGAAGTGTAATACTTAACCTCATCAATACCTGTTTGGTTTTCAATTGTTCATTCTCTTGCTCAAGAAATTTTATGACATATATAGCCCTGTAAATATTAGTTTGGAGCTCAATAATATTGGAATCCTTACCTTTTATGGATACATTTTTTATTTTATCATTTTCATCCTAATCTAGGTCAACCAGCTGGAATTCATGCTCTGTTTCATGAGTCTCCTCCTCATCATGAATGAATGCCTCAATTCCCTTCTCTTTACCTTTCTCCACCTGTTGTGTTGATCTAGAAGGCATGGCCCCTTCCAATCCAAGTGAAGAAAACACATGCCTATAGCCTCTGTGGTAGTTTTGTGAAAATTTCTCAACCTCAACATACTAGCCCATTTAGATTCAATGTCCTCAATCCTGCTAGGTGACCCAAAATCATGATAAGATGGAGATGAAGGATCATGATGAGATGGATATGAAGGAGGTGAAGGGGACTGATATGATGATGATGAGTGTGTCATGGGCTAAGATAATGAAGGGAAATTTTGTGCATGCTGAATGAATGGCTCAATGAAATTGTCATTCGCTATGAAGGTACTCCATGCAATATTTAGCTGATTGAGATGGTGGAGGACTATCATATTTATGAGGGAATGATGAAATAGGATTTTAATATGTTGTTCATAGTCCTTTTTCGAGGCAATTTATGGCATATTCTCCATACTCCAGAAATGATAATAAGGTATGTTAAGCATCCTTATCCTAGTGAAATGAATTAGGAGCCAGATGTGGTAGGAATAGAGCCTTGAAAATATGCCTTCACATGAAAAATACTTGATTATCTTCATCATTGGTGAATATCTATCCAATAGATGTGAAAAAGGGAAAAACCTCTTTGTTTGATTTTGGTTTCTTGGTTTTAGGAAGAATTCAAAATCATGTTTCTTCAACCTACCTTTCATGAAACATTTTTCCCCAACTTTTGGGATCCTTGTAGCATCTGAAATGACAATAGTGGATAAATTAAAAGTGACCCCAACTAATTTAACTTGGTTGTCATCTAGTATGGATATGAAGAGTCTAGTGAACATGGGATGGTGTTTAACGTTCTGAAATTTCTCACAAAAAGCATAACAGCCAACATGTTTAAAGCATGTGACAGTCAATGGAGAAGCTAAGAGTTCTCTAGTGTTTGTAGGTTCAATTATGAGCACTCTTCCTCCTTTATGTGGCCTCCTTATTTATGTTTCCTCTTTTTCACTGAATGACGTGTTTTCCTCTTCTGTTGCCATGGTTTTTTTTTAAAACCCTAGGGATTAGGAAAGGGAAATGGGAAAACGAGATGGGAAAGGAAAAATTAGGGAGGATTTTGATAGGGATATGTGAAATGTGGAAGGGATAGGGATTAATGATATGATAGATTTTAGGGTAGGAATTTAGGGATTTGGGAGCCTAGGTAGATGTAAAACCTAAGACTTAGGGTTTTGGGAGAAAATTGTAGGAAAAGGAAATTTTTTAAAATGAGGGGTTTGTGAATGGGTTCTTATAATTGTGGGAAGGATGCAAGGGGTAAGTGAGTGAAACTTTAGTGCTTTAACAAATATAATGTGATACTAGGATTTTTACTCAAATTAAACACCAAATTACAACTTCAACTTGCAAAACTTCAACACAAACTTAAGAAGATAGTTTGTCATGGAATGTGCCTCTTACTGGTTTGTTGGAGGTCAATGACTAAGTGGAGGATATTTGAAGGAAATTTATGATCACTTGGACAATTTTCAGAGCTTGCTGGTCATTTGCACCATTCACAATTCATTTGTGCCCTTGACAGGCTATTTGTGCCCTCCTCAGCACATTTACGCCGTCAACAACATATTTGCACCCTCCTCAGCACATTTACGCCCTCCTCAGCAGATTTGCATCGTCCTGAATGCATTTGCGCCCTCATGAAAATATTTGTGCCCTCCTGAATGTATTTTCGCCCTTGTTTCAAGATTTGCACCCTTGATTCTGCTCTTTTGCCAATTTGTCTCAAAAATTCGAAAATTTGATCTCTTAGAGTGTATTCTTGATATTTGGAGGAGGAAAATGAATTTGAATTAATGTCTATTAGTCATAAATAGTTGAGTTAATTTGAATTCAAATTTAAAAACCCACCTTTCCAATGTCTCATTTCATTTTTTTGAAACATTTGCTAATTACCCTTTCATCTGATTTTTCTTTCTTGCAGGGTGGTGTTGTTGAAGTTTGACACTTTTCTCTTTCAGTTTGACATGTATGTTTTGATTTGGTAGCTAGGGACTAGACTTATTTCATATAGGAAGCATAAAATTAAATAAAAAATAAAAAATAAATTACATCTCCATTTTCATATCAAAATTTCATTTTGATATGAAAATCATAAAAATAAAATTACAAACTTAAAAATAACATATTTACATGCTGATAGTATTTCTCATATAATAATGAAATGTTTATTGAGTCACTCTCAAATCCTTTGCTGAACTTATTGAGATGAAATGATGCATTTTGGACCTTGAAACCTAATGACCTAATGGGACCCTGGATGACTTTTATTTCATGGTTGACTTTGACTGACATAAGACATAGTGAAATGAGATTTTAAAAAGTGTTTTTATGCTCAGCAAGACATGAAGGTGGGCCAGGAAATGAGAATTTGTGAGGGAGTGAGGTTTTATGATTAGGACTACCATAAGTGAAAAAAAAAAAATAGAATGACCTAATGGAATGATATAAAAATTTCAAAGTGGGACACCTGAAATGAGAATGAAAAGAGTGAATTTGATCATTGATGGAAGAATGCATATTCTGACACTAACATAGCCTAAAAGTGAGAAAATCATTTTTTTAGCACTACAAACGTTCCAAAGGATATATATTTACTCAACCTATTTTCAGTGAATAATCATTAGAAGATATGTTAATTTATATGAATATATCTCATCCTATGAGCCTAATTAAGTGTTTGTGCTATCATTGGCCTACATTCCTTCTTTGGCATTTGTGCCTCCTCTTATTCTTATTCTACCTTTCTCCTTAATTCATGATAATGACAATCCCAATCCAGTCATTCCTTCTCACCTTCCTTCAAATGAGTACATTAAATTTGAACCTACATTAGCACCACAACTTCCTATATTGGTTAGTTATACACGCCAATGATCATATAAATTGGCATTATACATGTACAAAATTCTAGTGACTCTAATCTCACTTGGATCAAGTTTCAAAGAATCATGACAAAAACAACATTTGTAAAAGCCATAGGCCTTCTAGATTGGGAATCATAAATGAAAAGGTATTATTCCTTACTTGATTTCAATTCAGTCATCATACTATTTTTCATCGATATTGATAGTTTCTAGGTAGAAAAATTGAAGGATTTTGCTTGTGGCACCCATTTTAGTAGTAGGTCCTAGTTTGGAAAATTCAACTCTTAAACCATCTCGAGTCATTTTGAGGCATTAAATGATTTATTTTGGGGTTGTATGGTGTATAAATGATACATGATTTATATATTTCCTATATGATTTGACATGTAGTTAGCTTGTTTCATTCATTTTGGGTTGATTATTTTATGCATGCGGTCATGCCATGGAGATTATTATGATGATGATATTTTTGCATGTGATGCTGCTATGAAGTAGTATGATGGTGCATGATTTTTATAGTTTCTGATGTTATGTTGCTGATACATATGGTAATGCTGATGACTTCCATCATGGTAGATGATTTTTATTTTTTTGAGCATGGTTTCTGATGAGATGTTGTTGTTGTCACTACATCTTGATGCTTCTATCGATTCAATTTATATTGTAGAGGCTCATGTTACATATGATGATTATTATTGTTGACATGTATAGCTATAGAGAGATGATATATTGGGCTGATTGGTGTGCCCATATGTTGCTGTTTTATGATGTTGATGATATATGCTATTGATGGGACAATATGTATTGTTATGTGTGACAGTTACTAATGTTGAAATATTGATCTATGGATAATGATTTGGGGAGGCTGATACATGTCTCTTATTCTATTTTTATTGACATCATCTTGCAGACATAAAGAGGACATGTGGATGATCATATTATCTATGTACTCACATTTTTGACATTGTATTAGACACACATAACATTGAGATCCATGTTTGGCATATGTTGTACAATAAGTCATGAGAGTTAGTCCAACTATGTATAGGATGTTAGTAGTATTGTTGCAACTATGTATTTCATGTAATATTCATGTATACTCTCATTAGGGGAATTTTGAGGTATAAAATGGGCCTCCTAAGAAAAATGTTAAAAAAAAGAAAGCTTTATAAGAACCAATAGGATTCAAGATGATGATGTCAACCATGGGGGATGATTCACCATTTTTGGAGTAAAAAAGTAAAAAGATGAAAAGACAAAAAAATAAAAAAATAATTTTTTTCAACTAGTATTTTCAGCTTGTATCCCTAAGGGTTTACTAAAATTTCGAGCGGAAACACTTGTTGGATGAAAAATTTAATTTCTCATCCAATGAGTACTCATGTTTCATGCTTTTGATGGACCCTGCTACACGAAAAATGAGAAATGCACGAAAAAACGTGATTGCAATCACATTTTTTCATGCATTTCTCATTTTTCATGTAGCAGGGTCCATAAAAAGTATGCAACATGGGTAATCCTTGGATTAGAATTCAAATTTTGTATCCAACGAGTGTTTCTGCTCGAAATTTGATTAAACCTATAGGGATATAGGTTGAGAATATGAGTTGAAAAAATAGTTTTATCTTTTTTCCCTCTAAAATTTAATGATGTAATCTAATCTTATTTTATTATTTCCACTATTATTTATAATTTATTTAGGAGGCCCATTTCATACCTCAAAATTCCCCTAATTCATACTTATCATGGAGAAGCTATCTAGAGTCATGCATGTATTGAAAGAGAGTCATGTGAGTCACGGTTCAACCATATATGGGCTTATTGATGTACTTGTAAAATCATACATTATCATTTTGGTATCCATGTAGTAGGCCTATAAATCCCTGTACTTTTTTGCATATCATTTGGTCATAGTACTTGGTCTATGTGGAGTAGCCTCTTGCATGTGGCAAGAAGGAATTGAAAACTATGTACATCATTTTACATTCATCCATGGAGATGCTTAAGTAGAGTATGGTTGGTCATACTGTTGTGACCTATCATCATGATTTGCTGCTACCATGTCTACATAAGAGAGACGTTGCTTCTAGACAATTATTACTACTATTGGCATATGAGATTTATTTTGTTGGAGAGTACATTGTGGTATATTACATATGTATTTGTGAGTGAAAATGAGCACATTTTTCAACAATGTATATTTTTTTGGTTTCCACTAATATTTGGTTTAAAATATGTGAAACCATGAATAGATTGTGATCATGAATCTTGGATGTATTGATATGAATTGTGACATAGGCCAACGATGTTTAGGTTGTTATATGATGATTTATACAACCACGTATTTGATATTTTTTCATCATTATGTATTGGTTGAGAGTCGAGTCAAGAGTTTTTGAGTCATCATGGTGATAGAATTGTTTTGGAGGAATCTTATGGAGTCATTTTGCAACCAAATGTATGGGATAATTATTATGTAATAGTCATGATGTATTATGTATTTGAGTCATTGGTCAATAGGAGATGATCATAAAAGCTATGTATTTCATTGATATATTCATGTAAAATGCTCATGGAGCCATGTACTTGTATTGTTGTATCATTGTGTAATATAGCCATGAGTTACCAGGTCATATATGGGTATGTATGAGGTCTTATGTTGCTGCAACCGTGTATTTATCATACATACTTCACTTGAGTCATGGTCATGTGGAGTCTCAGTACATATGGTGCTTCTATTTTTCAAAGGAAGCATTTTTTGTAGTAGAAGTGGTCATTTCAACCCAACAATTGGTAGCTCCACAACTTGGAGATGGAATGTGTTTAGGGGGAGCACTATTTTAACTTATTATTTCTGCTATACATTGTTAGAATTATGATCCACTTGGAGATGTCCATGTTATGCATCATTATATGCTACGCCAATGGGGTTCTTGGCCTCATTTGATGAGATGTTTTGATAGTTTTTTCTATGTAGTTATGGGGTATGTTATCACCAAAATAATTTCAAAACATTATTTTGTCAACTCTGTTTTTAATCATAATTTCAAAATAGGTTTACAAGTCATTTTAGGATTTGGTTAAGGGTAGGTTATATTTTTACAAGTTCAAAGGTCATCATTAGGTTCAAATAAATTCTTTTAAAGGTTCATTCATTGTCAAATATCCATATTTTCCATTTGGGAGACATTCCATAAGGTTTCGCGTCAAAACTATGCAATTAGCCCATAATCCATGTTTTTGTAGCACCAATACTTCAAAAAAGTTGATTTGCACTATGAAAGCGCTAATAGTTTTGTAGCACAAACTAGGAAAAATACACTGCCGGCGCGACGAAAGCGCGTTTTCTTAATTGTCTTGTCATTCGAGCTGAAATTTGTCAGAAACCATTGGGAAATGATAGGTTAGTGGTATGATGAGTCTGTTAGTGATGGGATTCAATGTAATTACCCATATTGTAGTCATAATTGTCATGATAGGGTATGAATGAGGCATCATTCAATTATGAGATGGCATTTCAAATTAAAATTTTTGCCTAATTTAGTCATTCTCGTTTCATTTGCCTCCATACAAGTGTCTGAGCTCTGAAGTAGTCAATCCGAACCTGTGGCTGAGCTCTGAAGTAGTCAAGCCAAACCTGTGGCTATTCCATACAA
This sequence comes from Pinus albicaulis, assembly GCA_034641835.2. Lineage (NCBI taxonomy): Eukaryota > Viridiplantae > Streptophyta > Pinopsida > Pinales > Pinaceae > Pinus > Pinus albicaulis. Next base: position 776,410,938 of record CM076584.1, on the reverse strand, counting down.
AGGTTATCTTCATCCTAATCAAGTGAGGTTGTTTCATATAATCAAGCGAGGCAGATATATCCTAATCAAGAGAGGTTGTTTCATATGCTGACATGTTTTTTCAGAGAAGCATGGCAGAGGAAAATAAAGTTCACAGAGGGGGAAATTTCTTAAGATATGAGCCTGAAAATATGAAGGCCATTATTGAAGACCCAGTAGTGATGGAAGCATTTAGCAAAGTAGGTTGTCTTCGGTTTTGTGAAAAGCTGCAGGGTTGCCACACACATGTGTTTAAAGAATTTGCCTTGCACTTCAATGGAACAACTACCAAGGTTGGAATACTAAATGCTCCAATTACACCAGAAATTATTGCTACTATGACAGAAATAACAAGGGGACAAGAAACTTGGTTAAAAGGTTTCAAATTTGATATGGATCCATGCAAGCAATTCATGAAATACGAATATGCAGATATGGACCTCAATAATGTAATCGCTAGAGGCTGCATCAAAGACATTTATGCAAAGTTGTTGCTCAACATCTAGAGATATTTTACATGTGAAGGAAGGTATCATAAGGTCTACACATATCATTTCAAGTTGGTTCTTCATTTCACAGGTAAAATTTCACTTAATTTTCCTTTTTACTTGCATAAGAGTCTTGCTAAAATGGTTAATAAAGTACAAGCCAAATATGAAGGTTGTGAAACATCTTTGTTTCATCATGGTTTGATGAAGTTTTTGATTTTGAGTGAGCTTTAGAAGATAGGAAGGGATTGGTCATCCTTTTTTCTTATGAATGGTTTTGAGCTGGAAACCCTAACCCCAGCTAGAAACCCTAAAACTAAAGGAACTCCTTCAAAACCAGTAGCATAGTCTAGTCAGCCTGTGGTTGCAAAACAAAAGGAATTTGCAAAACTGAAACCAAGGAAACAATTTGAGAAAAGGAAAAATCAGACGCAAGTGCTTATTTCACCAACTCCATCACTTGGAGAAAAGAGGTCAAAGAGTGTCAAAGAGGCAAAATAGAAAAATGATGTCAGTGGCATCAAAAGGAAAGACAATTGTTTCATTTTTAGAGGATAGCCCAGTAATTAAGGGAAATTTAGATAACATCCTACATGCTATTGACATAGAGGAGACACCCATTATGCAAGCTGACTTCGTTGGAGTAGATGAACACAAACATAAAAATGTTAAGTCTGCAAAGAAGCTTGAGTTTGAGGGTGAAAATGCAGCCTTTATATTTCAAGCAAGGAAACCTTTAACTAGGCATGCTAAGAAACTCAAGGAAGGAAACAAGGAAGTCCAAGAACCTATTAAAACAACTAAAGTCCCTGAAGAAGTGTTCGATCTCTCATCACCAACAGTAGAACATACAACCAGCAGAACAATGAAGGGAAAAGAAGAAATGATAGAGTGTCAACATCTTGAGGAGAAACTGAGGTTAGAAAACCAAGAAATTTATATGATGAGAAAGAGGGCTAGGAAGCATAGTATTGAAAAACATAATTCAAAATAATTAAGACATTGTGAGAAGGTCAAATTGGTTCTAGGTCTGAAACCCCAAGTAGTGCAGAACAGTTTTTCACATGGACAGTTCCAGCCATCAAGGAAGCTAAATTTTTTAGAGTAATCAATACTCATTTGAGAGCCAGAAATAGAAGACTTAGAGATCAAGTGGGGGACTTGAAACAACAGCTGAAATTGACTCAATATGAGTTAAAGAACAAAGCTGCAGAATGACAATCATTAAAAAGTCAAAAACTAAATCAAGTGAAAATTAAGAAGGAACCTCATGAAAATTTTGTTTTTCAGTTCATATGAATTTTTTGTTTTATGAAACCAGTGTTATTTTGAGTTTTGGCACATTTATGGTTTTCATTTTGAAAAATTTTGGACAAAACTGCTCACTCAACAGTTTCGTAGCACAAACAGTGTAAAAAGAGTGAAAAATGCTACGAAACAGTTGTAGCAGCCTTTTTCACTCTTTCTCATAAAATTTTGAAGGGAAAAAGTGTGAATTATGACCTGAAATTGCTGGACAGGATGTAATAAATGTTATTGAAGATAATTCTAGAGGAAAGAAATCATAATTTTGGAGAAAAAAGGGTAAAGGAGCTGCGCTACGAAATTGTGTTGTTTTCATAGCACATTTTATTTCAGCTCATTTTGAACAGTTTGATGATGGTTTTGGACAACTTGGACTTAGGGAAGATTTTGGGCAGGTGATATTTCAGTTTCTAACAGAAAATAACCTTGAAGTGATGAGTTAATGATGGTCAGAGTGTCTCAAGTATACAAAGGATCCTATGCCTAGAAATCAGGGGACAATTTCCTAGTTTAATGGCGATCAGCATTATGGTCATAAAGTTTTGAAGATTATCATCTGGATTCGACCATATGTGAATACACTTGGAAAATAATGAAATTTAGTTTAGATAAGGTTGTTATGAGTAGAGATAAGGAGTTTGAATCCTATTTGTAATAGGACTGTTTATTATATTAACAACTGTCTTTTTGTAATAAATACCATGTCATATGGTTAGGAAAGGTGTCAAGAGTCAAGAGTTCAATGTATCTATCTGTATATAAGGTTATCTTATGTTGTAAATGATCTATAAAATATAAAGACGTCGAATATGCATGGGTTGGGCATTTTTAGTAAGACACTTTGTTTATTTTAAGTGACTGGTTTTCAGCTTAATATAGAGTTTTCTACTTAGCCAACTTGAGATTCATAAAGAGTTCTAGTGTGTTCTTGTTCTAATTTAATGTTATTACTATCCTATGGTAGTGGTGTTTTTTTATGTTACTCAGAATTCATCTTTGATGCTCTAACTTCCTATGTAGACAATCTGTCTGTGTTTTTTACTATTCCACATGTGTATCTCTTGACTAGAACTCTGATATGCCTTGACCTCCATGCTAAGTAGATGTTTGGTTTTTCTGAAACTATTTTGACTCCATAAGCCCAATGTGCACTTGATGATGTGATTTGAAACCAATATCTGTCATTTATCTGCTTATTACCCCACATGGAGTTAGACATCTATATTTCTATAAAAAATTATTAACCCTTGAGAGAGCCCTCTCAGGTTGAGGAGGCTAAGCCTCAATCAAAAGATTGGTTTGAAACAGTTACATGAGATTGATTTGATTAGCAGCCTATTAGGTCTAATTCTGTGATAACATGGTATATTGTGTATGGTTTCTTCATATGATGTTTCTATATGGAGGAGTTATGTATGGATGCTCATGTTAATTTAGATGCTATAATTAGTGCTACTCATAGTTTCATATTATATGACGTTTCATATGATTCTTATGGTTTCCTTATGTTGGCATGATTTTTCCTGTTGCTACTAGTTGTTCGATGGTATTCTTCTCTGCATGGTGATTGGATATATATGTTACATTCTAATTACATGGATTATTTTTTATTCATTATATTTCATCCATGTAGAGGCATATTACTCCAATGATTATGTTCAATTCTTACTGCCTATTATTATGGAGTTAACCCTTTTCCATTAATGTCATAGGGTGAGAGAATTTGGAGATATTTTGGATGGAGTTAGTAAGCAATGTAAAAGACCAATTTCTTGACTAATAGAAATTCAGAGCAGAGTAACAAAAACAAGGGTGGTTTCCTCCCAGAATGGTTTACACTAGAAATAATGTGTCTCATGTGTGATGGTTTATTGTTTATGTTGCTCACATGGTTTATGATTTAGCTGCTTATATTTTTATATGCATGGGTAATTTAATGAGTTACTGGTGCACATATGTGTGCTTTAGTAAGTGAAGTAATAAAAGGAAAAATTTGGTAAAAAATCCCACTACTAATTCACCCCCCCGTTAGTAGTGCTCAAATGTTTCTAACAAACTTAAGTCAAAGCTATTATGTGGAAGACATCCCTAGTACAAGTTGAATAACCTAGTTGACCACCATGGTATAAGGGATTCCACGTTATCCCCCATTACTTGCACATCTGGGGATATACATGCAAGGATTTTAAATAAGATTCTAGAAGGTTAAAAATCTTATCATATTGAGCCTTGAAGAAGTAAAACCATTATTCATAGATGGATAGCGTGATATGTTAAAAACTACACCACTAGGAGGATAAGGGGTTCCGTTATTTTGCATTACAATTATTCCATAGCTAAGAAACAAATTTAGGAGTGGTATTTTTATAGAATAATATAAGAGGAGGAGGATTCCTTAGAAACCATATAGGACAAAGTGTCTAAGGTAACTCAATAGGAGTTCCTAATCCTTTATATGTGCATTTTGATAACTAAAGAAAAGAGTAAAGAGGACACTCGTCACCTTCTTAAGAACATAAAACCTACCATTTAGCCATATATATTTAGTTTTTTATATTTCTACTTATATATTAGTAGGTCAAACAATACCTTTCACTGTACCCTTTCATTATAGTTGCACCCTTTCTCTCCTATATATAATATGGATACCTAAACTTTTGATAATATCATCTTGTCCTTTGAACTAGATCCATTAAAAAAAGGGTTTTCCCCTTGAATTGGATTATATTCGCTTGATTTTTATTACTTTTAAGGTGCTTGGATCATTACATTTGGTAATAGATCTCTTCTTCTCCTTCAATAAATACATTGCAACATTTTCTCTATAAACTTTTCTCTAAGAATATTGATATAGTGAAATTTTGAAAATAATGAGGATAAATAACAGAGTACACATGATGAAAATTTGAAGTTTTTTTTTTCTATACTTTTGGATATATAGCTACTTTTGAATATATAGCCTATGGAATTTAGGGTTTGTGACTAGTCTTGAAATCACTGTTAGAAAATATGTCATTTTATTTTCAGTATAGATTTTTTCTTGGGGGCTTCAGAAAATAAAATTTCATGGATCAAACTTTTAGGTTTTTTTAAAATTATAATTTAAAAAATGTAGTTTATTATAGGCCATTTCATCACATCTTATCAAAAATCCTTCAAACAAGATAATTATAATCATTTAACACTTTTTCATCATCCCTACACAAATACATAAGCATGACTCTCAAAACCTTGAATTTATTACTTTATCTGCTTCATTTCAATTATTTTTAGGCCCAACGCACCTTGGCCCTTTAGATACCAATGTTCATCAACAGGTTGGCCCTCTTTGGACCCGCGTTGATGACCAATATATTTCCCCTCGCCGGGGGTGTGCTAATTCTAGAAATTAGGGAAAAAAAATAATATCAAATATTCCTCTTCTAGAAGCTTCCACTCTGATGAAAGCATCAAATCCTATCCTATTATACCTTGGAAATTTCACCCCTTATCCCTTGAGCTCATCCTCCCATAAAGAGTGGATATCAAGCCTAGATTGGTAAATGGATAAGAATTCTTAACCTACCATTCTCTTTTATATATTTTCTTGCATCCACAAGCTAGAGGTTGGATTTTGGAGATTGATTACCCTCATGTTGCTACCATGAATCTAAGGAGAGCCATCATTCCATGCATTGAGGTGACATATAGGTGTACTTTGTGGAAAGGAAGGACAAGTCAACTTGGGGAGTTTCTTTACATGATAAACTCCTATATTTAATTGTAACTCTCTCCATTTATATTAATGAAATGAGTAGATTATTTTGCTATATATGATGTTGATTTTAATATGTTTCAATGTTATGTTGATTCATTGAATGAAGTGATTAGATAATGCTACATAGATTTCATAGACCTTCAACTTGTTGTGTTTGTATGTGCAAGTTGTAATTATAGTGTTCAAAGATAGGATTGGAACGTACAAGGCAAGAAGAGAGTGAATCTTGAAACAGATCATAGGTATGCCACATCTCATTATTCAATTACTTTAACTAAATATTTGTATTCTTTGTCCTTCTATTGTTCTAAACTAGTCCACTAGGTTTAGAGAAGATAATTCTGTTTGTAGTCGTATATTCTGCATAAAAAATTGACAACTCCACTAGGTAAAAATGTATTTCCTTGGTGGTTTCCTTGTCCTTGGTGCTTGTTCTAGCACTTCTTCAAAAATTAATTGTCTTATTCAGTCAAGAATAGACCTAGGAAGGCCCTTTCATTGAGTTTTAGTTGTGATTTTTTCATCATAACCTTGCATCCCCTAATCAATGCTTCCCCTAGTCTAGAGACAAAGTGTTGTAACACTCACCAAAATTCTATATGAATGTGTTGTAGTGCACCTAGGCCTCTCCATGTCTATGTTATAGAGCAATATTGGTGCCCTTCCAACACTTGAATTGACCCCTGTTCATGCATGTTGGAGCGAGGTCCCCTGGGGCACATTTTTGGATGTAATTTGGTATAAATTTTGTATATGTCCGCTACGTGAATGAGTCAAGGGGCTTCGGGGTGGGTCAAAGTCCCTATTTATTTGGTTTAGGGGTAAAATGTGGGCCTCAAACCATGGTTTAAGACCATAGTATCTGCACGCTAGAAGAATATAAATAGATATATCAAGTCTAAGGAAAGTAGTTCAGCTTAAGTAAAACTTGATTATGATCTGACTGTCTATGCATTTCTAATACTTTGTAAGGGTTTGTCTGGGTTGGGTAGAAAGGATCCTGTTTGGATGTTATTATGCTTTATGCCTTGTGAGTGATGCGACGATTCTAATTATGTAAACCATTAGAAGTATTGTTGACACTTTTGTCTACGTTTTATGATCGATACAAGTTTGCAATCGATATGCTTAAGCCCACTTCATTATTTTCTTCCTCAGGGTGTGGAAACCTAGTTCCAACACCCCCCCATACTGCTTTAGGTGAGACTTTTATCTACGCAAGCAGGTCATTGCCGAAAGGGCTAGTAGTTGGAGGATTTTTTGGTTATACGATAAAATATGAACCTAGGTCAAGACCCCTCAAGCCAACAAATGGTTCTGTTGCTGGGACCAGGATCATTTCGAGGGAGATTTAATGTTGTGGCACCCTTTGCGAAATGAATTGCAATATTGGCTGGATAGGAAGATCCTTGAATTCACACTCCAAGAGAATCAAAGTACTAATCTATTTGATGAAATGTGGGTACAAAAATATATCTATACAGAAGATCATGAGGTATTATTTTTCTCCTTCACAAACGAGTTGCAGCAGTGGTTGTCATGCCTAGCTGAATTCAATACCTGCGTGAAGGATGATGCCATCACTGAGTGGAATCTTGAATTGATCCAACAAGTATAGAAGTTAGATAATAATATCACCTACACAGTAGATCACTGGATCGATTGAGTATTGGGAGGATTTGTGATTGAATTTCCATTGATTAATTTGTGTCATATTCTGAAGCAAAACGAATATTTTTCAAAGGCCCTAGAGGTAAGTTCCTGCGCTCTCTGCATTTTTTGCTGAAAATGATATTATGTGAACATGGATGTCTATGCAAAAATATTGCTTGAATTCCTCGACGAGGCCCAACTACACGTAGTGGAAAAGTTTACCGCGAAGATTTAGAAAATTTTATTTATAGCCCTCTTAAGCCTAGATCTATAGTGAAGGTGAACCAAAAACTAGTAGCTTTAGTGACTCTAAAGGAGAAATTTCATCGCATCAGAAACCCTTGAGTCTGTTTCCAACCCCATCCACTCCACTTCTACACTCACATCACAGAAAACCCACTCCACCGTGCATTCCATCTCCACCACCACCTCCACGTCCCCTAGAAGCAGCCATGGTTGCGTAAATGAATTTACCTAATTTGAGAGGCATTGGGAATGAGGATACTGAACACTTTTGGTTTGTGACTGAGGCCATATGGTAGGCTCATTAGGCTCACAATAATGATATTAGGAAAGCGTAGCTAGCTACTTCTTTGCAATATCACGCATTAGATTGGTACATCAGCTATGTTCAAGAAAAAATTAATCCCACCTTGGACCAAATAAAAGACGCCCTAAAAGAGAAGTTTAAGAAGCCTAAGTCATACATGCAACTGGTGATAGAAATGAAAGATATTCATCAGGAGGTTAATGAATCTTTATGGGAGGAATACCAAAGTCTAAAGCACACAATCAAAGATGTTGTATTTTCATTTATGATACTCAACATAAGGAATGGTTCATTGCTATGTTTCTCCGACATCTCCTTAAACCCTTAGGTTAGAAAAATATTGCCACACAGGTTGAGGCTGTGGAGGTTGCAATGAAACTAAAGGCTACTCCAACACCTGTTGTGATTGGGAATCAACAAATATAGAATCAGTTGAAAGCCATGCATCTAGAGATTTAAATCCTATGCAGGGACAAGGGAAAGGAGGTTTGCGTAGAGGTTTGGTGCATAAAATGTAAATATTATCGGCACCATAAAGATGAATGTCCTATCTTCAACAATTATCTGAATGCTAGAGGTCTTATTCCATTGAAGAGTCTTGTGAGGTGCACAATCTGTCAAATCGTTGGAGTACATAACACAAATTTCTGTCGAAGGATCAGGAAGTATCAACCTGAATTGAAGCAGTTGTTTTGCAAATTCTATTCATCATTAGGGCATGATGAGAAAGATTTTCACACTTATGATATTAGATAAAGTTTAAATATATAGGACTCAGGCTGAGCCTAGTTCACCAGCATCCCCCTCTAGGCATGGAGGATTTTAGGGTAGAGGAAAAGGCCGAGGAGGTGGATCAACTAGTCAAGGAAGAGGGAAAGTTATTTGCTACAAATGTGGATATGATGGTCATTATGCGCGCAAATATCCTAATCTAGCGTGACAGTCATATAGGTATTGTAGGAAATTCGATCATGTAATAGAATATTATCTTGTATTGATTTCTAAAATCTACGAAAAGAACACACAGACTACAACAAAAATCTTCAGATGATTAGAGCAGAAACCCGTGAAGAAGATCCCAGTGTCAATGTGGTTACTAGAAGCGGAGTAACCACCAATGAAGATAAGGGAAAGCAACCAGGCATTGGTGTATGGATTTGTAAGACACCTGAAAACAAGGAAGGATTTAATCTTCAGTGTGCAAAGGAGATTTTTTTTTGAAGCATGGAAATAATTTGCAGAAGGAAGCACATCAACATCAGGAAGACCGATGAAGGAAAAAAGAGGAGATGAAGAGATCAAACCTTTTCCTACAAGCATGCATAAATTTATTGCGTAAAAAAAAGGTAGTAGAAAATATTCAGGCACTGATAGATTATTGCACAGAGAAGGAACAACCGATGATAGAGGAAAGACCTGTCAACAAAATATAAAAGAATAAGAATAGAACGGGTAGGAAGATGCGTATGATCGCACAGATTGGTGCTTATGAGATGGACTAGGTTATTCTAGATCTAGGATTGGATGCTAACATTATACCTAAGAAAACATGGCAGCGCATGGGAGAACCCAAACTGGAATGGTTTACCATTCAACTGTGCATGGCCATTCAACATACAATTATTCCTTTAGGGAGGCTTCCGCAAGTTGTGGTCAATATCAAGGGAGTTAAGGTGATGGAAAAATTTTAAGTCATACAAATTGTAGATGATACCAATATTTATCCTGTGTTGCTAGGATTGGACTGGGCTATTAATATGCACGGCGTTATAAATATGAAGAAAAGGAGAATGGAATTTGAAAGTAATGGATTTAGGGTCATCATTCCTCTAGATCATGTAGAAGGAAAAAGATATATGAATCTTGTGCACGCTGATGATGATATCGACCAAATATATAAGATGAATTTGCGCGAGGAAGATTGGATTAATCAAAAAATAGATGGAAATATTAACTGGGAGAAGGATAGCTCTTGTTTTTCAGACTCTGATGAGGATTAGGAATCTGTTAGAACCAGTTACATGAGGTGTCTGTGATGTGCTATAATCATGTGACCAGATACCTGCGATGTATAACATTTTAGGTAAGTGAATTACCTCGCTATGTTGGATTAACTGATATAAAAATTTTATAGGGGAACTTGGAAGGACTGTGCCTGAAGGAAAAATATTACATGCTTTGGATCTCAGCTTGCACACTACTCCAGTAGGATGGTGGGAAACTCATAAGGAGAACATGGGCAACTAGGAGGAATGTGCATGCATGATGAGGTTACGGTTTGAATGTACTGTCATTAAAATAGAAGACGTTTACTCTTGCAAATATTATCCACGCAGAAATTTGGTGATTTGGAATCAGGTATGGGGTGTAGAGATAAGAACTGAATGGGTCCACATGTTTATTCACACATTGGGGAAGGTACCTACTGAATGGTATTTGGAGACAGAGCTGCGCCGATGCACTAGTGAATGGAATCTATTGACAGAGAGTTTTATTCTTACATTCATCTTTGAGAGTGTATTTGATAATATTTTCCAAGCTTTGATTCAATAAATCATTAATGTGCTAATGAAGGAGACTATGACCTGTAGACATTTGGAAATTGTGGAATCTAGGGAATAGCGCGTGGTCGCTGGAACCTCGATCTCTCCCCTTGAGAATGTCAGACAAGTGCGCTCAATGATTGGCCTCTCTGGGTACTATAGGAAGCGCATTCCAAATTTTGAGTTGATAACTACATCTCTGAATACAATACGTAGAAAAGGTATGACATTCCATTGTGATGAAGAATGTCATAGGATTTTGCAGTTATCGAGAGATGCGATAGACACTACCTGATATGATTTGAATTACTTGATCAATAAGCCTGTGTTGGGGGGGGAAGATATGCAGATGGTTGTCCATAGCTATGGATTATATGCGCAGATAGGTGCGACGCACATGTGGTAGCTGCGTGGGAAGGTTGAATGGGTCGCCAAGGTGTCAAAAACTAGCCGTTGGAACAATAAATCTTGAAAATACAAATTTATTACTGTTTATAGGAGTTTCTAGGTTGCATTTAATGAAGGTATATTTCCATATTTGGGATAGTTTTGTCATTTATGGAGATACATTAATACATAAGGAGCCATTAAAGATGTGCCACAAGTATAGATATGACCCATGGGGTCGCAATATTTCCCTTTGATTTTTGCGTGAATTCTTTGCTTTGAGCTCCCTGATTATCACTGCATACTCTGTGTATATGTTTGGTTTGGATCTGAGATTCGAGGAAGCATTATGCCATGCAGGGTTGGGATATGTAATTAAATGATGACCACACGACCTGGAGATGACCCTACTACACCTGAGGTCGCTATTGTGAAACACCTGCGCCCTTGAAGTATAAGAAGGGGAAGTCTTCCGGTACTAGAAAGTCCTCGAGGGAGAAGACCCCAAAGCCAGACTGTAATATGGCTGAGAGATAGAAAAGGCCTATGGTTGAGGTCCTTGAAACAATTATGGAAGAAGAGGAGGATGTGGTCGAAGTGGCCCCATTCTCGCAGTTGCCGTATTATGTCGCACCACCCAAACCCTCAGTCTGAATTCCTAAATATATGGGCAAGGTGCATGCAAGTATCCAAATTCCATTAATCCCTGAAAAAATCCTAATGGAAGGGGACATGTTTGCTAAAGTGTCGCAACTTATATTGGAGGACTGGGACATTGAAGATTTAGATAAATTTCCAGAACTTGCGCCAGAGCTGTATCTAGATCACGTCAAATATGAAGGAAGCATCATGCACCTTGAGCCAAAGAGATGGGTCTTGGGTCTGCACAAGGAAGGCATGATGAAATGACTGTAGATCCCTCATTTTGAGCGCAACCCCATGAATGACATTTGCATCCAGAAATTTCTTGTGCTAGTGCACGATGATGCACTGTGGTTGGGAGAGTTCATCCCCATTGATGCTACATTAATCCATAGGATCACGGGTTTTCCTGCTAAAGGCACCGACCCCATTGTTTATTTCAGTGGTAATGCCCAAGAGAAATATGTTGTGGAGAAAATTAAAACTAAATACCAAGTCTCGTGCATGCTCTGAGGCTTTTCTTTAAGTAAGATAAACAACCCAACAATTCAGTTCGACACGCTCATATTGGCCTACAAGATGATGCGCAAATGTAGACCAAAGAAGGTGTCCATGGACGTAATTTATCTCACTGGATAGTGTGAGAAATGTGTCATTTATAACTGGTATAACTATCTGTGTAAGGTGTTACTGCTAGAATCAACACTTGGATTGTGACAAGCACCTGATCAGACACATCTTAATCTCAAGGTATTTTCTTATAATTTGATTGATATTTTTGGAAAGTGGTTGAAACTCACACAAAATGAAAGGGATTTTGAGTATATAATAATCTCACATGGGCACTTGTGTATGATGTGGTAGCAACATTGAGTTTGTAGCCTGATGGTTAGAATAATGGAAGATAAATAGTGTATATGTAAACAAAAGCCCACTGCTAAGTGGAAAGGGGGACACAAATTCTAGATCAGAAATGTATAGTGAAAGAATGCTTTAAAAGACTTATAAGAGCCTCACTCTACATTTTAAGAATCCCATCAAAAATAATTATTCCAACTAACATGACCTCATGAATTAGGAATGCTTGATGAATCAAAACTGAGAAAAATATATTTTCATGCATGTTAGATCAAAGGACTTATAAGAATATGAAACGGGATATAATTATACCCTAAGGAATGCTTATGAACAAAATTTAATTCATAATGAATCAGGAAAGCTTGGAATAAGACTTACAAAATCAGATCAATATGTCTTGGAGGTTCACAAGACTGATAAAAGTATGAGATAAAACTTTCATATTAAATCTGGAAAGATAGATAAAGTACGCAAAAATAGAAGGGAAAACAATACACACACCACACAGTTTGTCAGTCCTCAAGAGTGCATCTGGATATATTATCGACTTAGAAATATTCAACAAAGTATACAATAATCTGAACAACCAATGAACCCTTTCCTCCTTGCATTACATAGTAGATATACAAAAAACGAGTTTTGTAAAAGCCTCCATAAAAAGTGCAATTCTGTTTTTTGAGACTTTATTACAATCGTCTACATATATTAGAGCTTATCCTAATCATAAAATAAAACTAAAATAGAAATGAGGTGGAACATGGCAGCATGGAGCTCGAAGTGGCTGAGTTGAGGTGGCTGAGTGCTCCTCGTTTCTTGGAAAAACTGCCTCCACAAAAAGTGTGATCTGCCAACTCGAAAGAACACCTGGACCTTTATCTGCAAAATGTAGGGGTAGGTAACAGAAAAGAATAAGCAACTAGAATATAACTTCACAATATTACACGCACCAAAATATCATCATCATTGAGGCTACATTCACTTTACTATCATTTAGTGTCATTCTTTTGAGAACAAAATAAAAAAGAAGCCTCTTCCCCTCCTTATACAAAATATGAAAATAATAGCTACTTTTTCCGAAAAGGGTAGCTATATATGAAAATTATGTGTATAAGCCAAAAATGACATGTATCTTCATATTTTTAAGGTCCTGTATATTTAATCATCATAGACATAATATAGAGGCAAAAATTTTGATAGCTTCAGCCTTGGTTACCCTTTTGTTTGACCTTCTCTTCTGTGCTTGCTTTTTTTGCTGAATCTTTTTCTTCCTTAGTTCATTCTCTGGGCTTTCATCAATGTTTATAATTTCATCCCTAAGGGTAGGGTTGGCTATGAGTTTACTTGTTAATTTGATCTTGTTCTTTGGTGTAGTGTGAGGCCTTTGAATGTATAGGTTTGGAATATATAACTGCCTCTTTCTACCATGTATGACTCTGCTTGACTGTCCTTCTTCAAACTATGACTCACTAAACTCTGTCTTACTGCTATCCTCCTCAAAACATGAATATGAATGAATTACAGTTTTCTTCTTCCCCTTGGCTGAAGAACCAATAGATGAGAAAAGCTAAGCTATGGTAGGTCTTTCCACTGTGATAATGTCTGAAACTTTTCTTTTCCCCTTTTTAAGTGAGGAAAAGACTTGTACAAGTGTAGGCTCATATGGTGCTGAAATGACATTATTTTTTTGACTCTCCTGTCTAGCCTCTAGAACAGGGCTTGCTGTCAAGGTTTCAGGGCTGAATTCCACTAAAGGTCCCTCTGCCATAATGATTTTTCTCTTGCGTTTACCCTTTGAAGAGGAATTTTCTTCTTATTTTCTCTTAGACACAATGTTTTGGTCAAGCAGGGTAGATTTTTGTTTGAGTTTGTTTCTATACTCTTGCATGAAATACCTCAAGGTCTATGGCTCCTTGGGTGAAATTCTAATGTAGACCTCCTTGGCTGGTTGCACTGCTGGTGTAGGAGTGATGATTGGTGTAGAAGTAGTGGTTTGAACTCTAGTCTTTCTAGCGAAGTTCCTAGTCTATCTACTAAATGATATTGAATATGGACCAGCTTGTAAAGGAGTGAGTGTAGGGGTAGGGATTGACTGTTGCTCTTGGGTTTTTAACTTTCTAGGCCTTCCTACTTTTCTCCTTGAGTGAATACTTCTATATCCCTCATTTTCTAAAAACTTCTCCCATGTGGTTATTTTCTTTCTCAGGTGATAAACCACCAGTATGCTAATCAAACCACTGTGATAGAGATTATGGAGGGAATAACATGGGGTTTTCTGTATCTTTCGAGACATTGATAATAGATATATGTGAAAGAAAAATGGTAGATTCATAGGTTTGGAGCCAGAGATATTAGCTATTAAACTCATCTGGTATTTATGGATAGTTGAAAACCTACCCTCACAAGTTATGTAACACTGTACGATGCTAATGACATGCTTCCACTCCGGTTTAAAAGATGAAGTTTGAATATTAGGAGTCCAACCAATATGTTCATTCTCATGATTTAAATATATATTCGAGTAAACTTTCAACATATTTTTTTTATTCTTGTGCCAGGACTCACCTGTAGCTAAAGTTTGATTTTCTCTTACATTGATGGTTTCAGTGATCTTGAAGGTCTGAGACCCAATCTTGACCTTTTCTCCATCGAATTTATCAAAAAATCCTTAAGCTACTGCCTCATTTTCACCTGAAAACTTCCTTAAAAACTAATACCACCCTGTTTCTTTGAACTCAAACTTAGCACGATGGTCAACAAAATGAGTGTTAGATGACTCTGAATGGTTCACGTTACCTCCTTTGCCCATCTTGCTAACAGTTAACCTAACCACCAATGTGCAGCTATAAAATTAAGAACAACTACCCTCCACGAAGCCCTAACTACTGGCACTTGTTAACATATTGTTTTGAACTGGAGGATAAGAATGTTTTGTTGTAGATGCCACAAGAGTGAACGAAGACATAACTCTGGATGCCCTAAGAATCAGTGAGAGAGAGTGACACGAAACCAAAATGATTTAAATTCTGCTGCCAACTCATTCCACCGAACATTTCAGTCCATCATATTATTAACTAATAGCCACTCGTACCTCATCCTTGATATATTTCACTTTAATTAGTATTATTAGATTTGACTAGCTTTAGCAAGTAAAATATCCAACTCCTTTTAATAAATCCTCCAATTAGAAATAACCACCATTCATAAAGGGAATACCTCTTATTTTAGTAGACCTTCAATACTCAAAGAGAAAAATATTTTCACTTGAGTAATGCCTCTTTTATTTCCTTGTACGAATTTTGCAGGAAATAGCTACTTGCTAGGTTTGCTTGTAAAACCAGATTTTCTGAAGAAAATAACTGCCTTACTTGGGTTGCTAACTCCTTTTAATAAATCCTCGAATTAGAAATAGACACCTTTAATAAAGGTAATACCTCTTGTTTTAGCAGACCTTCCATATTCAAAGAGAAGAATCATTTTACCTGAGTAATTCCTCTTTTATCTCCTTGTATAAATTTTGCAGGAAATAACTACTTACTGGGTTTTCTTGTAAAACCAGATTACCTTTCTAGGAAAAGTACCTATTCTTGTGTTTTTCCTAAGACAACTGATGACTCTGACATTTTGTTCTTTAACCTTGGATAAAAATATCATGGTGAATGAATAATACTTCTCAAGCTAAGCCCATGGACTTAACTACTCAAAGCAGTTAAAAGAATTATTAAAAGAGAATTTACCCTAATAGCTCTATGACACAAAAAAAAATTATTGGAATGAAAATTATTTTGGATTTTGGTTAAAAAATTATAAAAACTAATACATTTTAACACTCCAAGGCCTTCAACCATAGGTTAGGATACAACAGAGGATCAAAGACACAACTTACAATGATGATCAGACCTTGAATTGTTTTTGAAAAATTACAGAGCGAACACAAGGAGCTCTTAGAAAATGTGTGTGAAGCTCAGGAGGAAGGAAATCAGTTTAATTACACTTGGCTATTGTTTTTAATCACATTGATTTCGTGGAAGAACCCTGAGGAAACCCAGTTTCCTTAGATCGAGCCTCATATGTGCGAGGCTATGCACTATGTCACATTATGGAACTCTTCAGACCCCGTGCACACCAAGGAGAACAAATTTTTCTAGGTCCTTTATTATGCCACGTTATATCAAGTTGCATAGTCAAAGTCACGACTGTCACCCATGCTCCATGATCAATATAAGATGGTATCTAAATTCAAGGCTACATTCCATAACATGAACATCTACGTGAAAGGTGTCATAGAAGGAGTTCAGTATGAGTTAGATTATTTAGTTACTAAAGATGACGTGATCAAAATCACTACCGAGTGGCCACTAGCATGGTTGACGCCTATAACGTCGACAAATCCACACAGTGGCACTCAAACAACGAAGAAAATCGAGAAGGTGACTAAGAAGCCTGTCGAGAGAGAAGTAACACCAACCACCACTGGCAAAACTATGGACCTCGAAAAATAAAAAGAGCCGGAGAAGAATGGGTCTGTGTCGAAAGATGTAGTGGAAGAGGTAGAAGCGCAAACATCTAAGGCAACCAAGTGTTGTTTTCAGGCCGCTGGTGGATCAAGAAAGAAAAGAAAGGGATACAAAGATGCCGAGTAGGAGTTCTTGATGTTAATAGAGGATGATCTAAATGAAATTTCTAACAGATTCACATCTGCGACCGAGGATCGCTGGATCGATATGGAGGTGCAGTATAAAACTACGTTGGAAAGAGTTTAGGTGGGGATACAAGAACTTAAAGTGAAAGCGAGCCTAATACAAGCAGCATTGCTCAAGCGAGCCAGACCTATGCACAATTAATCAGCACACAACCATTGTATGTAGTGTTACCAGCTACTATGGATGCCCATCTTGTACAAATCCCCATGCTAACCATTCATGTGGATGCCAGCCAGCATGCTCAATTCTATGGTACAAGTGATATAAATATTGATTTATATGTTTTACCTGAAAGGAAGCTACACTTTCTACATACCATGATCGCAGATGCACTTCAGTTCAGAGAGGATGTTGCTTACACCACTACAATGGAATCCCAGAAGTAGGTCGAAGAGGCACATAAAAAAAAACAAGCAGCAGAAGTAGCATGCTGCGTAATTGAAGCTCACCACACTACACTAGAGGCCAAAATCCGTTAAGCCTATCATGATGCCCTATCAGTCTTGGCCACAACTACCCTGGAAGTAAAATTGGAAGGAATGGTTGTATATCTAAAAGAATCACGCGTTGAGGTGCAGACTATCAGACCATAATATGAACATCAAATTGTAGATCTGCAAACAAAGTTGTAGCCTAAGACTCACACCCAAAGAGTAACCGAAGTGAAATGAACTACAAAAATTATTTTTGTTGCAGTCACCCAATGTGACAGTTTTCTAGAGAGGCTATGGGCATATAGATGTCTGTGCAGAATGATACGGTAGTACAACAATTGTGCAATGAGTTGCATTAGTAGGAACAATAGTTTGTAGAGATCCAGAAAGTAGTGTCGATGCTTGTTCTTCCATAGCACTTAGCACGTCTTTAGGATGGTCGGATGATATAGACAGTGATTGACTACCCACATCGAAGAGAGGTTGTTAGAAGAACGTACACATCTGTGGGTTGAGGAGGCTCTGTAGCTTTCATAGACTCTAGACACTACTTTGAAGGCAATTCAACATACATGGCTCAGTATCAAGATGGCCACTGAAGGGCCTACTACGGAGAAGTTTGTTCAGCAAGTGCAGGGTGTTGCGGTGAAAAGTTTGTAAATGGTGCTCCCTCTGATATCTTTTGTTATTGTGCTCCAATCTAAGCTAACGGAGCAGATGCCTCAGTGACTCAGGATGAGTCACATGCTTATGTTGGGGGCATGTTGGAGCAGGGTCCCCTGGCACACTTTTTGATATAATTTTTATAATTTTGTATATGTACATTACACAAATGAGTCAAGGAGCTTTGGGGAGGGTCAAAGTCCCTATTTTTTTGGCTTAAGGGTAAACTGTGGGCCTTAAACCATGGTTTGAGAGAATATTATCTACACACTATAAGAATATAAATAGATAGATCAAGTTTAAGGAAAGTAGTTCAGCTTAATTATAACTTGATTATGATCTGATTTTTTATGCGTCTATAATACTTTTTAAGTGTTTGTCTAAGTTGGATAGAAAGGCTCCTGCTCACTATGGGCATGGATATATAGTCTTGGTTGTGTGTGGACTCCGTTGGCTGTGTGTGTAGAAGGGTTATGTTTAAGGGGAAATTTTGATGTATTGAAAGGATATGAATTAATATAAGCACAAATTTTGGAGAACATAATGTGTTATTGATCTGGGTTATCTATATACTGTTTTTGTTATATTGAGATGACATTGCTTCAATGTTGTTTATTTATCATGGTGCAAAGATATATATTATGGTTATTTATGCACACTGATGGTTGATAAATATGCTTAAGTGATTATTCATTGTTTAGATCTAGATTGGGTTTTTTATGCTTTATTTGCACTGAAGTGATATGTGATTCTGTCTTATTTTGTTAAGTATTGGGCACAACTATTTATGATTGATACAAGTCTACAATCGATCCGCTTAGGGCCACTTCATTATTTACCTCCTCAGGGTGCGGAAACCTGGTTCTAGCACCCCCCCATACTGCTTCGGGTGAGACTTTGATCTGTGCAAGAAAGTTACTGCCGAAAGGGCTAGTAGTTGGAGGGTTTTTTGGTTGCGCGATAAAATCTAAGCCTGGGTCAAGACCCCTCAAGCCAACAATGCACAAATTTTCTTTTGTTTTATATTTTCCTCTATCTAGTTTTGTTCCAACTGTTATTCATTGAGTCTTTGAGTGTCTTGTGGTCTCTCAGAAGGATCAATTTGGTTTTCTTTTGTTTTTTTTGAGCCTTTGATGACAATTTGTTTAGATTTAACTTTGTTCTTGTCATTAAATCATTAAAAAACTGATTTCTTGGATCACTAAGTGCTTGAAGGAATTAGTGTTTTATTCATTAATTTGAATAGTTTATTTTATCAATGATTAGACAAATATCTTAGTTTTCATCTGAAAATTAAGTGGAATCCAAAAGAAAAATGTTTTGTGTCATGCATTACATATAGGGCTTTTATTTTTTATTGGAATGGTGAAGTTGAGGAGATTTATTGTTGCATCACTTGTTTGTTGCATTGTTGAGTGATTTCTTCCCCTAATTAGTTAGGCCTTTTATTTTTCAAAGGAAATGAAAAGAGTTATTTTTTTTCATATTAGTTGCATCATAGGTGTATCCAAGTGACATCGAGTTTTGAGCCTTGAAATTGAAAAATAATTCAATATAAACTCTAAAATTCATCTCAATTAACCTAAGGAGCATTTTTAACATTAATAAAAGATCTAGAGGTATAGGCTAGATACGTATTTCAATGTCTTTAAACACATGAGAAGTCATTTTTTTCCAGTGTTTCATTCTGAGGGTGACATCTCGTTCCATGTATGTAAGTGTATAAGATCGTTCTCACGTAAATTCGGGTATATTGGATGGTGCTCCATGCATGATAAGTATTTGGGAACAATCTCATCGAACGGTTACACATAGATAACACTACTATGGACTACACTTCCATGTATCGTTGAGTATATTTTGGACGTCCACCATAGGTTTATATCCTCACCATAGGTAACCGAGTCAACATCCTTGTACACTATGATACATCTAACATAACATTTTTGGATATTTCTTGCCAGTATGTAAATCATTGGTTCACCAAGGCGTTATATTACAGTTCACAGTTACTTGGTGAACACTTTTGCCTAGTACCCCTATTTTGTCTTATTTTTTGTTTTCAATTTTTAAAATAAATTAATCAACAATGGAACAACATCCTCACCATGGAAAAAATCCTTAGTGGATATTAGGTTGTGACCAATGGAAATAGTTCCCGAGACTAGCAGTCACGGAAACCTCTCAAACCAGAATCCTGGTCCTTTTCTTTCTTTTAGAAATATTGATGCTCCTTATATGGAAATGTTGTCCCTTCTGAGATTTACCATTGGTTTGCCAGTTTGGTTTTTTTCACCCACTATGGTTCTGAATGTCCAAGATACTCCTCAACCAGTCTCTCCTCCATCTGAACAGTATCAACCTCAAGTTGATCCTAAAGTTGAACCTTTTCCTTCTTCACATGTTGTTTCTTCATCCCTTTCTTCATCCTCGCCTTGTGAAAGTATTGATTCTGTTAAGCAGGAATATAATAAGAAGAATAAGAGGATGATGAAGACAAAGTCAAATAAGTATGGGGGGGGGGACCAAGAAACCATTGCTACCATTGAAAATAGTATGAAAAAATATTCCAATTAACCTTACAAAGTTAAATTCCTTGGAAAGTTATGTAAGGGCGACCACCTTCTTAGAGCTTGCCATAGTATTCCCAAGGTATTAGAAGTGTGGTCCATAGGCTCACATAAGCCTTTGTCATCAGAATTTGCAGATCACTTTGGTTATAAACCATCACCTAGTGATAGTAATTTCCATGGGAAAAAGGGTAAAGTTAAGTTTCACTGTAAGTTGTGTCAAGAGAATCATTCTATTCACCTTTTTTCCTTATAGGTATGAAGCCTCAAATGTGTTGGAAAACCTCATAGCTTCTCAACCATGAATTCCAAATAGTTACTATAAGATTTATCCCAATCCTCCACTAGTTGATGAAGTGATTGATCAGAATCAAAATCCAATCAATATCACTCTTTCTAAACGTGAATCCCATGTTTCCTTTCTTGTCCATCCATTGGTTGAAAAAATGGTTGAATCGATGCCACCTTTAGTCGATCATACGTTTCCCATAGAGATCGAGGTTCATATTGCTTAGGTTCTTCTTGTTTCTTTTGATTCTACTGGACAAGGGGGGATTTCTCTCATTCCTACGAAACCCCCTCCAAGAAAGCATGTCATTTCCTTTGATTGGAGTCGATTAAGAGAACCTCATCTCCCTTCTTACATGACTTTTAATATCATGGTAAAGGCTTATGACAAGAATGTTAGCTCCCTATACTACAAGTGTATCCCCTTATTTCAACTTCCTTCTTCCGAAAAAAAATTCAACAAAATTCCTTGGAAAGTAAAATCTATCGTACCCAAACATTGTAACCATTTGGAACTTGAACCAGTCATGGAAAAAATAACTCGAAAACTATGAAATTGATCAATTTCAGAGTATCTCATCAAGTGGATGAACTTACCCACTAAATATTCCACATGGGAGGATGAGAATTTTATATAGAAGCATCGATAGCTACTCAAGCATTGAGGACAACACTTTTTTGAAGGAGAGGGGAATGTTAGGTCCCTATAATACTAGTGTATCCAATTATTTTTATTGTTAGTGTAGCCCCATTAATTTTATTGTTGTGCCCATGTAGTCACCATATTATTATTATTGTGCCCCACAGAAGCCCACTATTGTTATTATTGTGCCCTTACATTATGTCGGCTCTAATTATATTGTGACCCATTAGAATCCTATATATAGAAAGGAGGTTTTTTCATTTGAATCATCCAATATTTTTTCAATTATGTAATTTAAATTAGGTTTCCCCCTCGAAGAGGATAATTTTGAAGTCGTTAATATATATTTTCTTCTATTTTGTGAGCTAGTTTCATAACAAAGAATATCCATCACATTGTTATAGATGAGGGAGCTTCTATTAATATTATATCCTCCACTGCTTGGAAATATTTGGGTTCCCCACAACTTGTGTATGACTTTTTGTATCTATTGGCTTTTAACAGAAGAACCAATCAACCCTTAGAGATTCATCCTCAATTTCCGGTTACCTTGGGAGGAAAAACTATATGTATTGATGTTATGGTTTTCATGGGCCCTTTTGACTTCAATTTTCTCCTAGGGTGAGGAAATGTTTATACTATGAATGTTAATGGTTTTCAAGATTCTGTGGTTATTTCGTATTTAAGAAATCTATGGATTTTCCATAGTGTTATAAAACCATAGTTCACGTTTCAAATCCCAATGGGGATCCATCTTCAACTCTCGTCCTGAAGATGGATCCTCGTTGGGATTTGAAAATTCGACCATTGTTTTATAACACTATGGAAAATATAGATATTTATTCACTATGAATGTTGTTGTGTCCATACTCTTCCGAGTGATGTGCTTCCCACATGATGGAATGATTGTGACTATAGATCAAATTTCATTTGTTAGTCTTGATTTGAATTCTAATAATCCTACTTCCCTAATAATTCCAAATGTGAAAGTGCTATCTACCACACCACAGGCTAATTATGTGGCAACCTATCTCATTCACGTACCTACTGATGAATATGAGCCTTTCACCATCTGCTCAAATTCTTTAGACCTAGATATAATAGGTGATATGGTGAATCATTTATTGGGGGAATTGGAGCCTAATAATTCCATTGGATCCTTTGATATGTATCCCTTCCAGATAATTTTTCTTCCTTCTGATGAGAACCTCTTGGAAGACATGGTCTCTTGGAGGCCATGAACTTATTTCAGGGAAAAGTTACTTGTCTTCTGTCAAGATCGTTAAAAATTGAAATAAGGTTCTAAGCATAGTTTCTTGTCTTGTGTCAATCTCGTTAAAAAATGAAACAAGGTTCAGAGCATAGTTCCTTTTATTTTTTCAAGCTCATTAAAAAATGAAATAAGGTCCTAAGCAAAGTTCATTTTCTTGTGTTAATCTCATTAAAAAATGTGTTGGGTATGAGTTATATTATTTCAACAATTAGTCGCACGCGGGGCATGGGGGGTGGGGTTATAGGGGGAGATATCCCCCCCTGTACATTGTGTCAGGTGCAGCAGGTGGGGGGGGGGTATCCCCCTGCGCAGGGTCCAGGGCAACACCCCGGGAGAATTTTTTTTTGGAGCCTATTTTTCGGTGGGCGGACCCGCCCATGGTTTTGTGCATGGGTTTGGACATGGTTTTGGGGCATGATGGCTTTCGACCCATAGTATTTTGTAGTTCCGCTCAAGGGAACTATGGTTATGTTCTAATCTAGGGTTAATGGATTGGGGTTTATGAATGCTTCATCATGTATATATATGTGTTATAACACTAAAAGGATCATATTGAAAAATCAAGCTAGTAGTCCCGATTTCATATCTAGGGGAAAATATATATTTATATTTGTTTTATGTTTTAATATCTCGCTATTGTTTATTTTATGTTCTATGATTCGTTTGTAGATAATTTCTATACATGGTTAAAACTTAGATTTGGTATCAGAGCTCTTTCGGCGTCAAGGGGAGACCTTTGCTGTTGAGGGATTTTTGGCTCAGGCCTATGGTAGACCCTGTTCAGTGGGAGATCTATGGGATTGATTCTTGTGGTGAAAGAAGATGGAAAGAAGTGGAAAGATAAAGGTCGAT
Source organism: Pinus albicaulis (assembly GCA_034641835.2). Taxonomy (NCBI): domain Eukaryota; kingdom Viridiplantae; phylum Streptophyta; class Pinopsida; order Pinales; family Pinaceae; genus Pinus; species Pinus albicaulis. The sequence continues at coordinate 776,387,314 of CM076584.1, read as the reverse complement.
AAATTTAATGTTTAGATTTTTGAGTTGTGGAAGCTCAATATGGAGGATCTACTAGTGGATAAAGCTCAGTGGATCGCGGTAGATATGGGTACTAAAATGAAAATGTCAGATGAAGACTCAAAGAAGTTGGATCGAAAGGAAAATATCACAATATGGTTGTGTGTATCATATTCGGTATTTTTGAATGTATATGGGGAAGCTAAAATGAAGACTTTTTGGGACAAGCTAGGGACTTGGTACCAATCTAAGTCTCTGGTGAATAAATTGTTCCTATGGAAAAAGCTATATAAACTGAGGATGATGGATGGAGAATTTGTGACAAAGCATATGAACACCTTCAATAATGTGGTAGTTCAGTTGTCATATGTTGATCTTAAAATATCAAATGAATATAAGTGCATTAGTTTATTGTGTTCTCTACCAGATTCATGGGACAATTTGGTTATTGCAATAGGTAGCAATACAACTACCTTGAATTTTGATGAAATTGTCTCAGCCTTGCTATCGGAGGAAATGAGACAGAGAAATATGGAGGGCCAGAATCAATGTGCCTCATCTGTACGAGGAAGGTCCCAAAAAATAAGCAAAATTAATTTTTCTAGTGGGAGCTAAAAATCTAGAGGGAGATCTAAATCTCCAGGAAAGCATGTAAAGGTGTGCTGGAAATGCGGAAAGGAAGGGAACTACAAAACAGACTGCAGATCTGAAGCTCCTGAGAAATGAAAGGGATATGATGATGATCCCTCTATAGAGGCAAAAACAACCTCAAATGAAGGTGGGGATGTGTATTTGGCTTCTTCTTCAAATACACATGTAGATCATGAGGCATGGTTGATTGACTCAAGTGCATCTTTTCACTTCACTCCCCATAGAGAGTGGTTCTACAAGTATGAGAAGTATGATGGTTGTGATGTGTTCTTAGGGGATGAGAGGAAGGCCAGAATTTTCGAATGTGGAAAATTCAAGTTGAAGCTGCAAGGTGGAAGGATTAGAGCACTTTCTAGTGTTCTTCATATTCCCGCATTGGCTAGAAATCTTATTTTTGTAAGAAATATGGATGATGCAGGTGTAAAATGTGTTAGATAAATATACCTACAAGAAGGTTCGGGGACCACTAATACTAATGTGGTTAGTTCGAATTGGAATTCTATACAGGCTTCAGGTTAGCACTGATATTGATGGGTGAAATAGTTATGTGGTTCCTGAAAGTGGAGCGGAAAGCCTAGCGGTCTATGGAGAAAAGACCATGTTATGGCATCAGAGGCTTGGACGTATTGGAGAGAGGGGCATTCAGATACTGCATGGTAATGGTATGGTATAAGGTATGTCTAATTTATATCTAGATTTTGATTTCTGTGAACATTGTTTATATGGGAAGGAGAATCTGGCGAGTTTTCCTTCTGGTGCTAAGAGTGTGAACAAGATATTAGATCTTGTGCACAGTGATGTGTTTGTGCTTGTGTCGGTTCCATCACTGGGAAAGTCAGTGTACTATGTTTCATTCATAGATGACTTCTCAAGGAATACATGGATATATTTCTTGAGGAAGAAATTTGAAGTCTTTGATAGATTTAAAGAATTTCGGGCTACGGTGGAAAAGAGCAAACAGGAGAATAAGATAAGTGCTCGAGAGTAGATATACAGTGATCTCTTTTAAGAAGAATTTTAAAATTAGCAAATTTTGGTATAATAAACCAAGACTAATCCCTTAAACATAAACAAAATGAATTATGAAAGAATGAACGAACAACGTGGAAAAACAGAAACGTACTTTTTAAAAAAATTACCAGTTGGATATAAAATTTTGGAGTAGAGGTAAATGGAGGGGGAGCTTGCATGTTACTTAGTTAACATATCACCTTCATCAGTGTTGGAGGATAAGACTCCACATGAGGTATGGACTGGTAAGAAACCCTCTCTTTCACATCTAAGGGTATTTGGATGTGATGCATACGTACATGTTCCAAAGGAGAAAAGGACCAAGTTGGATAATAAATCTGAAAGGTGCATCTTTATTGGGTATAAGGATGGTTTAAAAGGTTACAAGCTTTGGAACCCGGAAACAAGGAAGGTTGTGTACAGTTGAGATGTGGTGTTTAGAGAGGTGAAAGATGTTGTTAAACATGAAATCATACCAAAGGAACCTGAGAAGATAGAGTTTGAGCTAAAGGAGTATGAATTAGACTCTACAGCAAAAGAAGATTTATAAGAGGAAGAGCCACAAATTCAGGTTATTGAAAAAATCAGTTGGGGAAAGAAGGAAAAATTGAAAGAGTATAGTCCATCTACTTTGTTCAAATATTTCAACTTTAACTATCAAGTGGTGGTCAGCTGCTCTGGAAAGCAATGAATTAGGAGGATGAAAAATCTAGAAAGGGCCATGGAAAGTGAGATCTCATCCTTTTCAAAATAAGGAGCATGGTAGTGGATTTCAATGGGGAAGGAGGTCCCATAAGGAAAATGGAGTGTTAAGAAGAAGATGAATGTAGAGAGCAAGGTGGAGAAATACAAAGCTTGGTTGGTAGCGAAAGGTTATTCCCAGGTGCCGGAAATTGATTTTGGTGATATTTTTTCTCCTGTTGCCAAAGTTACTTCTATTAGATTACTTTTATCTGTTGCTGCTGCATTTGATTTTGAGATAGAACAGATGGATGTGAAGACAACATTTCTTCACGGGGATCTAGAAGAGGAGATCTACATGAAGCAACCTGAAGAATTTATGGTGAAGGGTAAGAAAGAACTGGTATGCAGGTTGAAGAAGTCTCTGTATGGGTTAAAACAGTCACCAAGGATGTGGTATCAGAAATTTGATACCTATATACGGGGACTTGGCTTCACCAGAAGCAAGGAGGATCACTGTGTTTATTTTAAATTAATTGGTGACCGTGTTATTTATTGGGTCTTGTATATGGATGATATGTTGTTGATTGGAAATATGAATTATCAATATTTGAAGACCGTTGATCTCCAAATCGATGAAAGATTTTGGTCTTATAAACTATATTTTGAGCTTGGAAATTAAGAAGATCACATATGGAAGCTCTAGTTAATACATAGGAACTGTTGTAGAACTATATTCTGGAAGGTTCAATATGCAGGATAGTAAACTGGTGAGTGTTCCTATTCCTGTAGGTGCAAAGTTGTCTGCTGAACAGTGTCCCAAGACACAAGAAGAAGAGGAGGATATGTCTCGTGTTCCATATGCAAGTGCAGTGGGTAGCCTGATGTATGTAATGGTATGTACTAGACCAGACATTGCACATGCAGTGGGAGTATTGAGCAGGTTTATGTCAAACCCAGGGAAGGAGCATTGGACAGCAGTGAAGCGGGTTTTCAGATATTTAAGTGGCACTAGTGATTATGGCTTGTGCTACCAGGGAAGACCAGGATTGGAAAGAATGTTGGACATTCGTGGTTTTGTTGATGCAGACTGGGCTGGAGATCTGGACCCAAGAAGATCTACAAGTGGGTATGTGTTTAGCCTATTTGGAGGCGCAGTCAGTTGGATGAGTAAAAGACAGTCTGTAGTGGCTCTTTCAACTACAGAGGCAGAATACATAGCAGCCACTCATGCAAGCAAGGAAGAAATTTGGTTGCAGAGATTGTGTTCAAGTATGGGGTTGGTACAACAAGCTATAAGGATAGAATGTGATAGCCAAAGTGCAATTTTCTTGGCTAAGAACCCTGCTTATCATTCAAAGACAAAGCACATTGATGTTCAATATCAACATGTGCTCCAAAAGGGATTATAAACAGTAAACACATTTTTCAGGGATGTGTGCTTCAAATATCACAAAATTTGTTTAAAAACACTCAGCAACCAATTTAAAGTACTACAGAAACCTTTACTCAGCTTTTATTCTAAAAAAGATGAGGAAAAGCAACTTTTCAGGCCCTAAAATGTCTGTATTCAGAAATATGCATAAAAATAAGGGTCATGGCTCTAGGATATGTTAGATTAGGTCAAGAGGGATTCACATGATGAATTTTAGAAAAAAAAATTCTTTTTTTATATGTTAAACAGATCCTCCATTCCCGACTAGGCTTCAAATTGCTGATTTCCCATGACTTGGAGTATGCAGAAATTTTCTGAAGCATAGAGAGCGTATTTTCTAAATTTTTTGTTGATTTTATGTAGATATAATAGTATTAAAAGCTAATAATATGATTCAAAGGTCTTACATTAGAAAATACAGATCTATACTTGAAGAAAAATGCAAACAGACTTCTTAAACAAAAGTGAGATGAGCAGACATGGTTATTTACAAGAAAATGAAGAAGTGTTAATTATAGGTTCAGAGGACAAAGGATAGATCTAAATGAGTCCATATGTAAAAATGACTTTTAAGTATATTCCCCTTGAGGATCTCGGTTGAAAGTGAAGGAAAGTGAATAGATAAAGGATCTACACCATGAATCTATGATCAATTTTCAAAAATTTAGAAGAATATACTAGCCCAGTCATACCTGAATTAAACATGGATTGAACATTAATCCCTTGAATCCTCTCGATGTGAAGAAAGAGTCTCATAGGAAATATCTCCTCAAGCGAAAACACAACGAAATTAACAGAACCACTCATTGAAAAATAATGTGGTTTCTATGAATAAGCTACCTTGATGGAAAATGATGCACGGTTTGACACCTCCTTGTATACCAAGATAAGAATCTAATGCTCAAAACGGTTATTGCACTCCTTCCAATGATTTAGATGACTTCCCCACGGAGAAGATGCAATAAAAATATTCAGATCTAAATAGATCTGATTCCACTTGCTGCAGCTCTCTAAATAGTGAAGCCCTAATTAGGATTTACACTGTCAAGGGAGGTGAAGATTGGCCAATGCCAGATAGTGGACCAATGCAGCACAACTTCCTCCAAGAGACCCTCAGGGAAGGAAGAGGAATTCCTAAACAGGAAATTCCTCTCTCTTAGCTAAATAGCCAAGAGAGTTTGAGTTGCTCAAGCAATCTCAAACTCAAATTATCATCAACAACCTCTTCCTTGAGCCTTGTCCTTCCTTTTATAAGATGAGGATGTGAAAAACCATAAACCACCTTGAATCACTTAACCCTTTTCACATGTGGTCCTCATTCTAGAACTGCACCATCCCTTTAGGTGATACATTGAACCTAGACAACGCTGTAGATTTGGTCCTGTTAGACTAGTCAAATAGCTCAAACCTGTTTCACTCACAAGTGGATTTTATGTAAGTGGCTCAGATATAGCTTTGTTCACATTGAGCATTGATTTATTCATTGATCTAAGGAGTTTTACATGTCCTCCATTATTCATTTATTCACAAATGGAAAATAAAACAAAATTTAAATATTCCTATTAGCTTGGGCTAGTTAGGAATATTACAGTCCTCCACTCCCAAATGTTGCTTGTCCTCAAGCAACTGGAAGGATAGAACTAAAGGATGTCCCCTCCTCCTACTATAGAATCCACATATGATGATCTCCCCCAGATAATGAGATGTTGTGTCAACAATGAATCTCCATATTGCCTCTCCCAAGCATGCAAATTAGCTGAATAGCTATCATCATGAATAAGTAGAGTAATCAACAAGGCAATAAAGTGCTACCTAGAGGCTCCATTAAGGCATGGGATCTAAAATGTATTGGGAAACAACAATCCCATGTGGATCCTCCATCCCCAAGCAATCATCCACACAAAATGAGTCACCTCCCAACTTGGCAACTCCTGAAAATGTTCCTCCACCTTGAGCTCCTACAAAATAGGTGGGCTGAAAATCTGCACATGGTAGACAAGATAGCCTACCCCACACTGTTATCCTCTCCACTTAAGATAAGTGTAGAGTGCAAGCTGATCTTGGGCTGCAAGGATATTGCCCTCAAGTGTCATCATGAAGATTAGATCTACAAAGATCCTTCCTCCAACGCTGTAAAGCGAGTTAGCCAAAAATGTTCCATATGTGATGGACAGAAGGGTATCATCATAAGGTATTCCATCACACACATGGCCCACCTCCAAGAGAAACACATTTTTGGTCATGGTGGCCACAACTCTTCCCATGTTCCCATTAGAACATGTACTGCAGAAAATGTGGGAACCTACTTCCCAAAAGGACACATCTAAACTATGTGCCTCACTCAACATCATGTCTCCCATCAAGATAAAAGCAACATCAACAATTGAGAACATGATTATCATCATCATGAAGGAAATATTGAAGGTCCTATGTGATGCAAGAGAGTACAAACAGTTCCCCAAGTCTTCACAGTGTAGTTTTACAAACTGCTACTTCAGAAGAATACATGAAAAATTGTTTCTTGTTACATGGTTAATCATATGAATCAAATGAACATACATGTAAGAAAAAAATATTTTCCCAAGGCCACATAAGAGATGGCTGTCTCCATCATATAATTTGGCCCAATGTAGATCATGGAGCTCAATGAATAGCTTGCCCTCTTGTGGATCAATGCACTGCCAAAAGATGGTAAGAGGATGCAAGAAAAAGCTCTCACCATATGTTGGAAGCAAGAAGATACATGGACCCATGGATTAATCCTCAATGATAGTTTGGCACACTCCCATGAAGAATAATGAACCAAGTGCTGCATGAAATCCCCTCTCCTCATGCTTGGAAACCCAAGTCAAGAAAAGCACACCACAGTAATAGATGTCTCCATCTACCACTCCATATTCTTCACCTCCTCTTTTCTTACCATGTGCATTGAATGATAAGTGATCTTGGGAATAATCCATCAATAAATCCCAGCTCCAAAGTGACAACGCTGTTGGCCTATGAAAAGAGGATCCCATCAACACATAGCTTCAATCTTTGACATGTAGAATGTTAAAGGCATCTCCCATAATGTTGCCACATATGATAAGTCCTTCCCATGAATAAAGTCCTTCTTTAACATATAAGGTGAAGGAGTAACCCCTTTTCCCTATGATAGTGCCATCTTCTACTCCTGCAACATCATGAAAACTGTGACAGCAAATCTGCCCTTGCTCTCTCAAGATCATCCCAAGCAACAAAATCTGTTGCTGCCTCCTTATACTTCCATCATCCACATCATGTAGTGACAACATGGTGCTTGACATGAAGAATGTTATGCCAACAAAATGTGCCCATACTCTTTTTTGGCACATGATGAAAGTATTCTGCCACATACCCTTAGAAAGAGAGTGATGACCAAACTCTTTCAAGAGAAACCAATGCAGCAAAGCCTCGTGCTGCCCAGTGTCATAGATCTGCAAGTGGCTCTCCAACTTCTTTCTCTCAATCCACATCCACTCAACCAATTGTGGATGCATCCCTCCACCCTTCATCCTGGTACTCCTCCCATGAGGGCTACCATCATCACAAATCAAATTCCTCCATTTCATGGGATCTTGAAATGAAATCTTCCCGGGGATCAATTTGACCCAATGAGGACCCAAATAAGTGGTAGGAAAAAACATCCCATCATGATGTGCATGGCTCAAGAAGTTTCCAACATAGTCATGAGAGATGTTATCCATCCGAAGATGTCCTCCATCTACTATCTGCTCTTGTGAGAAGGGAAGATCCTCCTCAAACTGTTGAAGAACTTTGCACTCCATGATGTGATGAAGTACACCTCCAATGAATTATTACCATGATGTCTCCTCCTCATGCATGGCCTTCCAAAACCAAAGGGGCCTTGGATTTTTTGCAAGTAAAATTTTCTCTTTGAGCAGGGGTATGCTCATTGAGAAAGGGTCATCTAGAAGGGAGAAAGGGTTTCTCACTTCAAGATGTCTACCATCCATCATTCCACCCTCTATTGCTTCATGTATGAAGCTTCCATATGAATTCTCTAATGAGGAATTGTTCCTCTCTTCTTCCTCACTTCCTTTGCACAACACAGTGCAACTCTGTTGCTCTAAATCAGCAGCATGCAAATATGTAGATCCCTTCATAGAATGTGCTGAAATGACAATAGATGGATTTTTAATCATACCTTGGTGAGATGTAGAAGAAAGAGCTTCTTCTGCAACTATGTAGTCTTCCTCTATTACTAAAGGCTACTCCTCCAAGGTTGTGCCAGCGCTGGTACAAGTCTCCACCCTCTCAATCTCTTTGAGATCTTCTTCAATACCCTTCAGGGTCTGGAAAAGGAGTAGGGAGATCTCCTCTTCTGTCTTTCTTCCAAGTGGTGTAGCCATGCTCTTGTTTCTTCTGTACAATGCATATTCTTTGTGAGGGTAGGAAGTGCATGGGTCTTCCTCTCCTTCTTGAAACCTTCTGTAGGTCTCATTGCAATTTTCTTCTCCTTTAAACCCTCTAGGAGTCTCGGTGCATCTTCTTTCTCTCTTCTGATTTACCTCTTTGGAGAGGCCCTTATTAGATATAAACACTGATGAGAGTAATATCATCCTATCCATCATTCTGATCTATGTTTCTTCTCTTCACTTCATTGATAGTTTGATCTCATAGGCTATGCCAGAGACCATGCTCTGACACCACTGTAATATCCCCAAAAGGGATTTCTCAGCAAGACATGCCTGAAATATGAATTTTTTAGGGAAGTGTGCTTAAGCTATCAAAAAATGTATTTAAAAACACTCATCAACCAATTCCAAGTATTGCATCAACCTTTACTTAGCTTTTATTCTAAAAAAGGTGAGGAAAAGCAGCTTTTCATGCCCTAAAGTGACTGTATTCAGAAATATGCGTAAGACTAAGGGTCATGGATCAAGGATATGTTATATTAGTTCAAGAGGGATTCACATGCCTAATTTCAGCAAAAACAAATGCATTTTTCTATGTTAAACAGATCCTCCAATCCTGACTAGGTTTAAAATTGTTGATTTCCCATGACTTGGAGTATGCAGAAATTTGCTGAAGCATAGAGAGCCTATTTTCTGAAGGGTTTGGTGATTTTATGTATAGATAATAGTATGAAAATCTTATAATATGATTCAAATATTTTACATTAGAAAATACAGATCTATAATTAAAGAAAAGGCCTCAAAACCAGGCTTTATGACACAAGAATTAGAGGATGAGCCAGACAACATTATTTTTAGAAATATGAAGCAGTGTTTCATTAAGTTTCTTATCTATAATATATAAGAGGACTAAAGGATATATCTAAATGGGATCTATATGTAAAAATGACTTTTAAGTACATTCCCCTTGGGGATCTCAGTTGAAAGTGAAGGACACTGAATAGATCTGAGATCTACACCATGGATCTGTAGTAAAATTTAGAAATTTCTAAAGAATATATAACATAGCAGATTAGATCTGAATTAGTACATGGATTGGTTGGTCAATCCACGGATCACCTCAGTGAAGGAAAGGAGTCCTTTCACCGGAGATCTCTCCTCCAAACTGCTAGAAAATAAACACTACCACTCTGACTACAAAATGATGCAGTTTCTGAAGCTAATTGTGCTGATGAATTGATGCACACTTTGGGCTCATGCCAAGATAAGAATATGATGCTTAAAACAACTATTGCACTCCTGCCAATGATTTAGATGACTTCCCCAAGGAGAAGATGCAATAGAGCTCTTCATATCTGAATAGATCTGATTCCACTTGATACAAATCTCTAAACAATGAAGCCCTAATCAGGATTTACGTTGTCAAGGGAGGTGAATCTTGGCCAATGCCAGATAGTGGACCAATGCAGCACAACCTCCTCCAAGAGACCCTCAAGGGAGGAAGAGGAATTCCTAAATAGGAAACTCCTCTCTCTTAGCTAAAAAACCAAGAGAGTTTGAGTTTCTCAAGCAATCTCAAAATCAAATTATCACCAACAACCTCTTCCTTGAGCCTTCTCCTTCCTTTTATAATATAAGGATGTCCAAAACCATAAACCACCTTGAATCACTTAACCCTTTTCACATGTGGTCCTCCTTCTAGAACTGCGTTGTCCATTTAGGTGATACATTAAACCTAGACAACACTGTAGATTTGGTCCTATTGACCCAGTCAAATAGCTCAAACATGTTTCACACACAAGTGAATTTTATGTAACTGGCTTATATATAGCTTTTTTCAAATTGAGCATTGATTTATTCATTGATCTAAGGGGTTTTACATGTCCTCAATTACTCATTTATTCACAAATGGAAAATAAAACAAAATTTAAATATTCCTATTAGCTTGGGCTAGTTAGGAATATTACAATCACTTTGTGAGAGATATGGTTGAGGATAAAAGGGTGTTGCTGGTAAAGGTGGAAACATTGAAGAATGTTGCAGATGCATTGACAAAGTCTGTGAATACTCGGAAGTTCTCTTGGTGTAGAGAAACAATGGGTGTTGCAGAGTTGGACTAATGACTAGGATATCATGTGGCCCCATGTGGAAAGAAAAAAACTAGTAGGAGGATGTTGGGCATGTGTTATATTATTTCCACAATTAGTCACACACGTGGGGGGTTCTTAGGTGGGTGAAAGACCTCCATGTACATTGCGCCGAGTACAACAGGGGGGTCACAGGGAGGAAGACACCTTAGGAATTTTTTTTGGACCCTATTTTTCGGTTGGTGGACCTGCCCATGGTTTTTTGCATGGATTTTCACATGGTTTTGGGGCATGATGGTTTTTGGCCCCTAGTATTTTGTAGATCCACTAAAGAGAACTATGATTATGTTCTAATCTAGGGTTAATGGATTGGGGTTTATGAATTATTTTACATGTATATATATGTGTTGTAAAATTAAAAGGAACATAATGAAAAATCAAGCTGGTAGTCTCGATTTTGGATCCAGGGGAAAATATCTATGTATATATGTTTTATGTTTTATTCTCTTGCTATTGTTTATTTTGTGTTTTAAGATTCATTTGCAGATAATTTATGTACAGGGTTAAAACCTACAAAATGAAACAAGGTCTCGAAGCAAAGTTCCTTTTCTTGTGTCAAGATCATTAAAAAATGGAACAAGGTGTCATGAGCATAGTTATTTTCCTATGTCAAGCTCTTTAAAAAATGTGATGAATACCCTTATAATTCTAGTTTTTTATTAGATCTAATAGATTAAAAAGACAAGCCTTTCACTTGATCTTGTAACAGTGACCCTTCATTCCATCTAACCACTAGTAAACAACAATCTACTTAGGTGAATGAAATTAAGCTTGGGAGAAATGTACCTAGAAATGAGTCATTATGTTGGGGGCATGCAAACTTATTCCAAGGATATTTTTTCTCCATTTCAATCTTGTCTAAAAATGAAACAAATTTCAATCATAGTTTACCATGTTTCAAGATTGTGTAAAAATAAAACCATTATCATCTTATATTTTGTGATTGTTATTTTTGTCAGCATGATTTATCCGAGCCTTTTTTTTCTCATCCCATCGTCACTATTTTCCTTTCCGATCATACACTTTCACTTTGTTTTTTTAGCCTTTCCCGAGGAACTGTTATGATGAGTTGTCTCATTAGCCATCCTCTTGACTATGCATGGTTTGACTAGTTTCATCATGAACAGAACCAATTGCTACCTTTTATAACACTCATTCCTCTAGGAGGTGTCCTCTTTCATCTCTTTTCATATTCCAAAAATATGAAAATATTATCGAGCACTTTTATTTTTGAACTCGATAAAGTAAATGAAAATATGTCTACTCAGTATAAGTTTAACCCTTTTCTGGGACAATCTATTTACGAAAAAGGAATACCTTACTCGATCATGGCTGAGAGGTTCTCTTAATTATCTTTATTTTCCTTTTTAGACTCAAGGGAATATCTATGACAATGAACCTTTGGATTTTACTTTTTAACCTCTTCTTCAAACTCTCTAAACATGAAAAATATGTCGACTTTCACTTTTTCTAGACTCGTTAAACAAAAAATGATGGGCTCGTCAAACATGATGAGACTGAACCACTCCTTCTCTGGGTTCATTAAACATACTCGGAGGGATTAATCTGAAGGATGAACTTACAGATCAATCATATGTTATCCTCCTCAAGGTTGTTAAAAAATAAAGAAGTACTGACTAGTATGGTTGGGGAAATTGGGAAAATAGGGTACTCCAATGCTTAATGGCAACGAGTCTCTATTGAACATGAAATTATTCCACTTCACCTCCATGGTTTTTGGGTTGGAAAATATGATTGTCTTTTGATTTATCATACCATTTCAAAGACTCTATTTTCAGTTTTAGGTCAATGCTGCTAATTCCATTTAGTGTCGTTGGTATGTTCAAGAGAGGTCATCCAGTCAACATATTCTACAATACTCTTAAGCCTTAATTCCATGTCTATCATTTATGATCTAATTGCATATCAACATCATTTTGTCTCAAATCATGATACCCATTCGTGTCGTTGATGGGGTATACATCAAGGCCCTCCTATGACGGGTCACTTCTTGTTGACATCAACTAATTATCTAGGAATTTGAATTAGAAACAACCCTTTGGTACCTTGGTTCTTTCATACATCAATGGAAAGTTTCCTCAGTATCGGCGACAATTTTACATCTTTGACTTTCAAAAAAAAGATTCTATGTGGTGTTTGACTTCAACTCATTTATTTACACTATACATATTTCACTACAATACCTTGAGGGCCATTAACATCATCGATGGTTTCTCTCGCATATGTTAACATATGACATCATTGACTAGTAATTAGATGGTTTTTACCACATTTCAATCCAAATCATTTATTCACGTGGTTAGACTCATACATTGGATGATCACGTGAATGAGATATAAGACCCTAAATCTAGTTTCATCCATCCAGGCTCTGATTTCATGATTAATACGAGATTAAAAAGTATGATGGACATGATCATACAGACAGTCATCTGGGTGATTGGAAATATTATTTTCATTGATGTCAAAGATAGATGGAGACCACTTGTGCTCACCTGGTTTTCAAGATAAATATTGGAAAATAAATATTGTTGAAAATATTGGTTTTGGAATTTTGATGCCCCATTTGGATTCCCTATATTTGAAGGAATTTATACTCTAATTACCTAGTTCAAATGTGATAAAATGGTACATGTTTGCGAATTTTATTAGGACATTGAAAAATCGTAAAATTCTAAAAGAATTCATACATGCTGTCAAAGATAAACAAAATCATGTCTGAAGGCCTTATCATTTCGAACAATTTTCATCTATGTCGTTAAAGATAAAATATATTGACTCTAAACAACCCTAAAATTGTAATTGTTTTCAACCATAACATTAAAGATAAAATTTCATAGTGCATAAAAACCTTAATCACAAGTTATAAATCTCAAGTTTTTAAATATTACGTATTCAACATACTTGAACCATGAAATTATGGAGAAATTATATGAATTAAACAATTTTAAAAGATTAAATGAAATATTTATTGTTCCAAGAGTAATTTTAATTTTAAAGGATAAAAAATATATCTCTTTTCAAATATTCGCCTAAGACAAATCTAAATCTAATTGCAACCAAAACCTAAAAATCAAACATCAAAACAAAGTGTCCCCTTTCAATGAGGCTTATAATTTTTATAATTTTTAAAAGTATCTTATACGAAATGGTAACAATACATAATATCATGGCAATATCACTGCATAATCTAAAAATTCAACATTAATTTCTATTTCTTTTTTACTTCTAATCAGAATATTAACATTGGTACATTGAATATAACATAAATTATTTTTGTAATTCATTGTTGTGCTGTGGATATTATAAAGATATGAATTCTTCTTAATTAAAACATATAATCCAACAAAAATAGAAATGCCTCATAACTTCATGAAAAATCAGATGGAAGTCAAAATATTTATTTAAAGTTTCCATGCAAACATCAATTACATGAGAGTGTCTTAGAAACTTATTCAAAATCAGCCATAGGTTCTGGCACACCATCAGAACCTACATCTTCAGATGAATGACTCGATGCAGATGAAGATGATCCATATTCTTCTCTTTCATCAACTAGTGCTCTATCTGAGTCAAAATGCATGCCCACCATTTTATAGTTCGAATGTCTTGTAGATGTATGACTACATTCTGCAGAGTCCCATCTTAGTAGGAATTGTTTTGGTAGCAAATTTTTCAAAATATTTATGGTTTGAAACTGAAGAGTTCCTCTCTTTGTCAAATTGAAGTCATACACAAGTATGTCAACATCCTCCAATTTTAATACATCTGTGTGCGATGATTTATATTTGTGCCCTTTCCTTTTCTCTTTCTACCTATTTTTTTTTCAAAAACCATCTATAGCTTGTATACACCATTGAAAGGGTGGGTACTTGTGGCATACCAATGCACATCAACAGCTGTAATATCTTCATTTTCATTAATGACCTTTATAACCTTGGAAACCTAGAATGGATAGCCAAGTGGATCTTCATATGCTAACACTGCTATCATGCAACCCTCCTTAACATCCTACACAGAACCCCTGTAAAGGTCTTCCATGGCTTCATGTTGTGCACGTGATCTTCTAGAACCAATATAGATTTCTCTTTCCTCTACCTCTAGAGAATTAATAATAGCTTGAGACTGTTGTTGTTCAACAATGAGTGTTTCCTCATGTTCATTTGGAATATTTTGTGGCAAAAAAAAAGGAGTCTTCAAAAGTGTATCCACATTTATGGATCTTGAAAACATATCACTTTGATTACTAAAAAAATACTGCCACCAAACTGAAGCAACAACATCGAAGTACTCATATGTATCTCTAATACATCTTTTAATTTCCTCCAGACATTCAGAATAATTTATGTCTCTCTTATGGCTTAGCGCATTATGGAGTTCAGCAACTAACTGTAATAACAATATCTTTGATGAAAATATTGGATGCTCTAGAATGAACTTCAAAAATGCTAAACCTGATGATGGCCTCCATTCTGCAACAGTTGAATCCTTCTTGCCCCATATAAGTGCTATCTCATCATTTTTTTTATACGAAATTGATGTTGGAAGCTAATGTCGTTAATTTTTTCATTGCATTTTTCCTCACCATGTGATCCCAAAATATACCTTCACATGCCAATAGTTTATTCCAACACATGAAAAACAGGCTCTGGAATGTACAATTTTTTAATACATTCAATTAATGATGGTAGGCTCCCAACACCTTTCCTCCTCAATGTTACTGAAAAATGACTGAACATTTGATCAATATGATCATGAGTATGCCCAACAAGAAGGAAACCAACCTTTATCTTTTTAAAAATTCCCAATTCAACGAGCATGTTTAGATACCCAAAAGGAACTTGATTTTTGTTTTCACTGCTTGTGTTGTCTAATTGTACATATAAAACTTTCGGAAGAATACCAAACAAATGAGTAACCAAATCATGGATTATTATTATGGTCAGATTTTCATCATTATGAATATTTGGAGCTGTGAAGAAAACTGTTGGAAACATCTTCTCATTAAATACCATACAACCAACCAAGTGGAATTGAATGAAATTTTCCTCCTGTAATTTTTTTGGCGTGCAGAAAAAATGTGGAAGAAGTGTTTTCTTTTGGTTCATACCATCAATTATCAAACCCATATATTTATTTGGATTATCATAACACTTCTTTCGGTGTTTACACATATTTTTCCTTTCACTTGTTCGCTGATTGCGATGTTCTTGAATTTCTTTGACAACAGAATCTGTACATAAAATAAAAGAAACATATGAATAAATATATTTTCATCGTTGATAACTATCCAATTTTAAAAAACAATGTTTTGAACGCATACCTCTATCTAGCCCTTGACATTTATCTCTTTTGCTTTAAGAGAAGCACATGTGTTGCAAGCCCATCCTTGTCTTCTTAGGAATACGAAAATTGTTGAATTAACTTTTCCATACCCTTGAGAAATAAGAATATGTAATAAAATTACTAACTCCTTCAACAACTTCGCATAATATCTGTATAAGCTAAATATTTCTTGTCTCGAGAAATTATATGGAATATTTATTGTGTCTTTATTTGCGGACACTCTCCATGCTTTGAAAATTAGGATTAGGAATAAATGGATGCCTTGAATCTATATTTATTGGAAATTATTCATCCCCCCTTCATCAATGGTGCTCTTGTAATCATTACGATTAGGATGAAGTGAAAATTTTGATTCTGGAAATTCATACCCCTCTTCATCAGTGTTGCTAGCATAATCCTTAGGATTAGGACGAAGTGGATATTTTGACACGACAAATTATTCATTCCCCTCTCCATCGTGGTGCTAGCATAATCCTTAGAATTGGATTACGAGGAAGTGGATATTTTGACTCTCGCAAATTCTTTCCCTCTTCATATGTGGTGCTCACATAATCCTTAGGATTAGGACGAAGTGGATATTTTGACTGAATTTTTTCATCCCCCTCTTCATAAGTGGCGCTCACATAATCCTTAGGATTAGGACGGAGTGGATATTTTGATGTCAAATTTTTCATTCCCCTCTTCATCAATGGTGCCGGCATAATCCTTAGATTAGACGAAGTGGATATTTTGACTCGGAATTTTATCATTCCTCTTCATCGTGGGCTCGTAATCGTTAGGGTTAGGATTCGTGGATAT
The DNA here is from genome assembly GCA_034641835.2 of Pinus albicaulis. Taxonomy (NCBI): domain Eukaryota; kingdom Viridiplantae; phylum Streptophyta; class Pinopsida; order Pinales; family Pinaceae; genus Pinus; species Pinus albicaulis. The sequence continues at coordinate 776,370,831 of CM076584.1, read as the reverse complement.
TTTGACGTTGCAAATTCTTCATTACCCTCTTCATCGTTGTTGCAGCATAATCCTTATTAGGATGAAGTGGATATTTTGAATCAGAAATTCTTCATTCACCTCTTCATCGTGGTGTTGGCATAATCCTTAGGATTAGTTGGATATTTTGACTTTGAAATTTTTATTCCCCTCTTCATCTCTTGGTGCTCACATAATCTTTAGGATTAGGACGGTGGATATTCTTTATCTCCCCTTCATCATTGGTGCCTTCATAATCCTTAGATTAGAACACGGAAAAATTTGCTATGGAAATTCTTCATCATGCCCTTCATCACTATTGCTTTCATAATCTTAAGGATTAAGAGTAAGTGGAATAACTGACTCTCAATTTACATAAATTTATTTTTTCTACACCTCATCAATTATTTTCTCATCATCCTTAGGATTACAACCAAGTTGAATTTTAGACTCTCTATTCGGCGAACGAACTCTTGCTGTTTTCATCAATCTAAATAGAGTTGTTACATGACGAAGAAGTTTGTGTTGTAGATAGAAAAACTTTGCTATCAGAATAACCCATTTCTTTCAACAAGAAGATGTTGAATGATATAAATGCCTCTCTCAATTACAATATATAGCTTAAAGACTAAAAATTTCCCTTCAAATTCCCCCCCCAAAATTTTTTCACAAAAAACTTTCCCTCCAAATTTTTTGTTTCAAATATTTCATACAAAATATTCATCTAAAATGTATTTAAAAACATTTTAATAAATTGTTTGTGTTGAAATATTTTACCGATATTTCTATTCAAAATATCCACAAAAATTCCTTTCATGCATATCTTCCAAACTAAATTAATTTTTTTATTTAAATGATTTAACATTGACTACATGTAAATATTAACTATAATAAGTACATGCAAATATTAACTATTTTAATTATAATATTAACTATAATTAAATACATGTAAATATTTCTAATTTTAAATTTTAATCCCAGATTATATTTGAATGATTTAACATTGAGTACATGTAAATATTAACTATAATAATTACATGCATATATAAACTATTTTAATATAATATTAACTATATTTAACTACATGTGAATATTTTAAATTTTAAATTTTAAATTTTAATCCCACATTCGTTAAATCGTAAACCTATTACAAAATATTCGCTATATAATAAGAATCATTGTTTCTATTCATGACATCACATCAAGTCTTCTGGTTTTTGTTGGAGCAATTTTCTGGAGGTGTTGGGTTGGCATTGGTAACTTTGTGGAGGCATTGCGTTGGCATTGGTGATTTTGTGGAGGTGTTGTGTTCAGATTGGTAACAAGTTTTTTTAGCATTTGAAAGGTTAGTTTTCCTTCTATTCTGTCCATTTAAAGACGATTTTGGGAAAAATCTGTTTTTCTATGGTTTTTATGTCCAAAAACTATTTTTTTATTGTTTTTATGTTCGAAAACCATAATATTTTTATATTGTTTTAGTGAAAAAAATGGGAAAAAAAAAACTCAAATTTTTAGGGTTTTTAGGACAAAAATTTAGATTTTTTGTCTATTTAAAGGAGAATATATAATTTTAGTTTATATTAAATCTCTTTGTTTTTTTACTATAAATATATTGGTAGTTTCATTATTTAAATTGTTTTTTTTTGTTTTTTATTTTATATTTTAATTTTTAATTTTTTTTTTTAATTTTAAATCTTATTCTTAATTTTAATTTGTTTTTTTTTAGATTTTAAAACATATACTTTAAAATTTTTATTTTATTATTGTTTTTTTACTTTTTAAAATTTTCGATCGTATAGTATTCTATTTTATATTAAACAATTTTTTTTATTATAACGGTTTTAATTTAAAAAATAATAAAAAAATAAAATGAAATTTATATATATACAAATTTTATATTATAAAACAATTATATGTTTTTTTTTAATTGTTTTTTAATTTTTTAAATTGTTAATTGAATAGTTTTAATTTTTTTATTAAACAGCAATTTGTTTTTATTATAATTGTTTTAATATTTAAAAAATAAAAACAAATTTAAAATTTTTATATTGTTTTGTTTATATTATAAAACATTAATATAATTTTTTTTTATTTTTTTTTATATTAAACATATTTTTTTATAATTGTTTTATTTTATTTTTTTTTAATTAAAAAATATATAGTTTTTTATATATTTTTTGGTTTTAAAAAAATAAAATTAAAAAAAAATATAGTTTTTTAATATAGTTATTGTTTTTTTTTTTTTTAAATTAAACAAATTATATTTTGGTCGTCATCCGGTAGAAGGTTGGCGGCAGTGTCTGTGGTGATTCTCGGAATCACCATCCTCCTGGCAAGTAGGCAAAAGTGAGCATCTCCACGACTCCAATCGCCCTTCGCCCGGCCGTGGAGGCTGGCCGTGCGGTGTTGTGGGCGTCGGCCAGGCCTCCATCCCCGGCGGGCGGAGGCGATTTGGAGAGCGCGGTTGACCACTCTAGCCCTCGGCGGGTGACCAAAATATTTTTTTGATTAAATATATATATATATATATATATATATATATATATATATATATATATATATAACCAATTTTTTTAATTTTTTTTTTAAATAAAACATTTATAATAAAAAATATATATATTTTTGATATATAAATTAAAACTAATATATAAATTAAAATTCATATATGTTTTAAAAATTATAATTAAAACTATTCAATTTAATTATAATTGTAATTAATATATATGTTTATTCGATTTGTAATTTAAAAAATTAAAAAATTAAAAAAAATTAATATATATATATAATTTTGTTGTATAATATAAAAAAATTATATATATATATAGATATAGATATAGATATAGATATAGATATAGATATAGATATATAGATATATATATATATATATATATATATATATATATATATATATATATATATATATATATATATATATATATTTATATATATTTATTATGTTTAATTTTTTTTTTTAAAATTAAAACAATTATATTAAAAAAACAAAATTGCTGTTTAATATAAAACAAAACAAAACATTAAAATAAAAAACAAAACAATTAAAATTAAAACAAAAAATTAACTTTATTTTTTTTTTTAATTTTCTCTTTGGCTTATAAAAAAATAAATTATTTGAACATTTTTGAAAAGTAATTTTTTTTTTTTTTTTTGTGTTTTTTGGTTTTAATTTTAAATATAAACTTAAACTTGAAATTAATTTTTATTTTTTAAAAATTGTTTTATACAATTTAAAAACAATTTTAATTTTTTTATAAAATGTACTCAAACAATATTATATAGATATATATACATATATCTAAATATGATTTTTGATATTTTTTTTTTAAATGAAAATTTTCTATAGTTATTTTTATTGGTTTATTTTCAATTTATTAATTTTACAAATAAATTTGGTTTTTTTAATTTATTTTATAGACATTATATTTTGGTAAATTTTAAATTTATATTAGCAAACTTAAAAACAAATTTTATTAACTAAGTTATGTGTTTTCTCATTAACTAATATATATATTTGTTTTTATCAGGAAAATGGCATCAAAAAAGATTTATGTGAATGTTTCTGCACCTAGGGCTGCAACTCCCAAATCTAAAGTTGCACTTGGACGCACTATGGATAAAACTCCCAAATTTAAAGTTGTAGCTGGATGCACTATGGATACTGCTAAACGCAATAAGGAGATTGCTGCACACACTAATAAAAGTCAAGCAAGTGGCCCACTAGGTTCATTAAAGCTTATTCATGATTGGAAGAACACCGAGAAAATGAATAAAATTGATTTCTCATGCTATCTTGAAGACATTGAAACAGAGGCTAATATACATATCTATCTGGTTTGTGGTATGATTGAATTAAATGAACCATATGAAGTGATTGGCAGAGTAAGAGACATATGTATGGTCCTGAATACAAACATTGTTTATGTTCTTGCAAGGGAGGCTAATAAATGTGAGAATGTTAGATATCGTCTATCAAAGGTCAAGTATGACACAAATGAAATATCTACTCATTTTTCTGAAGAAATCTCAAGAAACATTGCAAATAACATGGGAAGTATGCTTAGTTATATTTACACTATGCATTATTGTAAGGATAATTCATTTTTTTATAAATTATTGATCATTGACATGTTTTGTTTTGTTTCATAGGATTTTATTCCAAGTCTTTCAAACATGTTTGAAGGTATTTATTATATGGATCCAAATTTTATGACTATGATCAACACTTTCCACACAGACAAAGCAGAGGAAAGGAGATTGAAGCAAAGATCAATAGCTCATGACATTGCAATAGTACAAAGAGGGGATCAACCAAGAGTCACTAAGGTGGGTCAATCTAGTAAACCTAAACATGTTGCTTTTGAAGATGTGTAACATGAAACTGAAAATTATGATAGAATTAGTGAGGAGGACATTAGAACTATTTTGCAAAAGGAGAAAACAAATCAGAGACTAGAAAGAAAAATGGCCAAAGATGTCTCTCTTTTACCTGATGATGAAGAGCTTGTTTATAAAATAACTGATATGTTAACCAAAAATAAGAGGAAATCAAATATTGGTCAACCTGTAAAATTCATGAGCAACAGTGAAGAACAAATTGAAAGCTCTAACAAAAGCAGAGAAATCATAACACCAGGTGCTGAGTTAGAGGATGGCATTATTAAAACAAAACAAAATGCTATTCAATATGAGTTGAGGAAGAATATATTAATTCTTGGTGGCCAAAAATTTGAGCTTAATGTCAGCCAATTTTATAGGCTAGATGAAGGACAATCTCAATATTAAATTAGAAAGGCCCATCACCTACATGTACATAATCTGAAAACATTGTTCAGGTTCAATCCATATGCACATGTGGTGGATTATGTGGTTCTTGTTGATCCACGTCAAGTTCCCAAAAAACAAGCATTTGAAAAAACAAAATGTTTTGATTATAAGTGTTATGTAATTGGAGGGAACCATTTGGTAGAGGATAAACGACAGTCGATTGAGGAATATCCCAATAGCTATATTTTTCAAACAGTGAAATGAATCATTTACATTGGCTTAATAGAACTAGAATAAAAATTATTGGCATGGGATCATAATGTAGATAATGAGTACAGAATGAAAATAAATTTCATCCAAAGGGTTAGATTTATTCATAATGAATTCATAGAAAAAAGTGGTGGGGATAAGACACAAGCTACTCTAACATTTCAGAAGGAATGTTTAATGGAAACAAGTTATCAAATTGATAAAAAAATCAAAGAAAAAGATAAAAAAGTGCATTCAATTATATTCAAAAGCATGGATAACATTTTTCAGTTGGCATTTAGAACTGGGGAGATATGGGATTTGATTGATGAAATTTTTGAGCGGTGGGAGAATATTTCCATAAAAAATAAGAAATTTAAAAAGAGTAAACCCATAATACGTACCAATAGTAAGAAAAGTCCTGAAATGAAGCAACTTCCAGAGGATATGAATATCACACCTTGGATAAAAATGCAAGGTGTGAAGGATGAGAAACTAGTCAAATCAGTACTAGCCCGTGTGAAGTTGGGTGAATTATCAATGGATGAAATATGTGCAGAATTTCAAAAGTAAGTTTCTTGAATTATTTCTTATTTTCCTTTCAATATAATTTTATTTTAAATAAAACATAATGTTGTTGGTAGAATTTTTTATGCATGTCACTATACTAACAGTGTTAACTTTATTTATTTAGTCAGAATATTTTTATGAAAATACAAGAAAATATGGTTAAAATGTTGAATGAAGATAGTTGGGATGATGTTGTGTGGCACTACCCAGAAGCAAGTTCTACAACAACACTTAAATATTTTTATATTGCATTCAATAAGGTATTTTGATTTATACATTCATTTTATTCATATTTAAAATATTTTTACTTTATTAGTTATAGATATATATAATTTTATGTCATTAAAGATGTCAAAGAAGGATGGAAATGGAGTACCAGATATGTTCAAAAGCTTTATTAAAAAAATTAAGTTGGAAAAGATGAGGAAGAAGCGTCTTATGAATGTTGAACTTGATCCTACTCTTAATCATTACATTTGGAATGGGCTCGACAGTATCCAATATCAAATAATACAAGGTGATTGTGAAGACATTGCATCACTAATACCTAAAAGGGAATATGCCCTAGTTATTGCAGATATTCCTCATGGTTTCAATTTCCCAGACATTGAATATGATAGTGAACCATATACTTATCAAGATTTTAGTAAAGTGGTTACGAGTTTTCAAGAAGTGACAACATCACCACTTTTGTGATTTGTGACATTTCATTCAGACACACAGTTTGCAATGTTATTAAGAAGCTTCAATGGAAAAACAAACTCAAGGATGCAACTTACATGGTATGACTTTGAAATTTTATGTTTGATTAATGTTAATTTTTTTTATTTATGTACAATTTAATTGAACTTTTACTATGTTATGTTACAGAAAGAAGTCAAATATTGTTTCTTCTGAAGATCAGCCTATTATAAATGATTGTGAGTTCATCCATGTTGAATGTTGGATAAAAGAGGATAGCTATAAGCGTATTCTTATGAATCAAGTAGATGGGAAGAGTCATAGTCAAGTATTGGTTTATGATGCAGTTGTAAGAAAACTAACATATGAGGATAAATATGCAAAAGGAGATATAGTTAACATTTATAAAAAACCGCAAGCATTGATTAACTATATTATAGATCTATGTTCAAATGAAGGAGATTGGGTTTTGGATTTATTCTCAAGTTCAGGTAAGTTTTATTATACAAATTTGAATTTTAATATTTTATTTTTTACTTTTTATGTCTTTATACTAATTTTCTTATTTATTTCTTTGTGCTTGATGATTAGGTACAAAACTAGCATGTTGTCTATCAAAAGGAGGAAATTGTGTTGCCATTGAGAAAGACCCAGTGCAATGCAAATTTGTTCATAAAAAAATTAACGCTCTTCAATTCCTTCTAGATGAGAAGCAAGAACTTGGTTTGAGGAAAGGGGATTTTAATGAATCACATGTGGAAAAAAAGGAAAAGGAACCTCAACCACCATTATATGGAATGATTGGAAAATGAAACTTTGGAATATTTGCAGACATGAAAGATCCATTAGAAGATGACAATGACCAAAATGAAGAAGAAAATGTTGCGGAAGAAGACATCAATGATGTTATAGAAAATGTTGAACATGGATTAGTTGATATTGTTGATGATATTTAAGCTATGCTTGCAAATAAAGCTTAGTTTTGAGATCTATTAATCAGTTTTACTTGTAATGTTTAGACATTGATATTTTATGAGAAGAATCATTATTTTTTGCAAAAAAGATGTGATTACTATTATTTTTTGACACAAAATTCAATAAAAATGCTATTTTATTAAGTTTTTTTGTTAATATTTTCCCAAAAAATTACTTTATTTAACATGTTTTTTTAACAAAAAGTCTCTAAAAGTGTATTTTTTGCATTCTATTTATATTTAAAATTTAATTTTTTTTTGTTATATGGTTCAAAATATTAGTTTTTTAGCGACAATTATTTGATGTGCATTGAAATATTAATTAACAATACATAAACATGTAGAAAATATAAACTTTATAATATTGACCATTTTTTCATTTTTTATCTATGTGAAAAAAATGAAGATTTCATTACAGATTTTTATTTAAAAAATAATAATTTTTTTCTTTTTAAAACACAAGTACATAAATGCGCTTAAAAATAAACATCTCAGGGAAGAATAAGACATTAGAAAATGTATAGTGTCAAAATCAATCCTCTAAAAAAAGCACCACTATTCAAAATCGACATAAAAAGCATGACAAAAAAAAAAGTGCCAAAAACATGTTCCAAAAAAAAAAGTGATTCTGCATCACCACTTTCCAAAATCAAGTGTTTTTCTTGTTATCTCAAAAAAGTAGGTATTGTTTCAGTTGCCTATTTGATCGGTAACTATGTTTGATTTGTAAATTTGATTTCAGAGGAAGATGTAATTTTATGTTCCTAATTTGTAATGAGTTCTCAAAGTTCCAAGTAGCTGCACACACAAAGTTCCATCAGCAAAAGAGAAAAGTTCCAAAATTCAATTAGTGCTCCTAAGCCATAAAAAAAAATGAAGTTCAAAGATCAAATTCAGAATTTAAAGGTAAAGAAGCAATGTAAAGTTAATTTCAAGGAAGGAAAGGTGGGTCCCAAGTTTTATTAATGACATTTCTCCAAGTATAAAGGCTCCCAAAGACCAAGAAGTCATTCATTTTCATCCTCAAGCATCAAGCTCTCCAAGTTCCCCAAGAAAAAAATCGAGTTTTACTTCAAAAAATTGAATTTTGGGTCATTCACTACGCTTTTCCTCAAGGTGTTGCGCTTTTCACAGTCACTCCTTGCACTTTTCCTCTGTAAATTGAGTTTTTTGCAGAAGGGATATACAGTCAAAAATATTCATTGTAGAGGTTCTAAGCTTTAGTTGAGGGTTTTTACACTTTTTTGCAAGTAAGTACACCTCCCACGGCCCCTCATTTCAACATGTAGTTTCAAGTTTATGGTACATACCCTCCCTTACATTCTATGTCATGTTTTGAGAATTAAAACCCTAGTTTCAAAATTTGCAAACTTAAGTTTTTTCCCAAGGACCTATTTATCTTCCCTAAACCCTAACTCACTCCCCACTACCCATACATTTACTCATTTCCCATTCTGAAGTCCTATTCCATAAGCCCTACCACCCTAGTTGTGCTTTCCTAGGCAGCTAGATACCTCCCTGTAAAATAAATTTCCTACCCTATTTCCCTAAATATTTCACCCTCCCATCACTTCCCTGAGATCCCTAATCCATTTATACATTCCCCCAAATTTTCCCTCACCCATCACAATCCTCTAACCCTACAAACCTACTCCCTTTCCCTTTCCCTTCCCCTTCTTCCCTAGGGTTTCCAAGACAATCTTAAAATAATGGAGGAAAGAAACGTAATGGAAGAGGAAAAAAAATTCACAGATGAAGAGAATAAAGCATATAAAAAATGAGGGAGAATTATGATATTAGAGCCATCAGACACTAGGGAATTAATTGGATCACCCTTAGCTGTCAAATATTTCCAGCATGTAGGTTGCTTTGAATCTTGTGAGATGGTACAAAGAGTCCAGAGCCATCCTAATTTGACCAGGATCTTCATCAACAACATAAAAAATTACAAAGTCACTATTGCAGGGGTGAAATTCACCATTTCAATAGATTTTATTTGCAATAGCTACAGGTGTACCAAACCATGGTCAGTATTGGTTCAAAGGAATGAACCTAGACCTTGAGCAATACAAATCCTACTTGAAATCACAATGCAAAGGAAACCATAATTTTTCAAAAATATAAGGATAAGTTGGACCTAATTTTTGATACATCCATGATAGAATAACACACCTTATTTGGCATCTCTAGACCAATTTTGAGGAAATTTGGAGAAAATTTGAGAAGTTTGAAAAAATATTTGAAGGCACATTTTCCAAAATGTCATGTTTAGTCATATTTTTTCAGAACATATTGTGGCCAAACAAAGATGAGTTTTGAGAAACTAGAGGAGGTTTTTGTTACTAAGATATCATAATACAAAAACCTATCTCAATTTTTACACATGTATTACATAATGAGAGATACATGCACATATTCACAGCCTATTTTTCTTCCTGTGCAAATTCATGTTCAAGTCACCTTTTTGTAGAGAATATTGTGGACAATCAGAGAAGCATCTTAAGAAACTCGACGAGGTTTTTGTTTCTAACATGCCAAAGAAAAGCCATCTCTCTCTATTTTACAATATAGTTCAGGTTTTTTCATATATATATCCTTCTTTGAGGCTAATGTTTCTAGAAAACCCGAAAAATTTGGCAATTGTTTAATAGTTTGACTGCAAAAGGCGCAGCATGGGCCACACTACGATTTTTTGAAGGCCTGCAAATGAGAAAATATTTGCAGATTGGGATTTATAATGATGTCTACATTAACTTTTGACTATTGTTACTCCAAATACCGAGCTTTTGACAAGTGGAAAACAGAAAAAGCCCTCCTAAAAAGCACCTTTATGCCTCCTTTTTCAGCCTCACACTGTGCTTTTTGACGATTCCTGGGAGATTTCATTTTTTTTGAGATTCAGTCAACTATTTTCCAAGATTGAGCACATTTTTGACAACTAGACTGGAAGAGATTTCCAATCAATCATCTTGGGCCCAATTTGGACTTCAGAAAGTCACTCAAAATTTAGTCTGAAGACCCATGTTGTGCTTTTCACCAGGCATGCTGCACTTTTCCCAAGCACACTGCACTTTTTATAGTCTGTTGATTTCTTCATAATTTTCAAGTTTTCTCAGTTGATTGATGGATTCCAAGGAGATTTACTGATGTAATTATAAAATTTAAATGTAATTATGTCATTAATAGTTACTGGAGGTAGATACAATAGGTAAATATGTAATTTTGGTCAAAGTGAATTAGTTTCATGAATGATAGAGATGAGCTGGAAAACCTCCCTAATCACTAGGATTTCAGTTGAGAACTTTGGGGATCAGCTCCTCAAGTCATGGATTCAACCCCTGAGAGTGGGAGAGGTAGTTTTTGGTCTATATATTTCATTTCCTTTGTCATTGCAAGGGTTGGATGTTGTAGAATTGATCATTGAACACTAGTGTAATCAGAATTTTGGCAAGAACTAATAGACTGAGTTGCAGCTATTTTGGTGGTATTCCTATGGTAATTGTTTTAAAATTGTTTCTTATTATTTTTTCAAATGTTTGAATGTATTGTGATATTCATATTCATGCCATCTCTTAATGTGATTAATTCGTAAGTCAGAAAGACATAATTCATTAGCTTATGCTTTGTTTTGGAGGAATAGTTATAGTTTTGTTTCATCTTCTTCCAATTGAAAATAATTAATGTTTCCAATGCTCTTTTTTGAAACTCTAGAAATATAAACCACTCCATCAAGATACCTTAATATGTTAAAGTTCTTACCTACCTTGGCCCATCATATCTCTACAATTCTGATCCTTATTTGCCCCGACCTAGTTCTTCCCTAACCTGTTCACCATCCAACACTCAAAATCAATCAAAGAAACCCTAGTGCTACTATACCTAGCCTAAAATATTATTGATCCAGTCCATTTTACTATGATATCATGGAGAGATATCTCTCTTGCCTAGTAGGGCTAGGTACTTGGTGAAAGATTGATCTATGGTTACCTTTGCTAGTCTCTTCTCAGCCTCGGAGATCCGTTGGAGTGATAACACCCATGATACAAATTTATACCTTCTTTCAATATAATATTTGAGATATTATACAAGTATGTTACTTTTTTTTAACTATCCTAAAACATGCTTCAAATAGGTTAGGTTGAATTTTTTTCTATAATTTTCCTTCTTAGATGTTTTAGATTATGAAATTTGGATGAGACAAAGAATATATATCTTGATACTTGTGGTAGAAATTTAAAAACCATATTTTAAAGTTTAAATATGTGCCATGATATGAAAATTAGTTCTTGGGAAGAAGCTAGAAGAAACATGTTTTGGGAGAAGTAGACTTGGTGAAGGAATAAGTATTAGGTAGACCTAGTGAAGCTATAAGAAAATAACAAAGCTAGTAAAGAAAAAAGTAGCAAGCCTAATTTGTGAAATTAGAAAAAAATACTAAACATTGTGAAGAGGAAAGTAGAATTGCTGAGGTAGGCTACTGCATATAAATAACTAGAGGGGATTGGTGTCTCCTGTAGGTTGGTGCCTCCAAAGAAGAAAATTGGTTTGGTGTCTCTTGTAGGTTGGTACCTACAAAGAAGCAGAGGGGATTAGTGTCTCCCATAGGTTGGCTCCTACACATTACAATATGGGATTGGTGTCTCCTGTAGGTTGATACCTTCAAATAAACAAAGAGGAATGATGTATCCTGTAGGTTGGTGTCTGCAAATTGATGTAATAATCGGTTGGTGCTTACAAGATATTTCATATAAAGAGGATTTGTGGTTATCCCCCAAAAGTATTTACACATATATCTTAGATTACTTATTCAATATATCATACTAGTGTTGTATGATGTTTTAATGAGAAATAAATTTTTTCATTATATTAGTGTTGTATGATATTTTAATCTAGTGTTTGGGATCATAGCAGGTTCCTTGAAAAATAATCTAACCCCTATAAGGTAAATCTTAGAGGAACAAATGACTAACAATGATGAAAAATGCCCTTTCTTCCATGGAACAAATTACACTTTCTTGACGGTAAGGATGATAACACATATAAAGTATCTTGGTTCTAATATATGGTGTTCTAATGTATAAGGCTACAAATTTATTGAAATTACTTCGAAAGATTTAGATGAGAAAAAGGTTCATGTGAATAATTCCATGGAAACATATGCCATCTTAAGTGGTATTTATAATTAAGTATCTGTCAAGCTAATAAATTGTGACTCTGTAAAATAAATTTGGGATAAGCTTCAAAGCATATATGAAGAAGATGAAAAGCTAAAAAGGGATAAACTTCAAGCTCATAGAATATAATTTGAAAATTTAAAGATGAATGAAAAATAACACATTTTAGGATAAACTTCAAACACATAGAATATAATTTGAAAGTATAAAGATGAATGAAAAATAAGACATTGTAGGTTTTTTCCTTTGAGTAGATGAAATTTTGAATAGTATTAAAGGATTGGGTGAAAATATTGAACAATAAAAAAAATTTCAAAAATTCTTGGCATCTCTTCCGTTAATATTTTTATTCCAAAGGTTTCAACTATCAAAGAAATGAAAGATCTTGAAAACTTGAATATGGATGAACTACTTGGAATACTTACTGCACATGAGAAAGAAAAAGAAAATGTAAGTATGGATTAAATGAAGAATCCTTCAAAAAATTAAATAAAACAAGAAGAGCCAAGGACCATGATCACTCCATCCTAGAATAAAATGAAGAAGAAGCTCCATTCCTCAAAAAGTTGAAAAGGGGATCTACAAAATCTAAAATTAAGCTACCATTCAAATTTTTCAAGTGTGGTAGAATAAGTCAATATGCTTCAAAATTTCCATATGGGAAATCATAATACAGTGATGATGAAAAAGAACATAAAAATAGAGGCAAATTTCCTAAAAGTAACAAAGGAATATTTATTAAGAATAAAATTTTGTATTCCAAGGAAGATAACAACTAATCAAAATATAATGATGTAAATGCATATGATGATGATAAATAAGAATTACTACACATGACCTTCAGAAACCAGAAAGATAAATTAGATGCAACACAACATATGTCAAAAGGAACCAACAAAAGAAAAGGTAATATTCAACTCAGTTTCAATTGTGGCAATGAGGTCAATTTTCCTCTAGATGTCCATATTCAAAATATGAAATAAATTACGATGAAGATGATTTTATAGTCATGAATGATCAATGTTAGTTCATGTTAGGTCCCTATATTACTAGTGTAGTCCCTTATTTTTGTTAGTGCATCCCCCTTATTGTTATTGTTGCACTCCTGTAACCCCAATATTTTTATTATTGTGCCCTTACATTATTATTGTTAGGTCGGCTAGGATTATATTGTGACCTCATGGACTCCTATATAGAAGGAGGTTTTTTCATTTGTATCATCCAAGAATATTTCATTTATGTAATGTAAAGTATGTTTCCCTCTTGAAGTGGTTGAATTCTAAGGTGTTCATCACTCTTTTCTTCTATTTTTGGAGCTGGTTTCATAAAATTTGGTATCGGAGCTTTGGATTCTAGGGTTTCACTACTCCAAGAAGGTTATTGTGGAATTTTTGATATAAAGTTTTTTCTATGAAGGTTTAGAAGCTTAAATTTTTATCACGCGAAGCCAAAATCCTAAGGAACTTCGTGTAAAAATTTCAGAGCTTGGTTTGCCATATTTTCAAGATATGATTTGTGGACGTTAGGGTTTTTTCAGGCTCTTTAATTTCATCTCAAAGAGGTGACTGTGGGAAAATCGTCATAAATCTCTCTCTAAGCATCGGATTGGAATTATGTAAAAAGTGACTGCAAGTACATAGATTGTAGTTTTCTGTATATCAATTTCAAAATGTACGGAGGAAAAAGTGACACGTGAAACATCATACAAGTTTGCTCTAGTGAACCAGTCCATAATTAGGTCATTGTGGGAGATTAGGCATAACCTGTCCTTGAAAAATCCAAATCAGGTCAAGCCTATGGCATTAGAAAGACGATTCAAATAGATACTATAGGGCCGAATTTCAGATATTGAGGATCCTAAATCACAGAGATAATTTAGTTTCAATATCGAGCTCCTCAAAAGAAATAAAAATGTGTGTATTTGTTTTTAAAAATTGCATAAAATTTGTTTGAAAAAGTAGTTTGAAGTGATTCCAAGAGCATATGGAAGAATTTTTATCAGTATTGGGTTCTATAATACATCCAAAAAATAATTCCATACCCATTAATCCCTCAGAAAGATATATTATGACACATGAAGAGGAATAATTTCAGTATGAGATATCAAAATTATGGTACCAAGTGCAGCAAATTTTGATCTTACAAAGAGCAACCAAAGATGAAATAAATGGTTTAAAAGAAGAAATGGAGGCTAAGTTGGATGGTTTTAAGGATCAAATACAAACTAATATGGATGATAAAGTAGTGGAAGAGCACATTGATCATTAACAACTGTTGGGTATGTGTTATATTCTTTCCATGACTAGACCGATGTGCTGTACGTTGTGCCGGGCGCAGCAGGGGGTCACAGGGGGGGCGACAGCCCCCCTTGTCAGGGTCCGGGGTAGTGCCCCGGCATAATTTTTTTTTAGTATGCGGTCCCACTCATAGGCGGACCCACCCATGTTTTGTGCATGAGTTTGCACATGGTTTTGGGGTATGATGGTTTTTGGCCCCTGGTATTTTGTAGATCATGTCAAGGGAACTACAGTTATGTTCTAATCTAGGGTTAATGTATTGGGGTTTATGTATGCTTCGGCATGTATATATATGTGTTGTAACACTAAAAGGAATATAATGAAAAATCAAGCAAGTCATCCCGATTTTGGATCCGGGGAAAAATCTAAATATATTTGTCTGTTTTATGTTTAATGTCTCGCTATTGTTTATTTTTTGTTATAAGATTCGTGTGTAGATCAATTTTATTCGGGGTTAAAACCTACATTTGGTATTAGATCTGTTTCGGCTTCAAGGGACGCCTTTGCCCTGCGGGGTTTTTTCTCGGGCACAGTGGGCATCTTTGTTCGGTGGGAAGTCTGGCAGGATGTGCCCAGGTACAAGAAGATGGCGAGCGGCGGAAAGATAGAGATCGAGAAATTTAATGGTCAGAGTTTTGAGTTGTGGAAGCTCAAGATGGAGGATCCGCTGGTGGATAAAGATCAGTGGATCGCGGTAGATCCAGGTACTAAACCAACGGAAATGTTAGATGAAGACTGGAAGAAACTGGATCAGAAGGCTAAGAGCACAATACAGTTGTGTGTCTCAGATTCAGTATTGTTGAATGTATCTGGGGAAGCTACGACGAAGAATTTGTGGGAAAAACTTGGGACTTTGTACCAATCTAAGTCTCTGGTGAATAATTTGTTCCTACGGAAAAATCTGTATAACCTGAGGATGAAGGATGGAGACTCGGTGACAGAGCATCTGAACGCCTTCAATACTGTGGTAAGTCAGCTGTCATCTGTTGATATTAAAATCTCGGATGAAGATAAGTGCATCAGTTTGTTGTGTTCTCTACCAGACTCGTGGGACAGTCTGGTTATTGCAATAGGTAGCAATACAACTACCTTGAATTTTGATGACATTGTCTCAGCCTTGCTGTCGGAGGAAATGAGACAGAGAAATATGGAGGATCAAAATGGAGATGCCTTATCTGTACGAGGAAGGTCCCAGAACAGAAACAAGAATAAGGTTTCGAGTGGGAGATCTAAATCTAGAGGGAGATCTAAATCTCCTGGAAAGTTTGTAAAGGTGTGCTAGAAATGCAGAAAGGAAGGGCACTACAAAAAGGAATGCAGATCTAAAGCTCCTGAGAAAGGAAAGGGATCTGATGAAGGTCCTTCTGCAGAGGCAAAAACCACCTCGGATGAAGGTGGGAATGTGTATTTGGCTTCTTCTTCAAATACACATGTAGATCATGAGTCATGGTTGATTGACTCAGGTGCATCCTTTCACTTCACTCCCCATAGGGAGTGGTTCTGCGAGTATGAGAAATATGATGGTGGTGATGTCTTCCTAGGGAATGATAGGAAGGCTAGAATCGTCGGACGTGGAAAGGTCAAGTTGAAGTTGCAAGGTGGAAGGATTAGAACACTTCCTGGTGTTCTGCATATTCCTGCATTGGCCAGAAATCTGATTTCTGTAAGCAAGATGGATGATGCAGGTGTAAAAACAGTGTTCGAGAAAGATGCTTGCAAGATGGTTCGGGGAGCACTGGTATTAATGCGGGGAGTTCGGATTGGAACTCTGTACAAGCTACAAGGTAGCACTGTTATTGATGGGTGTAACAGTTCTGTGGTTCCTGAAAGAGGAGCGGAAAGCCTAGCTGTCTCTGGAGAAAAGACCATGCTATGGCATCAAAGGCTTGGACATATTGGAGAGAAGGGCCTTCGGATACTGCATAGAGATGGTATGGTAGAAGTTATGTCTAATTGTTCTCTGGATTTCGATTTCTGTGAACATTGTGTATATGGGAAGCAGAATCGGGTGAGTTTTCCTTCTGGTGCTAAGAGGGCAAACAAGATATTAGAACTTGTGCACAGTGATGTGTTTGGGCCTGTGTCAGTTCCATCACTGGGAAAGTCTGTGTACTATGTTTCATTCATATATTACTTCTCAAGGAATACATGGATATATTTCTTGAGGAAGAAATCTGAAGTCTTTGACAAATTTAAAGAATTTAAGGCTCTGGTGGAAAACCAGACAGAGAAGAAGATAAAGGCATTGAGGACATATAATGGTGGGGAGTTCTGCAAGAAGGAATTTGAAGAGTTCTGTAAGAAGTGTGGTATAGCACGGCAGAAGACTACTCCATACACACCTCGGCAAAATGGAGTTGCAGAAAGAATGAATAGAACACTGATGGAAAAGGCAAGAAGCATGCTCAGTGGTACCGGGTTAGGACAAGAATTCTGGGCAGAGGCAGTGGAGACTTCATGTTACTTAGTTAACAGATCACCTTCATCAGCATTGGAGGATAAGACCCCACATGAGGTATGGACTGGTAAGAAACCCTCTCTTTCACATCTAAGGGTATTTGGATGTGATGCATATGTACATGTTCCAAAGGAGAAAAGGACCAATTTGGATAATAAATCTGAAAAGTGCATCTTTATTGGGTATAAGGATGGTTTAAAGGGTTACAAGCTTTGGAACCCAGAAACAAGGAAGGTTGTGTACAGCCGAGATGTGGTGTTTAGAGAAGTGAAAGATGTTGTTAAACATGAAGTCCTACCAAAGGAACCTGAGAAGATAGAGTTTGAGCTAAAGGAGGATGAATCGGACTCTACAACAGAAGAAGACTCAGAAGATGAAGAGCCACAAACTCCATCTTTGAGAAGATCAGTTCGGGAAAGAAGGCAACCAGAAAGGTATAGTCCATCTGCTTTATGTTCAGGTTTTGCCTTAACTATAACTAATGATGATCCCAGAACTGTCAGGGAGGCAGTAGATTCAGAGGATGGAAAACTCTGGAAGGAGGCCATGGTTGATGAAATGGCATCCTTGCACAAAAATGAGGCATGGGATCTGGTGGAGTTTCCGGCTGGAAGGAAGCCCATCGGGAGCAAATGGGTGTTTAAAAAGAAGATGAATGTAGAAGGCAAGGTGGAGAAATAAAAATCTTGGTTGGTAGCAAAAGGTTATTCCCAGGTGTCGGGAATTGATTTTGGTGATATTTTTTCTCTTATTGCCAAGGTTACTTCTATTAGATTACTTTTATCTGTTGCTGTTGCATTTTATTTTGAGATAGAACAGATGGATGTGAAGACAACATTTCTTCACGGGGATCTAGAAGAGGAGATCTACATGAAGCAACCTGAAGGCTTTATGGTGAAGGGTAAGAAAGAACTGGTATGCAGGTTGAAGAAGTCTCTGTATGGGTTAAAGAGTCACCAAGGATGTGGTATCAGAAATTTGATACCTATATATGGGGACTTGGCTTCACCAGAAGCAAGGAGGATCACTGTGTTTATTTTAAATTAATTGGTGACCGTGTTATTTATTTGGTCTTGTATTTGGATGATATGTTGTTGATTAGAAATGACAAAGAAATTATCCAAGATTTGAAGACCCAATTTTTCTCCAAATTCGACATGAAGGATCTTGGTGCTGCAAACTATATTTTGGGCATGGAAATTAAGAGAGATCGGGCAAAGAGGAAGCTCTGGTTAAACCAGAGGAAGTATGTCGAGACTATATTACAGAGGTTCAATATGCAGGATAGTAAACCGGTGAAGGTTCCTATTCCTGTAGGTGTAAAGCTATCTGCTGAACAGTGTCCCAAGACACAAGAAGAAGAGGAGTATATGTCCCGTGTTCCATATGCAAGTGCAGTGGGTAGCTTGATGTATGCAATGGTCTGTACTAGACCAGACATTGCACATGCAGTGGGAGTATTGAGCGGGTTTATGTCAAACCCAGGGAAGGAGCATTGGACAGCAGTGAAGCGGGTTTTCAGATATTTACGTGGCACTAGTGATTATGGCTTGTGCTACCAGGGAAGACCAAGATTGGAAAGAATGTTGGACATTCGTGGTTTTGTTGATGCAGACTGGGCTGGAGATCTGGACCAAAGAAGATCTACAAGTGGGTATGTGTTTAGCCTATTTGGAGGCGCAGTCGGTTGGATGAGTAAAAGACAGTCTGTAGTGGCTCTTTCAACTACAGAGGCAGAATACATAGCAGCCACTCATGCAAGCAAGGAAGCAATTTGGTTGCAGAGATTTTGTTCAAGTATGGGGTTGGTACAACAAGCTATAAGGATAGACTGTGATAGCCAAAGTGCAATTTTCTTGGCTAAGAACCCTGCTTATCATTCAAAGACAAAGCACATTGATGTTCAATATCACTTTGTTAGAGATATGGTTGAAGCTAAAAGGGTGTTGCTGGTAAAGGTGGACACTTTGAAGGATGTTGCAGATGCATTAACGAAGTCTGTAGGCACTCAGAATTTCTCTTGGTGTAGAGAAACAATGGGTGTTGAAGAATTGGCCCAATGACCAAGCTCTCCTGTGGCCCCCTTTGGAAAGAAAACAACAAGTGGGAGAATGTTGTGTATGTGTTATATTCTTTCCACGACTAGACCCACGCGCTGTACGTTGTGTCGGGCGTAGCAGGGGGGTCACAGGAGGGGGTGGCAGCCCCCCCTATCGGGGTCCGAGGCAGTGCCTCGGCAAAAAAAAAAATTGTTATGCGGTCCCACTCATAGGCGAACCCACCCATGTTTTGTGCATGAGTTTGCACATGGTTTTGGGGTACGATGGTTTTCGGCCCCTAGTATTTTGTAGATCCGGTCAAGGGAACTATGGTTATGTTCTAATCTAGGGTTAATTGATTGGGGTTTATGTATGCTTTGACATGTATATATATGTGTTGTAACACTAAAAGGAATATAATGAAAAATCAAGTTGGTCGTCCCGATTTGGGATCTAGGGGAAAATCTCAGTTTTTATCTATTTTATGTTTTATGCTCTTGCTATTGTTTATTTTCTATTATAAGATTTGTGTGTAGATAATTTCTATTCAGGGTTAAAACCTACAACAACAGGTCCTCCAACTCTCAAAGGATAACCTAACTTTGGTGCAGAATCAAATGAAACAACAGGAAGATCAACATCGTATCGAAAGAAGTTCTGAAGTAGTCACAGAAATAAGAACTCAACAAGTACGATCAATTTCAGAGTATCTCAACAAGTGGAAGAACTTTCCTCTAGAATATTCCACATGGGAGCATGAGAATTTTATACAGAAGCATCAATAAATAATCAAGTGTTGAGAAAAATGCTTCTTTGAAGGAGAGGGTAATGTTAGGTCCCTATATTACTAGTGTATTCCCTTATTATGTTAGTGTAGCTCCCCTTTTTTCTATTGATGTGCCCCTATAACCCCCACATTGTTATTATTGTGCCCTTACATTATTATTGTTTGGTTGACTAGGATTATATTGTGACCCCATGGACTCCTATATATAGAAATGAGGTTTTGTCATTTGTATCATTGAATAATTTTTCATTTATGTAATGTAAAGGAGGTTTCCCCCTCGAAGTGGCTAAATTATAAGGCGTTGATGTCTCCTTTATTCTATTTTTGGATCTGGTTTCATGACAATCAAACTATTATTCAACAAATTAAAGATAACCAAGAAGAGAATAAAATGCAAAATAAGAAAATGAAAGTAATAAAAACTTCCAAGGTGATCGCTTTTTTTACCTAGAAGAGATAAATACACTCATAATAATAATAAAAATTTGGAAGTAGATATTGCAAGAGTATGAAAATAAGGATCTCCATATTTATCAAACATATAAAGTGGTTATCATCCTTGAAACTCAATTAGAAGAAGCAAGGAAAATGAAAGATGTGGTAACAAGCCAACTAGAAGAAAAGGAAGGACATTGTGATAAACAATAAGTTGAGATTATTTTCTTGAGAAATGACCTTGGAAAGGAAAATGATCAGTTGAAGTTTGGAAGGTATAAAATCTTGGATAATATACTCAACAACCATAGGTCCCATTTTATTAAAATGGGCATTGGTTATAATGAAGCTATCAACGAAGAATAAATTTCGAACACATCAAAGATAGAATAAAAAAAGAGCTATGTGAGTGTGCTTAAAGTAAAAAATAATTATCCAAATTGAGTGAGAAACAAATCCAAAGATTACTAGAATATTAATCCAACGAGGCATAAAAATATGAGGAAAGGAATCGAGTATCAATTAAATAAAAAATAGATCATCCCCACAAGTACCGATGGAGTAAGAAAGAAACCTGAGTTTCATTTTCCTTAGGAAAACATCCAAATCAATACAATTCCTTCAAAAGGGTCAATTCCTCCAAGAAGACCATTCTCATTAAGGAATTCATATTTATTTAATGGATATTGTTTTAATTGTCTTAAAATTTTCCACAAAGTATACTATTATAGATAAATATGTAGGAAACATCCTTATTAGAGCTCAATGAGTAGCCCCATCATATTTAGAAATTCCTACAATAATGGAATTATAAACCTCAATTAATCTTCTCCCTTATTATGTCATAATGGATGTTTCAAGTGAAATAATTTCATGAAAAAAAAATTGTGATTGTAGAAGCAGTATATTTAGGCCTCAAGATCAAAGAAGAAAATAAGACATCATCATCAATAAAAATGGAAGTATGAATATATAGAGAACAAATCAAGAGTAGTGTGAAAAATGCAATCTAGATCTATGTGTTCAAGACAAATAAAGTTAATGGTGTATAAACAATGGATTCTCAAATCATATGACAAGTGATCAAATAAAATTTCTCTCTCTCTCGAGGAAGTTAAAGGAGGTAGTGGCATCCTTCAAAATAATGGTATTGGAAGGATTAATGGAAAGGTAACAATTAGTCTTGATGATGAAGGAAATAATTTTCAAATATTCTGCTTGTTGTAGGACTGAAGAAAAATCTACTAAGTGTAGGAAAAATGGTTTATCAAGGGTATGATCTCACATTCAATTCCAAAGGATATGAAACAAGAAAAGCAAGTTTAAGAAGATTAGTAGTAAATGAAATCACCTCTCCAAAAAAAAAAAAAATCCTCAATGAAATTAAAAGAATGAAAAAATACTCATCGTAGTAATATCCCTCATAAATCATCAGTAAAATAGAATATAAGTTCAAGTGAACCAACATGTATTAGGTATCACTAAAATGATGGTACCATTAGAACATAAGATGTAAGGGAACAATGATGAATCTGCAAGATCTAGATGTTCGAAATACTAAAGGGGTGTGAATCGACATTTCAAGAATTATTACAAATTTATACTTTGAATTTGTTTAGTAATCTATCATATGTGAATAATAATAAAACATATAACCAAATCATAAAATAAATCATAGATGACACATTCTTCTTATCTTCTTAATCTTCGAGAATTTCTTAAAAATATTCACTAGCAACAACCAGCCGGAAGCACACACTCCCTTTGCAATGTTCCACTAGCACCCACTAGCATGAAGCATCCACTCTCTTGCAATTTTTATCTACCACCTACTAGCAGGAAGCACCCACTCCCTTGAAACTTTTTGCTGGAACCTACCAGGACGAAACATTCACTCTCTTTAAGATGTTTCAATAGCACTACCCAACAAGAAGAACCCTCTCCCTTGCAATTTTTTTCTAGTACCTACCTGCAGGAAGTGTGCACTCCCTTATAATTTTTTTCTAGGACCTACTAGCATGAAGCACCCACTCCCTCAAATCAGTTTGTTGGCACCAACTAGCTGGAGGAACTAACCCTGAAAAATTAGTATGGACCTCCCTTTCATCTAATTTTCAAATTGGATCCACTCCCTTTAGCACAAAACTCAAAATAAATAAAAACCCTTCAACAAATTTATTCCTTTTTTAGTAAAACACTGACTTTATTATCAACAACACATCATTAATATCAAGCTCATTAACATATCAATAAACATATTCATGCACATATCCTTGTAACATAAACATTATACAATAGAAAGCTCAACATATCCTAAAACATTAGTATTCTATCTCTCATGCAGCCCTGTTATAACAACAACATCATTCATACCCCAAAAATATAAATTATGAGTAGCTCTGCCATCAAAACTTATTTGATCATCAACAAAATGGAAACAATCATGTCATTAGAAATTAAACAATGTACCCTTGTAACCAAATCAATCAACATTCATCATCATTAGGCTCAACAACATATATAGATGATAGAGAACTCAATAATTCAAACCTTGACATTAACATCAATTTTTTGGAATACAATTTTGGAGTACATGATTTGTAGTAAAAAAAAATATGATCCTAGGGACCAAACAATATCTCTAACATATTTAATCACATAGTCACAATCAAGATAATAACATACTCCTATGTTCATCACTTGATTCAAGCATTCATGGAGATTCAATTACTTTCCTCAACAATAGTCACTTTATGCTTTATCAGGGTACGAGAAAATTTAAAACATAATTTACAAGCATGGAATTCACATAAAAAAAGGTTGTCTTTCCTTTTATAATATCATCAAACAATGGTTAGAATAACTTCAAACCTGTAACAAACCTATATTACACTAAAAAATCATTTATTTTTGGTACTATTACATAACCACATGAATCTGCAATAACAAATGCTCTAACATTGTCCCATGTCCTAACACATAAGCAACTCCAAAAAATTTAGCATTGTACATTAGCCAAGATTTTATCCATGGGTTTCAACAATAATGTTGTAGCAGCTCTAGAACAAAATAACTTCATTGCACCTTTTTCTAGGAAAACAAGTAATTAGGCCTTGCTAATATTTAATTCATCTTTATAACATACCCTTGCAACACAAACCCTCATTGATGGTCTTTCTCAGAGTAAAACAAAAACTCAAGAACTCCAACAATGTACTATGACTCCACATATCAATAGTTATATCTATCATGAATGGTATCAACGACCATTATGTTCATAACAACCATCTTTTATTACATGATAAGATTTTATTACCAACAACAAACAAGTTTTACAACGTTTATGACTCTAATTCAATAAAACTTTTACATAGGATCAATCCTATGAACATCAACATAGTTAATAGATTACAACCTTAGTAAAAACCAACTTTAACCTTACTACAATCATGCTATCAGGACTAGCAAAATTTAATACCTATCATATATTTTTGTACTCAGTAGAATTTAAGAATATAAATTTGTTGTCATAATAAAGCATAGCCTTGTCACATACTCAAAATACTAATTATTATCATCATTGCTTCATTGTTCATGAATCAATTGTAAACCACAAATCAAAGTTGGGAATGCTTATACTTTGAGAATTTCATGCACTAGATTAAAGGGTTAGCAATCACCGCAATTTGAAAAGACACCGAATACCTATTTTGTGCAGGAATCTACATATTACACTGAAAACTAAATCAATTTCCCTAAGATATCCCCATTCCATTGAATCAATTCAAAAAATTCCATTTTCTTCCCTAGTTACGAGCCTCCTACACATTAAATTTAAAAATTAGTTTGTAACTTTTATTGAATACTATCATCAGCTACTATTCTTATAAACAAAATAATCGAAGACATTCAGATCCAACTTCAACAATCCCTGTATAATATGATTGTTCACATCTGTTAGGTCCCTATATTACTAGTATAGTCCCTTTTTGTTGTTAGTGTAACCCTCTTATTGTTATTGTTGTACCCCTGTAACCCCAATATTGTTATTATTGTGCCCTTACATTATTATTTATAGGTCGTCTAGGATTATATTGTGGCCCCATGGACTCCTATATATAGAAGGAGGTTTTGGTAATTTGTATGATCCAATAATTGTTAATATATGTAATGTATTTAGAGGTTCCCCCCTTTTAGTGGTTATTTCTAAAGCATTTATCTCTCTTTTCGTCTATTTTTGTAGTTGGTTTCATAATATTTGGTATTAGAGCTTTGATTCTAAGGTTTCACTCCTCCAAACAGGTCATCGTGTAATTTTCGCTATAACGTTTTTTCTACGAAGGTTCAAAAGCTAACATTTTTATAGAATGAAGCCGAAATCCTAAGGAATGTCTTGTCAAAATTTTAGATCTTGGTTCGCAATATTTTTGGCGATATGATCTGTGCAAGTTAGAGCTTTTTCAGGCTCATGAATTTCACCTAAAATAGGTCATCGTGGAATTTGCATTATAGCTTTTTTTTATGAAGGTATAGAAGCTGAAATTTCTACAAAGCGAAGCCAAACTCTTGAAGAAAATCCTATAAAAATTTCAGATCTTGGTACGCAATATTTTAGGAGATATGATTTGTGGAAATTAGGGTGTTTTCAGGCTCCCGAATTTCATCTCAAAGAGGTGAACGTTGGAAAATTGTCATAACTCTCTCTCTAAGTGCTAGATTGGAATTCTATAAAAAGTGGTTAGAAGTACACAGACTGTAGTTTACTTTATATCAAGTTCAGAGCTAAAGGAGGAAACAGTGACATGTGGCACGTTATAAAAATTTTCTCTACTGAACTAGTCCATAATTAGGTCATTGTGAGAGATTGGTCATATATTTGTCTTGAAGAATCCAAATCAGGTTAGACCTATGGCATTTGAAAGAAGGTTCAGAGGAATAATAAAGGATATAATTTGATATATTGAAGATACAAAATCACAGAGATAATTCAGTTTCAGTATCGAGCTCCTGAAGCACAAGAAAAGGGTGTGTATTTGTTTTTTCGAATTGCATGTCTTGTGTGAAAAATTAGTTTGAAGTGATTCCAAGGGCATATTGAAGAATAGATATCAGTATTGGGTTTTAAAGTTCCACCTAAGAAGAATTAAACACCCAATAAGCCTTCAGAAGGCTCTACTATGACTCATGAAGATAAAGAAGTGCAACATGACATATCAAAATTACAAGAGCAAGTGTACCAAATTTCTCTTTCGCAAAGAGCAACAAAAATGAAATGGAAGTTTTCAAGAAAGGCATGGATGGTTTGAGGAATGGCATGGAAGCTAAAATTGATGGCATGGAAGCTAATATGGATAACATCGAAGCTAATATGGATGACATGGAAGCTAAGATCGATGAAGAAATGAAAGTTAACAGGGAAGGTTTGATGACAAGGTTAATACAAGAAATGATACCTAATGGCGGAAAGATAGTAGAGGAAACTCATGATGAGAAAAAAATAAATTCTAATCGTGATTTCATAAACTCTAATGTTGTTTTGAAGAACCACCATATTCCAAATATGGATATGACGAATTTTGATGGCAAGGATCCTGTAACATGGATACTACAGATGGAGCAATATTTTTATCTCAATAATATGCAAAACACACAAAAGGTACGCATTGCAACTTTGAATTTAGAACAAAATACATTTGTATGGTATCGACGGCTTTGCTCTCGTAAAAAAAATTGTCACTTGGTCAATTTTTATGGAGGAAATGATAGCACCTTATGAGGATACAAAGAGAAACACCTTCTTTATCCAATTCATAAATCTCAAACAAAAGGGTTCAGTGGCGGAGCACATTGAGGACTTCAAAAAATTGAATATAAGGGTAACTGATATTCCAGAGGAACAGAGGATTGATTTCTTCATAGGGACTTTGAAGGATAACATCCAACAAGAAGTTCACGTTTGGAAACCTGATTCATTGGAGAAGGCATTCAGGTTGGCAAGAAAAATTGAATGTAAAATTATGGCGACGAGGAAGCATACCACTCACTTCTATAAAGAGGAAAGTGTTGCTACTCCTAGATTTCAACAACCTACAAGGTTGACACCACAAAAATTGGAAGAAAAAAGAGCAAAAGGGATTTGCTATAGTTGTGATAGTAAATACACTAAAGGTCATGAGTGTGTTGAGAAGAAATTATTTTACATAGATTGTAAAGAGGAGGAAGAAAATGAACAAGAAACTTCAAAAGAAGAGGATATACACCAAGAACCAACCCTAGAAGAAGAAGAAATGAGTATGACCATATCATGTAATTCAATGGCAGGAATTACAACTCCTAAAACTCTCAGGATAGAAGTACATATCAAGAAGAAAAAGGTAATAATGTTGATTGATTTGGGTTGTACCCATAATTTTATTCATTGTAAGGTATGCAAGGAATTGAATTGTTTCCTATACCCAACACCAGAATGTCAAGTGATGGTTGAAAATGGAGGAACTATAAATTGCTCTGGAAAATGCCATAATATCAACCTAACCATAGGGGAATATGTTTTTAATTGTCCAATGCTTTCCATTCCGATGGGATGTGGTGATGTTGTACTGGGAGTACAATGGTTATAATATTTGGGGACGGTAGCTTTCAATTTTCAAGAACTTTTCTTGAATTTTTTTTCTTCGGAAGGAATGGAAATCAAATTATGGGGTATCGCAGGGAAGAGAGGAAATTTAATAAGCTCTAATGTCATGACAAAGCTTCTGAAGAAATAACAACGAGGCGTAATTGCACAATTATGCTCACTAGAAGTTCCAACATCAAAATCATCTATTTCTCTAGATCTCCAAAAATACTTGGACAATCATTCCAAGGTGTTTGAAACTCCCAAAGGATTCCCACTTATTCATGATCATGATCATTATATTCATTTGATTCCAGGAAGTGTTCCTCCAAACATTAGGCCTTATAGATATCTTTATGTACAAAAGAGCAAAATTGATCGTATGATTGCAGAAATGTTAGAGGCTGGTATAATTCAACCTAGTCAAAGTTCTTTCTATGCTCCAATAGTATTGGTACATAAGAAGGATGGATCATGGCGCATGTGTCTAGATTATTGCGAGCTCAATAAGCTCACTATTAACGATAAATTTCCCACTCCTGTGATTGATGAATTATTGGATGAATTACATGGAGAAAATTATTTTACCAAGTTAGATCTTCGTTCTCGATATCATCAAATTAGAATGAATATTGAAGATATTACGAAAAAAAAATTTGAACTCGTGAGAGTAATTATGAATTTTTGGTCATGCATTTTGGCCTTACCAATGCACCTTCTACATTTAAAGGGTTGATGAATTCCATTTTCAAACCCTTCCTTAGAAAAATTGTGCTAGTATTTTTTGATGACATACTAATCTATAGCATGTCTTGGAAGGATCATGTTCAACATGTTAACATGGTGCTCAAACTATTGGAGGAGAAACAATTATATGCAAAAACATCCAAATGTTCTTTGGAGTACAAGAAGTGGAATATCTGGGTCATATTGTATCTCACGAGGGTGTTAAGGTAGACCCTAAAAAAATTAAATCCATTAAGGAATGGAAAGTTCCCACAACCACAAAGAAATTGTGATGATTTCTCGGGTTAACAGGGTATTATCAAAATTTTGTTAAGAATTATGGGAGAATAGTAGCACCTCTAACAACATTATTGAAGAAAAATTCATTTTCATGGACTCCTGAAGCAACTAAGGCCTTTGAACATCTTAAAGAGGTAATGTGCCTAGCACCAATCTTAGCTACACCAGACTTCACAATAACCTTTATTATGGAATGTGATGCCTCAGGAAATCGAATTGGTGTTGTTTTAATGAAAGAAGGAAGACGCATTGCTTTCGAAAGTTGTCCAATAAAAAGAAAGTATTTACAGAAAGATATTTATGAGAAGTAAATGTTGGCAATACTACATGCACTAAATAAATGGCGACCTTACCTAATGGGAATACATTTCAAGGTAAAAAATGATCATGATTGTCTTAAACACTTTTTGGAACAAATACTATCTTCAGAATAGCAAAAAAAATGGGTCACAAAGATGTTGGGTTATGACATTGAAATCATCCACAAAAAATGGAAGCTAAATTTTGTTGCAGATGCACTCTCAAGAAAGAATGAAGAGGTGGAAGCATTTCTTTGTGTCATTTCTATTATCCAACCAGATTGGATAACCAAAGCAAGGGATGAATGGAAGAAGGACGAAGAAGTGTGGACACTCATTCAAAATTTTCAGCAATATCCTAGTACATATGATACATTTAGTTAGAAAAATGATTCCCTATGGTACAAAGATCGCTTATATATTTGCAAGAAGTCCCAACTAAAAAAAAACATTCTTTTGGAATTTCACACTTCTCCTTTAGGACAACACTCATAATTTTTAAAAACTTACCATAGGGTGAAGAAAGAATTTTTGTGGGATGCCCTTAAATTTGATATTCAAAATTTTGTGGCAGAATGTTTGGTTTTCCAGCAAAATAAAGTTGAGACATTTAAGACCCCGATTCTTCTACAACTTTTATCCATTCCAATTCAACATTAAGAGGATATTTCAATGGAGTTTAGCACAAGTTTACCTAAGTCCAAAGGAAATAGTGTCATCATGGTGGTAGTTGATAGAATTACCAAGTATGCACACTTTTGTGCATTATCTCATCCATTTAAAGAAAGTGCAGTTGATACTGCATTTATGGAAACAATTTAGAAGCCACATGGAAACCCAAACATTATTGTAAGTGACAGAGATCTCGTTTTTACTGGAAATTTTTGAACGGAATTATTTTCTTGTTTGGGTACTCAACTAGCTCATAGCTCATCTTATCATCCTGAATCTGATGGCAAAACTGAGATAGTGAATAAATGTTTGGAAGGATATCTTTGTTGTTTTGTATCGAATAAGAAAACACAATGGGTCAAGTGGTTACCTCTTGATAAATGGTGGTATAAAACTTCCTTCCATACTGCAGCAAAAATGACTCCATTTATGGAACTTTATGGATATCATCCACCATCCATCACATCTTCTTTAAGTGAAAATTATAAGGTCTAAGCATTGGAATATCACATTGAGCATCAACAAGAATTTCTCCAACTTTTAAAGGATAATGTAAATTTGGCACAAAATCGCATGAAACAATAGCTGGATCAACATCGCAGCGAGATAAGTTTTGATGTAGGAGACTGGGTATTTTTATGGCTACAACCATACAAAAAAATGTCCCTCAAGCAAGCTAAGAAGGATAATAAATTATCGTAAAAGTACTATGGTCCTTACAAGGTGTTGTAAAATATCGGTACTATGGAATACAAATTGCAGCTTCCTGCTTCTTCTCGAGTACATCTAGTTTTCCATGTTTCATGCTTAGAGAAGGTTATAGGGGACAAATTTCCAATTCAAACAATATTTCTAGAACTTGATGAGGAAGGAAAAATCATATTGGAACTTGAAGCAGTCACAGAAATAAGAACTCAATAGCTACGAAATTGTTCAATTTCATAGTATCTCATCAAATGGAAGAACTTACCCACTGAAGATTCTACATGGGAGAATGAGAATTTTATACAAAAGCATCCAGAGCTACTCAAACATTGAGGACAACAGTTTTTTGAAGGAGAGGGGCATGTTAGGTCCCTATATTACTAGTATAGTCCCTTTTTGTTGTTACTGTAACCCCCTTATTGTTATTGTTGTACCCTTTTAACCCCAATATTGTTATTATTGTGCCCTTACATTATTATTTTTAGGCCGACTAGGATTATATTGTGGCCCCATGGAATCCTATATATAGAAGGAGGTTTTGGTCATTTATATCATCCAAGAATTGTTCTTTGGAGGTTTCCCCCTTGAAGTGTCTATTTCGAAGGCGTTTATCTCTCTTTTCTTCTATTTTTGGAGCTGGTTTTAGAACAACATCATTGATTAATATCACATAGTTCCATTTAATTAATCAAAAAATAAAAAATAATAGTGAACATACCTCTCGTCATCCACTAGAATATGATCAACATCAAATCGGAGGGCGTATAAGACATATTCTCATCCTATAAAACAAATTATTCCTTCTTTAATCAAATCATATCATGATCGGTCCCACTGATCCCACTTGATTGCATACTATATCAAACCACATATCCAAGTCGTTGATGCAATTATAAAAAAAACAATACATAGGAAATTTACCCTTTAATCATGCACCAGATCATACCATATACCCAAAATTCATTGACGTGACCATACACAAGAAAATATAAAGTGAATTTACTCCTTGATCGTGCACCATATCAAAACATATGCTCTCATGTGAAATCCATACATCCAAAGAGATAAATTCAATTTATAGATAAATTATCACTTTCTTCTCACCCCTTCTAATTCTAATGGATGAGGTGATTTGTACAAATCGAGTGCTCACCAAATATGAGATATCTCTAAAATACCATGGGATTTACCATGGAGAAATTTTATGGTAAATAGGCCAACATGAAACCAATGGAATTTACCATGGATAAGACAAACTTCCAGGAGAATCAAACCATGGCTTTTGAGTCTCCAAATAAGAAAATTTGTTTTCACTACCTACCAACATTTATGTGGACTACAAGTGGGAATATTTCCTAACTTATGTGATGTGAAAAATCCTAACCAACATAATTTACAAAAACTTGACAAGGCTAACCAACATGGATATTGTTATCTTCAAACACTTCATTAGTAACATCAATAGCTTTTCGTTGTTGTTGTCCTGATAATTTTCCTAAATCATTAATTGTTAACTAATAATTTTGTAGTGATACATAAACTTGGTATCTACCGGAGAGATCGACCCATTGTATTCATGAATTCATGATAATTGTATCAGAAGTCAAGTCCTTATATGAACCAAACCAATGGATATCAATCAAAGAAATGATCCAGGCTACCATCATTGACGTCAATGCCAAAAAAAAAATTATAACACTAGATAGAAAATGATGTGTGAAGAAAGTGAAGTAAATGATGTATTTAAATTAACAACAATGCATAATATGATAGGGAGAAAAATGTTTCCTTTGATATTATCAAAGGGGTTTAACATGTAGCTATAAGGATAGATAGCAGGTAGGGGGGGATTTAAAGTTTCAATAGAGGAATATTTTTAGAGACTAAGAAAATTTCCATATAGAATAAGAGTTACAGCTAAATAGAAGCACAAGTTTCGGAGGAGCATCCTTTTTCCATTGATGTTAAAGGGTGAGAAGTTTTAGAAACAAGGAGAATTGTAGATAGGGGAAGCTCTAAAAAATTATTGCAGAATTGATTAAGGGTTTACATAAATTAAAGGGGGGATATTATTAGAAATATCGTTGTCATTAATGTAAAATAGAAGGGGATACTACTTAGGTCCAATATAGAGATTGGAAAATCAATATTGTTGAAAATATTATTTTTGGACTTTTGATGCCCCATTTGGATACCCTATATTTGAAGGAATATTTACTCCAATTACCTATCCCAAATGGAAGAATAATATATATGGTTGGCGATATTATTCCAACACCTTTCCAATGATATATGGCACTCCCTCTAACCATAAGAATGAATAAAGATAAAATATTTTGTCAAGATGACCCAACCAAAGTACACGCGGGCTGACCCAACTAGTTTTACAAGTAAGCCCCATAAGTCAACATACAAAAAATATAAATATATGAGTATATTTGAACACCATACATGAAAGGAGATATTTTAGGTCGCAAGAGGATTTCAGGAAAAACTTTTGGGGTAATTCTTGGAGTTTGAAGGTGGAAGCAAAAATGTGGTCTATGGGATGAATGAATCATTTGGGAATCTTTTCCATAAAATTTCTTTTGAAATCTAAGGAGGTTAGGCTTCATGAATGCTCTTTAAATCTTCTTCAAACATATCAGCATGGAATTTTAACTATAACTTTTGTTCTGGGATGTTTCAAACAATAACATTTGTAGGATAAATAGAATAGCATCATGTACCCATGGTTAAAATTTCAGATCTTGAAGCACTACAATTTCAGATATATGCTATAAGGAAGTTAGGCTTCTTGAATTCCCTTGAAATATTATTCAAAGAGGTCAACTTGGTAATTTTTCTATATATTTTTTGATATGATTTTTCAGAATATGAAATATGTAGGAGATAAAGAAGAGGTTTCAAGGTAATTGTGATATAAATTTTAGAAATTGTTTCATTATAATTTTAGAGATATTATATGAGGAAGTTAGTGTTTCCTGAATGATCCTAAAACATGATTCAAATAGGCTAGCTTGGAATTTTTCTTTAACTTTATTTTGAGATGTTTATGACTCTAAAATTTGGATGAGATAGAAAAGAGATCTCTAGGTACATGTAGTATAAAAATGGATAGTGGCATGATGTGAAAATTCTTTGATGGGAAGAATAAAAAAGGAACAAGTAGACTTGGTGAAGGAAAGAGTAGCTAGACATGTTGAAGGCAGAAGAAAATAACAAAGCTCGTAAAGATAGAAGTATCAATAAGACTCAGTAAAAGATAAAACAACCAACAAACATTGCAATAGGAAATAAAACTAAGTGAAATAGGATGGTCCCTACAAAGTAGTAGAGGGGATTGGTGTCTCTTATAGGTTGGTGCCTACAAAGCAGTAGAGAGAATTAATGTCTCTTCTAGGTTAGTTCCTACAAAGTAGTAGACTAGATTGGTTCCTATAAAGAAGAAGAGGGGATTGTTGTCTATTGTAGGTTAGTGATTACGAATTGATATAATAGTAGGTTGGTGCGTACAATATCTTTCATATAAAGCAGTTTTGTGGTTTTCTCCCATAAGGGTTTCCAAGTATATGTTTTGTTACTTTTTAAATTTATGAGATTTATGTTTTATGATGTTTTAATGCCATCAAGTAAGTAAAAATTATCATTATACTGATTCATCCCCCCTCCCAGTATAATTGTGAAATCCAACATTTTTTAGGAGTTAAAAAATAATATGAAGGTGCTACAAACCAAAATTTCAACCTCAAAAGGGCTAGAATTTCAAATATATATGAAAACAAATGTTATCCATCTAGAGAGTTGTAAAATCGTGGGGGATTCATTCAATGAACCTTTGACATAGCACATGCATTCATGGCATACTAAACAATACTCTTAATTTGACTACATACTGGCATACTAAACACTTTATTTAACTCCCTACCAATATGAACCCAATACACCTTCCCAATTTAAGAAAAACCTAATTTTACTAGATATTATATGTATCCATTTTTTCATTAACAATTTTTATAACCCTTCATATGTTTTCATTAACTTTGAGCTCCATTTTTTTATACACAACATATAAAAACCTTTTACCCCCTAATATATGCTCAATATATTATGTTGTTTTTTCCTAAATACATATCCCCCAATACAAATGCATATGGTATGGAATTGCACCCCTAGTGAATCCATCCATGAGTCAAATTAGGGTTTTAAAGGTATGCGACATATAGTTGGCATAGATTTTGATTGGAATATCCTTTCTTGTGTGATTGGAAATTGTGATAAAGAAAAATAATATTTTGATTTTCTGATATGTTAAAGGGTAATTAATAAATACTACTCCTTATAAAAATCAAACATCATATCTGAAGAAATTTAATGTTCAACATATAGGTTCTTTGAAATAAATAACCAAGTTGATGAAATGAGATATAGTGTGTTGAAACAAGTGTTTTTATCATATTCTCTAGAAAACCTTGAAAAGGATATGGACAATAAAATAAATGAAAAAATTAAAATTTTGAAAATAATATGGATGAAATGGAAAATAAGATGGAATGAATCCAAAACAATCTCTTACTGAAGCTTCCTAAAAGGGATATGGAGATCCAAGGAAATCATGAAAATATTGAGAACAATTGTGTTCGGACTCAATCACCTGTGGGGAGTATTTTATCACAATTGGAGAGAAAAAATATTGAATCATATTTATTCACCACTCCAATATTTTCAACATCAAACATTGAAATTGGTGTTTTATTTTAAGCACAAGCACAAGATCTAGCTATGTTAAATATACCACACTAGAAAATTCATAACAAGGAAAAGAGAGTGAAATTGCATTGAAAAATATTAAGTACCTCAAGGGACCAATTAAAATTACTTCATATATATTTTATGTATTATTTACTTACATGAATATTTATTTATAGAATTCCTTGATATGGAACCAAAGTGTTAGCCACCTATAAAATTCGTCATACCTAATGGTGGCTAAATGATTTTGGAGCCTTCAAGGAAAAATTTTATTGCTAAAACATTGTTGGCTCTTGAAGACTCTTGAAAGGCCTCATGCCTCTGTCCAAAATTTTCATTTGATGTTTCCATTTTATACTCTGAGAATTCTGCTAAAAACCAAAGAGAAAAAAGAACTGCTACCAAAAACCATCATTTTCCCCTTCTCTCACTCTTAACTAACCTTCATTTGCTCTCCCTTTTTCCCCATAAATTTCCTCTATTTTTCATGTTTTCCTTTCATGAAAACCCCCTTCCATAGGTTGAAGACTCATTCTTTAGCTTTTCCGAAACCATCAAATTCCGTTAGAAACTCCCAAAAATTCATAAAAAATGCAAAGTCTTTGCTATAGACTTAAGCCCCTAAGGCCAAGCCCCCTAAACCGCTTCCCCACACATGCCCTTGTCATAAAAAACCAAGCGCTAACCCTCTCGGCGCTTATTTCATCAGAAATATCCAAATGCGCAAGTCTTTTTGGTCTATTCAAAACTTCGATTGCGATCAAGCTTTGTATTAAAAAACCTCGATGCGATTAATCCTTTGTGTTATAAAAAACTCCGATCGCATCATTTTTATATATGTATCCCGTGGGCTCGCCTTGGCACTTAAAAACCTTATGAATTTTCTTCCCGATCACCCTTTTCCTTTGTAAAGCCGAAAAACCCACTTTTCCAAAGTTTTAAGTTAAAAACCCGAAGCACGTGTTTTAAATATTTAATGGGTTGATTGGAAGTCCGATCACGCAATCGCAATTAGAGAAAACACAAATGGGTTGATCAAAAAGACCCGCATCAAAGTTTCAATGCGATTAGGTCTTGTGTCCATAGCCCCCAGTCTTTTGGTTTCATTATAGGACCAAGCACAGAGGCCAAGTCTTTTATCGCATCGAAGTTTTTCTTTGGTGCGGTTCCGATATTCGATACCATCGATTGCAATTGACCGATCACGCAATCGCGTCAGCCCTTCCTCCAATTGCGTAATCACACCACCTTATTCCCGACCTCCGATTGTGACTTCCCTCCGATTCGCTCCTCGTCGTTGATCTGATCCTCAGATCAAATGGCCATCGCTTAATCGCTCCTGCCCTTCGCTCGATCGCGCAATCGCATCGAAAACTTACATCGTGACCACTTTCTTGTTCCACCGATTGACCTCTCCCCCGATTCATTCGCCACCGTTGATCTTGTTCTTAGATCAACGACCACCACTTTATCGCATCAGCCCTCCGATCGGGCAATCACATCGGAGTTTTTCCATCGCACCCCTTTTTTCCTCCTGCCGATTGTGATCTCCTGATTAGATCTGGACCGTCCACATGTCCAGATCCAACGGCTACACTCCTGTCCCACCTTCTGAAACAGTTTGACCCATTTCACAGGATTTTTTAATTATTTCTGTGTTTTTCAGGTGTTTTTAATGGTTTTTCATTGTACAACGAAGAAAGGCCGAAGGCCGGGGAACACATTTCACGTGCCTGTCTTTCATTGAAAGAGCCCGTCCACCAAGCTCTATTCACTGTTTGTCAAATTCTCTATGAGCATTGATACCTTCAAAGCCCAACGCGGCTCTACACATTGACAAGACACTATGTTTTAAACGAGATGTTAAAGAGTATCAGTTGTTGAAGACAGAGCACGGCATGATGAAGATTGAAGACAAATTTAGGGAACTACGGCTTAAAAATAATTATCAAAAGCTTAATTTCCTAAATTAAACACAGCCAGGAGAAATCATAAGTGTTTAACAGGAAGAAAGGACCTCCACCACCACTTTTGGGGTGAATTTATTCCTCAGCTACTACAAGAGCCACCTGTTGCCTCAAACCATTAAAAACAGAGGCTGATTCTGCCAAAGGAGTTTAATATAAAATATCCAGAGAGTTACTTCGGATAGAGCACAGAACCTTAAAAGTCAACATTTCTTTCCCAGCGAGCTTGGAAAGTTAATGTAACCAATTAATACAGGAGGAATATCAGAATATTCTCCATCGAGCCCCTCAAAGGCCGAGAGACAGTAAGTTGTATTAATTAAACTTAGAAGATATTTTGTCTCATTCTACCTCCTCTTTTCTTCTATAAATACTTCTGAAGAAGATAAGAAGTTGTTGGTTATTGTTTGATCACAAGTTGTAATACTGAAACTCTTTGAAGTAAATACACAGTCTATTGAAGTTGAAGAACAAATTGAAGTCTTGGATATCTTGATGATGTTTTTGCATGCTTGTTCCTGAGAAGGCTCTATCATTGGATCCATGAGCTTGACTGTTGGTGAAGTATTCTGAACTGTTTTATGTTTTTCCCTTTTTTTCACTATGTTCCATAATTTCTTACTACAGTAGGATAGAAAGTATTAGGCTAAGAAATGACTCCTGGAAGCACCTTAGACCTGTTCATCCTTCACTGTTTTATGTTTTCTTCTGCTGAAGTATTTTAGAGGCTTTAAACTTTCTCTTTAGTCTTCATGCTTGTTTATTTCCTTGATAGTTTGAACAGTTGGTTTCAGCATGATTTATGGTTCTCCCTGCTTGTCTGTTGCCACTTAAAAACTGTTATTGAAGTCTCCCTTTGAATTTCTTTGCTTATAGTGAATCAGAGAGGTCTGTTTTGATCTTGCCCTTTGTTCTCACTTAAACAGTTGGCTTAAAGGTCGTTATAATTATGATCATAGATGTTTTTAGGTGTTCCATCTTCTATTACCATGATTATCAGTAAATCTTATATGTTTTCTAAAGTCCTTTAGAATAAAATCTTTGAGGAAATAGGGTGTTCCCCGAATCTTAGATTTTACTTT
Source organism: Pinus albicaulis (assembly GCA_034641835.2). Lineage (NCBI taxonomy): Eukaryota > Viridiplantae > Streptophyta > Pinopsida > Pinales > Pinaceae > Pinus > Pinus albicaulis. The sequence continues at coordinate 776,333,269 of CM076584.1, read as the reverse complement.
GAAAGTTGTTTTGAAATCATTGTTTGCTTAAAGGTGTGATTTGTAGAATTTATGGTTAGCCCTGTCTATCAAAGAACTCTTTATTGTTTCAAACTATGCTTTCAAATTCCCTTTGTTGAGAATTAAAACTCTCTTTCCAAATCATTAATGTTCATTCCATTCCAAAAACAAAAGGATCCTGTGGCCAAGTTAGATTTGCCCTTTGATATCCCATATCCTTTGATAAGTGTGTTATGACCTCTTTTTGACTCCATTGCCCAATGAAACATATATTTTACTGTCCTATATATCTTTCCTAGACCTTTTATGTTCTGCTGTATCAATTCAATCCAACCAAACAAACAAATACCTGCACTTAATAACTAGTCTAAAACCAATACTCTAAGCACACAAGATAAACCTTTGCAAGCAAACTTTGAGAGATCCCTCTCTGAGAGCAGGAGGACTAGATCCTATAACTCTAAAGATTGGTTCTAATGTTGCCTTGTCTTTTGATTTGCCAAACTATCAAAACACGGGACACCAACATAATGGTGATCACGGTGGGACATTGAGTAAAATCTGCAAAGTTAAACGCTCACTGTCCAGCATAACATAAGTAACCTTCTTCAAGCAATACCAAGAAATGGTAATCATGATAGGACCTTTTGAATAAGTGACAAACTAAGTAACTCTTAGGATTCTCATAAGGCCTTGTCAAACCTTGAAGATTTCAGTTACCAAGCCATAAGAGTAAACTCTGTACGTTTTGACACCCTAGCTAAGTGTTAAATCAGACTTAGAACACTCTCATAACCTATAAAAACTAAAATAACTCAGAAAAACCCAAAAAATTTCAGTTTGGCTTCATAATAAACTAGGTGGTGGACCATAAAACCTTTTACCTCCAAAAGAGCTAAAAAATTCCCACCTGGCAACTCCACAATCCTAAATTCAGACCTTAAGACTCCACTGGGAAGACCCCAAGTCTTAATAGCATCTTACAAACTCAGCTAGAAGGTTTTAAGATTAAAAATTTTCCTTCTTCTGAAAAGATCAGTTAGCCTCTTAAAGATTGTCATATTTGGTTAAACTCTCTTTCTAACCAGGTCTGAAAAACATAGCATAGTGGCTCCTAAAAAGATTCACACTAGAGCCCATCCCGACCCAGATCCACCTGAGATAGTTGATGACTCAGAAAGCATCCTTTGGAAGTCTCCTAGGATTAAATTATCAACTATTTTCAGATCACCCTTGAGAGCTAATTCAGTTCCCGAAAATCTTGCAGCTCTAAAACAATCACAACCTGACTTAGTAAATCCATTTAGAACTAGGTCATTTGATGATATAACTCAGCTAGACTCTAAATTTTCACTTTCATCCCCTAAAACAAGCAAGCATCCTGGTAATAGAGAAACAACACCTCCTGACTTACATTTCCTTCACAACTTAGGTGTCTCTCATCCAAGATCAACTCAACAATCTATTTTTGGTCCATCCACTTCTGCTCACCCTTCATCCACTGTTCAAACCACTACACCTCAGCCCACTGTTCCTGTTGTAAATCCACCCCCACCACCTATCATGGCAGCATGGTATGCTCCCCTAGTCCTTCCTGTACCATTAGTTAATCTTCCACAGGACTATCAATGCAAAATTCCATTATATAATGCTAACAATGCTACAACTGCATCACAACATGTAGATAAAATGAATGACTACTTTGATAGAAATGAAATTGATGATGATTTTGTCAAGCTTAGGTTATTTGCTCAGAGCCTAGGGGGAGAAGTAAGAAAATGGTTCAAAGGTCTAGCCCCCATAGTATTAATGATCTCCAAGGCTTCCATCAAATGTTCCTAAACAAATGGGAAGTAAATAAAAACCCTCTCCAAGTCCTTTCTGACTACAAAAACCTCCATAGAAACACTGGGGAAAGTGTGCAAGCTTACTGCACTAGGTTCAATAGTGTGTATAATGCACTTTCCCCAGAACTAAAACCTCCATAGGGCTCAGCTTCAAATAAATTTCCTGAAGGGTTTGACTCTGACATGACCTATCAGCTGAGAGAAAGAAATTTTGCAACTCTGGAAGATATGAAACAGGGTGCCCTTTCTGTGGAAGTCAAATTGATGGAGAAGAGAGCAAGAATGAAAACTGAGAAGAGAGTGTCTTTTAGAGAAGAGTCCACTCCTTCTACTTCAAGCTCAAAAATGGAGAGGATGTTGGAAGAAATGATGAAAGAGATGAGCATAATTAAGAAAGCATAAGAAAATCAAAATGTAACTGCTCCTCGAAATAGAAATCAGAATTATAGAAGAGAAAACAATCAAGACAAACAGAACGAGAATGACCAACAGATTAGACCTCCCTTCCAACAAAACTATGTGGATCAATATGAGGAAGATAGGGAGTTGGAAAGGTTGGAAGAATCTCATGTAAACTTGATTGGGTTAGACAGTGGAGATGATGTTTACATCACTGAGGAAGAACAAGGATTCTTCTCTAATGACCAAAATACAAACATCTACGAAGACTCTGATGACTATATATTGGGTTTTGAAAATGCAATAATGGAGGTACACAAACAGTATGATCTTAGGAGCAAGGGAAACATAGATAGTTCTAAGGATAAGAACACTAGAACTGCTGTCAAGAAAAATGCAGAAAAACAGCCCAAAAAGATAGCAGAGAAAACCAACATTTTGGCCAAAAAACGAGACTTAAAAAAAGACAAAAATATTCAGCCAAATGTTGAAAAAAGTACCCCTAGCACTTCAGCTAGTGGTCCTAACAAAACTATTTCAATTACCAGTCCAAATAAGGTTCAAAAAATCAAAGTGGCTGAAAAGAATTCAATTGAAAAAGCAGATGCAAATATCAAAAAGTCAATTATTCCTTTTAGCCTTGAGGGAGAGATTGCCAAGATAAAAATTACCATCCCCCTAGCTGAACTAGTAACCCAAGAGGTGTACAAAAACCAAGTTTTGAAAGCTTTGAACTTAGGAAGTGATACAGACACTTTAAACTTGACAGATGATAAACCTGAGTTGTTGTTTGGTCCAGAAGTTGAAAGAAAATATCAAGAAGGGGCTGTCCCTCCCTTCTATGTCATCTTGAACATACATGAGAAAATTTTACACAATGCTATGTTAAACTCAGGAGCTTCACACAATCTAATGCCTAATATAGTGATGGAAAGCTTAGGCTTAGAAATTACTAAACCATACAAAGACTTGTATTCCTTTGACTCAAGCAGAGTCAAGTGTTTGGGTTTAATCAAAGATTTATGTGTTACTTTAGCTCAGATCCATGCTAAGAGTCTAGTTATGGATATAGTTGTAGCTGACATTCCCCTTAAGTATGGCATGCTCTTATCAAGATCTTGGGGAGCCAAACTTCAGGGAAGCCTTCAAATGGACATGTCTTATGCCACCATCCCTGTTTTTAACCAAAACAGAATACTATACAAGGAATCTCGCATGAAGTATATGGTGAGCAACCTAGACAAACCAAGCAACACTCCAATCTACTCTACTCAATCAAGTTTAGTTTCCTTTACCTTGTATAACGAAGATGAATTTACTCAACAAGATAAAGAGAACATAGACCCCATTGATTCACCAGAAAAATCAAATTTCCTCTCAAATCAACTTCAAAACATCGAAAATCAACAGTAACAAGAAAACGAAAATGAGTCAAATGTGATTTGGACAATAAACTTTGATGGATCCTGTAATAAAGCAAGCACAAGTGTAGGCGTATGGATCCAGAATATGAATCAAATTTTTGCATATAAATTGGATTTCCCATGCACTAACAATATTGCTAAGTACGAAGCACTTCTCCTAGGTTTATAATTGCTCAAACAATTACAAGCCCAAAAGGTAACAATCTTAAGGGATTCTGAACTTATTATAAAACAAATCAAAGGAGAATACTCAACTAAAAATCCAACGCTTAGGGAATATCAGAACGCTGCTCTCGATCTATTGAAAACCTTTGAAAAATACGAACTCATTTTCATTCCTAGAGCATTTAATCATTTAGCAAATGAACTCGCGTTTAATGCCAGTAACTGTAAAAAACTTAAGATAAAAAAAGAGCTTAACGTAAAGGTAAAACACAGACCTGCTATGCCTGATAACGAAGATCACTGGCAGGTGTTTGACTCTGACAAACACATAGATGATTTCTTGAGGTCAGAAAATGATTTCACCATACCTACATTAGAATCAAGCCATAATAAAAACTGTCCATATATTGAAGAAATCCCAGAAGCTGAAATAACACAATCTGCTGATGTAAGTCATTATGAGAATACGTTTCAAGAAGAGTCAATTGACAACGTGGACCAAAGATACCTGGAAGTTTTAGAATGTAAGAATGGTTCAATTCCAAGAGGTCTCTCACCTTTGGAACACCTTTTCGACTTTAATGATGTAGCCAAAGAACCAAAAATGGAGCCTGTAGAGACCAATGTAGAAGAACACAACATAGGCTCCCTAACGGAACCCAAGATGATTAAATTGTCCAGCACTCTTCAAAATCACATAAAATCTCGATGCATTGATCTGTTTAAAGAGTTTAAAGATGTTTTTTCCTAGGCATACACAGATCTGAAGTCTTACGATACCAGCATCATTCAGCACAATATTCCCTTGAAGGAAAATCAAAAGCCCTTCAAACAAAAACTGAGGATAATAAACCCACTTTTATTACCTTTAGTTAGAGCCGAAATTTAAAATATGCATGATGCTGGCATTATAGTACCTGTTAGATTTTCAGAATGGGTATCAAACTTAGTTTCTGTTAGGAAAAAGACAAGAGAGATCAGACTTTGTATCGACTTCAGAAACTTAAACAGGGCATCCCTAAAGGACAACTACCCATTTTCCAAGATGGATCATATACTTCAGAGAGTAGTTGGGTCAAAAAGGATATCACTCTTAGATGGGTTCTCAGGTTACAACCAGGTGTTAGTGCTCCCAAGTGATCAAATCAAAACTACTTTCACCACACCTTGGGGCACCTTTATGTATGTCAAAATGCCTTTCGGGTTCATGAATGCAGGGGCCACCTTCCAAAGGGCCATGGACATAGCCTTCTCTGAAGATATTGGCTATTTCATAATTATTTACCTTGATGACATAACTATCTTTTCAAAAACTGATGAAGAAAATTTGACTCACTTGCGAAAAGTTTTTGAGAAATGTAGGAAATTTGGCTTGTCATTGAATCCCAAGAAGACACTCTTCGGTCTCCAAGAAGGGAAGCTCCTTGGTCACATAATTTCGGAAGAGGGAATCAAAATAGACCCTACAAGGATAGATGGCATATTGCAAATTAGCCATCCAAGAAGCCTCAAAGAATTACAATCGTTCATTGGAAAGATTAATTTTTTGAGAAGGTTTATCCCTAACCTTGCTAAGTTATTAAAGAAAATTACAAACATTCTTAAGAAAGATGTAGGTGTAAAATGGACTTTACCAGCTAAACAATCATTCGAACTGGTCAAACAAGCTCTTACCCAAACACTGGTCCTGATTAGTCCAGATTTTACCAAAGATTTTTACATCTTTTCTTTTGCATCTGAGCATACAATAGCTGCAGTTTTGCTTCAAAAGAATGATTTGGGGCAAGAACAACCAATATATTTCTTTAGTAGGGCCTTAAGAGATGCTCCTCTCAAATATAATATCATGGAGAAGCAAGCCTTAGCATTGGTGAAAGCATTGAAAGACTTTAGGGTCTATATTTTACACTCTCACATAATTGCTTTTGTTCCGCATACTGTTGTCAAGGACATTCTAAGTCAAGACCCTGATGGTAAAAGGGGAAAATGGATTGCGACTATTCTTGAATATGACTTAGAAATTAGGCCCACCAAACTAGTTAAAGGGCAAGGATTAGCAAAACTTATGGCTGAGTCTAACTTCCAAGCACTAGACATGAATATGGTAGATGTGTTGGAATAAATAGAAGAATCTGATGCTCCTTTTATTGAAGAAACATTTCTAAATTCTCCTTGGTATGCTAACATTATTTATGTGCTTTTATATCTAAATGCTCCTCCTTCTTTGTCTAAAACTAAAGCTAGATTCTTGAAACAAAAGGCTTTGAGTTTTTGCATATTAGATGGAGTATTATATTGGAAAAATGCTGTTGGAATTTTGCGTAAATGTTTACTCGAAGATGATGCAAGAAAAATCATGCATGAGTTGCATGACGGAGAATGTGGAGGACACCTCTACTGGAAGGCCACAGAAAACAAAATTATTAGATCTGGTTACTATTGGCCTGCCCTTTTCCTAGACACTCAAAAGTTGGTCATGTCTTGCCATAAGTGTCAAATCTTTGATGGCAAAAGAAAACTCCTTCCCTTACCTTTACATCCTATCAGAGTTGAGGCACCTTTTCAACAATGGGGGCTGGACTTCATTGGGGAAATTCATCCATCCTCCTTAGCTCAACATAAGTGGATCATCATAGCCACTGACTTCTTTACCAGGTGGATAGAAGCTATACCTTCCATAAATGATAATGACTCTGTCATTATCAAGTTCCTTGAAACAAATATCCTATCCATATTTGGTTGTCCCAGAAAAATCATAACAGACAATGCTGCTGCTTTTAAATCTAAGAGGATGGTTGATTTCTGTTACAAATATCACATAACCTTTGGCCATTCCACTTCTTACTGTCCCCAAGGAAATGGATTGGCTGAATCTTCCAACAAGAGTCTCATCAATATAATCAAAAATTTGTTGGAACAAAATCAGAAATCATGGCACAGTAAACTGGTTCATGCCTTATGGGCTGATAGGCTAACTACAAAGAAATCAATAAACATGTCCCCCTATCAGCTGGTCTATGGTATGGACGCAGTTTTTCCCACCTCATTAGGAGTTCCAGTTATGAAGATCCTTCAAGAAGTGGAGATTGAAGAAAATGATATGCAGAGAAGGATCAACCAAACAATCCATTTACAGCAGACCAGAGAAGAAGTTTATGAGAGAACACAATTAGTCCAAGAAAATATGAAGAAACTATTTGATAAGAGGACTAAGGAAAACAATTTCCAAATTCGAAATGTTGTTCTTAAATGGGATTCAAGAAGAGAAGAAAAGGGAAAACATGGCAAGTTTGAGAACTTATGGAAAGGGCCCTATATTATTCATGCTGAGAGGGGTCACAATGCATTTTTCTTGAATGAATTGAATGAAGAAGATCTATATGGAGGTCCTGTCAATGGCAGGATGCTCAAGCATTACTTCTACCAAGAATCTTAAGTTCTAAAGAATTTTATTTTTCATTGTAAATGTCAGTCTAACCATTGCATTTCAAAGTTAGAAGAATCAAAAATACAAAAACAAAGAAATAAAAGAGGGAAAATGGTAAAAAAAATAAAGGTACAACCCCATACCAAAAAAGAGAAACAAATTCTGAAAGTGTGCAAGCCTAAATGCCACTACTAAAAAACACACTTCTAGTTAGTCAAACTGCCTAATCTTGACTAATTAGCCTTTAAACTTTCTGCTAATAGGATAGTGAATTCGATTGGCCAAACTGTTTAATCTTGGCTTATCAGTAGATAGATTAGGATAGAAATAAAAGGTTCAAACATGTTCAAAATCTGAACCTAAGTTTCCAAAAGAGAGATGACTCAAATCTGTTTTATTTTTCTGAGTCAAGAAGAAGAAAATCTGGTTCTAATCAGTTCAAAATCTGAACCGGAGAGCAAGGAAGAAACAGCTCACATAAGAGTCAAAAAAGAGTTGTAAAAAGAATGAAGGAAGTGCTTGAATTTTCAGATCTTGAGCCTTCCAATTTTGATTTAATTTTCTGCAAATAATAATCTATGTGCAGCTTGTTTTTTATGCCATAGATCAGCATCAAATTAGACTGATCAATCCTAACTTGAATGCTTTTTAAATTTATTTTTTAGAAAAAATAGAGAATAAAAGTCTGTTGGATAGTTTAATCCCAGCAGATAATAGATTAGGTAGAGAATTATATGGATTCAACTGTTTAGTCTGAATCCATGGAGAAATAAGGAGTAGAAATAGATTAGATTTTTTTATTTCAAAAAGAATAAAATGTTGTAAGAGATTTTGCCAATCCAAGTGCACTATAATGAAGAAAAAATGTTATACCTATAGGATTGGGTAGGTAGAAAGCTTGTTGATAAAAGATTCGATGTTTTTCCATGGATGCTAGCTTATTTCCAGAAAAAAATAAGATCATTCAAGTAAATAAATCAGCCCAATGGATGAGGCAACTGATCAACATCTCAGAGAATGCAAGTCTGAAATTCTTGATGCCTTCAAAAAAGGCACCATCCCTCAGTGGAGCCATTGTTAGCCACCTATAAAATTCGTCATACCTAATGGTGGCTAAATGATTTTGGAGCCTTCAAGGAACAATTTTATTGCTAAAAAATTGTTGGCTCTTGAAGACTCTTCAAAGGCCTCATGCCTCTGTCCAAAATTTTCATTTGATGTTTCCATTTTATACTCTGAGAATTCTGCTAAAAACCAAAGAGAAAAAGGAACTGCTACCAAAAACCATCATTTTCCCCTTCTCTCACTCTTAACTAACCTTCATTTGCTCTCCCTTTTTCCCCATAAATTTCCTCTATTTTTCATGTTTTCCTTTCATGAAAACCCCCTTCCATAGGTTGAAGACTCATTCTTTAGCTTTTCTGAAACCATCAAATTCCATTAAAAACTCCCAAAAATTCATAAAAAATGCAAAGTCTTTGCTATAGACTTAAGCCCCTAAGGCCAAGCCCCGTAAACCACTTCCCCACACATGCCCTTGTCATAAAAAACCAAGCGCTAACCCTCTTGACGCTTATTGCATCGGAAATATCCAAATGCGCAAGTCTTTTTGCTCTATTCAAAACTCCAATTGCGATCAAGCTTTGTATTAAAAAACCCCGATGCGATTAATCCTTTGTGTTATAAAAACATCCGATCGCATCATTTTTATATACGTATCCTGTGGGCCTGCCTTGGCACTTAAAAACCTTATGAATTTTCTTCCCGATCACCCTTTTCCTTTGTAAAGCCAAAAAACTCACTTTTCCAAAGTTTTAAGTTAAAAACCCGAAGCATGTGTTTTAAATATTTAATGGGTTGATTGGAAGTCCGATCGTGCAATCGCAATCGGAGAAAACACAAATGGGTTGATCAAAAAGACCTGCATCAAAGTTCCAATGCGATTAGGTCTTGTGTCCATAGCCCCCGGTCTTTTGTTTTCATTATAGGACCAAGCACAGAGGCCGAGTCTTTTATCGGATCGGAGTTTTTCTTTGGTGCGGTTCCGATATTCGATACCACCAATTGCGATTGACCGATCACGCAATCGCATCGGCCCTTCCTCCGATTGCACAATCGCATCACCTTATTCCCGACCTCCGATTGCGACTTTCGTCCGATTCACTCCTTTCCATTGATCTGATCCTCAAATCAAACAGCCATCGCTTAATCGCTCCTGCCCTTCGCCCGATCGCGCAATCGCATCGCAAACTTACACTGCGACCACTTTCTTGTTCCGCCGATTGACCTCTCCCCCGATTCATTCACCACCGTTGATCTTGTTCTTATATCAATGGCCACCACTTGATTGCATTAGCCCTCCGATCGCGCAATCGCATCGGAGTTTTTCCATCGCACCTCTTTTTTCCTCCCGCCGATTGCGATCTCCCGATTAGATCTGGACTGTCCACGTGTCCAGATCCAACAGCTATGCTCCTCTCCTGCCTTCTAAAGCAGTTTGACCCATTTCGCAGGATTTTTTAATTATTTATGTGTTTTGCAGGTGTTTTTAATGGTTTTTCATTATACAATGAAGAAAGGCCGAAGGCTGGGAAACAAATTTCCCGTGCCTGTCTTGCATTAAAAGAGCCCGTCCGCCAAGCTCTATTCACTATTTGTCAAATGCTCTATGAGCATTGATACCTTCAAAGCCCAACGTGGCTCTACACATTGACAAGACACTATGTTTTAAACGAGATGTTAAAGAGTATCAGTTGTTGAAGACAGAGCACGACAGGATGAAGATTGAAGACAAATTTAGGGAACTACAGCTTAAAAATAATTATCAAAAGCTTAATTTCATGAATTAAACACAGTCAGGAGAAATCATAAGTGTTTAACAAGAAGAAAGGACCTCCACCGCCGCTTTTGGGGCGAATTGATTCCTTAGCTACTACAAGATCCACCTGTTGCCTCAAACCATTCAAAACAGAGGCTGAGTTATTGATTAAACAAATATCTGCCTCCAGCGTTGCCAAGAAGTTAATTCTGCCAAAGGATTTTAATAGAAAATATCCGCAGAGTTACTCCAGACAGAGCACAGAACCTTAAAAGTCAACATTTCTTTCCCAGCGATCTTGGAAATTTAATGTAACCAATTAATACAGGAGGAATATCAAAATGTTCTCCATCGAGCCCCTCAAAGGCCGAGAGACAGTAAGCTGTATTAATTAAACTTAGAAGATATTTTGTCTCATTCCACCTCCTCTTTTCTTCTATAAATACTTCTGAAGAAGATAAGAAGTTGTTGGTTATTGTTTGATCACAAGTTGTAATACTGAACCTCTTTGAAGTAAATACACAGTCTGTTGAAGTTGAAGAACAAATTGAAGTCTTGGAGATCTTGATGATGTTGCTGCATGCTTGCTCCTGTGAAGGCTCTATCATTGGATCCATGAGCTTGGATGTTGGTGAAGTATTCTAAATTGTTTTATGTTTTTCCCTTTTTTTCACTATGTTCCATAATTTCTTACTACAGTAGGATAGAAAGTATTAGGCTAAGAAATGACTCCTGGAAGCACCTTAGACATGTTCGTCCTTCACTGTTTTATGTTTTCTTCTGTTGAAGTGTTTTAGAGGCTTTAAACTTTCTCTTTAGTCTTGATGCTTGTTTATTTCCTTGATAGTTTGAACAGTTGGTTTCAGCATGATTTATCGTTCTCCCTGCTTGTCTGCTGCTACTTAAAAACTATTATTGAAGTCTCCCTTTGAATTTCTTTTCTTACAGTGAATCAGAGAGCTCTGTTTTGATCTTTCCCTTTGTCCTCACTTAAAAAGTGGGCTTAAAGAAAGTTATAATTATGATCATAGATGTTTTAGGTGTTCCCTCTTCTATGAATGTAATTATCAGTGAATCTTTTATGTTTTCTAAAAGTCCTTTAGAATAAAATCTTTGAGGAAATAGGGTGTTCCCCGAATCTTAGATTTCATTTTTGAAAGTTGTTTTGAAATCATTATTTGCTTGAAGGTGTGATTTGTAGAATTCATGGTTAGCCCTGTCTATCAAAGATCTCTTTATTGTCCAAAATATGCTTTCAAATTCCCTTTGTTGAGAATTAAAACTCTCTTTCCAAATCATTAATGTTCATCTCATCCCAAAAACAAAAGGATCCTGTGGCGAAGTTAGATTTGCCCTTTGATATCCCATATCCTTTGATGAGTTTGCTATGACCTTTTCTTGACTCCATTGCCAAATGAACCAGATGTTTCTCCATTCTGTGTATCTTTCCTAGACCTTTCATGTTCTGCTCTATCAATTCAATCCAACCAAACAAAAAAACAAACAACACCTGCACTTAATAACTAGTCTAAAATCAATATTTTAAGCACACAAGATAAACTTTTGCAAAAAAACATTTGAGAGATCCCTCTCTGAGAACAGGAGGACTAGATCCTGTAACTCTAAAGATTGGTTCTGATGTTGCCTTGTCTTTTGATTTGCCAAACTATCAAAACACGGGACACCAACACAAAGTACACTAGGTTGGAGTCCGTAGCACATTCACACTAGAAAATAGAAAAACACTTTCTTTGATTAGATAGTAGCATAAAATAGGAGTATGAGACCCTAAAATAGAGAGAAAGTATAAAATATGGTTGAATAAAGATAGTTGGAGTAAAAAATGTGATATAATTAAGGTAAAAACTCTCTCATGCAGTCCATAACTTAGAAAAAGCATGAAAATTGCAAAATATGACTATAAGTCAAAGGATAAGGTGATGAGGTGACTAGATAAGGTTTTGGATAAGGAAGTCTCCAAAAATAAGAGAGGAAGATTGTAATAGGAAAATATGGAGTTCATGGATAAGGTAATGTATACTAATGGATAGGAAATTTCCATGTTGGTTCCCAACTACTACCCAATCATTGCCACATGTCTTCTTAGGTGGCACCCCCACTAAAAATAAGCTTACAAAAAATAGAAAATAACACCAAAAAAATTATGTATGGTAGACGTCATAAGTGTGGATTTAATATAATACCCTTTTGAATCACAAATTGTGAGTGTGCATAATGAATGAATCTTAACACTTTTCAACCATGTTAAGTACTTAGGGATAAAAAAATATATGAATCCATTTTAGATACTCATTTATTGAAAGAAAATATTCAAAACACAATATGATAAAGGTGAGGAAAGGAGAGAAAATATAGTGAGAGGAACAATCCCCCCCTCCCACCCCCCACTATATATATATATATATATATATATATATATATATATATATATATATATATATATATATATATATATACTATGTAGTTACTATGAAGAATTATGGTGTTGACTATCAATAATAACATCATGGATATATGCTATAAAATCACATGAGAAGCATTTTGTTATATTTTGAAACTTGTACGTGATAAAAATAGTAGTGAGAGCTCATAGAGTAGAAAACACTAAAATCTAGTTCTTTATTTCTTAGCAATTTAACCCATTAGCTTACTAGCTACATGTAAAGTGTAGCTTTCAATTTGTATATATAATAGGATTATAATGGTAATATAAATCATATTATGAAATATGATAAAGTATCATATCTAAATAGTGTGTAAAAAAATTTAGACATTTGCTTCATAAAATGGAAAAAATATTGCAAGTAGTTCCTCGTATAATGGATTCAAGCCACCTTTCTTATGCATACAATATCACATTTATCTACATTCTTCATTCGCATGGGTTAAATGTGAGAAAAATCTAATTTAGGCCGTGATAAATGATATGTATACAACCTTTAATAATGATCCACCTCCTCAACTACAACTCTGGAATCCATACTTTGATCCTTTGGTGGCTTGTTTTCAATATTCTTCTTGGTAATTTTTGGTATGAAATCTACTAGGTTGTGTTCCTAAAGTAAATTTTCAATAACTCCAATGATATTCACCATACAAGAAATATTTGGATGAAATCCTTTGTTACAAATATGCACTTTGTTTGTTACATCTCAAAATGTCAATATTAGGGTCTATCATAGCTCAAAGGGACACCCACTTGGAAATAATAGGGAAAGGTATAAAAATAGAGCTTGTAATGTAGAAATAATTCCATGAAAACCCTACCAAAACTAGTGCTTTTCCTCTTCAACAATACTAGAACAATAGCAAGTAGTGTTGTTTCCAGGGAGAGTTTTAATGCTCCAGTTACATAACAAAAGAGAGTTGAAACGAATATGGTTAGTAGAGTGAATGGATAAGGGGAAAAAGGTAAAAATTTGATTACTTCTATAAGATAAGGATGAAAATACTATTGGGTAATTTAGTTGTGAGTTAAATTACTTATCATTAATTATCAATCCAAGTTTGTATACTTGTGAAGTACAATATACTATATGTGCTAGGACATCAAATTTCAATTTTAATTATAAAATAATAATTCTAATTTATCAATAGCAATAAGTGAATGGTAAACTTATGCAAATGAATCAAATAGAATGTGATGGAGTGAAAATGAAATTTTTTGATGGTGCGGGAAGCTACCAATAGTAATAAGATCTACCCAGTATGAAGTCCCAGTTAGACCTCACATAGTTTGGAGTAGGAACTTCATTCAGAATATGGGCCCGAACACCACTAAGATGATCTTAAGGATATCACTTGGCTACAATAAACAATGCAAGGGTCGTAAAAATAACTTTGTCGCAATAAATTGAATAATATTTGTGAGACACCAATTGTAATGTATAAAAAGTGCTTCCATGGAAGGGAGAGAAAAGTGAGCCCCTAGTATAAAAGTAATAGTACTATCCTAAAAGAGATGCACACAAGAAAGGAAAGACTCGTTAGTTAACCTGAAAAATAGTTCACAATATAACAATAATCATGAAATCAAATAAAAAGAACATTCAACAAGATATATACCAAAGAAACAAAATAGTTCATTAACTTTAGTATGTGCAAACATAAACATATATTGTAAAAAATTAAAGAATAGTCTTACAATATTCACGATACATGCATGAAAGTGTGATAGATTTGAGAGCTTCTAATGTTTAAGTGAAATTTCCAAGTACAAAGTTACAATAATGAAGCAATAGCCCCAATAGTGGAACATGAAGCTATCACTTGCTTCTCTAAATAATGATCTTCACTCCTATGCTAGACTAGAGAAGCCAAGGCTTTCTCTCCAAAATTCCTGTTACTTGAGCTATGAGGGTTTATTTATAACAAGTGAGGTGACCTTTCACCTCCCCTTGTGAATCTTGAACTCCCTCATGAATCTTGAGCTTCCATTTTCCTTTTAGCTCCTCTTAAGACCTTTGAACTTACTAACGACTCTTCATATTCCTTATGTGACTCTTGGAATCACACTTTACACATTTTAACATTTTTATTATATTTTCAAATACAAAATTACAATAGGAAAAAGCTACAACAAGACAATATCAGGCCATTATCCATACGACTAAAGTAATACATTACGCATAAAATTATGAAAATGGTAACTCGATGATCGTAACATGTAACTTAGTAGTAAGATATTGTTTCTAATCTTTGTATTCTAATATAATGTGCTCAACCTTCACTGGTGGAATTGGAATATATGCTATTTTTCCCTCTAATTACTTTGGATATATGGCCTTAAGATATGTTTGAATAGTGCTCAGAAGCATAATTAAATCCATGTGTATCTTTGCTAGCATGGTCAAATATTGTAGAATATTTTCTTTGGCCATCTCAAGTTCATCCTTGATGGTCACCTATTTCATGTTTCTCAAGAAATATGTTATTTGTTGTTTGATTGTGCTCCCACTCTTAAGCTTTATAAATTTCTCAATATATGGAATCTCATTCCTTCTAACCAAGGATTACAATCCATTATACACTCGCAAATATGTTGTTATGGTTTTGTTGATGGAAGTATGTGTCTACTCATAAATATATAGAAACACTATGATATGTGCCCTATCTATTTATGCATCGTGACTTCTATTTTTAACCAACACCATAGGGTTATTTGCATATTCGGTTCCCAAATTTGGATCACATCTTTGGCCATGCATGTTTTTTTGAAGAGTTTCACCATCTTCCATGATCCTTTTTGCACTTCATGTATGAGCACCACTTCATCATATAAAAATCTCATAATGTTTTTCGAATGCTTGATCTTCTCAAGTATTGTTTCCTTCAGCTCCCTCATACTAGTACTCGTGGAAGACAACCTTTGATTTTCTCCCATGATATGTTCAATATGTTACCTTGTTGATGCTAGATGCTTTATGAATGTTTCATTTTATTTCACAAGATAATTTGTGTTCTCCTTAGTGGCTTCAAAAAAGGCTACATTCACTGCTACAACTACTCTTGGATTCTTTCTAGTGTTTGACATGATCACCCTTTCAGTATCGATGGAAACATGGTGATGGGGTCATTTGAAAAATACCTTATTCTCTCCTACACTATTCTATTCTTCAACTAATCGAAGGTATATTTTGAAATTCTCATGACCCTATCATCTAGTGGAGTAACTATTCCCATATCATCGAATGGGAGGTGGACACTAGTTAGAGGAGGTGGAGACTACTAGCTGGTTTTTTCTGCAATCAACATAATGTACTTTTTTTTAATCAACATAATGTACTGGCTAATCATTCACCTACTAGGCATGCATATCCTCATCCTACTTCTTCTTCCAAATTTTTTTACCTTTCTTATTCTCCTCTTTGCTTCTGCAAGGCTTCTTCCTCATGCTTATTTCTAGTATTCTCTCCCTTCTTATTTTTCACTTCTTCCTTCTATATTTGCATGTATTCCCTTTTATTTATTAACTATTTTTCTTTCTCTTTCCTTTGCTACTATTTCTTGCATCCCTCCTCTTATTTCTACTATGCTTCTCATTTCTAGCCTTCTTCCCTCCACTTCCAAAGCTATTTACTTTTCCTCTCCGCTTCAATAACACCTTTGGTAATAGGATATACTTTAAAATTTATGCTCCTCTCTTCTTCTGGATCATGTGAAATCTTTCTCTTTCAATTAAAAATGCCATCTTGAGTAAGAACTACTTATGTAGTCCCTTCTTGAGTAATGTATGGTTCATGATAAGTGTTAAAATCGTCCGACTCATCTCCTGGCCTTGTTGCTCTGGAAGAATTGTTGATCTAGGTGGATATTGGTGGTCACCCACCTATTCCACTTGGGGCCCCACCATTATCTCTTTCAGTTTTTCAGTTTCAGCTCAACTTACTATTTTTAGCTGTTTTTTGGGTCTTGAACTTCCAGAGCCGTTTTGAGGCCCTAAACGACATTTTTTGGGAAAATGGAGAGAAAAATGGGTCCATGGACTAATTTTTCTCATTCAAAATTTGTATTCCTCGAATATATCTTTCTAATGAGGTATGATACGCGTCAAATGGAGATCGTATGCCAAAGTTACGCCCCTGGGAAGTTGAAACACCAATTTACCCAAACGAGGCCCATAGTTTTGGTGCTTCATCTCCTAGGGTTAGGGTTTTGGCTGTTGAGGATTTCCCATTGTGTATAAATAATAAATAGGCCCTAGAGCCTCATTGTAACTCAGTTGAGAGGCCTATAACCACCACATCTCTTCTCAGAGATAACTACTAGCACCCTAGCTAGTTTTATTTCCATTATGTCTGTAAGAAAATTTCAGTTCTTTGACATTAATGAAATGAAGTGTTATTTCCGTTGCATCTTTGTATTTATGGTTATATGTTTATTCTATTGCATTCCTGCATAAATCTGGATAGTGGTATTAGAGCGGTCTGCTTTTTTTCGATCTTTCTTTGCATGTCCCCAACAAGGTCGGGGTATAAGGAGTTAGGGCTCGATCTGGTGGAACCTTTGCAAGATCATCTTCGCAAACCCCGACGGACGCCCATGGGGGATGAAAAGAAATATGAGGGAGCAGGAGATCCTATCAAAATATTGCTCGAGGAGGCCCTCGGAAAACAAAGGAACGCGATGATGGATAACTTTGCCCAGATCCTTCAAGGAATGCCCATCGGCGGTGCATCTGCATCCAGCAGCCACTCTGGAGGTGCTACTCCTTTTAAGGTACAAGTAAATTTTGGCATTCCCATATTTGACGGTAAAATAGATGCCGATGCCATAGATATATGGTTGAATCTATTAGAATGATATCTCTCAGTTCATGACTTCTCCGATAGGGAGAGGATTATTTTTTCACTCCTCAAAGCTGCCCCCCATGTCAAGGACTAGTGGGAAACCAACTGTGAGAAAAAGGACGAGACAGAACCCTCTCTGTTCTCGACCGTACCCACTTGGAATTATTTCTAAGATGCCATCAAGGAAAAATACTATCCTGTGGGGAGCTATGAGGACAAGTACATATAATGGACCATGCTACGACAATAAAGGGATCAAGATGTGCATGAGCTGACGAATCTGTTCCATACCCTGGACACCAAGTTGGGTATCAAAGATTTAGAGAAACATCTGGTGCTAAAGTACTGCATTTGTTTGCATAGATAAATTCAAGAGGAAATGGAGTTCCTCAACATCTCCTCGCTTGGTACGACATACCGGTATGCTGCCAATATTGAGCAGAAATTCAAGCAGAAGAAGCAAGACTTTGGATCTGCGAATCAAAAGCAAGGGAAGGGTGCTCCCAAACCATAGAAAAAAGGACAGAACCAAGGCATGGCGAATCAATACAACCTGTCGAAGCCACAAGCAAAGAACAACACTGCAAAGCCAAAGAAGGACACGAGAAAGTGGTGTGAGTTCCATAAGAGCTCCACTGACAACACAAGTGAGTGTCGGGCCAAGCAGTCGCTGGTGGCCGAGATGAGGGCTTCTGAGTCAGATGCATGCTTTGACTTTGAATCAGAACCTGACAAGGGAAATGACAAAGGGAAATAGATTATTGATTTGTAGCCCAACGCCACTGTTGCCACTACGAAGATCCAAAAGGAGGAACCAGAAGATCCAGAGGAGGAGGAATGTCTCTTCCACTCCTAGATGTGGGTAAAGGGCTCCCCAATACAGTTCATTGTTGAAAATGGGAGCCAAAAGAACCTCATTTTAGTAGACGTCGTGAAGCAGTTGGGATTTTCGACCACAACTCACCCACATCCATACACCATCGGGTGGCTTCACCAAGGACGAGATCTCCACGTCAGCCAACAGTGCCACCTTCCCTATAGCATCAAGCCCTTCATCGATGAGGTATTATGTGACGTTGCTCCTATTGATGTTTCTGATGTATTATTGCGACAACCATACTTGTGGAAGTGTCATGCTGTGTATGAGTCTTGGCCTTGCGCTGTTATTATTACTTTGGGAAATAAGTTGTACAAGATACCAGAGGTACCACTTCCTACCGCTATCTCTTTGGTTACTACAAAATAATGCAATAAGCTCATTCCCCAAACGAGGAAATTTTTTTCCCTGATGATCCACCCCTAGGGCAAGAAGAATACTATGGCCACGACCTCCAGACAGGGCTCCTTTTCATGAAAACAACAAATGTATAAGGTTTTGGAAGAATACGGGGACATCTTTACCTCTCCCACAGGGGTTCCTCTGCAATGTCAGGTCAAGCACCCGATTTATCTGACCCCAGGTGTGCCACTACCCAATGGACCGATCTATCAGCGCTCTGTTCTAGAGAACGATGAAATCAAGAGGCAGATTCAGGAGCTGTTGTAGAAAGGTCACATCCGACCAATTTCATCGCCCTGTGGGAGCCCGATCATGTTGGTACAGAAGAAGGATGGGACGTGGAGACTTTGTATTGACTATCGGGTGTTGAACAAGATCACTGTCCGGAATAGGTACCCGATCCCATGGATTGATGACCTTCTGGACCAACTCAAAGGTGAAAAATATTTCAGCAAGATCGACTTGAAGTATGGGTTTCACCAAGTACCAATTGAACCCTCCGATGTGTGGAAGACTGCCTTCAAAGCTAAGGAAGGCCTTTTCGAATGGTTGGTCATGCCTTTCGGGTTGACGAATGCTCCCGCAACCTTCATGAGGATGATGGATGACATCTTGCAGCCATTCACCAACTCATCTGTAGTGGTGAACTTGGATGACATTCTAATCTTCAGCAAGACTTGGGAAGAGCACCTTCACCACATCCGACAAGTCCTCCAAACACTGCGGCAACACAAGTTGTGTGCCAATTTGGAGAAGTACACTTTTGGCATGACCTAGCTTCAATATCTGGGATACATTATTGATGAAATGGGGGTGCATGTGGATCCAACCAAGATCCAAGTCATTCGGGATTAGCCAGCCCCAACCACTATAACAGAGCTTTGTACCTTTCTGGGTCTTACTAATTTCTACCGTAGGTTCGTGCTGGGATTCTCTCATATCACTTGGCCCTTGAGTCGAGTTGTTGGGAAAAATACTGAGAGGGGGGGGTGAATCAGTATTTACTGCATATTCAAAAAATTTTACTTTTTCACTCTCTAAAACCCATACGCTACTTTCCTTTAGTAAACTCGCGTATACACGCGGATATCCTTCATACAACTAGCGTATTAGCAGAGATCTAAATATGCAGATATTTATTAACTTATTTCTTTGCAATATTCATTAATCTGATGTTAAGTTAACAGTAAACATGTGTAGTAACAACAGAATAAAGCATCACACAAACCATCACACATGAACACCAGGATTTTTAGGTGGAAACCCAAGTCAGGAGAAAACCACTGCTGCAGTTGCTCAGCCTTCAATATTTTATTATAGAGAAAACATCTTACAACATATGTGCTGGTGCAGAATCTACCAGCACGAATGCACCCACCTGCGCTCGTTTACCAGCCTCTCTTGAAAGGGAGCTCCAACCCCCTGACACGTTTACTAGCCTCTCCTGGAAGGGAGCTATGACCCCCTGATCTCGTTTACCAGCCTCACCTGGAAGGGAGCTATGACCCCCTGATCTCGTTTACCAGCCTCACCTGGAAGGGAGCTATAACCCCCTGATTGAAGGCTATAACCCTCATCACCTCTATGGACCATGTTTCATCAATTTTCACACTGGATCCAAAGCTTCCTCTAGGACACCACTTGCAGGCCATGTTTCATCATATTTTCATACTGGACCCTTTCCATACTTTTAAGCACAGTCAACCATGAAATAGATACAGATAACTTACTGACAGATATCAGTAAACCAGCAGAACAGATCAAACATTTCTTACCACAAACTTTACCAAACCCTAGTTTTCATACGTGCTTTCCTTTCTCTAATTTCGCGTATATACGCGCTTCCGTCCACATAAACCAGCGTATACTTCAGTACAAATTACAGAGCTAATTTTATTGCGCATACGCGCTTTCTCTTCAGCGAAGCCGCGTATATACGCGCTTCCTCTTCGGCGAACTAGCGTATGGTTCTTCAAACTTAAAAGTCATTGCAATTCTCCACAACAGATACATCACTTCAGATTTTACCCTTTACCTCAGACAGATGTTCGCCTAGATGTTCACCTCATCACAGATCTAATCATTCCATAAACAGATCTAGCATATACAAGTACAATACAGATCTAGATCCCCTTCTTCATCACTCCATCATTGGTGCATCATACATTCAGATCTTTCATTCAACTGTAACCCTTTCCATTCAGATATACTCCAGAGAGAAGTATTCATTCAAGCTCAGACATCTTGCACCACGCTCATGATTTGCACAATGAATTTCTTCTCCTTATATAGGTTTACCCTTTTTCAATACCATGAGCCAAAACCACATTACTTCCGATGGTATTCCTGGACGGGGTCATTTAGATGAATCATTACCCAATACAATGGGTCAATACCATGGTGGTTACCCCTGGTTTTTCACTTTAAGAGCGCTTTTTCCCATACGCGACTTGGCACGTTGTTTCCCGCGTGCATACGCGACCTCCCCTAGACATATCCGCGTATGCCTTGAGACATACTCTTTTCACCATAGATTTATCACATGTTGAATTCCTTTCTTCATTGCCTTCTGTACTCACTGTAGATACATCAGATTTTCTTCATCAAGAACATATTCTATCAAGCATAAACTCCATCAAGTAAGTTGCCATCATCTTCATCAAGTGGGTTGCCATTCAAGAATAACACTCAGCATCATATCGCTAGCAAACATCATTTCATATCAGATTTACATAATTTACTAAGTCCAACAGTTCAAGAATAACTTCATCAGGTGGTTCGCCATCAAGGAAAACACATGTCAATAGTCGCATGTCTTCATCTTAATTCAGTGGCTTGCCATCAAGGACAACACTCTGCATCATATTTCCAACAATCTCCCCCTTTGGACTTGATGGCAACCATGATGGTGTTTGGTTACCACAATAGATAGGTACATTAAGAATACAATGACACCATGTCACTCTCTCCATTTTTTAAACCAATCTTTCTCTTCATTCAAACACCATGTCACTCTCCCCCTTTGACATCAAGGGCAAAGGGCGGATCAAAACCAACATACTCTCCCCATTTTCTCCTCATGTGGAAGAAGCGTTCTGCAGATCTGATATATACTGAAGTGACCAAGCTCCCCCTGAGTTCATGCTGAATCTTCAAACATATTTTCCAATGAAGTACATGACTCTATGAACTCCCTATCACCAAAGACTCATACTTACATCAAATATCCAACCAAGTGGATTTACATATGAGACTCAAGTACCCAACCAAGTGGGTTTAAACATTTCAACTCAGCTACCCAACCAAGTGGGTTTACAAAATTTGACTCAGCTACCCAACCAAGTGGGTTTACAAATTTGACAAGTCCTTACATGACTGAATATTACAATTTTTACATCATGGGTCTCAGCATGACCTTTTCATCAAAAATACAAATATGAATTTTCATAACCAATACCAAAAAGACCTCAAGAGAGATCATATATCAGAACCACCATAATGCCAACAATGCATTATACTCAGCAAGACTAATGCTCCCCTTGAAACTATGCATCCAAGCATCCTTTTCATATGACTAAGGCTCCCCCTTAGTTTGTGCAACCTAAACACTTTCACCAACAAATCATCAAGGCATCTTTATCAAAACATTAGAAATAGAATTATGAGAACTGGAACACCACCAGAGATACCAAACAGTATCAGAGATACCAAACAGCACTACAGCTATGCTGAAGAGAGCTGACTCCAATCAGAAAAATGTCAGCAATCAGACATATGCAGTTTTCTGTGCATGAACTCGCGTATATACGCGACTGTGTTTCAGGAAATCCGCGTATCCAATGCCATCTTCTATATTTTAACCAGATCTAATCGTCTGTGAGGAAAAGACAGTGTTCAACTTCTTTCTGGGATCTTTGAATGCTTCCCTGGACTACAGATAGATGGAACAGTGTAGTTGTGTCTTCAAGCATCATCCAATGGTTGTAGCATAAGTACATTAGTAACCAAGCCTTCAGATTCTTTGCAGCATCAATACAATCTTCCCAAGAGAGATTATCATAACAAAACAACATCTTCAAATATGTGTCAATCATCCATGTGGTCCAATATCATCAATATCTTCAAGATTTAACATGAAGTAACATATGTAGGCAAAAGATCTCAATCATAGTAACCAGTTCTGCATGATGGTATTCTTATCTCTGGATCATAAGACTTCCAACTCATCCATGTGTGAGCACAAACAAGGCTTAAAATATCATAATAAAACATGTACCAAGTCATCCTCATTTAAGCATGAGTATCACAATAACCAAGAATAAGCAGTCATATTGCCAATAGTGCAATCATTAGTATTCAACCTGCTGCTCCCCCTGAACCAGTGCTTCTCCTTAACTTGTGCAACCTGAATACCTTTATCAGCAAGTCAACAACAACAATCTTTGCATGAACTGTCCTTATCTCCGAATTATAAGACTTTCATCTCAGCAACGAAAACTCTTCATTAAAAAGCAAACAGGACTCATCCATAATATTCAACATAAGAAACCATGTTTCATATCATCATTATTTAGAACTGAGAAACTAAGCTGATACAGAGTCAATAATACAATTATTAACAATCAGACTGATACTCCCCCTGAACCTCTGCTCCAGATCTTCAGTTATCATATAAATTCTCTTATCATCAAAGCATACGCGACTATGTTTGCTGTAACTCACATGTATACGCGACTTTTGTTCATCGAACCCGCGTATGGAAAGTGAAGCATAGAAATTTTTCACATTCCTTCATCTCCCCCTGAACTTGTTCTTCCTGTACCTGTCTTCTTCATATCAGATGCTCTGTCAGAAATACATATAACCAGAATAATCAAATCAATGAGAGACATCATACATTTCTCCCCCTGTGATGATACTTACTAAATCTCATAATGTATCCCACATCACTCCTGCAGTCAATCAGAGAAGTAAGCTTCAGAAGCGGATGACTGCAGTAGGGTCAAAATTCCCTACGTTTCTGATCAGTCCTCCATCTTTTTCCAGATTTGTTTGAACTTTCTATTTGTGTGCTGGAAGTTATCAAATTTCTCATATCTGTTCAACCTGCATTCTTTTTCTACATGTCCATACTTGTTACAAGAATAACATCTCATGTGTCCAGAGAAATAAGCATAAGAATCATAATGAGTATTTCTAATCTTCCTCCTTTTACAATCGGCTGCTTTATGTCCATACTTGTTACATGAAAAACAATATCCCTTGAAGAAACCAGAGTACCTTTCTATGTAGGAACTGTTTGATTGAGGTTGAAATGATCTGCTCCTGCAATTTGCTGCAACATGCCCATAATTATGACATTTAAAGCATTCAACTTTATTGACTGATTTCCTTTGAGATTTCATCATTGTTGGTTGACCTTTTGTTTCTTTCAACACTTCGGGTTTTGCATTGACATCCTCTGAATTTTTAGCACTTCCTTGTGAGCTAGATTCTCCTTTAACAGTTTCATGGAAACCAAGACCAAGTTTGATAGCAGGAGACCTTTGATTACTTAGAATATTGTCCAAAATGTTAGTACTATCTTGAAACCTCAAAAGTTTAACCTTTTCTTCTAATTTACCTTTGAGAATGTTTACCTCAACCTCCAAGGCTTGACATTACTTCGTCAAGCTTTCTTCTTTCCTTCTTCCATCTTCTACTTGATCCTTCAGATTTAGAATCTCTTCTTTCAACCAATTTTCATTTTCTTCACATGTTTGTTGCAGCTCTTCATTCTTCTTATTTGATTTTTCCAAATCTTCTTTGAGAGAGATGATTTCTGCTTCAAGGCCTTCTTTTTCAAATGGTTGTAGAGGTTCCTCATTCTTCTTACTTGATACTTCAAGATCTGCTTGCAGAGAGATGATTGCAGCTTCAAGTCCTTCATTCTTCTTGCTTGATTTTTCGAGATCTGCATTTAGATCGTTGATTTCTGCTTCTAGTTCTTTAATTCGATTGGATGCATAATTATGAAACCTTTGATACTTGTCCACCTGTCCATTCAGCATTTCTATTTGATCTTTCATTTGAGAGATCATCTCTTTGTAGATAGAATCTTTCTTATCAATTTCCTTTTGTTGTTCTTCAACTTTGATCTTGATAGCTTTTTCTAGATCCACAACTTTACTTTCACTATCTTCACTATTGTTTGCACAAAGAAGAGTATTACCAGGACCCAAAACACTATCAGATTCATCTTCTTCAATCTTTGCTATACAGGTTTTCTGAGACATCTCCTTGCTTTGAGTAGCCTTCTTCCCTTTTTTCTTTGCCATGAGCACTTGTAGAGCTTGGCCAGAATCTTCTAGATCCATACTGTCACTTTCACTATCATAGCCGTTGCATATACAATTAAGTAAAATACAAGAACAACGATTAATACCTGTTTCATCTCCTTCATTTTCTGCTATACATGATTTCTGAGAGATCTCCTTTCTTCGGGTAGCCTTCTTCTTTTGCTTCTTAGCCATGAGCACTTTCAGATCTTGGTCAGAATCTTCTTCATCTTTACTGGACACTTCAAGAAAGTCATTGTCCTCTAGGGCATCCACAAAAGTATCATTTTCTTCTCTTTGTTCAAAGGCCATGAGAAGTCTAAGATCTTCTTCATGTTCTTCCTCAATATCAGATGACCCATCACTGTCTTCATTAGTATAGTAACTTTTCTTAGAGCTAGATCGGTTCTTATTCCTTCTTGCTACTTTGTTTCCTTTAGCAGATGTTTCTTTATAAGGACATTTAGCAGCATAGTGACCAACCTTTCCACACTCAAAACATTTGAAGGGAAGCTTACCTTTGAATTTTCCAGTACCTAGTTGGAGCTTTTTCACAAAATTCGCTTCTTCTTCTTCGGATATATAGCTGGATTCTTTGACAACTTCCTTTTATTTTCCTCTTGCAGATACCTTAAAAGCAGCTTCTTTGATTTGAGAAGGACCTCCTTGTCTCATTTCAAAAGCAGTCAGGATACCATGTAATTGAACAACAGTAAGAGTTTGCAAATCTTTCCTTTCTTCAATAACCTAAACTTTTGACTCAAAATTTGAAGTCAAAGATCTTAAGAATTTTTCCACCAGAGTAGTATCGGTTATGGTTTCACCCAAACTTCTCATACGATTTACAATATCATCTAGACGTAAAAAGAAACTGGCAATACTCTCATCACTATGCATCCTTAAATTTTCATATTCAATTCTGAGAGTTTGGAGTTTTGTACTTTTTACCTTTGTATCTCCTTCATAGCTCAGAATGATTTTGTCCCATATTTATTTTGCTGGATTTAGCTGCATCACTTTAGCAAATTCTGATTCAGACATGCTTCCTAATAAGACATTCACTACTTTGGCATTGATTTCATACTTCTTCCTTTCAGCTGCATCAGTAGGAATACTTGTCGGATATTGATAGCCTTCTTGCACAATTGCCCATACATCTGCACCAAGACTTTGCAGATATGCTTTTGTTCGTACCTTCCAGAATAGCAGATTGCTTCCATTGAATAGAGGTGGATTTATATACATTACTCCTTCTTGACTTCCCATTGCGACGGATCTCCTTTAAGCGAT
Organism: Pinus albicaulis; assembly: GCA_034641835.2. Taxonomy (NCBI): domain Eukaryota; kingdom Viridiplantae; phylum Streptophyta; class Pinopsida; order Pinales; family Pinaceae; genus Pinus; species Pinus albicaulis. Next base: position 776,306,993 of record CM076584.1, on the reverse strand, counting down.
CAAGCTTCTGCACAAGGACCTCCTCTGATACCAATTGTTGGGAAAAATACTGAGAGGGGGGGGTGAATCAAGATTACCTATTCAAAACTTTTATTTTTCACTTTGAAAACCCATACGCTCTTCTTAGTAACCGCGTATATGATATATTGTGGAACACTAATGATAGCGTAGATCTAAATTTTCGTATATTTACTAATCCTAGTTCTTTGCAATATTCATTCCTATCCGATGTTAAGTTCACAAGAACATGTAGTAACAAATAAACCATCACACAAACCATCACACATGAACACCAGGATTTTAGGTGGGAACCAAGTCGGGAGAAAACCACCTCGCCTTAAATTGCTTACCTCTTCAATATTTTATTATGAAACATCTTACAACATATGGGTTTGGTGTGACTTACCAAAGATGCACCCACTGCGTCACAAATGCCTTTCCCCGGAAGGGAGCTCCAACCCCCTGACTCGTTTACCAGCCTCTCCTGGAAGGGAGCTACGACCCCCTGCTCTCGTTTACCAGCCTCACCTGGAAGGGAGCTACGACCCCCCGATCTCGTTTACCAGCCTCACCTGGAAGGGAGCTACAACCCCCTGACTGAAGGCTACAACCCTCAGCACCTTTATGGACCACGTTTCATCAATTTTCATACTGGATCCAAAGCTTCCTCTAGGACACAACTTGCAGGCCACGTTTCATCATATTTTCAGACTGGACCCACTCCATACTTTTAAGCACAGTCAACCATGAAACAGATACATATAACTCACTGACAGATATCAGTAAACCAGCAGAACAGATCAGACATTTCTTACCACAAACTTCAGCAAACCCTAGTTTGCATACGCGCTTTCCTTTCTCTGATGTCGCGTATATACGCGCTTCCGTTCACATAAACCAGCGTATACTTCTGTACATATTACAGAGCTAATTTTATTGCGCATACGCGCTTTCTCTTCAGCGAAGCCGCGTATATACGTGCTTCCTCTTCGGCGAACTAGCGTATGGTTCTTCAAACTTTTATGTCATTGCAATTCTTCACAACAGATACATCACTTCAGATTTTACCCTTTACCTCAGACAGATGTTCGCCTAGATGTTCGCCTCATCACAGATCTAATCATTCCATAAACAGATCTAGCAAATACAAGTACAATACAGATCTAGATCCCCTTCTTCATCACTCCATCATTGGTGCATCATACATTCAGATCTTTCATTCAACTGTAACCCTTTCCATTCAGATATACTCCAGAGAGAAGTATTCATTCAAGCTCAGACATCTTACACCCACGCTCATGATTTGCACAATGAATTTCTTCTCCTTATATAGGTTTACCCTTTTTCAATACCATGAGCCAAAACCACATTACTTCCGATGGTATTCCTGGACGGGGTCATTTAGACGAATTATTACCCAATACAATGGGTCAATACCATGGTGGTTACCCCTGGTTTTGCACTTTAAGAGAGCTTTTGCCCATACGCGACTTGGCACGTTGTTTCCCGCGTGCATACGCGACCTCCCCTGGACATATCCGCGTATGCCTTGAGACATACTCTTTTCACCATAGATTTAGCACATGCTGAATTCCTTTCTTAATTGCCTTCTGTACTCACTGTAGATACATCAGATTTTCTTCATCAAGAACATATTCTATCAAGCACAAACTCCATCAAGTAAGTTTCCATCATCTTCATCAAGTGGGTTTCCATTCAAGAATAACACTCAGCATCATATCGCTAGCAAACATCATTTCATATCAGATTTACATAATTTACTAAGTCCAACAGTTCAAGAATAACTTCATCAGGTGGTTCGCCATCAAGGACAACACATGTCAATAGTCACATGTCTTCATCTTCATTCAGTGGGTTGCCATCAAGGACAACACTCTGCATCATATTTCCAACACAAGTTACTAAGGGAGGAGCGAGAGAAAAATTATTTTGGTCAGAACCTCAACAGAAGGCATTCACAGAATTGAAAAATTGCCTTTGTTCTGCCCTAGTGCTCACATTACCATACTTGCAATAGCCATTTGAGATCGAGATAGATGCCTCTGACTATGCTATTGGGGAAGTTCTTACTCAACAGGGACATCCAGTGGCATATCACAGCATGACATTGTCTGACACAGTTCGCAAGTATCCCACTTATGACAAAGAAATATATTCCATTATGCAAGCTTATCGACAATGGAAGCATTACATTTTGAGGAAGGAAACAATCATCCACACAGACTACCGACCCCTGCAGTTCATACAGACACAAGGGAAGTTGCAGAATGATCGCCATCAGAAGTGGTCCACATATTTGCAACAATTTCATTTGAACATCAAGTACAGGAAGGGTAGCACCAATAATGTTGTAGACTGCCTTAGTCGACCACCGATTGTGGCGCTCACCACCGTTATCAACTCTTGTGGGCACGAGACTTCTGATTGGCCGCTTCTCTATGAGAGCGACCCAGAATTCGGCCACACTTACAAGGCACTCTGGGGGGTACGCAAGTTTCAAATTTTCACCTCCAAGATGCACTTTTATGTCACCTGGGACACCTTTGTGTTCCTTCAAGCAAGCATGCCAAGATGATAAGGGAAGCACACTATAGTCGAGGCACTGGGCATTTCGGGGTTGAGAAAAAGGTAGCTATACTGCAGAAGTATTTCTATTGGCCGAACCTTCAAAAGGATGTCTAGAAACACATCAGATCCTGCACTGCCTGTGCCATTTCCAAACCGACCATCAAGAAGCAAGGCCTATATACTCCGCTACCTACCCCTAGTCAGCCTTGGGAATCCATCTCCATGGATTACATGTCGGGCTTGCCTTCTACTAAGCATGGAAATGACTATTTTTTCATGGTCGTCGACATATTCTCGAAGATGGCCATTATGGAGGCCTGCAAGAAGAATATCACAGCAGAAGCCACTGCTAAAATCTTCTTTCAACGAGTGTGGGTGCACTTTGGGATCCCACAGTCTATCATATCAGATCGGGATAGCAGGTTCCTCGACACATTTTTGTCTAGCCTCTGGTCAATGATGGACACCAAGCTCACCAAGTCCACAGCTTTCCATCCCCAAATAGATGTCCAAACAGAGGTCGTCAACAAAATGATTGTACACATTTTTCACATGTACAATTCAAAGCATCCATGCACATGGGATGAGAGCCTCCCTTATGTACAACATAGTTCTAGTCGGGCTCTCCATAGTTCAATCGGCCATAGCCCCTTTCAGGTGGGCTTGGGATTCCAGGCACTATGTCCCATTGACGTAGGCATGTCATTTGCGGCTACTGAGGACAATTCGTCTCGTGTTCAGTCTGAAGTTGACAAAGAAAATAGCTTCATCGAGCCCATTCAACACATCTGCCAATAGGTTCATGACATATTGGACAGAGCCAATGCTAAGTATAAGCAATGCCATGATCAACATTAGGTGCCACACAACTTCCAAGTGGGTGACAAAGTATGGTTACATTTGCAGAAGAAGTGCCTCATTGGACCCCACCGCAAGCTTTGCCCGCTCTGATATGGGCCATACACCATCACCAAGGTTATAGGGAACAATGCCTTTGAGCTCAGTATTCTACCATTCCTTGGTCTGCACCTAGTATTCAATGTGGACCTCCTTCGTCCTTACTTCCCACCTCTACTGGACACCTCTGACATTGCAGAAGAATTCACACCAACAGAGTTAAATCCAGATTGCATGGAATAGTCCACCACAGATTGTATCATGGACATGCAAATCAAGAACACTCACCAACATAAGATCCAACTATATCGGGTTGTCAAAGTTGGCCAACTCCTGCACCAAGGAAAGTGGTTCACCAGGGACCAAGTTCAGTAGAAATTTCCTCATCTCATGGAGGAACTTAACGCAATGGGCACCATTGCTTCCTAAGGGGGGAAGAATGATATAGGTGGATATTGGTGGTCACCCACCTATTCCACTTGGGGCCCCACCATTGTCTCTTTCATTTTTTCAGTTTTGGCTCAACTTACTATTTTTAGTATTTTTTCGGGTCCTAAACTTCCGAAGCCCTTTTGAGGCCCTAAACGATATTTTTTGGGAAAACGGAGAGCAACATTGGTCCATGGACCAATTTTTCCCATTCAAAATTTGTATTCCTCAGATATATCTTTCTAACGAGGTATGGTACGCGTCAAATGGAGATCGTATGCCAAAGTTACGCCCCTGGGAAGTTGAAACACCAATTTACCCAAACAGGGCCCATAGTTTTAGCGCTTCATCTCCTAGGGTTAGGGTTTTGGCTGTTGAGGATTTCCCATTGTTTCTAAATAATAAATAGGCCCTTGAGCCTCATTGTAACTCAATTTAGAGGCCTGTAGCTGCCACATCTCTTCTCATAGATAGCCACCAACACCCTAGCTAGTTTTATTTCCATTCTATCTATAAGAAAATTTCAGTTCTTTGATATTAATGAAATGAAGTGTTATTTCCGCTGCATCTTTGTATTTATGGTTATATGTTTATTCTATTGTGTTCCTACATAAATCCGGATCAATTGTATCAATTCTTCATCTTCTCCTCATACTCCACAAAAATAGAAACATAATTCCACGCAAAATGGAGCTTCGCATAATGCTATTTACAAACTCCCCTGTGGTCATATCTATGAAAAATTGTTTCACAAAACATGAGGCTAGAAAGTTATTCAACTTATTATTTTGTTGCCTTCAGGATATTCAATTCATAAGACTCCACTTGTAAGGAATAAGAGGCCAGGGTGCCTTCTTCTTGTTCTGCAACAATTGTGACAACCCTAAACAAATATGATATTCAATTTCCTATATGACCACCTTATCGGTCACATACTTTGGAAAAAGATGTTATGAAACTAGCTCCAAAAATAGAATAAAAGAGTTACAACGCCTTAGAAATAAGCCACTTCGAGGGGGAAACCTCCTTTACATTACATAAATGAACAATTCTTGGATGATATAAATGAAAAAACCTCCTTCTATATATAGGAGTCCATGGGGTCACAATATAATCCTAGCCGACCTAACAATAATAATGCAAGGGGACAATAATAACAACATTGGGGTTACAGGTGTACAACAATAATAATAACGGGGCTACACTAATAAAAATAAGGGACTACACTAGTAATATAGGGACCTAACATGCCCCTCTCCTTCAAAAAAGTGTTGTCCTCAATGCTTGAGTAGCTTTGGGTGCTTCCGTATAAAATTCTCATCCTCCCATGTAGAATATTCAATAGGTAATTTCTTCCACTTGATGAGATACTCTCAAATTGATCTATTTTGTAGTTGTCAAGTTCTTGTTTCCATGACTGCTTCAGGTTCCAATATGATTTTTCCTTCCTCATCAAGTTCTGGCAATATTGTTTGAACTGGAATTTTTTCACCTATAACATTCTTTAAGAATCAAACATGGAAAACCAGATGCACTCGCGAAGAAGTAGGAAGCTCCAATTTGTATGTCATAGTACAAATATTTTACAACACCTTGTAAGGACCATAGTACTTTAGAGATAATTTATTAGCTTGCTTAGCTTTCTTGAGGGACATTTGTTTGTATGGTTGTAGTCGTAAAAATACCCAGTCTCCTACATCAAAAATTTTCTCACTGCAATGTTGATCTGCCTATTGTTTCATTCGATTTTGTGCCAATTTAGGTTATCCTTTAAGAGTTGGAGAAATTATTGTTGATGCTCGATGTGATATTCCACTGCTTGAACGTTAGAATTTTCTCTTAAAGATGATGTGATGGATGGTGGATGATATCCATAAAGTGCCATAAATGGGGTCATTTTAGCTGCACTATGGAAGGAAGTGTTATACCACCATTCAGCGAGAGGTAATCACTTGACCCATTGTGTTTTTTTATCAGAAACAAAACAACGAAGATATCCTTCCAAATATTTATTCACTATCTCTGTTTGACCATCGGATTGAATATAATAAGATTAGCTATGAGCTAGTTGATTACCCAAACAAGAAAAAAATTCTGTCCCAAAATTCCCATAGAAAATGGGATCTTCATCACTGACAATAATCTTTGGGTATCCATGTAGCTTTTGAATTGTTTCCATAAATGTAGTAGCAAATGTACTTGTTTTAAATGGATGATTTAATGCACAAAAGTGTGCATACTTGGTAAGTCTATCAACTAACACCATGATGACACTCTTTCCTCCAGACTTAGGTAAACCTGTGATAAAATCCATTGAAATCTCCTCCCAACGTTGACTTGGAATGGAAAAATGTTGTAGAAGACCTGGGGTCTCAACTTTATTTTTCTGGCAAACCAAAAATTTTGCCACAAACTTTTGAATATCATATTTAAGGCCATCCCAAAAAAATTATTTCTTCACCATGTGGTCAGTTTTAAGAATCCTGAGTGTTCTCCTAAAGGAGAAGTGTGAAATTTCGAAAGAATATTTGTTTTAGTTGGGAATTATTACAAAGATATAAGCGATATTTGTACCATAAGGAATAATTTTTACAACTAAATGTATCAGATGTACTAGGATCTTGCTGCAACTTTTAAATGAGTGTCCACACTTCATCCTTATTTAATTCATCCCTTGCTTCGGTTATCCAATATGGTTGGATAATAGAAATGGCACGAAGAAATGCTTCCACGTCTTCTTTATTTCTTGAGAGTGAATTTGCAACAACATTTTTCTTCTCTATTTTGTAGATGATTTCAAAGTCACAACCCAACATCTTTGTGACCCATTTTTTTTTCTCTTCTGAAGATAGTGTTTGTTCCAAAAAGTGCTTAAGACTATCCTAATTGGTTTTCACCTTGAAGTGTCTTCCCATTAGGTAAGGTCACCATTTCTTTAATGCACATGGTATTCCTAACATTTCCTTCTCATAAATAGCTTTTTGTAAATACTTTCCTTTGGTTGGATGACTTTCAAAAGAAACAAGTCTTCCTTCTTGCATTAAAACAACACCAATTCAATTTCCTGAGGCATCACATTCCACAATAAAGGTTTTTGTGAAGTCTGGCGTAGCTAAGACCGGTGCTAGGAACATTGCCACTTTAAGATGTTTAAAGGACTTAGTTACTTCAAGAGTCCATGAAAATGCATCTTTCTTCAATAATGTTGTTAGAGTTGTTGTTATTCTCCCATAATTCTTAACAAACTTGCAATAATACCCTATTAACCTGAGAAATCCTTGCAACTACTTGATGGTTGTGAGGACTTTCCATTCCTTAATGGCTTTAATTTTTTTAGGGTTTACCTTAACACCCTTTTGAGATACAATATTACCCATATATTCCACCTCTTGTACTCCAAAGCAACATTTGGATGTTTTTGCATATAATTGTTTCTCCTCCAATAGTTTGAGCACCTTGTCAACATGTTGAACATGATCCTTCCAAGACCTATTGTAGATTAGTATATCATCATAAAATACTAGCACAAATTTTCCAAGGAAGGGTTTGAAAATGGAATTCATCAACCCTTGGAAAGTAGAAGGCGCATTGGTAAGGCCAAAAGGCATTACCAAAAATTCATAATTACCCTAATGAGTTTGAAATGATGTTTTCGGAATATCTTCAGTCTTCATTCTATATTGATGATATCCTGAACGAAGATCCAACTTGGTAAAATAATTATCTTCATGTAATTCATCCAATAATTTATCAATACCAAGAATGGGAAATTTGTTAGTATGAATCTTAATTGCAAGTGTACGAAAAAGGCTCACTTTATCCATGCATTAAAAACAGCCCTAACAGCAAAGATGGCTGCAAATATCTTTAGATCTACAATTAGTTGATCTAGATCTATGCATTAAAAGACATTAAGCAGTAAATAAAAACAAGATTTGCTCCATGAATCCAATAGACAAGACAAGAATATGTTTAAAGAATTTTTTTATTTATGGCACCTGCGAGGAGAACATAGAAGGATGTTACTAGTCCTTCTCAATGGGATGGGTTCTTGTAAGTCCTCAACACTTCAGATCTAAAATCCCTCTCTCTTGATGGTGTATAAAACCCAGACAAAAATGGAACTCAAAGGGAGCTCACAAGAAAAATGGTAGCAAAATATGACAATGATGGTGGATAAAAGTCAGACCAAAAGTATAGATCTAGAGTAATCTTTAGGCAACAAAAGCTAGTGAGTGAATCGGAAAACCCTTCTATTTATAACAAAATATTGAGTTAGTCTAGATATTGGTGCATAATTAAAATATCGTTAACCAATTCTAGATCCAACTTTTATGGAATATTTTATTATATTTGTTGGAGGGAAAAAGAATTTGACTTGGGTCAAATCCCTTTATTTGTAAATAATAAATAAATAAAAGAGTTATTTATTATTTTAAGGATGTGATTGAGAAATAATCAAATAAATAATGATTTATTTAATTATTTATGGGTGATTTAGTCGAATTTAACAAGGAATATTATTTAAATAAGGTTTAAATAATTATTCCTAGAAAATAATAAGATAAATAATAATTTATCTAATTACTTTTCCTATTTTGGGTTAAATATGACCACGAATATTAATTAAAAAATTGTTTAACTAATTATTCCTTGAGGAAAATCAAACAAATGTGGATTTATTTAATATTTCCTCATGGGATTTCCTGTTTAGACCATAAACAACTTAATAAAGGTGGTTTACTAAGTTATTTTTCATAGTGAAATCAATTTTACTTAGGGTAAAATTGGTCTTACATGGTGTACTTAGGTCCATATAATAGTAACAGGTTAGATGACCAAAAAATGGTGTAACAGATTTCCCCCCAACGTACAAGCGTTAGGAGCTAATCGTATGACCGAAGTACGTTGTAAGAACTCAATCACTAGACACTGAAGGGGAAGTCAGAGAGAGAGAGATAAATATAAGGTAGACCAAAGCACTAGAGGACTATTCCCTGAGGAGGTGAGACTTACAGGTGCGACAAGTCTCTTTTATGAGTGAGTACCTGTGCTATAGGTGATGGGGGAGGCATACCTATGTCCACCGAGCCAAAGTACAATGAATGATGTGTCTAGTAAACAAGGGACTAAAAAATATAGTACATGCTGGCATAAACATGAGACATGTAAGAATATGATAATGAATCCCACATACATACTGTTCCTGGGATAACAACCACGAATTGTACAATAATATATGAGTACATGAGACACAAATACAACTGAAATTCCCCTGTAAACAGGAAAGGGCTCTGAAAATATGACTGATACATGCAAACAAAAAGGCATTGGAAGCAACTGAGGAAAACATCATCAAATCTATGGAGCTGCATCAAAGGCTGTAATGAAGAGGTCATCCGGGCATGTGGGGGGCTACCTGAAGGGCCACCCCCTCATGAGGGCTGAAACATCTCACACACACCTAGGAATTGTCGATATCATCTGCTACATCACTGAACCATCAAGTATATGGATCTAGATCATGTTGAAAGGAGCTGGAGCTAAGAAACAATAAAGTAAAAGTGTAATAAGGAGTCCCTTTTCGTGATCCGAGGCATCGAACAAGAGTGGAAGCTGGAACCAAGGTACTTTTCCCTCTAGACTTTTCTTCTGGAATGAATGATCTGATGTCGATAGAAGGAGGTCCGCCATAGGTGAGGCAATAAGTAATCCTCAACTAAGGCATGAGAGAAAATAGTAGAGTGACTAACAGACTGACACCAGGGATGATGATCAAATGGGGGGTACTGAGTAGCGGACATACGACTTCCCTTGTTAGAGCATAAAGGGCATGGATGACCTCGCAGTGACTGACACAATATCATAAGGGATAGGGGACAATAGGATTGAAGGCCATAATTTGTGACACGAGAGAGGAGCCAAGTAATGAAGGATGGAGGACTATGGCAGGATACAAAGGGACTCGGGATATACTCCATGGATGCGATGATGACTCAACATGGATGCTCTAAACAAGGGTGACTCGATGTTGTTGCCACATAGAAAAGGTCCAATGGGGACCATAAAAACATGAGCACATGATGGTTACTCATGACTAAAATCAACATGAGCATGGACAAGTTGAAGGCAGAGTGGTTCCCCAAGTACAAGTGTTACAAGTGAAGAAATTCGATTTTGAGGAGTGGTGAAGTGACCCTTCTTGGAAAAAATGCTTCCTAGCGAAGGATCAAATCACAAAAAACTAACAGATACCCATTTGAGGGCTCATTGAGAGCTTTCCAACAGTACAGACAGTTTGTCAAAATAAGCTACGATTTTGCCACAGCAAGTGAAAGAAAAAATTAGGGGTTTCTCTTTTAATAAGGCATTTTCCCTCCAAATTCACACATTTGCAAGTGGAGTTGTGGTGAATGTAGAGAGGAGAGAAGGCCCTAAATTTTGCGGCGAGCATAGTAGACAAACCGATCATTAGAATCGAGATTCGCCAGTGGCAGGTAGAGGCCTAACCCTACTGTTTCATTTCAGTGGATTGAAATTTCAGTTTAGGTCCCTAGAGCTCAGTAATAGACCCTTGCTCCTCGTCATGGACAAGTCGCACTTTTTGGGGAAAAAAATGCGACCTAGGTAGCAGGTTTTGGGCAGAAAACTGCGACCTGTCCCGGGATTGGGCCTGAAAAGTGTGACTTGATAGAGAAGGGTTTTTATGTTTGGATACAGTCTTTCCTATCTGTACACTAATGAATATGATGGTTTTGTGCAAATATGGCAGAATTACGGATCAACTGGAGAGAGAGAGAAACCTGGGCACATTACGGTCGGAGATTCGAGAGGATCAAGGTGTCCAGAGTGCATTGGCCTAGTTTGGGGTTCTAAAGTTTGTAGAGAACCCACTGATGAGAGCTCGAGAGCCCTTGTTGGCCCGGATTGTCAGTTATTGGGATCTGGACCATGAGGTATTTATAGTACAGGGGCACCAGATCGAGTTGACAGTCCAGGGTATATATTTTCTGACTGGTCTCCCACCACTTGGGATGGTGGGGAATACTCAGCTAGTGTTACCGCAAGGGTGGAACATCATGGAGTTGTAGAGCACCATTGTCAACCAGGTCTCCATGTCAAGGGGACATGGATACCCATCGGGGACCTAGAGAGGTTAGAGACCTGCACTGTGGTCGCAGCAGTGCTACAGATCCTGGGCAACCAGGCACTATACTACATCACTGGAGGGCAGATGATGCTTATGGAGAGTGTGTTGAGTGGGACCTACTATGGGTGGGTGTTGGAATGGTGTCTCCTAACAAGCTATGAAACTGGTCCATTTTGGTTATTTTTTATTATATTTAATATAGCGTAGGGGTTTTGGGGCAGGTCAAAGCCCCGAACACATTGTAATCGGTTAAAGGGTAAATTAGGGGTCCAAAAACCATGGGTTGCAGACCATAGGAATGTTAAAGCTAGATTGGTATAAATAGAGAGGCATTTTAGATTGTAAGAGGTAGGATTTGATGAGCTATTGATGCGATCTATTGTGTTAGCGATTTGCTTGGGTTTTTGGGGAACAGACTCCTGCTGGCTGTGTGCGCGAAGATCCTAGACCAGTTGTTTGTGGACCCTGTTGCTATGTGCGCAGGTTGGGAAGGGGATTGTAAGGAAAGGCTAATGAATGAATGAATATAGAGGGTTATTAGATCTGAATCTGTGAGTACTATTGAATGAATTGCTGGTAATTAATGTGTTATGCATTTTCTATCTTTGCGCTACGAAGGTCTGTATATTGAATGATTGGATCTGTTCCGCTCTAGTTATTTCATGATATGAAAGTATGTGTATTGAATTGGATCTAGATATATTCTGTTCTAGTTATGTAACGTTGTGTTGATGTTATGAAAAGCATAGAATTATAGATCTAGTGCACGTGGATGGAATTGGATACATATTTAACCCTGCGCAGAGATAAGGTAATTTGAACCGAACGCAGCACTGCTTGCTTTACCCTTCCTTTTTCAGGGTGTGGAAACCTGGTTCCAGCACCCACCCATACTACTTCGGGTGAGACTATGACCTGTGCAAGTGGGTCACTGTCGAAAGGGCCAGTATTATAGGGATTTGTTGGCAAACCTTGCACACCGAACCTGAGTCAGGACCCCTCAAACCAACAAATGCTTTCGTTGCCGGGACCGGAAGGGATCTGAAAAAGGGATCGGGTAATGACAAGAGAATACTGGAAGCTTGAAAGAAAAGAGATCGAGGACTGGTTTGAAAGGCAGATCCAGGAGTTTGCAGAAAAATAAAACTAAAGTGAAAAGTTAATGGCAGAAAGGTGGAAGAATAGGTATGTTCTTACTGAAAGCTACAAAATATTCTTTGTAACCTTTGCAATTGAGCTTCAAGAGTGGCTGGCCAGGCTGGTAGAATTCCAGAAGTGTTGGAAGGACAAGCGAGTCACTCAGGGGACTCCAGATCTGCTTGAACAACTAGAAAGAACTGATAATACTATTACACGCATAATGGATCACTGGGTGGATAGTGTGCTAGGAGGGTTTGTGACAGAGTTTACCATTGATCAGTTTGTATCATACTCTGAGGCCAAGCGAAGATGCTTGAAAGGATTCCGGGGTAAGTTTCTGAGGACGTTACCATTACTGATCAAGAAGTTCTTGTGCGAGAAGAGCATTCTGTGTAGCCATACCGACTAAATGACCTCAGATCCAGAAGGGAGCGCGACACGCAGTGGTAAGTATTATCGGACCAACCTTGATGGAGGAAGGGCCACCTATAGCCCGGTGAAGGAACTGGCTACATCACCACCCAGCGCACGCAAGATTAAGAATTCGCCTATAACATCGTCCCTGGATAGTGATATGGCTGTGCATTTGAAACTACCTACCTTCAAAGGGGTAGGAGATGAGGACATGGATTGATTTTGGTTCGTTGCGGACTTTGTCTGGACTACGCAGAATGTGGCAAGTGATACAATAAAAAGGGCATAGCTGTCTTTAACATTCAAAGATAGAGCTTTGGATTGGTATATGTGATATGTTGCCTAGAATGGAACCACCTCCATTCAGGATATTAAGGATGCTCTGAAGCAACAATTCTGCAAGCCGAAGTCTTATTCCCAGTTAGTAGCGGATGTAAAGGACTTCAAACAAGGTGCGTATGAATTAGTATGGGAGGCAGATCAATGGTTAAAGAAGAAAATTAGGGAAGGAGGGTTCGAGTATAATGATAGACAACATACTGAATGGTTCATCGCCATGTTGTTACCTCACCTATGCACACCAATGAATAAACAGACCTTTGAATCGCAGGAGAAAGCTGTAGAAGCTGCTATGAAGTTAGAAGCTGCTCCCCGGGAGGATACCTCAGCAGGAGTCCAATAGATCCAGGAGCAACTCGTGGCTATGCACATAGAGATACAGAACCTACAAAAAGAGCGATGAAAAGACATCTACGCGGATCTCTAGTGTATACATTGCCGAGTGTTTGGTCACACAAAGGATCAGTGCCCTCTATTGACTGATTATATGAAATTCGGAGGACCTAGCCCACTACGCCCAGGGGTAAGTAGGGAACCTATCCTGTTGTGACCAGGATCAAGCAGATTTGCACTATGGTATGATGATTGTCAAGTAGCAGGCCTACACGATATGAACCATTTCCCTCGGCTGGGTGTGTATGTCCCTAAGCTAAAACAACAATGGTGTCAATTCTGTCGATCCGTAGGACATGACGAGCAGAATTTCCAAACCTATGACTTGATGATGGATCATGGGAACCTATATTGGGTGCAATCAGACCCTCCATCGCCAAGACTGGTTGCGGACTTTGGAGGATCACCGTCCTGACGTAGAGGAGGTCGGGGGGGAAGCGCAGGCCAAGGAAGAGGTCAGCTAATCTATTATAACTATGGAGAAATAGGGCACTTTACCAGAGAATGCCATATTACCACTAGGCCATCGTGTAAATACTACAAACAGCTAGACCATGAGGTAGAAGACTGTCTGATCTTAATAGCCAGAATGCAGTAAAAGCAACCTACCCCTACGCAGAATGTACAGAGGGTTAAAACTGAGCTATGAGAAGCGGATCCAAGTGTAAAACTCATAACACATAGCGGGCTGGACACCAAGGGAAGAAAAGAAGTATCTTGCGAAGGACAGGCATTACTAGCAGCCCCTACGTAGCATAAGAGCGAGGAAGACATTGAAACCTTTTTGAAGGAATGTCTGAAGTTGCTCAAAAACCCACAGGCTGTAAGAAACCTCCTAGCCTTGATGAATACCTGCGCAGCTCGGCCCACCTTGATTCCAGAAACCAAGGGCGTACACAAGCTATACAGCTCTAAGAAACGCACAGGGAGAGAGATGTGGTTAACTGCACAAATCAGAGACTGTGAAATGGATCAGCTTATCCTAGATCTGGGATCTGATGTGAACGTTCTACCTAAGCAGACATGGAAACAGATGGGAAATCCCAAATTGGAATGGTCCACTATCCAGCTGCAAATGGAAAATCAACAGAAAACCATTCCCTTGGGTAGGTTACCAAAAGTTATGGTTGACATTGCAGGAGTAAGAGTCGTAGTTGACTTTGAAGTCATTGAAATAGTTGAAGACACAAACCCCTACCCTACGCTCCTTGGGCTGGACTGGGAAATGTACATGGGAGGTATTATCAACCTCAAGAAATGAAGCATGGTATTTTAAAGAAAAGGCACGTGTGTCATAGTACCCCTGTATCCCGCAGAAGGTACCTGGTATACCGAGCCTGTCCATACGAAGGAAGAATTAGATCATATTTATAATATCACTACGCAAGATGAAGATCTAGTTAACCCCACAGATGAAGGGATGCTCTATTGGGAAAAGGACAGTGAATGTTTTTCTGACTTCGATGAGGAGCTGGAGAATTGGAAGAGCTAGCTGCATGAGGTTTCGATGCTTCGCAGCCTTTAGACCATCAGAAACTTTCGTTGCATCTCTACCATAGAAAGAAACTTTCCTTGCGAATAGGGCACATATGACACTCAGAAGCCTATGAAGCCTAAGGGTTTCATGGAATGTAGGTCCAAAGCACTACCGCTAACCTGATATGAAGCACCTATGCAGGGACCTGTCTCCCCTACCCAGAGGAAGTATTGGAGTCGGGTGATCCTGCATATAGAGACTCCCTTAGACAGATGGGCCCCAAGGTCGGTTGACCCACGTGGTTACCTGCTGACACGCAACACTCAAGGGTGCGCTCGACCCTTGCCCAACTAGAATTACCAGAGTACTACTAACCTCAGCGTGCATAGGATTATGGACCTGTCTACAACCATGTGTATCTAGGAGAATCTTCGAACGTTTCAAGAAATAAATCACCTACAGACGTATGATGCAACCGTCTTGCACAAGAATGCTCCTTCCACGAACGACATAAATGCTTCGAAAAGACTACCGATCGACTTGCAAGATCACCTTGTGTCAACCTTTCATTGAGATATGAAAATTCCCTCAACGCGTCAGCCACGCTCTGACATTACAGGGACAAGACCTTGGACACGAAGGAAGAACGTTGGATCATCCCAAATTAATGCGAAAAGACACTTAAAAACAAAGAAAATGGGTGGTAGATCATCAATATCACCATTTATGATAAGCATGGTTTGACATATCGAGGGTACGTGCCACATGCAAGCTACCTCGCCATTAAGTAGCTTCGATTAGGGTGCGGATGGCAGGAAGATGTTGGGTCGGGCTATTTATTCGCCTATCAAGTGGCATTAGCTATCCGCATTATGGTTTTTTATACTTATTCATACGTTATATAATGCTCGTATTTCCATTATGGATCCCAACTCATAGGAGGAAATGATAAGAGGACAGGGAGACGTTGAGTACAGTAATAGGAGTGCGCATGGGCTACTGCCCAGAAGGATTATCTGTGAACCAATTTTGGCAAGAAAGTTGCAATACCGGGACCTGCTGTGACATCTCTGCCATTTCCAAACCCTGCCCGCTAGAAGAAATGTATGTTTACTCCCTCGCACTGCCATAATTCACACTTATGAACCGATTACTGGGGATATTCAAGTATACATAGCACAACTATCTACTATAGAGCTACAAAGACTATCTACCAGAGTAATGCAAGAAGTGTATTGTCGTGACCAAGAAAGGTGCAAACAGTATGTCATGCCTCTAGAAGAACGAGCCCAGCGAATGGCCGTGGTCACTAACGCAACACACATTATTCAGGAACAACTGGCGCAGGGAGCCCAATTGCTTGAAGAGGCTACATAGTTATGGACAATAGCACAGCACCACCCCATGCTTCAGCATGCCCAATGGGAATTGAAGCAGGCAGAAGATGTTCTAGATCGAGTTCGGGCCTCCACACCTCCCCCTGCCCCCGCGCAGCGCCTGGCCACCATACAAAGGATTGAGGACCTTCGTCACTCCAAGAATATTGTGTGAAAAAATTTGAAACCATGGTCTGATGCTGCACTCTAGCTTTCACATGATGCACAATCCAACATTGCACGCCTCCACCGGTTGTTGGAACAATTTGGTGCGGATCTCGATGGGCATACTTGTCTGACGATGATAAATATTGTGCAACACGCTGCGGCCGAAATAAAGGAAGTGCTTCCACCACTCCTTCGCACCTTGGATACCTTGCACACACAAATTGAAGGCGCACCACCAAAGTGACGCGGGACGAGTCACAAGCTTGTGTTGGGGGACTGTTGGAACGGGGTCTCCTAAAAAGCTATGAAACTAGTCCATTTTGGGTATTTTTTATTATATTTAGTATAGCGCAGGGGTTTTGGGGCAGGTCAAAGCGCCAAACGCATTGTAATGGGTTAAAGGGTAAACTAGGGGTCCGAAAACCATGGGTTTCGGACCATAGGAATGTTAAAGCTAGATTGTTATAAATAGAGAGGCATTTCGGATTGTAAGAGGTAGGATTTGATGAGCTATTGATGCGATCTGTTTTGTAAGCGATATTTTTGGTTTTTTGGGGAACGAACTCCTGCTGGCTGTGTGCACGGAGATCCTAGTCCAGCTGTGTGCGGACCCTGCTGCTGTGTGCAAGGTTGGGAAGGGAATTGTAAGAAAAGGTTGATGAATGAATGAATATGTAGGGTTATTAGATCTGAATATATGAGTACTATTGAATGAATTGCTGGTAATTACTGTGTTATGCATTTTCTGTCTTTGCACTGCAAAGGTCTATATATTGAATGATTGGATTTGTTCCGCTCTGGTTATATCATACTACAAAAGTCTGTGTATTGAATTGGATCTAGATATGTTCTGTTCTGGTTATGTAACGTTGTGTTGATGTTATGAAAAGCATATAATTGTAGATCTCGTGTACGTGGATGCAATTGGGTATATATTTAACCCTGCACAGAGACAAGGTAATCTGAATAGAATGTTGCCCTGCTTGCCTTACCCTTCCTTTCTCAGGGTGCGGAAACCTGGTTCTAGCACCCACCCATACTACTTCGGGTGAGACTGTGACCTACGCAAGTGGGTCACTACTGAAAGGGAAAGTAGTTTAGGGGTTTGTTGGCAAACCTTGCACACCGAACTTGGGTTAGGACCCCTCAAGCCAACAGTGAGCCCAAATGATGCTTTCGTTGAAACGACAGTTTTCGCTATGCAAGCGGCAAGTGAACCATGACTGTTCATATGGTAAAATTTTGTGCTTGTTCTTCTTCGAGAAGATCCCGACACTTTGAACTCGCACGCAGCTCCAGGATTGAGGGCCGAGGGAGCCCAGGGTGCACCAGTGGGGGTGACTACTATGCAGAGGAGGAGGTGGGGTGGTCAAATGTGTGTTCTGACCCAAGTTATTTGCTCATTGGGATTAGATGCCATTATATATAGACGACTATCCCTATAGTGGGATGAGTTGTCATGGGGACCCAGATTTTCCACTATCACCTAGGCGAGTATGGGGGCACAATGGTAAGTGAAAAATTGCTAATATTTTATGTGCATTATAAAGTTTCAGAATATTGTATATGGTACTGATTCTTCCACTTTTGGTATGCAGATACAGCACCAGTAAAATAGGCCTGGTATATGGGACGACCTGCAATATCGGGAACTGCCAGACCTAGTGGATCGAGAGCGCCACAAAATGAGGAGGCAGTAGCCCTCTTGGAGGACATCTGGCGTAGATGTGAGAGGATTTTGACTGGTTTTTCAAAGCATGGATGGAAAGACTTGGATGACTAGTACATAAAGCCATGTATTGGTCTACCCTCGGAGTGGCGAGGGGTCATGCGATGCATGGCGATGGCCGGACAGGGGATGCATGATCTACGAGTTGTAGGAGTAGGGCCATTGGCTCAGGATCCTCCAGATAGTGATTAGAGTGTAGGGGCAGGTGGTGCCCCCAGTTTTGAGTTTTTGTAACATGCTATGGGAATGTCATATGGTTCAGAGTTGATGGACTCTAAAACATGTTATATGACACATATTATGGATATGCATTTTTTTGATGGTTTTATGTTATTGTCTTGTGTTAAATGCATGTGCTAAATGCCAATCTAGAATATTGTTTGCAATGTTATCTACATAGTGATTTTGTGCTCTAGGTACATGACTGAATGTAATGATTTCAAATTCATGCATCAAAAGCTTCACTCGTAAATATCTTCTAAAAAGGATAGGATTATGCACATGATATACACCATTCAATTGCATGACAAGAATAAGGAATCTAAATGAACATGAAGGTGGAGGATGTGACAGGAAAGGGCATCGGCTAATAAACCTCGCACTGCATCATATTCAACCTGATTATTGGTGGCAATACCTATGCATACACTGTTCAAGAGAAAAAGAGAATGTAAGGGGGTAAAAATGGCCCAACCTGCCAAAGCGACTTACACCATCAGCATAACTGATATAAGGTGTGGACGAGAGGCCCATATAAAAGGTGCCACAAAACAATAAATGGGAGGATGATGAACAATGCTGGAAACATGAGCCCAAAGTAGAAATCAAACAAAGACTGTGAGAGGGAGTGATCTGGGTAAGATGTCTACTACTCACACACCGATGATTAGGTGATGTGTAGGAGCTACCGGAGGTGTATCTTGTGCTCAGGCTATGAAAGTCACCATAGACACGAATGGTGCCATCCCGCTTATGGGTGGGAAAGTTATTATGAATCTTAATCGTAAGTGCACGAAAAAGGCTCACTTTAGCCATGTATAAAAAATAGCCCTAACAGCAGATATGGTTTCCAATATCTTTAGATCTTCAATTAGTTGACCAAGATAAATGCTAAAAAATATAGATCTATGCATTCAAAGACATTAAGAAGTAAATAAAAACAAGAGTTTCTCAATGCATCCAATAGATAAGACAAGAATATGTTTAAATAATTTTGTATTTATGGCACCTGGGAGGAGAACATAGAAGGATGTTACCAGTCCTCCTCAATGGGATGAGTTATCGTAAGTCCTCAACACTTCAGATCTAGAATCCCTCTCTCTTGATGGTGTGGAAAACCCAGACAAAAATGGAACTCAAAGGGAGCTCACAAGAAAAATGGTAGCAAGATATGACAATGATGGTGGATCAAAGTCAGACTAAAAGTATAGATCCAAAGTGATCTTTAGGCAAAAAAATGTAGTGAGTGAATGGAAAAACCCTTCTATTTATAACAAAATATTGAGTTAGTCTAGATATTGGTGCATAATTAAAATATTGTTAACCAATTCTAAATCCAACTTTTATGGAATATTTTATTATATTTGTTGGAGGGAAAAAGAATTTGACTTGGGTCAAATCCCTTTATTTGTAAATAATAAATAAATAAATGATTTATTTATTATTTTAAGGATGTGGTTGAGTAATAATCAAATAAATAATGATTTATTTAATTATTTATGGGTGATTTAGTCAAATTTAACAAGGAATATTATTTAAATAAGGTTTAAATAATTATTCCTAGAAAATAATAAGATAAATAATAATTTATTTAATTAATTTTCTTGTTTTGGGTTAAAAATGACCAGGAATATTAATTAAACTATTGTTTAACTAATTATTCCTTGAGGAAAATAAAAAAAATGTGGATTTATTTAATATTTCCTCTTGGGGTTTCCTGTTTAGACCATAAACAACTTAATAAAGGTGGTTTACTAAGTTATTTTTCATAGTGAAATCAATTTTACATAGGGTAAAATTGGTCTTACATGGTGTACTTAGGTCCATCTAATAGTAATATGTTAGATGACCAAAAAATGGTGTAACAAAATTTATCTTTAATAGTGAGCTTATTGAGCTCCCTATAGTTCGAACACATGTGCCATGATCCATCCTTCTTGTGCACCAATACTACTAGAGGAGAGAAATAACTTTGACTAGGTTGAATTATACCAACCTCTAACATTTCTGCAATCATACGTTCATTTTTGCTCTTTTGGACATAACGATATCTATAAGGCCTGATGTTTGGAGGAACACTTCATGGAATCAAATGAATAACATGATCATGATCACGAATAGGTGGGAGTCATTAGGGAGTTTCAAACACCTTCGAATAATTTTCCAAGACTTTTTGGAGATCTAGAGAAATAGATGATTTTGATGTTGGAACTTCTAGTGATCATAATCCTTCAATTACGCCTCATTGTTCTTTCTTTGCAAGATTTTTCATGAAATTAGAGCTTATTATATTTCCCAGCTTCCCTGCAATACCCCATAATTCAAATTTGTTTCCTTCCGAAAAACAAATTCAAGAAAATTTCTTGAAAATTAAAAGCTACCGTTCCCAAATATTGTAACCATTGTACTCCTAGTACAACATCATCACCTCCCATTGGAATGGAAAGAATTCGACTATTCAATACATATTCCCCCATGGTTAACTTGATATTATGGCATTTTCTAGAGAAATTTATAGTTCCTCCATTTGCAACCATCGCTTGACATTCTGGTGCTGGGTATAGGAAATAATTCAATTCCTTGGCTACCTTACAATGAATAAAATTATGGGTACTACCCGAATTAGTCAACACTATTACCTTTTTCTTCTTGATATGTTAGGTCCCTATATTACTAGTATAGTCCCTTATTTTTGTTAGTGTAACCCCCTTATTGTTATTATTGTACCCCTCTAACCCCCATATTGTTATTATTATGCCCTTAAATTATTATTTTTAGGTTGGATAGGATTAAATTGTGGCCCCATGGACTCCTATATATAGAAAGGAGGTTTTGTAATTTGTATCATCCGAGAATTGTTCATTCATGTAATGTATTGGAGGTTTCCCCCTCGAAGTGGCTTATTTATAATGCCTTGATATCTCTTTTCTTCTATTTTGGGAGCTGGTTTCACAACATTTGGTGTCATAGCTTTGGGATTCTAGGGTTTCGCTGCTCCAAACAGGTCATTGTGGCATTTTTGCTATAGCGTTTTTTCTACGAAGGTTCAGAAGCCTAAATTTTTAGAGTGTGAAACCAAAATCCTGAGGAACATTGTCAAAACATTTCAGAACTTGGTTTGAAATATTTTTAGAGATATGATCCATGGAAATTAGGTCATTGTGTGGGCTCCTAAATTTAACCTAAACAGGTCATCATAGAGTTTTCACTATAAAAAAATTTATACGAAGGTTTAGAGTCTGAACTTGTTAGAGTGCTAAGCCAAAAGCCTCAGGAACATCTTCGCAAAATTTCAAATCTTGGTTCGCAATATTCTCAGAGATATGATCCATGGAAGTTAGGTCTTTTTTAGGCTTCTAAATTTCATCTCAAAGAGGAGATCGTGGGAAAATATTCATAGCTCTCTCTCTGAGTATCAGATTGGAATGCTATAAAAAGTGGCCACAAGTACACAGACTTTAGTTTTTTTTCTATCAATCTCAGATCCAAATGGGGAAACCGTGACACATGGCAAGTCGTACAATTTTGCTCTACTGAACTAGTCCATAATTGGGTCATTGTGGGTGATTGGACATAAATTTTCCTTGAAGAACTAAAATTATAATTGACCTATGGAATTTGAAAGAAGATTTAGATGGCTACTACAGGGCCGAATTTCAGATATTGAGGATCTGCAATTATAGAGATAATTCAATTTCAATATCGAGCTCCTCAAAAGAAAGTAAAAGGTGTGTATTTTTTTTCCAAATTGCATGAGTCTTGTTTGAAGAATCAAGTTGAATTGATTCCAAGGGCATATTGTAGAATAGATATCAGTATTGGATTCTAAAATGGGCCCTAAAAATAATTCAACACCCATTAAGCCTTTAGAAGGCTCTACTGTTTCTCATGAAGACAAGGAATGGCAACATGACATATCAAAATTACAAGAGCAAGTGCAACAAATTTCTCTCTCGAAAATAGCAACAAAAAATGAAATGCAAGTTTTGAAGAAAGGCATGGAAACTAAGATGGATGGTTTGAAGAAAGGCGTGGAAGCTAAGATGAATGGTTTGGAAGCTAAGATGGATGGCATTGAAGTGGGCATGGAAGCTAATATGGATGACATGGAAGCTAAGATCGATGAAAAAATGAAAGAAAACATGGAAAAAATGAAGAATGATCTAAAAGCAGACATTGAAGGGTTGGAAAAGTTGATACAAGAAATTTTTCCTAATGGCGAAAAGATAGTAGAGGAAACTGATGATGCGAACTAAATAAATGTTAATCGTGATTTCATAAAATTTAATGTTGGAGGGAAGAACCACCATATTCCAAAAATGGATATGAGGAAGTTTGATGGAAAGGATCATGTAACATGGATACTACAGATCGAGCAATATTTTGATCTCAATAATGTGAAAAACACACAAAAGGTACGCATTGCATGTTTATATTTAGAACAAAATACATTTGTATGGTATCGATGGCTTCGCTCCCATAAAAAAATTGTCACTTGGTCAATTTTTATGGAGGAAATGAAAACACATTATGAAGATACAAAGAGAAACACCTTCTTTAGCCAATTGATAAATCTCAAACAAAAGGGTTCAACGAGGGAGCACATTGAGGACTTCCAAAAATTAAATATAAGGGTAATTGATATTTCAAAGGAACAAAAGATTGATCTCTTCATAGGTACTTTAAAGGATAACATACAACATGAAGTTCGCGTTTTGGAACCTGATTCATTGGAGAAGGCATTCAGGTTGGCCAGAAAAATTAAATGTAAAATTATGGCGACAAGGAAGCCTACCACTCACTTCTGTAAAGAGGGAAGTTTTGCTACTCCTAGATTTGCACAACCTACAAGGTTGACACCACAACAATTGGAAGAAAAAAGAGCAAAAGGGATTTGCTATAGTTGTCATATAAAATACACTAAAGGTCATAAGTGTGCTGAGAAGAAATTATTTTACATAGATTGTGAACAAGAAGAAGAAAATGAACAAGACTATTCAAAAGAAGAGGATATACACCACCAACCAACCCTAGAAGAGGAAGAAATGAGTTCGACCATATCATGTAATGCATTAGAAGGTATTACCACTCCTCAAACTCTCAAGATAGAAGGACATATCAAGAATAAAAAGGTAATAGTGTTGATTGATTTAGGTAGTACCCATAATTTTATTCATTGGAAGGTAGCCAAGGAATTGAATTGTTTCCTATACCCAGCACCAAAATGTCATGTGATGGTTTCAAATGGAGGAACTATAAGTTTCTCTAGAAAATTCCAAATATCAACCTAACCATGGGGGAATATGTATTTAATAGTCCAATGCTTTCCATTCCTATGGGAGGCACTGATGTTGTACTAGAAGTACAATGGTTACAATCTTTGGGGATGGTAGCTTTTAATTTTCAAGAACGTTTCTTGAAAAATTTTTTAGAAGGAAAGGAAGTCGAATTACGGGGTATTGTAGGGAAGTTGGGAAAATTAATAAGCTATAATGTCATCACAAAGCTTCTAAAGAAAGAAAAACGAGGTGTAATTACACAATTATGCTCCCTAGAAGTTCCACCATCAAAATCATCTATTTCTTCAGATCTCAAAAAAGTCTTGGAAAATCATTCCAAGGTGTTTGAAACTCCCAAAAGACTCCCACCTATTCATGATCATGATCATGCTATTCATTTTATTCTAGTAAGTGTTACTCCAAACATCAAACCTTATAGATATCCTTATGTCCAAAAGAGCGAAATTGAACGTTTGATTGCAAAAAAGTTAGAGGCTGGTATAATTCAACCTAGTCAAAGTTCTTTCTCTACTCTTGTAGTATTGGTGTAGAAGAAGGTTGGATCATGGCGCATCTTTCTGGATTATAGGGAGCTCAATAAGCTCACCATTAAAGATGAATTTCCCATTCCTGTGATTGATGAATTATTGGATGAATTACATGGAGAAATTTATTTTACCAAGTTGGATCTTCGTATAGGATATCATCAAATTAGAATGAAGACTGAAGATATTCCGAAAACAACATTTTGAACTCATGAGGGTCATTATGAATTTTTTGTCATGCCTTTTGGACTTACCAATGCACCTTCTACATTTCAAGGGTTGATGAATTCCATTTTCAAACCCTTCCTTAGAAAATTTGTGCTAGTATTTTTTGATGATATACTAATCTACAGCAGGTCTTGGAAGGATCATGTTGAACATGTTGACAGGGTGCTCAAACTATTGCAGGAGAAACAATTATATGCAAAAACATCCAAATGTTTCGTTGGAGTACAAGAGGTGGAATATCTGGGTCATATTGTATCTCACGAGGGTGTTAAAGTAGACCCTAACAAAATTAAAGCCATTAAGGAATGGAAAGTTCCCACAACCATAAAGCAGTTGCGAGGATTTCTCGGGTTAACAGGGTATTATCGCAAGTTTGTTAAGAATTATGGGAGAATAGCAGCACCTCTAACAACATTATTGAAGAAAGATGTATTTTCATGGACTCTTGAAGCAACTAAGGCCTTTGAACATCTTAAAGAGGCAATGTGCCTAGCACCGGTCTTAGCTACGCCAGACTTCACAAAAACCTTTATTGTGGAATGTGATGCCTCAGGAAATGGAATTGGTGCAGTTTTAATGCAGGAAGGAAGACCCATTGCCTTTGAAAGTCGTCCAATCAAAGGAAAGTATTTACAGAAACCTATTTATGAGAAGGAAATGTTAGCAATACTGCATGCACTAAAGAAATGGTGAACTTAGCTAATGGGAAGACACTTCAAGGTAAAAAATGATCATGATAGTCTTAAACACTTTTTGGAACAAAGACTATATTCAGAAGAGTAGAAAAAATGGGTCACAAAGATGTTGGGTTATGACTTTGAAATAATCTACAAAAAAGGAAAGCTTAATGTTGTTGCAGATGCACTCTCAAGAAAGAATGAAGAGGTGGAAGCATTTCTTTGTGCCATATCTATTATCCAACCAGATTGGATAACTGAAGCAAGGGATGAATGGAAGAAGGATGAAGAAGTGTGGACACTCATTCAAAAGTTGCAGCAAGATCCTAGTACATCTGATACATTTAGTTGGAAAAATGATTCCTTATGGTACAAAAATCGCTTATATCTTTGTAAGAATTCCCAACTAAAACAAAAGATTCTTCTGGAATTGCACACTTCTCCTTTAGGAGGACACTCAGGATTTTTAAAAACTTACCACAGGGTGAAGAAAGAATTTTTTTGGGACGGCCTTAAATCTGATATTCAAAAGTTTGTGGCAGAATGTTTGGTTTGCCAGCAGAATAAAGTGGAAACAATTAAGACCCCGGGACTTCTAAAACCTTTATCCATTCCAAGTCAACGTTGGGAGGAGATTTCAATGGATTTTATCACAGGTTTACTTAAGTCTGAAGGAAAGAGTGTCATCATGGTGGTAGTTGATAGACTTACCAAGTATGCACACTTTTGTGCATTATCTCATCCATTTAAAGCAAGTACAATTGCTACTACATTTATGGACACAATTCAAAAGCTACATGGAAACCCAAGGGTTGTTGTGAGCGACAGAGATCCCATTTTTACTGGAAATTTTTGGACGGAGTTATTTTCTTGTTTGGGTACTCAATTAGCTCATAGCTCATCTTATCATCCTCAATCCGATGGTCAAACCGAGATAGTAAATAAATGTTTGGAAGGATATCTTCGTTGTTTTGTATCTGATAAACAAACACAATGGGTCAAGTGGTTACCTCTCGCTGAATGGTGGTATAACACTTCCTTCCATACTGCAGCAAAAATGACCCCATTTATGGCACTTTATGAATATCATCCACCATCGATCACATCATCTTTAAGGAAAATTCGAAGGTTCAAGCAGTGGAAGATCACATCGAGCATCAGCAAGAAGTTCTCCAACTCTTAAAGGATAACCTGAATTTGGCACAAAATCGAATGAAACAATAGGCAAATCAACATCGTAGCGAGAGAAGTTTTGATGTAGGAGATTGGGTATTTTTACGGCTACAACCATACAAACAAATGTCCCTCAAGCAAGCTAAGAAGGATAACAAATTATCGCCAAAGTACTATGGTCCTTACAAGGTGTTGCAAAAGATTGGTACTATGGCATACAAATTGGAGCTTCCTACTTCTTCGCGAGTACATCCAGTTTTCCATGTTTCATGCTTAAAGAAGGTTATAGGAGAAAATCTTCCAGTTCAAACAATATTGCCAGAACTTGATGAGGAAGGAAAAATCATATGGGAACCAGAAGCGGTCATGGAAACAAGAACTCGACAACTACGGAATCGATCAATTTCAGAGTATCTCATCAAGTGGAAGAACTTACCCACTGAAGATTCTACATGGGAGGATGAGAATTTTATACAGAAGCACCCAGAGCTACTCAAGCGTCGAGGACAACACTTTTTTGAAGGAGAGGGGCATGTTAGGTCCCTATATTACTAGTATAGTCCCTTATTGTTGTTAGTGTAACCCCCTTATTGTTATTATTGTAGCCTTGTAACCCCCATTTTGTTATTATTGTGCCCTTAAATTATTATTGTTAGGTCGGCTAGGATTACATTGTGGCCCACTAGGATTACATTATGGCCCCATGGACTCCTATATATAGAAAGAAGGTTTTGTAAATTGTATCATCCAAGAATTGTTCATTCATGTAATGTATCGGAGGTTGCCCCCTCGAAGTGGCTTATTTCTAAGGCATTTGTATTCTTTTTCTTCTATTTTTGGAGTTATTTCACAACATGATATGTCCTTCTATCTTGAGAGTCTGAGGAGTGGTAATTCCTGCCAGTGCATTACACGATATGGTCGGATTCATTTCTTCCTCTTCTAGGGGTGGTTCCTGGTGTATATCCTCTTCTTGTTCATTTTCTTCTTCTTCTTCACAATCTATGTAAAATAATTTCTTCTCAGCACACTTATGACGTTTAGTGTATTTGCTATCACAACTGTAGCAAAGCCCTTTTGCTCTTTTTTCTTCCAATTGTTGTGGTGTCAACCTTGTAGGTTGTGGAAATCTAGACGTAGCAACACTTCCTTCTTTATAGAATTAAGTGGTAGGCTTCCTTGTCGCCATAATTTTACATTCAAATTTTCTTGCCAACCTGAATGCCTTCTCCAATGAATCAGGTTCCAGAACACGAACTTCATGTTGGATGTTATACTTTAAAGTGCCTATGAAGAGATCAATCCTATGTTCCTCTGGAATATCAGTTACCCTTATATTCAATTTTTGGAAGTCCTCAATGTGCTGCCCCACTAAACCCTTTTGTTTGAGATTTATCAATTGGCTAAAGAAGGTGTTTCTCTTTGTATCCTCATAATGTGCTATCATTTCTGTTGGTGTCAAGTAGAGGTGTTTCTCTGTGACAAATCTATTGTACCTTCATTTAATTATCAACCCAGGGTAAGTATTTTTATTTCAAGAGTGTCAGCATAGTATATGTGAGTTAAATGATCTACAAGTGCTCTTTGTCAATGTTCAGAAGGAATTACTAACTTTGGAAGCTTGCTGATCCTAAAGAAGATGTCTTAGATGGATCTTTTAGCCTAAAGATGAGTAAGGGGATTTGATGTTTCTCTATTGGGGTAAAACAGCAGTTCTATTAAACTAAATAAAAGTCTAGATAAATCAAGCAAGAATTGAAATGACAGTAATGAAATTAAGCATAACAGTAGTCTAACTAAATTGTTTCAGACATGGAATTGAATTGAATCGATGACCTAGCGATCTAAGCAGTAATGAAGCAGCTATATGGCTAGCAATATAACTAGAATGGTGACTAGCTATGTAATAGTGAAACAGAAATATAACTAAGCAATATGAATGACTGTGCAATAATGGAACAGGAGTATGATGGAACAATATGGCTAGTTGTGCAATAATGAAACAACAGTATAGCTAAACAATGTGACTAGCTTTGTAATAATGAAATAGCAGTACAACTAAGCCGGTAGTAATAAACAACAATATAACCGAAATGGATCAAATAACTCATACAGTTATCATTAAGTAATTTTGCAATGGAGTTCTCTGTGAGACTTAATTAAACAACACTGGTCAATCGATTAATTGCTTTATTATGCCACGCAATGCATGGAGATGCAGAATGTTGAAATCAATCTTCCTATGGCCTAGAAATTAATTATCATGACAACAGAAGAACTGAAATTAACAAAACATTATCAGAAACGTGATCGCACTTGTCTTATTCTAAGAACACGGCTGCCAATGATTCATTAAAGAATAATAGTTGTAATTATATCAAATGGAAATGTGTATTATAACTGCACCAAGTTCAAAAATATCGATTCTATAACTTTTTAGAACATGAAAACATGCGTGGAGCTCCCGGAGATTGGGCCCAGACCTACAGAAGCATCAGCACTGATAAAACTTCAGAAGATAGTTACTTAAAACTCTCTGTTACATCCAGGAATGCTACAAAATGTAATTAGACAAACTGTTCTGGATTTTTCTATTATCAGATTGCCCTCTCATTCTGTTCTTTTCCCTTTTAAAGGCGATCTTCGGAATTTCGAGAATGTATCTCAAACGACAACCCGCTATGCATGGTTGTTGTTTGAGTTCTTAGACTCAATCTACTCGTTCGCCTTCTATTGGCTGTTTGGACTGCTTTGTGATTGCGTCCGTCGATTGGCTTTCTTTTGCTATTGGTTTAGGCATTCCTAGTTTCCTCCAGGTAAAGACAAAAAAGATTCAATTCCTTATTATAAATCGTCCTTTCTATCATTATTCTGATTGTTCCTATTTTCATGATTTTCATTCCTTATTGTTAATATGAAGAGGGATTTTCTTGAAATTACAATATGATTTGCAGTATTTAATGGGTGAAAATCATAACTTAGTCTGGGCCCAACATGCTCCCCTTCTTACCTTTTTATATGTCCTCATGCAAACAAATGATTAAGATGTAATTGTGTTAAAGAATAGGTGGGGTAGGGTCTCTCATTGGGTGCTCTGTAGCCTCGCTTTCTTTTTATGAGTGTGAAGGCAGGGCCTGTGACTCCTTCTGGTAACTCGTAGTCATGATTATACTCCTCAGGGGGAAGCCAGAGGAGGGGATTCCGATATCTGCAACCCAGCCAGGCCTGCCCCATGCTGTAGACTAAGCTGCTGTATAAACAGAATCTGGAAGCAGTAGCCTTGAAGTTCTTGTAATTGAATGGCTCCCTATTTTTCACATTATTCATGGAGGCCATCCACCGTTGTTTAGTTGCTACTAGGGCTGCTTCACGAATGTCTTCAAAGTAATCTCATGCATTTTCAATGACATCTTTATGGAGAGGACCCAATCTAGACTTCACACCTGGCCTTCTCATGAAATTCTGATGTCGAATGATCAACGGCATGGGTTTCATAGGCTCCCCCCTGACCCATAGTTCCATATTATGTTCTCTTTTCTGAAAGATGTCATAAGCTTTGGCCCACCTGATTTGATTTTTGGAAAATGAAAGGAAAGCTCATAATTGAACATCTCCTATGAAGGGGTCGAGGTTGCTATCAGTGTCATTTTCTAAAAATAAATTGTGCATGTAGAGCTCACATAAGAAGCGTTGAACCTTCTCATCCTGGTCATTACAGCATTGGATAAATTCCTCTATAGTCTTAAGGGAAGTGGATTTCCCTGCTCCTACGGCTTTAACTTTCAGAAGTAGGTACCGCTATATTAGGAATAGGGCGTAGTTAGTTGCTGGTGACCTACATGATAAAGCATCATCATATAAAGAGAAAATTGCAGAGATATGCTCTTTGGCTTGCTCTACCTACCTTTGTACTGCTTTAACCTTTGCCTGCTCACTTCTAAGCTGGGAAAATGTCTCATCTTCAGTAAGAGAGAGGTCAGTGAATTTATTTTGCAGTGCCTGGTGATCTTGTAATGGCACTACCTCCTTCTTGTACTGTGTCAGTTCATGCCATAATTGCACTAACTCATTATGTACTCTTTGCTTAGCAGCTATCTCTATTAAGTGAGCATAGGCAGGGACTTCCTCTGTCTGGATCCCTTTTTCCTCCAAAACTTTCTGCTCAGTTTGGGTGGATGTTTCAATGATGTTTGTTGCTTCTGTCTGTACTTCAGCTTCGATGGTGGTTGTCAAAGTGGTTTGTGTTCCAATTTCCATAGTAATTGTTGGTTCTTTTTGGGTCCCTATAGTGGAATTTTATGCTTTTGACTTCCTGACCCTTCTTTTTCTTTTCAACTGCTTCTTTAAGTGTTTTACCAGCTTCTTCAATTTTTTACAGGTCTTTCTCAAATTCTCAATTTTGCTCATGTTTGAACCTTCCCTTGTTTTTACAGGTGGAAGGGGAGTAAAATTCTCTTGCTCAGGGGTAAGCTCTAGAATGGTGTTTCTAATTACTTCTTTAGAATTTCCCTCAGTATGAGGGTCTTGATAGGGAGGAGCAATGCTACCTCCTGGTGACAATGGAACTGTCTCTGTGTGAGAGATTTGTTCCACGAGGACAATGTCACCTGAATCAGCCTGTGATTCCAATGTTTCGTCTGTCTATCCTTCACCGTATACTTCATAATTATCAATGGGAGACAAGGCTTCGTTCTCTTGTAGTTCCTCTTGGTTGGGTAGGATATTAGTGTGACCAGAGCTGCTAGGGGAGGCATTTTTATCAGCAAATTCTTCTTGCTCCCCTACTTCTGACGAGTTCCTTAATTCAAATCTTGTCCTCATTTTCCCTAGGACTAGGACCATTTCTTCTTCAAATTCGTGTAAGGATTCCTGGGAGGATTCTACTCCATCTATGGTGTTTGAAGTTCCCTGGGGTGTTCTGGCCAGTTTTTGTCTATTTGACTCTGATGTTGAGGCTCGACTTCTCTTTCTTTTTGGAAGATTTACCCTAGGAGGCTTGATTTCAGTACCCTCGGGGTTAACTTTAGGTTCCTGCACTTCTGGGTTAACTTCTGGTTCCTGGACTTCTGGGTTGAAAAAATTGTGCCATGCTAGATGCTACCTATCTAGCTCATGAATAACAATTAAATTTATTAAGCCTTGGTGAATAACCACTGATGGGGGCCTCTTAGATTTTCTTAGTTGAGCGGTGGTATCATGCAATACAGAGTTTAAAAATGTAGGCAAATTAATTGAAATTTTCTGTTTGAGTGCAACTAAGAGTTTAAGTTGTCGAGGTTTTACCATTTCCCGACGTCCTTCTCATGTTATGAATATTTGGATGAATACCGCCAACTCTTGTCATGGCTGGTGCCGTTTACTCTGGTTTTCCCATCCCGCAAATTTTGCAGGAATTCGATTGCAATTTCTATGTTGTGTCCTTGTAATCTATGCACATATGTCAGCCATCCTGCTCACTGAAGAATGGCACTTGCTGCCTCTGAAATTGGAAAATTCGACGGCTCATTTCGAAGAGTATTTCTACCCATGGCTGGTATGCTGTTCTCTTCTAGTTATCTCTTTTTTTCTGGCTTTGTTGTTTCATCTAAGAGCTGAGTGTAACCGAAAAAGAGATCGTGGTTCTGTATAAAGAGACTCCATGCCTTAATTGTATCATTTATCGATGCGTCTGACGGGATTTGTGTAGGGATTTCATCTTCTTGCCAAATTAAAGCCAATCAAAGCCAATTACACCTCTCCCCCTTTAGAAAAGGGCACCCACACCCTCAAGTACTGGAGATATTCGACCAGTGATGAATGCGAGCATGGGGATGTCAGACTTTAGTTATTTTGCGTGTGGAGGATTGACGGTTAAGTAATTACTTCATGTGCAGCAAACGATCAAATTTAAAAGTTTTCATGATTGAATCTTGTGCGGAGAAGGCCGAGACGTGAGAGAAAATAGTATTGTCATTATTATGATATGATGTCTTTGTATGATTAGAATGCTATGACGGAAGAAATATTTAATCAAGTATTGATTGGCGTTGTCCTTCCCAAATATGAAATATGTAATCAATATTCATTATTTATTCTTATAGTAAGTCATGATTGTCACTAATTCGAGTAATAGGTTTGTAGAAAAGAAAATGGAAAACAAGGTGTATGTAATAGTATTTTGTTATGAAAGAAGCATTCTTTCATACCAGAAGCAAGGCCACTGCTACCAGTAGGCATTCAAAGCCTCGATAGGGTTGCTTTTTAACCCGAAAAATGAGCCATGATCCTTATGTGATAATAGTTATTTTATTATTTTGGTGGAGAGATCGCCATGCTGGTATGGTAGCCACGTAATCATGGTGCCATTCACTAGAGTTGTAGCAAAATGATCAGGTCGGCTCATGATGAGACCTCCTGTCCTTCAAGTTAGAAGGTCATTACCCTAGTGTGGTTGCCATAATGGGCATGCCAATTTCTTAGACTCTTATGATCATGGTAGGTTGGCTCGTGATGAGACCCCCTATCCTCTCTTAAGATATGTAAATATAGTATTTGCTTTTGTATTTTAGTAGTTTGATCCATTCAGAGGTCATTGTGCTGGTGTGGTAGCCAGATAATTACATTTTCATTCACTAGAATTGTAACAAAGTGATCAGGCCAGATCGTGATGAGACCTGTTGTCCTTCTAATAGATGAGAAGGTCATTACCTTGGTGTGGTGGCCATAGTAGGCATGTCACCTATTCAATTCCTATGATCATGGTAGGCTGACTCGTGATGAGACTCCCTATCCTATTTTGGGATTTTCATGTCACACCATGATTGCTAAGAAAGGCTCATTGACTCCTTAAGAGTGAGGGATGGTGAAAGATGTAGAAAAACTAATACCATTAATATGCCTTGTTCCATTTCTTCATGTTGTAGGGTCATATTACTCGAATAGTGCAAAAAGACATATCATTATAGGGTCCTGAGTCGTTTGATATCGTATTCAAACTGTGGGTGGTTTTAGCCCTTATTTTGATGTGTGTATAATATCAGCTTCTGTTTAAGGATTGTAGTATCAGAAGACATCATATTTGGAATTTTATCAATTTCTTTCTCTCTTTCAAGTATCGTTCCCTCCTCAAGATTATTCAATAAAAAGAATGGCTATTTAAGATATTGAGAAGTAGTTGCTTTAAAGATTGGTTGGAAAAAATGCTTAAAAATGTTGAAGGGTGTTCAAAAAAATGCTCAAAAATGCTAAAAAAATGCTTAAAAATGGGTATTTTTGTTGACGGAATAGTTAGCTTGTTCAAAGATGGAACAACAGCTGTTTCTGAAAGGAACAACACAAGCAGTGCAACAAAAACTATTTAAAATTTGATTGAACCACTGTCGTTCAAAAATTGAAAAGCAGTTGTTCCGAGATTGAACAACAAATTTTAAAAACGCAGCAAAAAGCTGTTCAATTCTGTTGAAATGTTGTCATTCAGGGATTGAACATTAGCTATTCTGGATTTGAACAGAAAAAATTAAAAACACGAAAAAAATTTGTTCAATTCTGTTGAATTATTGTCGTTCATGGATTGAACGGCAGCTGTTCCGGGATTGAACAACAAAAATTAAAAACATGGTCAAAAAGCTATTCAATTTGGTTGAACCGGTGCTATTCGAAAATTGAACAGTAGCTGTTCTGGAATTGAACGAAAAAACTTAAAAACTCAACAACATCCTGTTCAATTCAATTGAACTGCTACTGTTCAAAAATTGAATAGCAATTGTTCTGGAATTGAACGGAAAAACTTAAAAACTGAACAACAAGCTGTTCAATTCAATTGAACTGCTCATGTTCAAAAATTGAACAAAAAATGTTCTGGAATTGAACAGAAAAACTTAAGAACTCAACAACAAGATGTTTAATTAAATTGAAATACTGTTGTTCAAAAATTGAACATCATCTATTCTGGAATTGAACAACAAAACTTAAAAACCCAATCAAAAAGTTGTTCAATTGGATTGAACTGCTGCTGTTCAAAAATTGAACAACAGCTATTCATAAACTGGACATCAAAGTAAGAAACTGAAAACGACAAAACCCTATAAAAGAATGAATTGTAAATGGGACAAATATACAATTATATACATAATTTACAAGTGATGTTGTCAAACCTCTCATGTACCTGAGTTTGTAGGGTTTTCACCCCCTTGTGCCACAACTCGGATGGTGGGATCTTCTCATGCTTGTTGAAAAAAATATTTCTTCGTGAGAGGTTTGTGATAGAGGTGTACTCTGTGTCCGTTAACTCAGAATGTTGAGCGGGATCCATATATCCTGGTCAAAGTGAGGGTATTGTTGCTATGTACTTCTTGAATCTCATATGGGCCAAGCCATCTTGTTTGCAATTTTCCTGGAAAGTCTTGGAATCTGGAATCATATAGGAGTGCCCAATATCCTTTTTGGAATACTTTATTTTTTATTAGATTGTCGTGCCACTTGGATCGTTGTTTTTGAATGATCATTGTGCATTTCAAGGCAAGCAGTCAAATTTTATCCAGTTCATTTATTTGTTGAAGTCTTTTAGTTTGAGCATCCGTTAAGTCCAATCCTACTTCCTTGGCTGTTCTTAGTGTTTTAGTTTCAAACTCAACATGGAAGATAGGTTCTCTCCCAAATACTAGTTGATATGGTGAATATCCAGTGGTATTTCTCTAGGTTTTTCGGTAAGCCCATAAGGCTTCTGGTAGTCTAGTGGCCCAGTCCCGGCGATGTGCTGCTACTGTCTTGGTAAGGATTTCCTCCAGGACTTTGTTATTTCTTTTGACTTGTCCATTTTCTTGCGAGTGGTAAGGAGATGTAATTCTGTGAATGACATGGTGATTTTTTAAAGTAGATATGATCTTATTGCCTGTGAACTGTGCCCCCCGTCAGTTATCACCTCCCTTGGTAGGCTGTATCATACAAATAGTTCGAAGAGAAACCTAATTATTGATTCTTTTGTGGCTCTTGGCAAAGCTACTGCTTCCACCCATTTGGTAACATAATCTATGGCAACTAATATGTGAGCTTTCTAGTTTGATGGCGGATTAAATGGCCCAACGAAGTCCAACGCCCATCGTTCAAATTTTTCTACCACCAATTGCAGTTGTAGCAGCATTTCATCAGCTTTTCCTGGATGACCCTTCCTTTGGCAGCTGTTGCAGGACTGAACGTACTTCTTTGCATCTTTGAAAATTGTAGGCAAAAAATAGCCTAATTGCAGCACTTTATGCCCCGTCCGTCGGTCTGTGAAGTGACCAACGCAGGGTTCATCGTGACAGGTATGTAGGATGTCATGAATTTCATCTTCCCTTATGCATCGACATATATGCATATCAGCCCCTGTATGAAATTGTTGGAAATATGATGCAGAGTGTTGTCCTTGATGGCAACCCACTGAATGAAGATGAAGACATGCGACTGTTGACATGTGTTGTCCATGATGGAAAACCACCTGATGAAGTTATTCTTGACTTGATGGACTTGGTAAATGATGTAAATCTGATGTGATATGATGTTTGGTAACAATATGATACTGAGTGTTGTCCTTGAAAGACAACCCACTTGATGAAGATAATGGCAACTTACTTGATGAAGTTGTGCTTGATAGAATATGGTTTGATGAACTAAATATGATGTATCTACAGTATGTATAGAAGACATTGGAGAAAGGAATTCAGCATGTGCTAATTCTATGATGAAAAAGAGTATGTCTCTAGGCATACACGGATTGGCCTAGGGGGAGTCGCGTATGCACGCGGAAAAGAACGTTCCAAGTCGCGTATGGGAAAAAGCGCTCAAAAAGTGCAAAACCAGGGGTAACCACCATGGTATTGACCCATTGTATTGGGTAATGATTCGTCTAAATGACCCCGTCCAGGAATACCATCGGAAGTAATGTAGTTTTGGGCTCATGGTATTGTTTTGGCTCATGGTATCGAAAATGGGCTCATGGTATTGTTTTGGCTCATGGTATTGAAAAATGGGCTCATGGTATTGTTTTGGCTCATGGTATTGAAAAAGGGAAAACCTATATAAAGAGAAGAAATTCATTGTGCAAATCATGAGTGTGGGAGCAACATGTCTGAGCTTGAATGAATACTTCTCTGTGAAGTATATCTGTATGAAAAGGGTAAAGGTTTGATCTGAATCTATGATGCACCTATGAAGAAATGATGAAGCGGAATGTCTAGATATGGAATGTATTTGTATCTGCTAGATCTGTTTATGGAAGGCCTAGATCTGAGATGAGGCAAACATCTGTCTGAAGAAAAAGGGTAAATCTGAACTGAATGTCTGATCTGAAGAAGTATGCTGCTCTATAATAGTTGAAGATCTATACGCTAGTTCGCTGCAGAGGAAGAGCGTATATACGCGGCTTCGCTAAAGAGAAAGCGCGTATGCGCAATAAAATTGGCTCTATAATTTATACTGAAGTATACGCGGGTTTATGTGAACGAAAGCGCGTATATACGCGACATCAGAGAAAGGAAAGCGCGTATGAAAACTAGGGATTGCTGAAGTATGTGGTAAGAAATGTCTGATCTGTCCGATCTGTTGTAACTGGTTTGATGGTTTCTTGATATACGTGAAACGTGCCATTGATCATTTCATGGTTATTTGTGCTTAAAAGCATGGAAAGGGTCGGTTGAAAATATCATGAAATGTGGCACAGTGGTGTCCTAAAGGAAGCTTTGGATCCAGTGTGAAAATTGATGAAACGTGGTCCAAGGTGGGGCTGAGGGTTGTAGCCTTCAGTCAGGGGGTCGTAGCTCCCTTCCAGGTGAGGCTGGTAAACGAGATCAGGGGGTCGTAGCTCCCTTCCAGAGGAGGCTGGTAAACGAGAGCAGGGGGTCGTAGCTCCCTTCCAGGAGAGGATGGTAAACGAGCGCAGGTGGGTGCCTGCGTGCTGGTAGGAGTCTGCGCCAGCACATATGTTGTAAGATGTTTTCTCTATAATAAAATATTGAAGGCTGAGCAACTGCAGCGGTGGTTTTCTCCCGACTTGGGTTTCCACCTAAAAATCCTGGTGTTCATGTGTGATGCTTTGTGTAATGGTTTATTCTGTTCTTACTGCACATGTTTACTGTTTATAGAACATCTAATGAATGAATGATGGAATGATATAAGTGAAGAACTAATGGCATAATTAGATCTCTGTGTATATGCGAGTTTTATGAAGGATATCCGCGTGTATACGCTAGTTGGCTTCAGCAAAGTAGCGTATTGGTTTTAGAGCATGAAAAAGTAAAAAGTTTCAGTTTGTCCTAAATACTGATTCACCCCCCCCTCTCAGTATTTTTCCCAACAATTGGTATCAGAGCAGGTACTTCTGCAGAAGCTTGATCGCTTGAAGGAGATCCGTCGCAATGGGAAGTCAAGAAGGAGTGATGTCTATAAAGCCACCTCTATTCAATGGAAGCAATCTGATATTTTGGAAGGTACGAACAAAATCATATCTGCAAAGTCTTGGTGCAGATGTATGGGCAATCGTGGAAGAAGGTTATCAATACCCGGCAAGTATTCCTACTGATGCAGCTGAAAGGAAGAAGTATGAAATCAATGCCAAAGCAGTGAATGTCTTATTGGGAAGCATGTCTGAATCAGAATTTGCTAAAGTGATGCAGCTACATTCAGCAAAAGAAATATGGGACAAAATCATTCTGAGCTATGAAGGAGACACAAAGGTGAAAAGTGCAAAACTCCAAACTCTTAGAATTGAATATGAAAATTTGAAGATGCATAGTGATGAGAGTGTTGCCAGTTTCTTTCTTCGTCTGGATGATATTGTAAATCGAATGAGAAATTTGGGTGAAACCATAACTGCTACTACTCTTGTGGAAAAGGTCTTAAGATCCTTGACTTCTAAATTTGACTCTAAAGTTTCGGCTATTGAAGAAAGGCAAGATCTGCAAACTCTATCTATTGTTCAATTGCATGGTATTCTGACTGCTTTTGAAATGAGACAAGGAGGTCCTTCCCAAATCAGAGAAGCTGCCTTTAAGGCATCTACAAAAGGAAAGGAAAAGGAAGTTGTCAAAGAATCCAACTATATATCCGATGAAGAAGAAGCGAATTTCGTGAGAAAGCTCCAACTAGGTACTGGAAGATTCAAAGGTAAGCTTCCTTTCAAATGTTTTGAGTGTGGAAAAGTTGGTCACTATGCTGCTAAATGTCCTTATAGAGAAAAACATGGTAAAGGGAAACAATTTGAAAATAGAAAGAGTTATTATGCAAAAGAAGATGATGATGAAGTGTCCAGTGAAGATGAAGAAGATTCTGATCATGATCTGAAAGTGCTCATGGCAAAGAAGCAAAAGAAGAAGCCTACTCGAAACAAGAAGATACCTCAGAAATCATGTATAGAAAAAATTGAAGAAGATGAACCAGGTATTAATCATTGTTCTTGTCTCTTACTTAACTGCATATGCAAAGATTATGATAGTGAAAGTGACAGTATGGATCCAGAAGTTTCTGACGAAGCTCTACAAATACTCATGGAAAAGAAGGAAAAGAAGAAGGCCACTTGTAATACTCTTCTTTGTGCAAACAATAGTGAAGATAGCGAAAGTAAAGTTGTGGATCTAGAAGAAGCTATCAAGATCAAAGTTGAAGAACAACAAAAGGAAATTGATAAGAAAGATTCTATTTACAAAGAGATGATCTCTCAAATGAAAGATCAAATAGAAATGCTGAATGGAAAGATGGACAAGTATCAAAGGTTTCATACTTATGCATCCAATCGAATCAAAGAACTAGAAGCATAAATCAACAATCAAAATGCTGATTTTGAAAAATCAAGCAAGAAGAATGAAGGACTTGAAGCTGCAATCATCTCTCTGCAAACAGATCTTGAAGCATCAAATAAGAAGAATGAAGAACCTCTGTCATTTGAAAAGGAAGGCCTTGAAGCAGAAATCATTTCTCTCAAAGAAGATTTGAAAAAATAAAATAAGAAGAATGAAGAGCTGGAACAAACATGTGAAGAAAACGAAAATTGGTTGAAAGAAGAGATTCTAAATCTGAAGGATCAAGTAGAAGATGGAAGAAGGAAAGAAGAAAGCATGACAAAGCAATGCCAAGCCTTGGAGGTTGAGGTAAACATTTTCAAAGGTAAATTAGAAGAAAAGGTTAAACTTTTGAGGTTTCAAGATAGTACTAATATTTTGGACAATATTCTGAGTAATCAAAGGTCTCCTGCTATCAAACTTGGTCTTGGTTTCCATGAAACTGTTAAAGGATAATCTAGCTCACAAGGAAGTGCCAAAAATTCAGAGAATGTCAATGCAAAACCTGAAGTGTTGAAAGAGACAAAAGATCAACCAACAATCATGAATTCTCAAAGGAATTCATTCAAGAATGTTGAATGTTTTAAATGTCATAATTATGGGCATGTTGCAGCAAATTGTAGGAGCAGATCATTTCAGCCTCAAACAAACAGATTCTACTCTGAAAGGTACTCTGGTTTCTTCAAGGGATATTGTTTTTCATGTAACAAGTATGGACATAAAGCAGCTGATTGTAAAAGGAGGAAGAGTAGAAATACTCATTATGATTCTTATGCTTATTTCTCTGGACACATAAGATGTTATTCTTGTAACAAGTATGGACATGTAGAAAAGGAATGCAGGTTGAACAGATCTAAGAAAGTGGACAATTTCTAGCACACAAATAGAAAGTTCAAACAAATCTGGAAAAAGATGGAGGAACGATCAGAAACGTAGGGAATTCTGACCCTACTGCAGTCATTCGCTTCTGAAGCTTACTTCTCTGATTGACTGCAGGAATGATGTGGGATACATTATGAGATCTAGTAATGTATCGTCACAAGGAGAGCAATGTATGATGTCTCTCATGGTTGATTTGATTATTTTGGTTATATGCATTTCTGACAGTGCATATGATATGAAGAAGACAGGTACAGGTAGTACAAGCTCAGGAGGAAATGAAGGAAGATGAAAATTTTCTATGCTTCACTTTCCATACGCGGGTTATACTAACAAAAGTCACGTATACACGCGAGTTTCTTCAGACACAGTCGCGTATGCATTGATGATAAGAGAATTTATATGCTAGCTGAATATCTGGAGCATAGGATTAGGGGGAGCATCAGTCTGATTGTTAATGACTGTATTATTGACTCAATTTCAGCTTAGTTTCTCAGTTCTAAATAATGAGGATACGATACATGGTTTCTTGTGTTGAAGATTGTGGATGAGTCTTGTTTGCTTGTTGATGAAGAGTATTCATTGCTGAGATGAAAGTCCTATATTTCGGAGATAAGGGCAGCCCATGAAGAAATTGTTGCTGATGACTTGCAGATGCACGTTTTCAAGTTGCACAAGTTAAGAAGGAGCACTGGTCCAGGGGGAGTAGCAGGTTGAATACTAATGATTGCATTGTTGGCAATATGACTGCTTCTTCTTTGGTTTTTGATGATGACTTGGTACATGGTTTATTATGATGAGATTTTGAGCCCCGTTATTTGCGATAGCATCTTTTGTGCTCTTGCTCACACATGAATGAGCTAGGTAATAGATCATGCGGAGTTTGTTACTATGGTTGAGATCTTTTGCCTACATATGTTACTTCATGTTAAATCTTGAAGATCATGGTGATATTGGACCACATGGATGATTGCTTGACACATATTTGAAGATGCTGTTCTGGTATGATAATCTCTCTTAGAAAGAATGTATTGATGCTGCACGGAATATGAAGACTTGGTTACTAATGCGCTTATGCTACCACCATTGGATGATGCTTGAAGACACAACTACACTGTTCTGTAGTCCAGGGAAGCAGTCAAATATCTCCGAAAGAAGCTGAACACTGTCTTTTCCTCACAGAGGATCAGATCTGGTCAAAATATAGAAGATGGTAGTGGATACGCGGGTTTCCTGAAACACAGTCGCATATATACGCGAGTTCCTACACAGAAAACCGCGTATGTCTGATTGCTGACAATTTTCTGGTTGGAGTCAGCTCTTCAAAGACAATCCGCGTTGTCGTTTTGGTATCTCGTGTGTTCCAATTTCATAATTTATTTCTAATGTTTTGATAAATATGCTCGATGATTTGTTGGTGAAAGTGTTCAGATGCACAACCAAGGGGAGCCTTGGTCATATGAAAAGGACAAGCTGATTTACGTATCTGGTGGGGAGCATTAGCGTTGCCGAGCATAATGCATTGGTTGCATTATATTGATTTCCGAAAAATGTTCTTTTCTGAGGAATTTCTAGGTGTTGGTTATGAAAAATCATATTTGTATTTTGATGAAAAGGTCATGTTGAGACCCATGATGTAAAATTGTAAATTTTACCACAAAGGACTTGTTCTTTTTAAACCCACTTGGTTGGGTAGCCGAGCTAAATTTGTAAACCCACTTGGTTGGGTAGCCGAGTCAAATTTTGTAAACCCACTTGGTTGGGTAGTTGAATTGAAATGTGTAAACCCACTTGGTTGGGTACTTGAGTCTCATATGTAAATCCACTTGGATGGATCTTTGATGTAAGTATGAGTCATTGGTGATAGGAAAGTCATAGAGTCATGTACCTCATTGGAAAATATGTTTGAAGATTCAGCATGAACTCAGGGGGAGCTTGGTCACTTCAGTATATATCAGATCTGCAGAACGCTTCTTCTACATGAGGAGAAAAGGGGGAGAGTATGTTGGTTTTTGATCCGCCCTTTGCCCTTGATGTCAAAGGGGGAGAGTGACATGGTGTTTGAATGAAGAGAAAGAATGTTGTCAAAATGGGGAGAGTGACCTAGTGTCATTGTTTTCTTAATGTACCTATCTGTTGTGGTAACCAAACACCATAGTAGTTGCCATCAAGTCCAAAGGGGGAGATTGTTGGAAATATGATGCAGAGTGTTGTCCTTGATGGCAACCCACTGAATGAAGATGAAGACATGCGACTGTTGACATGTGTTGTCCTTGATGGCAAACCACCTGATGAAGTTATTCTTGACTCGATGGACTTGGTAAATGATGTAAATATGATGTGATATGATGTTTGTTGACAATATGATGCTGAGTGTTGTCCTTGAAAGGCAACCCACTTGATGAAGATGATGACAACTTACTTGATGAAGTTGTGCTTGATAGAATATGGTTTGATGAACTAAATCTGATGTATCTACAGTGTGTACAGAAGGCAATGAAGAAAGGAATTCAGCATGTGCTAATTCTATGATGAAAAAGAGTATGTCTCTAGGCATACGCGGATTGGCCTAGGGGAAGTCGCGTATGCACGCGGAAAAGAACGTTCCAAGTAGCGTATGGGCAAAAGCGCTCAAAAAGTGCAAAACCAGGGGTAACCACCATGGTATTGACCCATTGTATTGGGTAATGATTCGTCTAAATGACCCCGTCCAGGAATACCATCGGAAGTAATGTAGTTTTGGGCTCATGGTATTGAAAATGGGCTCATGGTATTGTTTTGGCTCATGGTATTGAAAAATGGGCTCATGGTATTGTTTTGGCTCATGGTATTGAAAAAGGGGCTCATGGTATTGAAAAAGGGAAAACCTATATAAAGAGAAGAAATTCATTGTGCAAATCATGAGTGTGGGAGCAAGATGTATGAGCTTGAATGAATACTTCTCTGTGAAGTATATCTGTATGAAAAGGGTAAAGGTTTGATCTGAATCTATGATGCACTTATGAAGAAATGATGAAGCAGAATGTCTAGATCTGGAATGTATTTGTATCTGCTAGATCTGTTTATGGAAGGCCTAGATCTGAGATGAGGCGAACATCTGTCTGAAGCAAAAGGGTAAATCTGAACTGAATGTCTGATCTGAAGAAGTATGCTGCTCTATAATAGTTGAAGATCTATACGCTAGTTCGCTGCAGAGGAAGCGCGTATATACGCGGCTTCGCTAAAGAGAAAGCGCGTATGCGCAATAAAATTGGCTCTATAATTTATACTGAAGTATACGCGGGTTTATGTGAACGAAAGCGCGTATATACGCGACATCAGAGAAAGGAAAGCACGTATGAAAACTAGGGATTGCTGAAGTATGTGGTAAGAAATGTCTGATCTGTTCTGCTGGTTTACTGATATCTTTCAGTGAGTTATATGTATCTGTTTCATGGTTGACTGTGCTTAAAAGTATGGAAAGGGTCATTTTGAAAATATGATGAAATATGGCCTGCAAGTGGTGTCCTAAAGGAAGCTTTGGATCCAGTGTGAAAATTGATGAAACGTGGTCCATAGAGGTGCTGAGGGTTGTAGCCTTCAGTCAGGGGGTTGTAGCTCCCTTCCAGGTGAGGCTGGTAAACGAGAGCAGGGGGTCGTAGCTCCCTTCCAGGTGAGGCTGGTAAACGAGATCAGGGGGTCGTAGCTCCCTTCCAGGAGAGGCTGGTAAACGAGTCAGGGGGTTGGAGCTCCCTTCCAGGAGAGGCTGGTAAACGAGCACAGGTGGGTGCCTGCGTGCTGGTAGGAGTCTGCACCAGCACATATGTTGTAAGATGTTTTCTCTATAATAAAATATTGAAGGCCGAGCAACTGCAGCGGTGGTTTTCTCCCGACTTGGGTTTCCACCTAAAAATCCTGGTGTTCATGTGTGATGCTTTGTGTGATGGTTTATTCTGTTCCTACTGCACATGTTTACTGTTTATAGAACATCTAATGAATGAATGATGGAATGATATAAGTAAAGAACTAATGGCATAATTAGATCTCTGTGTATACGCGAGTTTTATGAAGGATATCCGCGTGTATATGCTAGTTGGCTTCAGCAAAGTAGCGTATGGGTTTTAGAGCATGAAAAAGTAAAAAGTTTCAGTTTGTCCTAAATACTGATTCACCCCGCCCTCTTAGTATTTTTCCCAACAGAAATAAGTACCCTTCAATCCAGGAGAATTGTGAACTGCACTATACAATTAACTTCCGTTATTTTTCCGTCAAATGTTTGGGTAGCTTCCCAATTACCAGATAATTTTCCACATCTGAATACCACGGGGTTTTGACTGCTACCACAAACAGGTGTTCGCCAAGAAATTGATCGTCGACTATTAATGTGTCATCTGTTTTGGGGACTCTCGAGAGAAAGTATGCGACTACGTTCTCCTTCCCTGGACGGTCTCTGATTGTTATATAAAATTACTATAATAATAGTAGCCAGCGAGTTATTCTTTCATTCATGATCGGTTTATTCGCTAAATATCTAATAGTAGAATGGCTAGTGTACAAGAATACTTGATATCCTATTATGTAGTGCCTGAATTTATTGATAGGATAAATTACAGCCAGGAATTCTTTCTCGGTTACTGTGTAGTTTAGTTCGGTGGGGGTGAGATTTTTGCTGATATAATAAATAGCATATGGTTTCGGTCTTCTTCTTGGCCAGGAATGCTCCTATTGCTGTATCAGATGCATCAGAAGAGATATGAAAGGGGAGTCTCCAGTCAGGTCCTCGCAAGATTAGTGTCGTGGAGACCAACTTCTTTAATTTTGTAAAAGCAATGTCACATTTTTCAGTCCACTGAAATTCAACATTTCTATTTAAAGCATATAGAGGTGCATCTATCTGTGAGAAATTTTTTATAAATCTGCGATAATATCCTGCATACCCCAGGAAACTGCGTACCTCCGTTTGTGTACAGGGTGTGGCCAACAGAAGGATTATA
The DNA here is from genome assembly GCA_034641835.2 of Pinus albicaulis. Taxonomy (NCBI): domain Eukaryota; kingdom Viridiplantae; phylum Streptophyta; class Pinopsida; order Pinales; family Pinaceae; genus Pinus; species Pinus albicaulis. The sequence continues at coordinate 776,262,131 of CM076584.1, read as the reverse complement.
TTTATTTTAGCCGGGTCTACCTGTATCCTGCTGCAGAAATGTACTGGCCTAGGATTACCCCCTCAGTCATCATCATGTGGCATTTTTCGTTGCTTAGACATAATCTGGTAGCAATACATCGTTCTAATACCTTGTCTAATGTTTCTAGTGCCTGATCAAAATCTTCCCCGTAGGGTGTAAAAATCATCCATATAAATTTCAAGTCCTTCATTTATTACATCAGAAAAGATGCTAATTATGGCTCTTTGAAATGTTGCTGCAGAATTACATAACCCAAATGGTAACACTCTGTAAGCAAAAGTGCCCCATGGGCAGGCAAAGGTTGTCTTATCTTTGTCTTCATGGGCTATTTTTATTTGATTGTATCCACTAAATCCGTCAAGAAAAGAGAAAAAACATTTCCCATCTAATGCGTCAAGGACTTGGTCAATAAAGGGGAGGGGGAAATGATCTTTCTGAGTTGCCTTATTTAATTCTCTATAGTCCATGAAAATCCTCCACTTCCTATTTTTCTTAGGGACGACCACCAAAGGGGAGACCCATTTGCTGTCTAAAATAGGATAAATAAAATTTACATCTAGGAGCTTTTGGAGTTCTTTTAAAATTTCTTTTAAATAGGAACTCAGTCTTCATTGCGGTTTTCTAAAAGGATGAGTCTCTCTATTATTATAGATATGATGCGTGCACAGTTGTGGGTCCAAGCCCTTCATGTCTTGGTAATCCCACTCAAATGTGCCCTGGTGCTTCTTAAGTATTTTTACAAGTCTCTGCCTTTGGTTTTCATCCAGGCTATTGATTTCAATAGGTATGCTACTACAAACCGTGGTTGTGGGATTATATTGGGTCTCAAAGTCTGTTGCAGGAATTTCTTGTCCTTCATGCTCAAGAATTGTTTTCATCATTTGGAATTTCAAATTTTCAGTTTTGGGAGGTTGATTCATAATGTTAATGATCAAATCATCTTCCATTTTATCTTTAAATTCGAGATCCTCTAGTAGTGTGAGGGGTGGATGGATATTTTTCTCCCAATATGTATCTGGGTGTTTGTAAATTTTTATCGTGGGTAGACTTGGTTTGGCAGGTGGATATATTACAATATTATTTACAGAATTACCTCTAGTGATAGTCATGTTGCATGTTCGACAGTCTATGTAAGCATCTGTCGTGGCTAGCCAAGGCCGCCCAAGAATCAATGGGTGCCCTTCCATCCTATTTTTTGGATTAATAACAAAAAAATCAGCAGGGTATTCCCATGAGTCTACTAAAACCATAATTTCTTGCACTATACCTTCTGGTCTAATAATAGATCTGTCTGCTGATTCCAGGAGTGTGGCTGTAGGTTCGAGGACTGATATGCCTAGTTTTTCACAAGCTCTGGTGGTTAGGATGTTGATGGCAGCCCCAAGATCAACCAATGTGTTTGGAAATGACTGTCCAAAAATTTGTACGGTTAAAATGGGGTTTCCTGGGTCTTCATATTTCACAGGTGGTTCTCTTCCTAACAATAAGTCAAACAGAGTTCCTACTACATGAACGGTAGGTGCAGCCATTGTTTTCCTAATTTGTTTCTTTCCACACAACTCCTTGATTGTTTTTGCATAGATGGGAATGTCTTGGATGGCCTGCAGAAGAGGAATTTTGACACAAAGATTTCTTAACTCCCCCAGGAAGTCAATTCCTAAGTTGATTATAGGTCTAGGTAATTTTAATATTTCAGGAAATGGTGGTGGAGCCATTTTAAGATCTTGAGGTCTTTGTTGTTCCATTGTTTCCTCGTCTTTACCTGTTTTTGTTATCTCAGTTGTGCTAGGCCTTGTGGATGTTTCAATTTGGGATTGAGGTGGAATTGGGGCCTCTATGGGTCATATGGTACGTCCCAGTCTTAACCTCAATTCGTTGCACTTTTTTTGTTCATTGTTGGGTTTTGGATCCTCTATGATTTGAATTAATTGGACTGGTCTATTACTGGGATTGGGATTGGGTTGGGCTGGTAATTGAGGTTGTACGACAGGCTGCTGGTTATGCTAAATGGGGTAGGGGGCTAGTAATTGTTGGGTTCTTGCTCCTATTGGTAAATTTCCCATCCCTGTAGGTCGTGGCAAGCTCCAATTGTTGTTTTGAGTAGGGGGGTTTGGCCATTGGTTTTGATAAGGGGTATTCTGCTAATAAGGGGGAGAACTAGGGAAGTTTTTCCAGTTACTTCCAGATGGATTTTGCATAGGCCAGGGTGGGATACAAAAGGTTTGGTTTGGCCAAGTTGGCAAGGGGTTTTGAGTCTGCCAAGTTTTTGTAGGGTTTTGCTATTTGTACTGGGGCACTGGAAAGTATTGAGGTAGGTATTACGGTATGCCAGGTCGTGCCTACCATTGCCGACGCTGATTCATTAGATAGATTGGTTATGTTTCTTCTTTTTCCTCCTTGTAGATGGCTTTCAGCCCAGGTCGTTAAGGGCAATAGTCCGTAGTATGATACTTAGTGTAGATAGCACATATCTGGACCATATCTAAAGGACACTCCCTTTGGTTGTGCTTCTTCCGACATTTTGGGCAGAAAACGGCCAGATTTTGTTCAGTTATTGCTTGTTTTTGTTTGACTTGCAGAACATTAAGTTGTGTGGTAAAAGTGCCCAAGATGTCGGTTTTGAAGTTTTCTAAGAGATTTCCAAATTCCGCCCTAGTTACATTGTTACTGCTCTGCTTAAGATCGTGCCCAATAGCTTTGTTACGTGAGCTATCCCGGGAGCATCTAATACATAAGGAGATGATATCGTCATATTCTTCCTGATAAATATCTTCTTTTCCCATTATGTTAAGTAATTCAACCCATTCCTCCTTCATCCCCTTAATTATTGTGGCTTTCAAAATTTCCTTGGACAACGTAGTATATGGGGATCTTTGTAAATTGTATTGAAATCTTTCTACGTATTCTTCTAGTGTTTCATTGTCTTTTGCAGTCATGTTAAAGATTTCGTTTTTTAGGTCTTGGGTTCGGCAATAGTCTTGGTATTTGGTAAGAAAGGCATTCTTCATTTGGTCCCAGTTGTTTATAGTTCCCCCTCCTAACCCCATGAACCAGCGGAGAGCCGTCCCTTTCAGGGTGGAGGGAAATAATTTTAATTTATGGGGATCAGTGGTGTAATCATATCCTCTGCATAAGACATCAAATTCAAATAAGAATGCATCAGGATATTTTGTGGTTAATCCATGAAACGTGGGGATGTTATGCAAGGGAATGGCTTTCATAGGTGCATTGGCAGCATGATCAATGATGGGGTACTCCAATGTTGATGTTTGCCTCTGATTTTGATTTTTATTATTTTCTATTTGATAAAAGAGGTGCCAAAAATCTTCAGGAATTTCTTGATTTGGAAGGGATATTTTGATAGGCTTGGAAGGTGAATGTGGAGGAGGTTTTACAGCACTTCCCTGATCTGGGATTCTAAGAAATTCTGTTTCGATTACTCCTTCAGGGGACTTAGGTACCTCTATGTGAATTTCTCCACTAGTTTCCCCCCTGCCTTCCTACAAATTGCAAGAGCCTCCCTCTTTTAAAAAGTTAACGTTTTGATGAATGGCAGTCTGCAGGATTCACTCAGACCCCTCTGTCTTGCTGTGAATATTGGCGTAGGCTACATATGGTGAGGCTGCTGCCCGAGGGGGTATGTTAGGATTTTGTGTAGAAGTAGTTTTTGACCCTATAGATGCCTGAGATTCGACTTTCTTAATGATTTCTTCTATGTATGTTGTCCTCCCAGGGATCACCGGTCCTTTGGATCATGGTTATGACTGATTTTGGGTTGCTTCTATCTTTTTATTAGGCATAAAATAAAATAACCTATCCTATGGTTCTTGTATAGTTTGCTGGCGGGGGGGCTAAAGGGCAAGCATGTTGCTTACTGGTACGCAGGTTCTTACCTTTCATTTTAATACCCAATTCCTCATGGAAATGGATAAAGAGTGAATTAAAGGAGATAACTCTCAACACTCTCCCCAGCAATGGCGCCAAAATTTTGCTGTCGAGTAGAGGTGGTTCTCTGTGACAACTCTATTGTACCTTCATTTAATTATCAACCCAAGGTAAGTCTTTTTATTTCAAGAGTTTCAGCACAATATATGTGAGTTAACTGATCTACAGGTGCTCTTTGTCAATGTTCAGAAGGAATTACTAACTTTGGAAGCTTGTTGATCCTAAAGAAGATGTATTAGATGGATATTTTAGCCTAAAGCTGAGTAAGGGAATTTAATGTTTCTCTATTGGAGTAAAACAACATTTCTATTAAACTGAACAATGGTATAGATAAATCAAGCAAGAATTGAAATGACAGTAATGAAATTAATCAGAACAGTAGTCTAACTAAATTTTTTCAGACATGGAATTGAATTGAATCGATGACCTAGTGATCTAAGCAGTAATGAATCAGCTATATGGCCAACAATATAACTATAATGGTGACTAGTTGTGTAATAGTGAAACAAAAATATAACTAAGCAATATGAATGAATTTGCAATAATGGAACGACAGTATAATGGAATGATATGGCTAGTTGTGCAATAATGAAACAAAAATATAGCTAAGCAATGTTACTAGCTATGTAATAATGAAATAGCAATACAACTAAGCCGGTAGTAATGAAAAAAAATATAACCAAAACGGGTCAAATAACTCATACTGCTATCATTAAGTAATTTTGCAATGGAGTTCTCTGTAAGACTTAATTAAACAACACTGGTCAATCGATTAATTGATTTATTATGCCACGCAATGCATGGAGATGCAGAATGTTGAAATCAATCATCCTATGGCCTAGAAATTAATTATCATGACAACAGAAGAACCGAAATTAACAAAACGTTATCAGAAACGTGATTGCACTCGTCTTATTCTAAGAACGCGACTGCCAATGATTCATTAAAGAAGAAGAGCTATAATTATATCAAACAGAAATGTGTATTATAACTACACCAAATTCAAAGATATCGATTCTGTAACTTTTTAGAACATGAAAACATGCATGGAGCTCCCGGAGGTTGGGCCCAAACCTACAGAAGCCTCGACATTGAGAAAAATTCAAAAGATAGTTACTCAAAAAATCTCTGTTACATCCAGGAATATTACAAAATTTAATTAGACAAACTGTTTTGGATTTTATATTATCGAATTTCCCTATCATTCTGTTCTTTTCCCCTTTCAAGGCGATCTTCGGAATTTCGAGAATGTATCTCAAATGATAGCCCGCTACATGTGGCTGTCTTTTGAGTTATTAGAATCAATCTGCTTGTTCGCCTTTTATTGTCCGTTTGGACTACTTTGTGCTTGCGTCCATCGATTGGATTTCTTTTGCTATTGGTTTAGGCATTCCTAGTTTCCTACAGGTAAAGACAAAAAAGAGTCAATTCCTTATTATAAATCATCCTTTCTATCATTAGTCTGATTGTTCCTATTTTCATGATTTTAATTCCTTATCGTTAATATGAAGAGGGATTTTCTTGAAGTTACAATATGATTTGCAGTATTTAATTGGTGAAAAGCATACCTTTGTCTGGGCCCAACAATTTCCTCCATAAAAATTGACCAAGTGACAATTTTTTTACGGGAACGAAGCCATAAATACCATACAAATGTATTTTGTTCTAAATATAAAGTTGCATTGCGTACCTTTTGTGTGTTTTGCACATTATTGAGATCACAATATTTCTCCATATGTAGTATTCATGTTATGGGATCCTTGCCATAAAACTTCCTCATATAGATCTTTGGAATATGGTGGGTCTTCCATCCAAAATTAGAGTTTGTGAAATCACTATTAACATTTATTTTTTTCTCGTCATTAGTTTTTTGTACTATCTTTTCACCATTAGGAAACATTTCTTGTATCAACTTTGTCAAACCTTCCATGTGTGCTTTGAGATCATTCTTCATGTTTTCCATTTTTTCTTCCATGTCATCCTTCTTAGCTTCCATGCCATCTATGCCATTCTTAAAACCATTGATATTAACTTCCACGCCTTTCTTCAAAACTTCCATTTCATTTTTTTTTCTCTTTGCGAGAGCAAAATTTGGTGCGCTTGCTCTTGTAATTTTGATATGTCATGTTGCATATCTTCATCTTCATGAGTCATAATAGATCCTTCTGGAGGCTTAATGGGTGCTGAATTATTTTTAGGGGGAATTTTAGAACCCAATAATGATATATATTCTACAATATTCCCTTGGAATCAATTCAAACTGATTCTTCAAACAAGACTTATGCAATTCGGAAAAAACAATACACACATTTTTCTTGGTTTTGAGGAGCTCGATATTGAAACTAAATTATATTTTTGATTTAGGATCTTCAATATCTGAAATGTAGTCCTCCAGTAGCCCTTTGAATTTTATTTCTAATGCCATAGGTTTGACCTGATTTGCATTCTTCAAGAAAAATTTATGCCCAATCTCCCACAATGACTTAATTATGGACTGGTTCAGTAGATTGAACTTGTACAGTGTACCACGTGTCACTGTTTCCTCCTTCGGTCGTAAAATTGATACAAAGGAAACTAAATTCTGTGTACTTGCAGGAAATTTTTATAAAATTCCAATACGATGCTCAGAGAGAGAGTTATGATTATTTTCCAATGGTCGCCTCTTTGAGATGAAAATCGGGAGCCTAAAAAACCCTAACGTCCACAGATCATATCTCCAAAAATATTGTGAACCAAGATCTAAAATTTTTACATGAAGTTCCTTAGGACTTTGAATTCACTCTGTAATAATTTTAGCTTCTAAACCTTCGTAGAAACAAATTTATGGCATCAATTCCACGATGACTTGTTTAGGTAAAATTGAGGAGCCTGAAAAAACCCTATCTTTCACAGATCATATCTCTGAAAATATTATGAACCAAGATATGTAATTTTTAGAAAATGTTCCTCAGTATTTCGGCTTAAATCTGTAAACATCTCAGCATCTGAACCTCCGTATAAAATAATTTATATAAAAAATTCCATGATAAACTGTTTGGATCAGCGAAACCCTAGAATCCAAAGCTCTGATACCAAATGTTATGAAACCAACTCCAAAGATAGAAGAAAAGAGAAATCAACACCTTAGAAATAAGCCACTTTGATGGGGAAGCCTCCTTTACATTACATAAATGAACAATTCTTGGATGATACAAATGAAAAAACCTCCTTCTGTAAATTGGAGTCCATGGGGTCACAATATAATCCTAGCCGACCTAACAATAATAATGTAAGGGAAAAATAATAAAAACATTGGGGTTACATGGGTACAAAAATAACAACAAGAAGGCTACACTAACAACATTAACGAACTACACTAGTAATATAGGGACCTAACAAAAGATGTGGTGAATTTTGGGAGCCAAAGACTCTGGTGGAGGCGCCTTTGGGGCAATTAAACCAATCTGCGACTTCAATAACCACTTCCTTACCTTGATCAATCATGCAAGGTGCCTCATCTTCCAAAACCATCTAATAGAGGACAACAAATAATTTCTCAATATTTTTTGTAAACTCCTATGTAACTGAACTATGAGAGTATCTTGCAATATATATTAACAGAGAGAGAGACTGTTGAAACCAATTCCATTCTAGATCGGGGAACCTTTTTCTTATACATATTCTATGAAGCGAGTATGTAGACATGAAGAACCAAGTTTTCGCATTTTATACATATTTCTTTGCCTTTGTTACATTTATATGTAGTTGTTGGGAAACTTTCTATGCCAAATTGAAGATCTTTCCCTTTTTAACTATTTGGTAAATCATGAATATCCATCTTTCATAAAAAATATCAGTGCTTTCCCATCCATACAACCCGCAACACATTGTCATGAGGTACTAATAAAAATTTCTTAATTATTTGATCATGTAAATCCCCTTTGGCTTCTAGCAAAACTTGGGTAGTTCTTTCCGCCATGATTTAATCATATCCCTGATATTCAAGTAAGCCCAAGCTGCATAATACTGAGAGTTGAGATAAATTTCTGGCTTCAAAAGGTTGTAGTAGGAATGTAGATCATGTGGCCAGTATTATGTAACCTTCCACCTGTGTATAGTGCAAAGAACCATGTTCTTGGTTGATACATATTTATGCAAGAATGAAATGAAATACAAACTCAAACAAAAAAATAGAAAAAAAAAAAATTAACATCCAATTAATTAATAACAAAATACTAAAAAGTGTTTGCATGCAGAATCGAAATAAATTGGCTTGAGTGATGGCAACTTATCTTCGAGAAGAAATGTGGAAACAACATGCCTTTGAATTATGTTAAAATATGGCTCGCAGGACTTTTTATTAATGATATTCAAGGGAAAACCCCAAACATATAAAAACCTAACCATAGGAGATGACGCGCAAAAATTTTGTGGGAACCATTGGGGTTAACTGGTACGCCAACTTCCCGATGTCGTAAATTTGGCATACGGTCTCCATTTGACATGTACGATACCTTGTTAGAAATATTTATCCAAGGACTAAAAATTTCGATTGCAAACTAATTTTGTTGGCCAGTGTTCTTCCCTTTATCCAAAAAAGTGTCGTTTAGGGCCTCAAAAAGGCTCCAGAGGTTGAGGCCCTGAAAAATTGCCTAAAATAGAAAATTGTGCTACAATTAAGGAAATTGAAAGATATAATGTTGGGGGTCCAAGTGTAATAGGCAGGTGGTCACCAATATCCACCTGGATCATTAGTGTCTAGACCTTATAAAATCCACTTGATTGCTTCTACACATGGAAACCAGGAAAAATTTTAGGGATGGAAAATGATCTTGAAATTTAAAAACATTGAAGAATCTCACTAGTCCTTAATATACAAACTATAAAATGTTTATTGATATATTTGTAAAAATATTCAAGTTTATAATGATTTTATACATAGTCTCTATATAATGTTGGTGATATTTAAGGTAAAATAATTTTATATAAATTTGGGTGAATCATTTTTAGAAAAAATGGAAATTGGCAAATTGTTTTTTGTAAAAATCATAGAAAATTAGTCCACCTAAGAATATTATCCCCTAAAATTTTCCATTATCGAAACACTGGCTATCTATAGGAAAATCTTAGAAATCTAGATGTCTTCACATTGATTTAGATTTCCCCATCTTTGAGATCCTTTGGGAACTCCTTGTTAAAATAATCCTTGATATTCAACCATGAAATAGTGGTAGTTTTATCCATAAAGCACCTGGTGTTTACTAATATGGGAAAATTCTCTCCATGACCTTCAATACTGCTTTTAGTGACCCCATTGGATGGTGCTTGTCTTGTAACATGAGGCATAGTGTGTATAGATGATGTAACATTGATAGGCTCATGGTTAGCAACACCTGCAAATGAAATTTCATTCATGGTGATAAAAAGTTAGTTCCTTAGATAATCTCCTAATATATCAAGCTATAAAACTCACAAGGTAGTTATTGGGAGGAATGATTGCACAAGGCTTGAGCAGAAGAGGCAATGTCAAGGTAAGAGTGATCTGATTGGTCACTGGAAGTGCACACTGCATGATTGGGAGAGAATACTGTGCAAGCTTTAGAGTAATGATTGCTACTTTTATGATTATGACTATGAAATGTGCATTTTCTTAGAGAGAGAAGCTACCTAACTACGTAGTTCACATTTATAATGGGAAAGGGATAGTAGACAACTTATTAGAATTGTGCAATGCACAATTGAGGCTGGAAATCATGTATTGCACAATCACAGAGGGAAGCAGATGCATCACTAGTTATTGGAATTACGAAAATCGCAATAGGAGAGAGAGAGGCCTTTGAAAGTGGGCATGTTGGATCAACAAGGAAAGGGGACTTAATGATGTGTAGTTATAGTGATGAAGAGGTAGATCGGATTTAAAATCAACTAAGTATGGATCAATAACAAGCAATAAATATTTCTAGAAGATAACATGCATAAATAAATTGATCTTCCATTATTACAAGAACGTGAAAGGACTTGGAATGTGAAACGACACTAGAAAAAATACATGCAGGAGGAAAATGACACACTCAACAAATAAATATAGAAAAAGTGACACTTTTTATTCAAAAATCAAGGTAAAACGACACTTACAAAAGAAAAAATCACAAAAGTGATAGTAAAAGAAAAAGAAAGTGACTTCTATAGAACTTAGCCAAACAAGTTGTGCACATGCATGCAAAATATCCTTGTGCTCAAGGAATGTGCATACCTCTGAAGATGAGTGTGAGAATTAGATCTACGCTATATTTTTAGATAGGTGAGCACTCATAGATCTAGGGTTAGGGTTTTCTTACACATGTTGAAAATATAGGAGCTAGAGTTAGTTAGTTGCCACTTGTGACTAAGACAATTTTTGGAAATAGTGCCACACTATCGACAAGTGGTGCACAGTGCTATCCATAGGGAGTGCGAAATGCCTGTCCTTAGGGAGTTCACAATGCATGTCTACAGGAACTGCATAGTTCACTAGCATAAGGGACTGCACAGATACCACCATAGACTACATAAATAGTTGTTGGAGGAGATTGCATAGTTGTTGTTATTAAGGTCTGTGTAGTCACTACCATCAAGGAGTTCGTATTTGTGATTGGAAAGTACTTACTGTCAACTTGGAGTGCACAATTTAGGGCTACAAGCTAGACATGCAGTATCAAGTACTTGAAACACTTGAGATTACTATAATATGACTTGATACTTAGACAAATAATACCATGGATGAATTAAGTAACCTAGGATGCCAGTTCACAAGACCAAAAGGAGGCTCCAAAATTAGAATATAGAAAAATTTTGGAGGGCATTGATTCAATGAAAGAACCCTAAATTATCTATCTAAGTATAACTTTACGCATTGTTTCTAGCTTTTACGAAGTATTACTTCATCCCATTGATCACCATAGATTCCTTACTCAAACTAGTTACAGATTTAGTCTCTTCTATTCCTCCCATGAGCTTAACATGTTCATAAAGAAAGTCAAACATCAGTTGTTTCGATTAGGGAGTGGGAGTATGTAAATACATGAGTTTAAGATGTTATAGTTTTAGTAAATATCTGTTGGTTCTCCACTGCTAGGAGGCATGTTCAGCACCCTCGCGGAGTCACTACAAGGAATCACAAGCATTGCTTCACTTCCAACAAGCCTATTCAGTACCCTCATGAATTTTGTTGCTTCACCTCCCTGCACAAGAATTATTTCCCTTTTTTCACATGTTATTTATTAATGCTTTATGCTCATTGGAATTTAATTAAAATTTGTGTCATCACATGCGGAAGAGGGATCCTGACTTATTTAACATGCAAGAGAGTTTTTTCCTTTTTTTGCAGAAAATATTATGTATATACCTCTAAAAATAGTATGCTCACTTGAGTTTCCTCCTTTCCTTTCTCTACTCGACTAAGTTTACCAATTGAATCGAATAGTAATGGAAATTAAATTCAAGGAATGGATATCCTATTGAATATACTATCATCATACAAAAAATAAGAATTTCTCTAGGAAAGAAACATATTTTTGATATAAGCATCATGGAATCTTAAAGATATGGGCTCAGACAAAGAATGGGACTAAAAGATAACCAAGAATTTTTAGTTGTTGTAGCATCCTCTTGAGCTTTGACACATTTATTTAGATTCAAGAAACAAAATTTTCGCACAAGGTATTATCTATCTACAAAATCTAAAGAAAGCACAAGAGACCAATAATGAAACAAATCAAAGAAAAGAAAGAAAAACTAAAACAATTCAGAAAGAAAACTAAACTAATCCTACACCTACAATAATAAATAAAAGGTCAGGATTACATAAAATCAAAATTTCAATGTAACCATAGGAGTGGTCACTGACCTTCAAGGGTGAGGGTTTGATTAATAAGTACCAAAATGACATAAAGTGTAGGAATGAAAAGATCAGCCTGATGTAGTTGCACATCAAATTGAAGATGAAACACATTGGTAGAAAATTATGATAAAAATGTCGGTGCCAACCAATATGCGAATTTACCTTGATGGTCATATAAATATTGATGACTTATTGTAAGAATAACTTCACTCGTGTATTTTTTCTTGGAAAAGAACATGAAATATTGAAACCTGAAGTTACCAATGAAGCTTTCCATATAAGATTCTTCTAACCATTCAGTAATGAGATCATGATATTGAAAACAATCCATGGAAGAAACTTGAGATTCAAAATAAGATAAAATTTCTATCAGTGGCATCGAACTACGAGGAGTTTCTCATGCAAAGAATTAGATCTGATCATGTTCAGAAACCTTACTAATGTTGCAAGATATTGATATAGCCATCAACAGGGGTTGAAGTGCCTCGACTTCTTGACAATTTTCAACACTCCCGAATGGCGAATCATCAAATATAGGTGGCTTACAAATATCAATAGTTGGATATGCATAAATATCAATATATGTATTGATAAACAAACCATTAAAGCCACTTACTTGATCAAATTTGTCATTTGAAACATGAAAAACTTCATGGGTAAAGGATCTAGATGAATAAAAATAAGAGCTTACTTGAACATTCAAAATTTTAGGCTCATTTTCTTCACAAATTAAAGACGGAGAATAAAATAAATCATGAATAATAAATTCCTCCTTCTCCTCTTCAGATTGAGAATCAACAATATTGCAAACTTGATTTTGATTAAAATCAACTAAAAGCAGATAAAGAAAACATAGAGGGAAATATGGTGTAAGAGGTCCATGAAACATATCAATAAAGAATGAATAATGTGTTGAAGGTGAAGAGGGAGTGTTAGGTCCCTATATTACTAGTGTAGTCCCTTATTGTTGTTAGAGTAGCCCCCTTATTGTTATTTTTTTACCCCTATATTCCCTATATTGTTATTATTGTGCCCCATAAAACCCCACTATTGTTATTGTTGTGCCCTTACATTATTATTGTTAGTTCGGCTAGGATTATATTGTGACCCCATGGACTCCTATATATAGAAAGGGGGTTTTTTCATTTGAATCATCCAAGAATTGTTCATTTATGTAATGTAAGGGAGGTTTCCCCTCGAAGTGGATTATTTTTAAGGCATTGATCTCTCTTTTCTTCTATTTTTGGAGTTGGTTTCATAACATTTGGTATCAGAGCTTTGGATTCTAGGGTCTCACTGCATCAAATAGGCCATCACATAATTTGTGATATAGCTTTTTTTATATGAAGGGTCAAAAGACAAAAACAAAACCCATTTGCGAAGACGTACTAATGAACTTTGTGTAAAAATTTCAGATCTTGGTTTGCAATATTTGTGGAGATATGACATGCGGAAGTTAGGGTTTTTGTAGGCTCTCAAATTTCATCTCAAAGAGGTGACCATGGAAAAATCATCATAACCCTCTCTCTAAGTATCAGATTGGAATTCTATGAAACGTGGCATGCCGTAAAAGTTCGCTTAAATGAACCTGTCAATAATTAGGTCATTGCGGGAGATTAGGCATAAATTTTCCTTGAAGAATCCAAATAAGGTCAAACCTGTGGAACTGGAAAGAAGATTCAGATGGATACTAAAGGACTTAAGATAAAATCTCTGGGATTCAAAATTCCATAGATACAAGAGTTTCAATATCGAGCTCCTAAAAAAGAAAGAAAAAGGTGTGTATTTGTTTTTGAAATTGCATAAGTCTTGTTTGAAAAATCAGTTTGAAGGGATTCCAAGGGCATATTGAAGCATATATATCAGTATTGGGTTCTAAAATGGCCCCTAAAAAGAATTAGACATCCACTAAGCCATCATAAGGCTCTACTATGAATCATGAAGAGGAAGAAGTTCAACATGATATATCAAGATTACAAGACCAAGTGCACCAAATTTCGCTCTCACAAAGAGCAACAAAAAGTGAAATGGAAGTTTTGAAGAAAGGTATGGAAGCTAAGATGGATGGTTTTAAGAAAGGCATGGAAGCTAATATGGATGGTTTTAAGAATTTCATGGAAGCTAATATGGATGGTTTGAAGAAAGGCATGGAAGATAAGATGGATGGTTTGAAGAATGGCATGGAAGCTAAGATGGATGGCATGGAAGCTAAGATGGATGACATGGAAGATAATATACATGAAAAAATGAAAGAAAACATGTAATGCATGAAGAATTGTTGGGTCTCAATCTAGTCTCCTAAACTGAGCTCATTTAATTGTCAACCAGGATTTGTAAACTACTGAAGTGAAGTGTACCATATGTACCTAGGTGCTTGTTTCCTAATGCGTTGTGTGTAGTTTTGTGATGTTTTTGGTCTTTTATGTTGATTTATGATGTTTTTGGTCTTTTGGTGTTTTATGTTCACAATGAAAATTCCTAGAAAACTAATGGAAAGAAGTTGGTGGTCAAAAACAGAGTTAAGCCTAATGTATGGAATGGAAAATGCAATTGGAAACACTGAAGCAGAATCTGAACTATGACTAAATAAAAGAAAAAGCTTGATAATGACTTTTTAGGCAAATGACACAAACTAAACTTCAGAAATGATCACTAAATATGCAAATCCTCGAACTAAACAGTTAAACACTAATCTTACCATGATGCAACATTTTGTTCTAAGCTCTTCTATTCTATGACTAATTCCTAGTTCTATTCTGCAATTTAATTGAATATCATAGAACCTTTACTCAAAGAGTTATTGGTTTCTTTTTCAAATTAGTTCTTTTTGAGAAAGAGCTCTGTTTATAAAATGATGAGGAGATTGCAGAGAGATTTCAGACCTTATAGTGATGTTGTCTTCTGTTCCTATGGCTATAGATCATTTGTAGTTTTTAGAACAAGAAGATATTTGTGAATAATGAAGGCTGTCTTGTTAATCCTAACAACTAGAGTAATCTATTGTGCAATGGATGACAATTTGAATATGAGATGCAAGTGTAATGAGTTAATCTAAGAATGAACCTAAGATGCCACTAAACTAGAACAATGCTGAACTATAAGTCATCATCAAACTTGAAACAAAGTAATTGATCATGAATTAAATGCAAATGAAACTCCGGAGTATTCTAACTATACTAACATGCATTATTCTATGAAGTTACACAATCTGTTTGTTCATCATTAGTGATATTTTGGAAGAGTTCCTTCTTTTGGAAGAGGTAGAACAATTCTGACTGTGTAAGTGTATGCAATTGAAAGAAAATGAACTGAAAGCAAATGAAAAACTAAGTTATCACATCCATACCCTACTCGTCATTATGATGTCTTGGGCAAGCGTTTAAGAGCAAGAACAGGAATGATACTTAGTACAAACAAAAAACTAAATCATTCATTATCACAGTCATGTCTTGAACTTCTTAAGGATGTCTTGGAAGAGTTTCTTCTTGTGGAAGAGTGATTAGAACAAGTGTAACTTATGATAGTGAATAACAAAAACTACAACTAACTCCTACAGTACTATAGCTATTCATCATTCATCATTATAATCTGTTGGAAGAGTGTGTTCTTGTGAAAGAGATGGAATGAATATAACTACAATAGCTAGTTAAAACAACTATAAATTCAACTCCTAATCCTACAATACCATAGTCATTCAACATTCATCATTTTAATCTGTTGGAAGAGTGTCCTCTTGTGGAAGAGCTAGAATGAATACGACTACAGTAGCTAAAACAAAACAACTATCAATTCAAATGCAAAACGTAAAGGCAGCTAGGAAAACTTATCTAATTTACGCAAAAGAAATCCGTGCAAGAGGCAGGGGCCCTCTACCACTTGACGGCATTCAACTTCAAATTAAATCACGCCTTCAAAATAAATTTGTCTGCTCCATTAACGATGCAATAGTTTGAACATAACACTCTGCGTTCTCAAGAATGTATCACAGAGTTTAAACAAAATCTAGCAGCAAATCTAACATAAAATCTCCAACATAGCTCTCGGTCTCCCAAGAGTTTTTAAAGCAAATGCACGTAACAGTAATTACAACAATTTAGGAATAATGTCTTTCCTTATCCGAATTATGTTAGGACTCTTTGAGGTGGCTACGTGAAGGAGAAAAGACATCTGGACTGAGACAGTCCTAGTAGGAGTCTTCTTTCATAAATGTGTTCCCACGTGCATAACCGTACCCAGAATCCATTTCTTCCTCCATGATGAGCAACGAACCATGTAGACACGACGTGGATCATGCCCATATGCGGTTTTTCTCAAGAAGCCACCTGGAACATACTCAAACATGAAGGTAGCTGCAGAATCGCCGGTTAGCTACGGAATGTCTGCATTCTGCAGCTAGTTCCGGTCAAAATGCTTAACAATGGCAAAAATCACAAAATTCAACAAGTCAGTCATGTAAATCATTCTAGAAGTAATTTTAACTATATTTATTGATCAATTGGTCTAAGATAGAAATGGACAAGGGAAAATGAGGTAAAATGAGGTGAAGGAAAGCACAAATTTGAGGCTCAACATACCCCCACTGCTGTCTCTTTGCATGTCCTCATGCAAATTATCCTATGAATTTAGAGGCTTCTGCAAGGACATCTAATCCCCTTCTTCTTCTTTGTCTGGAAGCTAGAGGTCTTCTGGGTTTCCTGATAACAAGTTTGAACCTGAGGTTAGTGAGAGCCCTGATTAGCTTTTTGTTTCTTGTCTTCAACTTCTCATTGGTCCTCTCCACTTTGTCTATATGCAGGGATAAGCTTGAGTTCATATCAGTTTTGAGCTTGATTTGATCTTTGAGAATTTCATTCTCGTTTTTGATATGTCTATTCAACACTTCCAACTCATATCTATCCCTCCTTAATATATCTATTTCAGACAGTGGAGGACTGGGGGTTCTTTCTCTTCTTTCTGAAGCTGTCCTCTCTAAGGTTTCCACATAGTCATAAATTTCCTGTTGAGCAGGATCAATTTCAGGGGTTCCTTCATAAAAATCCTCTTCATTATCCTCTTCAATGGGTGTTTCTTCATCTTCAATATTGATTACCCATGTTTGTTTGATTGGTGTTTTCTTCAGTTTTCCCTTTAATCTGTGGCTTCTCCTAGGTTGAGAGGACCCCTCTCCTATCTCTGTAGCAGATTCCTTGATTATCTTCTCTTCCTTAAGTTGCCTCTTGATTCGAGTCAACTTCCCTAAAATGATTTCTTCACTGCTCTCTTGGACTGGTTTGTCAATTTCAACTTTTGAAGCCCTCCATTTCCTACTTCTCTTCGTAGGCTGTGGTTCAGGTGATGATTCTTTTGCTTCTTAAAAATGATTTCTTATTAAGAAATCATCCCATGTATCATTTGTTTTAGCTAGATGATGCTCAATCAAAATTTTGACCAAACCATGATGATACAGGGTTGTTTCTAAAAATTGAATTCTTCTCTGAACACAGGAAGCCATTTTCTTCAGACTTTGAAGCAAGAAATATGGTAGGTTTAAGTCTTCTCCCAGAAAATGCATCATTAGTCTAATATGGTAGACATAAAATGTCCCATATCTACCCTCACATGTAACAAATTTTTGCAAAAGAAGTAGTATGTTTCTCCATTTGTTTTTCAATGCAGAGCTGGGAATTCCTTTCTTGAATACACTAACATCCATATTTGGTGATTTTAAAATTTGTTTCCAAGAGTCATTGTGGAATTCCCTATTTTTAAACCATCTTTCTCCAGTTCTGAGCAATCCTGTAGCCTCTGCAATAAAAACTTCAGTGATAGTAAACTTGACATCCCCTACTTCGACTTCGGTCCCTTGAAATGCTCTTGCGAATGTTTTAGTGACTTCCTTGTGGAAGCCATTAAATTTTTCCAAAAATTGAAGCCATCCTATTTGTTGTAACATTTCCTTACATTGTGGGTAACCTTATAAATATTTTGAACCCACAGGTTCAGTCCTTACGATGAAACCCATGATTTTTTTTTAATATCAAATTAACACTCTTCTACCCACAAAACAATGACTTTCACTTTCGGATTGAAATGGATTCAAGCTCTTGAATGAAAATGGCTTCAATTTTGGAATGACATACCTCTGATTTATAGTGGCAACAGCTTCAAAACCTCTGGCTGATATGCCTCTGTTTGATCATGAAAGCAGTTTCAATTTCCGAACTGATATGTATCTGATAGACAGTGGGAGATGGCTTCAAATTTGTTTTTGTGCAATACCTCTGGCTCTTAGTAGAAAAAGACTTCAAACTCAATCACTGCAACATCTCTGTCTCTGGTAACAACAGACTTCAAACTCAACACTGCAACATCTCTGTCTCTGGTAGCAAAAGTCTTCAATCTCAATCACTACAACACCTCTGTCTCTTGGTAACAACAGACTTCAAACTCAACACTACAACACCTCTGTCTCTGGTAGCAAATGGTTTCACTTTTAAAACCTCTGTCTTTTGGTAATAAAATACTTCAAACTCCACACTGCTACAATTTTGTGTTGATAGTGAAAATGCTTCAAATTCCGTCCACAGTGATATGCTATCTGCCCACGGGATCAAGTGGCTTCGAATCCTCACACTGTTATACTTCCAAATTTACCCTTCTGTTCTGCTCTGCTCTGCGTTTACAATGCTCAATGCTGTTCAAACTGATATCCTTTAGCTCTGCTCCTGGTGATAATAATATCTTTGTCTTTGGAATGGAATACCGGCTACGGAATGAAGTTATGGCAAATGGTCACGGAATAGAGTAGTGGAGTGAGGTGGAGGGATTGTATTAATGATTGAGGAGACGGCGGAGGATTTTACGACGGTAGAGGGAATCATCATCATTAAATGCTTTGGTTAAGAGACGTGGAAAATTCAAATGCTTTGGCCATTTCACCGCTTAAATGCTATCGGATATGAAATTTGAAATGGAAAATTTTAATCCAAAGTCTGTAGAGGGTTTGTTGGTGTTTGATCAATAAAAACAATTAAAATAATCTTTTCGAATAATCCATAACTAAACTATGTTAAAATTTTATGAAATGCCATTGTAATTTTAAACTTGTTACCTCTGCCCTTTATTTGATTTTTGTAGCCTTTGTCTTCTCTGCTCATCTTTGGAGGAATCTTTCATAATTTTCTTGATGCTTTTGATTCATGAATACACTGAGTCACTTTGTTGTAATTCTGATGTCTGCTAGTTGATGCCTTCAGGATTTGTAGCTGTGGAAAGACTATCGGGCTGCAGAAAGGCTGATCAGCTGCAGAATGTCCACTGAGCTGCAGAATGTTCCTGTAAAACACTTTAATCATGAAAATGGGATGTTTTTGGAGTATGGGTGAAATGTTATGTGATATGAATGAAAATGGATGATGGATTATGATATGTATGAAGTGGATAATGGAATGAAATGGATTCAGTTCATGAAATGGAATGAAGGAACATAAGGGCTGTACTGCAATTCATGACATGTTTTATTCACTTACAGCAAGATATCAAATTTTTGTGTTTTGATATGAAAATGAGATGAATGGAGGATGGAATGATATGGGTGAAGTGTGGAATGGAGTGAAATATGAATGATGGATGAGATGGAGTATGGATGGATAAGTGAATGGAGTGAGATGAAATGAATCATAAGCACTATGGAACTGAACTTATGATTTTTATAACAGCTGCTTAGAAACAAAAATGGGAAAAATTATGATTAATAGAAATAAATTTTTCACCTATCTTCTTTGTATAAACATGCCAATCTCTGATGATTGTTTTATATTTATACCTTTATTCTTATTTTATTTTTTTATTTTTATTTTTATTTTTATTTTTATTTTATTTTTAAAGATGAAATACGAAAATTTAATCAAGTTGACAGAGACTCTTAACATTAACTTCACATCATTGTCTTCTTGGAACTTCTTGACAAACTCTTCTCTTGAGAGTGGCTTGTGGTATAGCTTCAGTCTCTGACCATTCACAAGAAAAGTGACCTCCTCTTCATCTATAGTTGTAATTTTTACTGCCCCATTATCAAAAATTCGAACAATTTCATATGGCCCAAGCCAATGTGTCTGAAATTTCCCTTGAAAATCCTTGAATTTTGAGTCAAACAAGAGAGCCCAGTCACCCTCTTTAAATTTCTTCTCCTTGATGTACTTGTCATGCCATCTAGCCCTTTGCTGTTGGACTAGACTTGTTTTCTGAACTGCATCTTGTCTGATCTCATCCAACTCATTAATTTGCTCCAGTCTATGCTTTTGTGCCTCCGTTAGATCAAGTCCTAGGTGAACTGCCATCTTGAATGTTTGAATTTGGAACTCTATAGGAAACAAAACTTGCTTCCCATAAACAAGCTCATAAGGAGTATGGCCTGTTGTATTTCTCCATGTAGTTCTATAGGCCCACGAGGCTTCAGGAAGCCTATCTACCCAATCTCTTCTATGTAGATGAACAGTCTTTGTTAGGATTCCTTCAATGACCTTATTAGTGGATTCCACTTGACCATTTTCTTGTGGATGATAAGGAGTAGATGTTCTATGTCTGATTTTGTAATTCTCCATCATTTGCTCCACTAGTCTTGATGTAAATTGAGCTCCTTGATCTGTAACAATTTCCCTTGGGACACCAAAACGAGTGAAAATATCCTCAAAAATAAAAGTAACTACAGATGATTCATTAGCAACAAGTAATGGTTTAGCTTCTACCCACTTAGTAACATAATCAGTGCAAACTAATATGTATTTCTTTTTGTCTTGATGGAGGACTAATAGGTCCTACAAAATCCAAAGCCCATTTTTCAAAAGGTTCAATGTGTACCTGAGGTTGTAATGGCATCTCACCTGAAGGAGAAGGTTTCCCTACCCTTTGGCAACTGTCACACCTTTTGACATACTCCTTTGCATCTTTAAACAAAGATGGCCAATAATATCCTAAATTAAGGATCTTATAGGCTGTCCTCTTATCTGCAAAGTGTCCACCACAAGGTTCATCATGACATGCCTTGAGAATTTCAGGCATCTCATCTTCACGAACACACCTTCTAATAATCAAATCTGGACTTGTCTTGTACAACTCATTAGCGACCCATGAATATCTTGCACTATCATTAATGATTTTTCTTTTATCCCTTGCATTCATAATTGAAGGAAAATTTCCTGAAACTAAATAATTGGCAATATCAGCAAACCATGGAGTTTGAGTAGAGATTGCAAAAAGATATTCATCAGGAAATTGATCTTCAACTGGAGTGTCATCTTTGATATTTTGAATTCTAGACAGGAAATCAGCCACAATGTTTTGTTTTCCAGGCCTATCTAGAATAGTAATGTTGAATTCTTGCAATAATAACAACCATCTTATAACTCTGCCATTAGTGATTGACTTATTCATTAAGTATCTAATTGCAGAATGATCAGTATGAATAAAAGTTTCATAGCCTGTTATATAGTGTCTAAATTTGTTAATGGCATGAACAACAGCTAAAAACTCTTTTTCAGTTACAGTATAATTTAACTCTGCAGGAGTCAAATTTTTACTGATATAATAGATGGCATACGGAATTAAATCTTTCTGTCCCAATACTGCTCCTAGAGCTGTGTCGGAAGCATCTGTCGAGATATGAAAAGGTAACTTCCAGTTAGGTCCCCTTAATATAGGTGCTTCAGAAATTTTGGTTTTCAAGGTTTCAAAAGCTAACTGGCAATCAGAAGTCCACTTAAATTCACAATCTTTGGTGAGTAATTTGAAGAGAGGAGATGCTATTTTGGTAAAGTTTTATATAAATCTCCGATAATACCCTGTAAATCCTAGAAAACTTCTAACATCTCTTTGACAACTTGGAATGGATAGGTTAGAAATAACTTCAACTTTCGCCTCATCAACTCTAATCCCATCCCCTGAAATGTGGTGCCCTAAAACAATACCTTCAGTGAACATCATAAAAAAAATTTCATGACTAAGAGAAAGGTTTGCTTCTTGACATCTTTTTAAGACCTTTTCCAAGTTTTCTAAAGCCTCTTCAAATGTATCCCCATAAACTGTAAAATCATCCATGTACACCTCTACACAGTCATGTATCAAATCAGAAAAAATTCCTAATACTGCCCTTTGGAATGTTGCAGGTGCATTGCATAACCCAAATGGCAATACTCGGTAGGCATAGGTACCCCAAGGACAAGTAAATGTGGTTTTATCTTGGTCTTCAAGTGCTACTTGGATTTGATTTTAACCACTAAACCCATCTAGGAATGAAAAGTACTTTTTACCTGCTAATGTATCTAATACTTGATCTATGAAAGGTAAGGGAAAATGGTCTTTAAGAGTAGCTTTATTCAGTTCTCGTTAGTCAACACACACCCTCCATTTTCCATTTTTCTTAGGCACAATCACCAAAGGAGAAACCCACTGACTATCTGAAATAGGATAGATGAAATTAACATTTAACAATTTTTGTAATTCTTCCTTGACAATTTCCCTAAGATTTGGATTCATCCATCTCTGAGGCTGTCTGATTGGTTTGAAATTTGCCTCTATATAGATGTGATGAGTACAAGTCTTAGGACTTATCCCTTTCATGTCAGTGTATTCCCATGCATATGCAGAAGAATGTCTTTGTAATACTTTGACTAACTCTTCTTGTTGAGATTTTTCTAGGTTTTTGTTTATGTTCAAGGTTTTGCCTGGAAAAATTTCACTTGTAGAGCTGCCAAATTTGTCCAGAGAATGAAGAGACATCTGCCTAGATGACAAGAACTCAATATTGGATCCCTCTTGAAATGATTCATGTTTATGTTCTGGAGAGGATTCAAAGTTTTCTAGAGTATTCAGAATTTGATTATCTTCACTAATTTATGAAATTGTGAAGAGTGGTTGTAAATATTCTTCATCCTCTATCCATTGAGTGTCATCTAGTTCTGTAATTGTCCTAGCTGGAGGATATAAAGTGAATTTCTTTGTTGAACTACCATCATAAATATACATATCACCGGACCTACAACTAATAAAGGCATCAGATGTAGCCAACCAAGGTCTTCCTAGTATAACGGGATGGCCTCCTAGATTATTCTTGGGTGTTAGGATCATGAAATCCACAGGGTACTCCCAAGAGTCTAGGGACACTGGAATGTCTTCTATTACCCCATCTGGTCTGATCACAGATCTATCTGCTAATTGTAATAGTGTGGGTGTAAAGAGAAGATTAGGAAGTTTCAGTTTGTCCATGATTTGTCTACTCATGATATTTATTGCTGCTCCTAAGTCAATGAGTGTGTTTTGAATTTCAATTCCATTGATGTGAATTTTGACAACTGGATTTCTGGGGTCAAGATACTTTGGAATAGCAATCTTGCCCATCATAATGTCTGCTATTTGTCCAACCAGTTGAATTTTCTTGGTTTCTCTTATTCTTTTTCTTGTTGTCTTCATACTCAACTCCTTTATTGTTTTGGATAAAATTGGGATTTCTTTGATGGCTTGCAATAATGGAATTTTAATGCAAACATTTCTCAATTCATCTAAGAAATCATAATTAGGCACCATTATTTGTTTTTCTACACCTTTATCAATTTGTAGTCTTTCCGGAAAGGGAGGTATAGAAGTAAATGTGGATGGTTGCTCTAATATTGGAATTGGATTTATTGGATCTTTTTGTTTCAGTTTTTCAATGTTTTGGTCTTGAAAGGATGTATCTTCCTCAAGACTTTTATTAACCCGTAGGGAGTCTTCCTCAGAATTGTCTTGTTCTTGTATGATCACGGAAGGTTTCCTCTTCTCAAGTATCCTTCCAGACCGAAGTTGAACATCACTAAGGTCTAGAGGAGTAATTAAATAAGTTGGAAATTGTTGTCCTTCTATCATGTATGTATTCTGAGGGTTCTTATTATTTGGGCTTGGTATGGGCTGAGCTGGAAATTGATTGGATTTTTGAGGGAATGGTAATGGAAGTGGTTGATTTTGATGAGATTGGTTCGGATGATGTTGTTGAGGATTTTGTTGAAAATTTTGTTGAAGATTTTGAGGAAAATTTTGTTGGGAATTTTGAGGATAAAAATGTGGATGTGGTGGATAGGATGGTGGATACTGATAATATGGAGAGTATCTTCCATAGGGACCTTGTGATCCTTGTGCCCAAGTTTGAGATTGATTTTGAAATTGGGGCCAAGGTTGCTGCCAAGAATTCCAAGGTGGAAGTTGATTATACATTTGATCATGGAATCCTTGTGTCCGAGATCCCTGCCAAGGTCTTCTAGATACAAAGTTAAGAGATTCTGTGGAGTCTGTAGGAGTTTCTTCTTGAAAAACAGCCTTGAGACCAGGAAGAGAAGGACAATTCTTGGTCTCATGTTTCTCAGAACAAATAACACAGGTTTCTACAACTTTGACATCTAGAGGACACTCTCTCAAGGCATGTTTCTTCCTACATTTGGGACAAAAGATTGCCAATGCATCACATTCAGCCTTCTGCTTTTTTTGTATCTTGAGGGTGTCTATTTGTTCACTAAGACTCCCTAAGATGTCAGATTTAAAATCATCAAGCATATGTCCTATTTCTGATCTACTTACTGTCCCAGAAGCAGATTTACTTGCCCTTGCAAGAGCAGGATCTCTTGGACCTTTGGCGGTTTTAGATTTCCCTCTGGAAAGGTTGATACATAACTCAGATATTTCAGGTAATGTGAGTTGTGATATATCCCCTTTTCCCATCATGTTAAGGATATCCAACCATTCATCCCTAATTGTTTTCAACAAAGGAGCTTTTAAAGTGTCTTGATCTAGGTTTTCCATTTGTGCCCTTTTTATGTTGTATTTAAATCTTTCCAACAAATCTTCTAAGTTTTCATCTTCTTTTTGTAACATCTTGAACACTTCTTCCTTATGATTAACTGGCATACAATAATCCAAGTATCTCTCTAGAAATGATTGTCTCATGTCTTCCCATGTTCTAATAGAACTACTGTTTAAACTCATAAACCACTTCAATGTTGTTCCCTTCAAGGTTGAGGGAAATAATTTCAGTTTTTGAGCATCTTGAAGGTAGTCATAAGTCCTACACAGCACTTCAAATTCGAATAAGAAAGTTTCAGGATCCTCAGTTTTAAGTCCATAGAAGTTCGGAAGAACAGAAGGTGAAATGTTTTTCATGGTTGTATTGGTTTCTTCATCAAGTATAGGGAACCCAAAAGAGCTTCCTATTCTACCTCTTCCTCCATTTGCACCTCTACCTCCTTCTCCTCTTCCTCCTTCTCCTCTACCTCTACCTCTACCTCCTCCAAATAATGTGTGTTCTCCATTAACAACTCCTCCTCCTCCTTCTTCTGCCATGGTTGACTCTCCTGTGGAAGTAGAAAGATTTGTGTCCCTAAGAGGAGTCTTTAGATCTTCTTCTATAGCAGGTTCAGTGGATGAAGTGGAAGGTTTCTCTAGTGGAATAGGTGACCTTAGATCTTCTAGAAGTCCACGATCAGTAAAGGATGGAAGATGGGTTTGAGTTGAAGGTGTACTAGTTCTAGGTCTAGATGAAACAAGTGGTGTTCTAGAAATCAAACTTCTGCCTCTGCTGCTTATAAATCTTCCCCTTGAATCTCTCTCCCTATGCATAAAATTGTTTTTGGATGCTAAGAAACAAAGGTTACCTAGTTTTCACTTCCCCGGCAATGGCGCCAAAATGTTTGGGTCTCAATCTAGTCTCCTAAACTGAGCTCATTTAATTGTCAACCAGGATTTGTAAACTGCTGAAGTGAAGTGTACCATATGTACCTAGGTGCTTGTTTCCTAATGTGTTGTGTGTAGTGTTTTGTGATGTTTTTGGTCTTTTATGATGATTTATGATGTTTTGGTCTTTTGGTGATTTTTATGTTCACAATGAAAATGCCTAGAAAACTAATGGAAAGAAGTTGGTGGTCAAAAACAGAGTTAAGCCTAATGTATGGAATGGAAAATGCAATTGGAAACACTGAAGCAGAATCTGAACTATGACTAAATAAAAGCAAAAGCTTGATAATGACTTTTTAGGCAAATGACACAAAATAAACTTGAGAAATGATCACTAAATATGCAAATCCTCTAACTAAACAGTTAAACACTAATCTTACCATGATGCAACATTTTGTTCTAAGCTCTTCTATTCTATGACTAATTCCTAGTTCTATTCTGCAATTTAATTGAATATCACAGAACCTTTACTCAAAGAGTTATTGGTTTCTTTTTCAAATTAGTTCTTTTTGAGAAAGAGCTCTGTTTATAAAATGATGAGGAGATTGCAGAGAGATTTCAGACCTTAGAGTGATGTTGTCTTCTGTTCCTATGGCTATAGATCATTTGTAGTTTTTAGAACAAGAATATATTTGTGAATAATGAAGGCTGTCTTGTTAATCCTAACAACTAGAGTAATCTATTGTGCAATGGATGAAAATTTTAATATGAGATGCAAGTGTAATGAGTTAATCTAAGAATGAACCTAAGATGCCACTAAACTAGAACAATGCTGAACTATAAGTCATCATCAAACTTGAAACAAAGTAACTGATCATGAATTAAATGCAAATGAAACTCCGGAGTATTCTAACTATACTAACATGCATTATTCTATGAAGTTACACAATCTGTTTGTTCATCATTAGTGATATTTTGGAAGAGTTCCTTCTTTTGGAAGGGGTAGAACAATTCTGACTGTGTAAGTGTATGCAATTGAAAGCAAATGAACTGAAAGCAAATGAAAAACTAAGTTATCACATCCATACCCTACTCGTCATTATGATGTCTTGGGAAAGCGTTTAAGAGTGAGATCAGAGATGATACTTAGTAAAAACACACAATTAAATCATTCATTATCATAGTCATGTGTTGAACTTCTTAAGGATGTCTTGGAAGAATTTCTTCTTGTGGAAGAGTGATTAGAACAAGTGTAACTTATGATAGTGAATAGCAAAAACTACAACTAACTCCTACAGTACTATAGCTATTCATCATTCATCATTATAATCTGTTGGAAGAGTGTCTTCTTGTGAAAGAGCTGGAATGAATATAACTACATTAGCTAGTTAAAACAACTATAAATTCAATTCCTAATCCTACAATACCATAGTCATTCAACATTCATCATTTTAATCTGTTGGAAGAGTGTCTTCTTGTGGAAGAGCTAGAATGAATATGACTATAGTAGCTAAAATAAAACAACTACCAATTCAAATGCAAAACGTAAAGGCAGCTAGGAAAACTTATCTAATTTACGCAAAAGAAATCCGTGCAAGAGGCAGGGGCCCTCTACCACTTGACGGCATTCAACTTCAAATTAAATCACGCCTTCAAAATAACTTTGTCTGATCCATTAATGATGCAATAGTTTGAACATAACACTCTGCGTTCTCAAGAATGTATCACAGAGTTTAAACAAAATCTAGCAGCAAATCTAACATAAAATCTCTAACATAGCTCTCGGTCTCCCAAGAGTTTTTAAAGCAAATGCACGTAACAGTAATTACAACAATTTAGGAATAATGTATTTCCTTATCCGAATTATGTTAGGACTCTTTGAGGTGGCTACGTGAAGGAGAAAAGACATCTGGACTGAGACAGTCCTAGTAGGAGTCTTCTTTCATAAATGTGTTCCCACGTGCATAACCATACCCAGAATCCATTTCTTCCTCCATGATGAGCAACGAACCATGTAGACACGACGTGGATCATGCCCATATGCGGTTTTTCTCAAGAGGCCACCTGGAACATACTCAAACATGAAGGCAGCTGCAGAATCGCCGGTTAGCTACGAAATGTCTGCATTCTGCAGCTAGTTCCGGTCAAAATGCTTAACAATGGCAAAAATCACAAAATTCAACAAGTCAGTCATGTAAATCATTCTAGAAGTAATTTTAACTATATTTATTGATCAATTGGGTCTAAGATAGAAATGGAAAAGGGAAAATGAGGTAAAATGAGGTGAAGGAAAGCACAAATTTGAGGCTCAACAAGAATTACCTAAAACCAGACATGAAATGTTTGAATGAAGGTTTGACAAAGTTGATACAAGAAATTATTCCTAATGGAGAAAAGGTAGCATAGGAAACTCATGATGAGAACAAAATAAATGTTAATTGTGATTTCATAAAATCTAATGTTGTATTGAAGACCCACCATATTCCAAAGGTCTATACGAGGAAGTTTGATGGCAAGGATCCTGTAACATGGATACTACAGATGGAGCAATATTTTGATCTCCATAATGTGAAAAACACACAAAAGGTATGCATTGCAACTTTACATTTACAAAAAAATACAATTTTATGGTATCAATGAATTTTCTCTCGTAAAAAATGGTCACTTGGTCAATTTTTAAAGAAAAAATGATAGCACATTATGAGGATACAAAGAGCAACAAATTATTTAGCCAATTGATAAATCTCAAACAAAAGGGTTCAATGGTGGATCACATTGAGGACTTGAAAAAATTGAAAATAAGGGTAACTGATATTCCAGAGGGACACATGATTGATGTCTTCATAGGGACTTTAAAGGATAACATGCAACATGAGGTTCGCCTTTGGGAACCTGATTCATTGGAGAAGGCATTTAGGTTAGCAAGAAAAATTGAAAGTAAAATTATGGTGACAAGGAAGCCTACCACTCACATATATAAAGAAGGAAGTGTTTCTACTCCTAGACTTCCATAACTTAGAAGGTTGACACCACAAAAATTGGAAGAAAAAAGAGAAAAATGGCTTTTCTATAGCTGTGGTAGAAAATAAACTAAAGCTCATAAGTGTCCTCAAAATAAATTATTTTACATATATTGTGAAGAGGAGGAAGAAAATGAACAAGAAACTTCAAAAGAAGAGGATATACACCAGGAACCAACCCTAGAGATAGAAGAATTGAGTCTGACCATCTCCTGTAATGCATTGGCAGTAATTGCCACTCCTAAAACTCTCAATATAGAATGGCATGTCAAGAAGAAAAATGCAGTAGTGTTGATTGATTCTGGCAGTACCCAAAATTTAATTCATTGTAAGGTAGCCAAGGAATTGAATTGCTTCCTATACCCAACACCAAAGTGTCAACTTATGGTTGCAAATGGAGGGACTATAAATTGTGTTGGAAAATTTCATAATATCAAGATAGCCATGGGGGAATATGTATTGAATACTCCAATGCTTTCCATTCCAATGGGAGGTGTTGATGTTGTACTAGGAGTACGATGGTTACAATCTTTCGGAACGATAGCTTTTAATTTTCAAGAAATTTTCTTGAATTTTTTTTCGGAAGGAAAGGAAGTTGAATTATTGGGTATCACAGGGAAGATAAGAAAGATAATAAGCTCTAATGTCATGAAAAATATTCGGAAGAAAGAAAAACGAGGCATAATTGCACAATTATGCTCACTAGAAGTTCCAACATCAAAATCATCTATTTCTCTAGATCTCCAAAAATTCTTGGAAAATAATTCCAAATTGTTTGAAACTCCCAAAGGACTCCCACCTATTCATGACCATGATTATTCTATTCATTTGATTCCAAGAAGTGTTCCTCAAAAAATTAGACCTTATAGATATCTTTCTGTCCAAAAGAGCGAAATTGAACATATGATTGCAGAAATGTTAGAGGTTGGTATAATTCAACCTAGTCAAAGTTATTTCTGTCCTCCAGTAGTATTGGTGCACAATATGGATGGATCATGGAACATGTGTCCGGATTATAGGGAGCTCAATACGCTCACTATTAAAGATAAATTTCCCATTCCAGTGATTGATGAATTACATGGAGTAATTTGTTTTACCAAGTTGGATATTCATTTAAGAGATCATCAAATTTGAATGAAGACAGAAGATATTCTGAAAACAACATTTTGAACTCATGAAGTTCATTATAAATTTTTGGTCATGCCTTTTGGCCTTACCAATGGTCCTTCAACTTTTCAAGGGTTGATGAATTTCATTTTTAAACCCTTCCTTAGAAAATTTGTGTTAGTATTTTTTGATGATATACTAATCTACATTAGGTCTTGGAAGGATTATTTTCAACATGTTGACTGGGTGCTCAAACTATTGGAGGAGAAACAATTATATGCAAAAACATCCAAATGTTTCTTTCGAGTAAAAGAGGTGGAATATCTGGGTCATATTGTATCTCAGGAGGGTGTTAAGGTGGACCCTAACAAAATTAAATCCATTAAGGAATGCAAAGTCCCCACAACCATAAAGTAGTTGCAAATATTTCTTGGGTTAACAGGGTATTATATCAAGTTTGTTAATAATTATGGGAAAATAGAAGAACCTCTAAAAACATTATTGAAAAAAATGCATTTTCATGGACTCCTAAAGAAACTAAGGCCTTTGAACATCTTAAAGATGCAGTGTGCCTAGCACTGGTATTAGCTACGCCAAACTTCACAAAAACCATTATTGTGGAATGTGATGCCTCGGGAAATGGAATTGGTGTTGTTTCAATGCAAGAAGGAAGACCCATTGCTTTTGAAAGTCATCCAATCAAAGGAAAATATTTACAGAAAGCTATTTATGAGAAGGAAATTTTGGCAATACTACATGCACTAAAGAAATGGCGAACTTACCTAATGGGAAGATACTTGAAAGTAAAACTGATCATGATAGTCTTAAATACTTTTTGGAACAAAGAATATCGTCAGAAGAGAAGAAAAATGGGTCACAAAGATGTTGGGTTATGACTTTTAAATCATCTACAAAAAAGGGAAACTAAATGTCGTTACATATGCACTCTCAAGAAAGGATGAGGAGGTGGAAGCATTTCTTTGTGCCATTTCTATTATCCAACTACATTGGATAACCGAAGAAACCGAATAGTGGAAGAATGAAAAAGAAGTGTGGACACTCATCCAAAAGCTGTAGTAAGATCCCAGTACATCTGATACATTTATTTGGAAAAATTATTCCTTATGGTACAAATATTTCTTATATATTTGTAAGAATTCCCAAATAAAACAAAATATTCTTTTGGAATTGCACACCTCTCCCATAGGAGGACACTCAAGATTTTTAAAAATTTACCACAGGGTGAAGAAAGATTTTTTTAAGATGGCCTTAAATTTTATATTCAAAAGTTTGTGGTAGAATGTTTGGTTTTCCAGCAAAATAAAGTTGAGACAATTAAGACCTTGGGTTTGCTACAACCTTTACCCATTCCAAGTCAACATTGGGAGGAGGTTTCAATGGACTTTTTCACAAGTTTACCTAAGTCTGAAGGAAAGGGTGTCATCATGGTGGTAGTTGATACACTTACCAAGTATGCACACTTTTGTGCATTATGGAAACAATTAAAAAGCTACATGGAAACCCAAAGATTATTGTAAGCGAAAAAGATCCCATTTTCACTAGAAATTTTTGGACAGAATTATTTTCTTGTTTGGGTATTCAAATAGCCCATAGATTATCTTATCATTATCAATCTGATGGGAAAAATGAGATTGTGAATTTTTTTTTGGAAGGATATCTTCGTTTTTTTGTATCTGATAAAAAGACACAATCGTTCATGTGGTTACCTTTGGCTAAATGGTGGTATACCACTTCCTTCCATACTGAATAAAAAATGAAACCATTTATGGAAATTTATGGATATCATCCACCGTCCATCACATCATATTTAAGAAAAAATTCTAAGGTTCAAGCAGTGGGAGATAATATTGAGCATGAACAAAAATTTCTCCAACTCTTGAAGAATAACCTAAATTTGGCACAAAATCAAATGAAACAACATGCAAATCAACATCACAACGAGAGAAGTTTTGATGTAGGAGACTGGGTATTTTTATCACTACAACCATACAAACAAATTTCCCTTAAGCAAGCTAAGAAGGATAATAAATTATCGCCAAAGTACTATTGTCCTTACAAGGTGTTGTAAAATATTGGTACTATGGCATACAAATTGGAGCTTGCTGCGTCTTCTTGAGTGCACCCAATTTTCCATGTTTCATGCTTAAAGAAGGTTATAGGTGAAAAATTTCGAGTTCAAACAATATTTCCAAAAATTGATGAGGAAGGAAAAATCATATTGGAACCTGAAGCAGTGATGGAAACAAGAACTCGAGAGTTACGAAATCAATCAATTTCATACTATCTCATCAAGTGGAAGAACTTACACACTGAAGATTCCACATGGGAGGATTATAATTTTATACAAAAGCATTTAGATCTACTCAAGCATTGAGGAAAACACTTTTTGAAGGATAATGGCATGTTAGGTCCCTATATTACTCGTGTAGTCCCTTATTGTTATTGTTGCACCGCTGTAGTCCCCATATTGTTATTATTGTGACCCATAAAACCCCACTATTGTTTTTGTTGTGCCCTTACGTTATTATTGTTAGGTAGGCTAGGATTATATTGTGAACCCATGGACTCCAATATATAGAAACGAGGTTTTGTCATTTGAATCATCCAATAATTGTTCATTTATGTAATGTAAAGGAGGTTTCCTCCTCGAAGTGGCTGATTTCTGAGGCATTGATCTTTCTTTTCTTCTATTTTTGGAGTTGGTTTCATAACAAGGAGTGAGAGACTCGACTGGAGGGTAATCAAATACAATTGATACTTGTTAAGTATGCAATAGGATCACCGAACATAAGAAAAGATCGATCAATAGCTTAGCCTCTTTGAGGGGGAAGCCTCCTTTACATCACATAAATGAAAAATTCTTTGATGACACAAATGAAAATACCTCCTTGGTAAATATAGGATTCTAAGGGGTCACAATATAATCAGAGGCTACATCACAATAATAATGAAAGGGCAGAAAAATAACAATAGTGGGGTTCTATGGGGCACACCAATAACAATATGGTTGCTACATGGGCACATAAATAATAATATGGGGGGGGGGGGTAGTGCACTAGTAATATAGGGACCTTACATGCCCCTATCCTTCAAAAAAATGTTGTCATGAATTCTTGAGTAGTTCTAGATTCTTTTGTAAGAAATTCTCATCCTCCCATGTGGAATGTTCAGCAGGTAAGTTCTTCCTTTTAATGAGATACTCTGAAATTGATCAATTCCATAGTTTTCAAGTTCTTATACTTGAGAAGATGTAGACAACTAAAATTTCTATTCCATAGTACCAATATTTTTCAACACTTTGTAAGGACCATAATACTTGGGTGATAATTTATTATCCTTGTTAGGTTGCTTGAGGGACATTTTTTTGTATGGTTGTATCCTTAAAAATACTGTCACCTACATCAAAACTTCTTTCACTACGATGCTTATTTTTCTGTTGTTTCATTCAATTCTGCACCAGAGTGGGGTTATCCTTTAAGAGTTGGAAAAATTGGCGTTGATGCCTGATGTCATATTCCACTACTTGAACCTTATAATCTTCTCTTAAATATGATGTGAGGGATGGTTTATGATATCCATAAAATTCCATAAATGGGGTCATTTTTACTGTAGTATGGAAGTAAGTGTTATACCACCATTCATCCAGAGGTAACCACTTGACCCATTGTGTTTTTCTATCAGATAAAAATCAATGAAGATATACTTCCTAACATTTTTTCACTATCTCAGTTTTCCCGTCAAATTAAGGATAGTAAGATTATCTATGAGTTAATTGAGTACCCACACAAGAAAATAATTTTGTCCAAAACTTTCCAGTGAAAATGGGATCTTTGTCACTTAAAATAATCTTTGGGTTTCCATGTATCCTTTGAATTATTTCCATAAATGAAATTGAAACTTTACTAGATTTAAAGGGTGATATAATGCATAGAAATGTGCATACTTGGTAAGTCTATCAACAACCACCATGAAGACACTCTTCCCTTCAGACTTGGGTAAACCTATGATAAAATCCAATGATACCTCCTCCCAATGTTGACTTGTAATGGATAAATGTTGCAACAAACTCGAGGCCTTTATTGTCTCAAATTTATTTCGTTTGAAAACCAAATATTCTACAACAAAATTTTGAATATCATATTTAAGGCAATGCCAAAAAATCCTTGTTGAACATGTGGTGAGTTTTTAAAAATCCTGAATTCCATCCTAAGGGGGAGGCTTGCAATTGAAAAAGAATATTGTTTGAATTGAGAATTATTATATAGATAATGAATCATTTTTCTAGGTAAATGTATCATATGTACTAGGATCTTGCTGCAACTTTTGAACGAATGTCGACACCTCTTCGTCATTCTTCCATTCATCCCTTGCTTTGGTAATCCAATCAGGTTGGATAATAGAAATGACACAAATGAATGCTTCCACAGACCCATCCTTTCTTCAGAGTGCATATGAAGTAACATTTTTCTTCCCTTTTTTGTAGATTATTTCGAAGTCATAATCCAACATCTTTGTGACCCATTTTTGTTTCTATTCTGAAGCCAATTTTTTTTCCAAAAATTATTTGAGAATATCATGATCATTGTTTACCTTGAAGTGTCATCCCATTAGGTAAGATCACCATTTATTTAGTACATAATCATCAGGGGAATTTTGAGGTCTAAAATGGGCCTCCTAAGGAAATTATAAAATAATAGTGGAAATAATAAAATAATATTTGATTACATCATCAAATTTTAGAAGGAAAAAAAAGAAAACTATTTTTTCAACTCGTATTTTGAACTTATCTCCGTAAGTTTTTACTCAAATTTTGAGCAGGAATACTCGTTGGATGAAACATTTAATTCCCCATCCAAGGAGTACCCATATTGCATACTTTTGATGGACTTTACTAAATGGAAAATGAGAAATACATGAAAAACATGATTGCAATCACGTTTTTTCATGTATTTATCATTTTTCATGTAGGAGGGTCCATCAAAAGTATGCAACATGGATACTCCTTGGATGGGGAATTAAATTTTGTATCCAATGAGTACTCCTGCTCAAAATTTGAGTAAACCCTTAGGGAAAAAAGTTGAAAATACGAGTTGAAAAAGTAGTTTTATTACTTTATTATTTTTTATTATTTTTATTTTTATTTTTTTACTCCAAAAATGGTTAATCACCCCCCATGGTTGACATCATCATCTTTAATCCTATTGGTTCTCATAAAGTTTGTTTTGGTTGTACATTTTTCTTAGGAGGCCCATTTTAGACCTCAAAATTCTCCTAATGATTTCCAACATTTTTTTCTCATGATTAGGTTTGCGTGAATACTTTCCCTTGACTGGAATACTTTCAAAAGTAATGGGTCTTAATTCTTGAATTAAAACAACACCAATTCCATTTGTTGAGGCATCACATTCCACAAAAACAGTTTTTGTGAAGTTTAGTGTATCTAAGACTTGTGCTTGGCACATTGCTTCTTTAATATGTTCAAAGGCCTTAGTTGTTTTTTGAGTCGAAGAAAACACATATTTTTTCAATAATGTTGTTAGAGGTTATGTTATTCTCCCATAATTCTTAACAAACTTGCAATAATACCTTATCAACCAGAGAAATCATTGAAGATGCTTTAGGGTTGTGGGGATTTTCCATTCGTTAATGGCTTTAATTTTTTTAGGGTATACCTTAACACCCTCATGAGGTATAATATGACCCAAATATTCAATCTCCTGTACTCTAAAGAAAAATTTGGATATTTTTCCATATAATTTTTTCTCCAATATTTTGAGCACCCTGCCAACATATTGAACATGATCCTTACAAAAATTGTTGTATATTACTGTATCATAAAAAAAAAAATAGCATAAATTTTTTAAGGAATGGTTTGAAAATGGAATTCGTCAAACCTTGAAATGTGGAAGGTGCATTAGTAAGGCCAAAAGGCATGCCCAAAAATTCATAATGACTTGCATAAGTTCCAAATTCCATTTTCAGAATGTCTTCAGACTTCATTATAATTTGATGATATCCTAAACGAATATCCATCTTGGTGAAGTAAATTTCTCCATGTAATTCATACGAAAAATCTTAAGTGACAGGAATGAGAAATTTATCTTTAATAATGAGTTTGTTTAGCTCCCTATAATCCAAACACATACGCCATGATCCATCATTTTTGTGCACAAATACTACTAGAGTTGATAAATAACTTTAACTAGGTTGAGTTATACCAGACTAGAATTTATGCAACCATAGGTTCAATTCCAGTATTTTTGGCATAGGGATATCTGTAAGGATTGATGTTTTGTGGAAAACTTCCTCAAATAAATTTAATATAATTATCATAATCAAAAATAGATGAGAGGTCTTTAGGAGTCTCAAATACCTTGGAATGATTGTCCATGAATTTTTGGAGATGTGGAGAAATAGATAATTTCGATGTTTGAACCTCAAGTGAGCATAATTGTGCAATTGCACCCCGTTGTTATTTCTTCAAAATATTTTTCATGCCATTAGAGTTGATTATATTCCTTGGTTTCCCTGTGATACCCCTTAATTCAATTTCCATTCCCTCCCAAAAAAAAATCAAGAAGAGTTATTGAAAATTAAAGAATATCATCCCCAAATATTGTGATCATTGGACTACTAGTACAACATCAACAACACCCATTGGAATGGAAAGAATTAGAATATTAAATACTTATTCCCCCATGGTTAGTTTGGTATTATGGCACTTTCTAGAAAAAATTATAGTTCCTCAATTTTCAACCATCACTTAACACTTCGGTGATGGATATAGAAATAAATCCAATTCCTTGGTTATCTTACAATGAATAAAATTATGGGTACTACCCGAATCAATCAACACTATTACCTTTTTATTCTTTATATATCCTTATATCTTGAGAGTTTTAGGAGTGTTAATTCTCGCCAATGTACTACAAGATATAGTTAGATTCATTTCTTCTTTCTTGGGGGTTGGTTCTTGGTGTATATCCTATTATTTTGATGTTTATTGTTAATTTTCTTCCTCCTCTTCACAATCTATGTAAAATCATTTCTTCTCAGCACACTAACGACATATGGTGTATTTTCTATCACAACTATAGAAAATCCCTTTTTCTATTTTTTCCAAAAATTGTTGTGGTATAAACCTTGTAGGTTGTGGAAGGCTAGGAGAAACAACACTTCCATAGTTATAGTTGTCAGTGGCAAACTTCCTTGTTTCCATAATTTTTCTTTCAATTTTTCTTGCCACCTTGAATTCCTTCTCTAATAAATCAGGTTCCCAAAGGAGAACCTCATGTTGGATATTATCCTTAAAATTCCCTATGAATACATCAATCATATGTTCCTCAGGAATATCAATCAGCGTAATATTCAATTTTTGTAAGTCCTCAATATGCTCCATCGTTCAACCGTTTTTTTTGAGATTTATCAATTAGCTAAAAAAGGTGTTTCGCTTTGTATCTTGATAATGTGCTATCATTTCCTCCATAAAAATTGACCAAGTGACGATTGGTTTATGAGAAAAAATCCATTGATACCATACAGACTGATTTGGCTATAAAGATAAAGATGAAATGTGTACCTTTTATGTGTGTTGCACATCATGTAGATCAAAATATTGCTCCATTTTTAGTATCCATGTTACCCGATCCTTGCCATCAAAATTCCTCATATCAATCTTTGGAATGTGGTTGGTTTTGAATCCAAAGTTAAAGTCTTTAAAATCATGATTAACATTCCTTTTGTTCTCACCATGAGTTTCATGGAATACCTTTTCGACATTAGGAAGCATTTCTTGTAGCAACTTTGCCAAAACTTCCTTCAAACCTTCCATGCATAATTTTAAACCATTCATGTGACCTTTTAAACCGTCCATGTTTCCTTTTATTTCTTCTTTTAAAACATCCATGTCCCCTTTAGTTTATATTTGGTTTATCTTTGTGATAGTGTAATCTTTTGCACTTGGTCCCATAATTTTGATATATCAGGTTACATTTCTTCCTCTTCATGTGTCATAGTAGAGATTTTCGAGGGCTAAATGGGTGTATAATTATTTTGTTTGGGAGGAATTTTAGAACCAAGTACTCATAACTATTCTTCAATACGCCCTTGGAATCACTTCAAACTATTTTTTCAAACAAACTTTATGCAATCATTTAAAAAAATACACACTTTTTTCTTTATTTTTGGAGTTCAATCTTGAAACAGTTTTACCTATACCATTTAGGCTCTCCAAGATATGAAATTTAGTCTTCATGTATCCATCTGAGTCTTCTTTCCAACTGCACAATTCAGAAAAATATTGGATTCATCAAGATAAATTTATACTCAATATCACACAGTGACTTGGTTATGGATTTTTCAATAGAGTGAACTTGTATAGAATTTCACGTCACTTTTTCGACCTTTTGCCCTGAAAATGATGCAAGAAAAATTAAATTCCTTGTTATTTTAGTAATTTTTTATGAAAATCAAATATGATGCTCTTAGAGAAGGTTATGATGATTTTACCCAGGTCACTTGTTTGAGACTCAATTCTAGAGAACGCAAAAACCCCAACTTCTTTGAACCATATCTCAGAAAATATATCAAACCAAGATTTGAAATTTCTACACGAATTTCTAAAATATTTTAGATCCGTTAGTTGTATTTTCCACTTTTGACTATTGTTAGAATACAATTTATAGTTAAAATTCTAATATGAGTTGCTTGAAGCTGTGAAACCCTAGAATCCAAAGCTCTGGTACCAAATGTTATGCAACCAAATCACATAACATAAGAAAATATAGATCATCAACTTGAAAATTAGACTCTTTGAGAGGGAAACCTAGCTTACATTAAGAAATGAAAAATTATTTGATGATAAAAATGATAGGACCTCCTTGTTATATACCCGAGAATCTAAAGCTCTAGTACCAAATGTTATGCAACCATATCAAAAAACAAAGGAAAAGATAGATCAACGACTTGAAAATTAGACTCTTCGAGGGGGAAACCTAGTTTAAATAAAATAAATGAACAATTATTCGATGATACAAATGACAAGACCTCCTTGTTATATATAGGATTTGAAGCGGTCATAATATAATTCAAGCCTACATAAAAGTAATAATGCAAGGGCACAAAAATAACAATGGTGGGCTTCTATGGGGCACCAAAATAACAATATGGGGGTTACATGGGCACAAAAATAATAATAGGGGGGCTAAACTAGTAATATAGGGACCTAAAATTCAGTCATGTATTTTGTCTTCACAAACATCATGAAAGATTGAAACTTTAAGTTAACATTGAAGCTTGCTAATTAATATTCTTCTAACCATTCAACATTGAGATCATGATATTAAAAAAAATCCATGGAAGAACCTTCATATTAAAAATAAGATAAAATTTCACTCGATGAAATCAAATTATGAGGGGTATCCCATGGAAAAATTTTGATCTTATCATGTTTAGAAAAATTACCAATGTTGCGAGATCCTGACATAACCATCAATGAGGGCTGAAATGCCTCGACTTCTTGATGATTTTATGAAATCTCAAATGGTGAATCATCAAATATAGGTGGCTTACAAAGATCAATAGATGGATATTCATAACTATCACTAGATGTATCGATAAACACACCCTCAAAGCCACTTGATCAAGTTTGTCATTTGACACATGAGACTCTTCATGGGTAAAGAATCTATATTTATCAAAAGAAGAGCTTGCTTAAAAATTTAGAATTGTAGAATATTTTTCTTCAAAATGTAAAGGTGGGGAATATAATAACTCATTAATAACATGCTCCTCCCTTTTCTCTTCACATTGTGAATCAACATTATTGCATACTTGATTGTGATGAAAAGTAGCTAAAAGAAGATAAGTAACACCTAGAGGGAAACATGGTGTAAGAGGTACATGAAACATATCAATAAAGAATGAATAAGGTGTTAAAGGTGAAGAGGGAGTGGGAGACTTGACTGGAGGTTCATCAAATACAATTTATTTTTATTTATTATCTCAATCCCACACATAATTATTATGAACGGCATGTCTCCCCTCTTGGTCATCTATTTGAGTGATAATACCCTCTTGTTCTTGAGTAGAAACTGAACTGGTAGATTGAGAATTAATAACATCCAGAACATCTGTTAATGGAACAATATGATCAAGTGGATCAAAACATAACAGATCATATGGTTTAAATGATCGAGAACAAGAGGCATCTCTTGAAAAAATGATATCATCAATCAAATCAAAATTGAGATTAAACTTATCCATACGTACATTATGAATAGAAGAGATGATGGAGGTGGGATAGATGGATTAAAAATCTAATTTTTAAGATGCCCGGTTCTGATATCAGCACATGAGACTAAAGGAAAAGGAGGAGGATTAGAAACAAAAGGGAGAGAAATATCATGCTTTGAAAATTTAAATTCCCCAATACCAAGATATGCTAGGGGAGTTGAAGATGATTTAGGTTCAGGTGATTGTAAATAAATATGATCTAAGTACTTAATCTTTTGATTCATAAAATTCCAATCCACATCCTCTTCAGAGAATTCATAACAGAAGTGAAGAAATCGATCAAGAAAATATACTAAAGATTCATCAGATTGCATTCTAAGTCGAATAATCTTCTTATAAACATTTTGATAATCATACCTATCAAATGCTTGGTGAATATCCATGAAAATTTTCTCAAATGAGTGAATGGAGGCACATGGTAATTTATGACACCATTTTTTGACACAAAATTCAAGAGTGAGAATGAAAAACCTACAAGCCATTGTTTAACACAGGCTTCAAGAGTGAGAATGAAAAACCTACAAGCCATTCTTTGACATAGACTTCAAGAGCGAGAATGAAAAACCTACAAGAAATTGTTTGACACATACTTCACGAGTGAGAATTAAAAACCTACAAGTAACATATTTAGAATCAATTTCATAAGAATAAAAAAATTCATGAAAGCAAAGAGTATGCTCACGGATGGTTGTTTCACCCTCGCCATTAGACTTAAAATTTTATAAGTTATGAATGATTATCACGGGAAATTTAATATTTTCACTCTTACAAAAGTACCTTGTGATTATGATTTATGGGGGATCCTTATGAAAATGTAAACAAGACTTCATGGGCTTATCTCATCATCGACCATCCTTAGAGTACCAAAATCTATTGATTGTGCTAGAATATTTAAAACATCTCCCGAGTATGAAGTCCCAATTATACTTCACAATATTTGGAGTAGGATTCCCATACATAATATGGGCCTAAATGTCGTTAAGATGATCTTAAGAATATTCCTTGGCTGCAATAAACAACACAAGAGGCTGTAAACATAACTTTGAGGTTAGAAAGTGAGTAAGATTTATGAGATACCAACTGTAATGTATAAAAATAACTTATAGGGAAGAGAGATAAAAGTGAGCCTCTATTAGAAAAGTAATAATAATATCCTAAAATAGAAGCACAAGAGCAAGGAAATACTCATTAGTTAACATGTAAAATAGTTCACATGATAAAAATGGTCATGAAAGAAAATAAAACACACATTCATCAAGATATATACCAAATAAAAAATATTTCATTAAATATATGATGTACAATCATAAACATATATTGAAAACATTTAAAGAATAGTCTTAAAATATTCAAGATACATGCATGAAAGTGCGATGGCTCTGAGACCTTCTGATGATTAAGTGAAAGTTTCAGGTACATAGTTACAATGGTGAAGCACTATCCCCAATAGTGGAACATGAAGATATCACTTTATTCTCCAAAGAATGATCTTCACTCCTATGCTAGACTAGGGAAGCCAAGGCTCTCTCTTCAAAATCTCCTTAATTGAGCTATGAGGGTTTATTTATAACAACTGAGGTGACCTTTCACCTCCCATTGTGACTCTTGAACTCCCTCAGGACTCTTGAGCTTTTGTTTGTCTTTTAAATCCTCTTATGAACTTTCAACTTACTAATGAATCTTCATATTCCCTATGTTACCCTTGGACTTAGAATTTACACATTTGTACATTCTTATTATTTTTTGAAATACAAAATTATAATAGGAAAAATCTAAAACAAGACAAAATATTTTTGTTATCCATAAGACTAAAGTAATATATTATCCATAAACTTATGGAAATAGTAACTCAGTGAAAGTAACATGTAACTTAATAGTAAGATATTGGTGCCAAGATTTGTATTTTGCTGCTATGTGCTCAACCTTCACTTTTGGAATTGAAATATATGCACTTTTCCCTCCGATGATTTTGGATATATGGTCCTGGAATCCTTTTGAATAGTTCTCAAAAACATAATTAACTTCATGTGCATATTTACTAGCATAGAAAAATACTACATAATATTCTCTTTGGTCACCAAAAGTTCATCGTCGATGGTTACATGTTCTATGTTGCTCAAAAAATATTCTATGTCATGTTTGATTGTGCTCATTCTCTTAAGCTCTGTAAATGTCTAAAAAAAAGGAATCCCATGCATTGTAACCAAGGAATCCAATCCATTATACACTCACGAATATGTTGTTATGGTGTTGGTGACAAAAGTATGGATCTGATCATAAATATATAGAAGCAATATGATCTCTGCCTTACTTATTTGTGCATCCCGTCTTCTCTTTTTAACCAACACCGTAGGAATATTTAGATATTTTTTTCCCTAATATTCGATCACATGTATGGAAATCCATTCTATTTCAAGAGTTTCACCATCTTCACTATAACAGACCCAGGCTAAAAGTTCATGTAATAAAAGTAAATAAAGGAAAAAATAAGACCATGATTAAGGGACACTCATTCCAAGCTGAATGTTGAGAAAATATATCCTAGTGGGCATCAATGGATGTGTTTATCGATAAGGGGAAATTGGAAAATGAAATGGCTAAGGAATTCAAAAGGAAAGTCGTATTTTGGCATAGTTATTTATGAAAATAAAGGAAATGAGGAGAAAAGGAATGTGAAATGTCACAGGTTGCATGTGAAGAGGAAATTGAAGGAAAATAATGGAAAATTGAAGAAATTAGAGGCATGAATGATAAAAATACCTCAAAGTATCACTGGTAGCCTTTTTTCAGTTCATTTTTAGAATTACACTCAAATAGGAGAAGAGCACCAAGAGGAGAAGGAGATCAAGCAAGAAAAGGAAAGGAAAGGAAAGAAAATAACAAGTGAGGAAGAGAACGATCAAGAAACTTCAACTAGAATAATTGTAGGCAACAAATTGCATGTCTGATTTCCTAGATGGTTTTGACATGCATGGTATGTGTGTGTTGGTATTATTTTCTTTTTCTATCCGTGGCATGGCTTTTCCAGGTTTTGGTAGTTGTTTTCAGGCTTGACTTTCCTTTTTCTTGATAGCCATGGTATGATGGAATTATTCTTGGTTTTGAGCTTTCAAATTTTTGAATGGTTTTAGAATCTTGGGTGGAGGTGGTCTCAGGAACATTCCCAAAGGCCTAGGAATCCCTTGACTAGTTTTGGCAGGATACATAGTAAAGCCTGAGGGCGGTGTCTCAGGAATGGCCTAGTGATATTGTGTGGATTGCAGTAAATCATAGAGACAAGGATATGGTAAATTCCTCAAGGATAGTATTGAGATCCAAAGGCATTCCAAGCTCAGTTCGGTTTAGTGATCTTAGTGCGGGTTTTGGTGAGATCACGATATGGTGAGGGTGGAGGTGGTATAACCTCAGGATTTTCGTGTTGTTTTTGGATTGGTTTATCCATGAGATCCAAAATTAATTCTTGTAATATGGAAAAGGGGTGGGTGGATGAAAGAAATAATTGGTTCATCCATGTCTATGGTCGGGTGGTACATGGAAGTCCCATACCTG
Organism: Pinus albicaulis; assembly: GCA_034641835.2. Classification (NCBI taxonomy): domain Eukaryota; kingdom Viridiplantae; phylum Streptophyta; class Pinopsida; order Pinales; family Pinaceae; genus Pinus; species Pinus albicaulis. The sequence continues at coordinate 776,218,646 of CM076584.1, read as the reverse complement.
GTTAGATCTTGCCTATATTTTGTGAAAGCCAAGTTCTCTATGGATTTAATCACTATTATCTTATGGTTATTTATGTGGTTATATGTTGGCTATAAGCATGGTTATCTAAATAGTTCTATTCATGGTTCATTTTATTTTTTTACTTGTAACTGAAAGAATAATGGATGCAAGACCTAATTGATGTTAAGACAGCTAAATAGAAAGAGTGGTGATCATTCATGCTAAGTCTCATATGAATTTTCAGTCCCTTATTCTTATTCCTGTATTCATTACCTATAGATTACATTATTTCCAACTATTTGACAAAATTTTATTTCCTGTTGGGCATGGTCAGGTCTAGTCTTGGTTCTAGTTTTTGGTTTTTAATCATTGTTTTCATGTAATTTATGAATTTTTGAAGTTATATGGATTTATGGGCAAAGGCTCAATTCGAGCCTGAAAAACTAGCCTTAAATTCTGAAGTCACTGGCCTAGAACTGAGCAAAAAATTCCATAGTCGCACTGATGCAGGCCTATCGGAGCAACTGGGAGTTTCCAGTCGCATGGAGGACTTGGAAAGGGACTTTCTGGGGCTCAAGTTAAGGGAAAATTCAATTTGGCTCAGGGGATGGACACCTGGAGGGGTTGGGTTACTCCTAGAGGGTCATGTGGTACCTTAAAAAAATCAATAAGGTTTATTTGTCGACTCCATTTCCATAAGGTCACCTAAGATGTTGATTCTTGTCATAGAAACCCCTCATCTCATGTTTACCCCTGGTAATCCAGTGAAAGTGGGTAGATGTGAGGGGAGGTGTGTTACAATGTTGTTATGGTGTTGGTGATAGAAGTATGGATCTGCTCATAAATCTATAGAAACACTTTGATCTATGCCTTATTTACTTATGCATCATGTCTTCTCCTTTTAAGAAACATTGCAGGTGTATTTATATATTTCGTGCCCTATGGTCATTCATTTTTTTTTCAAGACTTTCACTATCTTCTATGACCCTTTCTGCACTTCATGTATTAGCACCAATAATTCATGAAAAATGTACATCTCATCATATAAATGTCTCATAGTGTCTTCCAAAGGTTTGATCTCCTCAAGTATTATTTCCTTCATCTCCATCCTACTAGTACTAGTGGAAAAAACCCTTTTATTTTCTCCTGTTAGATGTTTAACCTGTTGGCTTGCCTAAGCTAAATGCTTTCTCAATGTTTCATTTTATTTAATAAGGTAATCCACATTCTCCCTAGTGGCTTTGGAAAAGGATTCATTCATTGTTTTAAATGCTCTTGGACCTTTTCTAGTGTTTGGCATGATCACCCTTTCTGTATTGATGTAAAAAGGGTGATTGGGTCATTCAGAAAATTAATTCTTCTTTCTGAAACTATTTTGTTCTTCAATTTATTGAAGGTAAAGTTTGAAGGTATCACCTCACTGAATGGGAGGTGGCCATGAGTTAGAGGAGGTGGATACTAATAATTAGTTTGTTCTGTAATAGCCATAATTGCATCTTCTTCACCATCCTCCTCCTATTCATCATTCAATTGCTTCTTCTTGCTTGCTTCTTCTTTTTTCCTTCTTTTAATTTCTTCTTCTTCTCTTTGCTCCTTCAAGGCTTTTTCCTCCTACTTCTTTCTATTATACTCTTCCTTATTCTTTTTCACTTCTTCCTTCCATTTTTCATGTATTCCCTTTTCTTTGTTAATTGTTCTTATTTTTGTTTCCTTTGCTCCTATTTCTTGCATTCCTCTTATTTCTTCTCTATTTATTATTTATTCTCTTCTTCATGTATCTTCTATAATTGTTTACTTTTCCTATCCTCTTCAATCACACCTTTGGTAGTAGGATTGGATTTAAAATTTATGATCCTCTCTTATTATGGATCATGTATAATCTTATCTTTGGCTAAACAATGCTATCTTGAGTAGGGACTTCATGTTAAGTTCCTTATTCAGTAATGTTTGGTTCATGAGTAGTGTTACAAGGGCCTTCCTCATCTCCTTTTATTGTTTCTCTGGAAGCATTGTATCAATTCTTCATCTTCTCCTCATTCTGCAGAGAAATAGAAACATAAGCCCAAGCGTAATGCAACTTCACACAATGTTGTTTGAAAACTCTCCTGGGGAAATATCAATGAAAACTTATTGCACCGAACTTGAGGCTAGAAATTTCTTGAACTTATACTTATGATACCTTCGGGATCTTCAACTCATAATACCCCACCTATAAGTGAAGAAGAGGCCAACGTACCTTCTTATTCTTCTGCAAAAATTGTGACAACCCTAAGCAAAGCTAGTATCTGATTTCCTGTAATACCACCTTATGGGTCATGTACTCCAAAAAAATATGTGGTGACTTTTGGGAACCAAAGACTCTATTGTGGGTGACTTGGGGGCAAGAGAACAAATATTTGACTTCAATAATTACTTCCTTAGCTTGATCAGTCATGTAAGGTGTGTCTTCTTCAAAAAATCATCTAATAGAGGATAGTAAATAATTCCTCAATTTTTTTTATGTAAACTCCTTTATAGCTAAACTCCGAGAGTAGCTTTCAATATAGATTGGCAGAGACAAAATCCTGAGACAAATTCCATTCTAGACAAGGGAACTTGTTTCTTGCACAGATTCTATCGAGTAGGTATATAAACATGAAGAATTGATTTTTCCCATTTTATACATCTTTATTTTCCTTTGTTACCTTGATATGAAACTATTGGGAAAATATCTCAGCCCAACTGAGGATCTTCGCTTTTGCAACTATTGAATAACTCATGAATATCCATTCTTCATCGAAAATATCAGTGATTTCCCATCTATACAACTTGCAACACATTTCAATGAGGTATTAATAAACCTTTCCAAATGATTTGATCCCGTAAATCCCCTATATCTTCTAGAGAAACTTGGTTGTTCCTTTCCACCATGGTTTAATCACATCCTTGGAATTCAAATAAGCCCAAGTTGCATAATACTGAGAGTTAAGATAAATTTCTAGCTTTGGCATATTGCAATAGGAATGCAATATTAGTCGGTTGGTATGATGCAAGCTCCTATTCGATTATTCTTTGAAAAACCATTTTCGTGGTGTATATACCCTACAAAATCCATATGATTACTTCTATAGGTATAAATATTGGATATCTTCCGAAAATTATATGGAATCTAGATGCCTTCACATTGATGTAGATTTCCCTATCTTCAAGATCCGTTGGGAACTCCTTCTTGCTAAAAGAATCCTTGATAGTAAAAAATTAAATAGTGGTAGTCTTTTCCATAAATAATTTGGTGTTTGCTAAGATGGGTGGACCTAATTTAGAATTCTCCCCAGGACGTTCAATATTCCTTGCAGTTTCCTCCTTGGATGGTTCTTATTTTGTAATGAGAGGCATAATGTCCGTAGACAATGTAAGACTGATAGGATCTGTTAGGGTCCTATGAATTATAGAATCTCAAGGTGATTGAATATTTTATAAGATGCAATTTCATATTGATTATGATTTTAAATATTCAAATGATTTCCAAAAAAAATTATGAAAAAAGAAAAGAAAAGAAGGTATATTGAGAAAGGAAAAAGAAAAGAAAAATAAAACCCCCCAAAAAATAATAATACTTAAAGTGATGCAAATCAAAATGCCATTACAGATTATATTAGTTTTTTCAATCATACATTCTAAGCATGATTGACCAATTTTAAATTTATGTTGATAGGTTAGAAAATAAGGATTTCCCAAACAATTTAAACTTGGAAGATCAGTAGTTAGGTAGAAATAAAATTGACTCAATAGTTTAAACTGTGTCAATGGAAGGAATAAGGATACAGTAGGTTAGAGTTTTATAAAAAATGATTTGGGTCTACAAGCCTAAATGCACCCTGCAAAAGAATAAAAAAAAGGGTAAGATTAGTGTAATGGTTACGTAGAATGAAAGAGAAAGGAATATGCGAAAACATGAAATTGATCGCAAAGTATTATTCCAAGGAATTCATGATATTCCTAATTACAAAGGAAAAATTAAAAAAACGAAGGTGCTTTAGCTTAATTTTCGGGATTAAATGTTTTATTAAAGACATTTTAGATATTTTCTGTCTTATCCTAAATATCCTAACTCCTGGAACTATACCCCCACTCTTAATTTACTCACTCGGCCCCGCTATACACTCACATGACATCATCGCTTAACCTCCCATTTCTTTCCACCTCATCTCCGCTCCCTCCATTTCATCTCCGCTCCCAAGATCATTTCTGCCCACCTCCCCCCTCATATTCCAAAATTTAACATCGAGGGGAGGGGGGGGGGGGGGGGTGTCTGAAATGGGTGGTTTCCCAAACTGCCCTTTCTGCTATGTGTCAGACACTAGTAATTTCGTACCCCCCCCCCGCCACACTCCATTCTACTTATGAGCTGTGTCCCCCTTGCGAAAAGTTATTTTCCACTATGTCAAAACCGCATCACTGACTATTATATCTCCTCCATTACCATTATTCCATGACATCCACTCCTATCGCCTCCATATAATCACCTACACTCCCACCTATAAGCCCGTTAAACATTTGATGGCTTAGGTCGTTACCCAACGAGCCCGTGCCATGTCAATGATAACCCTGCCACTATACAAAACTAAAATTCCCCGCATGTTTTGAAGATTACACTGCTTCCATGTTCTTATTGTAACAGATTATCATAGTCAAGGTTTCTAGAGCAAAAGAAGGTGCAGAAAGTTTTTTCAAATTCTCTATAGAATCAACATATTTCCCCTTCTGAAATTCCTTTTATCCTAGTTCCCATACTGATCAGCATAATCTCCCTTTATTTGTTTCCCTCTTCTTGTAATCCCCTTCTGTGAATTTGCAATCAAATTCCTTTTTCGGTGAAAAACTATGCCTCCAAATAAGGAGCAACAGTCATTTAACCTGATGGTTCAGCCTCATGTGGACCCGGATCATGTGGCTTTGGCTGATAGAGACTTCAAAATACATGAGACAGATTCAGAATTTTACTTATTTGATGTTGATTTTTGGCTAGAGTACAATTTTATCGATGAGGTCAATGCCACAGGGTTGTGGGAGAGTAAATTTCCCTATTACATATTCCCAAAAATCCATAGTTTCCCTAAGTTTTTTAGAAAATGTCATGCTTGCTATAATATTAGTCAGAGAGTAGTTGTACCCCCCACAGGAGAAGTCCTCTTTACCATTAGTTACCATTCCATCATGCAAATGATGCAAGATCCTATTGTTTAAGAAACAATACCATTTTCCTATGAAGCCCTCAGAGAACTATACCAAAAGTTGGATTTTGTCACTAGAGCCAAAGCACTGGAGTTATTCATGGCTAGAGACACTCCATTACCAAAGAAAAATCCTCCACATCTCTCATGTACTTTCCCTGATAGGACCTAGCACATTGTCATTGTCCTTTCATACTTGTTATGGTATCATTAAAATAAGTGGATAGATGAAGAAATGATAGGTTTTGTGTCCATACTTTCATCAGAGTCCAAACCTTCCATCATGTTTTTTGTGAAACCAGCTCCAAAAATAGAATAAAAGAGATATCAACGCCTTAGAAATAAGCCACTTCGAGGGGGCAAACTCCATTACATTACATGAATGAACAATTCTTGGATGATACAAATGACCAAAACCTCCTTCTATATATAGGATTCCATGGGGCCACAATATAATCCTAGTGGGGCCACAATGTAATCCTAGCCGACCTAACAATAATAATGTAGGGGTAAAATAATAAAAATATGGTGGTTACAGGGGTACAAAAATAACAATAAAGGGGGATACACTAACATAATAAGGGACTACACTATTAATATAGGGAATTAACATGCCCATCTCCTTCAAACAAGTGTTGTCCTCAATGCTTGATTATTTCTTGATGCTTCTGTATAAAATTCTCATCCTCCCATGTGGAATCTTCTACAGGAAAGTTCTTCCACTTGCTGAGATACTCTGAAATTGATCGTACTTGTCGAGTTCTTGTTTCGGTGACTCCTTTAGAACTTCTTTCGATGTGATGTTGATCTTCCTGTTGTCTCATTAGATTCTGCACCAAAGTTAGGTTATCCTTTGAGAGTTGGAGAACTTGTTGTTGATGCTCGATGTGATCTTCCACTAATTTATCATCCATATTAGCTATTATTTGATCCTTCAAACCATCCAACTTAGTCTACATTTCTACTTTTAAAACATCTATGTCATCTTCAGTTGCTCTTTGTAAGATCGAAATTTGTTGCACTTGCTATTGTAATTTTGATATCTCATACTGCAATTCTTCCTCTTCATGTGCCATCGTATAGATTTTTGAGGTATTTTTGGGTATGGAATTATTTTTTTTAAGCATTATAGAACCCAATACTAATAAAAATTCTAAAATATGCCCTTGGAATCACTTCAAACTTCTTTTTCAAACAAAAGTTATGCAATTTTAAAAACCAAATACACATCGTTTTCTTGCTTTTGAGGAGCTCGATATTGAAATTGAATTATCTCTATAATCACAGATCCTCAATATCTGCAATTAGGCCCTGTAGTAATCCTCTGAATATTCTTTCAAATACCACAGGTCTGATATGATTTGGATTCTTCAAGACAAATTTATGTCCAATCTCCCACAATGACCCAATTATGGACTGGTTCAGTAGAGAAACATTGTATGAATTGCCATGTGTCACTGTTTCCTCCTTTGGCTCTGAAATTGATAGGTAGAAAACTAAATTATGTGTACTTGCAGTCACTTTTTACAACATTCCAATCCGATGCTTAGAGAGAGAGTTATGAAGATTTTCCCATGATCACCTCTTTGAGATGAAATTTACAAGACTAAAAAAGCCCTAACTTCCATAGCTCATATCTCTGCCAATATTGCGAACCATGATCTGAAATTTTGTGATGATATTCCTTAGGATTTCTACTTCATATTCTAAAAATTTCAGCTTCTGAACCTTCGTATAAACAAATTTGTAGCGAAAATTCCACAATGACCTGTTTAGGTTAAATTTAGGAGTCTACAAAATGACCTACCTTCCACAGATCATATCTCTGAAAATATTGCAAACCAAGCTCTGAAATTTTGCGATGACGTTCGTCAAGATTTTGGCTTCGCACTCAAGAAATTTCAGCTTTTGAACCTTCGTAGAAAAAAAGTTATAGGAAAAATTCCACAATGACCTGTTTGGAGCAGCAAAACCCTAGAATCCCAAAGCTCTGATACGAAATGTTGTGAAACCAGCTCCAAAAATAGAAGAAAAGAGATATCAACACCTTATAAATAAGCCACTTCGAGGGGGAAACCTCCAATACATTACATGAACGAATAATTCTTGGATGATACAAATGACCAAAACCTCCTTCTATATATAGGAGTCCATGGGGCCACAATATAATCCTAGTGGAGCCCATGATGTAATCCTAGCCAACCTAACAATAATAATGTAAGGGCACAATAATAACAATATGGGGGTTACAGGGGTACAACAATAACAATAAGGGGGGATACACTAACATAATAAGGGACTACACTATTAATATAGGGACTTAACAATGTTTAACTTCAGACAATTCTTAGCTGATGCTATCCACAACCAATTTGTTAAATTTCACACAAAGGAAGTGTTTAAATACACTTTAGTCTTGGTTTACATGTTTTTCTATTTTCAAGCCTGCAGATTCTAGTTTACAATGAGGAAAGTTAATGAAGACTCTCAACCTCAATCATTCATCTTTTGGAAAACCATGCTAATGAAGGAAAAAAAGTACTACACCTACAAAATATTTGTTAAAGATTTTGTGCATCCAACAATGAGAAACCTCAGTAGCATAGTGGAACTAAGGATAAATGTAGATATTAATAAAATCATGCAGTTATCAGATGCAGTAAGAATTGGAGACTGGTACTTGTACTAGAACTACACAGAGCTTAGAATATATGGGTGTGAGTTAGCCCCTTACAAGCTTTCAAAGTTCATCCCCATGAGGATCTTTTCCCTGGAGTACATCAGGTAGATGATCAATGCAGATGAGGTACATGTTATATCTGCCAAAAAGAAGTCTCAATTTAGGATCAAGTCCCAAATTGGTCCTTTCATTTACAATATCAGAATAGCAGGAGAGGAGGCTAATAAAATGTTGAGCGAGATGAAATTTAATCATATTTTCACTTGGTTTTATGACCCATTAAGAATCATCTCCAAGAAAAGGGTGGAGAATAAATCAACTCCATATATCCACACCCACAAGCCTGAATTGAACATTTCATGAACCAAATAGACTAGGTAGAAAATACATTGCAGGAGACTGAAGAGCAGGTGATTTCATCCTCAACCATACAAACCCCTATTCCAAAAGAAAATCAGATTAAAGGAGACAAAGAAGACAAAGGAAAATAACCAGAGAAAGAGATAGCAAGAGAGAGGCTAAGAGATGATCAGTATGCTATGGAAACTGATACATCTAGCAGAGAATTAAAAATGAAGTACAGAAAAATAGAAAGAGTCCATATGGACATAGATCAAAATAAAGAAACAGAGCAACAAACAGTTATAACCATCATGGATTCTCCTAATTCATCTCCAGCAGGTGGCCAAACTATATTTTGTACATATTCAACGACAATTCCATTTTAGCAGTAGACTCTACAAACACCTACATCTACAGCTGCAACTGGGGAAAAGGAGGAAAACATTTATGACACTTTCAAGGAAATTAAAAGCAAGAATGAGATATTGAAAACTGACACTTGCAACCAGTTTTGGAAACAAAATAGTAGTTCACAAAGAAGGATTTTGTCATCCTTTGACTCAAAGAAAGGAAAGATGAGGATGGGTTTCCTTGAAGCCCAGATCTCTCAGCCTAAATCGCATGTAGATTTCAAGTACACTACTTTCGAATTTAATGTCTAGGACATACATCTAAAAGACCAGATGGAGATGCATAAGCAGACTGGAGAAATTATCTCCTCCACACTAACAAGCACTGCAATGAGCCTATCTAAATTGCAGGTATCACTGGCTAACATTCAATCTCATCTCAAAATGGAGAATATTTCTTCTCTTGCCAAGGATACTAGAACCATATGCCTGGAGGATTTAGTTGTGAAGATTGAATATGATCCAAAAAATGTAGAAGCAATGGAAGAGATCTTGAAGAAAAAGAACGTTGAAATAATAGCCTTGATAAAACAACTTAAAATGTCAGCTACTAAAGACCCTCTCACAAAGGACATAGAGGAGAATGGAGCACAAAAATTAGAGATGATGAAGTTGATAATGGAGCAGTTAGCACAATTCAAGAAAATGGAGAAAAATATGGAGAAATTTGTCAAGGAAAAGGAAAAAGCAGCATAAATGCCATTGTTCCTTTGGATGGTGTTCTTATTGCAGTCATCCCTACAGTTGCACCAAAAAATACATGCACATTAGGTGGTGCAAAACAACTGGCCAAAGCCATGGAGAATGCGACTATACAATCATAGGAGATCAAAAAGCTAGAAGCAGAAATCAAGACCTTGAAGGATATGAAACAAGGTCTGATAATGCCCATGAAATAGAAATAACAAAAAGCTCAAAAGCAGATTGAAAATTTGATAAAGGCAAAGAGTGAAGCTTCCATTGGTCAGACCATTGGCTAAGAAAAAGAGATCATTTGGACCAACATACTAGATTCCTTGAATGAAATATGGCCTTCTATTCAAATCATATTTGAACAGAAAGAGCTAATTGAACAAGTAAACAATTCCATAGAGAAAGCAACCGTGGATCTTTTAGGGATGCCTGAGACAACAAACAACATTATCAGATTCTTGAATTCCAAGAACATGTTTCAATTAGAGGCACTTGGAGTGGAGGACATAACATCAACTATTCTAGAAGTCAAGAAGATGCTCAACAAAAATATTTTGGTCACACATTTAGAGGAAAAGTGCCATAATTTAGAAGTAGGTGTCAGCAGATTCTTTAATAGAATCGAGCCATTGACCAAAAGAGGGTTACCCTCACTATTTTTAATAAATGAAAATCTTATGCCTAATCAAATTATGTGAAGAAGCTAAAGAAATTTTCAAGGAAACAACTAAGTTTGCAAGGATTATAGGATCAATGACTGTATGGGCTTTCCTTGAAGCCATGGATAATGATTTATTCATACAGCATGAAATCAAGCACATTTTTGTGTTAAGACTGAATTTTGGGAAATTCATAGAGACAAATGAGATAGACAGAAAGCTAATCAGGATCAAGATCCCAAATGATTAGTAGTGGGAAAAATTGTGTGACTAGCAAGAAGGTTGAAGGTTAGTGCATCAGCCAAATCAGCAAATCAACGAATTTTGCAAATCATCATATCAGCAGAAGATCATCAAAATTTGCCAGCACAAAAAAAAAGAAATGAAGTAGCAACGCCCTCTTGGATAATAGGGAAAGATGTCAAAGATATTCCATAGTGTCCACTTTGTGATCACACTGGTCACATTTTAATTATTATTGTAATTAATAACACATTGCCCATGTTGATACGAAAATCACTGTAGGAGTTAGTTAAATATTTCATTTCTTCTCAGTATTATGGGTTGGACCCTAGATTGAATTTTTTTTATGTTGGAGTGTTGTATTTTTGAAGCTAGAGCATCAATAATAAAAGACCTTTTGCAAGATTCATGAGCTATATTTATCTGGTGATGTTATTTCTTTGTTGTGTTTAATGTTTTCCACTATTATTTCTCTCAGTGCATCAATTAATTCTAATTGTAAAACATAAATCTAAAGAATGAGATTTTCTACTTGAGCACCTTCATTTTGGCTGTGTTTACAATATAAATATTTTTCCTCTGAATTATGGTTAGAAATACTTGATTTCTTTTTAACCAATACTGAATTAATTCTTTCCTTCATCTCATAATTCATTATATTTTAAAGATCTAGTAAATGTAGTTAGCTTTCCTTGCAAATGATCTTGAAAATATAATGCAACAACCCAACCTATTATGACTCCATAGCCCAATGGAATTAGTTTAAGTAGATCTTCTAATCCATCCAAACAATCAATAAAAAAGAAAGCCCCATAAACAATATAACTAGCCTAATACTAGAATCATAAAACAAAGCTAAATATAAAAGAGAGATCCCTCTCTGGGTCATGGACGGCTAGATCCTAGGCCCCAAAGCAGGTTTGATGTTGTCCTTTTATGATTATTCTTGAAAATATTAAAATCATAGAATGATAACATAGTGGTGAACATAGTGGGGACATAAACTGTAAAATTTTTATTTTCATTCGAATTTAGAAACCCCGGTTAAAATCATTGTATGATAGAGGTATTTTATAATATTGATTTCTTTCATTTTTTGAAAATAATCAATTTTTATGTGCTTATAATATGAATTCTAGATCCTAAAAGAATCTCTATGAGATACCATCCTGGTCCAAATCCTCCTCCTATAGCTGAAAATCCGAAGAATATTCTAAGAAAAACCCCTACAAGCAAAAGTCAAACAAGTAACAGATTTCTCCACAAAGAAAATTCCCTCCCTAAAACTTTTTTCACTTTGCAAGACATTCAGTTTGATTTACACTTTGAACAACGTTTGTTCAGGACTAAATATGAGAATTGGACTAACGAGACAGTATTTTATCCATCTATTCTGGAAAAAAATTCCAGTAAGAGAAGCTTATTCACAAATTCAATCTGATCTTCAGCTTCTCCAAGATTTTGATACTCTACAAGATTTGGTAACAGAGTTTAATTCAACTATTTATGATGCTTACCTTCAACAATCTATAGAATTAACTGCATTGACTATAGTAGCTTCTTCTGTTACTTCTCAGACTTCCCATCTTAAGTCATCTAGTCCTACTGCTTCTAGAATCCTCACCACTTCTTTTATTCTTCCTCAAAAGAGTATATGTTCAAACCTTCACACATACATCCTCTCCCATAATCCATCGTACTTCATCCATTGTCCACCTTCCTCCACCACCTCCACCAATCATGGCAACCAGATATGCCCCATTGGTGTTTCTAGCACCTTTGGCAGCTATGCAACAATATTAACAGTCTAAAATTACATTATATGATGGAACTGGTCCTGTAACTTCCCAACAACATGTTGAAAAAATGAATGACAGTTTTGACCTTCAAGAGGTAGATGAAGAAAGTGTTAAGTTAAGAATGTTTACTCAAAGTCTTAGTGGAGAAGTTAGGAAATGGTTCAAAGCTTTAACTACAAACAGTATCAATGACATCCCTGCATTTCATCAAACATTCCTAAATAGGTGGGAAGTTAAAAAGAACCATCTTCAAATTTTATTAGACTATGAAAACATTAGAAGGGCCCCAACTGAAAGTGTTCAGGACTATTGCACCAAATTCAACAATTTATATAATGAAATACCTGATCATATAAAACCACCACAAGTTTTAGCCCTGTTTAAACTCCCAGATGGTTTTAAACCAAAAATGTCGTATTAGCTGAGGGAAAGAAACTCAGCCACATTAAAGGAGATGCAAAGAGATGAAGTGAATGTAGAAGCCATCCTGTTAGCAAAACGTTCTAGAATGAGAACTTAAAGAAGAGTTAATATAAGAGAAGAACCTTCGACTTCCACATCTGATGCTAAAATTGACTCATTAGTTAGGACTATGGAGAGAATGACGGAGAGAATAAATCTAAATGATAGAACTGTTCCCAGAGAAAATCAACCAACACCTCAAAATAGAAATCAAAATCCTAGAAGAAACCCTCCTCAGATAATATAGAGAGAGAAAAGTGGTCCTGATCAGCAGATAAGGACTCCTTTCCAAGAGAATTATGATGATGAGGATGAAGGAGCAGTTGTGAAATTCAAATAAAATCAGATAAATTTGATGGGAATTAATGAATATGAATATGTTTTTCTCACCCAAGAAGAACAAGAATTATTTTCATTAACTCAGACAGAGTTAGAATCATAAGAATCTAGTGACAACAATCAAGGATTTCAGAATTATATCATGGAGGTTCACAGACATTATAACCTTATAAGTAAGAATTTTTTTGACAATTACAACAAAAAGAATTCAGAAAATTATACAAAAAAGTATATGAACTTGATCTCAACAAAACAACAGAAAATTCAAAGAAAAGTGTGAACAATTCAGAAAAGAAGAACACTGAAAACATCACAAGGAGAACAATTGATACCACTGCCAAAATTGCTCAAAATGATATTGCTAGTACAAGTAAACAAACTAAATTTACCCAAAAAGTAGTGACTGAAAGAACTGATTTTTCAAATCTACTCAAATTTCAAACACCATTCAGCATTGAGAATGAACTTGCTAAACTGAAAATATATATTCCGCTCACTAAATTGATAAATAAGAATGTGTATAGGTCTCAGGTCCTAAAGGTACTAAACATAAGGTAAATTACTGATCCTATTAATTTAAATTATGATCAACCTAAAAAAAAAATTGGCCCAAAATTTGATGGTAAACCCCAAGAACAAGGTGTCCCTCCATTTTACGCCAGTCTTAATGTTCATGACAAAATTCTCCATAATTCCATGTTGGATTTAGGTGCATCGCATAATATTATGCCAAAGGCTTCCATGGAGAAGCTTGATCTTGAAATTACTAGACCTTACAAAGATTTGTACTCATTTGATTATATCAAAGTTAGATGTTTAGGCCTTATCAAAGACCTTTGTGTCACTTTAGCTCAGATACTAGCAAAAATTTTAGTGATGGATATAGTAGTAGCTGACATCCCTCCTAAGTATGGCATGATTTTGTCACGCTCATGGGGAGAAAAGTTACAAGGGACTCTTCAAATGGATATGAATTATGCTACAATACCAGTGCTTGGTCAACCAAGAAGACTATATAAGGAAACCTTAATGAGGTACATAGTGAGTAGTCAAGAGACAGCACACAAATATCCTCTGTACTATGTGCATACTGTCCTTCACTCCTTCATTATTTATAATTATGGAGACATTGATTCACAGATTACCCATGCAGAAAATTATTTTAAAGAAAAAAATGATAGTCAAATACAAACTATACAACAAGACACTGAAAATGAACCTCTTTGGAATGTGAGTTTTGATGGTTGATGTGGTAAAGCAGGCTCAGGAGCAGTTATTTGGGTATATAATGAAAGGAACAATCGTGCACAAGGTTACTCATACAAACTAAATATTCAGTGTACCAACAATATAGTAGAATATGAAGCCCTACTCTTAGGATTACAATTGTTGAAAAGATTAGGAGCTAAGAGGATTTTTTTCCATGATGATTCTGAATTAGTCATAAAACAAATAAAAGGACAATATGTTGCAAAACATCCTAGGTTGGGAGCATACATAAATGTTGTACTTGATTTCTTAAGAACATTTGAAGAATATGATTTAGAAGTTATCCCCAGAAATCAAAATGTCCTAGCAAACAGTTTAGCCTTTTAAGCAAGCACATGTAAATTGCCTCACCCAAACAGAAAATACACAGTAGAGGTTAAACATAGTCCATTTGTGCCTGATAACATGAGATATTAGCAAGTATTTGGTAGTGACAAAAAAATAGAAATTTTTCTACACTCAAAGGATGAATTTGAGGATAGCAATATAGACTTAGATTCTGAAGAAGACAGTCACTCTGATGTACAAATTAGTGTAGAAAAACAATCTGTTGTTTCTGATGTAAATATTTCAGCAAATAAAACTGTACATAAGACTGAAATACATAAAGGCCCAGAAAAACGGGAATTTGAAGTACTTCAACTAAAAGATAATATCCCGCCTATAGGGCTAGTTCCTTTAGAAGAATTGTTTGACTTTAACAATGTAGCTAGGAAACTAAAAATGGAACCAACAAGGGGCAAACATTGAAGAGTGTAACATAGGCACTGAACAAAACCCCAAAGTCATAAAATTGTCAGTATCACTAGCTATAGTTACAAAACAAAGGTATATATTTATATTTAAAGAATTCATAGATGTATTTTCTTGGAGCTATGAAGACTTAAAAGCTTATGATACTAGAATCATACAACACAAAATTCCAATCAAGGAGGATCAAAAACATTTTAAATAGAAACTACGTAGAATAAATCATGTCTTAATGCCTCTGGTTGAGAAAGAAATCAAGAAAATGTATGAATCAAAAAATCATAGTTCCACTCTATATTCTAAATGGGTATCCAATATTTTTCCAACAAGAAATAAAACATGTGAAATCAGACTTTGCATTGATTTTAGGAATCTGAACAAAGTATCTCTTAAGGACAACTACCCTTTACCAAAAATTGACCACATATTGCAAAGGGTAGTAGGCTCCAATAGGATTTATTTGTTAGATGGCTTTTTGGGTTATAATCATGTTTTGGTACATCTTGATGATCAAGACAAAACAACCTTTACTACTACTTGGGGGACTTTCATGTATGTGAAAATGCCCTTTGGATTAATGAATTTTGGTGCTACTTTTCAAAGAGCCATGGAAATTGCTTTTGCAGATGAAATTGGACATTTTATTGTGATCTATCTTGATTAAGTTACTATATATTCGAAAATTAATGAAGAACACTTGGCACATCTAAGAAGATTTTTTGAAAAATGTAGAAGGTTTAGAATTTACCTAAATCCCAAGAAAACATTGTTTGGTCTTGAAGAAGGAAAGCTTCTAGGTCACATTATTTATCAAGATGGAATTCGAATTGATCCTAGCAGGATTGATGGCATACTCAAAATCAGTCATCCCAGGAATCTCATATAATTTCAATCTTTCATTGGTAAAATAAAGTTTTTGAGATTTATACCCAATATTCTAGAACTATTGAGAAATATAACCAACACGCTTAAAAAAGATTCAAAAATTGAATGGACCATTGAAGCTAAACAATATTTTGATCCAGTCAAGCAAGCATTAACAAAAGATCCAGGCCTAATTTGAACATACTATTGTTTTTATTTTATTACAGGAAAATAGTGAAGGACATGAACATCCAATAGAATTTTTTACCAAAACCTTGAGAGATGCATCTTTGAAATAAAACATCATGGAAAAATAGGCTTTTTCTTTGGTTAAATTATTAAATGATTTCAGAGTTTACATTATACATTGACATATTATTGCTTATGTGCGAAATGCAGTAGTCAAAGAAATTTTAACACATAATGGTCATGATGGAAAAAGAGGCAAATGGATTGTTGTTATTTTGGAATATGATGTGGAAATAAAACCTACCAAATTTATTAAAGGGAAAGTATTTAGACAAGTTGATGACCGAATCTATAATATTCCTAAATTAGCACACAACTAATTGGAAAATTAAATTTTGATTTTTGCACTTAGATAGAGGAATAAGAGGGTATGCAGACACATAAATCTCCTTAGTAGGAATAAAAGACACTCCTAGTGTGAGTGGAGGTCATCTAAAAAGCTGGATTGAAGACCCTTAGGTGTGAAACGAGGCTGGAGCATGAAGACTGGGTCAACTTTGACCAAATCAACAACAATGTTATGGAGGAGTGGCATTCATGGTGGGACAACGCATTTTTTGAGGGAGATTGAAAGCATGGAAGTAGTGACCTAATTGAGTGGGGCCAAGGGTGAGGAAGCCCATCACTTATATAAGGAAGAGGATGGAAGCCATATGTTTATGTTTTTAGATTATTATTTTGATATGGTCTGTTTAGACTTGTTGCTCTCTTTAGTTGTTTAGCTAAGATTGCATGTGTTGTTTAGCACAAGTTGTTCCTAGTCAGGAATCCCACCTGTTCCATTGAGAAGCTCTTCGAGAAGTATTGCACTACCTTGTCCACTATCTGGCATTTGTCCAAGCTACATCTGTGTTGTATAGCACAGTTCTGTAGAGTATTGTGTTGTGTTGCAACATGCAGCAGTGGAGAGTTTATTTGGGTCATTTCCTTTCTTGATTTCAGTTGGAGGAAAGTTTCCTTCCATTAGGAGACTAGAAAAGAGAACCCCTGAGAATTATTTGATCGTCCAACATCAGGCTAAGGTAATGCTATCAGTTATAGTGCAATTTTATGAATAAACTGCGTTATTTCAGTGTACAGTTGCAGTGAAGGGTTTGGAGCACTAGTTGGGGGAGATAGATTTTCAGTGACGAGATCAACCTCTCATTTGAATAATATATAAAAGGAGTTTTTTTTTACATTTCCAGATCATATCAGAAACCTCCTATCATATATCCAGTTGTAGAGATTTTTTAGCCCTAGGGCCATATTTGTACTTCTGCATTCTTGTGTATTTCAGGAAACCCTTTCCGGGTTATCTTGGAAATGTTCTTAGGAGCTTAGATCTCTGTTTCCGACATTATTTGAGCCATATAACTTCAGATCTATGTATTTACATTATTCAACAGCATTTATGTCTAATAAAATTTCATTTTCATAGCCTTGGGTATTTTTTATGTAGCAGTGTTCTTCATAGTTCATATACTTGTCTTCTTGAGGCCTATTTTGCCAACTTGAGTGATTATTTCCTCAATAACTTGTATACATTTTTCTTCTATGATCTTCATATGATGGCTATATGATATTCTTACATTACATATGTTGATTTGTCACTTCAATTTTCAGTTTTATGCACTATATTCCTGCTTTTCCCATTTGGGAATATTACAGTGGTATCAGAGCATAATCTTGGCTCAGCCTGTGGATCTCAGCCAATATGCTATAAGAAGAATAATAAGAAGGAGAAAGATATAAGAATGATGGGAAGAATGAGTTTATATAATCTCTTTTCAGATCTAATAGGGACCTCACCAAGGATTTCAAGGAGAGAAAAGTGGAGAAAAGAAATGAAACCACACTAGGGTTTCAAGATGAGGAAGGCCCATGTACTTCCTATCAGCAAAAAGAAGAACCGATATTGCATATAGCTCCAAAGAAACATGATATGCCCTTTCTTTTGAAGACAAGAGGCATGGAGATGGAGGACACTTAGATCATGAGATTCTAAGTGAGTATCTTGCAGAATATAAGTCTCAACATAGAGCTTTGAAGGAGAATATAACTCTCCCACAGGTCATTCTGCTCAAAGAAGAAAGAAGACCTTGCAGCAATAGATTTATATTGTCTACATTTGATGGGTCATCCACATGTAGAGCAAGAGCTTGGGGAATGAAGTTGGATGAATTTTTCCTGCTACATCCAGTAGTAGAGAGAGAAGTTGTTGAGATTGCAACACTGCACCTTGAGGGTGAGGCAAACATTTGGTGCTTCAGACATTTGAGTCATACAAGAGTGAATGCATATGAAAATTTTACTCAAAGGTTGATCAAGAAGTTTGACAAGAAGAAATATGAGGAGAAGTAACTTCCACCACCACTTGCTGCAGGAGCACTTGCATCAGGAGAAAGAACACTTGCAACTTTGCAAATTGGTCTTGATATATTGACATTGAGAGTCCCATGAAATATTCTGGAGATACATGACGAGGAGGATACTTGTACCATCACTGATGCAGCCATAGAGGAGCAACGATCATCATCAGTAGTTGGGTAATTCATCACAACAGAGGAAGGAACCCTTGTAGTAGTACAACATGTTCCCAAGCTTTACCAAGGTATGCACGTGTTTCCATTTCCTATTGTTTCAGCACATCATATGAAGGATTGTGGGAACATGATATTAGGGAAAATGCATGACCTAGGGTCAAGGCACATTGCTGATTTGGAGCAGCAGACTATCACTGTGCTGAGGAACCTTGATTTTTTTAAGGAGGAGATATATAGTCATCCTAGTATATCATTGTTGAGTTGCACACAACTCTTGGGGTTGGAGTGTAGAATTTTGGAGGATAGGATGAACATTATCCTTGGAAATCCAATTCAGAAATGTATGTTCAAAAGTGTGCATGATCATAAGACAAAAAATGCACCATCATGGAGATTAGCAACGCTGTCATTGAGCAGCAGTGTCATTGAGAAGCAGTGATGAGTTGGGGGCCCAACTATTATTGGGGCATTCTGATGACTAATATACTAGAGTGACATTGGATAGGCATATTATTGATAAAGGAAATCTTATGATGGATGACATCTTCCATTATTATGATGGATACATCTTAATGAGCACTTCACATCTTGATGAGAATTTTTTGCCTACATCTTATTTGGATCCTTATGGGGTCAACTTGGTCATTGATGAGTGGTCTTCATTTGGGGTTCTCGAGGAGGTTGTACTTCAACATCCCATGAAGTAAAAAGATATAAATCTGATTTGGGAGAATGTTATTCTCCATTGTAGGAGTACCAAAGTCGAACATTGTAGGAGACACCCACATTTGGGTGAATGGGAGTGGATGGTGAGCAAGGGTTGGTGAGCCACTTGCATATTTATGACACAGGGTATGAGGAGGCATTATTGCATTGGCTACTCTTGAAAGAGTTTGGCCATCATGTGACATATCCTTTGTGAAAAGGTATGTTATGGCTTGAGGGATTGCATAGCACCCATATGTTATAGCAAAAGAATATTTGGTTGTATGGGGAATTCTACAAGTCAATCATCATGATGTTACTGTATGACTTGTATGATGGTGAGATAAGGAGGAAACAAGGGTTTTTGTTGCTTTGATTGCTCTTGGGAGAGTATGGGGTGATTTTCTCCCATACTTTACATGATTTTGTAGGAGTAGATGATGGTGGCACAATCATGGTGCAAAGGGGCTACTCCTTAGCTTTGAAGCATCAAGAGGTACTTCCACCGTGGAAGAGATCTCCCATATATAGCAGAATTATGGTATATGACTTTGGCATTTGGAATTTCAAAGAATGGGGCTATGAGATGACAGAAGCCTTATTACAAAGGCCAATAGTGTTGTTCCCAGGATCACTTCATATATGATGCACTTGATGGGCATGTAAGAGATGAGAGTGATGGAGTAGTAGATGGAGACATATATTACCATGATATGATCTTCCTGACTTGGATCTCCAAGCATAAGAAGAATAATTTGTATCCAGCACATGGCTCATTCTTTTCCATTCACAAGGGTCTCATGGAGACATATCAGAACAATATGGAGAGATCGTCCATGGATCTCATTATCATCCTACTCTCAGTACATGGTAAGGGTTGTGTTTTTGCACTTATTGATTATCTAACACAATATTTTCATCCTCTTTCCATTTCTATACAGTGCATTACTCCACAAGAGGGCAAGCCTCTATTTGGGCTTCATGGTCATTTTTGGACCAAAATCAGTGATGGGGATAGCCATCTCTTGCATGACTTTGGGAAAGTATTGTATTATTATTTCTATGCTCAGTTGATACATAATGCCATTTTCTATTCACTAGTAGATGAGATTACATGCACAACTAACAATTTGTTGGGAGACAACTTTCCACATCATGTTCTGAAACTGCAATTGGTAAAACTGTGTTGTGACTACTTGGGAGACTATTGGTACCTTCCAGCACTATATAAATCCTTCAATACCTCTCTCATTTGGATTCCATATGATTATAATGTCATATTTACTTTATATGGGATGGTCTGGGAAAGAACCAAAGAGTGGGTCTTTAAGGATCCAATTGCATTTTTTTCTTCATGAAGGCAACATTATTGTAGCCCAAATTCAGCAGCAACTCTACACTTATCATAAGTGGAGAGAGAGATAGCTTGGGGTAGGCCATTTGGTCTATCAAGTTTAGCAATACATCCCACCTTCTTTGCAGGAGCCTAAGGTGGAGGAGTATTTCTATGAGTTACCATTTTGGAGGGTGACTCATTTTGTATGGATGATAGCTTGGGGATGGGAGCTTCATATGTGAATGAAGGTTCCCAATATATTTCAGTTTTCATGCCTCAAAAATACCTCTAGACAACATATTGTTTCCTCCATGGGTATTCCACATTTTCATGATGATAGCTATCTGGGATTGTCACAAGAAGCTAACTTGCATACTTGGGAGGAGCAACTTGGATATTTATTGATGAGACAACATCTTGTTCATTGGAGAAGCTTATCATGTGAGGATGTTATAGGAAGAGGAGAGGATCTTCAGTTCTATCCATGTAGTTTCTTGAGGACAAGTAACATTTGGGAGGGGAGGACTGTAATATTCCTAAATTAGCACACAGCTGATTGGAATATTAAATTTTGATTTTTTCTCTTAGATAGAGGAAAAATAGGGTATGGAGATCCATAAATCTCCTTAGTAGTAATAAAATACACTCCCAGTGTGAATGGAGGTCATCTAAAAAGCTATATTGAAGACCCTTAGATGTGAAAAGGGGCTGGAGCATGAAGTCTTGGTCAACCTTGACCAAATCAACGGCATTGTTATGGAGGAGTGGCTGTTATGAAACTAGCTCCAAAAATAGAATAAAAGAGAGATCAACACCTTATAAATAAGCCACTTCGAGGGGGAAACCTCCAATACATTAAATAAATGAAAAATTCTTGGATGATACAAATAACAAAATCTCCTTTCTATATATAGGAGTCTAATGGGCCACAATGTAATCCTACTGGGGCCGCAATGTAATCCTAGCTAACCTAACAATAATAATGTAAGGGCGCAACAATAAAAATATGGGGGTTACAGGGATACAAAAATAACAATAAGGGGGTTACACTAACAATAATAAGGGACTATACCTGTAATATAAGGACCTAACATGCTCCTCTCCTTCAAAAAAGTGTTTTCCTCAATGCTTGAGTAGCTCCGAGTGCTTTTGTATAAAATTCTCATCCTCCCATGTAGAATCTTCAGGGGGCAAGTTCTTCCATTTGATGAGATACTCTGAAATTGATTGATTTTTTAGCTATTGAGTTCTTGTTTCCATGACTACTTTAAGTTCCAATATGGTTTTCCCTTCCTCATCAAGTTTTGTCAATATTGTTTAAACTGGAAGTTTGTCCCATATAACCTTTTTTAAGCAAGAAACATGGAAAACTAGATGCACTCACGAAGAAGCAGGAAGCTCCAATTTGTATGCCATAGTATCAATCTTTTGCGACACCTTGTAAGGGCCATAGTCCTTTGGTGATAATTTATTATCTTTCTTAGCTTTCTTGAGGGACATTTGTTTGTATGGTTGTAGCCGTAAAAATACCCAGTCTCCCACATCAAAACTTCTCTCACTGTGATGTTGATCTACCTATTGTTTCATTTGATTTTGTGCCAAATTTAGGTTATCCTTTAAGAGTTGGAGAAATTCTTGTTGATGCTTGATGTGATCCTCCACTGCTTGAACCCTAGAATTTTCCCTTAAAGAAGATGTGATGGACGGTGGATGATATCCATAAAGTGCCATAAATGGGGTCATTTTTTCTACAGTATGGAAGGAAATGTTATACCTCCATTTAGCAAGAGGTAACCACTTGACCCATTGTGCTTGCTTATCAGATACAAAACAACGAAGATATCCTTCCAAAAAAATTATTCATTATCTCTGTTTGGCCATCAGATTGAGGATGATAAGATGAGCTATGAGCTAGTTGAGTACCCAAACAAGAAAATAATTCCGTCCAAAAATTTCCTGTAAAAATGGGATTTATGTCACTTACAATAATCTTCTAGTTTCCATGTAGCTTTTGAATTGTTTCCATAAATGTAGTAGCAATTGTACTTGCTTTAAATGGATGAGATTATGCAAAAAGTGTGCATACTTGGTAAGTATATCAACTACCACCATCATGACACTCCTTCCTTCAGAATTCGGTAAACATGTGATGAAGTCCATTGAAATCTCCTCCCAACGTTGACTTGGAATGGATAAAGGTTGTATAAGACCCGGGGTCTTAATTGTCTCAACTTTATTTTGCTGGAAAACCAAACATTCCGCCACAAAATTTTGAATATCAGATTTAAGGCCATCCCAAAAAAATTATTTCTTTACCCTATGGTAATTTTTTAAAAATCCCGTGTGCTCCTAAAGGAGAAGTGTGAAATTCCAAAAGAATATTTTGTTTCAGTTGGGAATTCTTGCAAATATATAAGTAATCTTTGTACCATAAGGAAACATTTTTCTAGCTAAATGTATTAGATGTACTAAGTTCTTGCTACAACTTTTGAATGACTGTCCACACTTCTTCATCCTTCTTCCATTCATCCCTTGCTTCACTTATCCAATCTGGTTGGATAATAGAAATGGATCAAAGTAATTCTTCCACCTCTTCATTCTTTCTTGAGAGTTCATTTGCAACAACATTTAGCTTCCCTTTTTTGTAGATGATTTCAAAGTCATAACCCAACATCTTTGTGACCCATTTTTGCTGCTCTTCTGAAGATAGTCTTTGTTCCAAAAAGTGTTTAAGACTATAATGATTAGTTTTTACCTTGAAGTTTCTTCCAACTAGGTAAGGTCTCCATTTCTTTAGTGCATGTAATATTGCCAATATTTCCTTCTCATAAATAGCCTTTTGTAAATACTTTCCTTTGATTGAACAACTTTCAAAAGTAATGGGTCTTCCTTCTTGCATTAAAACAACATCAATTCCATTCCTGAGGCATCAAATTCCACAATAAAGGTTTTTGTGAAGTCTGGCATAGCTAAGACTAGTCCTAGGCACATTGCCTCTTTAAGATGTTCAAAGGCCTTAGTTTCTTCAGGAGTCCATGAAAATAAATCTTTCTTCAATAATGTTGATAGAGGTGCTGCTGTTCTCCCATAATTCTTAAAAAACTTGCGATAATACCCTGTTAACTCGAGAAATCCGCACAACTTCTCTATGGTTATGGGGACTTTCCATTCCTTAATGGCTTTAATTTTGTTAGGGTCTACCTTAACACCCTTGTGAGATACCATATGACCCAGATATTCCACCTCTTGTACTCCAAAGAAACATTTGGATGTTTTTTCATATAATTGTTTCTCCTCCAATAGTTTGAGCACCCTGTCAACATGTTGAACATGATCCTTCCAAGACCTGTTGTAGATTAGTATATAATCAAAAAATACTAGCACAAATTTTCTAAGGAAGGGTTTGAAAATGGAATTCATCAACCCTTGAAATGTATAAGGTGCGTTGGTAAGGCCAAAAGGCATGACCAAAAATTCATAATGACCCTCATGAGTTCGAAATGTTGTTTTCAGAATATCTTCAGTCTTCATTCTAATTTGATGATATCCTGAATGAAGATCCAACTTGGTAAAATAATTTTCTCCATGTGATTCATCCAATAATTCATCAGTCACAAGAATGGGAAATTTATCTTTAATAGTGAGCTTATTGAGCTCCCTATAATCCGGACACATGCACCATGATCCATCCTTCTTGTGCACCAATACTACTGGAGCAGAGAAAGAATTTTGACTAGGTTGAATTATACCCACCTCTAACATTTCTGCAATCATACGTTCAATTTCGCTCTTTTGGACATAAGGATATCTATAAGGCCTGATGTTTGGAGGAACACTTCCTAGAATCAAATGAATAGCATGATCATGATCACGGATAGGTGGGAGTCCTTTAGGAGTTTCAAACACCTTGGAATGATTATGCAAGACTTTTTGGAGATTTGCAGAAATAGATGATTTTGATGTTGGAACTTCTAGTAAGAATAATTGTGTAATTACACCTCATTGTTATTTCTTTAGAAGCTTTGTCATAAAATTAGAGCTTTTTATATTTCCCCACTTCCCCACAATACCCCATAATTCGACTTCCTTTCCTTCTGAAAAAAATTTCAAGAAAAGTTCTTGAAAATTAAAGCTACCATCCCCAAAGATTGTAACCATTGTAATCCTAGTACAAAATCAACACCTCCCATAGGAATGGAAAGAATTGGACTATTCAATACATATTCCCCCATGGTTAGCTTGATATTATGGCATTTTCCAAAGAAATTTATAGTTCCTCCATTTGCAACCATCACTTGACATTCTGGTGCTGGGTATAGGAAGAAATTCAATTCCTTGGCTACCTTACAATGAATAAAATTATAGGTACCACCCGAATCAATCAACAATATTACATTTTTCTTCTTGATATGTCCTTCTGTCTTGAGAGTTTGAGGAGCAGTAATTCCTACCAATGCATTACAAGATATGGTTGGACTCATTTACTCTTTCGCTAGGGTTGGTTCCTGGTGTATACCTCTTCTTTTGAAGTTTCTTGTTCATTTTCTTCCTCCTTTTCACAATCTATGTAAAATAATTTCTTCTTAGCACACTTATGACCTTTAGTGTATTTTCTATCACAACTATAGCAAATACATTTTTCTCTTTTTTCTTCCAATTGTTGTGGTGTCAAGCTTATAGGTTGCGGAAATCTAGGAGTAGCAACAATTCCATATTTATTGAAGTGAGTGGTAAAAACTTATTATCGCATAATTTACATTTCAAATTTTCTTTCCAACCTGAATGCCTTTTCCAATGAATCAGGTTCCCAAATGTGAAATTCATGTTGGATGTTATCCTTTAAAGTCCCTATGAAGACATCAATCATGTGTTCCTCTGGAATATCAGTTACCCTTATATTCAATTTTCGGAAGTCCTCAATGTGATCCGCCACTAAACCCTTTTGTTTGAGATTTATCAATTAGCTAAAGAAGGTGTTGCTTTTTGTATCCTCATAATGTGCTATCATTTCCTCCATAAAAATTTACCAAGTGACAATTTTTTTACGACAGCAAAGCCATTGATACCATAAAAATGTATTTTGTTCTAAATGTAAAGTTTCAATGTGTACCTTTTATGTGTTTTGCACATTATTGAGATCAAAATATTGCTCCATCTGTAGTATCCATGTTACGGGATCCTTGCCATCAAAATTCCTCATATCCATCTTTGGAATATGGTGGTTCTTCCATCCAACATTAGAGTTTATAAAATCACGATTAACATTTATTTTTTCTCATCATGAGTTTCCTCTACTATCTTTTTTCCATTAGGAATAATTTCTTGTATCAACTTTGACAAGCCTTCCATTTTTTCTTCCATACCATTCTTAAAACCATCCATCATAGGTTCCAGCTTATTCAAAGCATCCATCTTAGCTTCCACTCTTTTCTTCAAAACATCCATTTCATTTTGTGTTGCTCTTTGCGAGAGAAACATTTGGTGCACTTTCTCTTGTAATTTTGATAGATCATGTTGCAATTCTTTATCTTCATGAGTCATAGTAGAGTACTATGAGGGCTTAATGGGTGTTGAATTCTTTTTAGGAGGAATTTTAGAACCCAATACTGATATCTATGCTCAACAGGCCTTTGGGATAACTTAAAACTGATTTTTCAAACAAGACCTATGCAATTTGAAAAAAAATACACACCTTTTTCTTTATTTTGAGGATCTCGATATTGAAACTGAATTATCTCTATGATTTTGGATCTTCAATATTTGAAATTCAGCCCTAGAGTAGCCCTCTGAATCTTCTTTCGAATGCCACAGGTCTGACCTGATTGGATCAACGAAACCCTAAAATCGAAAGCTCTGATACCAAATGTTATGAAACTATCTCCAAAAATATAAGAAAAGAGAGATCAACACCTTATATATAAGCCACTTAGAGGGGGCAACCTCCAATACATTACATAAATGAAAAATTCTTAGATGATACAAATGACAAAACCTCATTTCTATATATAGGAGTCCATGGGGCCGCAATGTAATCCTAGTGGGGCCAGAATGTAATCTTAGCCGACCTAACAATAATAATATAAGGGCACAATAATAACAATATGGGGGTTACAGGGGTACAACAATAACAATAAGGGGGTTACACTAACAATAATAAGGGACTATACTAGTTATATAAGGACCTAACAGTGGCATTCATGGTGGGACAACGCAATTTTGGAGGGAGATTGAATGCATGGAAGTAGTGACCTAATTGAGTGGGGCCAAGGGTGAGGAAGCTCATCACTTATATAAGGAAGAGGGTGGCAGCCATATGTTTATGTTTTTAGATTATTATTTTGATATGGTCTGTTTAGAATTGTTTCTCTCTTCAGCTATTTAGCTAATATTGCATGTGTTGTTTAACACAGGTTGTTCCTGGTCGGGAATCCCACCTCTTCATTTGGGAAGCTCTTGGAAGAGTATTTCACTACCTTGTCTATTGTCCGGCATTTGGCCAAGCTACATCTATGTTGTACAATGCATTTTTGTAGAGTATTGTGTTGTCTTGCAGGGTGCAACAGTGGAGAGTTGATTTGGGTCATTTCCTTGCTTGATTTCAGTTGGAGGAAAGTTTCCTTCCATTGGGAGACTAGAAAAGAGAACCCCTACGCATTATTTGATCATATAGCATTAGGATAAGGTATTTCTATTAGTTAAAACACAATTTTATGAAGAAACTGCGTTATTTCAGTGTTAAGTTGCAGTGAAGGGTTTGGAGCCCTAGTTGGGGGAGATAGATTTTCAGTGAGGAGATCAACCTCTCTATTGGGTCTTGAAAATGTCATTCATTTCCATTACACGTTCACTATTATGTCCATTATATCACCTCCATTTCACTACTATGTCACTACATTAATCCCACTTTCATTATCATTGGGCCACATTTATGTTTTTCCAAACTTTATTAATTCTTAGCCTTGTTAAGTGAATTTGTGGTTAAAAATTAGAAAATAATGTGCATATGCTTATACGTAACAAGTGGGTTGAGATTGTTGACATGTGTAGATCAAAAGGAGACTTCTAGAAGACCCTTATGTGGCACTCTAAGGACAAATTCGAATTTGGTTGGAGAAGATCATGGAATCATGAGGATATGTGTCTCATTTCCTTGTTGTATTGAAACTCTAAGAGGATGTGTGTCTCATTTCTTAGTTGTGTTGAAACTCTAGAAAGACATGTGTCTTATCATTTGCTATTTTGATTGTAACTCTAGAGATGGAGGGAGAGATTCATGGAATCCCATTAATGAGATGACTCCTCATATTTTGTATAAATAGGAGAAGCTTTCTCCTATCATGGATAGTGAAAAAATAGTGAAAAATAGGAGAATGAGAGAAAGGAATAGAGAGTGTTTTGTAACAAAGCTTAAGATGGAATGGGATGTAGATTTGTGAGTTTTTTTCAATAAAGAAGTTCAGTTCTTTGATGTTGTTTTGATTACAACTTTAAGGAGCTGAATAATTTCACCAAATTGGTAGCAGAGGGCCCCTGCTATTCAAGGAGGTTTTACATGTTTTCTAGATAAGTTGTTTTCAATTCTGTTTTGTCATATTTCCTTACTTAGATTGCTTTCTGAAATAATAGCTTTTAGCATTATTTTTCATGTCATTTGCTTAGATAAAGGATCCTCATGATATTGCAGTTAGTCTCTTTCTCAAGCTCTTCCAATACATCTCTATTAAATGAATGGGATTCAATTGTGATATTTTGAGTTATTAGCATTTCGTTTTCTGTTATTTAGTTAAAAAGTAAGATCCTCATTTGTCAGATCTATTTAGTGTTTACATTATATTTCTTTAGGAAGATTCAGTAAGAGGGCTAGAAGCTTCTGGTTTCATCCTTTCTAGTAAAGGTGAAATAACCAGTAAAAGCCCCTACTGTCAATCTTTGTATAAGAAATATTTTGTTCACACAATTTTAGATCAGATTCCTCATTATACTGTAGTTAGTCTCTTTCAAAATCTTTTCCACTAAACCTCTAATTCACGAATCGGACTAAGTTGTAGTATTGTGAGTTATTGATTGTTTTTCTTCATTGAAGATCCTTATCACATTATGATTTATCTCTTTTACAAGCTCTTCCAATAAACCTCTAACTCATGAATGAGATTTAGTTGTAATGTTATAAGTTGTTTCAGCATTTCATAGGAGATCCTTACTACATTATAGTAATCTTTTTCTCAAGCTCTTCCAATAAACTTCTATCAAATGAATGAGATTTCACTATAATGTTTTAAGTTACTGTTTGTTTCAGCATTTCCTTTTATGTTTTAGGAGATCCTCATTGCATTAGAATTAATCTTTTTCACAAGCTCTTCCAACAAATCTTTAACTAAATGAATCAGATTAAGTTGTAGTGTTTTGAGTTACTTTTCATTTCATGAATGTTCATTTGCAAGCTAGGATATCCATGGATTAGAATGCTCTGTTTTTCATCATTTTCCTAATTAGGGATAGAATTTACACTCTGTTTTGAGTCTAAGGTTTCCTTTTATTTTCTTTTTGACATAGATTTGATTTCATCTTTTGAACATCGAGTAGCGTTCTAAGTACTAAAAATACAAAACCCCCAAAAACAATAAGAAAAACACATACAACGAAGTAAGGAAGAGGTCACTTAGGCGCATATAGTGCACCACACTTCATTAGTTTACTAGCCCTGGTTGATAATTTATGTTAGCACTTTAGGATGCTAAATTGACTAGACATTTTGGCGTCGTTGCCGGGGAAGTGTAACTAGGTATGCTTATTTCTTACATCTAAATAATAATAATAATAATAATTTCTTGAGTATGCTCTCCTCCTGCACTTTGTGTGATTTGAAGGATCAGAAAGATAATTTTATGTTAAAAAAAAAAATTTAATAATTCCTGAGTATGCTCTCCTCCTGCACTTTGTGTGATCTGGAGGATCAGAAAAAGAATTGTTATGTAAAAAAAAAAGAAAAAAAAAGAAGAAGAAGAAAAGGGAGACAAAATAAACTTCATCATTTCAATTGATTCAATAAAAAAAATAAAAAAAATTGTTTTCATCATTTCATTTGATTTTAAAAAAAAATTAAAAAATTAAAAAAAATTCCAATACATTGTATTGTTTAATGAAATATATATGTGTATTTTTAAATTTTTGAAAACATAACATACATAATTTTATTAAACAAATCAATTATAAAAAAATGAAAAAATAAAAAAATATTAAATTGTTTTGTTTACTAAAATATATATGTATATTTTTAAATTTTTGAAAATATATATATAATTTTAATAACAAATCATTTAAAAAAAAAGAGAACAAAAATAAAAACATGTCTTATTTTTCTCTATTAATAAATTTAAACAATAAAAATAAAAAATAAAAAAATTGAATAAATTGTTTTGTTTAGTAAAATACATATGTATATTTTTAATTTTTGAAAATATAACATGTATAATTTTATTAAAAAAAAATAAAAAATAAAAAAAAATCAATAATAAAAAACAACAACAAATGCCATAATATGGTCCATGACAAAACAAAACAGCCACACAGCTTTTCAAAATCATAAATGTAACCTGCCTAAGAAAACTGATATTTTTCAAATTGAATTGGCCTCTGCTTAATTAAATTTCACTCAAATTTCTGCAAATAAAACTTGACTGCATAATCATTTTTGGGTTTTGGCCTTCAATTTGCATCAAGCTTGGCCTTCAATTCATTCCATCAATCTCTCTCTCAACACCAGCAACTGCAACTCCACGAATTTCACTTTTATTCTGAAGTTTTTGAAATCTGTTCTCTAATGCTGAGCCTGTATCAGAGTCTTCAAGTTTTCTGGAGGTCCGATACTCTCAAACGAGTGACTCTTTACTGATCTAACTTCATCAACATGGTTTCGATCAAATTCTTGACACAATTTTCTGATTTTTCAAAACTTGCAATAAAAAATTAAACCAGAGAAATTGCATTCATAAGTGATTCCCAGAAAACGCAGCAGCACAAACACATGATTTTGAAACGTTGCTTTTGAACAAAATAGAGCAAATCTGAAAAATCTGAGACGTGGGTTTTTCTCAGAACAGAGACAATTATATAACCCAGAATTTTTTTTGTGAATTTTGCAACCAATTGGGAGAATTTATGGCTTCTTTAAAGCCTTGATTTGCAGATTGCGTGAATAAAACAAACAAACAAAAAAACGGTTTGTGAATTTAATAGCTGAGAATCAGTTGAGAGAATTACGGCACCTTCCAAGAAGAAAATTCAAGCTGATATTGAATTTTATTTTCACATGGCTCTTGATCTAAGAATTCGATTCACTAATTCGAAGGACATGCATTTTGATGACTGGTGATCAAACTACTTTCACATTTGTGACACGTAAAAGTCCGAGTCTGTATCCACCATCTATCACCCCTCGTTGATCACTAGGATTGTCTGCGTTTATTATGATTTAGGGGTGAAGATGTATGCTCCACCAAGTGCTCAGGAAATGACTTACTATGAAAAAGCGCCATAAGGAGAGACTCTGTTTATATGCCTATCTGTTCACCATGTGTTGTTGTTTTTACTGTTATGAGACCTACGAGTGTTGCTGTGACATACTTCGCTATTGCTATCCTTGAGAGAGCATAAAATGATGTGGTCATCTTCCCATATAGGAAATTCATGTCACAAAATAAAAATAAAAATAAAAATAAACAGTTGGAAATTTGGACTTGAAAGGCTCTTGTTTCAATTTTTCTGTTTTGTTTAAAAAAATAATAAATAAATAAATAAATAAAAATTAAAAAAAAAAAAAAATTTGAATCAATGAAATGAATAAGTTATTTGCTCAATTTTCTAAAAGTATTGATTAATTTTAGACTGATGATGAAATATGAATGGCTAACTTTTTATT
Source organism: Pinus albicaulis (assembly GCA_034641835.2). Taxonomy (NCBI): domain Eukaryota; kingdom Viridiplantae; phylum Streptophyta; class Pinopsida; order Pinales; family Pinaceae; genus Pinus; species Pinus albicaulis. The sequence continues at coordinate 776,187,190 of CM076584.1, read as the reverse complement.
CAAAGATTTTTAGCTACAGAAACCATCGACATTCCACAGCTGTTCTCCAATTCCGCAGCTGAAAAACCTCATTGTTCAAATCAGCCTAACTTTCTCATACAAAATCAGATTTTTATGATTCAAGTATCGTTGGAAAGGTCTCAACAAGATCTACATAGTGAGAAATCCATCATTAGAGTTTAAAATGGTAAATAATGAAATAAATTGCTGAAAAGAAGAAACATTCAACTTGAGGCACTAATTCCAAAATAGTTTTTTTGGAGGTTCCAAGAAGAAGGACAAACGACTACAAGAGAATGGTGTCTCTCTAAGAGACCAATTTGTTTCATAAGAGGATGATAAAAAACAAATAGGAAATATGTTGATGCAAAATCAGATCCAAACACTTGAAAAACTTTCAGATACTATTGTCTCCATCACATCTATACCTCATAATAAACCATTCACCTCATTTCACTTCATATTTTCCATTTACATTCACATCCAATTTCCATTTCTTTTTGTCCATTCATAACCCACAAATAAAAGCAAGAGGCTCATTCACATGCTTATTGCCCATTGCCATTTCTACTCTCCATTGCCATCTTCCATTTTCATCTTCCATTTCTTGTCATTTTCATTCCGCAAATAAGCCTTGCTTCAATGCAAATTATTGAGTCCATAGTCCTTTGAGTCTAAGTTCTTTGTAAAAACACCTTGAGGCTTGCATGCCTTAATGGCAAGTTCTCATGCTGACAAACAATGGGAATACATTAATGTCTCTTGTTCGTCAGATCTTCTAGGTGACTCGACATCAGTAAAATCATTCGTACCTAGCAAGATGTGTTTGGGCATCTTGGCTCTCATTGTTATCAATGGTGAGAGTTCTCGTGCTGACTAGTGGCATCCATTAATGGCCACTAATTCAACAATTTCCTACTATGTTCAACATCAGAACATCTTCTCACATAGTAGGAATTATGCCAATGAGTTTTGAAGATATGAAGACTATTATTTTCAGCATTTTGGAGCAGATTCAGCAAGTTTTAGTAGAAGCAATAAAAAGTCATCTTATCTCTTTATCCATGACTCCTCTTGTTTAGCCACTTGAAGAAGAATATGATCAGAATTTTGCAGCCACCACACATACAACTCATCCATTCCAAAGGGTAAGTTAAGGTACGTCATTTTCTAACTTTTGACCATAGAATTCCATAAAAAAGCTAGAATGATAATTGTTGGAAAAACATTTCTCTTCGTCATTTCATAAAATTGTCAATACCATCAGTTGGGGGGAATAAATTCATCTTCATATCTTACCATGTCCATATCATACTCAGGAGCCCACATACTTCCAACTTATATTAACTATTACATTGTTATTATGAGCATACAATGGCTTTTAAAAAAAAAAATGCTTAAAAGATAAATTGGATACAAACAAAATCTTGGTTGTCACACAAGAACCAACCATCATACAATCCAATAAAGATATACTTTGCAAAAATAATCAAAATATCATTATGCAAAGTTCAAAGTGGTTGTAACACAAGAACCAACCATGTTGCAATTCAAGTAAAACACTTTGCAGAAATATGAAGTTATCAGATGATATCATGCAAAGTTAAGCCAAAGCTCAAAGATCAAAAGAGTTAATGTAATATATAGTGCATGAGGACATGCAATAACTTCAGTTGGGGGGTATGTTGGGTCTTGAAAATGTCATTCATTTCCATTACACTTTCACTATTATGTCCATTATATCACCTCCATTTCACCTCCATTTCACTACTATGTCACTACATTCATCCCACTTTCAATATCATTGGGCCACATTTATGTTTTTCCAAACTTTATTAATTCTTAGCCTTTTTAAGTGAATTTGTGGTTAAAAATTAGAAAATAATGTGCATATGCTTATACCTAACAAGTGGGTTGAGATTGTTGACATGTGTAGATCAAAAGGAGACTTCTAGAAGACCCTTATGTGGCACTATAAGGACAAATTCGAATTTGGTTGGAGAAGATCATGGAATCATGAGGATATGTGTCTCATTTCCTTGTTGTATTGAAACTCTAAGAGGATATGTGTCTCATTTCTTAGTTGTGTTGAAACTCTAGAAAAACATGTGTCTTATCATTTCCTATTTTGATTGTAACTCTAGAGATGGAGGGAGAGATTCATGGACTCCCATTAATGAAATGACTCCTCATATTTTGTATAAATAGGAGAAGCTTTCTCCTATCATGGGTAGTGAAAAAATAGTGAAAAATAGGAGAAGGAGAGAAAGGAATAGAGAGTGTTTTGTAACAAAGCTTAAGATGGAATGGGATGTAGATTTGTGAGTTTTTTTCAATAAAGTAGTTCAGTTCTTTGATACTGTTTTGATTACAACTTTAAGGAGATGAAGAATTTCACCAAATTGGTAGCAGAGGGCCCCTGCTATTCAAGGAGGTTTTACATGTTTTCTAGATAAGTTGTTTTCAATTCTGTTTTGTCATATTTCCTTACTTAGATTTCTTTCTGAAATCATAGCTTTTAGCATTATTTTTCTTGTCATTTGCTTAGATAAAGGATCTTCATGATATTGCAGTTAGTCTCTTTCTCAAGCTCTTCCAATACATCTCTATTAAATGAATGGGATTCAATTGTAATATTTTGAGTTATTAGCATTTCGTTTTCTATTATTTAGTTAAAAAGCAAGATCCTCATTTGTCAGATCTATTTAGTGTTTACATTATATTTCTTTAGGCAGAGTCAGTAAGAGGGCCAGAAGCTTCTAGTTTCATCTTTTCTAGTAAAGGTGAAATAACCAGTAAAAGCCCCTACTGTCAATCTCTGTATAAGAAATATTTTGTTCACAAAATTTTAGATCAGATTCCTCATTATACTGTAGTTAGTCTCTTTCAAAATCTTTTCCAATAAACCTCTAATTTACGAATGGGACTAAGTTGTAGTATTGTGAGTTATTGATTGTTTTGCTTCATTGAAGATCCTTATCACATTATGATTTATCTCTTTCACAAGCTCTTCCAATAAACCTTTAACTCGTGAATGAGATTTAGTTGTAATGTTATAAGTTGTTTCAGCATTTCATAGGAGATTCTTACTACATTATAGTAATCTTTTTCTCATGCTCTTCCAATAAAATTCTATCAAATGAATGATATTTCACTATAATGTTTTAAGTTACTGTTTGTTTCAACATTTCCTTTTATGTTTTAGGAGATCCTCTTGCATTAAAATTAATCTTTTTCACAAGCTCTTCCAACAAATCTCTAACTAAATGAATCAAATTAAGTTGTAGTGTTTTAAGTTACTTTTCATTTCATGAATGTTCTTTTGCAAGCTAGGATATCCATGGATTAGAATGCTGTATTTTTCATCATTTTCCTAATTAGGGGTAGAATTTACACTCTATTTTGAGTCTAAGGTTTCCTTTTCTTTTCTTTTTGACATAGATTTGATTTCATCTTTTGAACATAGAGTAGCGTTCTAAGTACTAAAAAGAAAAAAACCCAAAAAAAAAAAAAAAAAAAACACATACAACGAAGTAAGGAAGAGGTCACTTAGGCACATATAGTGCACCACACTTCATCAGTTTACTAGCCCTAGTTGATAATTTATGTTAGCAATTTAGGACGCTAAATTGACTAGACACTCTCATTTGGAGAAGCTATAGGAGGATTGTTTTTATACATTTCCAGATCAGATCAGAAACCTCCTATCATCTATCTAGTTGTGGAGATTATTTATCCCTAGAACCATATTTTTATTTCTCCATTCTTGTGTATTTCAGGAAACCCTTTTCGGGTTATCTTGGAAATGTGCTTGGGAGTTTAGATCTTTTTTCCTGGCATTATTTGAGCCATATAACCTTATATCTATGTATTGACATTATTCAGCAACATTTATGTCTAATAAAACTGTGCTATCATAGCCTTGGGTATTTGTTGTGTAGCAGAGTTCTTCATATTCATGTACTTGTCCTCTCGAGGCTTGTTTTGCCAACTTGAGTGATTATTTCCTCAATAACTTGTATACATTTTTCTGCTATGATCTTAATATGATGGCTATATTCTCTTCTTGCATTACATGTGTTGATTTGTCACTATTATTTCAAGTTTTATGCACTATATTCCTTATTTGCCCATTTGGGAATATTACATAATCAAATTTTCATGCACTAGAGATCAACATGATTTATTCATTAGATGATCAAGAGGAACCGACGGCTCCATAAATTGATGAAGCATTCCTAAATTCTCCCTGGTATGCATACATCTTATATTTTTTATTTAATTTGAATTCTCCCCCTGGTTTGTCCAAAACTAAAGCAAGATTTATAATGTTGAAAGATGTCAAATTCTGCATTTTAGAAAATGTTTTGTATTGGAAAGATGTTGGAGGTATTTTACTCAAATGTTTGTTAAAATATGATGCAGATAAAGTTATGCAGGAATTCCATGAAGGTGGATGTGGTGGCCATATTTATTGGAAAACCACTGCTAATAATATCCCGAGGGTTAGTTTCTACTGGCCTACCCTCTTTCCTGACATTCACAAAATGGTGATTGCCTACCACAAATGCCAATTTTTTTAAGGAAAGAGAAAATTGTTGCCCTTGCCCTTGAAGCCCATATCTATTGAGAGCCCTTTTCAACAATGGGGATTAGATTTCATTGGATAAATTTTTCCCCATCCTTTGCCTAGCATAAGTGGATTCTTACTTCTACAAACTACTTTGCAAAATGGATAGAAGCCACTCCTTCCAGAAATCCCACTGATTTTTTCATTATTAAATTCCTTGAAACAAATATCCTTTCTATATTTGGTTGTCCTAGAAAAATCATCATTGATAATGCTGCAGTTTTCAAGTCTAAGAAAATGGTTGATTTGTGTCATAAGTACAATATAACTTTGGGGAATTCAATAGCCTATTACCCACAGGGTAATGGATTGGCTGAATCTTCAAACAAAATTTTGGTCAATATCATCAAAAAGCTCTTGGAAGACAACAAAAAAACATGGCATGAAAATTTTTTCGATGCAATTTAAGCTGATAGACTTACTACCAAAAAATCAACTGACATGTCTCCATACCAATTGTTCTATGGCATGGATGTAGTTTTTCCCTCCTCTTTAGGAGTTCCAGTCATGAATATCATTCAAGAGATATAAGCTGAACCAAGTTATATAAAGAGAAGGATCAATCAAACTATTCAGTTGCAGCAATCTAGGGAGTAATTTTTTAACAGAACTCAAGTGATTCAAGAAAACATCCTGAATATTTTTGATAAAAGAACAAAAGCAGACGATTTTAATCTACGAGAAAAAGTTTTGAAATTGGGTTCCAGAAGAGAAGACAAAGGTAAAAATGGAAAATTTAAAAATCTTTGGCAAGGATCATACATCATTGATGCTTTCAGAGGAAACAATGGATATTTCCTTAAAGAGTTGGATGGAGCAAAGATACCCGGAGGTCCTATCAATGGCAGGATGCCGAAACATTATTTCTCTTAAGAATACAAGTTGGTCTTTCATCATTGTAAATACCACAGTTTTACAGTTTGTGATTTGAATAATTTGTTAACAAAGGTTGAAGCTCGTGGAGAAGGCCCTAAGCCTGGTTTGATGAGATGTCATAAAATAGAAAAAGAAATAAGATGAAGTTTTTGTAGAAAATGGAGCATACCAGGATACTGGTCTTAGGTTCTTGAAACTTCACTTGAAGAAGTGCCATCCCCAGCTGGAGCCACTATTAGGGTCCTATAAATTATAGGATCTTAGGGTGATTGATTATTTCATAAGATTCAATTTCATATTGAGTATGATTTTCAATAATCGAATGATTTCCAAAAAAAAATATGAAAATGAAAAAAAAGAGGGTATATTGAAAAAGAAAAAAGAAAAGAAAAAGAAAGAAAAACCCTAAAAAAGAATAATACTGAAAGTGCTACAAATCAAACTACCACTACTTATTAGATTAGTTTGTTCAATCATATAGCCTAAGCATGCTTGACCAGTTTTAAATTTCTGTTGATAGGTTAGAAAATAAGGATTTTCCAAACAGTTTAAACTTGGAAGATTAGTAGTTAGGTAGAAATAAATTTGACTAAACAATTTAAACTAAGTTAATGGAAGGAATAAGGATAGAGTAGGTTAGAGTTTTGTAAAAGGTGATTTTGGTCTGCAAGCCTAAATGCAACCTACAAAAGAATTAAAAAAGTGGTTAGATTAGTGTAATGGGTAGGTAGAATGAAGGAGAAAGGAATATATTGAAACATGAAATTGATCCTAAAGTATTATTCTAAGGATTTCATGTATTTACTAATTAAAAAGGAAAAAAAAACAGAGGTTCTTTAGCCTAAGTTTCGGGATTAAATGTTTTATTAAAGACATTTTACATATTTTATGTCTTATCCTAAATATCCTAACTCCCAAAACTATGCCCCCTCTCTTCATTTACTCACACGACCCCACCATCCACTCACACCACACCACATAATATCTTAACCTCCCATCACTTTCCAACTCATCTTCGCTCCCTCCATTTCATCTAATGGCCTAAGATCATTCCCCCCCCTCATCTTGTGAATGTTAACGTTAGGGGAGGGGGGGGGTCTGAAATGGGTGGTTTCCTAAACCATCCTTTCTAATATGTGTCAGGGACTAGCCATTTCACACCCTCCCCCCCCACTCTATTCTGCATACCATATGCGACCGCCTGCGAAAAGTTTTTTTCCACTGTGAAAAAACCGCACAGCTGACTGTTATATATCCTTCATTACCATTGTGCCACAACATACACTTCTGTCACCTCCATCCAATCACATACACTCTCGCATATAATCGCGTTAAACATTTAATGTCTTAGGTTGTTACCCAACGGGCCCCTCGCCATGTTAACGGTAACCCTGCCACTCTAAAAAGCTAAAATTCCGCGCTTGTTTTGAAGTTTACACTGCTTCCATGTTATTATTGTAACAGGTGACCGCAGTCAAGGTTTTCAGAGTAGAAGAAGGCATAGAAAAATATTTCAAATTCTCTGTAGAATCAGCAGAGTTCCTCTTCTGCAATTCCTTTTATCCTAGTTCCCCTATTGATCAACACAAGCTCCCTTTATTTATTTCTCTCTTATTCTAATCCCATTTTGTCCATTTGAAATCAAATTCATTTTTCAGTGAAGAATTATGCCTCCAAAGAAGGAGCAACAACCATTTAACCCAATGGTTCACCCTCATGTGGACCTAGATCATGTGGCTCTGGCTGACAGAGACTTCAAAATACATGAGACTGATTCAAAATTTTATATATTTGATGTATACTATTGGTTAGAGGATAATTTGATCGATGAGGTTGATGACATAGGGCTGTGGGTGACTAAGTTTCCCTATTACATATTCCCAAAAACCTACAGGTGCCCTAAGTTTGTCAGAAAATGTCATGTCTACTATGATATTAATTAGAGAACATTTGTAGCCCCCACAGGAGAAGTCCTCTTTACCATTAGTTCCCAGTGCATCATGAAAATGATGCAAGCTCCTATTTTTGAAGAAATAATACCATTTTCCTATGAAGCCCTCAGATAACTATACCAAAATTTGTTTTTTTTCCAGCAAAGCCAAAACATTTCAATTATTCATGGCTACAAACACTCCATTACCAAAGAAACATCCTCCATATCTCTCTTCTACTTTCCCTAATAGGACCCAACACATTGTCACTACCCTTTCATACTTGTTAGGGTATCATTAATATCAGTGGATAGATGAAGCAATGATAGGCTTTTGTCCATAATTTCATTAGAGTACAAGCCTTACATCATGTTTAACTTCAGTAATTTTTTAGCTAAGGCTATCGATGACCATTTTGTTAAATTTCACACAGAGGAAGCGTTTAAATATACTTCAGTCTTGGCTTACATGTTTGTTTATTTTCTGGCCATCAGATTCTATTTTACAATGAGGAAGGTCAATGGAGACTCTCAACCTCAATTAATCATCTTTTGGACAACCATGCTAATGAAGGAACAAAAGGACTACACCTACAAATGATTTTTTGAATCTTTTGTGCATCCGAAAATGAGCATCCTTAGTAAAACAATTAAACCAAGGATAAATGAATATATTAAGAAAATCATCTAGTTATCAGATCAAGTAAGAACTAGAGACTGGTACTTGTACCATAACTACACAGAGCTCAAAATTTATGGGTGTGAGTTAGCCCCTTATAAGCTTCCAAAGTTCCTCCCCATGAGGATATTTTCCCTGGAGTACATCAGGGAGATGATCAATGCATATGAGGTGCACTTTGTATCTACCAAAAATAAGTCTCAATTTAGGATCAAGTCCCAAATTGGTCCTTTCATTTGCAATAACAGAGCGCAGGAGAGGAGGCTGAAAGAATTCTTAGGGAGATGAAGTTCAATAATAATTTCACTTGGTCTTATGACCCATTGGGCATCATCTCCAACAAAAGGGTGGAGAATACATCAACACCATATATCCACACCCATAGGCCTGAAATTGAACAGTTCATGAACCAAACAGAGTGGATTGAAAATACAATGCAGGAGGTTGAAGAGCATGTGATTTCATCCTCAAGCATACAAAATCCTACTCCATAAGAAAATTAGATTACAGTAGATAAATAAGACATAGGAAAAGAACTAGAGAAAGAGATAATAGGAAAGAGGCCAAGAGATGACCAATTTGCTATGGAATGTCATACATCTAGCAGATAATTCAAAATGAAGTACAAAATAAGAGCAAGAATCCTTATGGACATAGATCATAATAAAGAAACAAAGCAACAAACATTTATAACCATCAGGGATTCTCCAACTTCATCTTCAGCAGGTGGCCAAACTATATTTTCTACATCTTCAGCCATAATTCCATTTCAACATCAGAATCTAGAAGCACCTACATCTACTGCTGCTACTGGGGAAAAGGAGGAAAAAATCTATGACACTTTCAAGGAAATTAAAGGGGAGAATGAGATATTGAAAACCAACACCTACAACCAGTTTTGGAAATAGACCAACAGATCAAAAAGCAGGCTTCTGTCAGCCTTTGACTCAAAGAAAGGAAATATGAGAATGGATTTCCTTGAATCCCATATATCTCAACCTAAATCACTTACAAATTTCAAGCACACTGCTTTCAAATCTAATCTCAAGGACATCCATCCAATAGACCAGATGGAGATGCATAAGAAAACTGGAGAAATGACCTCCTCCACACCGACAAGCACTGCAATGAGCATATCTAAATTGCAGGTATCACTGGCTAACATTCAATCTCAGCTCAAAATGGAGAATATTTATTCTCTTGCCAAGGATACTATAATCAAATCCCTGGAGGATTTAGTTGTAAATATTGGATATGATCCAACAAATGTAGAAGGAGTGGAAGTGGTCCCGAAGAAGAAGATCACTTACATAGAATCCATTAGAAAACAACTAAAATGTCATGTACTAACGACCCTCTCACAAAAGACATAGAGGAGAATGAAGCACAAAAATCAGAGATGATGAAGCTAATAATGGAGCAGTCAGCACAACTGAAGAAAATGGAGACAAAGATGGAGAAAGTGCTCAGGGAAAAGGAAAAAGTAGCATAAATGGCCATTGTTCCTTTGGATTTTGTTCCTATTGCAGTCATCCCTACAACTACACCAACAAATACAGGCACATCAGGTGGTGCAGAAAAATTGGCCAAAGCAATGGATAATATGACTATACAATCACACGAGATGAAAAGGCTAGAAGTAAAAATAAATACCTTGAAGGATCTGAAAACAAGGTTTGATAGTGCCCATGAAATAGAAATACAGAGAGCTCAAAAGCAGATTGGAAAACTGATAAAGGCAGAGAGTGAAGCTTCCATTGGTCAAACCATTGGCCAAGAAAAAGAGATCATTTGGACCAGCATAATAGATTCGATGAATGAAATATGTCCTTCTATTCAAATCATATTTGAATAGAAAGAGATAACTGAAAAAAGTAAACAATGCCATAGAGAAAGAAACCAAGGAGCTCGCAGGGATGCCTGAGACAACAAACAACATTATCAGATTCTTGAATTCCATGAATAGTTTTGAATTAGAGGCACTTGGAGTGGAGGAAAAAACAACGACCATTATAGAATTCAAGAAGGTGCTGAACAAAAAGAGTTTGGTCACACAGTTAGAGGAAAAGTTACATAATTTAGAAGTGGGTGTCAGTAGATTCTTTAACAGAATCGAGCCATTGACCAAAAGAGGGTTACCCTCACTATTTGTAGGAAATGACAAGCTTATGCCCAGGCAAGGTTATGTGAAGAAGCTGAAAGAAATTTCCAAGGACACAACTAAGTTTGCGGGGATTAAAGGATCAATGACTGGAAGGGATTTCCTTGAAGCCATGGATAATTATTTATTCATACAACATGAAATCAAGCACATTTTTGTGTTAATACTGAATTTTTTGAAATTCAGAGAGACAGATGAGATATACAGAAAGATGATCAGGATCAACATCCTGAATGAACAATAATGGGAAAAATTGTGTGACTACCAAGAAGGTTGAAGGCCAACACATCAACCAAATCAACAAATCAGCCAATTCTGCAAATCAATGTATCAACTGAGCATCTCAGCATCAGATCATCAAAATATGTCAGCACAGAAACATATCAAAGCAAGTAGCAACGACCTCTTGGATAATATGGCCAGATGTTAAAGATATTCCATAGTGTCCACTTCGTGATCACACTGTTCACATTTTAATTATTATTGTAATTAATAACAAATTGCCCATGTAGATACGACAATCACTATAGGAGATAGTTAAGTACTACATTTCTTCTCAGTATTAGGTGTTGGACCCTAGATTTTTGTTGGAACATTGTATTTTTGAAGTTGGAGCATCAATAATAAAATACCTTTTGCAAGATTCTATATTTATCTAGTGATGTTATTTCTTTGTTTTGTTTAATGTTTTCCACTGTTATTTCTCTCAGTGCATCATTTAATTCTAATTGTAAAACATAAATATGAAGAATGATATTTGTTGCTAGAGCACCTTAATTATGGTTGTGTTTACAATATAGATGTTTTTCCTCTAAAGTCTAGTTAATAAATACTTAATTTATTTTTAACCACTACTGAATTCATTCTTTCTTTCATCTCATAATTCATCATATTTTAAAGATCCAATAAGTGTAGTTAGCTTGCCTTGCAAATGCTCTTGAAAATATGATGCACCAACCTAGCCTATTATGACTCCATAGCCCAATGGAATTAGTTTATATAGATCTTATAATCGAACCAAACAATCAATAAAAAAGAAACCCCTACAAACAATATAACTAGCCTAATACTAGAATCATAAAACAAATCTAAATCTAAAAGAGAGATCCCTCTCTAAGTCTAGGAGGGCTGCATCCTAGGCTCCAAATCAGTTTTGATGTTGTCCTTTTATGATTATTCTTTCCAATCTTAAAATTATATAATGATAACAGGATCCTGGTAATAAGCACCTGCAAAAGAATATGTACTCACGGTCATACAAAGTTAGTTCCTTAGATAATCTCCTAATATATCAAGATATCAAACTCACAAGGTAGTCATTGGGAGGAATGATTGCACAAGGCTTGGGCATAAGAGGCAATGTCAAGGCAAGAGTAACCTGACTAGTCACTAGAAATGTGCACTTCGGAATTTAGAGAGAATACTTCGCAAGATTGAGAGGAAGGATCTAAAGTCTAATGTTCATGACTATGCAATATACAGTGGTTGAGAGATATAAGCTATCTAAGTGTGAGTTGGCATTCACAGTGGGAAATGGATGGTAGACTGCTGACTAGAACTATGTAGTGTGCAGTTGAGGCTATGGATTTCACAGTGTATAATCCCAGAGGGAAACAAAGTCATCACTAGTTACTATCATGTTGGATCAAGGAGGAACAATGCCTGAATGATGCATAGTTGCAATGATGAAGTGGAATATCAGACCAAAAATAAATTATGTATGGATTAATAATGAGCAATGAGCATTGCGAGATGATAATGTTCATCAATAGATTGAACTTCCATGATTATAAGAATACAAAAGAACTTGGAATGTTAAATGACACTAGAAAACGTACATGCAAGAGGAAAACGACACATGCAACAACTAAATATAGAAAAATTGATAGTTGTTATGAAAAAAGAAAAGTAAAAAAACACTTACAAAAAGAAGAAATGATAAAAATGATATTAAAAGAAGAAAAAAGTGACAGTTATGAAACTTACCTAAAACTATTGTGCACACGCATGCAAAATCTCCTCATGCTCAAGGAATGCACAGAGCTGAAAGGAAAAGTGTAAGAATAAGCTCTAGGCTAGCTTCTTATATAGGTGAGCACTCATAGATATAGAGTTATGGTTTGTGTACTCATGTCAAAAATATATTAGCTAGAGTTAGTTTCCACTTGTGACTGAGTCAATTTTTAGAAATGGTGCCACACTGTGAACAGGTGGTGCACAGTTGCTATCCACAGGGAGTGCGCAATGTCTGTCCTCAGGGAGTGCGTAGTGCCTATCTTTGGGAATTCCGTAGTTCAGTGGAATAAGGGAATATTTATTTGACTACTGCAAGAGATTTTATAGCTCATTGTGAGAGGATATTGTGCAGTTGTTTTTATTAATTCCTGCATAGTCATTGCCATCAATAAGTGCATAGTTGTGACTAACAAGCATTGACTGTCAACTTGGATTGTGTAGCTAAGGGCTACAACCTAGAGATGTAAGATGAAGAAGTTACAATAATTAATATTACTAGAAGATTACTTGTTACTTAGACAAATAATACCTAGGATTTATTAAGTAACCCAAGAAAACATTTCACAAGACCAAAAGGAGCCTCCAAAATTATAATATAGAAAAATCTTGGAGGGGTTTGTAGTAGCTAGAAAAAAATATTAATCTAAACGAATTTTATTTTTAAATAATGAAAATGCAAGGAAAAAATATGATATGAAATATAGTAAAAGAAGACACACATACTTAAATTTGATGAAGGAAATGAAGTGACAATTCTTGAAGGAAATAAAAGAAAAGATAATTGTTCTAATCTAATGAAAGTAGGGACAATCTTTTATAATGAACCATTAATCTAATGAAAGAAAAAATAATATATTACAGGAAAGCAAAGAACTTTTAATATAATAAAATCAAATACACTTATGCTAATTAAATAAATAAATCTAATCTAATGAAATCATTTGAACTTAATATATCAAATCATGAACTTTTAATCTATGAAAGCATGGAGTTATTTAACCTAACAAAAACTAGGAAATCTAATCTATGAAAATTATACAAATAATTATGAAAGCATTGAAGATTGTAAAGAAATTTAGAAATTCAGTGTCTATTCAAATCTTAGAGTTCATTCATAAATTAAAACCATGATATGCCTATGAATGAAAGTGAAATGAGTGCGCAAAGAAGAAGCTAACATAGTAAAAAAAAATTGTATTTTTAAATGTAATTCAAGTGCTTGATCTACAAAAGAACATAAATGAAATAAACATAAAATAATGTAAATACATTGTAGATAAAACAAAGCATATAATCAAAAGAATTGAAATAAGCCTTCTAGAAAATGAATATAAAATAAACTAGTCTATCTTGCAGAAATGAAACATTAAATACACTTTTACTCATAAGGGGTCCCTCCTGAAGTGGATTAGAGGTGGAAATTTCAAGAAACTATTGATCAAACACCCGATTTCATCCTGAAGGAATAGCCATATCAAAGAATTGTATTAACTCAATAATGTGTGAAATTAAATAGTATTGATAACATCAAGCAAAGAATAGATTTAGGATTCCCAAACTTAACACACCTTGGAATGGAGAAGGCACTCCTATTTATACAAATAATAAGATAACTAATTAATAAATATAGATCCACCAATATCTCATAGATCCACATATCTCTCCTAGATCCAGAAATATCTCACATGGTTACAACCATGTGTTAAGATCTAGCAAGTAACATATCTTCATATCCTCTCAAAAATATCTCAAATATTTTATAGGAGACACTTATGAAAAATTCTATGATTATTCTCCATAAAATGTGCTTTATGAATGATCTAAAATCTTCCTCAAATCATTAATAATTTGAAGATGAAATTCGAATTCCAGACTTATAGGCTAATATGAATTTGATGAAATATTCAAATATGCCTACAAGCATCACAAAACTCACCCGACATTTAGATATAAATGAATACATGTTATGTTTCTAATATTTAACCATAAATTCACTAAAAATAATAAAAAAAATTCTTTGGAAAACAATACATATAAATCGAAATATGATCATGAGAATGGTCCTTGTGTAAAGTGATGGAGCTTCAGAATATGATACATACTAAAGGAAAGTGAAAGAAAAGATAGTAAAAAGGATGGAATTTTAGAGACCCAACAAGGACCATATCAAACATGGTCAATAAATTTTCTAGATACATCTTATTTGTAATAGCCTCATCCCACATCTACCCAAGTAACCAGACAACTAGTGTAAACATATGATGAAGAGTTACTAAGATTAGATCCAACCTCCTAGGTGACCTTGAAGAAGTGGAATCCATAGAAACACATCACATAGACCTTCCACACTAGCAACGAGAATCCCAAAAGCCAACCCAAACACTTAGGCATCTAGAACCTGGGTCCCACTAAGGTTTTAGGTCTTCAAACCCTGTAAAATCCCATAGTATAGGCATGGGTGCATTTGGGAGGCTCTCGATGCTCCCACAACATATGAAAGGATGTGTCTAGGGACCTTTTCCCACATGCCCATGCTAGCATCCCCAGGATTTGAGCCACTTTCTCAGGCCCAGATCCTAGGTCACTTCCTAGAACTCAATGAAAAGCTCATAGATGAAATATGACAATGAAAGAATGGTGCAAAATAAAATACTTGAATAAGGACTTGACTAGACCCCTTCTAGTGATGACAAACATTTCTCTAAACATGTCACAAATTTGTAATCTACAGGTTTAAATAAAATATCTAAACATAGGGGTCTCATACTTGTCTAAGAATTGCTAAGAAGCATTGTTCCATTACATATTATTAGCAACAATATCATCTATTAGGTCATAGATACATTGTTTATTGATTTACAAATAAAAACATGAGGATATTCATACATCATCACTGTCAGAATACATGCTCATAACCAACATAATAATAAAATAAATATTAGGGATACATCAGACATAGGCTCCACATTTAAAATTGTACATTTAGACATAAAATTCCAATTAAATGAACTTTTAATTACTGAATGTAAAAACCAACAGTTGATGGGACTACCATGTTCCACCTGACCATGGATTTTCTAAGCCAAATCTCCCTTCAGCCAATCACCCTCGTTCCATATTCCAAGCATGAATGTGGGACTCATAAAAAACTAAAAAGAACCAAGCAAGCATGGATGCTACTAGATTTCTCCACCCACACTATGAGGAATTTTAGTCTCTTAGGCTTTACTATAATCCACAATCTGATCCAGATATCACTAGGACCTACACTGAGACCTACTATCAAGGATTTTTCGTACATACCATCTCAGGATTCACACACCAAATGAAGAGAAAAATAACTCTTGGCTTTACCATACCTACCACTCATTGGCAAGGATTCCTAGGCCCACCGAGGCACACAATCCTGGCTTTACCGAAACCCACAGTCTTGTTCAGGTGTCACTAGGCCAGTGACTTTAAAATAATCCATAGTATGGTTTAGGTATCACTAGGCCATGTGTTTTTCCTTTCATATATCCACCTCACTCAACTTAGAATCCATCCAACAATCCATCTCAACCAAAACATGAGAACCCACCACATCAAGGTTATCTAGAAATGGCAAGGCTAGGATGAAAACACTGTCACACATGAAAAAACACATTCCATGAAAGAAAAGAACCACATGAAATAGCATGCATATAAAATCTAGCAAGGAAATCACACATGAAAATCAATACCTACAAAGAATGTTGTTGTAGCTGCTTGATATCCAATGCCAAATTGCTCTAACAAAAATATAAGTGTCGAGGAGAGAGAGAGAGAGAGAGAGAGAGAGAGAGAGAGAGAATAATGATATATCTCCCAAACTGAACTAACATAAGTTACAAATTGATCCTCATAATAATTTTATTAATTAGGCCTCTATTTTCTTCATTTTCCATTATTTTCCTTCATTTTCCTCCTCACATGCAACCTGTGACCTTTCACCTCACTTTTCTCCTAATTTCCATTATTTTCATAAATACATGTGCCAAAAATGCAATATTTCCTTTCCAAAGCTTTTTCACTTTCCTTTTATAATTTTCTTAGCCATAATGAACCGAATGAACAACCACTAGGATGTTTTTGCCCAACATTCCTCTTGGAACAAGTGTCCCATCAACCGTGGTTATTGTTTTTTCCTTTATTAACTTTTATTACATGGAATTTTCCCCACGGATGTTACAGAACCCTCCCTCTTGGGGGACATCGTTCTCAGTGTTCAATCACACTTACAAATCAACAAAACCGCTGGGAAGAAAACATGCAACTCATGGAGCTTTATAGCATAGCTCGATGCAGTATTTACAATGATCACGTTGTTGAAAATAAAACTAACATGACAACATAAAAAATTGAAAAATATAATTATATGACACCCATACCTAGCTACAAAATCTTTCATATCCTTCTTTAGATTTAGCCAATAATAGAACCTATTCATTGCAGTCAATTTCTTCTGATAGCCTAGGTGAACTAAATATGCTTTCACATGAAACTCCCTCAAGATCATCTTATTGAGCTCACTATTGTCCGACATGTATATAATGTCTCTAAACATGACCAATACACCTACCCTGAGATGATATTCCACATCTTGTACACCAGCATGGTACCTATACCTATACTCTCCTGCAACCTATGCACAATCTCCATATACCTGTCCTTATGCTGACCTTCCTGCAAGATCCTATCCTGTAAATATGTCCCATAGGATCTCATAGCTTTTATGTGATTTACCTATACCCGCTTGCTAAGAGCATCTGCAACCCTATTACCCTTAATTCCATTGATGTACTTGATCTCAAATTAAAACTACTGATCATGGCCAACCATATAGCATGCCTAGAGTTCAGGTTCAGCTAGTAAAATAAGTATCTCAAGCCACTGTGATCACTCATCTATACAAACCTCCTGCCAAGAATATAATGCCTCCACATATTCAATGTATGTATGATCACTACTAGCTCAAGATCACATGTCAGATTTTTCTGCTCATGGTCATTTATGTTTCGTGACTCATAGCATATCACCTGTCCATCCTACAGTAGGACCCCACCCAATCCTCTCTTACATGCATTTATACATACTACAAAATCCTTTATCGAATATGTAATATTTAACAATGAATCATGTGTCAAAAACTGCTTAAGCTACTCAAAACTGGTCCCCCACTCCTCTTTCCATTCAAAATTATTACCTTTCCTCTGCAATGATGTAATATGATAAGAAATTTGTGAGAAGTTCCTAATCAACCTCCTGTAATAACCTTCCAACCCCATGAAGGATCTCACCTCATCTAAATTTCTAGGAGTTGTCCACTCCATGAGAGCTATTATCTTTTTTGGATCTACTATGATTCCGTCCTTGGAGAAAATATGTCCCAAGTAATGTACCTAAGTTTGGAAGAAACTACACTTGATGAACTTAACATAAAACTGATTCTCTCTCAACAATACCAACATTGCTTCCAAATGATCGACATTTCTTCCTCAATTTTAGAATATACCAATATGTCATCAATGAAAAAAATAACATAATTTTCTAAATAAGAACACAACACATTGTTTATAAAACACATAAATATAGCTGGGACATTAGTCAAACTCAATGAAACTACAAAAAACTTGTAATTCCCATAACGTGTCCTGAATGTGGTCTTGTACATGTCCTCTTCTTTTATTCGTACTTGATGGTATCCTTATATCAAGTCGATCTTGCAAAACACTGCTTCTCTGTAGAAATTATACAAACAATATGTATACCAATGGATTCGATCTGATCATGCGATATGCTAAAGAAAGATATTGAATCCTTCTACAAATTAATTGTGGAAAATAAACATGATCGCAGAATCACACCAAGTAAGAGAAACAAGCAAATGAATCGCACAATGCAGATATTTTTCCTGGGGAAATCTTGCTACTGAAAACCCCTCTATCTCTATTGTATAATAAACCAAGGAATCATGAAACAATACAACGCACTCTTCTCACAAGAGTCTACTGCACTATCTTGACTGTCTCACACTGATCCAGACAAAATTGGTCCAATACTTAGCCAATTCTCAGCATGTCTTCAGCCAGCCTTACTCACACAATACCTAGGCACTTAATCCCTATTAATTAGGATAATTAGCCTTCCTTGACTGTGCAATACATGATGGGCATCCTATGGCATATATAATTGTGCCCGAGCAATTTTCTACAAATACAACTGATAGATAACTTCCCTTTGAACTCTGTCTCAACTGGGTCTTCATCATAACTAACATGCATGTGGATAGTAATAGTAAATGATCAGTCACTTGACAGATCACTACATGTGAATTAAATCAGATTTAATTCACTTGACCTCTCACTAGTGCAACAATTAGTTACAACTAATTAGACTGACTTTAACTCACTTAATTGAGTTAACTGATTTCTCATGCATTAAACTAATAGACTAACTACAACTTGGACTCTAAAACAAATAGAATCACTCTACATGCCTCACAAACCACCCTCAACCCTAATTTCATGAGCTAACTGAGTCTATCACACTCAGTTAACTATTACAAGTTTTTATGAGATAAGAATACAATTTATTTAAGGGATAAATAAATTTGACACACATTTGTTATAATTTAATTAAGAAATAATTAAATAAAAAGCCTCCATGGTATCCATTTCTGGATGCCATTTTCTGGATGTTGTTTCTGGATCCCAATTTCACTATTTCTTGTTTCAAATTTCAATACTTCTTCTCAACAAGAAAAGAATCAATCTGTCCCGATCTGGTACCTTTGGAATGTTCTTCATGCAGCACTTCTGGAATTGAATAGCCTCCAAAGAAATGAATTAGTATAATGCATTTTTCATAAGATCCTTCTGATTGCTGGATCCTATTGCACATGTCTACTAGACTCTCTACACAACTAACATCTACATCGATGCACTCTGCACTACTGCCAACTCTGATATGCACTCTAGTATCCCATACCTCTCACACCTATTTTTGTCCTCCTGACATCTGACTACCTCTATCTAACCAATCCTTCCTGCTACTGCTGTACTGTGGGCTCCTCGTAGCCAGGTTCAATCCATGAGACACACAATATCAATGACCCATGCCCAAATTACTTCTTGGGATTAATTCTGAACATCGCTCCACCTCACACCTTGAGGTATAGATACATGCACTCCCTCTACCCTTCTGGCTCGAAATTTTCCCTTTCTAGAGGTCTCTACTTGAGTGGACTCTTCCACTCAGACTCCTCTTTGCTTCTCCAGTTGTGGCTTCTCCACAACCTTCTGAGACTACTTTTGATGCTACATGTTGAGAGATAATTTCACCCTCTCAACCACCAAGTCATTAACCACTGCTTTTCTCCTCAAATATTTGCATGCATCCTCAACCTTGAGAGAATACAGGTTCTTGACTCTTGTATCGTTCTGCTTCACTTGTCTCGTGGCTATGTTTTTAAGTAACACCTTTCCTTTTCTAAACATCACCTCATAACCACAATCTTCCAATACCGCTACGGAGACAAGATTCTTCCTTAGGCCTAGAACATACAAAATATCTGCTAGTCTGAGATGGGATCCATTCTCCCTCTGAAAGGTAACTGTACCTATTCCAGTAGCACTATACCTGCCATCATCTCCAAACTCTATGCTATGTTGGAGGTCCCTCTCCTCCAAGTCACTGAAGAGATCGATATCCACCATCATATGGAACAAGGCACCACTGTCTAAATACCATATGCATCCCATTACATTGCTGGCCATGCATGTAATGACAGTAAAATCAAGCTTGAACTATGAAGCCAATGCTTCACCTGATGCAACTGCAGGCTCCTTCTTTCTTGCCTTCTTCTATGGACAATTTGTATCATAGTTCCCATGCTCATGATAGCGAAAACATCTAATATTGGACAAGTCTTTCTTGCCCACTTCGCCTTGGGATTTATTTCCCTTGGCCGTATTTCTTTTTCTAACTTGTGCACGTTGTAATTGTCTCATCATCCAAAAATTTCCTAAAAGAAGAGTTGATTTTAAATTGATGATATCTCTGTAATATCCCAAAAGAGTGAATGCAGTAATACACAAAAATAATATTTGAAACATCAGAATATGTACACATAAGTTATGAAAAACACATTTATAGACATAATAGGTGAGCTATTTTATTATGTGGGAGATTGATAATAGATAAAATAGTGCATAAAATAGAAGCACTCAAGGCAAGAAAGTGGCCTAGAATGACCATGAAATAATTCCAAAATAGGCACTACGTAACTAGAGTTGTTGGAAGCTATATACTGCATTGTACCTTTAGCTAATGATGATCTTACAGTTGTTGCCTGAAAGGGAAAGTGTAGATATATGGTTCTCTGGAGCTCTAATGATGCGAAGATTGTAGATCTGGGCACTATGATGGAAACCCAAGATAACCCAAAAAGGAAATCCAGATCTAAGAAGATCAGAAATTCAGCTTCCTAGGGTTTGAACCCTTGATTGATGGGTTATGTAGATCTGAAGCATAAATTTATGTAAGATGGATGAAATGTGTTATAGGTCAGATCTATTCACTGAGGGTTGATCCCTCCTTCAGATCTCTAAGCTATAAGATTGAGATATAGCTTCTTCTTCCTCCTCTCAAGATGAAAACTATTGCATACACAACAACTGGAAAACTGTGATTTCTAGGAGGGAGAGGTTGATTCCTGCTAAAAAATATTTCTATTCAGCTCAATGATGATGGAAACAATAAGTAAAAAGTGAGGGGAAGATCCCTCACAGGATTTCCAGCTAAAGTACTGGAAACTTCCCTACTCCCTTGGATCTACAGGACTAGATTGCGCAATCCTTCAAGGGACTGCTGCTACATGGAGGTGTGATATGTTTGGTCTGATGCCTTATATAGATATGAAGTGATGGAAAGCTGATAGTGAATCTCAAAGTGAAAGGATAAACCCTCCACTAGTTCCTTAGCTAAAATACTGAAGGACAACCTCCTCCTCTCAAACCCTAATGCAGAAATGAGTTATTTTTGAAGGTGTATGGGCTGCAGAGAGTAGGAAAAATGTGGCACCAATGCATAATGATGAATGGAAGCTTAGAATAACCTTCCCAGAGTAGGCACTTTAAATCCCCTGTGGGTAAGGGTTATATTCCTGCTCGGGAACACCCTATGCTAAATAGCACTACAGACTTAGCTAAACATCATAGGCATGCATAGAAATGTCAAATGACAAATATAGATCTAAATAGATCAATAATCACTAATAAAAATCCTCCTCCAATGTTTCCTTCATCTTCATTATAAATATTGTGATCCTTCCCATGCCTTGGCCCACCTCATAACTGTGATGTACATGCGAACATAGGTCTCCATGTTGACTGTGTTGTATCTCCATGATCTCCATCATCTCTACATGTAATTTTCATCCTCTCCATCATGTGTGCGCTAATGCACCACTTCCTCCATCATCTCATCATTTATTTCTCTATGATCTTACTTTTATTCCTACTAGATCTTATTTGACTCCTTCATCTCTCCATGTTGTTTCTTATTAATGATGTTTGATCCCCACTGTTTGATTCATTAATAAGCTTCTCCACTATTCCATAATGTAGATTTATGAGCTAATTAACCATTTTCACACTCTTAGGAGTTTATTTATTCATATTAAGGGGTTATGGGTCCCTCCACCCATTTATTTACTTAGTTAAGAAAAATAAGTAAGAACTCTAATATTCCAATAAACAGATGTAAAATTTGGAATATTACAGTCCTCCCTGCCAAAATTTTGTTTGTCCTCAAGCAACTGCAAAATTATATGCTCCATCCATCTATCTCCTTCCAAATGGCATCCTCACAAGGAAGGCCTCCCCATTTTCTGCAATATGTTATGCATTCCCATCTCCAAATTTTTCTCTCTAGAGTGTCTAGAGTGACCTCCTACTGTGTAGTTAGATGTCCCTCATCTTCAATGAAGTTCCAAGTGACAACCACATGTTGTCCAACATCATCATCAAAACATGAGATACATAAAATGAAGCGGTTCCTCCCACAAAAGGAAAGTCCAAATTCACAAAACATTCCTCCACCACATGCTTCATGAAGTAGACTATGCCTCTCCATGCTTTCATATTTAGCCCTATTAGCCTTGTTGGTTCCAAGCATCCTCCCAAAATTGTGAAAAATAAGAAGAAGAGACATATGGGTAGACATTAAATATGTCAAACCATATTCCCCCAATAGAAGCCATTACAACAAAGCTTCCTGCTTGCACACCATACCATCATCATACCAAGTTGGTTGTCCATATTCTATGAAGAGAAGCCAACGCATCAGAGAATCTTGCTACCGAACCACATCATCATCATACCAAGGATGGTGTCCATGCTCTCCCTATAAGAGCCATTGGAGGAATGCCTCTTGCTACCATCCTCCATCATTACCATGCAAGGTAGGGGAGTATGTCAAGCCAAACTATCCCAAGAGTAACCATAGCAACATGATCTCTTGCTTCCTCTTCACGTTTTCATGTGAATCATGGAGCAATAAAAACATACTGATTGACATGTGGAATTTCATATCATCCCAATACAAACCTACTCCATTATTACACATCATGAGAGTGTTATGCCATGTTCCACACAATAAAAAACAAATAGAAATGGGAGATTTCATTTGATAGCCAAACTCTCTTAACAAAAACCAAAGTAACCATGCCTCCTCCTATTGCATTCTGTCATTGATATGCAAGGCATGGGCTAAATAAATAAGAGTTATTGGGTAGTAACCATACTCACCCAAGAGCATCCAGCGCAGCCATGCCTCCTCCTTCATTACATCAGTGTTGTGTAAGGCATGGAATATGAAAATATGTGTTCTTGGGTAGCAACCATACTTACCCAAGAGCAACCAACACAACCAAGCTTCTTGTTGGTCTATATCATAGCTCTGCAATTGGATTTGAAACCCCCTAATCCACATCAACAACCATTCATCCCAATGTGGGTGATGGATCTCATTCTGCATAAACTTAGTATTCTCCCATTGTAGGACACCAAGGCTCCTCAAATTGTTGAAGCTATTTTCACTCTATGATATGTTGCAGTGCACCTTCCATGATATCTCTCCATGATATTCTATCATCATTGGCCCTCAAAAACCCATAAGGTTCTAATTATGTTGTAGGTAGAGGTTTATCTTTGAGCTGTGAGATGCTCATTGAGAAAGTGTCATCTTGAAAAGGAAAAATATTACCCATCTCAAGATGTCTACCATATATCATTTGAATCTCTAATGCTTCATGAGTGAAGCTGCCATTTGAATTCTCCAACAATGAATGGGTCCTCTTCCAAACACTACCACTCATTAATAGCATTGTATCTATTGTCTCATGGCAAGGCACAATGCTAAACTCATAGCCAGGAATTGTACATAGGATCATACTCATTCCATCTTCTGAAACTCCACACTTCAACTCAAAAGGTTGATTGTAGCTCAACAATGAAAAATTGGGATAGATTTTCATCTTTTCCTTGATTATATCAAGGGTCCTCTGCGCATTGATAGGTTGCTGCTTCAAATCAACATGTTTCTCTAATCCTTGGTTATGTAATGGACCTGATGGCATGTCCCCACAAGCTTCAATAAGAGGTATTGAAACAATATGGGATGGAAATGATTGCAAAACTTGGACCAAATTATGTTTGGTAACATCTTTCAAGACCACAAGAGTTCCTTCACCCGATGCAATGGTCTCTCCAACTTCTGGTAAGAGTGATGGTTTCTCTTTTGTTAATGTACCAACATTGTAATCTGCCTCCTTTTCCTCATGCATCCCCTGAATTTTGCATGGGACTCTATATTTCAAGAGCTTAAGACTACCTTGCAAAGATGCAAGTGTCTCTCCTCCTGATACAATTACTTCTGCAGCTGGTGGTGAATGTAGTGATTCTTTTTCTAGAGTGACAAGAATGAAATTCTCCCTTGGTTTCTTAGGAAATGTACCTTGAGAAATTTTTTTTCTTTTCTTCTATCAAACTCCTTCTTTATCCTTTTAAATAATTCTTCATATTTAGTCACTTTTGCATGGTTCATGTGACCAAACCACCATTCATTTTCCTCATCTTGAAGGCGACGAGCTGAAATTTGAACAACCTCTTTCTTAGCTACATGATGTAGCCTAAAGAATGCATCTAAATATTTCCTCCAATCCTTTGCAGTACCTGAGGAATATCTGTCAAATGTAGGAAAATAGAATCTATTGTGACTCTTTCTTCTATTACTATTGTTGGATCTTCCTTCTTCCTTGAGTTGCATAAACTGTTGGAGAGTTAGATTCCCCTTGAATTCCCTACACTAAGATTTGTACTCTTTGAGATAGTCACATAGAGTCTCATGAGTTTCAGTCTCCAAATTTATTCTATCTCCATACCATTCACTTTCCTCTTCAAATAAAGTGGGCATAGTAGATATTTGGGGAGCTCTATGCTTCTTTGGTCTTCTTTCTAGCTGATAAGAAGTACTTGGACCTTATTCATTCTGAAACCTTCTTGAGGTTTCTATTTTCCTTTCTCTTTTTATTTCATTGATCTCCTTGGAGATATCCTTCATAGTTATAAAGAGAGATGCAACAAAACTTAATCCCTCCATTATTTACAGATCTCTACTATCTTATTTTCATGTGATGTCAAGAATGTCCACAAGCTGAGACAAATATCATGCTTTGATACCACTGTAATATCCCAAAAGGGAGAAAGCAAAAATACACAAACAAATATTTCAAACATCAGAATATGTACACCTAAGTTATGAACAACATAGATATAGAGAGAATAGTTGAGCCATTTTATTATGTGGGAGATGGATAATAGATACAACAATGCATAAAATAAAAGAACTCAAGCCAAGAAAGTGGCCTAGAATAACCCTAAAATCATGCCAAATAAAGAACTGTGTAACTCGAGCTACTGGAACCTGTATACTGCGTTGTCCCTTCAGCTAATGATGATCTTACAAATTTTGGCTAAAAGGAAAAGTGTAGATATATGGTGCTCTGGTGCTATGATGATGCCAATATTGCAAATCTAGGCATTATGATGGAAACCCAAGATAACAAAGAAGGAAATCCAAATCTAAGAAGATTAGAAAGTCACCCTCCTAGGGTTTGATCCCTTGATTGTTGGGTTATGTAGATTTAAATCATAAATTGATGTAATATGGCTGAAATGTGTTATAGATTAGATCTATTCTTTGAGGGTAGATCCCCCCTTAAAACCTCCACGCTAGAAGCTTGAGATCTAGCTTCTTCTTCCTCCTCTCAAGATGACAATAGGTGCATACAAAATAGTTGGAAAAATGCATTGTCTAGGAGGAGAGGCTGATTCCAAATAAAAAATATGTTTATTTAGCTTGAGGATGATGGAAACAATAAATACAAAGTGAGGGGAAGATCCCTCACAGGATTTCCAACTAAAGTACTGGAAACTTCCCTCCTCCTTTAGATCTACAGGACTGGACTATGCAATCCTTGAAGGGAATGTTCCTGCATGGAGGTGTGATATGTTTGGCCTGATGCTTGATAAAAATATGAAGTGCTAGAAGGCTTATCTTGAAGCTCAAACTGAAAGGGTGAACCCTCCACTGGTTCCTCGGTTGAAATACTGAAGGAAAACCTCCTCCTCTCAAACGCTAATGTAAAAATGTGTTAGTTCTGAAGGTGTATGGGATGCAAAGAATAGGAAAAATGTAGAACCAATTCCTGATTATGAATGGCATCTCAGAATAACCTTCCCAGAGTAGGCACTTGATGTCCCCCATGGGTAAGGGTGGGATTCCCGCTCAGGAACACCCTGTGCTAAACGACACTGCAGACTTAGATAAACAACATAAGTGTGCATAGAAATTCCAAATGAAAAATATAGATCTAAAGAGATCAATAATCAATAATACAAAGCCTCCTCCAATGTTGCCTTCATCTTCATTATATAGATTGTGAGCCTTCCCATTCCTTGGCCCACCTCATAACTGAATTGTACATGTGGAAATAGGTCTCCATGTTGATTGCAATGTCTCTCCATGATCTTTGCATTTAATTTTCACCCTCTCCATCATGTGTGCACTAAGGCACCACTTCCTTCATCATCTCATCATTTATTGCTCTATGATCTTACTTTGATTCCTCCTAGATATTATTTGACTCCTTCATCTCTCCATGTTACTTCTTATTAATGATGTTTGATCTCCACTCTTTGATTCATTAATAAGATTCTCCACTATTCCATGATGCATATTTATGTGTTAATTAGCCATGTTCACACTCTTAGGAGTGGATTTATGCATCTTAAGGGGTTATGGACCCCTCCGCCAATTTATTTACTTGGTTAAGAAAAATAAGTAAGAACTCTAATATTCCAATAAACATATGTAAAATCTATAATATTACAATATCCCTCAATCGAGCTCTGATTCGACCGATTTATTTTTTCTCAAGGAATCCAAATACGCTATTTGTTTTTGAAAAATTTTCATGACAATTTTTAGATATTCTCTGCAAACTCATTTCCCAAAAAATTCCTACTCTAATTCCATGTAGAAAATTATACAAACTAT
The DNA here is from genome assembly GCA_034641835.2 of Pinus albicaulis. Classification (NCBI taxonomy): domain Eukaryota; kingdom Viridiplantae; phylum Streptophyta; class Pinopsida; order Pinales; family Pinaceae; genus Pinus; species Pinus albicaulis. Next base: position 776,160,258 of record CM076584.1, on the reverse strand, counting down.
ATGTATACCAATGGACTCAATCCGATCATGCAATATGCTAAAGCAAGATACTGAACCCTTCTACAAATTAATTGCGGAAAATAAACACGATCGCAGAATCACACGAAGTAAGAGAAAGAAGCAAATAAATCGCACAACACTTTCCTCAGGAAAGCTTGTTGCTCAAAACCCCTCTATCTCTATTGTATAATGAACCAAGGGATCATGGAACAATACAATTCACTCCTCTCACAAGAGTCTGTTTCACTATCTTGACTGTCTCACACTGATCCAAACAAAATTGATCTAACACTTAGCCAATTATCAGCCCATCTTCAGCCTACCTTGCTCACACAATTCCTAGGAGATTAATCCCTATTAATTAGCATAATTTTCCTTCCTTGACTGCACAATACATCATGGGCATCCTATGGTGTATATAATTTCACTCAGGAAATTTGCTACAAATACAACTGATAGATAACTTCCCTTTAACCTTTGTCTCCACTGGGTCTTCATCAGAACTGACATGCATGTAGCTATTAGTAGTAAATCATCAGTCAATTGATAGATCATTGCATGTGAATTAAATCATATTTAATTCACTTGACCTCTTACTAGTGCAGTAGTCAGTTACAACTCGTTAAACTGACTTTAACTCACTTAATTGAGTTCACTGATTTCTCATGCATTAAACTAATACACTAACTACAACTTGGACTCTAAAACAAATAGAATCGCTCTACATGCCTCACCAACCACCCTCAACTAGAATTTCATGAGCTAACTGAGTTTATCACAATCAGTTAACTATTACAAGTTGCTATGAGATAATATTAAAATTTATTGTCCAATTTATTTAAGGGATAAATAAATTTGACACACATTTCTTCTAATTTAATTAAAAAATAATTAAATCAAAAGCCTTCATGGTAGCCATTTCTGGATGCCATTTTCTTGATGTTTTTTTTGGATGCAAATTTCCCTGTTTCTTGTTGCAAATTTCAATACTCCTTTCAACTGATCAAAAAAGTCATCAATCATGGACAACAAATACCTGTTCTTGATGGTCACTTTGTTAAATTTCCCGTTGTCAATGAACAATATCAGATTACAATCCTTGTTCTTCAAAAACAATACTAGTGCACCCCATGGAGATACACTTAGCCTAATTTATCCTTTGTCAAGCATCTCTTTCAGCTGCAACTTTAATTCTACTAACTCAGATGTGCTCATCCTATAAGGTGCTTTTGATGTTGGAGCTACCGCTGGTACCAACTCAATAGAAAAGTCTACTTCCCTGTGAGGTGACAACTCTGAAATATCTGCAGTAAATACATCCTGAAATTGTTGTAGAACTGGGTACCTTCTCAAAACATCTACATTCTCAACTTCCTTACCTTTCTCACTAGAAATATGCACTACGAACAATACACACCCTTTCCTGTGACTGCGCTTGGCTTGCATAACTGCCACTTGCATCCTAACTAATGTGGATTTATTCTTTCCATGTAAGACTCTTGGTTCTCGATTTTCATCCAAGCACTCAATGGCCTTGTCATAAAAACTCACCTTGGTCTTGTGGAGGTATATCTATTCCATACCCAATAGTATTCTATATGATCCCAATGGATATATGTTCAAGTGTGTTGCTATATACATGCCATTTAACACAATTTCACAAGCTATTACCCAATGGTGAACTCTTTTCTTTGAACCTATAGCCAACTACACTAATAAAGACTCTACATGCACTTCTTTATTCAAACCACACTTATGCACCAAGTCAAGTCTAAAATAACTATAATTAGATCTAGGGTCAATCAAAATAGAAATAAATTGATCACAAAGCTTACCGTTCATCTCAATAATAGATGCATGATTCTATGCCTGCCTATTATCTACAACTACGTAAATACGAGGAACGTTCTGCCCCACATCTCCAATATTTCGTGCCTCCTGTGCACTATATATTTGAAGCCTACCACCACGATTCTGTGGAAAATCTCTCCTAATTTATTCCTTACAACATACCCAAAACTCTAATCGTATAGTACCATTAGCTTTATGCTGCTGTTATGATCCATGTCCTTGTATACTTTCATTAAACTTCTTTCGAGTTGCCAAATTTTATTTCTCTTATGTATTCTGAGGGCTTGCACTTTTTACTACCATTTACCTTTACCTTTGTCGTTCCTCTTCCATACTTGTTGAGATTCATACTTACAGTTTAAATGTTCATAGAAATGCTTCAATTTCCCAATAACTTCCTTAAGTGACCCAGGCTCATTATACTCAATCTGATCTCTAAATGCTAATAGCAACCCACTAAAAAATCGTTGAACTTTAGCCTTCTCATCTTTAAGATATGATACATACCTCAATAGCTCTAGTAGCTTAGTCATGTACTCTTCATATTTCATTGACGTGATGTTTAGCTCATAAAATTATTTGTCCTTACTGTCACAACACCTTTCTGACAAGTACTTCTTCTTGAAAATCCTCTTGAACTCATGCAAACTCAAGTCCTATGTCCCGATGCCTCTAAATCGCTTCACAACTTCGAATCAAATGTTTGCTTTACCATTTAAGATGAGTAAGGCAGTTATGGCCTTCATATTATCTATGTAATCATGCAACTCAAAGAATTTATTCATCCCAAGTATCCAAGCCTTTGCATATTCTTGGTTCTTCAAGCCTCCATCAAAATTAGGTGGCTTTTCTTTCTGAAATTTATCTATAAAGTATCCCCCGTCACTCCTCTTACAAGGATTATAATGATGGTGATCGTAATGTATATCCAAACGCGAACTAGAATATTACTTATGTTCATCACCCATCCTATTCGGATTGTCGAACAACCTTCCATCTCTAACTGTGTTAGCTCTATCTGACATGTGTCTACCAGGAGACCTACTAATTTATGCCCCATTAGTTTTATCCTCCTTCCCATGGCTGATCCAAAGTGGCCCTTTTTTATGTAATTCTGACAAGATCTGAAGAAGTATTGCATTAGCCTCTGATTGTTTCTCTTGTGCCTATATGATCTTTTCATTGTCTGCCTTACAACTCCTTATTTCTTCCTTCAAGCTTCTCAACATTTTTTCCAAATCAGAAGAGTTCCCACCACGTTGCTCATCTGATTAATAGGGATAGTCTTTTTAGTTTATCATCTTGCTATTCATTTTGATCTCTTTCCTGTAAAGAATAATATTTAAGCTAAACCAAATCATAAAAAACCAACGTACCTTAGTATAATTCAGGGAGGATACCTCATATGCAATATCATCTAATTCAATGTAATATATGTACAAAAATAATCATGATAACATATAGACCCATAAAAAATAAGTGTACCATCATATACAAATCATTCTAGCTACAGTCCATCCATCACTGCATGACCATATCACTACACATACTATGACCTCATGCATGACAACATCAACCATACCAATATACATGGACAATACACAATCATAAACATGGGTGATATACAAGCGTAAACATAAACAATACACACATATAAACACATGTAACCAAGCATAAATAGACAATACCTCTGACAACATGTAACAACATATAACCAAGAATAAAAGTACAATACATGAAACAATATGTAACCAAGCATACACTCATGACAACACAATTGCAAATAACAATATCCTCTTCCACATGGCGACATCACTACAACCATGAATGACATGATGCATATGCAACCAACACATAGACCACAAGGATGGTTAACACATGTGAAACCGACATGAATTCATGAGCAATGCACACCACCCATCCAGTCCAAGGGGTGAATCACGCTCTGGTACCACTCTGCAACACCCTCATCCTACATCTACCAAAGTAACTGGCCAACCAGGGTAAAAATGTGATGAAGAGTTACTAAGATTAGATTCAACCTCCTAAGTGACCTTGCAGAAGTGGAATCGATGGAGACACGACACAAACCTTCCACATAAGTAGCAAGATTCCCATAAGCCAAACCAACCACTCAGGAATCCATACCATTGGTCCCAATGAGGTTTTAGGCCTTCAAACCCCCGTATTATCCCACAGTATAGGCATGGGTGAATCTGGGAGGCTCTTGATGCTCCCACAACATATGCAAGAATGCGTCCAGGGAATGTTTCCCATAGACCTGTGCCAAAATTCCCAGGATTTGAGCCTATTTTTAAAGCCTAGAACCCAGGTCATTTCCCATAACTAAATGACAAGATTAGACATGAAATATAACAATGAAAAAATGGTGCAAAAGAAAATACTTGAATAAGGACTTGACTGGGCCCCTACTAGTCATGACAAGCACTTTGCCAACATGTCACAAATATCTAATCTACAGGTTTAAATAATATATTTGAAAATAGGGGTATCATACTTATCTGAGAATCACTAAGAAACATTGTTCCCTTACATCATTAGCTACAGTATCATCTATTAGGCCATAGATACATTGTTTATTCATTTATAAATAAAAACATGATGAGATCCATAAATCATCACTGTCATAATACATGTTCATAAACAACATAATAACAAAAAAATATTATGGATACATAAACCATAGGCTCCACATATATACCATTAATTTTACACATCAAATTCCAAGGAAATCAATTTTTGATTAATGAATGTAAAAACCAACTAGGGATGGGACTACCACGTTCCACCCAACCATAGATTGGCTGAGACAAATCTCTCTTCAACTAATCACCCCTGCACGATATTTTTAGCATTAATGTGGGACTCATAACCAAAAAAAAGAACCAAACAATCATGAAAGCTACCAGAGTTCTCCACCTACACCGTGAGGAATTTTACTACCTGCTAGTCTCTTAGGATTTAACGTAATCCACAGTCTGATCCAGGGATAACTAGGCCCTACACCAAGATCCACTCTCTAGGATTTACTGTATATCCCATCCCAGGACTACTAGGCCTAACATAGAGCAGCCCACCTCTTGGCTTTACCGTATGTCATGCTATTCACCGGCAAGGATTCGTAGGCCCACTGAGGCACACCATCTTGCCTTTCCCACAACCCACGATTCAATTCAAGGGTTACTAGGCTAGTTGCTTTACAATACTATAGAGTATAGCTCCAGGATCAGTATGCCATGTTTTTTTCATTTTAGAGATCCACCTCACTTAAATTTGAATCCATCCGACAATCCAACTCAACCAAAACATGAGAACCCATCACATCAAGGCTATCCAGAAATGGCAAGGCTAGGCTGACAACAATGTCACACTTGGAAAAACCCATGCCATGACATAAAATAATAAAATGAAATACCATTCATGCCAAATCTAGCAAGGAAATCACACATGCAAATTAATACTCGCAAATAATCCTAATGTAGCTTCTTGATCTTGCTCTTCCTTGCCTGCTCCTTCCTTCCTCTTTCCTTCTTTTCCTTTCTTGATATAATGCCAAAGTGCTCCAAGAAAAATCTAAGTGTCCATGAGTGAGAGAGAGAGAGAGAATAATGAGAGAGCTCCAAATCCAGACTGAGAAAAGGTACCAACTAATCCTCAGAAGCCTTTTTATCAATTAGGCCTCTATTTTCTTCATTTTCCATTATTTTACTTCATTTTCCTCCTCACATGCAACCTGTGACCTTTCACCTCCCTTTTCTCCTAATTTCCATTATTTTCATAACTAAATGTGCCAAAAATTCCATTTTTCCTTTCCAAAGTGTTTTCCTTTGCCTTTTCCAATTTCCTTAGCCATTATAAACCAAATGAACACCCATTATGATGTTTTTTCCCAAGATTCAATTTGGAATAAGTGTCCCATCAACCGTGGTTATTAGTTTTTCCTTGATTAGCTTTTATTACATGGGATTTTCACCAAGGCTATTAAATTATCACTAATCCAAAGCCTTTGATATAATCAATTTTCTCCATGTAACATAGGGGGGAATTCTATCTAATGAAATGTTGTTGAAATGAGGACCCGAGTTCTCCTTGTGATAAGCTACAAAATACTGTGTGCCTTGATAGTGGGTTGTGGTGAGAGGAGGAGATACAACTGGGGGATACAAAGGGAGAAATTATTGTAATAATATTGGTACAATAAATTCATCTACATCCCCCGCTCCACCCACCCCGCCGCCCCCCAAGAACATAATTTTCATTGATATTTTTTGTGGTTTTTTTTGGGTTTTCATAATTATAATGTTAACTATAGTTTGTAAGAACATAGAACCAAATGTTTGTTGTTTTCTATGTATAGGTAATAAGTGAGAAGTTTTTTAGAGCCAATATATCGAGGAATTCAATCACTATAATTTTTGGATAGCCACCTTTCATGAAAAGGTTCATCTAATTCTCCTTGTTTCCTTTTTTTTGTACATTCAAATTGTGAATTTTATGGGTTAAGTAGACACATTCACACATCATTTTTCGTAGGTCATGGGAAGGGCTATGGGTTAAGAGTACTTATTCATATCTAAGGAATTTTTTTCTAACATTTTTCTCTCCTTCCTATAGTTTCATCACTTAGGGTTAAAAGTATTCTTATTGGATTCACCATTTTCTCCATCTATGTGATCAAGATCCCTTTAATTTTACTTTTTTTATTACTATCATCCTTCACTGTAAGGCCATGGCTACTGGAGGAATTTAGAAACCTCATATGAATTAGCTTATTCTACTCTTAATCAGTGATTCCTTAAATTTATTCAAAGAAGGAATCTTTCAATCTTACCCATGGTAAAGTTAATAGTGTGGAAAGAAGAAACACATACTGAATACTGTCATAAATTTGAAAGAATTGAAATAATCACCTCCTCTTCCTTTCTATGAATGACACAAGTTGTTAATTTTTTAAGAGAAGTATTGAATCTAGTGAAGAAGTAACATAGGATATACAATTTACTTAGGCTCAATTCTATGAGCGCATTCTTCACTTGATGTCCTCTCAACTCAAGAGCTTGCCAAACAATCCTTCAAACTTAGTCCATACTTCATTGGGAATGTTACAAGAATCAATGTGAAACTATAGTTCTATGGAAATAAACAATAAAAAGATCCCATAGGCTTCATCCATCCCATTTAAGTACTTTTAATTCTCTATAGTTTAATTTGGCTCTACTTTAGTCCCGGTAGCTATCCCATAAATTCCATTACTACATGGTAGTAGTAGAAGCTTTGGTTTCCACACAAAATAGTTGAATGGAGTAAGAATCACACTAATAGTGAGATGATCCATCTCCTTGGGCTATTCAATCTTATATGAACTGCATAAATGGTATTATTATGAAAAAAAATCTAATTCTTTGATTCCATGTTGAATTTTAAGCAGAAGAAAAGTAACTAGTTGTGTTAAAAGTACTACATTAGAAATTGCACAACAAGAAGGATGAGAGAATGAAATTATACTTAAAAATAGTGTGTAGCTTAAGAGACCATTTTGAATTACTATATATTTTTTGTGTATTATTTACTAACATGAATACATATTTATAAAACTCCTTTAGAGGGATCCAATGTGCATTAGGTTGGGGTTCCATAATGCATGCACACTAGAAAATAGAAAAACACTTTCCTAGTTAGCTAGTAGTCAATAATTTGAATAGGAGACACTAAAATAGTTTGAGAATCTCAAATAAGGTTAAATAAATATAAATGGAGTTAAAAATAGGTTACATGTAAAGTGATAACTCTCTCATAGAACTCCTAAGTTAGAAATAATATGAAAACTCCAAAATATGACTAGAATTCAAAGGACAATGTAATAAGGTAAGTGGATAAGGTTGTTGATAAGGTAGTCTCCTAAAATAAGAGAGTAAGTGGAAATTAGTAAATGGGGATCCTATGAATAATATAATATGCACTAGTGTATTGAAATATACATGTAATTTCCAAATCACTTCCAAATTCCATCCTAGGTGGCACCCCGTGCTAAAAGTATGATTATGAAAAATTTAATGAAAAATAATAAAAATAGAAAGTGGTCCTAAATGGTAGGGAATGCCTATTAGATGAAGAAGGTGATGACATTTTGACTTAATTATTTATGGAATAGGTCCTAAATGTGAATTTACCCAAAAAATAAACACCAAAAAAATATTTCATTTCAAAACTTGATATGAGGATGTTTGATGGAAAATATCCTACAACATATATATTATACATGGAGAAATAATTTGATATACACCAAGTATCATCCTTACAGAAGGTAGCTATTCCATCAATATATTTAAAATAATATTAGGTTGTATGGTATCAATTACGTTTTGAAAGGGAAAAGGGTTATATTGTATCATGGTCCATGTTTATGAACACATTGATAACACATTATGGGGATATTGAGTAATACCTTTTTTATTCAATTGGTAAATATTTCATAAAAATTCCAATAACAAACCGCATTTAATAATTCCAAAATTTAGGTCTCAAGGTAAAAAAAAATTCGAGGATATTTTTTTATATCTCTTGATGGAAAATTTAAATGAACAAATCAAACATGAGGTGTGTCTCTTTGGACCTAGTTCTGTAGAGTATTCTTTCAATATCGAAAGAAAAGTTGAAAGTAAAAGTATGATTACTAGAAAAGTGGTCACTAACAACTATTTAGAGTATTATGCTCTATATCCTAAAATTAATTAACCAACAAGGTTGACATCTCAACAAATGGATGAAGGAATAACAAAGGGATTATGTTTCAATATTTTCAACAAGTATAGTAATGGACATAAATGTGGTGAGAAGAAACTATCTACATAGACCATGAAGAGGAAGAAGATCAGGAATTGGAATCATCATAAAATATAGAGCTATAATATTATATGTTAGGTCCCTATATTACTAGTGTAGTCCCTTATTGTTGTTAGTGTAGGCCCCTTCTTGTTATTGTTGTACCCCTGTAACCCCCATATTGTTGTTATTCTGCCATTACATTATTATTGTTAGGTCGGTTAGGATTATATTGTGACCCTATGGATTCCTATATATAGAAGGAGGTTTTTTCATTTGTGTCATCCAAGAATTGTTCATTTATGTAAAGTAAAGGAGGTTTCCCCCTCAAAGTGGCTTATTTCTAAGGTGTTGATCTCTCTTTTCTTATTTTTTGGAGTTTTTCATAACATTTGGTATCAGAGCTTGGATTCTAGGGTTTTGCTGCTCTAAAAATGTCATCGTGTCATTTTCACTATAATTTTTTTTCTACGAAGGTTCAGAAGCTAAAATTTTTATCTCACAAAGACAAAATATTGAGGAATTTCGTGTAAATATTTCAGATCTTGATTTGAAATATTTTTTAAAATATGATCTATGGAAGTTAGGGTTTCTGCAGGCTCCAAAATTTCATCTAAAAGAGGTGACCTTGGGAAAATTGTCATAAATCTCGCTTTGAGCATCAGATTGGAATTATGTAACAATTGAATGAAAGTACACATATTATAGTTTCCTTTGTATCAATTTTAGAGGCAAAGGAAGAAACAATGAAACATGGAATGTCGTAAAATTTCCCTCTGCTGAACCAATCCATAATTAGGTCATTATGGGAGATTGGGAATAACTTTGTCTTGATGCATCAAAATTAGGTCAGACCTATGGCATAAAATATAAGATTTAGAGGGCTACTATAGGACCTAATTTTAAATATTGAAGATATGAAATCATAGAGAAATTCATTTTCAATATCAAACTCCTCAAAAGCAAGAAAAAGGTGTGTATTTTTTTTTCAAATTGCATAAGTCTTGTTTGAAATATCAGTTTGAAGTGATTCTAAGGGAATATTGAAGCATATATATCAATATTTGGTTCTAAAATCCCCCCTTAAAAGAATTAAACACCCAATAATCCCTCAGAATACTCTACTATGACTCATGAAGATGAAGAAGTGAAACATGATATATCAAAATTACAAGAGAAAGTGCACCAAATTTTGCTTTCACAAAGAGAAATAAAAAATGAAATGGAAATTTTGAAGAAAGGCATGGAAGCTAATATGGATGGTTTGAAGAAAGGTGTGGAATATAAGATGGATGGTTTGAAGAATGGCATGGAAGACATGGAAGAAAAAAATGGAAGGTTTGAAGGAAGGTTTGAAAAAATGGATACAAGAAATGATTCCTAATGGCGAAAAGATAGTAGAGGAAACTAATGATGAGAACAAAATAAATGTTAATCATGATTTCATAAAATCGAATGTTGGATGGAAGACACACCATATTCCAAATATCGATATGAGTAAGTTTGATGTCAAGGATCTCGTAACATGGATACTATAGATGGAGAAACATTTTGATCTCAATAATGTGAAAAAAACACAAAAGGTACACATTTCAACTTTATATTTAGAAAAAAATACATTTGTATGGTATCGATGGCTTTTCTCCCATAAAAAAAATGCCACTTGGGCAATTTTTATGGAGGAAATGATATCACATTATGAGGATACAAAGAGAGACATCTTCTTTAGCCAATTGATAAATCTCAAACAAAAGGGTACTGTGGTGGACTTCCAAAAAATTTAATATAAGGGTAACTGATATTCCAGAGGAACACAAGATTGATGTCTTCATCAGAACTTTAAAGGATAACATCCAACATGAGGTTCGCCTTTGGGAACCTGATTCATTGGAGAAGGTATTCAGGTTGGCAAGAAAAATTGAATGTAAAATTATGGTGACAAGGAAGCCTACCACTCACATCTATAAATATGGAAGTGTTGTTACTCCTAGACGTCAACAACCTACAAGGTTGGAACCACAACAATTGGAAGAAAAAAGATCAAAAGAGCTTTCCTATAGTTGTGATAGAAAATACACTAAAGGTCATAAGTGTGCTGAGAAGAAATTTTTTACATAGATTGTGAAGAGAAGGAATAAAATGAACAAGAAACTTCAAAAGAAGAGGATATACACTAGGTAAAAACGATAGAGAAAGAATAAATGAGTCTGACCATATCATGTAATGCATTGGCAGGAATTACCACTCCTCAATCTCTCAATATAGAAGGACATATCAAGAAGAAGAAGGTAATAGTGTTGATTGATTCAAGTAGTACCCATAATTTTATTCATTGTAAGGTAGTCAAGTAATTGAATTGCTTCCAATACCCAACACTAGAATTTCAAGTGATGGTTGCAAATGGAGGAACTATAAATTTATCTAGAAAATGCCATAATATTAAGCTAACCATGAGGGAATATGTATTTAATAGTGCAATGCTTTCCATTCCAATGGGAGGTGTTTATGTTGTACTAGGAGTACAATGGTTACAATCTTTGGGGACAATAGATTTCAATTTTCAAGAACTTTTCTTGAATTTTTTTTTGGAAGGAAAGGAAGTCGAATTACTGGGTATCGTAGGGAAGACAAGAAAGATAATAAGCTCTAATGTCATGAAAAATATTCTAAAGAAAGAAGAACAAGGCGTAATTGAATAATTATGCTCACTAGAAGTTCCAACATCAAAATCATTTATCTCTCCAGATCTCCAAAAATTCTTGGAAAATCATTCCAAGGTGTTTGAAAATCCCAAAGGACACCCACCTATTCACGATCATGATCATGCTATTCATTTGATTCCAAGAAATGTTCCTCCAAACATCAAGCCTTACAAATATCCTTATGTCCAAAAGAGAAAAATTGAATGTATGATTGCAGAAATTTTAGAGGCTGGTATAATTCAACCGAGTCAAACTTCTTTCTCTACCCCAGTAGTATTGGTGCACAAGAAGGATGGATCATGGCGCATGTGTACGGATTATAGGGATCTCAATAAGCTCACTATTAAAGATAAATTTCCCATTCCTATTATTGATGAATTATTGAATGAATTACATGGAGCAATTTATTTTACCAACTTGGATCTCCATTCAGGATATCATCAAATTAGAACGAACACTAAACATATTTTGAAAACAACATTTTGAATTCATGAGGATCATTATGAATTTTTGGTCATGCCTTTTGGAATTACCAATGCACCTTCTACATGTCAAGGGTTGATGAATTCCATTTTCAAACCCTTAGAAAATTTTTGTTAGTATTTTTTGATGATATACTAATCTACAACAGGTCTTGGAAGGATCATGTTCAGCAGGTTGATAGGGTGCTCAAACTACTGGAGGTGAAACAATTATATGAAAAAACCTCCAAATTTTTCTTTGGAGTACAAGAGGTGGAATATCTGGGACATATTATATCTCATGAGGGTGTTAAGGTATACCCTAAAAAAATTAAAGCCATTAAGGAATGGAAAATTCCCACAACCATAAAGCAGTTGCGAGGATTTCTCAGGTTAACTGGGTATTATCACAAGTTTGTTAAGAATTATGGGAGAATAGCAACACCTCTAACAACATTATTGAAGAAAGATGCATTTTTATGGACTCCTGAAGCAACTAAGGCCTTTTAACATCTTACAGAGGCAATGTGCCTAGCACCTGTCTTAGATACGCCATACTTCATAAAAAACCTTATTGTGGAATGTGATGCCTCGGGAAATGGTATTGGTGTTGTTTTAATGCAAGAAGAAAGACCCATTTCTTTTGAAAGTCATCCAATCAAAGGAAATTATTACAAAAATATATTTATTATAAGGAAATGTTGGCAATACTACATGCACTAAAAAATGGCGACCTTACCTAATGAGAAGACACTTCAAGGTAAAAATTGATCACGATAATCTTAAACACTTTTTGGAACAAATATTATCTTCATAAGAGCAAAAAAAATGGGTCACAAAGATGTTGGTTTATGACTTTGAAATCATCTACAAAAAAATGGAAGCTAAATGTTATTGCAGATGCACTCTCAACAAATAATGAAGATGTTGAATAATTTCTTTGTGCCATTTCTATTATCCAACCATATTGGATAACCGAAGCAAGGGATGAATGGAATAAGGACGAAGAAGTGTGGACACTCATTCAAAATTTGTAGCAAGATCCTAGTACATCTGATACATTTATTTGGAAAAATGATTCCTTATGGCACAAAGATCACTTATATCTTTATTAGAATTCCCAACTTAAACAAAAGATTATTTTGGAATTGCACAGTTCTCCTTTAGGAGGACACTGAGGATTTTTAAGAACATACCATAGGGTGAACAAATAATATTTTTGGGATGGACTTAAATCTGATGTTCAAAATTTTGTAGCATAATTTTGGTTTTCCAGCAAAATAAAGTTGAGATAATTATGGCATTGGGTCTTCTACAACCTTTATCCATTCAAAGTCAACATTTGGAGGAGATTTCAATGGATTTTATCACAGGTTTACCTAAGTTCGAAGAAAAGAGTGTCATCATTGTGGTAATTGATATAACTACCAAGTATGCACACTTTTGTGCATTATATCATCCATTTAAAGCAAGTAGAGTTTCTATTCCATTTATGGAAGCAATTAAAAAGATACATGGAAACTCAAAGATTATTGTAAGCGACAGAGATCCCATTTTTACTGGAAATCTTTAGATGGAATTATTTTCTTCTTTTGGTACTCAACTACATCATATCTCATCTTACCATCCTCAATCCGATGGTCAAACTGAGATAGTGAACACATTTTTGGAAGGATATTGTTATATGAAATTCTAATCTACATATAAACTAGACTCCCTGAGTGTGGTGTTCCTTCACTCATAACAAAAAAATAAAGAAAACTATTCTTTTCTCTAAGAAAAATAGATAGACAGAAAGGAAATAAACCTACTTCTAATCCTTTCGCTCTCTCTCTCCTTCTTTTGTTGTTGTCATCGCTCTCAATCCAACTAAAGCCACTAGATCGATATCTGCAATCAAAGACAGAGAAAAACAAAAAACATACAAATATAAAAGAATCTACTTATATTAACCAAATCAAACTGATTAGATCTGAGAATACATACACAATTGAGAATGTAATTCACAAGATATATGCATAAATATGAGAAAATTAACAGATATCTTTATTAAGAAAGTAGGAGGAGAATATTACAACCAATATATAGATTCATTCTCAACCTTCTCCAACTTCATTCCATCCTCATCACACCAAGAATAATCTCAGAAGCATACCAATACTTCCATCTATCATCAATTGAGAATCCAACAACATAACATTACACAAATTTCTCCATCCCTATCACTTAGATGAGTGCTCAATTTATATGGAAATTGAAGGTAGTTTCTCAATAAATGGAATTGAAGGGATTTCTAATAATATGTGAGACATGTTCCAAGTTCAGTGGTGATGGATGAACACTTGTATTAGAATTATGACACCTATGAGATCTTCTAGAAGGCACTGGGCATGTGGATATTCCTGGAAAAATGATGATTAGGCTCCCAAGAGACCAACAGACCCTTAAGTTTCGGGAAGTGCACTGCAGTGCACCTTTGAATGGAGATAAGTGCACTGTACTACACTTAGGCCCATGCAGAGGAGCGTTGATGAGTCAATGGGTCATATAATATATACTTAAAACTTTAGAAATCTCACAATTGAGGTCATCAATGGAATGAATTATCTTAGGTAATATAGAAACTAAATTAGGGGATGATAGACCCTATTCATATTGGTCTTGGGGGATGATGCCCAAATTGACCTATAATAGATATCTTCATTGTTTTGTATCTAATAAAAAAAGACAATGGGTCAAGTGGTTACCTCTATTTGAATGGTGGTATAACACTTCCTTCCATACTGCATAAAAAATGACCCCATTTATGGGACTTTATGGATATCATCCATCGTCCATCACATCATCTTTAAGAGAAAATTCTAAGGTTGAAGTAGTGGAATATCACATCAAGCATCAATAACAAGTTCTCCAACTCTTAAAGGATAACCTAAATTTAGCACAAAATCTAATGAAACAACAGACATATCAACATCGCAGCGAGAGAAGTTTTTATGTTGGAGATTGGGTATTTTAACAGCTACAACCACACAAAATTTTTTCCCTCAAGCAATATAAGAAGGATAATAAATGATCACAAAATTATTATGGCCCTTACAAGGTGTTGCAAAAGATTGGTACTATGGCATACAAATTGGAGCTTCCTTCTTATTTGCGAGTGCATAAATTTTTCCATGTTTCACGCTTAAAGAAGGTTATAGGTGAAAAATTTCTAGTTCTAAAAATATTTCCAGAACTTGATGAGGAAGGAAAAATAATATTGGAACCTGAAGCAGTCACGGAAACAAGAACTCGACAGCTACGAAATCGATCAATTTCAGAGTATCTCATCAAGTGGAATAACGTACCCACTGAAGATTCTACATGGGAGGATGAGAATTTTATAAAGAAGCATCGAGAGCTACTCAAGCGTTGAGGACAACACTTTCTTGATGGAGAGGGGAATGTTAGTTCCATATATTACTAGTGTAGTCCTTGTTATATGGAATTCTAATGTACAGATAAACTAGATTCACTGAGTGTGGTTTTCCTTCACTCAGAACAATAGAAGAAAGACAACTATTATTTTCTCTAAGATAAATAGATATAATGAAAGGGAAATAAGCCTACTTGTGATCCTTTCACTCTCCTCCTTCAGTCGCTATTGTCATCGCCCTCAATCCAACACAAGCCACTAGATCAATTCCTGCAATAAAATACAGAGACCAACAAACAACATACAAGTCTACAAGTATCTAGTTATCTTAACCAAATCAAACCGATTAGATCTGAGAATACTTACATCATCGAGAATACATTTCACAATATATAAAAATATGTATGAGAAAATGAATAGATATCTTTATTAAAAAATAAGGAGGAGAAGATTACAACCAATAGATCGATTTGTCATCAACTTGCTCCAAATTAATTCCACCCCCATCACATAAAGAAACATATTAGAAGCATATCAATACTTCCAGCTCTCATCAATTGAGAATCCTACAACATGAATTTGCACAAAATTATTCCTCCCTGGCACTTAGATGAGTGCTCGACTTATAGGGAAAATGAAGATAGTTTCTCATTGAATGGCTTTCTAATAATAGGTGATACATGTTCCCAAGCTTAGAGGTGATATATTGACACTTGTATTCAAAGTATGACACCTATTGACTCTTCTAGAAGGCACTGGCCATGTGGCGATTCCCATAACAATAATGATTTCGCTCCCAGGAGACCAACGCACCCTTGAGTGTTGGGAAGTGCATTGTAGTGCACCCTTGCATGGAGGTAGTTACACTGCAATGCAGTTAGGCCCTTACAGAGGAGCATTAATGAGTCAAATGGGCCATATAATATATACTTCAAACCTTGGAAACCTCACAATTAAATCCAGAAAAGGAATGTCTTCACTTAGGGCATATAGCAACTGAATTAAGGGAATGATAGATAATATGCATTGATCTTCAGGGATGATGCCCAAATTGACCTATAATAGCTACCCCCTAAAGCATGAAGTAAAAATAATAATAGTATTTGGATGAGATTTTTTACGATGTGATGAGTAGGATCTGAAGTGAACGATAACCTGCATCAATTTGAAATACATTACATGATGATATCTTACATATTTGACATGAATTTTTGAGAGAGGCATACCCATGCTCAACACATAAATTATCATAACATGTACATAATTCATAAATTCGTCTACATCGTAGTGTTTCTCGATATAGACATACCTATAGATATAGGCCCATGTTCGGATGACGATCTATATGTAAAGCCATCATACAAATGATGAAAACATTTTTTCCTAAAATCACAGAACAGATGGATGAAGCTAGATCCAGGGTCTGCTTATCTCATTGACTAGGTCGTTCAAGTACAATTATAATCATGTGAATATATGATCTGAAGTTAAACATGGGAAGGCATCGTCTGATTACTAGGAAATGATGTGAGCTATTAATAGACGTGAGAAAACCACCATTGATGTTAATGTCTCTCAAGGTACTATAGTACATTTTTCAAGGCCTGAATAGATGATTTGATGTAGAACAACAAAAAAATATTTCGGTCGAAGGTCCTAAAGCGAGAAACCTGCTGATGATGTAGAAAGCTCCAAGGTACTAGAAATATGTTTCTAAGTTAACTTCGTGGATGATGAGCTGATGTCGACAGGAAGAAAATTTAATGCGAAATGGGAGTAATGATTTTGGAGACAAAATGTGAATTGATATAGCAATGTTCAGGGATGGCTGTCATGAAAATGAAGGTTTATGAGTATTGCAGAAGATGAGGAATTACTGGATGAATTCTCTTGAGAATATCAGCTGTTAGTGTCAGTTTTTGCATACTTCCACCGGTGATCAAAACACATTTTGCATGTGCATATTAGGTGTCCCATTTTAAAGAAATTTTCAATCATTCCATTAGGTCATGATTTAAAATTGTTCCACTGCTGTTTGTCCTTGTCAATAAGCTTCATTCTCCCTCAGAAGATCATATTGGCTGACTCATTCTCATGTCTCCTTGAGCATAAAAATACCTATGGAAATGATATTTTCACTTGCAAGTCTTTTAAGTCAAAATCTCATTCATGAAAGTCAGGTCAAAAGTAGTCCCATTAGGTCATTAGGTTTTATATTTCTCAAGGTCACTCCTTCATTTTAGATAAGGTCAACACATATATGAGAGGGACTAAATAAGATCATCATGATGTAATTATCACATTTTCAGAGTTTTAATTTTTTAATTTGATGACTTTTATATCAAAATGTCATTTTGATATAAAAAGTAAAATATGTAATTTATTTATATTTTTCCAAATGTAATTTTATGTTCTCATATGTAATAAATTCAATCCCAAGCTGTCACATAAAATCATGTCCAGCCTAAGTGGAGCAAAGAAAGCCAAACTCCATTATTGATCAATCTGCAATGCCAAAAATTCAAAAAGTCAAAGAGTATCAGTGCCGAAGGAAAAGTGAACATTAGAAAAGTGGGTGATTCAAATTAAATCTCAAATCCAATTGGCTATAAAGTCTTTCAAAGCACCTCAAAACAAGTCATTGTTTCCATTCATCCATCAGGAGTTTCTAGCAAAGGAGAAACTTTGAGTTTTATAATCATTTTGGGTCAAAATTTCAAGGCGTTGCGCATTTGCAACTTGGCGCTACGCGTTTTCCCGAAAACATCAGACCAAAATACATTGGCATTGCGTGTTTGCAGAGAGGCATTGTGTGTTTGTCTTAGCACTGCGCATTCCTCCAGAAGGCTGCGCGTTTGCACAGGGAGGATTTTGAAGAGTTTCACCACCTCTAGCAAGCTAAATCTCCTCACCAATTTCTTCAGTAAGCTTTAAAACAGTAAGTGCACAATAAATCACCTTGCCTCTAATATATTTGGTCTTCCATTAAATATTTGAAGTGTTTGTTTCTTATGAAACCCTAGTTTCCATTTCATTCCCATTTTTCATGCACCATATCCCTATTCATATCCCTAAAACACATATCAGTCATACATATTGTTAAATCTTAGGGTTTTCATAGACTTAGGTTTTCATTTACATTCCATGCCCTCCATTTTCCCAAGCTATTCATCTCATCTCTCACTCCCTTCATCTCATTCCATTTACCCTAGGATTTCCAAATCCTTCAAATTGAAATTTATGAAGAGGAGGATAGAGGTTTCAGTGAGGAACAAACACCAAAGATAAGTGACCACAAAGGAGGGAAAATCAACAGATATGAACCAATAACCACAAAGAAACTCATGGATTCTCCTCTCACTATGTCATGTTTTAAACATGTTGATTGTTTTGAGTTTTTTGAGAAATTGCAGCAAATTCAGTTCCACCCTATGTTGACAAGGTTGTTCATAAAAAATATTCATGATAGGCAGGTCACTCTTGCTGGGGTAACTTTTACCATGTCCATTAATGCCATTTCAGCTACTACAAGGATCCCTAATGTGGGAGAGAAATGGTTTAAACAAGGAAACCTTGATCTGAGCTATTATGAACCATATCTCATACCTAGATACAAGGATGACAAGAAGACCATTCTCTCTTTCTCTCATCTTCTTGACTGGTATATCTGTATGATGAAGATAATCACGAAATACTTCACCTGTGAGGGGAGGTTTTCTCGACTCTATTCATATCATATCAGACTCCTCATGCACTTCACTAGAGTCAGAATGCTTCACATACCTTACTATCTCTCCCACAACATTGACAAGATGGCATACATTGTACAAAAGAGGGATTATAATCATCAAATGCAGATTCTTTTCAATCACTCCCTCATCAAGATGATAGTCATGCATTAGCTTGAGAAAAATAAAATTTCATGGGACACATTCATAGCAAATGAAGTCTTCACTACCCCACCTAGTCAACATGAGCAGAGTATCCCTTCATCATCTCATCCTCCCATATCCACTTCTCCATCTCAGCTTGTTGCTCATACATCATCACCTAGTCAGATCCATTCAACTCATGTTGATCCTACTTCTTCACCTTTCCATAACCTTTCGCCATCATCACGTCATGATACTGAGGCATCAAGCAGTGAGAAGGACATTGAGGCAACTTGGGCTAATGTGACTGATGTTGAGCCACTTCCCAAGACCTATCAGAGAGGCCACATGCATGTGTTTTCTTCACTTGGACTAAAACAGGCCATGCCTTCTTCATCAGCAAAACAGGTGGACAAGGGTAAGTAAAAGGCTAAAGAGTCAATTATTGATGAAAAGGAGAATAAGCATGAAACAGAGCAGGAGTTTATGTTGATTTACCTTGATGAGGAGGATGAAGACAGAATAACTAGTGCAACAATTAGAGGCAACGAATAAAATATTAGTGAACTTCAAGCTAATATTGATAGAGCACAGTATGTGATTGATTTTCTTGAGCAATAAAACCAACAAATAAAGACCAAGTAGATCATCCGTGAGGTAAGGACCATAAAAGCACAAAGAAAGGAAAAAAAGGCCAAGGCCTTGCTGGAGGATACCTTGGAAAGTTATGGTGATATTGATGATGAGGAGGATCAACCTCCAATATGGAAACCAAATAATAGAGGGTTGAAAAGAGCTCTAGCCCTTGAGAGACAGAAAGAAGCTAAGTTGGCAAAGCAACTCACTCCAAGTGAGTTGATTTCCTTAGAGATTAGCAGGGATAGAGAGTCATGGCTTGATAGAGCCAATTTTCATTTGGATATTTTGCTAGAGAAGGCCAAAAAGGACAATTATATTCAGATAAAAATGGAAAAGAACTATGCCATGAGGAACAAAATTGCAAGGGCCAAGCTCAAACAAGCCCATGCAAAAATTCAAGCTTTGACCAAGAAAAAGGAGAAGGAGGGGTTAGAAATACTTGCTGAGGTGTCTCTTCATGCCTCAAGCCCTTGATAAGAAATTAACCTTACAATTTTTGCAAGTTTTTGGCACATTTGGCACTTTAGTGCATTCTTGGTTTTTTGAGCAATTTTGGCACACATAAATTCTGCCAGACGCGTAGTGCCATTGGCGCTGTGCTATTTTTTGGAGCCTCCAATTAAGAAATGGCCACCACCATCATGTTCATAATGATTAGGACATCAACCCTAGAATTTTTTAGAAAATTTGGAGGAAAAATGGTCCCTCAAAAGTGCAAAAAACCACCAAATTTTCATGTTTCTACCTCCTTTTTGACCTTGGCGCTATGCGTTTACCAGTCTGGGGAGATTCACCTTTTAGTAGGGCATATTGGCACCATTTTTGAAACTGGAGGCATATTTTGAAATTAGACTCAGAGGGCTTTTGAATGAGCTATCTTGGAGATAATGTGGACACCGGGAATGCCTCCAAAAGTTGCTTGCAAAAGAGACTATTTTTCCTGTCATGGCGCTACGTGTTTGCCAAGAAAATTGAAATTTTCACAGTCTTCAATTTTTTTTTGATTCTCATGCCTGTTTGACTTTTTATCTTGGGAAATAAGAAATTATTAGGTTTTAATTAATTATATTAATATACATTAAGTATTATCATTAACATATTTGAAAATTTTATTTATAATTAATAAACATCTTCTTCTTATTTAAATTACACTTAGTTTAATAATTGGTAGTTTCTAGTTTAGGTTAAAGTTTAGGTTAGGAACTAAATATTTTGGTGTAATTAAAATATTTTTAGTCATAAAATTTTAGACATTATTTAAAATTAATAAAAAAAAATTAGACAAAAAATTTAGACATTAAATATATATTAATAGAAATTAGTTTAGTATGATTAATTCAAGTCTTAGGGTTTATATATATATATATATATATATAGATAGATATTTAAAAAAAAAAAAATTAAAACTTTAAAAATTTTAGTTTTTATTAAAATATTAAATATTGAAAATAATTTATTTAAATAAGATTGTTGGATCCTATCGTTCATCATTGCCCTCCACTATTTATAACTTGACCTTCTACGACCTTTTTTCATTCTTCATTATCGTCCTGATGATGGATCCCTGTTGGGATTTGAAACGTCGACCAACTTTTTATGATATCGTGGATAATCCAGATTCTGCAAATAAGAAATTACTGATGTAACAATATAAATGTAAATGTCATGCTTTTATTTTTATCTAAGGTAGATACATTAGGTAAGTCCACTAGAGGTCAAGTGAATTAGTTTCCTCTCTTTTAGAGGCAAATTTTTGGGTCTTCCTAGTCTTCAGTTTCTTGTTTGGGAGTAGGTGAAAATGATCCCTATCTCATGGATTCGACTCCCTTAGGCTAGGGAGAGTGGTTTTGAGGTCTATATGATGTATTTCCTCAGTCATTGTAATGGGTGGGACTCACTTGGAGGCTTGGCATCTCAAGAGACATACTTTTGTATAAGTTTTGGCCCAGACATTAATCAAATTTGCAACTATTTTTATGGGATCCATGTGGTATTGTGTTTAGTTTCAGTTTCTTCCCTTGTGCTCATATGTTAGAATTTTTTGTGTATTTCATTCATCATTTCATTGCTATTGAATGAATTTTTTCAAGTTATATGAACATAATCCATAATTTCTATGCTATGTTTTGGGTAAACATTCATAATTTTTAGTTTCTTCAGTTTAGAAAGAAATCATGAATTCACCATGCTCTTTCTAGCTCCTCACCTGTCTCAATCATCCCATCATCAAAACCCTCAAGTGCTAAAAATTTTACCTACCTTTCCCCATAGAACACATTGCAAATTTTGACCTAATCTCCTTGCCCTAGTTGTTTAACTCCTCCTGATCCAACAAAAACCCTACGCAATCCAAATAAAACACCCTGAGCCACTATACCTAGCCTAATATCTTCTTTCCTCAGTCATTTTGGTTGTTATTTTTATGGAGAGAGCCCTCTCCTGGCCTAGTAGGGCTAGCTACTTGGATAAGCGTGGTTTGAGGTTACCTCAGAATTCCCTTTCTAAGCCTAAGGTTCAATCCGAGTGATAAAATCAACAACACGGAAATGGGTTGGCAGCATTAACCCAGAACCGATGTGATGATATGATGAACCATAGGTATGATGAACTGTCAAGAATATTACGCAACCCAAAAGTCATGGTGATGGAGTGAAAGTGTCATGTTCAAGAGCGACCTGCTACCATAAAGTGTTTTGTTCTTTTTCCAAAATTTTTCCATCATTGCTGACCATTATCTCTTTATTTTTTAACAATATTGAGGAGGGTAACATATTATTCATCTATTATTTGACCCTTCGGCTGAATCCATTGCTATTTAATGATTTAACGTGTCTAGCGATAATGAAACTCGATGTTTCCATGATCGACAAGTTCGTCGCTATTTTATGTTTTAACGAGTCTAATGACAATGAAAACCTAGTCCTTTTTCATGTTTAAAGAGTTTGAAAAAGAGGGAAAAAATAAAACTACATGAGTCCTTTTTCATAAATTTGTCGCTCAAGTCTGAAAAAAGTGTAAAATGATACCTAAGAAAACCTCTTATCCATGTTCAAAAAAGGTTTTCCTTTTTAGTAAATAATATATATCAGTCCGAAAAAGGGTTAAACTTATACTGAGTAGATGTCATTTCATTTACTTTTACGAGCTCAAAAAGACAAGTTCTTAGCAATCTTTTCACATTATCAGAGTCTGAAAAGAGCTAAAAGAAGACTCCAGGGTGTTCCTTTTTTGCATTTATGAAAGCTTGAAAAACAGATAAAGCTACGGTTTAATTCCTTTTTCATTTCTATCAAAGCTTGAAAAAAGAGGATAAAAGTATGCTTTGTGGTCAAATCATTCTTTAATAAGTGTGCACACTAAACTCATTGTATTAGCTATAAATCCTATTCAAAAAACCATAAAACGGATTAAAAATACCTGTTTCATAGTAAAAATAAATAAAAACCATAGTCACAACATTAAATATTATTTAAAATAATCAAAATGACTAAATAAAAGAGATTTTACCATTTCATTATTACCATTCCATAGTTACCGTTTGAAAATTAGGAGCTCTGGACCAGTATTTCCCTTGAACTTCAACAGTTGATTGCGACAGTTTCAGTGGATGATTTCTCCTGCCGTTTGATCCAGGTTGGAGCTATGAACCTTATCTTTATTTTAGTATCATTTTTATTGCATTTCATGATCAATTTTTATATTTTTGAGCCCCTTATGGTAAATATATTACGCTATCAGGGAAACACACCCTTTATTATTGAAAAGTGCATTGTAGTGCACTGAAATTGAAGGCTAGATGCCCTGTAAGACTGTGTTCCTTGACCTAGTGTGTGTTGGGTGTATTTATCATTTTTCTTTCTTGTTGTGTACCAAAAATTTCCCATTTATTTTTCATGAAATGGATCCTAATGAATATTATGATTATATTTCACGTATTCATCAGATGAAAATAATGATTATGTGGTGAGAAAGAGAACATGAAGAACAGGATATGATTTCCCTAAATGATTCGGGTACAGTAAGAGCCCTTAGAGATTGTGGGTTTCTTAAATGCCTCAAATTGTCAAGGATGGGGCAACATATGGAACTATTGGAGTTCCTAGTTCTTTCATGAGATCTGGTATTGCAAGATTTTCACATTGGGGACAAAGTTCTCCCAATATTTGTTGAGACATTTACTTTCTCACGGGATTATCAAGGCGAGGTTCCCCTATTTCCCTTGTTGGGTCTACTCTTGGAGGAGATTCAGTGAGGGATTACATATTCTAAAATTTTCATCTAGGTACTGATCTGAGTAAATATGGGAAAATAAATATCCGTGATGTGTGTGATCTACCTTTGAGGACCATCCTTTTTACTATCACAAAGTTTTCTGGTTCCATGACACTAAATGTTGCAACTAGATCATACAGGCAATATGACCTTCTGTTTAGAACCAACAATATTCAACTAGGATGAAGTAGTACTCTTTCATATGAGAGAACAATTGACTAAAGCAAAGGGTGGCAGGAAGAAGAATTTCAACTATGGCTTGATCCTGATTTCCTTCATTCAAGAGTGGGTTCCATTGATGCAAATGCAACATGTTACACTGACCCTAGAGATCCACGGATGTAGAGATGGGTTGAATTGATGTCTATAAATGTTGGTAAATCGACAATCATATTCTATACGGCATTCTTCGCTTGTTTCAGACAACAGATGGTCGCCATAGATCAGTATGCATATGCAGGTGTAGATTTCCGTGGAGATCCAAACTTGATTCTAATAGATGGCACTCAATGGGGTGCAATAGGTAAGAATATTTTGACCATGTTTTTTTATTGTTCTAAGGTTTCTACATGTGTTTTATATTTTTATGTTTCCCAAGATTAAACTGAAATTTTATGTACACATATGGGGGTTGTGTTCGACAAGTGGGTTAACCAGAGCAAGGAGTAGTTGAGCCAGCAGAGAGGGCTGTCGAGAGAGAAGTCCTTTAGGATTTATATTTGACCGAGACTCTTTCTAAGCTACAACAACAAGTGGAGGGATTGACTCTTGGGATTCTGGATTTCCAGATCGAATATTTACTATAAGACCACAATGCCACAGTATTGGGGTTCCTAACCATTAGATGCGGTTATTTCATAGGATAGATAGATTAGTTGCTTCTGATCAGAAGAATCACTAGTTTACTTTGACATTTTTTGCATACATTCTGAGGTCAGATGACCAATGTGTCTTGGGAAACTTTTTTTGTAAAAACCTATAACTATCTATCTATTTGTTTTCATTGTTTTCTTATGTTTATTGTGCAATCCTATTCAATTAAGTGATGTGAATTGAAAATATGTCTTTACATGTGTTGCAAATGTCTGTTTAAAACATAATTCACTAAGGAATCAGTTAATGTATTCAAATTTCTAGAAATGTGTTGATATTGAATGTAATCAAAATGTCTTTCCAAAAGTCGAATTCTTAGGAACATACGATGCAGTGTTTGATTTCGGCCAGTATAAACATTAATAACTTGTAGTACAACAAGTGGTGAGTCTAACCTAATGATGATACGGTTAATACCAAATGAAATTTCATCAGAGAGAAGTTCGATGAATGTGCTATACTAAGCGATATTGTTTGTACATCGACCAACACAAATCCCTTGAAAACTCACTAACTCACCACCTGGAGCAAAAATTTTCCATGCTGCAGAGGATAGGTTCTGCGTACTATGACTAGCACCATCAGCATATCCAACGAATGGTTCCAAATATTCAGACATATGCGATGAAATGTAAAGTGGATTACTAACTTCAAGAAAACTCTATAAAATAAACTAAGACAATAAATGCAAATCAAAAGCATATATACAATATAATACAAAATTTTACTATTCTCAATTAAGCATATTAAATTTTATGATACAACCCATTTCGAGGCTATGCTAATGGAATTCCATCATAATAAACTAACTCGTAGGCGCCCTTAGCCATAACTCTTTTGACAATGTAGGGGCAATGCCATAGTGGCTCAAATTTTCCCGTAGCTATCAAATTAGCTTCTTGATCATAAACTAAGACCATGTATCCCTCTAAGAAGATGCGAGGCTTGACCTATTGGTTGTATTGTGCCTTGATTTGTCTCTTATGTGCTTCGTTGGCCAATGCAGATTCACGATGCATTTCATCAAGATGGATGAGGTTCAAAATATGTGCTTCTTCATTAGAGGTGTTAGGTAACAAGTCAACATCAAGTTTTAATGAAATAATTTCACATTGGATTAGCAAGATAGCTTCCAAACCATACACCAATTGAAAGGGGGTAAATCTGGTTGCATTTCTGACTGAGGTTCGATATGTGCATAAAGCCGAGTACAAGATTAGATGCCAATTTCGTTTATGAACTCATATCATTCATTGAAGCATTCTCTTAAGGATCTTGTTAATGGATTCAACTTATCCATTGGATTGTGGATAATAAGGAGTAGAACTATCATGTGACAGTCCTAATTTGGTAGTCAACTCATTCATCATGTGATTACAAAAATTCTTACCATGATCTGTAACTGTAGCTTGTGGTACACCAAACTGTGAGATGACATGATTGAAAAATACCAATGCAACTATTTCGCTTGTGTTATTTAATGAAGGCATCGCTTTGGCCCACTTGGTAAATTATTCGGTTGCGACAATAATATAACCATGCTCCCCAGGCGAACGAGGGTTGCAGGTCATGAAGTCAATGACCCATTTTACAAATGGTCCCACAACGATGACATGATGCATTGGTGCTAGCACCATGTGCATTTTACAATCAAATATCTGGCATGCATTATAACTTCTGACAGTGAGGATGCAGTCGCGAAATATGGTAGGCCAAAAGTAACTGATGCGGAGAATCTTCTGTACGGTAGCATATCTAGACAAGTGCCGACCACAAGCCCCAACATGACAATAATTTAGAACTTTCTCATCCTCCTCATGAGTGAGGCACCTCCTTAAAATCGTATAGACACCACGACGATAAATTGTATCACCGACGATCAGATAATCTTTGTCTTTGTATCCAATATGTCACTTTTATGAGCGAGAGGTATCGGGCTGGAAAGTATGGGTTTGGAGATAAACGATAAAATCCCCATACCAAGGGTTATA
This sequence comes from Pinus albicaulis, assembly GCA_034641835.2. Taxonomy (NCBI): domain Eukaryota; kingdom Viridiplantae; phylum Streptophyta; class Pinopsida; order Pinales; family Pinaceae; genus Pinus; species Pinus albicaulis. Next base: position 776,133,339 of record CM076584.1, on the reverse strand, counting down.
TGACTCAATCAGAAACAAATACTTATCAGGAATTTATGGTTCCAATGTAATTTTAGTACTATCAGAGGGAAGGTCACAGAGAAGCTCAGCCAAAACTAAAGACTTCTTTGACTTGGATTCGATGAATTCCAAATCAAATTCCTACAAAATGACAATCCATTTTGAATATTTTCCCCCAGTAATTGACGTGAAAAAATGTATGTCATAGGGTTGCAATCTGAAATGACAATGGTCCTTCGGAGTAGGATATAATGGTGAAATATTTAGACAGCTTGAACAACCGCCAAGGCGAGCTTTTCGACATATCAATACTTCACTTTTGTATCATTGATATTACGACTTAAATAATATATCGGATTTTCTATCCCATATTCTTCTTGGACCAAAACCATAGAAATGGTCGTATCGGCCACGACGATATATAGGAAATAATCACTCTGATAAGTGGGGAATGCATTAGTGACGCTTGGATCAGTGTATCCTTGACAACATCAAATGAATCTTCTGCAACCTTGTCCCAATGGAAGGGAATCCCATTTTTCAAGAGATGGGTAAATCCTTTTGCCATTTTGGCGTAGTTGGGTATGAACGTCCTTAGGAATTTATCCTTTCCTTGAATTTTCTGTAAATGAAGTAAATTTGATGGTGTAGGAAAGTTAAGAATGGTTTGGACCTTCAATGGAGATTCAAATTCCATATTTTGAGATGACGAATCCATGCAAACGAACAGAACCAACAGAAAACACACATTTTTGTGGATTGAGGCATATTTTGTAGTGTCGGAAACATAAAAGTATAGCTCTCAAATGTGTCGGGTGATCAGACTATTTTCATGAATGCACGGGTAAGTCATCTAGATAAGGTTGAACAATGTGCTTGATGTTATTTAAAGCATAATCCATTGCTCTTTGAAATGTTTCCCCAACGTTATTTAAACCAAATGGGAGTTTACGATAAGCGAATGTGCCCCATGCATAGATGAATGATGTCTTATATTGGTCCTTTGGGCGGATATGGATTTGATTGTAACCGTAAAATCCATCCATGAACGAAATGATTTCACACCTGACACATTCGTCAATAATCTGGTCGATAAAGGGAGTAGAATATTTGTCTTTTGGACAGGCAATATTGACATCCCCATAATCGATGCACATTTTGATTGTCCCTTATTTCTTCATGACAAGAACAATTTTGGAAACCCAATCAGTGAGCGGAACATGGTAAATGAAACCATCACGCAAAATTTTTTCAACCTCTGCTTTAATGGCAGAAACCTTCTTTGGATGAAAAGGACGAAGGTGTTGACGTACCGGCCAGACATCCAGGTACATTTTAATTGTGTGTTAAATGATACTGGTATCTATGCCTATAATTTCCTCATAAGACCAAGAAAATATATCTTGGAATTCATGAAAAAGACAGTGATAAGTTTCGAGTTCAAATGGAGAACAAGACATGCCGACATGAATGTTTTCTAAAACACTGAGTTTGGTCCAAATATTGATAGAAATGGTTTCTTCAATATTGGACAAATTTTTCTCAGATTCGATGGCATTAATTGGAATAGAATTTGAAAATAAAGTGTTGATCAATGGGTGATATAGTTCAACAATATTATCTTCTTTATAATCCTGAAGATGGAAATGATGATGATGATCTTCCCATGGTTCTCCTTCTGGCATCATGGATTCCACAATGCTATCATTAGTCAAGAAAGTGGATGAAAAAGGATCGATTGATTACCAAAATCCAATGAACAATTTACCCAAACGATCGGCGATGATGAATCATGATTCGTCACCCAAACCATGTAGATTGATTTCTATGCCAACTCAATTGGTCTTGGCAAGAATAATTCATCCAACGTAACAACTTCAGAATCATTGATACTCTTCCTTAAGTCATATGAAGAGGAATCTATCACGCAGTAGGTCTCTATTCTTGCAATATATGTCAATATCACAGATAGTGGTATTTCAAAGGTGACCATTAGGGAATAATCCTTTAAGAGCCCTACACCAATGTTTTGAAGTGCTAGCTGGTGTGCGTGAACTAAGGAAATGATTCCAGATTCTTGGGAACTAGAGGCAAATAAAGAGAGTTGATTGATGACTATGATAACACCTTTATGAGGGAATGTGATCATTCTAAAGTAAGTAGATACAATCGCAGTCATAGCGTAAACCCATGGCCTTCCAAGTAAAATGTTGTAGTCAAGGGGTCTATGAACGACCTCAACTTCAATAGTTGCATTTTTTCCCCTTAGTTCGACATGCAGGTTATTGGTGATACCACAAGGCTTATATGTATGACCATCAAAAGCCTTCAATGTTGTAGGTGATTGAGATAAGTGCGGCGAGCCAAGTGAATTCCAACAGTTTAAAGACATAATGCAAGTATATTCTCCCTCATTAATAATAGTGCGATGAACGAGGTGATTGAGAACATTTACTTTTATGGAGAATGCTAATTCTGCTGGTAATTGTGGCACATAGCCTGTCTGATTAAAGATTACAAGATTGGAATATGTTGGGTATTCCATCAATTTCCACAAACAAATCCTGCTTCTGGGAGGGACAATTTTGAAGTACCTCAAGCGTTGACATATCGAAAGGTGACTAAGCCAAATCTTCAACTATATTATAATTTTGAGCTGCTAAGGCTCAAGGATTGAATGTTGATTTGTGGAAAATTCCCTTCGGTGGATTTAATATTAACTTTAGAATAGCATTATTGATTCAATAGAAAAAATTTTGGTCAAGGTAGTAGGTTGATCAATAGCCTAAATACCGTAATATTTATTTCGCGTAGACACAAAAACATAATTTTTTGGCTTTGTGACATAGCATAAGCACTTGGGAACTAGAAGGTGGATCCATAGCAACCATGTTTGTGTCTAGATTCGGAAAAATATCTGTCAACACACCAGATGCAGTCAAGGTCTTAACAAATTTTGAGACTTCAGCACGGTGAGGACAGTCTCAAACAAAGTGCTCATCATTACATATCAATCAAGGGTAACGAGGTTTCTGATTATTTCCAGATTATTGATCAGATGATTGCTCCTGTGGGGTTGAATTTTTCTTTTTCTTTGCTTTCCCATTTTTCTTGCTTCCAAGTTGCTTGTCACTTTTTCCTTTGTCAGATGACACGACAAGAATTCCAGAAGAAGGTGCAGGATCAAATGCAATAGATTTGTGAGTACTTGCAGACCCGATCATACCGTCGCCGGCATGAGAGTCCTTGGATGGAGGAGGAACATTAAAATCAGATCGCAACGAGTTTGGAATTTTCTCATAGAGCATGCCAGAGTGATTATAAATCAAATCTAAGTATTCGGCATGAGAAATAGCCTACTCTTTAGTGACGACACCACTTTAGCAACATCCTTGGTGATAGAGGGCAACAAGGACTTAATAAACCACTCATCGAGGATCTGATCAGGTACAAATGTTTTGACCATTCTACGATGACGACGCCACTCATGAATATGATAATAAATGGGAGTAGTAGTTTTCTATTTAAAATTGATCGGTAGTTCCATTATAGTTTCATATCGTATGGATAGATGGAAGTGGGTTAAAAAGGTAGTGGCTAAGGCAGTGAAATTATCAAGTGAATCTCATGGTAGTTAAATGTACCACTTCGCGGCCAGACCAGTGAGCGTATGCTGGAAAAGACATAGTCGAATAGAGTCTCCATTTAAGGAGTTGGATGAGCACCAAAAATGATAATTCATAACATGCGTTGACGAGTCTTCTCCAATGCTTCCATTGAATTTAAGAATGTCGGAGGGTAATTTATGTGGTATCACTGGCCACCAAGGAGAATAGCTAATATGATCATTGGTAAGCTGATTTAAATCAGGTAATTATAAATTTGCGACAAAGGGAAACTATAGATTCAAGTCAGGTTGAGCATAGCCAGATATGATGGAATTTCTTGGGAACAGTCCTTTGAGCACCAACATAAGTAATTTGTTGCTAGTAACCCAGAGATGGGTTTTTTTGATGACCAAACACTTGAGGGATTCGTTGAACCAATACATGGGTAAGTTATTTGTTGTTGGAATTGTTGTTGGGCATTTATGGTTATGGCTGCCAAGGTGAACGACCACCAAGATTATAGCCCAAACCATAATAGCTTGGACCTGGTTGTTCCTATAACATTCCATAAAAGGGTAATCTATCCCATGAATAAAAGTTTCCGAATATAGGTGGTTGTTGTAAACTTGCTGAAGGAGTTGGAGTTTGAGGACCCAAAACTTGAGGGTAATGGGTTGAAGGACCCGCCTCAGATGGTTGAGGTACATCAATTTGCACCTGTAATAGGGGTAATTAAGTATTAAAAAGTGGAGTAGATTTGGTTGCAATAGGTTGAACCGGTTGATATGAATGCACAATAGTTTGTGGTTGAATGTGCACGATAGGCTGCCACTGACAAACAATCGTTCCAACATTTGGGTGACCATAAAACGACAAAGTACTGTCAAAATGGGTGACCATAGGTTGCCCCTCAGCATGAGGAGTATAATAATATGGAATATGTTGTTCTCCAAATGGTGGGAGTCCAGTCGATATTGTACTGGATGGAATATACCCAGATGGACCATCTTGATGTTGCACTGAAGATGTATATAAAGGATCAAGTCATTCAGTACTCAATAAAGATGTATCAGATAAAATAATAGATGATTACATGGGTGAAGTCCATGGGTTGGAGGATGCACTAGAGTAGGTTCCAGATAATGATTGGTAACCTAGTGGGACAGAAGGACTACTATAAAGATGTTACTCTAGTGATGTGGTAAACATAAACGAAGTATAAATAGTGGATGTTGTCACACCTATAACAGATGGTACAGCTGGAGATGTTGACTCAGCCATGGTCATACAAGCTAGCGTATACCCTATAGGATCTACAGGAACTCGAATTGAAATAAGATCAAAAGAAGCAACGTAATTCAACCGAGGAATAGTATCGTAAAGATAAATCCCTGGTGCAAAATGGGTGGGAGTTCAAGGGCATGTTTCTTGTTGAGGTTCTTCCTCAATCAAAATCAAAATAGGTAGAATGATTTCACCATCAGGCTCAAGAAATATTTTAGGTGGTTGACTACGCGATATGGGAGACTTAATGGCTACGATCGACTATGGAGCGACTGATATAGGAACAACTTCCAGTTGTTTGACTTCGGGATCTAGATGTTCTGGTAAAATAACGATGGGATCTGGATAAACATCCAATTGAACAGTGTTAGGTTTAGGAGGTATGTTCTCACTAATTGGATGGATAGTGTCTGCATGTAGTTGTGAGGACTCCATTTCGATGACAGTGGATGAACCAAGATGTGTATAAACTACTCGTGACGACTCTGGTATATGTGATGAAGATGATGCACCATAGGTATTGATGGTGATGGTTTCAGTAGAACGATGTCACCTTCGCTGACAAAAAATGGCTTCCGTTGTTAAAGGTGGTTTAAGTTCTATTCTAAGGGAACGACAGGGAAAGGTATGTTCTTATTCCACAATGACTGATTGATTTTATTACAAAAAAGATATAAAAAAATAGAAGGGTAATTCTAGCAAAAGTTTTACCAAGTAATTGAGAACTGCAAAATACCTCCTGGTGAAACAAGAAATACAGACAGGAAATATCCCTTAATGTTTTGTTCGGTGTATCACAAGTTACAAGGCGACCGAATCGGTTACCTATTGATTGTAAGAAACCTAAATTTTTCCTCCCAAATATACCTGAAGGTACGTGGAGGCCCAAGTCCATATTAGCATTGTCTAATGTGAAACCACACAGTGAGAGAATCCCCTTATACTTTTTGTACTAGAACACCGCCCTATATACTCGAAGGTATGTGAACAAGCTCCGATATACTTATGTATGTGGAGTGGGATTTCACACTTGGAATGTATCGTAGACAAGTTAGCCACAACTGCTATGTTTAACAATGCCAGAACACGTCTCTAGCCTAGACCTTCTAAGTGTTATCGTTAATGTTACAATGCCTTCTTAGGTTGATTGAGGTAAATTTTATGTTGATCTTGTTTAAAATTTTAGCTTTGATGTTCACCGTGTGATGTAGTGGGAAATTCCTAAAATGCAAACTAAATGATAAGAAAACTTTTGAATCTATCTTTTTCAATAAAAATATTGGCTACTAAGGGGAAAGAGAAATCATATTTTTAGCATACAAAAAAAAGCACAAACTAAATGTAGATTTCCTTAACTTCGTCATATGCAATCACACACAATATCCAAATGCATATGCATGTTTTTCTTTTCAGTTCCCTTTAATGTGAATGAGTGAAAGGAAACTAAATGCACAAATCAATCAAACAAATTTTTTCTTTTGAGAAACAACGAATGAAACAACAATTTCCTTAGGAAAATTAAGAATGAAACTAAAATTTTCCTACAGGAAATGAGGAATAAAACAAAAATTTTCTTTTTGAAAATAGAATTTATCTAATGCAAAATTAACTACTTTGAATTTGATTTTCCAATTATAAAGAAAACAACCAATGAAACATTGAAAAAACTACTTTTCAAAGGAGGAATAAAAATTAATGTTTACTTGTCTCTAAGAGAAATCAAACATCTGAGAATATAGTAAACAATTGGCTGAAACTGAAAGAAAAGAAATTTTTTGATGGAATTTTGTTGGATGAGGGGGAAATGCAACCTATAAGGGGAGATAGTGCATTGCAGTGCACCCCTAAATGGAATATAGTGCACTGCAGTGCACTCTACCCTGACCAACATTGCGTTGGAAAAGGCTAAGTTTGGGAAACGAGCAACTAAACACACTTCTAATGCAATTTTTTCATTCAAATAACTAATAAAAGAAATTAGATGCTACCAATGATGGTAAAGAGAGGCAGAAACACTAGGAACTAGAAAGCTTTCCAATAGTAAAAAGGATGGTCCTCAAAGGTATATGACGCACATCACAAATATTTTTTTTCCCATATTTACTCAGTTGAGTACCTGGACGACAATGTTGGCGTACGTAATCCCTCAAGGACTCTCCTCCAAGAGAAGATCCTGCAAGGTAAATAGGGGAACCTCGCCTTGATAATCCAGTGAGAAACTAAATGTCCTCAACCAATATTGGGAGAACTTTGTCCTCAATGTGAAAAGCCTATAATACTGGACCCCATGAACAAACTAGGAACTCCAATAGTTCCATATGATGCATCATCCCTGACAATCTAAAGTATTTAAGAAACCTGCAATATCTAAGGGCTCTTACTGTACCCAGATCGTTTAGGGAAATCGTATCATGTTCTTCATATTCTCTTTCTCACCAAGTAATCGTCATTTTGATCTGATGAATACCTGAAATACAATCATAAGCTTCATTAGGATCCATTTCATGCAAAAAACTTGGGAAATTTTGGGCACACAGTAAGAAACAGAAAAGAGAAATGCGTCCAAGGCACCCCAGGTCAAGGGATAGAGAATTGCAATGCATATGGCCTTGAATTTCAATGCACTGCAACACACCTTTTGACATTCAAGGGTGTGTTTCCCTCAGAATGTAATATATTTACCCTAAGGGGCTCGAAAACCTAAAAATTTACCATGAAATGCAATAAAATTGATACTAAAAGAAAGATAAGGTTCTTATCTCCAACGTGGATCGAACAACAAGATAAATCATCCACTGAAACTGTTGTAACCAACTGCTGAAGTTCGAGGTAAAAATTGGTGGAGAGCTCCTAATTTTCAAATGTTAACTATGGAATGGTAAAAATTAAATGGTAAAAAATATTTTATTTAGTCATTTTGATTATTTTAAATCATATTTAATGTTGTCACTATGGTTTTTATTCTTTTCTATGATGAAACCAGTATTTTTAATCCGTTTGATGTTTTCTGAACATGTTTTACAACTGATACAGTGAGTTTAGTGTGCAAACTTATTTAAGAATGATTTGACCACAAAGCATAATTTTATCCTCTTTTTCAAGCTTTGATAAAAATGAGAAAAGGAATTAAAGCACACTTCTATCTCTTTTTCAAGCTTTGATAAATGCGAAAAGGGAACCGCCTGGAGTCTTCTTTTAGATCTTTTCAAACTCCAATAATGTGAAAATATTGTTGAGCACTTGTCTTTTCGAGCTCGTAAAAGTAAATGAAATGACATCTACTCAGTATAAGTTTAACCCTATTCCAGACTGATATAGATTATTTACGAAAAAGGAAAACCTTATTCAAAAATGGATAAGAGGTTTTCTCAGGCATCATTTTACACTTTTTCGGACCTAAGCGACAAATTTACAAAAAAGGACTCATGGATTTTTCTTTTTGTACTCCTTTTCAAACTCTCTAAAAATGAAAAAGGACTGGGTTTTCATTGTCGTTAGACTCGTTAAAACATAAATTAGTGATGGACATGCTGATCATGGAATGATCAATTTTCATTATCGCTAGACTTGTTAAATCATTAAATAGTGATGGATTCATCTGAAGGGTTGAATTATAGATCAAGCATACATTACCCTCCTCAAGCTTGTTAGAAAATAAAGAGGCGTTGGTTAGAAATGATTTGGGAAAATTTGGGAAAAAGAATAGAACACTTTATGGTAGCAGGTCGCTCTTGAACATGACACTTTCACTCCATCACCGTGACTTGTGGGTTGGGTAATCTTCTTGACGACTCATCATAACTATGGTTCATCATATCCTCACTTCGGTTTTGGGTCAATTCTACCAACTCATTTCAGTGTCGCTGATATGTTCAAGAAAAGTCATCTAGTAGCTCCTCATCTTCTACAATACTCATAAACCTTCATTTTGATGACAGTCATCCCTGAAAATTGCTATATGAAGTCACATTTTGTCTCCAAAATCATTACTACCGTTTCACGATAAAATTGCTTCCTGTTGACATTAGCTCATCATCCAAGAAGTTAACTTAGAAACATATTTATAGTAACTTGGATTTTTCTACATCATCGACATGTTTCTTGATTTTGGACCTTCGAGTGAAAGATTTTGTTTTTCATTTGACATCAAATCATCTATTGACACCAGGAAAAATGTACTGCAGTACCTTGAGAGCCATTAACATCAATGGTGGTTTTGTCACATCTGTTAACAACTCACATCATTGGATAGTAATCAGACAATGTCTTCCCATGTTGGAGTTTACATCATATATTCACATGGTTAGACTTGTACTTGAACAATCGAGTGAACACAATAAGCAGAGCCCAGATCTAGTTTCATCCATCTGACTGCAATTTCAGGAAAAAATGTACTCATGACCTGTACAGTGGCTTTACATACAGATCGTCATCTAAAAATGGGACTATATCTATAGGGATGTCTATATCAAAAAACATTACGATATCAATGACATTCTAAAATATGTACATGTTATGATAGTTTATGTGTTGAGCATGGGTATGCCTCCCTAAAAAATTCATGTCCAATATGTAAGATAGCATGATGTAATGTATTGCAAATTGATGCAGGTCACTGTTCGCTTGAGATTGAACTCATCACATCGTAAATAATCTCATCCAGATACTATTGTTATTTTGACTTCATGCTTTAGGGGGAACCTATTATAGGTAAATTTGGGCATCATCCCCAAATACCTGGTCAAATTGGGTATCATCCCCCAAGACCAATGAATAAGGTCTATCATGCCCTTAATTCAGTTCCTATATGCGCTAAGTGAAGACATTCCTTTTATGGCTTAAATTGTGAGATTTCAAAGGTTTGAAGTATATATTATATGAAACATTTGACTCATCAATGCTCCTCTGCATGGGCCTAACTGCATTGCAGTGCAAATACCTCCATGCAAGGGTGCACTACAATGCACTTCCCGACACTCAAGGGTGAGTTGGTCTCCTAGGATTGAAATCATCATTGTTTCTAGAATATCCACATGGCCAGTGCCTTCTAGAAGATTTCATAGGTGTCATACTTCAAATAGAAGTGTCTATCCATCACCTTTGAACTTGGGAACATGTCTCACCTATTATTATAAATCCATTCAATGAGAAACTAACTTTAGTTTCCCTATAAATTGAGCACTCATATAAGTACTAGGGAGGAAGAATTTTGTGCAAAGTTATGTCATTGGATTCTCAATTGATGATAGCTGGAAGTACTAATATGTTGTTGAGATGATGCTTGATGTGATGAGGATTGAATGAAGTTGGATCACGTTGACGACAAATCGATTTATTTTTTGTAGTCTTATCCTCCTACTTTCTTAATAAAGATATCTATTAATTTTCTCATACATATATTTAGATCTTGTGAAATGTATTCTTGATGATGTATGTATTCTTAGATATAATTCGTTTGATTTGGTTAAAATAAGTAGATACTTGTATATTTGTATGTTGTTTTTTGTTCTTTGTATTTGATTGTAGGGATTGATCTAGTGGCCATGGTAAATTTTAGGGGCTAATATTCGCAAATGGGCTAATTTTCCATGCTTTTTCCAAAAAAAAGATTCGTTAATTTCCATTTTTTCTAAAAATTATTCTCCCAAATTTGATAGTATAAAATTATTTTACCTTAAAAATCACCAAAATTTTATATAGAGACTATATAAAATTATTAGAAATTTGAATACTTGTACAAAAAAAATCCAAATATTTTAAAAATTACATATTATATACTAGTGAGATTCGCCAAGGTTTCTAAACTCTAAAATAATTTTCCATGCTTAAAATTTTCCCTGCTAGTGGCTTGGGTTGGATTGAGAGCGATGGAAAAAATGAAGAAAGGAGAAGGAGAGCGAAAGGATCATAAGTAGGCTTTTCCCATCTTTTTGTCTTAGAGAAAATAATAATTTTCTTTCTTCTATTGTTCTGAGTGAAGAAACACCACACTCACAGATAAAATACAGATAAAATAGATTCCCTGAGTGTGGTGTTCTGATGTAGAAAAACAAATTTCCACTCTAAATTTTAGTCTAGCAAAATTATTCAAGTTTACCAAGTCCCAGATTCACTCTCCAAACTGATTTATTGCTCATCACTTAATGTGCAACTCTAATATTCATACAAGTTAAAACATATAACAAATGGAATCAAAATTCATTGCATTGTCAAATGTGGATATGTTTTTAAAAAAAACCGCCTTTTAGTTTGACCCCACTGTCCACAGAAACCATCATAGAGTCAATAATGAAATTTTCATTCCATTACAAATAGCGACCCAACTGTTATTCATCAATAATTTTGATCTTATCCAAAGATGACTAAGTTGAAAATATCAGATTTCTAGAAACAATATTTTTAGAAACCTTCATCTATGCCTTCTAAAAAAATCACCTTCTGTTTCAAAAGGAAAATTGTTTTAGGCCTCCATTTCCACCATTTCACCTTCATTTATTCCTCCATTTCACCCTTTTCTATCCATGTTTTTATCAGTCCATTTCCCTCTGAAAATACCCCATTTTTCCTTCACTAATTCTTCATTCCTCTAAAAAACCCTTTTAAAAACCATAAAAACCCTTTTTATTTGGTTTAAACACCCTTTTCACCCTACCAGAACCTCAAAAAAGGATTAAAAAACTCTCTTTTAGCCTATTATCCAGCCTTTTAAAAATCAGGCCTTAAGCCCTCTACTCCTTTCCTCCATATAACCTAGGGGCCCTAAACCATCCACTAAAGCCTAAGGCCCTTTCATCTTAAACCCTAGTCCCATTTTACTCCTCACAGGACCATACCCCCGACGCTTTATCTTTAACCGCCTTCGTCCATATTTTTTCCCACACCATGGCTTTTCCCTAAAGAAATCCACACCATTGATCTGTTGGATCTAATGATGATCTCGTGCCCACGCATCACTGGTTTGCCCAATCATTCCCTCATCCACTTATTCCTTGGGAAAAATTTCCACCGTATATCTCCCAGATCTAATGGTCTTCCTGCTTCCTCATATTTTTGACCCCACCAATAACATTTTGCTACCTGACAAAGCAGTTGACGTTACCCTACTGGCCCACTGCCTACTACTCCACCCACCGACCAATCTCCCTTCGACACCTTTCCTCCACCATCCCCTTCCATCGAGCATCTTCCCCCATCACGCTCCATTCTTCACCATAGATCTAGAGCTCCCAGATCTTATGGTCCACAATTATTTTCGCACAGATTTCGGTGTCAGGGTTTAACGACCTATTTTCATGCGGAACATGTAGTATTGGCCTGGACAGGTGTCAAAAAACATATGGCATCCCGCTCGAACGAACCGAAACCACTTACCACCCTTTGCTAATGTAAATACCACCCCAGTATTCACCAAAACTACCTTCTGCAATTTTTCGCGCCATGATTTAAATTTTATCCTCCCCGCGCCAGTTTTCGCCTATGGAACCCCTCCCTCTGCACACAGTTCCTATCTCCAAAAATTCTCCGACGCCCCGAACCTCTGAAGCAGTTTGTAACCAAGCACGCAGGTATTATTTAATGTTTTTTGTTTGTTGCAGCTTTTAAATGGCGTTCATAAGTTAAACAGGCATCCCACAGTTAGAATCCACCGTGACATGCCCTCGGATGACGATCCGAGGACCTAAAATAAAGAAAAGAGATCTAGGGTTTGTAAAAAAGGATGAAATCAATGTTTTATGACCATTGAGATCCCTATGAAACCCTCCAGTGCACCAAGGAAGCCTCATGCACACATAAGCAGAGAAATCTATGAAATTTGAACATAAAACCAAAAGAGGCAGACAAAAGATTAAAAGCTTAATTGACAAATGAAAGAGGAAAACACAGTTAAAGATATATGAACCAAAGGTTCGAAGAAGTCTTAAAGTGGAAAAAGTCAGCAAAAGATGATTATAAAGGCTTAAGGCAAAATCAAAGCCTTAAAGCAGAGGATTAAAGCCTAATCAAGGTTTTAAAGGATAAAGGATAAAATAAATAAAGCAGTCATAAAGCAGTAAAATAGAATATCAAAGAAAAATCAGAGTTAAAAGGCCTATAGACACAATTTATTAGTTAAATAAAGGAAAATTAAACCAAAATCAGCCTTGAATGAATCAAACAGAAGCAATTATTTACCCAAAAGATCTAACTGCCACCTATGGCCTACTTTCTGTCCTAAAGGGAAAATTGACAGTTATTACACAGTCAGAAGATATTTTAAGCTATCAAAACAGTTATTGTAATATTTAAGAATAGGCCTAAAAGTCAAGCTTTTCACCTATTTTCTCTCAGAAGTTAAGACAGAGTTAATAAAATAGAGAAGTAGTTGCACCTATTTCTGCCTTATGCCTTGCATGGTTTTCAAGGCTAGAAATGCATTTACTCTGTAATTAATAACATTTTGAACCCTAGAATCAGTTCCACCTCCTCATTTGCAGCATAAATACTGCATTGGAACTCATTGTAGTGTGGGAATTTGATGACTCTTTGAAGTGATACATAGCTCTGTTGAATTTGAAAGGAAATTGATGTTCTAGAACTTGTGGATGTTTTAACCTAATTGTTGATGAAGAAAGCTCTGTCATTGGATCCATGAGCTTAGCTATTGGTGAAGTATTCTAATCTGTTAATGTTTTTCCTTTTTTCCATTCTGTTTCATCATTTCTTACTACAGTAGAGTAAAACGTTTAGGCTAAGAAATGTCTCTTAGAAGCACCTTAGAATTATTTACTCTTCATTGTTTTATGTTTTCCTCTGCTGAGATATTCTAGAGAATTCTTAATTTATCTCTAGAACCCTTATGCTTGTTTATTTCTTAAATAGTTCAATACAGTTGGCCTCAAGAATGATTTATGGTTTTCCCTGCTTACTTGCTACCACTTGAAAACTGTCTGAAGTCTCCCTTTAAAGTACCATTGTTTACAGTCTACCAAAGAGGTATTTTTTTATCATACTTTTTGTTCATGCTTAAATAATTGTTTTGAAGGTCTTTATAGTTGTAATCAAATATGTTTAGGAGTTCCCTCTTCTATGAATGCAGTTATTTGTGAATCTTTTATGTTTTCTTATCCTTGAAAGTGAAATATTTGGATGAAATAGAGCGTTCCTCGACTCCTAGATTTCATTTGAAAAGTTTGTCTTGAAATTTTTATTTTCTGAAGTGTGGTTTCTAGAATTTATGGTTAGCCCTGTCTATGAAATTCCTCTCCATGTTCAGATAATGTTTTAAGTCCCTTTGTTGAGAAGTACATATAATTTAGGATTATTAATTACCCTTAGTTCTACTTTTCATTCTAAACCTTTAATGTCCATTTCATTTCACCTGAAAGACATTGTAGATCCACTGGCCAAGTTATATTTTCCCTCTGATACCCCTGATCTGTTTACAAAATTTTTACAACTTCCACTTGACTCCATTGCCCAATGACTTAGAGTTTTCCCTTTTCTATCTATGCTGCCTAGATCATTATGCCCAACCAAACAATCAAACAAACTCATGCTTCATAACTAGCCTAAAATAAACCCTTAAAAGAAAGCAATCTTACATCTTTGCAAACAATTGAGAGATCCCTCTCTGAGACTAGGAAGGCTAGGTCCTAGAGCTCTAAAAACTAGTTTTGATGTTTCCTTGTCACTTGGTATGCCAATCTTCCAAATCAGAGGGCTACAACATTTTTGTGATCACGGTGGGAATTTTGAGTACATAATAGCCTAGAAAGCTCTTGTAAACTCACTAGTCCTTCAAAACCCATAGAAACTCAGAAAAACCCAAAAAACATTTCAGATTGGCCTTCATAAAAAACATTGGTGGTGGACCATAGAATATTTTACCTCCAAAAGAGCTAAAAATTTCCACTTGGCAAATCCATTGGCCTCCAGTAAGCCTATTACTTCACTATTCCTTGTAAACTCCCTTGGGAATGCATTGAGAAAACCCAATTATGCTGTTGGTGGACAACAAAGTTCAAATCTTCCACCTGGCGACTCCACAACCTCCAAAATACCTAAGGACTCCACTGGTAGAGAAATCTAGACTAGTTGAAAAGATTCAGTGACCCTTTTTGATTTACAAACATGGATCCAAGAATAGAAAGGAGATATGCTCCAATGAATAGAGATCATATCCCTGGATTCCCACAAAAAATGCCTCAAATAGATTGGATGAAAAACCTGCCTATTTTTCAAGATGAAAAGTTTGATGACTCCTTGTTACATCTCATCAAGTTTCATATACATATATGGAGGTTAAAATTTGAATGGCATGAGGACTGCCTTATGAAAATGTTCATGGCAACATTAGAAGGTAATGCAAGAAATTGGTATGAACGGCTAGAACCTGGCATCTTGTTTTCTTTAAAGTATTTCCACAAGATATTTTACAAACACTATATAGGGTATTGACCATCTCTATCCTTAGCTAAAAATTGTTGTGATCAATTTGAAGATCTCATACGACACTTTGTTAGCATTGATGAACATTTGGTAAATTGGCATCATGAGGATCTGTTAGAGGAGATCCATACATTTCTTACCCAAAGTAACCATCAAGATGGCCAAGAAGAGTTGATCAAGGATGAAATCCATCAAAAAATAAGAGAGGATCCACAAGAGCTCTTTCAAACGGTTTAAACAAATAACAATCCATCTGCCCATTTTTGTAAAAAAAAAGAGGACATTCAGCCACAAAATCAACTTCCACAAAAAGAGGAAAGCAATTGTTGCCCAATCCAAAGAAAATAGAAAAGGCCTCCTCCTTTAACTGAAAAGGAAATAAATCAGATATTATCCACTACTGCCTTACCTACTAAAGAAAATACTCATAAAGAAACAAAGGAACATGTTGTTGTTAAAATTATAATACTTCCTCAAGAAAACATTCAACCCTATGAGCAGTCACAAAAGAAAAAAAAACATCATGATTCTGTCTAGAGAAAGAGAAAGACACCTCCCCTTTTAATTGAAGAAGAAGATAATCAGATCCTAAAAAAACAACCAACCTCTAAAACTTCAAAAGAGCCAAAACCTTCTATTCATTCCCTTGCTAATCCTTTTGGCCATAAATCAGAAAGTGAAATCATAGATCAATTTAAAGAAATACAAACTAATAATCCAATATGTTTGATTGGTGAGATTGTTTATACTAATTATTCTCTAAATATTGATAAATCTGATGATGATTATGAGCTCCAAATAGAAACTAATCATGCAGGGCAACCAACAGCAGATTGGTGTCATGAATTTCATTATCATCAGCTTAAAAGCAGTAATAAAACAATGCATCTCATCAGAAATATCTTTCACATAATTGGGAATCAAAAATATATCATTTGTAATGTTGATATTGAAAAGAATGAGGAACTTCTTAAGAAATTTGAAGATAAGGAGCCCTCCCCTGAAAAGGTGGAGGTAATTAAAAATACCCTTGCTCAAGAGCATGGCGACCTCTTCACAGAGTTCAGTCCACTGAGTCAGAACATACTAGGACTGCAAAAGAACAACACTACAATATATGATGAGTCCTCCAGTTTAGATGATAATGAAGATGAGGAAGAAGTTCTTTCTCAAAAGAATCTCAGGCTTGATCCAGTGGAGGAAAAAGTAATCTTGGTTGAAACCTATCTTCCAAATATTCATAACCAAGAATTATTTGAAGATCCATATGCTCATTTCTTGAAGACATTTGAATAAGGGATAAAGGTTGTTAGGAGCAAGGTATTACCAAAAGCAAGAAGATTTTTTAGCACTGCTGCTAAAGAAAAAGTGAAATGGGAGTGGCCCTATTTGTCCAGCATGCTCAAGGAGATGGGCAAGGATAAATCGTGGAACCATTCACTTGATTGGCTATATTGGAAAAGAGAGTTCATCAACTAAATTTATAAATTTTCCAAGTTAGATTAGGTTAGATAGGAAAGCAAATAAGCTCAGCCTTTGAGCATCTTTTTAGTCTTAGATTGTTTTGAAAAAATGAAAAATACAAAAAAAAATAAAAGAAAATAAAATGAAAAGAGGGAAGATTCAAAAGAGGTACAACCCCATACCCAAAAAACAGAGTTTTCTGAAAGTGAGAAAATCTAAATGCCACTACTAAATCCAAAAGATATCTTGTTAAGTCATCTAGCCTAATCATGGCTGAACATGCTTTAAATTTATGTTGATAAGTTAGTAGAAGAACTGATTGATAAGATTATTTCAGACTTGACTTATCAGTAGAATAAATTAGGATAGAAGAAATAATGGTTCTAAAAAGCTTAAAATATGAACCAAGAAAAGAAAAGAGAAATGGCTCTAAAAAGATCAAGTTGAGCCAAAGAAAGAAAGAAGGATGTTCTTAATTTTCAGATCTTAAGCCTTCACAATTTTGTTTTAATTTTCTGCAAATAAAGTCTATGTGTAGCTTGTACATAAAGCCATAGACACCATAGCAAATCAGACAGCCTAATCATGATTTGATTGTGTTTAAATTTCCTATCTTAGAAATAGAGAATAAAATATGTCAAATAGCCTAATCTTGATAGATAGATAGTTAGGTAGAGAAATAAAGAGTTCAACATTTTAATATGGACTCTTGGAAGAAATAAGGATATGATTATATAGTTTTTTTTTTTTTCAAAATAAAATGTCAAAGAGTTTTCTAGTTCAAATTCACTTAAACAAGAGAAAATGCTAGGACAAGTAGGATTGGGTAGGAAGAGATGTTGTTTGAAGACATTACGTGTTGCAGATGATTGAAAATTGTTAAAATGTAGCAAGGACATCAGCAAGAAAGAAAAGAGATTCTGCCCAATGGATGAAGCATTGGTCTGCTAAAATCCAGAGATTGATAAACTGGAGGTTCTGGACACCTAAAAGGACAGTTTTCCTCCCCAAGTGGAGCCACTATTAGTCATCAATAATTTTGATCGTATCCAAAGATGACTAAGTTGAAAATATCATATTTCTGGAAACAATATTTGTTGAAACATTGTGAGTTTTAGAAATCTCACAACCTTCATTATCCTAAGTCTATCAATTCACTAAAACCTTCATCTATGCCTCCTAAAAAAATCACCTTCTGTTTCAAAAGGAAAATTGTTTCAGGCCTCCATTTCCACCATTTCACCTTCATTTATTCCTTCATTTCACCCTTTCCTGTCCCTGTTTTAATCAATCCATTTCCCTTTGAATATACCCCATTTTTCCTTCACTAATTCTTCATTCCTCTAGAAAACCCTTTTAAAAACCATAAAAACCCTTTTTATTTGGTTTAAACACCCTTTTCACCCTACCAGAACCTCAAAAAAGGGCTTAAAAAACTCTCTTTTAGCCTATTATCTACCCTTTTAAAAATTAGGCCTTAAGCCCTTTGAGCTTTAGCCCTCTGCTCCTTTCCTCCATATAACCTAGGGGCCCTAAAGCATCTGCTAAAGCCTAAGGCCCTTTCATCTTAAACCCCGGTACCATTTTACTCCTCATAGGACCATACCCCCAACACTTTATCTTTAACGCCCTTCGTCCATATTTTGTCCTGTGCCATTGCTTTTCCCTAAAGAAATCCACATCATTGCTCTGTCGGATCTAATAG
Organism: Pinus albicaulis; assembly: GCA_034641835.2. Taxonomy (NCBI): domain Eukaryota; kingdom Viridiplantae; phylum Streptophyta; class Pinopsida; order Pinales; family Pinaceae; genus Pinus; species Pinus albicaulis. The sequence continues at coordinate 776,114,850 of CM076584.1, read as the reverse complement.
TGATCTTGTGCCCGTGCATCACTGGTTCGCCCAATCATTCCCTCATCCAGTTCTTCCTTGATAAAAATATCCATTGTAGATCTCCCAGATCTAACGGTCTTCGTGCTTCCTCATCTTTTCGACCCCGCCAATAACATTCCGCTACGCGAAAAAGCAATTGACGTTACCCTGTTCGCCCACTGCCTGCTAATGCACCCGCCGACTAATATCCCTTTGACACCTGTCCTCCACCATCCCCTTCCACCGAGAAGATTCCCCCCATCACGCTCCATTCTTCACCGTAGATCTGGAGCTCCCAAATTTGACGGTCCACGATTATTTTCACGGAGATTTCGGTGTCAGGGTTTAATGACCCATTTTCACGTGAAACAAGCGGTATTGGCCTGGACAGGTGTTAAAAAATGTATGGTATCGTGTTCGAACAAACCGAAACCACTTACCACCCTTTGCTAACGTGAATACCACCCAGGTATTCACCAAAACCGCCTTCTTCAGTTTTTCACGCCATGATTTAAATTTTATCCTCCCTGCGCCAGTTTCTGCCTGTGGGACCCCTCCCTCTGAACACCATTCCGCTCTCCGCAAATGCTCCGATGCCCTGAACCCCTGAAGTAGTTTTTAACCAAGCACGCAGGTAATATTTAATGTTTTTTGTTTTTTGCATGTTTTAAATGGTGACCATAAGTTAAACATGCATTCCACAGTCAGAATCCACCGTGACATGCCCTCAGATGACAATATGAGGACCTGAAATAAAGAAAGAGATCTAGGGTTTTCAAAAAAGGACGAAATCGATGCTTTATGACCATTGAGATCCTTATGAAACCCTCCAGCGCACCAAGGAAGCCTCTTGCACACATAAACAAAGAAATCTATGAAATTTGAAGAACAGAAAACCAAAAGAGGCAGATAGAAGATTAAAAGCTTAATTGACAGATTAAAGAGGAAAACATAGTTAAAGACAGATGAATAAAAGTTTTGAAGAAGTACGAAAGTGGAAAAAGTCAGAAAAAGATGATTATAAAGGCTTAAGGCAAAATCAAAGCCTTAAATAAGAGGATTAAATCCTAATCAAGATTTTAAAGGATAAAGGATAAAATAAATAAATCAGTCATAAAGCAGTAAAATAGAATATCAAAGACAAATCAGAGTTAAAAGGCCTATAGACACAATTTATTGGTTAAATCAAGGAAAATTAAACCAAAAGCAGCCTCGAATGAATCAAACAGAAGCAGTTATTTACCCAAAATATCTAACTGCCACCTATGGCCTACTTTCTGTCCTAAAGGGAAAATTGATAGTTATTACAGAGTCAGAAGATATTTTAAGCTATCAAAACAGTTATTGTAATATTTAAGAATAGGACTAAAAGTAAAAAATTTCACCTGTTTTCTCTCAGAAGTTAAGACAGAGTTAATAAAATAGAGAAGTAGTTGCACCTATTTCTACCTTATGCCTTGCATGGTTTTCAAGGCTAGAAATGCATTTACTCTATAATTAATAACATTTTGAACCCTAGAATCAGTTCCACCTCCTCATTTGCAACATAAATACTACATTGGAGCTCATTGTAGTGTGGGCATTTGATGACTCTTTGAAGTAATACATAGCTTTGCTGAATTTGAAAGGAAATTGATGTTCTGGAACCTGTGGATGTTTTAACCTATTTTTTTGATGGAGAAAGCTTTGTCATTGGATCCCTGAGCTTGGATGTTGGTGAAGTATTCTAATCTGTTAATTTTTTTCCTGTTTTCCATTCCGTTTCATCATTTATTACTACATTAGAGTAAAACGTTTATGCTAAGAAATGTCTCTTAGAAGCACCTTAGACCTATTTACTCTTCACTATTTTATGTTTTCCTCTACTGAGATATTCTAGAGATTTCTTAATTTATCTCTCGAACCCTTATGGTTGTTTATTTCTTAAATAGTTCAATACAGTTGGCCTCAAGAATGATTTATGGTTTTCCCTGCTTACTTGTTTCCACTTGAAAACTGTTTCTGAAGTCTCCCTTTAAAGTACCATTGTTTATAGTCTGCCAAAGATGTATGTTTTGATCATACCCTTTGTTCTTGCTTAAATAATTGTTTTGAAGGTCTTTATAGCTGTAATCAAAGATTTTTAGGAGTTCCCTCTTCTATGAATGTAGTTATTTGTGAATCTTTTAAGTTTTCTTATCCTTTAAAGTGAAATCTTTGGATGAAATAGAGCGTGCCTCGACTCCTAGATTTTATTTGAAAAGTTTTTCTTGAAATTTTGATTTTCTGAAGTGTGGTTTCTAGAATTTATGGTTATCCCTGTCTATGAAATGCCTCTTCATGTTCCGATAATGTTTTAAGTCCCTTTGTTGAGAAGTACATATAATTAAGGATTCTTAATAGACCTTAGTTCTACTTTTCATTCTAAACCTTTAATTTCCATTTCATTTCACCTGAAAGACTTTGTAGATGCACTGGCCAAGTTAGATTTTCCCTCTGATACCCCTGATCTGTTTACAAAATTTTTACAACTTCCACTTGACTCCATTGCCCAATGACTTAGAGTTTTCCCTTTTCTATCTATGTTGCCTAGATCATTATGCCAAACCAAACAATCAAACAAACTCATGCTTCATAACTAGCCTAAAATCAACCCTTAAAAGAAAACAAGCTTACATCTTTGCAAACAATTGAGAGATCCCTCTCTGAGATTAGGAAGGCTAGGTCCTAGAGCTCTAAAGACTGGTATGATGTTGCCTTGCCACTCGGTATGCCAATCTACCAAATCACATGACTACAACACGAAGAAATAAGGAAATTGTTATTCACTGTCCACACAACATTTATATTATACTAGTTCCAACCAATTTAACACATAAAACAATGATATCTATAGCTCAGCTCTATAAGTCATATTTGTGTTTGTGACTACACTGATCTCAATGCAATTACCATGCGATTGCAATGCCGGAAATGAGAGATGCCGGGACAGAGAAGAAAAATGTCGTCCGCATTTCTCTGCATTGTTGAAGTGATGCCATATGAGTCATCTTACCAATTGTTGTACTATGCTTCTATGTGTTGCCTCAATACCATCAGATTTTTTTTAGCCATTGCTAGAAAACGTAGGTTTCCAACACATTATTTTTAGGGATGCTTACACTGTTTACTATCATCTGCTTCCATATTCCTTTATTCCCGCGTCCAACCATCGGCATCTTCTCCACTCTAACTCCATCATTCATTTGCGTTCCAAACATTCCAAGGTTACATTTACCACCGTCGTTGTTCCAAATACACAATGATTCCTGCGTTCACCCTTTCATATACACACATATATCATTTGCAGATTCAACCATAAAAAAAACATATAATGCCAAACACAATTAAATTACTAACGCATGGACTAAACATTTTATTAATCGCCCCTTTGCATTTGCAATTTTCACACTGGAAATATTGGTGCTTTCCTCCCTATTCCCTATTATTTATTTTTGAAATATGAAAATATTTCTCTTATAATAGGTTTCTTCTCGAATTTTCTCAACAAATCAATACCTCCCTATTTTTAAGTGCTTATCCCTATGTTGGCTCTATATCCACTTAGGGAAAGAAACCAATTCCTAATTTTATTCCTAATTGATTAAAACTACAAAAAAAAACTAACTATTCTTATAAATAAATAAATAACAACAATAATAAAATAAAATAAAATACTTCTACTAATGTTTATTTCTCTTGGATTAGCCACAACATGTGAACAAAACATCACATTGCTGGCTAAGTCCCGATGCTCCTACATCAGACTCCTAAGGAAGAAAATTGATCTTGTAATGTTTCAGAATATACTCCCAACTTCTGTAGCTCTGCTTCAGTCATCCAACTGATGTCTTCCACTAGCTTTCCTTTCCATTTGACTAAATACTGATAATAGATTTTGCTCCTAGTTTTCTTTGACACACTCTTCTCCAAAATGGCTTTGACTTCCTTCTTTTTTGTTTTGGGCATCTGCTCTTCCCAATTTACTGTTGGGTTTTCTTCTATTGTGGAGTCCTCTTATGGTTCTACTTCTGGTTCTCAGTATATATACAAATCTACAACATTGAATATTGGTTATATTCCAATTCCTGTTGGTAATTTAACTTCATATGAACTTGAAGAAAATTTCCTTACAATTTTACATGGCCCTATCTTCTTCAGTTTTAATTTTTTATAAGTTTTAAAAGGAAATATTTCTTTTCTTATATATATGATAACCAAATCACCCACTTGGAATTATTTTTCTTGCCTCCTCATATCTGATCTTTTCTTGTATTTGCTACTGCTTTCCTGCAATCTGCATTTGACATCTTCCTATAGTTCCTACATCTGTTCTACAAATTATTCAGCCTTTATGCTCCCTACATCATGTTTTCCGAGATCTCTGAGTTCATACACACCCCTTGGATGCATTCCAAAAACAATTTGGAATGGAATCATACCAGTACTTCAATTTGGAGTATCGTTGTAATTAAACTCATCCCGAGGAAGGGATAAATCCCACTGTTTAGGATTTCTAGACACCAAGCTTCTCAATATGTTTACCAAACTTCTATTCACTACCTCGGTCTGTCCATCTATTTGAGGATGATATGTTGCACTGAAACTAAGTTTGGTACCTATTTTCTTCCACAGAATTCTCTAGAAATGTCTCACAAACATGGTATTCCTGTTAGACACAATGCTTACAGGTAATCCATGTAATCTTACAATTTCTGAAAAAAATAGATTAGCAATATGTGTTGCATCACTTGTTTCTTTGCATGCAATAAAATGAGCCATTTTAGAGAATCTATCCACAACAAAATAAATGGAATCATTTCCCCTTTGATTTTTTTGAAAACCCAAAACAAAATCCATACTATCTGCATCCCACGGTTGGTCAAGTATTTGTAATGGCTGATACAATCCTGTATTCTGACTAGCATGCTGAGAAATCCTGCATTTTTCCACAAATCATTTAACATCAGTTTTCATCTTCGACCAGTAATAAAAAGTATTTACATGAGAAAAGGTTTTTTATTGTCTGAAATGTCTGGATAGGCCTTCACTATGCTTCTCCTTGATTATGTTTTCCCTCATAGAACATTTAGGAATATGCAATTTATTGATTTTGAATAGTAATCCCCCTTGGATAATATAATCCAACCACTGGATTCTATTATGGACTGCTGGATTTTCCACAGCTGCATAAATTTATTTAAACTCTGCATCATCTTTATACATGTCAACCATCTCCTCGAACCCTACAACATCAACTTGTAATTACTGCATAAATTAAGTTCACCCTGCTCAAAGCATCAACAAATTTGTTCCATTTACCACTCGTATGTTTGATTACAAAATACTCTGCAAATATTCTACCCATTTGGCATGCTTCTGATTTAAATTTGGTTGGTTGTTTATAAACTGTAATGCATTATTATCAGACTATAACATAAACTCTTTTGGCAACAAATAATGTCTCCATTTTTTAAAGCCTGTATAAAAACATAAAATTCCTTGTCATAATATGACTATTTCTTCTTTGCTTCATTTAGTTTTTCACTGAAGTATGCTATTGGTTTGTGATATTGACTCAAAACTACTCCAATTGCAATTCCACTAGCATCAATTTCAACCTGGAAAACTTTCTCAAAATTTGCTAAAGCCAAGATTGGTTTTTCAGTAATCTTTTTCTTTAGAAATTTAAAGTTTTGATTTGTTGCTTCTATCCATTTGAATGGTTTATTAGTTTCTATAATTGTTTCAATAATGGGTGCACAAATTTGACTAAAACTTTTGATAAATTTTCGGTAGAAACTTGTAAGACCATGGAAGCTTCTTACCTCAAATATGCTTCTAGGAGATGGCCAATTCACAGTTTCCTGGATTTTCTCTGGATCCCTTTTCAATCCTTCCTTAGAGACTACAAACCCAAAATAAATTAGTTCTTCCTTCATAAAGTTGCACTTCTTCAAATTTATTAGTTGTTTTTCTTTTTGCAATGCCTTTAGAACTAATTTAAGGTGTTCCAAATGCTCCTCTTTACTTCGATTGAAAATGAGAATATTATCAAGATAAAAAATTACAAACTTACCCGCATATTCCTTCAAAACTTCATTCATTACCCTCATGAAAGTACTAGGTGCAATAGTAAGTCTGAAAGACATTACTAACCATTCATACAAACCACTGTTTGTTTTTAATGTGGTTTTCCACTCATCCCCTTCTCGAATCCTTATCTGATGATACCCACTCTTAAAATTTATCTTAGAAAAATAATTCAACCCACTCAAACAATCCATTAAATCATCCATTTGTGGTAAAGGAAAACGATAACTGATGATGATTTTATTTATGGCTCTAGAATCTGTGCACATGCACCATTCACCTCCTTTATTTGGATTGAGTACTGTTGGTACAACACATGCACTGAGGCTTTCTCTGATTAGTCCTTTATCCATTAACTCTTGCACTTGTCTTCCAACTTTAGCATTTTCCTATGGTGTTAACCTGTAGGCTGCTTTATTCCGCAAACTGGGTCTAAGGATTAGATCAATATGGTGACTAATACTCCTGATGGAAGGTAACTCATTTGGAAACTCATCCATAATAATATTAGTAAAATCATTCAACATATTCCGAATTTCTTTAGGTAAATCTTATAAATTTGTAGAAGTTAAAATTACCTTGGGTTTCCCAACAATAGCAAAATGCATCTCCTCACCCTTCTCGACTTCTTGCAATAGGGTTTTTCCACTCATCAACATAGCATTGCTTCTAGGTGCTTCCTCTTTAGCTTCATCTTTTAATGGCAGTAGTGTATGCTGGTTCCCATCTTTCTCAAGAGTATAACTGTTTCTTCTACCATCATGTATGGCTTTCCAGACAAACTGCCAGGGTCTTCCTAGAAATATGTGACATACATCCCTTGGCATTACATCACATAAAATAACATCCTTATAAGTACCAATCTGGATTTCGACATTACATTGTTCAGTTACAATAATTTGATGGAATTTTTGGAGCCACGATACTTTATAAGGAGTGGGGTGTACTATTTTCTCCAACTTCAATTTGTCCACCATCTCTGAAGAAACAAGGTTATCAGTACTACTACTATCAATTACCAATTTACAACACTTACCCTTCGACTTACATATAGTTTTGAACATATTATTTCTTTGAGTTGGTTCTCGAGCTTCCTTAACTGCTTTAAGCAATATCCTTTTCAACAATAAGGATTCTCTGGCTTCAAGTAGTTCCTCTTTAGTTGCAGTTTGAGGAATTTCTTCCTTTATTTCAACAATGTTCACATTTCGTTGGGTTTTTGGTCTATTGTGAGGAAAATCCCATTGCATATGTCCCCATTCACCACATGTAAAGCACCAAATATCTCTTCCTCGGCCTCTACCTATGGGCACAAACCTTCTGCGACCAAAGTCTCCTCTTTGTGGTGATTTATTACTCAAACTCTCTGCTTCATTCTGGGAGTGTTGAAATCTAGACTTAAATTTCCCCTTCCTTTTGCCGGACTCTTGCCTCTGTTTCTTTGATTTTGTTTGCGCAACATTTTTTCTTCTACCCTCAAAGCTGCTTGATAGGTATCTTCCATCGTATTCAGATTTAATAAGCTGATTTCATCGTGTATTTCATATATCAAACCGTTTATATATCTAGCTACCTTTTCTATATCATCTTCAATATGACCCACTCTAATACTCAGCTTATAAAATTCTTGAGTATATTATTTGATAGTCATCCCTTTTTGCTTTAAGTTTTGCAATTGTCTAAAAAGATTTAATTGATAATATTTTGGCATGAATTTACCTTTTAGTTTACTCACCATCTTATCCCATTGCTTTATTTTGGGTTTCCCTTTTTGTTCCCTGGACAACTGCAATTCATCCAACCACAGGGCTACATGACCTTTCAATCTCATGGCTGCAAACTTCACTTTCTTCTTGTCATTGACTTCTTCATAGTCAAAATATTTGTCTAATGAACTGATCCAATCCAGTAGTACCTCCACACTAAGATTACCATCGCATAAAGGTACTTCTACCTTTGGTCTGCTGCAGACCTTTGCTAGCATCTTAATAACTTTAGTTGTCTAGTTTTCTTCCTCTACTTCCTCTTCAGTAGTTTCTTCTTCATCTGCACTCGCAATTCCATCATCTGTTGCCCTCCTATGAGTAGTTTCTATTGTGGCCATCCTTGTACGCAAGTGTCAGATTTCATCTAGCAGAATTTCATTTACTATAGGTCTCCCTTGACCTATCCCAGCTCCTCTTCCGGGGGACATTCTCTGCAATTATTCAAGAACAACTCAATGACTCTGATACCAAAAATTGATGTAGAAAAAAAAATTCCACTCTAAATTTTAGTATAGAAAAATTACTCAAGTTTACTAAGTCCTAGATTCACTCTCCAAACTGATTTATTCCTCATCACTTAATGTGAAACTCTAATTTTCATACCGGTTAAAAAATATAACGAATGGAATCAAAATCTGTCGCATTTTCAAATGTGGAATCTGTTTTAAAAAAAAAACTGCCTTTTAATTTGAGCCCACTGTCCACACAAACCATCACGCAATCAATAATAAAATTTTCATTCCATTACAAATAGCGACCCAAGCAATAAGGAAATCGTTATTCACTGTCCACACAACATTTATATTATACTAGTTCCAACCAATTTAACACATAAAATAACGATATCTATAGCTCAGCTCTATAAGTTGTATTTGTGTTTGTGGCTGCACTGATCTCAACGCAATTACCATGCCATTTCCATGCTAGAAATGAGAGATGTCAGGACATAGTAGAAACATGTCGTCCACATTTCTCTGCATTGTCGAAGTGCTTCCATATGAGCCATCTTACCAATTGTTGTACTGTGCTTCTGTGTGTTGCCTCAAGACCATTGGATTTTTTTCAGCCACTACTAAAAACCGCAGTTTTCCAATGCGTCATTTGTAGGGATGCTCATGTTGTTTGATATCATCTGCTTCTAGCTTCCTTTATGCCTGTGTCGAACCATTGGCAGCTTCTCCACTTTGACTCCATCATCCATTTGTGTTCCAAACAGTTCAAGGTTACTTTTTCCACCATAGTTGTTCCAAATACACAATGATTCCTATGTTCACCCTTTCATATACACACATATATAATTTGCAGATTCAACCATTTAAAAAAAAACATATAATTCCAAACAAAATATTATTAGTAATGCATGGACTAAATATTTTATTAATCGCCCCTTTGCGTTTGCAATTTTCACACTGCAAATCTTGGTGTTTTCCTCCCTATTCCCTATTATTTATATTTGAAATATGAACATTTTTATCTTATAATAGGTTTATTCTCTAATTTTTTCAACAAATCAATACTTCCCTAATTTTAAGTGCTTATCCCTATGTTGGCTCTATATCCACGCAAGGAAAGAAACCAATTCCTAATTTTATTCCTAATTGATTAAAAATACAAAACAAATTAACTATTCTCATAAATAAATAAATAACAATAAAATAAAATAAAATAAAATACTTCTACTAATGTTTATTTCTCCTGGATTAGCCACAACATGTGAACAAAACATCACATTGCTGGCTAAGTCTCGATGCTCCTGCATCATGTTCCTTAACTCATAACAATAGAAGAAAGACAACTATTATTTTCTCTAAGAAAAATACATATACAGAAAGGGAAGAAGCCTACTTGTGATCCTTTCATTCTCCTTCTCCTTCTGTTGTTGTTGTCATTTCTCTCAATCCAACTCAACCCGCTAGATCTATTCCTAATATCAAAGACAAAGAACATCAAACAACATACAAATATACAAGTATCTACTTATATTAATCAAATCAAACCGATTAGATCTGATAATACATACATCATCAAGAATACATTCCACAAGATATAAACATATGTATGAGAAAATGAATAGATATATTTATTAAGAAAGTAGGAGGAGAAGATTACAACAAATAGATCGATTTTTCATCAACCTGATCTAACTTCATTCCATCCTCATCAAATCAAGCATCATCTCAACAACATATCAATACTTCCATCTCTCATCAATTGAGAATCCAACAATATAACTTTGGGCAAAATTCTTCCTCCCTAGCACTTAGACGAGTTCTCAATTTATAGGGAAATTGAAGATAGTTTCTCATTGAATGGCTTTCTAATAATAGGTGAAACATGTTCCCAAGTTTAGAGGTGATGGATGGACACTTGTATTCAAAGTATGACACCTATGGACTCTACTAGAAGGCACTAACAATGTGGAGATTCCCGAAACAATGATTATTTCACTCCCAGGAGAGCAACGCACACTTGAGTGTTGGGAAGTGCATTGAAGTGCACTCTTTCATGGAGGTAGTTGAATTGCAATGTAGGTAGGCCCTTGTAGAGGAGCATTGATTAGTCAATATAATTCAAACCTTGGAAATCTCACAATTTAAGCCATAAAAGAAATGTCTTCACTCAGGGAATATGGCAACTGAATTAAGGGAATGAAGACCCTATTCATTGTTCTTGGGGGATGATGCCCAAATTGACCTATAACAGTCCCTTATTGTTGTTTGTGTAGCCCCCTTATTGTTTTTGTTGTACCCTTGTAACCCTCATATTATTGTTATTGTTCCCTTACATTATTATTGTTAGGTTGGCTAGGATTATATTGTGACCCCATGGACTCCTATATATAGAAGGAGGTTTTTTCATTTTTATCATCCAATAATTTTTCATTTATGTAATGTAAAGGAGGTTACCCCCTCGAAGTGGCTTATTTATAAGGTGTTGATCTATATTTTATTATATTTTTGGAGTTGATTTCATAACATTATACTCCAACATAGGGAAAATTTTAGGAGAAAATTTTCACATATGGGCTAATTTTCCATGCTTTTCCCAAAAAATGATTCACCAATTTCCAATTTTCTAAAAATGATTTTCCCAAAATTTAGAGGATAAAATTGTTTTACCTTAAAATAAAAAAATTATGGAGGCTACATAAAACCATTAGAAATTTGTATATTTTTACAAAAATATGACCAAATTTTTTACATCGTGAATATTAGTGACTATTATGATTCACCAATGTTTCTACACTTTAAGATAAATTTCCATCCTTAAAATTTCCCTACTCCAATAATTATTTCTCATGCATTATATGGCACCAATACTTGAGAAACCCTCAAGATAAAATGGTATATAAAAAACAAAAGGTAATAGTATAAATTTTTTTAGGTAGTATGATAACTTCATTAGTTACAAATTTACATGACTTCTTAATTTCATTGTATTTATAGCAACATAATTTCATGTAATGATGAAGGTACCATAAATTTTAGAGAGAAGTTCCATAGTGTTAATATGAATATGGTGGAGTATTTTTTGTAAAATCCCATGATTGCAATCCAATGGGTTTTATTGATGTTGTATTATAGGTCTAATGGTTACAATCATTGGCAATAATCACCCTTCATTTTCATGATCATTTTTTAATATTTTCCTTATAATTAAAGGAAGTTGAGCATAGAGGTATCCAAGAGAAACCATAAAAAATGATAACATATAATATGTCAAAGTTACCAAAAAAATGATATCATGGTGTGATTTCACAATCATGCTCATTAGATGTTCGATAATTTATTTCCTATACTCCAGTAGATATACAAAAGGTTATCAAAAATCATTCTATGGTATTTGGAGAGATTCCCAATGGTATTCCACCTGTTCAATATCGTGATCAAGTTTATTAATTTCTAGCTTATAAATGTACCTACTAACATTATGCATATGCTTAGAAAAGTGTGATTAAGAATTTGATTCAAGAAACATTAGAGGTTTGCATCTTTAAACCTATCTAGAGTGTTTTATCTCCATCAATGGTGATGGTTACAAAAAAGCATGGTTCATGGAATATGTTTCTACATTATAGACACCTCAACAAAATAAACATCAAAGATATGTTTCCTACTTTTGTCATTGGTGAATTATTGGATGAATTTCACAAAGCAATTTTATTTACTAATGTGGGAATGCTTTCAAGATATCATATATAAAATTTAGGAAATAAGAAATTCCCAAAAAAACCATTAGAAAACATGAATGTCATTATTCATTTTTGGTTATGTAATTTGGACTTACTAATGCACCTTAAAAATTTCAAAGCTTTATGAACACTATTTTCAAACCCACACTTAGAGAAATTTTGTTAGTATTTTTTCATGACATACACTTCTATAGAAAATTATGGTAAAAGAATGTACAACATATTGACATCGTCTTAAAATGATTAGAAGAGATCCAACTATATCTAAATCCTTACAGGTTTTCCTTTGGGGTTCAAGAAATGGAATACATAGTTCATAGTGCATCTCATGAAGGTGTCAAAGTGGACCTCGACAAAATTAAAGCTATGATGGAGTGGCCAATCCCCCCAAACTTGAAAAAATTTAGAGGATACTTAGGATTGAAAAGATACTATTGCAATTTTGTTACAAATTATGGTATCATAGTAGGAACTATAATAATATTATTTAATAAGGAAGAATTTTCTTGGGCTCAATAAACAACTAAATATTTTGAAGGCTAAATGTGTAAATCCAATCTTGTCTAAACTTCAAAAAAACATTTCTTGTGGAGTGTGATGCCTTAGTAAATGACACTGGTGCAATTTTTATGTAAGAAGATTGATCCCTTGAATTTCTATAAGCAAATATAAATGAAATAAATTTCTAAAACCCATTTATGACAAATAATTGTTGGGCATGCTATATATAGTTATAAAATGGTTCTCTTACATAATAGGAATACACTTGTTGTTGGGAAAAATACTGAGAGGGGGGGTGAATCAGTATTTACAGCATATTCAAAACTTTTACTTTTTCACTCTTCTAAAACCCATACGCTCCTTTCCTGAAACAGACTCGCGTATATACGCGGATATCCTTTATGAAACTCGCGTATTACCAGAGATCTAAATATGCCATTAGTTCTTCACTTAGATCATTCCATCATTCATTTATTAGATGTTCTATAAACAGTAAACATGTGCAGTAAAAACAGAATAAACCATCACACAAAGCATCACACATGAACACCAGGATTTTTAGGTGGAAACCCAAGTCGGGAGAAAACCACCGCTGCAGTTGCTCAGCCTTCAATATTTTATTATAGAGGAAACATCTTACAACATATGTGCTGGCGCAGACTTGACCAGCACGCAGGCACCCACCTGCGCTCGTTTACCAGCCTCTCCTGGAAGGGAGCTCCAACCCCCTGACTCGTTTACCAGCCTCTCCTCGAAGGGAGCTACGACCCCCCGATCTCGTTTACCAGCCTCACCTGGAAGGGAGCTACAACCCCCTGACTGAAGGCTACAACCCTCAGCACCACCTTGGACCACGTTTCATCAATTTTCACACTGGATCCAACAACTTCAATAGAACAACATTTGCAGGCCACGTTTCATCATATTTTCATACTGGACCCTTTCATACTTTTAAGCACAAACATACATCACCAACAGATACTTATCAACACAGATCAGATAGCAGAAACACAGCAGAACAGATCAGATATTTCATACCCCTTGCTTCAGCAAACCCTAGTTTGCATACGCGCTTTCCCTTCACTGATGTCGCGTATATACGCGCTTCCGTCCACACAAACCAGCGTATACATCTGTATGTATTTCATTGTGCATACGCGCTTTTTCTTCAGCGAAGCCGCGTATATACGCGCTTCCTCCACGGCGAAGTAGCATATAGATCTTCAATTATTATAGAGCAGCATACTTCTACAGATCAGATGTTCAGTTCAGATTTACCTTTTTACTTTAGGCAAATGTTCGCCTAGATGTTCGCCTCATCACAGATCTAGTCATTCCATAAGAAAATACAAGTATATTTCAGATCTAGATCCCCTTCTTCATCACTCCTTCATTGGTGCATCACACATTCAGATCCTTCATTCAATTGTAACCCTTTCCATTCATATATACTCCAGAGAGAAGTATTCATTCAAGCTCAGACATCTTGCACCCACACTCATGATTTTCACAATGAATTTCATCTCTTTATATAGGTTTATCCTTTTTCAATACCATGAGCCCCTTTTTCAATACCATGAGCCCAAAACTACATTACTTCCGATGGTATTCCTAGACGGGGTCAATTAGGCGGATTATTACCCAATACAATGGGTCAATACCATGGTGGTTACCCCTGGTTTTTCATTTTAAGAGCGCTTTTGCCCATACACGACTTGGAACGTTGTTTCCCGCGTGCATACGCGACTTCCCCTAGACAGATCCGTGTATGCCTTGAGACATACTCTTTTCACCATAGATTTAGCACAAGCTGAATTCCTTTCTTCAATGGTTTTCTCTCGTACTTCCATCAGATACATCCGATTTAGTTCATCAAACCATATTCTATCAAGCACAACTTCATCAAGTGGGTTTCCATTTTAGGACAACTTCCCAACATCATATAGTCAACTACTCTGTAGACACATCGCATTTACATCATTAACCAAGTCCATCGCATCAAGAATACCCCACTGTGTGGATTTCCATCAAGGACAACACATGTCATCGCATGTCTTCATCTTCATTTAGTGGGTTGCTATCAATTTATCAAGGACAACACCGCATGATAAGTATGTTGCTCTCCTTTGGACTTGATGGCAACCACGATGGTGTTTAGTTACCTGTTAAATACATAGATACATTAAGAATAATAATGACACCATGGAACTTCCCATTTTGACACCATTCAAACACAAGTCACTCTCCTTTGCTACTCAAGGGCAAAGGGGTTGACCAAAAACCAACATACTCTTCCCTTTTCTCCTCATGTAAGAAGTTACTCTGCAGATCTGATATGTACTGAAGTGACCAAGCTCCCCCTGAGTTCATGCTGAAGCTTCAAACATATTTTCAATAAAGTACATGACTCTATGAACTTCCTATCACCAATGACTCATACTTACAACAAATATCCAACCAAGTGGATTTACATATGAGACTCAAGTACCCAACCAAGTGGGTTTACACATTTCACCTCATCTACCCAGCCAAGTGGGTTTACAAAATTTGACTCAGCTACCCAACCAAGTGGGTTTACAATTTGAAAAGTCCTTACATGACTGAATATTACAAGTTTACATCATGGGTCTCAACAAGACCTTTTCATCAAAATACAAATATGACCATTTATGACCAACACCAGAAAGTCCTCAAGAAAGAGAACATATTTCAGAACCATCATAATGCCAACAAAGCATTATACTCAGCAACGCTAATGCTCCCCCTGAAAATGTGCATCCAAACATCCGTTTCATATGACTAAGGCTCCCCCTTAGTTTGTGCATCCTGAACACTTTCACCAACAAATCATCAAGGCATCTTTATCAAAACATGAGAAATAGAATTATGAGAACTGGAACACCACCAGATATACCAAACAGTATCAGAGATACCAAACAGCACTGCAGCTGTGCTGAAGAGAGCTGACTCCAAACAGAAAATTGTCAGCAATCAGACATACGCGGTTTTCTTTGCATGAACTCGCGTATATACGCGACTGTGTTTCAGGAAATCCGCGTATCCAATGCCATCTTCTAAATTTATGCAGATTTGTTCTTTTGACTGGCAGAGAACACTCCCAGCTTCTGTCTTAGATACTCGAACGCTTCCCTGGGCAGAGGTTTGGTAAAGATATCAGCAACTTGTTCTTTGGAGGAAACATACTCCAACTTCACCTTTTTCTCAAGCACTTGTTCACGTAAGAAGTGATACTTGATGGGAATGTGCTTGGTCTTCGAATGCATAACAGGATTCTTTGAAATACTGATGGCACTTGTATTGTCGCACATAATGGGGACAAGTGGTGTACACTTGATTTGAAAATCTTGTAAGGTTTGCATCATCCAAAGGAGTTGAGTGCAACAAGATGCGGCAACCACATATTCTGCTTCTGCTGTAGATAAGGCAATAGAATTTTGCTTCTTGCTGAACCAAGATACTAACCGGGGTCCCATATAGAATGCACCACCACCAGTGCTTTTCCGATCATCAACACTTCCAGCCCAATCTGCATCAGTGTATGCATGAAGAGTAAGATCAACATTCTTTGGATACCATAGTCCAAAGTCTTGAGTTCCTTGTAGATATTTGAATATTATTTTCACAGCCTGAAGATGAGACTCCTTTGGATTAGCTTGGAACTACCTCCAATCCTAACCACATGCATAATGTCCTGGTCTATGTCCAAAGAGATAAAGTAGACTTCTGCCCTCATCGATCTCTGTATTCTTCCGGTTGATTCGACCGTAAGAATCATCATTAGAACTGGAGATCAGCATCCGGTTATCATTGTGTACTTATGTTTTTATTCTTCTGCTGCCATACTCTTCGAATTTGCTTTAAGATATTTTGCTGTGATAAGAATATACCATCTCCTTTGATGACTTGCAAGCTTGATAGACAATGTTAGTTCTTATAAAGACATTTCAAATTCTTGCTGCATGACAGAAGCAAATTTTTTGACTCATAGATTCTTCGTTACTCCCAAAAATGATATCATCAACATATACAACTACAATCAATAGTTTATCATTTTCAACTTTTGTGTATAAGTTGCTATCAGCAGACCCCTTTGAGAATCCTTGTTGATGAAGATATTTGTCAAGACGATAATACCATGCCCTTGGAGCTTGTTTGAGACCATATAGAGCCTTTTTAAGTCTACAAACAAGATTTTCATCATTTCCCCAAATGAATCCTTCCGGTTGTTCTATATATACTTCTTCTTCTAGATCACCATTAAGAAAAGCAGATTTAACATCCATTTGATAAACTTTGATTTGTTGATGACTTGAAAAAGCAAGAAACATTCTTATGGCTTCAAGTCTAGCTACAGGAGAAAAATTTTCTTCAAAGTCTATACCTTCTTGTTGAGTGTACCCTTTGCAAACCAGTCTAGCTTTGTTTCTTACAATATCCCCATTCTCATTTAACTTGTTCTTGAAGATCAATTTAGTTCCAATGACATTTTTATCATGTGGTCTGGGTACCAAATCCCAAGTGTCATTCTTTTCAATTTGATCAATCTCTTCATTCATGGCTTGGTTCCAGCATTCATCTTGGCTAGCTTCATTGACATTGTGCGGTTCAATTGTGGATAGAAGTGCCAGATTACTAGAAGATCCTACAAGAGTTCTCCTTGTTTGTACACCTGATTCCTTGTCTCCCAAGATTTGAGATTCAGGATGATTATTTTGAACATATCTGGATGGAGCTTTTTCAGATAGATAATTTTTAGGTTCTTCATTGGATCCACTGTTTATATCATTTCCATCTGATGTAGAAGGCCATATGTCGCTATCATCTTCTTTTGTTGTTTGTTTTTCTTCTTTAGGAGCTGCAGGAGACTCATCAATAACAACATCAATACATTCAACAGTCTTTCGAAGCCTTTTATTGTAACATGTGAATGCTTTTCTTGAAGATGAGTAACCAAGAAATATCCCTTCATCTGATCTAGGTTCAAACTTCCCAAGCTTTTCATCATTATTTTTGATAAAGCATTTACTTCCAAAAACTTTAAAATGCTTCACAGTGGGAGAATTACCATACCAGAGTTCATATGGAGTTTTGTCACTATTTACCCGAACATGAGCCTTGTTGAGAATGTTAATAGCTGTAAATGCTGCTTCACTCCAGAACATGTTAGAAATGCCAGAATCAGCTAGCATAGCTCTAGCCATTTGAACAATTTTTCTATTCATTCTTTCTGCTACACCATTTTGTTGTGGAGTGCCTGCTACAGAGAATTGTCTTTTTATGCCATGTTGTTCACAAAATTCAAAGAATTCATTTGATGAATATTCTCCTCCTCGATCGGATCTAAGACACTTGATTTTTAGATCTAATTCATTTTCTGCCAATGCTTTGAAGCTCTGGAATTTTTCAAGTGCTTGATCTTTGTGTTTAATGAACCCGATCCAACACATTCTAGAGTAGTCATCAATAAATAAGATATAGTATTCTTCCCCACGTAATGAATTTTTCCTCATAGGTCCACAGATATCAGTATGAATGAGTTCAAGAGGCTTACTCGATGATCCTTCTTTGGCATTAAATCGTACTCTGGTCTGCTTACCGAATTGACAAGATTTGCATATGGTACTTTCCGGAAGATTGACCTTGGGAAGATCACGAACAGCTTGAAGTCTGCTTGCTTTTTTGATTTGAGAGAAACTCAGATGCCCCAGCCTTCTATGCCATAGCCAATTTTCTGAAGACTTGCTTAAGTAACATTGATCTATGCCGTTTAGTACATACAGGTTGCTTGGATTTATTTTTCCTTTTATAATGATTTTACCTGTATCAAGATCACGAACCACACATTCTTTGGAACTGAAGACCACTTCTGCTCCTTGATCACACATTTGACTAACACTTAACAGGTTATGCCTTAATCCATCCACATACATGACATCTTTAGCCTTCACTTTTTCTTTTAGAAATACTGACCCTTTTCCTTTAATTAGGAGTATCATTTCCAAATGTAACTTTCTTTTCATTTTCTAGAGCATTATAAGTATGAAGTTTGCTTTTGTCACCTGTCATGTGTCTTGAGCACCCACTATCAATGTACCATTGATTCTCTTCACCCTCTGCAAATAATGCTATCCCACAATTTTCAACCAGTATTTCTTTCTTCCACACTTTAGAGCCGTAGAACATGTTTTTCGCTCTGGACCTCCCACATTCGCATTCTTCTGCTTAATCGTGTTGATGTAATAAGTACATTCAACTTCGTTTTGTAGATATAGCAAGCTGTTACAGGCGTTCTTCTTGGGTTCAATATTCATCCCTTTTGTTCTTGCTTCTTGACATGATGGCTTGATATGCAATACATTGAACAACTTTATGACCAAAATTAAGATATGAGAAACATTGTCCATTGAAATAGAAATTTATGTGATCATGAAATCTTCTTTTAGAATTTACCTGTTGGTTGTAGCCATCTTGAAAGATATCCCTGTTAGTGTTTCTTGAATTGATATGATCATGCTTTACCTGTAAAGATCCTTTGTTCCCCTGCTGAGTGGCTGAATGTAGAGAACCAGTTGTGGCTGCTTTTAGAAAACTTGGTGCTGATGTCTGGGAAGATTCCCCAGTATATCCAAGACTAGTTTTTATAAGAGGAGACCGTTGTACCTTGATAATCTCATCCAAGGTTTCTGAACCTTTAGCAAATCTAAGATTGAGAGATTTCACTTTCTCATTATCTTTCCTTAGACTCACTACTTCACACTCCAATTCCTCAATGCGTTTTTTCCCTGCTTCAAGCTAATTTTCAAGAGTCTCTACGATTATGTTCTTTTCTTCGTGGCTTACCTTGAGTTGAGTGCTTTCTTCAAGAATATTATTGTCTTCTAGAGAATCCACAAAAGTACCCTTTTCTTTTCTAGATTCTTGTTCACATTCTTTCATGATTGCCCATACTTTTGCACCAAGATTTTGCAGAAAAGCTTTTGTTTTTACACTTCCCATTGTGACGGATCTCCTTCAAGCGATCAAGCTTCTGCAGAAGGACCTGCTCTGATACCAATTAAGTTGTAAAATAATCGAGGGGGGTGAATCCCGCATTTAAAAAGATATTTAAAACTTTTACTTTTTTCAATTTTCTGAAGTTCCATACATGCCTCTTCGGGCCGTACTCGTATACACGCTTATATATCCTTTTATGAAAACCTGTTTATTGGCATCTAAATATTATGCCATTAGTTCTTCACTTATATCATTCCATCACTCATTCATTAGATGTTCTATAAACAGTAAACATGTGCAGTAAGAACAGAATAAACCATCACACAGCATCACACATGAACACCAGGATTTTTAGGTGGAAACCCAAGTCGGGAGAAAACCACCGCTGCAGTTGCTCAGCCTTCAATATTTTATTATAGAGAAAACATCTTACAACATATGTGCTGGCGCAGACTTGACCAGCACGCAGGCACCCACCTGCGCTCGTTTACCAGCCTCTCCGGGAAGGGAGCTCCAACCCCCTGACTCGTTTACCAGCCTCTCCTGGAAGGGAGCTACGACCCCCCGATCTCGTTTACCAGCCTCACCTGGAAGGGAGCTACAACCCCCTGACTGAAGGCTACAACCCTCAGCACCACCTTGGACCACATTTCATCAATTTTCACACTGGATCCAACAACTTCAATAGAACAACATTTGCAGGCCACATTTCATCATATTTTCACACTGTACCCTTTCCATACTTTTAAGTTCAACCATACATCACCAACATATACATATCAACACAGATCAGATAGCAAAAACACAGCAGAACAGATCAGATATTTCATACCCCTTGCTTCAGCAAACCCTAGTTTGCATACGCGCTTTCCCTTCACTGATGTCGCGTATATACGCGCTTCCGTCCACACAAACCAGCGTATACATATGTATGTATTTCATTGTGCATACGCACTTTTTCTTCAGCGAAGCCGCGTATATACGCGCTTCCTCCGCGGCGAAGTAGCGTATAGATCTTCAATTATTATAGAGCAGCATACTTCTACAGATCAGATGTTCAGTTCAGATTTACCCTTTTACTTTAGGCAGATGTTCGCCTAGATGTTCGCCTCATCACAGATCTAGTCATTCCATAATAAAATACAAGTATATTTCAGATCTAGATCCCCTTCTTCATCACTCCTTCATTGGTGCATCACACATTCAGATCCTTCATTCAATTGTAACCCTTTCCATTCAGATATACTCCAGAGAGAAGTATTCATTCAACCTCAGACATCTTGCACCCACACTCATGATTTTCACAATGAATTTCATCTCTTTATATAGGTTTATCCTTTTTCAATACCATGAGCCCAAAACTACATTACTTCCGATGGTATTCCTAGACGGGGTCAATTAGGCAGATCATTACCCAATACAATGGGTCAATACCATGGTGGTTACCCCTAGTTTTGCATTTTAAGAGCGCTTTTGCCCATACGCGACTTGGAACGTTGTTTCCCGCGTGCATACGCGACTTCCCCTAGACAGATCCGCATATGCCTTGAGACATACTCTTTTCACCATAGATTTAGCACAAGCTGAATTCCTTTCTTCATTGTCTTCTGTACTCACTGTAGATACATCTGATTTAGTTCATCAAACCATATTCTATCAAGCACAACTTCATCAAGTGGGTTGCCATTCAAGGACAACTCTCAACATCATATAGTCAACAAACATCATATCACATCAGATTTACATCATTTACCAAGTCCATCAGAACAAGAATAACTTCATCAGGTGGATTGCCATCAAGGACAACAGATGTCAACAGTCGCATGTCTTCATCTTTATTCAGTGGGTTTCCATCAAGGACAACACTCTGCATCATATTTCCAACACTTGTATGTAAAAATTGGTCATTATACTTTGTAGTAACTCTTGGAGAAATTATTATATTTTTAATATCAATAAAAATGGTTTATAAAGATGCTAATTTGTGATTTTGAATGTAGTGTTAGATGCATATTCAAGGAAATAAGAAGAAACTGAGGATTTACTATGTTTTATTTCTATTCCACAATCCAATTGGGTGGAAGAAGCAACGATAGAGTGGAAGTAATATTAGAAGCTATGAAAGATCATAAACAACTACATAGGGAAACAAGTGCATTATAATTCTCATCTCAAAAACCCGATCCTTTTGGAATTGGACACTTCTCCTATAGTATGGAATTCAAGGCTCTTGAAATATTACCATAGGATTAAGAAGGTTTTTTGGGGAAGGTATTAAAATTTATGTTCAAAAGTTTGTGGTATAAAGTATGTTCTTCTGATATGATAGTGGAGAGACAATAAACACCAGGGGTCTCGTACTACCATTAGCTATACCATGTCTAAAATGGGAAGAAGTTATAATGGATTTTATTACAAGTTTACCCAAATATGAAGGAAGGAGTGTCATTATGGTAGTAGTGGGTTGATTGCAAAAGTATATTGATTTTATCTTTATTTCTCATAAAAGATCATATTGGTAAAAACATTGATGAAAATAGTCTATAAGACATGTGGAATCCTAAATATTATCATAAGTGATAGAGATCCAATTTTCAATAGGATTTTATGGATTGAATTATCTTCTTGTTAAGCACGAAAGAGTGTTGTCAAAGAGGGTTTGATGTGTCTCTGAAGGGTTGGGTTTTGAAGGCAAAAGGTATGAACCTATGCACAAACCAAGTAAAATACTTGTGTGAGTTCCACCCTTAGTCACACATTTAGATTATGTAGGTATATATGGCTAAGAAGAAGCTTAGGAATCAGGTAGTTGTAGATCAAAAACTTACACCAAAAACCACCAAAGTCCAAGGTCAGGTTAGCCTTGGAAGAACGACGTTCATCGATTAAATCATTCGAAAATTTGAATCTTGAGCATCACTAGGCCCTCAAACAATATTTGGGAAGGGCTCCATTATTTACCCTCGTGTGGTAGGATCATCTGTTATAGCTCATGTTTATATTCACGATAATACTGAAGGATTTGAACAAATATTTCAAGATACGCCCATTAAACACCTCATTCCTTCTAATAATTACGAGGGGAATTCTTGTAACTCAAAATATGGGGAAGGTGTAACGAGTGAAGTAGATCCAAAATCTTCAGAAATGGACCCACAATATATTGAACCTGAAACTCTTGCAACTCCTATTGCAAGGAAAGCACCTGAAATCCCTTATTTGAATAGTGTTGTGAGACCCATTACTGGGTCAAACACTAGCCAAATCATAGAGCCAAACACTGGCGAAAGTCCTCTTGATCAATTAGTACCTTCCTATCATGAATACCTGAAGGCTGTTGGAATATTTTTTACCAGATGGCGAAAAAAAAAATTTCAAATGTATACCTTGAGCATATAATATCCTATCGTCGACCCATTAGCCAATGCACCAATGAAAGCCATTCCATTACAACACATCCCAAATTTTCATGGAATGACTTATGAAGACCCTAATGCATTCTTTTTGAGTTTGATGTCCTATGACGAGGTTATGATTATACTACTGACCCACAAAAACTGAAACTATTCCCTTCTACCTTGCAGGGATCAACTCTACGTTGGTTTATGGGACTAGGAGGTGGTACGATAAATTCATGCTATGAAATGAAAATTATTTCCTTACCAAATATCATGATTATTTCCGATCTAGGGACTTAAGAGAAGAAATTTTTAAAATGATGGCTAAATATGGTGAGACTTTAAAGGAATGCGTACAAAGATTTCAATATAACTTACATAGATCACCTTACACCACTTTAATTAAATGCATG
The DNA here is from genome assembly GCA_034641835.2 of Pinus albicaulis. Lineage (NCBI taxonomy): Eukaryota > Viridiplantae > Streptophyta > Pinopsida > Pinales > Pinaceae > Pinus > Pinus albicaulis. The sequence continues at coordinate 776,091,455 of CM076584.1, read as the reverse complement.
AAATATGAGTGGGTTGAAACACTTAATTTAATTGCGAAAGGTGACATTCCAAACAAGAGTATGATGATATTATTAAACTTTGTATCGAGTGCTCGTGAGGAAGTACACGAAACATATCTATGGTTTGAGATCCTCTTAGCAAGACTAACAAGGCTGCAGGTGGAGAAGTAACTTGACCAGAGATCGGTAATATTTTAGAATATTTCAAAACTGAAATTTTGAGCACATTAGCTACACAGTGGGATACTTTATACGTCAAACAAAAATACGATGAGGCAAAGCAAGCTTTGGCTATTTTGCATGCTCGTTGTCAGAAGAAGCACAAGCAGAGATATTGGCCATTGGATAAGGTCAAGACATGCACCATTTTCACTAAAAATCATCTGACAAAGAATTTTCCCTCACACCCAAGATTAAAAGCAGGGAAACTTTATCTTAAAATTTAGAAACCTTGTCGAATCTCACTAGTACATAATATGCAATTTGTAAAAATTTTGGAAATTTTTTTGTAAAAGTATATAAATTATAATAATTTTATATATTTTCTATGTAAAATTTTGGTTATTTTCAAGTGAAAAAAATTATACTATAAAATATTGGTGAATAATTTTTATAAAAAATGGAAATTAATGATTTTTTTTTCGAAATAGAAACTTAGCCCACTTGCGAATATTAGCCCCTAAATGTTTCCCTGATTAAAATTAGTATTCAAAGAGGCTGAGGAGTATCCAAAGCCACTATATATTATGACACATCAACGACGGTGGAAGAAACACCCTTTAGGTATGATGCATGACCCTTCTCTGTTTTCTTCTAGAATATATGCTCAACAATAGATTCTTGGATCAACATGGCAAGGTCATAAATATTTTAATCCCACTTGGAAATCTTGGCCATACTCTGCACCACCTGTTGAAGCCTCGAAAATCGCTGCAACAACATGGGGGATGACCACCTGGTCCGGACCTCAAAGCAGCTCCTTTTATGTTTGGAATGGTGGTTCCGACTGGTTCAACTAGGTCCAGTTACCTTCTCTCAATCTCCAATGGCTTTAAAATATGACTTTCATTCACCAATGGAAAAGAGACATCAGATCAACCTTCTTGCTAATCAAGCAAGAAAGTGATCCTTAAGCTGATTTAGGGCTCAGCCAATCCACTACTAAAGTTTTCCTCTTTGGGAGGAGGACTTAAAATAATGTAGAAATTAATCTAAATGCAAATTTATTCTAAGATGCAAACAAAAGAAAATATCTTAATCCTATCTCAATTAGGCAGATATAGATCTAACCCAACCAAGAGCAGGTATTTATAATATTGGGATTGAAATATGTCTTGTTTATAATGAATATCATGTTAATGAAATAGTTCAATTAACCGACATTATGGATAGAAAAACACATCCTATTGAGACCTTTTAACTGAAATAATCAATCAACAACACTCAGGAAATAGTTCACAAAATGGTATTGATCATTTAATCAGTAACTTGAATTATTAAACAATAATATGTGGAAAAAGTTCACAACATATCACTATTTATTAATCCAATATTAAAAGACAGATTTATGAGTAAATAGTTACTCAAAAATCAGAATTCAACCCATAAGAGCAGAGATAAATAACAACATAAAATAGAAGCAAATTACCCATACCGACAAAAGTGCACAAATATGTAAGTAAATTGACACCATTCCTGTTATCATAAAATAAAACCAGCATTTAAAATAATAGTATTCGAAATACCAATTTAATGAATCCATTTCTCCAGCTCCGGTCTCTAATATTCCTTTACAATTCCCTATCTTCTGCTTTCAAAATTAGAGCTAAAATAGTGCAAACTCTATTCATTATACATAACTCAGAATGTAAAAGAAGAACCTCAATAATCTCCAGATCTGAGATTCCACTCCTCCCACCTACAACTCTAAATCCCTATTACAAAAGTGCTTTTAGAATTCCAGAATTGCAGAGGAGAGCAGCCTCTATTACATTCTGCAATCTGCTATTTATAATTTTTGCAAAGGAATCCTTGAGATGAAATTTTGTTGAAGAGAAATCTGCCCAATCCAATTTTATTTGCTCAAAAATTCCCATCTTTAATTGCTGGAGCATTCTCATTGATTGAGGTCTTTTTCTCCATATATCTTCTATTGTTTTCCTGCAAAAAGAAATAAAAATGAATTAAAATGTAACAATAAAATCAAAATACCATTTCTGGCATTAAAACAAATCTGATCAAATTTTAGTTAAATAAATAATTGAAAATAAAATATAAATTTTCTATTGATGCCTAGGATGGTTTAATTTTCCAAGGATATTATTGATGAGCGAATCTGCAATTAGAAGAGGCTTAGGACAAATGAAAATGCAGAAAATAACTCAAAGAATTGATTTTGTTTTAGAAATTCTGAGCTTGATCTTCTGCATGATTTTTGACCTAATTAATGACCAAATCTATTAGTGGAACCTCTTCAGAAATGTTCTCCTTGATTTTATCTTTCCAATGAGCCATCCTGGGCCTTATTTGGCCAAGTATAACTCAATCTATGAGCTTCCAAAGTTGATGAGTCAAATCTGGCATAATTCTGGAAATTCTGTTGCTGGGCTAAAAATCAAAATTTTTAATTAGAAATTTAATCCTAAATTAGATTCTAATTATCTAATAATTAATTCTAAATTAATTATTAACTAACTAATATATACAATTAATTCTAATTAATTATCATCTAATTTAGAAATTAATTAAGTTACAAAATTAAATTAATATACAAATGATTTGAAAAAGTTAATTTAAATATAATTAATATTATAATTCAAATTATATTAAAATTATAATAAACATTATAATTATTATATTAATTATTATATTAAAATTATAATAAACATTATAATTATAATATAAAAATATAAACATTAATTTACAAACCATTGGAATCAATCCAAACCCATAAAACAAACCATTGAAATCAATCCAAACCCATAAAACAAACCATTGAAATCAATCCAAACCCATTAATTCATCCACGTGAGATTATGGAGGGATATGGTGAGTGGAGTGTGACGTGAGGGTGAGTGAGGTGGAGATGTGGGAGGCATAAGGGATGAAAAAACTTTATAATAAAATATTTTAACACATCACATTTGGCCTTATCGCATATCGCAAGAACTTTGGATCGGGGTTTTTTAAATGTGCGTGTTATAAAAATTGCGATGGATCCGATATTGCGATATGCGATGTGAAATTTTAATTTTAATTTTAATTTTTAATTTTTATTTATTTATTATATATTAAGTTTTAATTTTAATTAAATTAATTATATTTTATTATAATAATTAATTTAATTAATCTCAAAATTTAATGTTGAATATCAGTTTTTTATTTTGGTTTTATTTTAATGATGTTTAGTTTAGTTATGAAAATTTCTAAACTACAGCCACTTCAAAAATAAATAAAAAGAATAAAAATAGCATTTTTAACCTAGACTAGATAAATGATGGGACTTTAAAGGAGTACCATTTTCAAACCAGTTGACCAAATGAGGTAAAACAAGCATCAATGGGAAGCTTATTAAAAATTGATTTTAACAAATCAATCAAAACAAGAATACAAAGAAAATGAAAAATTAACAATCGCGTAGGGTAATCAAATAAATAAAAATCCTAAAAGGAGTTTAGCCAGAAATTTATAGAAAGGGTCTCCACTATTTGAAATGAACAAGTAAAAAATGGGGGGGTTATGTTTTACCACAACAATGGTGACACACGGGAGAAGAACCAGTTATCTCTGTTTGATATGAATAAGATTTTCCTAAAATGAAAGTAAAACTAATTAAAGAAGAGAGAATTATGTTTGAAATGCTTGACTAGGTTCATAAAAAAGCAAGAATCATCTAACTGTAATTTTTCTTAAAATTCCTCATAAATTAAAATATTTCAAAACTCTATATCAGTCCTTAATTAGTTGTAGAGATAAAGCAGGGGTCACTTTAAAGCTTATCTTTTAAAATATACTCATTTTTCATAGGTAGAGCCACTGCTGTCAGCAAACATCTATAGTCTCAACAGGGCTACCTTTTAATCATCAATGATTCAGAATCCCATCTCTTTAAGAATTATTGACCTAGAAATAAATCCATTTATATATGTTTCTTTTTTATTTTTATTATGAATCTTAAAAGCCATTGTCCTGGTTTGGTAGCCAGATAGTTGACAATGCCATTCACTGGTTATAATTGGACTGAACAAACTGGCTCATGATGAGACCCCTTGTCTTATAATTATTTTCAATCATAAGCCATTACCCTGGTTTGTTTAGCAATGTTGGTAATGTCAGCCTATTTTTCCCCTATGATCATGGTAAGCAGGCTCATGATGAGACCTCTTATCTTTTAAGTTTAAATATATCTCTGGATTATACTCTAGAAAAATAAGACTCTTTGGGACAGGGAGAATCATTGACTCCTTAAGAGTTGAATGACAATTTCAGAGTTAAAAGGTGCTTTGCTGTAAAGTGTCTTTACTTGGTTAAAAATAACTTTTCTTGACTCATAATAGAACTTGGAAAGATCTTAATAAAATATTAAAATCTCAAAATGATTACAATTTTGATGAAAAAAAAAAAATCTCTAGATTTTATGATACTTTGTCAACTTCTCTTGATTAGTAATCTCTTCCTTAAGTATGTCTACCTTTATAATAAGAAAATCAAACTTTTAGTAAGAGATTTTAAAGAAAAAGTTAATAGGTGACTATTAACAATTTTTCTCCATGTATGCTAACCATTGTTAGGTAACAAGCATGCTTTCCATATCAACCACGGAAAGGTCACCCAAAATCAAAACTAAAAGCCAAAGGAAAATAATTCTTATTCTAAAGTGAGAAAAGAAATCAGCAAACAAAAATGAAGAAATTGAAAAGTGAAAGGAAAATCCAAGTTTTTGAAATACAAACTCTAACAAGAATGGTTATACCATTGTCTCAAAAATATGAAGAAAAAGAAAATAACCGTGTAATCAGTCATTCTTATGTCGATATTTAGAAAAATCATATCTTGTAGGGTTGTAAGTGCTTTTAGGGTTTTTGGATAGCAGTGATGATCATTTCAGCCACAACAAAAATTTTCTGTCTGATATCAATCTTCTTGTTTCAAAGCATCATCTTAATCATTTTCTAATAAAAAAATGCTTAAAGAAACAAATTAAAAGTTCAGAAACTTCCTGGTGTAGCTATTTCAATAAAGATTATTGATGCTTATTGAAATAAAGCCAGGAGAAGAATATAGGACTTCGAAAATATGATTTGGCGGAGGATTGGAGGCTTTTATGAAGAGCTGCAAAATAGATTTATATATCAGAAAAACAAAACTGAAACTAAAGTAACGAAATGGAAATAAATGAAAGTGGGTACATGAATCTTACCATTGGATGATTGCTTTTGATCTTACCTGAAAGGTATCAGTTTCTCCAAACTAGCTGACTTCTTATTTTAATTAACATTAAAAACATGAAGAAGTAAACTAACCAAAATCCTATAACCCAAAATCATTATTTATTTTATTTACACTAAAGCAAGCAGTAAAATGTAAAAATGGAATGCTCAGTGCCCAAGGGAATTGAAATTAAAAGAAATGCATCAGAAATGAGAATGCGAATTTGCAGTAACGAATGTTTCTCAAAATATTATAAGTTTCATATAAACTTCATGATTTTATAAATTTTCCAGAATCAAGACCAAATCCAAAATAATAAAATTTAAATATGAAAATAGAGATGTCTTGAATTCCATATTTAATTATGGAATTATATATTTAGAACTGAAATATATGAGAAATCGAAATGATTTTAAATATACTGCAAATTGGTCATTATTTGCTTTCTTACCATAGTGGTTGCCCACGCTTGATTTTAAAATAACACATCGCCTTATCAAATGATTCGCATTGCATGTAGAGGCATGCGTTGGATTTTATCGCATCGGTGATTGAAATAGAAAATTGTCGATATGAGATCATGCGAAAAAAAAAATATGTGCGATGAGATGTAGCGATCACACTATTGGAAAACTTTTATATTGCGAATCGGGGATAGTCATGCTGCAATTTGCAGATCGTACACCGCATCTCGCGATTTGTACTTTGCACATTTCACATTGCACATCGCAAATTTGGAATAGTGGTATGGCCATGAATAAAAATGCGATGAAGCGATTGTGATATTGGCGTACTGGAATATCGGAGAATAATCATGTTGGAAATTCCAATCTCGGCGATGCGATGGATGACGTAGCTAATCGGAAATTGGAAAAAATTTTGGTACCCGATGTAACACAATTTGATTCTTGCGATGCCGATATGCGATGAATGACGTGACTAATCGGCGATCGCGATCAGCAATCTTAAGCACATGATGTAACAATTCTCGATACGCCGATATGCGAAGAAGAGTGGACCCAATAATTTTATGATGAAAATTTAGTAACATATCGGATCTGAGTCATCGACCCATTAAAATTATGCTCCTACTTTTATTGCGATTGGTTGGACGCGATATTTTATAAACTTGATTTGAATTTCATATCGGGTCCGGAATTATGTGGTCATCGCAATATCGGTAAAGTCATTTATCGGAGATCGGCGATTCATGATAATGGAAGTATATTCAACTGCAACTCTCTGATATGTGAAATGCGATATGACATATGAGTGAGGTAATATATCGGAGATCTTTTATAAACAATTTGTTATCAAAAATGCTAAAATCTACTTCCAATGAAATATTTCACTATAAAGGGTTGTGAAGTGGATGATGTGATATCGGAATGAAATTATTGACGAAGACAAGTGGGATGGTAGTATTGCAAACATTTTGACTGAAGTATCAGCAATATGAAAATCAAGTTGAATCCTATGATATTGCTTGAAATTTCAATTGGGTTTTTTGATGGTTGAAAGAAAAATTAAAAATGTTCAAATTCTAATGAATCTCAAAATAAAATTTCCCTAAACCTGTTGCAAATTTGAAATGGGTTTGCTGCTTACTTCAAGTTTTGAAAACAAATGAAAATCTACAAATAAAACAAAACAAAAATAAAAAAATGAACTAAGAAAAGGAGAAACTAATAATAGATGAGAATGAACTTGTGAATGCGTACCTAGAAGAAAATTCTCTATAGTTTTTTTACCTCATGAATCTTTAAATTTTTCCTTCGATTTATCAAAATTTTACCTTTGTTCAAAATCATCTCATCATTTATTCTAAATCGGAGTGAGCAATCAGCCTAAATAAAATCCGCTTATTCATGTTCAGGAAATCTGAAATCCATAAAATTCATCAGAAATAACTCTGAAACTATGTTTCCCTTTTGAATTGCAACAGCAATTTATTACCTCTGCTCATTCTGAATTAATTTGAGAAAAATATGTATTGTTATAGTGATTGTTCAATAATGCCTTTAGTAAATAAATATGATGCGTATTTCAGCATCAAATAATAAACTAAAGATCAGAATGGGATAAAGCCACTAATTGTGGTTAAATGTAAAAAAAGATTTGAATGTGTGCCAGGTGCATATTCTGTCAATACATTATTCGAAATAGGCAGAGATGTATTCATGGGTAGAGGCATTGCTGCAAGAAATTTTAAAAAGGAAAACAAGAATTAAAATTTTCTGATAGGAAGAAAATATTTCACTGAAAATGTATATGATATGAGAAGGGCTGATTGCTTCCTTTATTTTTAATCTGCAGAACTATTAAAAATAAATTAACTACATAAAAAAAACTAACTAAATTAATTCTACTCCTATTCTAACCATATACATGAAAATGACTAGGTATAGTCATATTTCCAGTGTAACCATTCTCTCATTTTTATTCCTGCATATATGTACAATTCAAATGTTAGTAATAAAAATAGAAATCTTATTGAACTAGGAAAATTAAATCTGAAATCAGAATATACAACTATTGTTAGAAGCTTATCTAAAATCTCCTTCTCATGAAATTTTCTTTCCAATTGAATACCAATTGGATCATAGAAATCTGGATGGATTTCTATTAATAATTGGAAATGTTCAAAAGAGGAGATGAAATGCCAGATTGTGGATATGACCTTTTAGATTCAAAGGCCTGGAAGAAACTGTTAGTGTTATGTGTAAATGTTAAGCTATTAACAATCTTCCATAAAGGAAAAATTTCCAAATATTTTTCAAACGAATTAATGAAAAATGAATGGAAATCTTTCAAATGAAATGAAAAATTATTAATTAAATTGGATTGCTGGCAGACTTCTAAAAATACATTCTCTTGTTGATATTGCCTTTGAGAAGATAGAAGCTTTTGATAAAACATTAGCATTGATTGAAATAGCTTTTGATGCTTTTGATTATAATATAAAATTTCAATTTTCCAACAGGGCAATGCATCAATTGAATGTTTGACAGTAAAGTGCGCAATATGCCAGCGTAATGTATCAAAAATCTGAAAAATAAAATCTGGAAATAAATCTGATTTTATACAAAATAAGTGAGGAAACAAAAATAAAATGAAATCACTATTTGTACAACTAATGTTACAGCACAATTGGGATTGTTTTGAAATAATTCATTTTTCACAAGGATTGGCCAGAATTATGGAATTTGAGTAATTTTTAATTCCAACTTGTGAATTAGAAAGAGATTTATGATTATGAACAAGAATGAAAGCTTGATCATGATATGAATCATAAATTGGAATATTTTCTCGAATAGTGAAATCATGAAGATGATTATCTGCTTTAGAATGAGGATTGGTTGGAATAATTTCTAAATTAAAATGTCTCTCATTCTCAGATGTTATTTGAAGTTTCTGATGATGATTTTCTCGAGAAAAATCAACATCTTCAATGTCAGAATAATTATCATAAATGACTTCACAAGATTCTTTAGAATTCCCTTCAATTTCATCCAGTATATCAAAACAAGGAGGAACAAGAATTTCATGTTCATTAATGGAAAAAGAATGATCAAGTATTGTTTCTTTATCTTGATAAAAATTTATTGGTAATTCATTTAGATCGGCCTTTGTATTTTCTGAAATATCATTAACACCAAGAGGGGAAAAATTACCATAATTAAAAATATCAGGATAAAGGGAAAAATGTGAATCTGAAATAATGCATTTAAAAATGTTTCTGTTTGAGAATTCTTGTACATTATGCTCATTGTAAATTTCAGATTCTAAATCATTCCTTTGCATACTCATGCTTTTTTGAGGAATATTGCTTTGCTGCTCTGATTTCAACATTTGCTCATCATGAAAAGATTCATAAATTTGTACAACAGTTTGCATGCTATTATTTACTTTGATTGTTGTTTGCACTTGCTGATTTGCAATCTGATTTTCTGAATTTAATGCAGAGAAACTTTCAGATTCCAATGCAGTTCTTTCTCCAAAATTTTTGTTGTTGTCTTCTTGCATTTGATTAGAAATATTTTCCAAGCTTTTTGAAACCTCTTCATCACAATTTATTTGTACATCGAAATTGGATTTCTCATTTATATTGGAAGGGGATGGAACAAAGCTTGAACTAATTTCATATGGATCGGGAATAGGAGGAAGAGAATAATTATGTTCAAACCAATATAGTGATTCTTCTTTCATAGGTTCATCTTTGACATTAAATTTTAAACAATTCAAATGAAGTCGAATATGAAAATCTCTAACAGACTCATTTTCATTTCGTAGATATTCAATTTCATCACATACCTGATCATAATCGTAGTGGTCAAATTTACAGATGAAACTTGTAACAAATTGATCCCAGCTGTGAATTGAGGCAACCGGAAGAGTTCTACACCAGTTTCTGGCTTTTGCCGCAAATGTGAGAGTAAAAATTCTGCATAAAATGCCTTCATCAATTCCTTGAAAATCATAATTTGAAACATTTTGAATAAATTGAAGGACATGATTAAAAGCAGAAGAATTTCTCTCACCATTAAACTTTACCTGAGACAAGAGTCTTACCACTTCGGCTGGAGTATTGGAAGATGCACGTCCATAGATACAACTCCAAATTGGAAGTTTAAGAGGAGCCATTGTGATTAAATAAAATGTTAAAATTGAAAAGACTCCAACAGACAACAAGTTTTAGGCCCTCCTTCTAGCGCCAAAATGTTGAAGCCTCGAAAATCGCTGCAACAACATGGGGGATGACCACCCGGTCCAGACCTTAAAGAAGCTCCTTTTTTATTTGGAATGGTGGTTCCGACTGGTTCAACTAGGTCCAGTTACCTTCTCTCAATCTCCAATGGCTTTAAAATATGACTTTCATTCACCAATGGAAATGAGACATCAGATCAACCTTCTTGCTGATCAAGCAAGAAAGTGATCCTTAAGCTGATTTAGGGCTCAGCCAATCCACTACTAAAGTTTGCCTCTTTGGGAAGAGGACTTAAAAGAATGTAGAAATTAATCTAAATGCAAACTTATTCTAAGATGCAAACAAAAGAAACTATCTTAATCCTATCTCAATTAGGTAGATATAGATCTAACCCAACCAAGAGCAGGTATTTATAATATTGAGATTGAAATATGTCTTGTTTATAATGAATATCATGTTAATGAAATATTTCAATTAACCGACATTATGGATAGCAAAACACATCCTATTGAGACCTTTTAACTGAAATAATCAATCAACAACACTCAGGAAATAGTTCACAAAATGGTATTGATCATTTAATCAGTAACTTGAATTATTAAACAATAATATGTGGAAAACGTTCACAACATATCACTATTTATTCATCCAATATTAAAAGACAAATTTATGAGTAAATAGTTACTCAGAAATCAGAATTTAGCCCATAAGAGCAGAGATAAATAACAACATAAAATAGAAGAAAATTACCCATACCGACAAAAGTGCACAAATATGTAAGTAAATTGACACCATTCCTATTATCATAAAATAAAACCAGCATTTAAAATAATAGTATTCGAAATACCAATTTAATGAATCCATTTCTCCAGCTCCAGTCTCTAATATTCCTTTACAATGCCCAAGCTTCTGCTTTCAAAATCAGAGCTACAATAGTGAAAACTCTGTTCATTATACATAACTCAGAATGTAAAAGAAAAACCTCAATAATCTTCAGATCTGAGATTCCACTCCTCCCACCTACAACTCTAAATCCCTATTACAAAAGTGCTTTTAGAATTCAAGAATTGCAGAGGAGAGCAGCCTCTATTACATTCTGCAATCTGCTATTTATAATTTTTGCAAAGGAATCCTTGAGATGAAAGTTTGTTGAAGAGAAATCTGCCCAATCCAATTTTATTTGCTCAAAAATTCCCATCTTTAATTGCTGGAGCATTCTCATTGATTGAGGTCTTTTTCTCCATATATCTTCTACTGTTTTCCTGCAAAAAGAAATAAAAATGAATTAAAATGTAACAATAAAATCAAAATACTATTTCTGGCATTAAAACAAATCCAATCAAATTCTATTTAAATAAATAATTGAAAATAAAATATAAATTCTCTATTGATGCCTGGGATGGTTTAATTGGCCAAGGATATTATTGATGAGCGAATTTGCAATTAGAAGAGGCTTAGGACAAATGAAAATGCAGAAAATAACTCAGAGAATTGATTTTGTTTTAGAAATTCAGAGCTTGATCCTCTGTATGATTTTTGACCTAATTAATGACGAAATCTATTAGTGGAACCTCTTCAGAAATGTTCTCCTTGATTTTATCTTTCCAATGAGCTGTCCTGGGCCTTATTTGTCCAAGTATAACTCAATCTATGAGCTTCCAAAGTTGATGAGTCAAATCTGGCATAATTCTGGAAATTCTATTGCTGGGCTAAAAATTAGAATTTTTAATTAGAAATTTAATCCTAGATTAGATTCTAATTATCTAATAATTAATTCTAAATTAATTATTAACTAACTAATATATACAATAATTCTAATTAATTATCATCTAATTTAGAAATTAATTAAGTTACAAAATTAAATTAATATACAAACCATTGGAATCAATCCACGCCCATTATCCATTAACCAAACCATTGAAATCAATCCACACCCATTAATTTATAAAACAAACCATTGAAATCAATCTAAACTTATTACTTCATCCATATGAGTTTGTGGAGGGGTATGGTGAGTGGAGTGTGAGGTGAGGGTGATGTGAGAGTGAGTGAAATGGAGGTACGGGAGGTATAAGGGGTGAAACAAAAAAAAAACTTTATATTAAAAACTTTTAACACATCGCATATCGCCTTATCGCATATCGCATTTTTTCAAATGTGCATGTTATAAAAATTGTGATGGATCCGATATTGCGATATTACGATATGCGATGTAAATTTTGTTTTTTTATTTTTATATATATTTTTTAATATTAAGTTTTAATTTTAATTAAATTAATTATATTTTATTATAATAATTAATTTAATTAATCTCAAAATTTAATGTTAAATATCAGTTTTTTTTTTTTTTGGGTTTTATTTTAATAATGTTTAGTTTAATTATGAAATTTTCTAAACTACAGCCACTCCGAAAATAAATAAAAAGAATAAAAATAGCATTTTTAACCCAGACTAGATAAATGATGGGACTTTAAAGGAGTACCATTTTCAAACCAGTTGACCAAATGAGGTAAAACAAGCGTCAATGGGAAGCTTATTAAAAATCGATTTTAACAAAGCAATAAAAACAAGAATACAATGAAAATGAAAAATTAACAATCGCGTAGGATAATCAAATAAATAAAAACCCTAAAAGGAGTTTAGCCAATAATTTATAGAAAGGGTCCCCATTATTTGAAATGAACAAGTAAAAAATGGGGGGGTTGTGTTTTACCACAACACCACCCTGGGTGAACCAACCATTCACTAGACATGTATGGCCAAATCAACAATATTATACCCATTTGTCGCAAAATCTAGAAAACAATCAATACCCTTAATAGTGGGAAAATTCATGTGCACAAGGATTAATGTGGCCTTCACAGTGGGAAAATTCATCTGCACAAGGATCAATGTGGCCTCCAAATTGGTAGCGTCTTTTACGACCAATAAAACAATATGTCATAATAATACCACAATCACGACCATCATTGGAAGATCCATTCCAATTTCCCCCAAGTTCTCAAAATCTTCTTTGTCCTCAATTACTTTCTCAATCGAATCCCAATATAGATAGTAGGCTTGTACAATATTTGGAGATCGTTGAAATTTCAGATCGCGAATCCAATTCTCTTGAATGTAGTGAAGTAAGGTTGAGATTTGGATGAGTTATGTTTCTTGAATATAGTGAAGCTAATCAAGAACATGAAGATAATGAAAACTCCATTAAAGAGCATCCCTTAGTATAATGTATTTCTCCTACTGTAGTTGTTTCTAAAACTGAGGTGTTGGCCTGTTTTGGGATGAACTAGGTTCAAACTATAATGCACACCAACAAAACCCTCAATCATTGTCCCTTTTGGAAATGACCTGTAAGCATATTGTATTCACACCCGAAGTGACTATGGGAGGATGCATAACTAGGTTTCTGCAGCCTTGAGGGACTGTGGGATGTGGTATTTTCTTATTCTCTATGCGTAAAAATTCATAAATCACTTCACATCATTCAATTTATCACATAAACATGTCATATAAGTCCATAATCCATTACTGCACAAAAAAAAATATGCAACCACAGATATTAAGCAGGTATATACAAAAAGAAAGTAAGAACATATAATATCATCAATAAGAACTTCTTCTTTATTATGATGAGTCTCTAAATACAATCAACATCTACCTGTGCACTAGACTGCAGGTCATCTGCAATCTAAGTTGCAGACTTTTCCTAGGTCTTTGCGCACTCAGCTGCAAAGTCTTCCCTTATAAAAGACAGATCACAACTAGCCCTTAACCATCTATCATCTCATCACACTTAATTTTCTATAAACATAACATTATATCCCTTTATAAAAAATTAAATCATCAAAAAAATACCATCGTCCAAATACCATGGATTCCCTAAAACATGCAACTATGACCCAAAACCAATTACGAAATTATGCTTTACAAAAAGGAAGGACTTCGACCAGCCCCGAAGCCCCTTTAACCCCATGCAATATATTTACTTCGTGCTCCACTCCCCAAAATACGAAGTCTTCATCAAACTCTAGGAAAAATTGGGGTGCGCCCAACAGGCCCCCAAAACTCACATATGAATCATCCCAAGTCACTCAACTTCATTTCCCCTTATATTTTCTGTGATTTCATCGTAGGCACTATTGAGTTTATATAGTATCTTTTCAACCTTCTTTTCTTCACTGACACTTCTTCCAGTAGTTACTTTGTCACTAGTCCTGTAGTCTTCTTTAGTGTTATCTCTTCTCTCTCCCAAAGCTGCTAAAGCTTCCCATCTACTTCCTGAGATAGTAGGAGAGCCTCATCCTACCTTTGATAAGTTCTCTCCACCAAAACCTACTCTTCTCTTCTTAGTTATTCTATCGGATCTTGAAGGACATTTCCTTCACTAATCCTGGTGACCTTTTGCAATACTGGAAAGGTTTTCACAGTGGCCCGAATTTCCTCCAAATGATTTTTATTTTTCTAAATACCTTATTGTATTCTCTATAAATTTGGATCCTCTTGCAGTGAAGTGTCTTCCAACAAATTTCCATATTCCTCCACTGATACGGAGATACCAACCATTGCAGTCTTTAGGTCAGTCTCCCTTTTCTCTTGTACTTTTGTTAGCATGGTTGGATGCGGTTTCATCTGCAAATCCCCAATATTTATTTCATATTAAAATTTTACATCTATGATCTTCTTCTTGGACACATTGACTATGAGATTTACGACCTTCTCTTCAACTGATTCCTCCTCACAAACATCCATGTCTGGAACTTCTCGGCATGTGGCTTCGACCACATCCTTTAACTTCTGTTGTTGGTGCTTTTCCTACACCTTCTCCTTGATGGCATGGTTGATTTATTTCTTTAGCACAGCTCTCTCTTGTTTTACTTGAATATTCAAGTTGGAGGTGTGTTTTTCTCTCTGCTTCAGCTCATTTGCGATTCCTTGATGCAACTCATGCAATGTATGAATTGGCAGCACTACGATGTTCATGTTGACATGCTCACATCCTCTCACCCGATTTTGTACTTCGGTGGGGTAAAAATTCAAAGCTCTAACAGGTATCTACATTATATGTGTCCCAAATATAGGGTCAATCAATATTTCCAGTCAAATCCCTTTCTTTATCTACACTGGTTGTCTAGTTGTCTATGCCAATATTTCTAACTCGGCAACCTGCTTCTTGACACCTATTATAAGAACTCTGTAGCGATATTCTATGTTATTCCAAGACTTTGATGTTTCCTCCTAAATCTTCTCCCTGATATCATCCATGTACCCATCAGTAAGGACCAAGATTAGTATGTCCTTTGACTTATCTGCCTTTTTATTCTTTTTTCTCCTTGCAGAAGCTTCCCTGTGTATCTTACTCTTTCCTTTGTCTATATTTGTCTTCTCCAACTCTTTTATGCTCTCATCTACTCTAGGAGGATATTTTTTTATGTTTCTTCTCCTCTTCTCCCTCTTCCTCATCCTTGTATTTATATTTTCCACACTGTTCTCCATGCTCTGATGCTTCCTCTTCTGTCTGACTATCCTTTGTGTCTTTCTCCATCGTAGTCATCCATTGTGCAGGACATCCTTGTATTAGTGTGAAGACATCATATTTGGTTACTAAATATGGAAGGGGATGCGATGTATTTGTCACGTCCTTGCGAGCCTGTATATATATTCTGTGAAAATATGCCTTGAACTTTGCAATAGAGCTATATTGTGTGTACAAGCTCGGCGAGAGGTGAGGATGTTGATTTACAAACACATGAAAATCCATGTGGTACAATACAAAAAATATATCATTCTCCTCTGTGCATGATTTCTCATTGGAATACCACAACAAGGCATACTGAGTAGCTTCACAAACAGCTTCTTCTACCAAAGGAAACTGTGAATCCTCTGGCTCTTTCCATGCGAGCATTGTGATAATCAAAATCAACCATCCATAATTCAAGGTAGTAACTTTCTCCTGGGATTTGCGGAAATCATCGAGAAATTCCTTGTAGAGTTATTCGACCTAGTGGTAGAGAAACTCATTCACACACTACGCAGCTAATTAAACAAGTGCTACAAGGGCTTCATTAGTGCGACATTTTCTCACGATTTTCCCAGCTAATCTGTGACAGGCGAAGCAGACTCCTTGGTCAGTTATTGATTTGATGTCATATCTGTGCTTCCCTTTTCTCAACCCAAAATTCTTCTTCATGTTTTTCTCTACTACTTTATCCTGGTATTTTCCCACAAATTCCTTTGTGGGGTCCTATTCTAGATACAACAACATTGTAATTCTCTAGATCAAGATTTCATATATGGGGATCCTTTTTCCCATACAAAAGGCATCCCTTGTGCACCAGCATGAGTAATTATCTTACATAGGCTGTTTTTGGTGTGCTTCTATTGAAGTGCATCAGATTCAGCATATTTTATAACCCTAACCATGCTAATCCAGTTGCCCATTGTTGCGGTTCTAACCTCGTGACACCACTCCCCATGTATTGCACCTGCTTCAAATATCTTCCTGGCACAAAGTGTGGGTATTTTTTTTCAGTTATTAAAGTCAAAATCTAAAAAATTCAACTGCGGAACTTTCCCAAGTTGTTCTACCCCAATTGGCATTTTATTTGGCAATAGCGGTGTAAAGGTGCTATATTTTGCATCCTTTGAATATTTCACTGCTTTCACATTCAATTTTATGAGTGTAATATATGCTAGAAGAGGTGATGGAAACACTACAGTCTCTATTTCCATGTTCTCTTGCACTGCTTCTTCCTCGTTGTCTCTTACAAGTTCATGTTCTGGCTGTAGTTTGACAATTTTCTTATCATGTTTGTGTTTTTTTATCTACTCCTTGGATGGTTTCTTCCATGGAAATTGCCGCTATGTGTGGGGCAATGTTGCTACCGGTGATGTTGATGTTGTTGGTGTACTAGACAATGTTGTGGCTTCCATGACGCCTTTTATACCCTTCTTTTCAAATATGCAAATGAGTTCCTCAGTATTCATACAAGAGTGCAACTTCTGCAGCTTTTCGACACTTAGAAATTTTTGAGCTTTCAGACAGTAAAGTGCCAATATCTTAGCAGGACACGAACTTTTATAAAAAATTTAAACTTCTAACCTCATCATTGTCATATATGGTTTAGATTTGGTTCATTAACTGGATATTTTCTGCTAGATCCTACCACGTTGTCCTCATAAATGCGTCCTCCCCGACTTCCAATGACAACTTTCCCTTTTAACGGTCATATTTTTCTTGTGAACTTCAACAATTTCATGTTACAGTGAACAACCCTTCTTACATCATAGATTCTATGGAATTTGACATAACCCACGCTATATCGAAATATTCTCCTCCGTTGAAGCTCTCTCGGCAGCATAGTTTATAGTCCAATGCCGATTCTCAACTATAGGTGGCACTAAGAAATCTCTCCTTTTTGTTTTAGATAGAGCCTGTATGGTTAGGGTCATCCCTTTATAACTTCAATCTACTTCCATTTACTCTTCTTTGAATCACTTCTCCATTCAACTTTTCTAGTTGAAATATGCATCCATCAATGATATGCTTTATAATGTATGGGCCCAACCAATGTGTCTTGAATTTTCCTCGAAACTTCACAAACTTACTATCATAAAGGAGGATGAGTTCTCCTACCTAGAATTTCTTCTTCTTAATATGTTTTTCATGCCAGGAATTTTCCCTTGCTTTCTACACCTACTTATGGATCCTGCTATAAATCTATCTTCCTCCAAAGCAAGCAACTGCAACATTGTTTCCTCCATTATCTCAGGGTATTCCATATATGCAAAATATGGAATCCTCAAGCTAGGCATAATTTATTCTAGAGGAATCACAGCTTATTTCCAATAACCCAACCTAAAGGATGTGTGAACAGTCAACTTCTTATATGTGGTCCTATAGGCCCATAACATTATTGGAATCCTAAGGTCCCAATAATCTTTATGCACATTGCATACTTTAGTGAGTGCATTCTCCAAAATCTTATTAAATTCTTCCATTGTTCGATTGGCCTAAGGGTGATAAGGGGTACTCTTCTAATGATAGACTTGTAACTCCTCACTCAATGCTTCAAAATTCTTGTTCAAAAAATGTGACCCTTGATCATTCATCGAAATCTTTAGACATCTAAATGTATACAATATATAGTCAAAGATAAACTTTACTATAGTTTCTGCTCTGCACTCCCTTATGGGTTGTGCTTCAACCCATCTTGTCAAGTAGTTAGTTGTTGTAATTATGTACCTCACACCAATCCTTTTTCCGGGTGGATTGATTGGTCCAAAAAAATAAATGGCCCACTTATCAAAAGTCTACAATGTAACTTGTGTTAGTAATGGCATCTCATCTATTCTGGAAGGCTTCCCTATTCTTTGACACATATCACATGCTCTGCAATAATGCTTTGCATCCTTGTGTATTGTAGGCCACCATAGTCCTACTCTCAAAATATTCTACATAATATATTTTCCTACATAATGTCCAACAATTGCGCCTCCATGGGCTTCTGTTAGAATCATCTATCTTTTATGTTCAGGAATATATCTACGTATTATCTCATCCGGTCCCAACTTATATAGATGTCCTTATGTTATTCAAATTTCAGTTGCCTTAACCACCAATTATTTCTTTTGCTATGTAGTATACTCTGAAGGAGCCATTCCTATGGTTAAAAACTAAATAATGTCTATGAAGTGATGCTAGTTGGTTATTCCCCTGTTTCCAATCTTAACATATGGTCAGGTCCTGCATTCATCCTCCCTAGTTTAACAATGATCTCAAAGTCGTAATACTAGAATAAAAGAAACCATTTGCAAATATTTCCTCCTAGGACAGGTTATTTAAGAAAATAATTTAATGTAGAATGATCTATAAACATCTTAAAATGTGACCTGAGCAAATAATGTCTAAACTTCTGCAAAGCATACAACATGGCCAATACTTCCCTTTCTGTGGTGGTGTAATTATTTTCTATTGTAGATAACTTCCTACTTGAAAAAGCTATAGGATGATCAATCTTTCCTTCACCAGGTTGTTTCACAACCACACCCAAATCTATACAAGAGGCATCCACATGGACATGAAAGTCCTTGGTCCAATCATTGAACACTATTATAGGCGTAACTACCATATTTTATTTCAATCTGTCGAGTCTCTTCTAACATTATTCATTCCATCAAAAAGTTACATCCTTCTTCAACAATTTCTCCATGGGCGCAGTAATCTGTGCATAGCCCTTAATGAAATTATCATAGTACCCAATATGTCCCAACGTAGTATGAAATTGTCTTACTGTCTTATGTAGATCCAATTTCACAATGATATGAATATTCATAGGGTCTACCATTAGTCCTTACTTACAGAAAATATGTCCCAACAATATTCTGATTGGTGCACAAAATATTCTCTTCTTTAAATTCAAATAGATATGATAATTTCTTCATGTTTCGACCATAAGCCTCAAAATTCCTACATGTTTACTCAATAATCCAAATAATATCTAGTCATCAAAATATACCTCCAAAAACTTGTGCATGTACTCCTTAAAATTTGTAAATACCACCCTAGAAATCATAGCAAGGGAATTTTTCAATCCAAAAGGCATGATTGTGTATTGAGAAGAGCCCCATTCCGTAGCAAATGTGGACTTATGTCGATCTTTAGGTGCAACCCTAATCTGATGATAACCTGAGAATCCATCTGTAAATGAGTAGGCTTATTACCCTCTGACATTGTCCAACGCTTCATCTGTTAAAGGGGTAGGAAATGGATCATGTAGACATGCATCATTCACCTTCCTTAGATCAATACAGTTCCTAATTTCTCCTTGATTCTTCTTCTCGTGTACCACCATAGGACTCAAAAAATCTATTTCTTTGACAGTTTCAATAATCCATACTAATATCATCTTATCAAGCTCTACCTTGACTTTCTCCTTATCCTTTGGGATCATTATGTAAGGTATTTTTTTCACTAGCTTCACATCAGGCTTCAAAGGAAGCTTCATGACTCCTAGATCTCTTAGTATACCCTTCATTTCTGAAAATTTGATGGGAAACACTTCTTGATATTCATGAAGTAAATCTGTAAATTTACTGACTATTTCTTCATCCCAATAATATCTTATAGTTTCAAACTTGGGATCCTCCTCTGATCCTATGTTTACCTTCTTAGTATTCAGTGGCTTCGTTATTTCTGGTATCTATATCTCAAGTCTATTGACTTTGTGGTATTCTTATGATTCTACTATGTTGATGTTACAAGGATCTTCGTCTTCTCCATATGGGATAATATTATAGCATTCCAGTGCATACTCTATTTGCACAACCCAATTAGGTTGTCGCAATGTCACCGAGGTGACATTTTCAAGAAACTTATTCTTTACTGCCTGAAGAGAAATATCTATGTGTAGGAAATCATCCTAAAAGTTGAATGTTAATATGAAGCCATCAACCATGTCTTTCCAATTCTCAGTACCATGTCAAAGCTTAGTCTCTAGGTACTAGTTCTTGGGGATCATGTCCAATGTATGAATGAATCCATGTACCCACTCCTGTTATGGAATCTCCTTCCATGCTAAAGTGCATAGCTGGATATGCTCCCTAGGATTAGTTTTACCATCATATTATATCTGCACTTGTGTTTCTATTTGTCCAAAACTAATCCACATTAATTTTCGACATTCTTGCCAACCTCCTATATTCTTCTTATGTTCATTCCACCATCTAGCAGGTGTATCTTTTAGGGCTACATCCAAGGCTAACAACCTTTGATGTTCTTGAAATTGTTCTTCATAATCATTGAGAAAAGTATTCACATCTCCTATGCCATCATAAGAAGGCACATTACATACCTTATATTTCATAAAACGAACTGATTTGGTAACTCTTAAACATCACCTTGTGGATACTTCATGCAACCTATTCAGACAATTTTCCAACTCTTCATCTGAATCTGAGGTACAAGAACTGTCATGCTCCCAACTCAACTTGCCTTATCCAGTAGGGTTAACCCAATCTTCCTCATTTGTTGTCATTTGATAAATGTTGTATATGTTTGTTGCGCAGTATTCTTCTCTGACTGGTTCAGTGTATCTTTCCCCTTCCAATGGATCCAAAGGAACAATTACCCTCATATTGTTTCCTTCAAATATCATCGATCTCTTCTTCAGATTAATTATGGCCAAATTTTAAAATTCCCAGTCAAGTCCAAGTATTGCAGGATAAGGGTTATTGTCATCAAAAATCTTTATTATCTCGAAGTCAATAGTAGTACACACTCCTCCAATATCCATTGTGACACCTGGTAATATTCCCATAGGAACAGACTTTTGTTGATTTTACATCTTTAGCCGGATAGGTGACCCTTGTAACTTTTTCTGACCCATAAATTCCCATGTCAGCTTCGTCAATACATTAGCACCAGACCCCAGATCCAGAAGAACTTGGTCAATCTCATATTCTCCTATCTGCGCACCGAGCCTCATTTCTCTTCCAGTTCTCTTTTGTCGATGCATGTTATTTACCACATGCATCTCTCTTCATGGTCTCCTTTAGACGCACAGGAGTCTATCAACTCCTGAAGTACTTCTATAACCCTTTGATCTCTTAAAAACTTCATACAAGTCTACCAAAAAATCTTAAAATAATTCCTTGATTTCCTGACTCCTGGCCTTGTGTCGAAGCTTGATACCACATTTAGTGTCGAATTTTCAGTGAACAAATGTACTCTTTCAGGTTTACTTAGTAGTGGTCCTAAGTCAAAATTTCATGTTTCAAATAAAATTTTGTTCACTGAATATGTCTAGGTCTGAAATGCTACTCCCTTCACTCCATTCATGGTCATCATTATTTCAGAGGTCATGGCATCCATCAATCATCTAGGGTCTGATTTCATTCACCACACCTTCATTTAGGTCATAGTCTAGGTCTCATTTGTCTTGCCATCATAAGAGTCAATTATGTCATAAAATAAAGTGAAAAAATATCATTTTCATCATACAATTCATTTGCATAGGGAGTTAGAAAATATAGGGAAATAAGTAAATATATCATCTCTTCTCACCATCATACTCCACAACTACCATGGGTTGAAGAAAAATAAGCAAATTTGTGCCAACACTGCATGTGCCACGCTTCTAGGTGTGTTGTTCAATTGCCGCGCTTTTGGTGTTTGAGCTCCAAATCAGTCCTGAAAGGTTCAAAAAAACTGCACAAAATTTCATACACTTCCTAAATAGTAAGTGGACACCCTCCATACCTCTCTCAAGTCAAAATTCATCAGCAAATGAGTGGTTTCCTTCATTAGGTTACCTCCACTACATTTGTGGTGTTTTTCATCTTTTTTTTGTTTTAGCTGATAAAAACTAATCTAACCTTCATATAGTTACCTTCATATAGAATACCCTAAGATATCCAATCACTCACAACCCCCTTTTCCATCAATTTCATTAAAACCATATTTGTCACTACATTTTGGCAAAAAAACTAGTGAAACCCTGTGTTTTGACCATTTCGGTACCTTTCACATGCCCATTCCCAAAAGTTCCACTTGAATCTTGTAGCCAACTCATCACTCTATCTCCCCAAATTTATAGGGATTTTCCTCTAACTTCCTTCCACTTCATTTCCGTCCCTAAAACCACTTTACCACTATCCCCTGTTTTCCTAATTTTCCACCTTCCCTATCCACTACATCATGCTAGGGATTTACTTGTTGAAAAAAATATTGGAGGGTGAGAAGAAGGTCCATAAAGGAGGTCACCATTGCATGTTTGAACCAACTCAGACCCATGGCATTCTTTTCAGGGTTTGGCGATCAAGCTAGGGTTTACATTACACACATGGACAATTTTTCTTCAAAATAATTTTCTGAAGAAATGGAGTTGAATTTGCGAAAAGGGAAAGAGGTTTTTGTCAATAATATTCCAAAGAACAAATAAAACCTTCATTTTATGCACAGGTGTTATGGTTTGAGAGAAATGCTCAAAATACAGTTGTTCTAGGTCATTTTTCTGCACTTTTGGATAAGTTTTCTTCAAATCAATTTTTCATGGGTTTGGAGCAAGGTTTTGCAGTGCTTTATGACTCCATTTTATATAAGAAATCCTAAGCTTTCCAACCATACCAATTTAATCCGTAAAATATTCTAGAAAGGCCTCCAAACTCCTTCTCAAAATAGGTGCTACGCTTCTACTTAAAGTGTGCTACACTTATGCAAATTTTGAGCGATCAACTTCAAACTTGTATTCTAAGCTAATGAGAAAGTATTTTTGAAAACTAGAGGAGGTTATTGTTCATAACATGCCAAGTAGAAAAACCCTCTCTCACTGTTGCAAAAAATGTTAATTTTAGAGAGGTATTGATCCATATTTAAGCCCTATGTTTTCATATTTTGGGAATTCGTTTGTTATGTTTCTGAGCCAGTTGTTACACTTCCGGGAAGTGTTGTTACACTTCCGGGAAATGTTGTTATGCTTTTGTAACTTGGTATTTCACCTCCAAAAAGGGTCCAGAATTAGTTTTTTGGCTTCAAATCTCTTCAAACAAGCTCAAGGCTTGTGACCATTACTCTTTGGACCCCTAAAAAATAGTAAGTCATTACTCTCATACCCTCCCTTGGAAAATTTATTGAGTTTTCAATTCATTTTCATGTTTACTCTATATCTCTCCATATCATCACTTATTCATGGCATAGAAAGACTCCATTTGATAAACCCTAACCTACTCCAGCTAAATAAACCCTAACCCTAGTACCTAAACACTATCATAAACCTCTAATACACCTCACACTCTCATCTCCCATCATCCATATCCTCCCTTATAGTCATTCTCACAAAACCCTAAATTCTATCAAATTTGCACAGTTAAAAATTGGAAATTTCAAGTGTTTTCTTGAATTCATCACCCTCCTCACATCCATTTTCTTTAATTCCACCCAAAGCATGGAGCTAAAATTCCACCCTATTCACTTAATTTTTTCTAAAATATTCCATAACCCTCCATCTCACCCTCTAAACCTGCACTATTCCTACACTCCCTTTTTCAAGATTTTACTACATATACTCATTCCACCAAAACACTATGGTTTTCATCCTTTCCATGATAAAAAAAATGGAGAGTGAGAAGAATAGCTTCAAGGGAGGGCACCACCTTAGGTTAGAACCCTTAAAAATGCATGAAATCAATGCCTCACCCCTAGCCAAAAGATATTTTGAGAGGACTGGATGTTTGAGGTTTTGTGCAAAGCTCAAATGAAGCTTAAAGAGAAGGATAGCTTAGATTTGTTGGTTGAAATATTCCTTGGTTTTTTATACCATCACTCGCATGTGCTACAGAACCACTTTTGAGAATTTTTTAAGAATTTTGGTAATTTTTGTGGTTTTTGCTCAATTATGGAAATTACTCGTCACAGAAGCGTAGAAAAATTTGGTTGCAGTTATTTTGGGGTCATCCAAATGATGATTTGTTTACATGGATGGATTAATTTTGATGAGTACATCACATATGAGAAACCCCCTTGGCATGAAAAACTTTAATTTTGAAGAAAAGGCCAAAAAAATACTCATTTTGCATGTTTCTGCCACCCTTTGGAAGCCTCTGCTACACTTTTGGAGTAACCTTCGGAGAATGGATTTTTGGAGGCCTTCCAATGGGTTATTTTGAAAAATTCACGATGTTCTAGAAACTAGAGACATAGGGCTAGTTGACGATTCTTTCATAATTTTATTTGGACTCCGAAAAATGCGTCAAAAGTTTTTGAAAACATCTATTATGCTTCTACAAATTTCCGTTACCCTCCTATCAGAAATGTTACAAATCAACACTGGATTCCTCAGGACACTTTTCAAGGTTAGAAAATGTCACAAATTCGAGGTTTTGTTGTCTTATGAGTTGGAATTAGAGTTATTTATTTATTTTTTTCCTCCTATCATGAGGGAATATGTAATTTAATGTAAGGGACAAGCACTCCTAGTTCATAGTTGAAATTCAAGGAATGGTTTCTATCCTCCCTAGAATGTAGGAAATGACTCATATTGTGTATTTATGATCCATTTTGGATGGGATTTCTACCTCATGAGGTTTCATAGTGCATTTTTTCTATAAGTAGTCTCTATTTCTTCTTTTTTTAGGTTGGATAGTATTATTTTGTAGTGGAGCTATTCTAATCAACATTTTGGAATGAAGTCAGAGACAAATTTGTAGAACTTATATTCAGAATTTTATGGTACGCATTGAAGCATTTGTTCTTCTTATGTAGTTTTATATATTCATGCTAAATGATATATATTTTTATTTCAAATACATCTTTCCATATCTTTATATTGTAAGTTTATAAGCAGAAATCATGTTTGTTCATGCTCTGTTTTAGGAAAGGTTTACATGATATGTATATTCACTTATAAATGAATTAATTCACCTCCATTCTCATTCAAAATCTCTTTCAATTCATCCTATACTCAATGAAAATTTAAACATGATTTCAATCTACCTACCTAGCTTCACACATTCTCTACAAATTGACCTTGGAAATCAGACCTATAAACCCTACACCTAGCCTTCTCACTGACCTTTCTATCCAACACTTAAAACATCGAAAAAAATCCTATTTACTGAGCTTACAAACCTAGCCTAAGATAATTAGATACTTAGTCATTCCTTTGACTACAAAAGTGACAATGAGAGAGCCCTCTCTGGTCCTGGTAGGGCAATCTACCTGAGCTAAAGCCTAGTTTGTGGTTACCTTTCTTCAATCCCATTTTTAGCCTTGGGAAGTTCAGGAGAGTGATAAAATTTTTTGAATCATTGTGGGGGAGCGAAGGTTAAATATTTCCTAGGAAGGAATAACAAATATTAGCTCTAATTGCTGATGGTGAATAGTGGTCCGGCACAAGAGAAGTTGTGCATATTTCACCTGGCGACTCTAGTGGTAAAGAATCCAAAAGTTAAAGAGTTTTCATGGTGACTCCACTGTTTAAAAACTAGTAGCTTCAAGAACTATTGGTGACTTCATTATTTTCAAGATGGATTCAACTGCAAGAAGGAATGCTAGGTATGCTCCTATGCATCGAGATAATTTTCTAGGCTTTCCAAATCATATGCCTTAGGTAGATTGGCAAACATACATGCCAAAATTCAGAGATGGAAAAGGTGACGATGCTACACTTCATTTAAGATTTCATATGCATGTGCATAAGTTGAAGATTAATTTTCATGAAGATTATTTAATGAAGATGTTCACAATCAAATTAGAAGAAAAATAACGGTTTCAATATGAAAGCTTTCTTCCTTCTTGTATTTATTCTCTCAAGGATTTTCACTCAATATTTTTTGAGAAGTATAAAGAACCCTATCATTCTTTGATTTTGATTGAGGATTGTTGTGATCAATTTGAGAATTTTATTCAAGAGCTAGAAAGTGCTTATGGCGATGAAGAGTTCATGGATGATGAAATTTTGGATGATTTGAATGAAAACCTTTTTCACCGCCATGAGAAGATCATGGATTCTTCCATGGATTACAACAAACTTGAGTAGAATTCTTCAAAGCATGACATTGATATTCCATGTTTCGAAGTTGATGATAATCTATAGTAGTCTTGCCAATATTCAAGCAACCAAGATATATATGAAGATGCTATGTCCAACTATCCTTCACCCCTATCCTCTTTTGAGTTTTTAATTCAGGAAGAATTAGAAATATGTGTAGATTAGAATTTTGATTTTGCTTGTAAATAAATTCTAAAGAATAGTGATTTATCCTTTGAGGTCAAAAATAATGTACAACATGTTTTTTGTCTTGAGTTTGATGAACATTTTCATTAGCCTTCAAAGGATCAAGGGGTGGAATTTTTTCATGTTGGGAAAAATAATGAGAGGGGGGGGGGGGGGGGGGGGTGAATCAATATTTAGAGCTCACTGATAACTTTAAATTTTTCTTTACTGAATTCCATACGCGACTTTAAAGAACCCAACTCGCATATGCACACGGATATACCAAAAAAAACTTGCGTATATTGAGAGACCTTTAATGTTAGATAAGATTTCAGAAACAATATTTAACTCAACTTATCGGTTATGCAATAGTTAGTTAAGTAGTAAATATGTGCAGTAATAACAAAATAAATCATCACACAATAACATCACACATTAACACCAATATTTAAGGTGGAAACCTAATTCGGGATAAAACCACCGTTGCTTTCGTCTCTGCCCTCAATATTTATTATATGGAAAACTTATTACAATATTATACTGATGCAGACTCATATCAGTACGTAGGCATCTACCTGCAGAAGGCCGCAACCTTCTCTCATTCTCTAGTTGCACTGGAAGGGAGCTACAACCCCCTGATCTCATTTACCAGCCACTACTAGAAGTGAGCTTCAACCCCCTTATCAGAACACTAGCTTCTACTAGCAGGAAGCTTCTACTTCCATACTGAAGGCTTCAACCCTTAGAACCATTGTAGTCAACTTTTCATTAACTTTCACATAGGATCACATAGCTTCAACACAAATCTTCATAAAGATCAACAATAATAAACTTCACCCAATAATTTAATCAAAACAATAAGATAAATATAACCAGTATATAGTAATAACGCGGATTTCATAATTAGTATGTAGAATCAAACTCAACTCTAAACATTCATTATCTCAAAATGCATACGCTACTTTGCTTTACCGAACCCGCGTGTATACACGCTTTCCTTCACACCAACCTACGTATAGATCTGTGAATATTGATATTCTAGAATATGGTCCATCTTAGAACCATATCTGAGGCTTTTGGTCAGATATCCTTTCAGTATTGCAGTGCCCTTAATCATTCAGACATCATTAAACATATTTACTCACTCATTGATCAGATTTGTACATATTCAACTCAGCAGCATATACAACATTCAAGAAACCTAGATTTACATGAAGAATTCATTGACAGACAACAGAAATAAAAAAACAATAAACAAATAACCTCTACAATAAGCTTCAGAAAACCCTGACTTCTATACACGCTTTTTCTAAGACAAATCCGCGTATAAACGCGCTTTTACCGAGACGAACTAGCGTATAGATCTGTAAATATTAATTTTGTAGAATGTTTCAGATCTATATAACTTACCCATATTTCTTCACTTCACTTCAGAAAACATGCACCAGGTCACAGATGTAATCATATCTTCAATAGATCATGCAAGAACATAGTCATTTCAGGTTTACAAATCCTCATCCACCATTTTATCCAAAGGTGCATCATAGATTCAAATCTATCAATAAAACATAGTTCATCCCATTCAGATATACTTCTGAGAGAAGTATTTAGTGACATCCCTTACACATGCATGCCCTTGCACTATGGTATTATTTTCCTTATATAGATTTAGCCTTTACCAATACCATGAGTGAAAACCACACAATTTTCGATGGTATTCTTGCACGGAATCAAATAGATGATACACCGGTCAATACTGTGGGCTAGTACCATGGTAATGCCCCCTAGTATTATCTTTTTAGAGCGCATAAGGCATACACGACTTGGATCGTTCTTATCTACGTGTATATGCAACTTGGCCTATACAACCCCGCGTATAAAACCTTCAATATGAAAATTAACCAACTTCTGCTGGACTTTACACATTTCTTCTTATAGACCTTCTGCAAACTACTGAACTTTTCTAGAAGACATATACTCCATTATTAGCCAGAGAGTTGCCATCAAGGACAACATATTAAGACATAAGAACCATATTGCCAACAATCTCCCCCTTGGACTTGATTGCAACCATGATGGAGTTTTCTCACCATATGATCACCATATCAGAATACTCTCCCTCTTTGACATCAAGGGAAAAGGGCGGATCAATACCGAAGAGTGTTTCAGATCTGATGTGTACTGAAGTTACCATGCTCCCCCTGAGTTCATGCTGAATTTTTAGACAAATTTTTCAATGAAGTACATGACTCTATAACTCGACCAATTTTGACCTTTCCTATCACCAAGGACTCATACTTACATCAATGATCCAACCAAGTGGAATTACATATTTGAGCCAACTACCCAAAAAAGTGGGTTTACAAAAATGAACAAGTCCTTACATGACTAGATATAATAATTTTACATCATAGGTATTAACATGACCTTTTCAATAAATTAGAGATATGAATTTTTATAATCATGACCAAAATATCTCAAGAGAGAGATCATAAAACAGAAGCCAATCAAAATTCCAACAATGCACTCTTTTCCACAAGGCAGGAGCTCCCCCTAAGCTTGTTCTCCTAAGCGCCTTCAACAACCAATTCATAAAAGCATCTTCATCAACGAGATAAATATCAAAGAACAATATAGTAAGATGAATACTAGAACAACAACAAAGATTACCCAACAACACCACTAACTATTTTGAAAGCTGACCCAGAGAATTTCTATCAGCAAAACCCATACGAGGTTTTATGCACAGAAAATCATGTATATACGTGATTCTCCTTTACAAAACCAATGTATCAAATATAATCTTCTGAAATTAGGCATATTTGATGAGAGAGGCAGAGACAACTCCCAGCTTCTGTCTGAGGTATTCGAATGCTTCCCTGGGAAGTGGTTTAGTAAATATATATACAACTTGTTCTTTGGAGGGAACTGACTCCAATTTAACCTTTTTTTCAAGCACTTGTTCACGTAGGAAGTGATACTTGATAGGAATGTGCTTGGTCCTAGAATACATAACATGATTTTTCGAGATACTAATGGCACTTGTATTATCACATAGAATGGACATCGGAGGTGAAGATTTGATTTGAATATCTTGTACTGTATACATCATCCAAAGAAGCTGTGTGCAACATGATGCGGCAACCACATATTATGCTTCTACTATAGATAAGGAAATAAAAATTTGTTTCTT
Organism: Pinus albicaulis; assembly: GCA_034641835.2. Lineage (NCBI taxonomy): Eukaryota > Viridiplantae > Streptophyta > Pinopsida > Pinales > Pinaceae > Pinus > Pinus albicaulis. The sequence goes on along the minus strand of CM076584.1, from coordinate 776,061,415 downwards.
GTTGAACCACGATACTAATCGAGGGCCCATATAGAATGTACCACCATTAGCGATTTTTTGATCATCAACGTTTCCAGCCCAATCTGCATATGTGTAAGCATGAAGAGTAAGGTTAGCATTCTTTGGATACCATAGACCAAAGTCTTCAGTCCCTTGTAGATATTTTAATATTCTTTTTAAAACCTCAAGAAGAGACTCTTTTGGATTAGCTTGGAATCGTCCAACAATCCCAACTACATGTATAATGTCTGGTCTTGTCCTATTTTGATAAAGTAGACTTTCAATTATGGATCTATATTCAAGTTGATTCACCGTGGGAGAATCATCATGAGAACTGAGGTTACATCAAGTTACCATTGGAGTACTCATAGGTTTGCAGTCTTCCATCCCATAATTCTTCAGAATTTTCTTAAGATATTTTTCTTGAGATAGAAAATTTCCATGTGTTGCTTGTTGCACTTGTAAGCCAAGAAAATATGTTAGTTCCCCAACTAACGAAATTTCAAATTCTTGCTGCATAACAGGAGCAAATTTCTGACTCATGGACTCTTCATTACTTCCAAAGATGATGTCATCAACATACACAACTATAATCAATAGTTTATCATTATCAATTTTTGTGTATAAGTGACTGTCAGCAGATCCCTTTGTAAAATCTTATTGTTGAAGATATTTGTCAAGACGATAGTACCATGCTCGAGGAGCTTGTTTGAGACCATATAAATCCTTTTGAAGTTTGCAAATAAGTTTTTCATCATTTCCCAGAATGAATCCTCCTGGTTGTTCTATATAAACTTCTTCTTCTAGATCACCATTGAGGAAAGAATATTTAACATTAATTTGATAAACTTTGAATTGTTGAAAACTTGAAAAGGCAAGAAATGTTCTTATGGCTTCAAGTCTGGCTACAAGAGAAAATGTTTCATTAAAGTCTATACCTTCTTGTTGAGCATACCCTTTACAAACAAGTCTATCTTTGCTTCTAATAACATCTCCATTTTCATTTAACTTGTTTTTGAATATCCATTTTGTTCCAATAACATTTTTATCATGGGGTCTTGGAACCAATTCCCAAGTATGATTCTTTTCAATCTGATCAAGTTCTTCATTCACGGCTTGAATAAAACATTCATCTTTACTAGATTTATTTACATTATGTGGTACAATAGTGGATAAGAATTCTAGATATTTAGGGGATCCTACAAGAGTTCTTCTTGTTTGGACACTTGATCCCTTTTCTCCCAAAATTTGAGATTCTGGATGATTCTTTTGAACATACCTGGATGGAGCCTTTTCAGATAGATCTTATTTTGGTGCTTCATTGGGTTCACCTTCTATATTTTTTCTATTTGATGAGGGAAAATATATATAATCATCATCTTCATTTGTTGTTGTTATTTCCCCTTTAGGACCTAAGAGAGGCTCGTCAATTAAAACATCAATACATTCAACAATCTTCCGAAGTATTTTATTGTAACATTTATATGCTTTACTTCTAGAAGAGTAACCAAGAAATATTCCTTCATTTGCTTGTTCTTGATAAAACATTTTCTTCCGAAAATTCTAAAATGATTTACAGTGGGAAGATTGCCATACCAGAGTTCATAAGGAGTTTTATCACTGTTCACACGAACATGAGCCTTGTTAAGAATATTTACTGCTCTATGTGCTGGTTCTCCCCTTCCAGTTTCATCAAGCATAGCCCGAGCCATTTGTTGAACTATTCTATTCATCCTTTCTACCACGCTATTTTATTGTGGGGTTCTAGCTATAGAAAATTGTCTTTTATGCCATGAAGTTCATATAAATAAAAAAATCCATCTGATATATATTATCCACCTCAGTCAGATCTAAGACATTTGATTTTTAGATCTAATTCATTTTCAGCCAACGCTTTGAAGATCTTAAAATTTTCAAATGCTTCATCTTTATGTTTTAGTAAACCGATCCAACACATTCTAGAGAAGTCAGCAATAAATAAAATATAGTATTGTTCTCCACAAGGTGACCTTTTCCTTACAGGACCACATAGATCAGTATGTATAAGTTCAAGAGGCTTATTTGTTAATCCTTCTTAGGCATTGAATTGCACCTTGGTTTTCTTACCGAATTGGCATGACTTGCATATGGTACTTTAAGGTAGAGTGATGCTAGGAAGATCATGAATAGCCTTGAGTCTGCTAGATTTTCTTATTTGAGAGAAGCTCAAATGTCCCAATGTTATGTTCCATAGCAAATTTTATAAATATTTACACAAGTAGCATTGCTCTTCACCACCTTTCAATACATACAGATTGCTTGGTGTTCTAGTTCCTTTTATTACTGTTTTTCCTGTGTCAAGTTCACGTACTACACATTCTTTTGAACTAAAGAAAACTTCATTTCCTTGATCCCACATTTGACTCACACTTCAAAAGTTATGATTTAATCCTTCCACATACATAACATTGTTAGATTTCACCTTTTCTTTAAGAAAAATAGAACCTTTTCCTTTAATGACAGTAGGAGAGTCATTTCGAAAGGTAAAATTCTTTTCCTTCCCTAGAGCATTGTATGAAAGGAGTTTATTTTTATCACTTGTCATGTGTTTTGGGCATCCTCTATCAATGTGCCATTGATTTTCTTCCCCTTCAGGAAATAAATCTATGCCACATATTTCAACCTATAAGTTATTCTTTCTCCATACCTTGGAATTTGAAGGTATATGCTCTTTTGGCTAAAGTTTTCTCTTGCATTCAGACTCTTCATGTCCAAAGTTATTGCAATAAGAACATTCAATTTCATTTTGAAGAGGAGAAAAGTTTTTATAAGTATTCTTCTTTATTCCAGACTCATTTCTTTTCGTTCTTTCTTCTCTGGTCATGATGGTTTTGTATGCAACACATTGAGTAGCTTTATGACCAAAATTATGACATGAGAAACATTGTCCATTAAAGAAGAAATTTCCGTGATCATGAAACCTTCTATTTATTTTTACCTACTGATTGATATTTCTGTTATTGTTCTTCCTTGTATTGAAATGGTGATTCTTTACCTGTGTAGTCTCTTTGTTCTTTTGTTGAGTGTCAAAATGTTGCAGACTAGCTTTAGCTGCATTTAGATAGCTTGGTGCTGAAGACTGAGAGGATTCTCTGATATATCCAAGACCTATATTTATAAGAGGAGATCGTTGTACCTTGATAATTTCATCTAAGGTTTCAATTCATTTAGCCAATCTAATATTTAAATTTTTCACTTTCTCAATTTCCTTTCTTAGACTTACTATTTCACATTCTAATTTCTCATTGTGCTTCTCCTTTTCTATAAGTTGATTCTTTAGAGTATCTATGGAAATTTTGTTTTCTTCCAAACATATTTTGAGATTATTTATTTCTTCAAGAAAATCATTTTCTTCTAATTCATCCATAAAAGTATCTTAGCCTCACTAGTGTCTTTTTCAAAAACCCTGAGTAGTCTAATATCTTGATCAGATTCTCCTTCTTCACTATTTGATAGACCATCACTATTTTCATGAGTATAATAGTTTTTTCTATTCATAAATCATTTCTTATTTCCTTTTTCCACTTCCTTTCCCTTCTCGTGATTATATTTATGGAGACATTTAGCAACATAATGACCAACGTTTCCACAAGAAAAAAATTTAAAAGGAAGCTTACCTCTGAACCTTCCAGTGCTAAGTTGTAGCTTCTTTACAAAATTTATCTCATCTTCTTCTGAAACATACCCTGATCATTCTTTTTCTTCTACTTCCTTTCCTTTTTTCAGTAGCTTTAAATAAAACTTATTTGACTTCAGATGGACCTCCTTTACTCATTTCACAAGCAGTCAGAATCCCATGAAGTTGAACAACAGTAGGAGTTTGTAGATCCTGCTTATCTTCAATAACGGACACTTTTGAATCGAATTTGGGAGATAGAGATCTTAAAACCTTTTTTACCAGAGTAGTGTTATTTATGGTTTCACCCAGATTTCTCATACGATTTACAATATCATCTAGATGTAAAAAGAAACTAGCAACGCTTTCCTCATTATGCATTCTGAGTTTTTCATATTGAATTATGAGAGTTTGGAGTTTAAAACTTTTTACCTTGGCATCATCTTCATAGCTCAGATTTATTTTGTCCCATATCTCCTTTGCTGTATTCAACTACATGACTTTGAAAAATTCTGATTCAGTCAAAATTCCCAATAATGTATTGACTGCCTTTGCATTGGTTTCATAGTTATTTCTTGCGACTAGATTTGTTGGAACTGACACTGGATATTTATAACCTCCTTCAACTGTATCCCATACATCAGATCCAAGGGACAGCAGATAGGATCTTATCCTTATCTTCTAGAAACTTAAATTGTTTTCGTTGAAGAGAGGAGGTCTGATAGATGTTTTCCAATCTTTATTTCTCATCTTATCTAATCTTCCTTCAAGCGATTAAGCTTCTACAGAAGGAACAACTCTGATTTCAATTGTTGGGAAAAATACTGAGAGGGGGGTACAGGGGGCGATGGGGCACGGTGGGGTGGGGGGATGAACTAGTATTTAGAGCTCACTGATAGCTTTAAATTTTTCTTTACTGAATTACATACATGACTTTAAAGAACCCAACTCGTGTATGCACACAGATATACCAACATAAACTTGCGTATAATAAGATACCTTTAACATTAGATAAAATTTCAGAAACAATCTTTAACTTAGCTTATCAGTTATGCAACAGTTAGTTAAGTAGTAAATATGTGCAGTAACATTAGAATAAATCATCACACAAGAACATCATACATGAACACCAAGATTTAAGGGGAAACCCAATTCGGGAGAAAACCACCGTTGTTTTCATCTCTGTCTTCAATATTTATTATATGGAAAACTTCTTACAATATTGTACTGATGCCAACTCATATCAGTACGTAGGCATCTACCTGCAAAAGGCTGCAACCTTCTCTCGTTCTCCAACTGCTACTGGAAGGGAGCTACAACCCCCTGATCTCATTTACTAGCCACTACTAGAAGGGAGCTTCAGCCCCCTGATAAAAACACCAGCTTATACTGGCAGGAAGCTTCTACTTCCACATTGAACGCTTCAACCCTCAGAACCACTCTACACCACGTTTCATCAATTTTCACACTAGATCACACAGCTTCAACACAACTCTTCATAAATATCAATGATAATAAACTTCACCCAATACTTCAATCATAACAGTAAGATCAATGTAACCAGTATACATTAATAACTCAGATTTCAAAATCAGTATGTAGAATCAAACTCAACCCTGCACATTCATTATCTTAAAATGCATACGCTACTTTGCTTTACTGAACCCACGTGTATACACGCTTTCCTTCACACCAACCTTCATATAGATCTGTGAATATTGATCTTCTAGAATATGGTCAGTCTCAGAACCAAATCTAAGGCTTTCAGTCAAATATCCTTTCAGTATTTCAGCACCCTTAATCAGTCAGACATAATTAATCATATTTACTCACTCATTAATGAGATTTGTACATATTCAACTTAGCAGCATATACAACATTCCAGCAACCCATATCTACATGAAAACTTCATTGACATACAAAAAAATTACATTAGAAATAAACAAATAACCTCTGCAATAAGCTTCAGAAAACTCTTCCTTCCATACTCGCTTTTTCTGAGACAAAACCGCGTATATACACATTTTTACCGAGACAAACTAGTGTATAGATCTGTAAATATTAATTTTGCAGAATGTTTGAAATCTATATAACTTACCCAAATTTATTCACTTCACTTTAGAAAACAAGTGCCAGGTCACAGATCTAATCTTCTCTTCAATAGATCATGCAAGAACATAGTCATTTTAGGTCTAGAGATCCATATCGATCATTGTATCCAAGGGTGCATCATAGATTCAGATCTATCAATAAAATAGAGTTCAACCCATGCAGATATACTTCAGAGAGAAGTATTCAGTGAAATCCCTTACACATGCACACCCTTGCACTATGATCTTCTTCTCCTTATATAAATTTAGCCTTTACCAATACCATGATTCAAAACCACACAACTGTCGATGGTATTCTTGGAAGAAATAAAATAGACGATATAATGCTCAATACTATGGGCTAATACCATGGTAATGCCCCCTGGTATCATATTTTTAGAGCGCAAAAGGATTACATGATCTGGATCGTTCTTATCTGTGTGTATACACGACTTGGCCTATACAAACCCACGTATAGAACATTCAATATGAAAATTAATCAACTTCTTCTAGACTTTACACATTTCTTCTGATAGACCTTCTACAAACTACTAAGCTTTTCCAGAATACATGTAATCCATTATTAGCCAGAGAGTTTCCATCAAGGACAACATATTAATACATAAGAATCATATTTCCAACATTTCAAAGCCAATACAATTCTCTTTCTGATATGCATGAAAAACCACTTGTAGATATTTATGTTGATGCTGATTTGGATACCTCAATTAGAGATCTACAAGAACATAAAAATGTTGTCTCTGATCTGGATGATATGGAATATCAAATTACTGCATTTCTATTTAAGAGTTATCAACCAAATGAAGAAGAACAATCAACCATTATATTTGAAAGCATGTCCCTTCTTTTTGCTAATCAACAAGAGGTAATATTTCATGATTTTCAAGACCCCTTGGGCAGTCTTTTAGAAGCATTAGAAAATATGGATTTTTTTTTCTTCGCCAACACAAATATTGGGTTCAATTTTTAGTTGGGGTTGTCATTACCATAGCACTTTTATTTTCAGGAAAGTAGGAGGAGCAAGAAATTTAGCCATTTTCTTGCATGGTTGTTCTAGATCTTCGACTTCACTTGATCAAGTGATTTATGGATCATTTAGAGTAGGTAAGGTGTGATGAAAAAGCTCAAAATTTTGAGAATATTTTTCAATGTCATTTTCTAGTAGATTTTGTAGTTGATGATTTACAATTCAGTTTTTAGTTTGATTTGAATCAGTTTGAGGATTGTAGATGCACTTACTCCATTTCTCAATGGATATGGCTACTTGTTCTAAGATGTTATTAACATCTCCTGAAGGAGTTTCCATCCCCACCTGGAGCCAATTTTAGTTTCCAAATGTTCAATGATCAAGTGTACTCTTCCAGGTTTACTTAGTAGTGGTTCTAGGTCAAATTTTCATGTTTCAAGTTAGTTTTAAAATAAAATTTCTTTCATTGAATATGTCTAGGTCTAAAATGATACTCCCTTCACTCCATTCGTGGTCATCATTATTTAAAAGGTCATGTCATACATCAATAATTTAGGGTCTAAGGTCATTCACCACACCTTAATTTAGGTTGGAGTTTAGGTCTCATTTGTTTTGCCACCATAAGAGTCAATTATGTCATAAACAAAAGAGAACAAATCTCATTTTCACCATACAACTCATTTGCATAGGGAGTTAGAAAATATTTGGAAATAATTAAATAACTCCTCCCTTCTCACCATCATAATCCACAGCTTCCATGGGTTTAATAAAAATAAGAAAATTTGTGCCAACACTACCTGTGCTACGCTTATCGGTGTGGTACGTAGGCGTTGCGTAGGTGTTGCGCTTTTGGCGTTTAAGCTCCAAATTAGTTCTCCAAGGTTCAAAACCACTGCACAAAGGGTAATTCACTTCTTAAGCAGTAATTGGACACCCTCCATACCTCTCTCAAGTCAAAATTCATTATCAAATGAGTGGTTTCCTTCATTAAGTTACCTCCACTACGTTTTTGGTGTTTTTCATCTTTTGTTTTTTTTAGCTGATAAAAACCTAACATAACCATATACAAACTGCATATAACCTTCATACACCATACCCTAACATCTCCTATCACTCACATCCCTCTTTTCAATCAATTTCATTAATACCCTAAATTTCACTACATTTTGGTAGAAAAAATAGTGAAACCCTGGGTTTTCACCTTTTGGGTACCTTTCACATGCCCATTACCAAAAATTCCACTTGCATCCTGTAGCCAACTCATCACCCTATCTCCCAAAAATTTTAGGGATTTTTCTCTATCTTCCTTCCACTTCATTTCTGTCCCTAAAACCACTCTACCACTATCCCCTCTTTTCCTATTTTTCCACCTTCCCTATCCACTACATCAAGTTAGGGCTTTCCTTGTTGAAAAACATCATGGAGGGTGAGACGAAGGTCGAAAAAGTAGGTCAGTATTCCAAGTTTAAGCCAACACAGACCCATGGCATCATTTTCAGGGTTTCGTGATCAAGCTAGGGTTTACACTGCACATAGAGACAATTTTCCTTGAAAATCCTTTTCTGAATAAATGGAGATGAATTTTCGAAACAAGAAAGAGGTTTTTATCAATCATAGGCCAAAGAATAGAAACCTCCTTTAGTTTATGCACAACTATTATGTTTTGAGATAAATTCTCAAAATATAGTTACTCCAGGTAATTTTTGTCACTTTTAGACAGGTTCTATTCAAATAAAATTTTCAGGAGTTTGGAGCAGGGGTTTGCAGTGCTTAGAGATGGTTATGGTTCATAAAATGCCAAAGAATAAAAACTTTTCATAGGTTTTAAAAATACTCTATGGTTAAAGAGATATTGATCAATATTTAAGCCCTAGTTTTGCATATTTTGGCAATTCCTTTGTTATGTTTTTGAGCCAGTTGTTACACTTCATTGTTACGCTTCTGGGAAGTGTTGTTATGCTTATGTAACTTGGTTTTGCACCTCGAGAAAGGGTCTAGAATAAGGTTTCTGGATTCAAATCTCTTCCAAAAAGCTCAATTCTTGTGACCATTACTCTTTGGATCCTTCACAAACAGCAATTCATTACTCTCATACCCTCCCTTGGTCAAGTTATTGAGTTTTCAATTCATTTTCATGCTTACTCTATATTTCTCCATATCATCACTTCTCCGTGACATAGAAAGACTTCATTTAATAAAACCTAACCTACTCCAGCTAAATAAGCCCTAACCCTATTACCTAAATAGTATCCTACACCTCTCATACATCGCACACAGTCATCTCCCATCATCCATATCATCCCTAACAGTCATTCTCATAAAACTGTAAATTCTAGCAAATTTTCACATTTAAAAATTGGAAATTTCCTGTGTTTGCTTAATTTCATCACCCTCCTCACATCCATTTCCTTTCATTCCACCCAAAATATGGAGCTGACATGTCACCCTATTCACTAAATTTTTTCTAGTATTTTCCCTACTCCATAACCCTCCATATCACCCTCTAAACATACAATATTCCTACACTCTGTTTTTCCAGATTTTAGTACATATACTCATTCCACCAAAGCAATAGGGTTTTCATCCTTTCAGTGATAAACAATATGGAGAGTGAGAAGAAGAGCTTCAAGGGAGGGCACCACCTCAGGTTAGAACCCTTCAAAATGCATGAAATGAATGCCCTACCCTTGCCTAGAAGATGTTTTGAGAGGACTGGATGTTTTAGGTTCTGTGAGAAGCTCAAATGAAGCTTAAAGAGAAGGATAGATTAGATTTGTTGGCAAAAAGCTTCCTTTTCTATTTATCCCATCACTCACGGGTTCTACAAAACCAATTTTGAGAATTTTTGAAGAATTTTGGTATTTTTTGTGTTTTTTGCACAATTCTAGAAATTCCTCCTCACATAAACGTAGAAAGATTCTGTTACGGTTATTTTGGGGGCATCCAAACATTGATTTATTTACCTGTATGGATGCATTTGGATGAGTACATCACACATCAAGAACCCTCTTGTCATGAAAAGCTATAATTTTGAATATAAGGCCAAAAAACTACACAATTTTCATGTTTCTGCCACCTTTTTGAAGCCTTTGCTATGCTTTTGGAGTAACCTTGGGAGAATGGATTTTTGGAGGCCTTCCTTCCCATGGGTCATTTTGAAACATTCAAGATTTTATAGAAACTAGACACATAGGGATGGTTGACCGTTCTTTCAGAATTGGGTTTGGACTTCTAAAAGTTCCTCAAAAGTGCCTACAAAATTTTGTTATGCTTCTGCAAATTTTGTTACCCTTCTGTCATAAATGTTACAAATAAAAAATGGATTCCTCAAGACACTTGTCAAGCTCATAAAATGTAACAAATTCGAGTATTTTTTGTCCTATGAGTTGGCATTAGATTTATTGAGTTATTTTTTGCCTCCTATCATGAGGTAATATGTAATTTAATGTAAGGGTCAAACACTCCTAGTTCATAGCTGAAATTCAGGGAATGGTTTATAACCTTCCTATAATCTAGGAAATGACTCATCTTGTTTTTTCATGATCCATTTTGGATGGTATTTCGACCTGATGAGGTGTCATAGTCGATATTTCTATACATAGACTCTCTTTAGTATTTTTTTAGGTTGGGTAGTCTTATTTTACAATGGAGCTATTGTAATCAGCATTTTGGAATGAAATCATAAACAGATTTGCAGAACTTGTGTTGAGAATATTGTGGTATGCATTGGAGAATTTTTTCTTCTTATGTATGTTTATCTATTCATGCCAAATTATATATCTCCTTATTTTAGTTACATATTTCCATATTTTTATCTTGTAATTTTATAAGTATAAATCATGTCTATTCATGCTCTGTTTTATGCAAGGTTTACATGATATGTCTATTCACTTCTAAATGAGTGAATTCACCTCAGTTCTGATTCAGACTCTCTTTCACATCATCCCATACTCGATGACTAATTAAACATGATTTCAAGCTACCTACCTAGCCTCACATATTCTCTACAAATTTGCCTTGCAATTCAGACCTAAAAACCCTACACCTAGCCTTCTCACCGACCTTTCTATCCAACATTGAAAACATCAAACAAAATCCTATTTACTCAGCTTACAAACCTAGCCTAAGATCATTAGATACACAGTCATTCCTTTGACTGCAAAAGTGACAATGAGAGAGTCCTCTTTGGTCCTGGTATGGCTAGCTACCTGAACTAAATGCTGGTTTGTAGTTACCTTTCTTCAATCCCATTTTCAGCCTTGGGAAGTTGGGGAGAGTGATAACACTTGCGTTAGAGCTCGAATTTTTGTCATAACTGATGACACTTCACAATTACTAAGTCTTGGCTGTGCACTAGAGGTATAAGCTCCAACATCCATAAAACCTCACTTTACTTCCATGAATACTCCTTTTTCTTTCTAAATATAAAAAAAAAAGAACCTTCTCTGCAGTCTTTCTAACCCATGCACCTATATTTTCAAATTTCTTCTTTCCATCCTCCTTATCACTACTAGTTGCAGCTCCACTTCTAGTAACAATACTAATTCAAGGTTCATCAATCCTCCTTTTAGTATTCATTATTTGAATATTCTGTGTCGGCTTCTTATTCCTATTTTATTTCATCTTCGCCATAAGTATTGTACATTCTTCAATTACATGGTCAAAATATGTAGAATACTTACATCTCATAGTGGGGTTCTAACAATCTATTATAAAATGACCTAGTTGGCCTCCTCGACCTCTTCCTTGGTAGCCTCCTCAACCACCATGCTGTCCATTTTCCTCTTTTCCATAATATTTTTCTTTCATTTTATAAGCATCAATACTACACTGGATCATTAGGTAATAACTTTGAAAATTATTCCCCTAATGTCCTATTGATTTACATAATTTGAAAAATAGAGTCTATGAAGTACACAAATAAATCTGCAATACGTAACATTTCTCTATACGATGTTGGCCTCTGGTCCTTCATATTTCGCACCACAGGCTGGATCCTATGTTCAAGGGATTTTGTGCCCCACTATCCATGTAATCCTAGAATACAAGGCAATGCTCTTTAGAATGGCCCTCCGATTTTCACTTTGTACACCATACTTCTTCTCTAACTTTTGTACCTTTCTTGATCTCTTGTAATTGCAGAGTCTGGTTCACCAACTAATTCTGGATCTGCTGCATACCTGTAGTAGTATATCCTTTAGGTGAAGCTTCTAACTTCATTGCATTCTATAGATCTTCGGGTTGAGTTCTTATCTTCGGCTGCATCAATGGAAATCAGACATGCAGTAGCAGCGCAACTATAAACCACTCTTGATGTTGCTGTGGAGCTCACCTGATCCAATTGTTGGACTGCTAATATGTTATTATTATTATCGCTTTTTAACACCTATTTCATCCATTTCTACCATTCTTTATCGCGTCATTCATCATGGTTTATCATATAATTCCATCTTATAACTGTTTATGCTCTTATGGATAAATATTATTTCCTCTCCTTTATTATTAATAAATTAATGATTATTATGCATGATTTTACCAATGATGGTTTATTAATATATTTTTTAACATCACTCACCATTTTAGCCTCCAAGACATTTTCCGGTTTGCATATTTTATCTCCAGCTCATCATCAAATATTCCAACTCAAAAATTCACTAGAATAAGAAGTGTCGGTTTTGCGTTGGACATTCTGGGAAAATGGAGAGGAATCTAGAAAATCTGAAACATGGGTTTTTTCCAAAACAGACCAAATTAAATTTATTAAATAATGGTTTGCCCAAATTCGGTCCGTATTAAGATAAATGGAAGGTTCTCTGAGGACGATTTTCTCAGATTCACCGTTGCGGCCATTTTCCAAATTATCTCAGCAGCAAATCCAAATTCGACCTGTTCCTGTTGAATGATTGATGGAAATATATTTTCTTGTTGATCAATTGGTTGAAGACAATCCAAATTTGTTATGAGAATCATTTTTTAATTATCTCTATTGTAACGTCTCTCTGTGCTCTGCGTATTTAAATGGAAAACAAAGATCAGAGAAAGGGGGATTCAAAATGGATAAATTGAGAATTAATTCAGATTTTATTATGGGATTGATATGCTGATAAAAAAGAGTGAAGATTGTAAATCAATCCATATTACATGTTGCATTATGTATCTTTCATTTATGCATCGTTTGTAATGGACATAACGCAGTTTTGAAAGGACAGACTTGTGTTGTAATGATTTCGATGATCAATAAATAAGTTGTGTTGCTGCTCATTCGATTATTCTCAAGTAACTTAGTAGTGCTCACTGGCGGCTAAGGGCCCGGCCTCTAGTGGAGTTCACTGCTTATTTGTATTATATTTTTTGTTCTTGCAGCGTGTGAGTGATTTGATTTAATATTTATTTCTTTTAATCGCATTGCTTTAAAGTTTCCTATTTTATAGCTTGTTGTTTCAATATTCTTTGAATTTGTTTTATTACATAAGCTGTGATTGAACCACATTGTTGTTCCTTTCCACCATAACAATATTACTATTCTTTACAACTTACATTGTTATGTTGTTCATTTCTATTCAATAGCCTTGCTGTTCATTCCAGATTTTGTTGTTCATCTCTATCAAATAGCTTTGTTGTTCATTTCCATTAGATAGAATTTGTTGTTCATTTCTGATTGTTGTTCATTTCCATTAGATAGAATTTTCTATTCATTTCCGATTTCTTTTCATTTCCATTTGCTATTCTTTTCTAGTAAATAGATTTGTTGTTCATTTCTATTAACTAGTTTACTGTTTATTCCTTTTTGCAAGTGATTGGTTTTCCTTTAGAATAGTTTGCAATGAGCTTGTTTATTCCATTTCCATTTCAGCATTGTTAATTTAATTTAGTTATCATTTCCAATTAGTTTCTTTGGTGTGGAGTGTAAGATAAACAACTGTAAAGGACATTGACTATTATTGTCTAAGTTCTCAGATTGAGGATATTGTTATGTTTTATTTCATTTACATCAGTAGCCAGAGGAAAGAGTTATTACTACTGCATCCTTGACTAAAGATTGCTGAGTGAGGGATTGGATTTTATAGCCTTAAGTTTCATATTGATGTAGTTAGATTTCATTTTCAAGCATGTGTTTACTCTTGTATTTGAAACACTATACTACATTTTAAGAAACATTCCTCTTTGGGATTATAGCGTGCACATACTGTGTACACTCTTGAAAAAAGAGGACTTGCTCGGGTTGATAATTAATGTGGGATAAATAGGAGTTTTAAAAGGAACCTTTTAGCACCCAACACCAATAACATCTTAAATCTCTGATCCAACTCCCAAACAGACTCAGTAGGATTATTTTTTATTTCTTTCAACTTAGTGATGCACTACGATTGAGACTTCAAATTCTTAAACTCTCCAACCAATGTAGTTTTAATTTCCCCAAACGTTTTGCTCGGATTAGTTGAAACTTCATATACCATGTCAATACTCTTTTTTTTTTCAGTGTCGTAATGAGCTATGCCTTCTTTATATTTTCATCATTGACCTGATTTTACTCCCATGCAACTTCACATAAAAACTAAAACTACATTGGATCCTTCGTACCAATTCCTCTGAAAGTAGGTATAGCTTAATATCGTCAGCCATACCTCTCCTTGGGGTCAAAGGGGGAGGGGGATTGAGGGTAGAAGGGGTAGGGGCAGCAGGGAGACCACTAGCACCCTAGCTATTAGTAAATTCTAGCTTCAACGAAATCTTAGGTTGGGAGCAGGAATATTGAGAGATTACCTGGGGATGTCTTTCTTATTTTTCACTTTCTGATTCACTTAACAAAGGGTTATGGGAGGATGCAGAACCAGGTTTCTGCAGCCTTCAGAGACTGCATGATGTGGTATTTCCTTATTATCTATGGTTACAACTTCATGAATCACTTCACATCATTCAATTAATCATATAAACATATCATATAATTCCATAACCCATTACTGCGCAAAACTAATATGCAACCAAAAATATTAATAAATTATATACAGAAAGCATGTAAGAACAAAAAATATCATCTGAAGAACTTTTTATTTATTATGATGAGTCTTTGAATACAATCAACCTCTAACTGTGCACTAAGCTACAAGTGATCTGCTCAGTAAGTTGCAGACTCTTCCCAGGTCTTTGAACACTTATCTACAGAGCGTTCCCTTATAAAATACAGATCATAGCTAGCCCTGAACCATCTATCAGCTCATCACACTTCATTTTTTCTAAACATAACATTACATACTTTTATATAACATTACATCATCAAAAAAATACCATGGTCCAAATACCATGGATTCCCTAAAAAATGCAACTATGACCCAAAACCCATTACAAAAATATTCTTTACAAAAAGGGGGGACTTTGATATTTTAGGGGATTAAAAAATTTATGCAAAAAATCCCTCTCCTCTAGGCTATATGACACATTTTGATTTATGCTAAAACAATTAAAGACGTGTGTGGTAAAAATCTTAGGAGGAAACCCAAATACCCTCCTACAATCCATGTCTTAGGGACACTTTCCAACCTTATATTAGTGAAACAGATATCGGTTAAGTACGATGACCATAGGAATCTAGTAGTCACTATTAAAATTCATGGTCACAATTTCCCAAATACACTGGTGGACTTAGGAGATGGTATTTACATATTCACCATGGAAACCTGCGGTATCCTATATCACAACATTGAAGTCAACTTCCACTTTATTAGAACTAGCAGACAAAGCAATAGTCAAGCCAGAGGGAACTATCTAAAATGTTATCATTTCTATCGATTCTTGGAAATACCAAGTAGAATTTATAGTTATCAATCCTAGGAATAGACTAGATGGGAATCCTCTCATATTAGGGAGGCTATGGTTAGCAACAAAATTCTCACATATAGGATGCCAAATAGGAAATATGACTATTGCAAAAGGAAAGGATATGAAAAATATTGTATTATACCCACCTGCTAAACCCATCCTACCTATTGAAAATTATCAGTTATCCCCCCAAAATTATGAGGAGGAAAACTTGTGTTCTCCTCTTACCTTGTATGATACTCTTTCATTTAAAATTCAGACCAAGGATGGCATCATTATTGGATTTATTAAAAAACCATCTATTGATGGAAATCCAACATGTCAAATGCTAAAATATGTACTTGATAATGAGGCCTAGGAAGATCTACTAGAGGTTTTGAGTGATAACTATATACCTGTGACTGCAGTCCATAACAAAATTTATTTTGAAATCAAACCTGGTAAAACCCTAAATATTAATGCCAATCTGGATGATCAACAACGTGCAAAGATAATTCATATTATTTGGAAATATAAACAAACTTTTTCTTGGGAATACTCTGAGATGAAGGAAATCGATCTGTAATTATTCACTCACCATATTTATATAGAACAATATGCCCACCCTATTCGATAGCATCGAAGAATATTTAATCCACACCTTAGGGATGTAGTAAAACAAGAACTACAAAGCTCTTGGATTTCAAATTTATATAACCTATTTCAAACAGCCAATGGGTTTCACCATTAGTTGTAATCCCTAAGAAAAATGGTAAATGGAGAATTTGTGTGGATTATAGGGAACTGAATAAGGGTACAAAAAATATCATTTCCCCCTTCCATTTATAGACCAGGTTCTTCACACTCTTGTTGGGAAGAAATTTTTCTCCTTTCAGGGTGGTTTTAGTGGTTATAATCAAATTCAAATCACTCCCAAAGACCAGGATAAGACCATGTTTACCTATCCTTTGGGAAAATTTTCGTATAGAGTCTTACCATTTGGGTTGTGCAATGCACAAACCAATTTCCAAAGGTCAATTTTGAGTATCTTCTCTGATTTAATTATTGAAGGACTTGAACTTTACATGGATGACTTTACTCCATATGGTAACGAGTTTGAACATGCCTTACAGAATTTAGAAAAAATTCTTGAACAATTTGCTACTACCAAATTATGCCTTAGCCATGAAAAATGTCATATGATGATGAATGAAGGTGTATTTTTGGGACACTATATTTCTTCTACAGCTATTCAAGTGGATCTAGCAAATATTGAGGTAATTCCTATGTTTCCTACTCCTCGTACACCAACTCAGATACGAAGTTTCCTTGGCTATGCTAGTTATTATTTCATATTTATAGAACATTTTTAAAAAATATAATAACCCTATATGTTTTTACAGGAAATGTTGAATTTGAGTGGACTGACATATGTGATGTTGCTTTTGTAGAACTTAAAAATCCAGTCTCAATAGCCCGTGTGTTAATAGGTCCAAACTAGAAATTTCCTTTCCATATTTCATCAGACACATCAGATACAACGATAGGAGTTGTCCTTGGATAGGAGGAAGAAAAAATTCCTTATACCATTTATTATATCAGCAAAAGCCTTACAACAATGAAATTAAATTATACAATGACAGAAAAAGATTTTTTAGTTGTTGTGTATTCCATTAACAAATTTCGTCACTATATAACGGGATATCTAGTATTCATGTATACTGATCACTCCGATATTATATGTTTAACTAATAAACCTATCAATAATGGCCGAATAACTCGATGGTTTTTGTTATTGTAGGATTTTGATATTACCATAAAGGATCACCTAGGAAAGGAATATTATCGTTGCATATTTTCTGTCTAGAATACCTAAAAAAAATGATCCTTCATCAGTGGAAGTTCAATTTCAAAATGAAGACTTGTTTCTCGTAACAATAAAGATGCCTTCGTATGCTGATGTGACCAATTACCTGGCAGCAAGAAAACTGCCAGTGCACTTACCACCTATGGACAAGAAACTTATTATTTAGTGAAATTCACAATTCTCGTGGATTGATAGATAACTCTTTCATACGAGGTTTTATTTTCAGATACCCATATGCATCAAAGAGGACAATGTTTACAACAATCTCATATCTTTTCATCATGAACCCTGCGGGGGATATTTCGTTGATTGGAGGATTGGACATAAAGTAATCCATATGGGTTATTTTTTCCCATGATACTCAAATATGTAAAGATGTCCAAAGCTATGATAATTTTCAGTGGATGGGTTGTCCCTTCAAGATGATGAGACGCCCCTACATCCACAACTTGTAATAGAACCTTTTTAAAGATGGGCACTAGATTTTCTAGGTCCCTTTAACCCACCAATGAATCAAAAAGTGTACATTCTGGTATGTATAGATTACACAAATAAATGGGTGGAAGCAATAACTCTTCTGAAATCTATAGAAGAATCATTCATTAACGTCTTATTTGAACTATTTGTGTGATATAGAATTCCTAAAGAAATAATACTAGACGGGGGACCAAAATTCATTGCTCATAAAAAATTTTCTACTTTACAAAAGTACCAGATTAAGCATAGAGTCACTTCTCCTTACCATACACAAGAAAACAAACATGTGGAAAGTACCAATAAGGTTCTAAATGAAATTCTGACCAAAATTATATCTGCAAACTGCTGAAACTGGGTAGCAAAACTCCTGGAGGCCTTATGAGCATATTGAACAACATGGCACAATACTACTGGTAATTCATTGTACCACCTTTTTTTTGGTAAGGAGCCTATTTTTCCTATTGAATTAGAGATTAAGACTCTCAAAACTGCAAGAGAAGTTGGATTGGACTTCACAGAAGCACCAAAAAAATGTTTACACCATCTTAATGAATTGGACGAGATGCGCCTATTGTCCCTGCAACCGATAACAATTATTCAAAAGTAGAGGGCCAAGTGGCATGATCACCTGATTAAAAATAATATTTTTTGGAAAGGCTACTGGGTGCTATTGTATCACTCTAGATTTCAAGATTTTCTAGGAAAGATTTAGACGAAATGGTTAGGACCCTACAATATCACTGAATTTTATGACAATGGTATAGTGACCTTGTGATCCAGGGGGATATTGGTGGACACCCACCTATTCCACCTAGTTAGTTTCATCAGTTTTCTTATATACTATTGAATTTGTATTCCTCAGAGAGATCTTTCCAATGAGGTATCATACGCATCAAAGGGAGATAATATGACAAAGTTATGACCCCAAAAATTTGGCTACCCAACTAACCCCAACGGGGCCCATAAACTATTGGTGTTACATCTCCTCATGTTAGCGCTTTAGTTGTTTAGGAATTTATGTTATTGTTCAATAATAAAAAGGCTCTTGAGCCTCATTGGAGCATATTTCAGAGGCATGTAGCCACAACATCTCTTCTCAGAGATAAGTTACCATCGTCTGAGCTAGTTTATATTCCATTCTATCTGTAAGCATTTTTTCAGTATTTGATATTAATGAAGTGAAGTGTTATTCATGCTGCATCTCTGTGTTTATGTTTATTCCTGTATTTTATTGAATTCTTGCATAATTCCAGATAAATGGTATCAGAGCGGTCTTCTCTTTCTCGATATTTATTTGCATGTCCCCAAAAAGGTCAAGGTATAAGGATTTAAGGATCGATATGGTTAAACCTTTGCAAGATCAACCTTGCAAACCCCAATGGCCTCTCATGGCGGAAGAAAATAAAGGTGAGGGAACATGACATACTATCAAAATATTGCTCAAGGAGGCTCTCGAGAAATAAAGGAATGTGATGATGGATAATGTTACCCAGATCCTTCAATGACTACCCACCGATGGAGCATCTTAATCCAGCAGCCACTCTGGAGGTTGCACTCCTTTTAAGGTACAAGTAAAATTTGACATTACCATATTTGAGGGCCAAATATATGTAGACGTCATAGATAGATGGCTGAATTTGGTGGAAGGGTATTTTTCAGTTCATGATTTCTCTGATCGAAGAAATATTACATTTTTTCTCCTCAAATCTTCCCCACCCCCCCCCACCCCATGTGAAATATTGGTGGGAAACCTACTGTGAACAGAGGGATGAGGAAGAACCCTCATTTTTTTTAGCCTCACCCACTTGTAATTCATTCTGAGATGACATCAAGGAACAATGTTACCCCATGGGGAGCTATCCGGACAAGTACATCCAGTGGAACATGATGCGGCAATAAAGGGAGCAGGATGGGCACGAGCTAATGAATTTTTTCCATAACCTACACACAACATTGGGTATTAAATATTTGGGGAAACACTTGGTGATAAAGTACCACAGGGATTTACACAGATACATTGAGGAGGAAATGGAGTTCCTAGACATTACCTCACTTGGTATGACATATAAATATGTTCCCAAGATTGAGCATAAATTTAAGCAGAAGAAGAGAGACATTGGATCCGTGAATCCAAAGCCAAGGAAAGGTGCCTCAAAACCGCAGAACAAGTGGAAAATACAAAGAAGGGAAAATCAGGACAACTCATTGAAGTAGGAAGTGAAGAATAACACCACAAATATAAAGAAGGACACGAGTAAGTGTTGTGAAATTCATAAAAGTTCCACTCAAAACATAAGTGAGTGTCGAGCCCAACAGTCGTTGGTGGTCGTGCTAAAGGCATCCAAATCATATGCATGCTCTAATTTTCAGTTAAAACAAGACAAGGGGAATGTTAAAGGGAATAAAATCATTGATGTGGAACCTAGTACCACTATTTCCACCACCAAGATCCAGAAGGTGGAACCCGAAGATCCAGAGGAGGGGGAGCACCTCTTCCATTCTGAGATGTGGGTTAAGGGTTCTCCACTGCAATTCATTGTCGATAATTGAAGCCAAAAGAAACTAATTGCAGCAAAGCTTGTGAATCGGCTCAACCTATCAAAAACAACACACATGCATCCATATACGATTGGGTGGCTTCACCAAGGAAGATATTTCTGTGTCAGACAACGGGGCCACCTTCCCTACAACATCAATCCCTTCACAGATGAGGTACTATGTCATATTTCTCATGTTTAAAGTTCTGATGTATTATTAAGTCCAACCATACTTGTGGAAGTGATATGTTGTGTATGTGTCTAGGCCTCGTTCCAGTATTATTATTTTTTGAAATAATTTGTACACGATACTAGAGCTAGTACAGCCTTCCGCCATCTCTTTAATTACTCCCAAGCAATGCAGTAATAGTATTTACCAATCCAAGAAATTTGTTTTCATTATGATTCACCCACATGAAAGAATAATATTGTGGTATTAACCTCCAAAAAGTGCACTCCTGCATGGTAGCAATATATGGAAAAATTCATGGAGGAATTCCATAACATTTGATCCTCATCCAAATGGATTTCTCTACATGGTTAGGTCAAGAAATCCATTGATCTGACCCTAGGTGCGGTTCTGCCTAATGGGCCAATCTATCAATGCTCTATTTTGGATAATGATGAAATGAAGAGGTAGATCCAAGAGTTTTTGTAGAAAGGGCACTTCAGGCCAAGCTCCTCGCCCTGTGGGAGTACGATCATGTTGGTATAGAAGAAGGACAACACTTGGAGAATATATATTGATTATCGAGTGTTGAACAAGAGCACAGTCCGAAATAGGTATCCAATCCTAGGGATCAATGACCTCCTAGACTAGCTCACGGGGGATAAATATTTCAGCAAAATCGAATTGAAGTCTAGTTATCACTAGGAACCAATCGAACCCTCATAAGACTGCCTTCAAAGACAAGGAAGTTCTCTTTGAAGATATTTTCATGCTTATTGGGTTGACGAATGCTCCTGCAACCTTCATGCGGCTGATGGAAAACATCTTACAGACATTCACCAACTCATTTGTGGTGGTGTACTTTGATGACATCCTGATTTTCAACCCAACTTGGAAAGAGCACCTCCACCAAATCTGGCAGGTCCTCCAAACACTGCAGGAACACAAGTTGTGTGCCAATTTGGAGAAGTGCACTTTTGGCATGACCCAGGTTTAGTATATGGGATACATTTTTGATGAGTGGGGGGTTCATGTGGATCCAGCCAAGATCCAAGTCATTCAGGATTGGCCAACCCCAACCAGTCTAATGGAGCTCTGCAAATTTCTGGATATTTCCAATTTCTACTGCAGGTTCATGTTGGTATTCTCTCATATCACTTAGCCCTTGAGTCAAGTCACCAAGGCAAGAGCGAAAACACAATTCTTTTGATCTGAATCTCAACAAAAGGCATTCATAGAGTTAAAATATTTCCTCTGCTCTGCACTATTGCTCACGTTACCATACTTGTAACAACCGTTTGAGATCAAGACATATTCCTCTTACTATGCTATTGGGGAAATTCTTACTCAAACGGGGAATCTAGTGGCATATCACAGTGAGACATTTTATGACATAGTACAGAAGTATCCCACTTATGACAAAGAGACGTATTCATTATGCAAGCTTGCCGACAATGGAAGCATTACATTTTGGGGAAAGAAACAGTCATCCACTTATACCATTGACCCCTACAGTTCATACAGATACAAGGGAAGTTTCATAACGATCTCCATCGAAAGTGGTCCACATACCTACAATAGTTTCATTTGAAAATAAAGTACAATAAGAGAAACAAAAATATTTTTTCATACTGCCTCAGTCGACTACCGATCATGGTGCTAACCACTGTGCTCAACTCTTGTGGGAACGATACTTCTTATTGGCCTCTTCTCTATAGAAGCAATCCAGAATTCGGCCACACATACAAAACACACTTGGAGGGTAAGAAATACAAAATTCGGCCACACATACAAGACACATACAAGACCCATAGTAAACCTTGGGAATCCATCTCCGTGGATTACATGTCGGGCCTTCCTTATACTAAGGATGACAATGATTGTGTTTTTGTGGTCGTCAACAGATTCTCGAAGATGGCCATTATGGCGGTCTACAAGAAGAATATAAAAACATAAGCCACCGATAAACTCTTCTTTGAATGAGTCTGGGTACACTTTTTCATCTCGCAGTCTATCATATCATGTTGAGACAACATGTTCCTCATTACATTTTTTTCTAGCCTCTGGTCGATGTTGGAAACCAACCTCACCAAGCTTTCAAATTTCCATCTCCAAATTGATGGATAGGCAGAGGTCGTCAACATGATGATCGTACACATTCTACGCATGTACAACTCAAACCATCCATGCACATGGAATGAGAGTCTCCCCTATGTACAACATATCTATAACTGGTCTCTCCACAGCTCAATTGGCCACAACCCCTTTCAGGTGGGCTTGGGATTCCAGCCAATATGTACCATTAACATAGCCATTGCATTTGTGGCTACTCAGGCAAATTGTACTCATGTCCAGTTTGAAGCTGACAAGGCAAATATCTTCATTGAGTGCACTCATCACATTCTCCAATAGGTTCATGACATATTGGACATAGCCAATGCTAAGTACAAGAAGTGACATGATCAACATCGAGTGCCACACAATTTCTGGGTGGGCGACAAAGTGTGACTACATTTACAGAAGCAATGCCTCGCTGGACCCCACCACATGGGACAATGCCTTTGAGCTCATTATTCCACCATTCCTTGGTCTACACCTAGCGTTCAATGTGGACTGCCTTCGACCCTAATTTCCACCTCTACTGGACACATCTGACATGGCATAACAACTCACACAAACAGATCTAAACCCAAACTATATGGAACAAGCCAAAATTGATCAGATCATAGACACACAGATAAATAACACTCGCCAGCAGAGGATCCACCTATACTAAGTTTTCAAAGTAGGCTAACTCCTTCCCCAGGTAAATTGGTTCACCGGGGTCCAGGTTCAACATAAATTTCCCCACATCAAGGAGGCTTTGCACGCAATGGGTTCCATTGATTCCTAATGGGGGATGAATGATCCAGGTGGATATTGGTGGCAACCCACCTATTCCACCTAGTTAGTTTCATGAGTTTTCTTATTTACTATTTTTAGCATTTTTTCTAGTCCTTGACTTCTGGAGCCATTTTGAGGCCCCAAACGATGCTTTTTGGGCATGATTCATCCAACAATTTCAAATAAATCATGTCAAATAATTGTAGTCCTCAGAGAGATATTTCTAATGAGGTATCATATGAATCAAAGGAATATAATATGACTAAGTTATGACCCTAGGAAGTTGGTTGCCCAACTTGTTATCACTCCACCAAATCTCTAAGGCTGAAGAAGAAATCCCAACATAGGTAACCAAAGACCAATATTTTGGCTTGGTATCTAGCCCTACCAAGCCAGAGAGGGATATCTCCAAAAATTCATAGCCAAGAGGGTTGGATGAATTAGATTTTTAGGCTAGATATAAGTATAGGGGTTTTATTTGGTTGAATTGGTTTGCTGAATGAGGATGAGGTCAAAGAGGCTAGGTCAGGGAAAATAGGATTAGGGTTTCAGATATTCAATAGGGCAAGGTAGGTAGAAATCCTAACACTTAGGGCTTGAGGGTGA
Organism: Pinus albicaulis; assembly: GCA_034641835.2. Classification (NCBI taxonomy): domain Eukaryota; kingdom Viridiplantae; phylum Streptophyta; class Pinopsida; order Pinales; family Pinaceae; genus Pinus; species Pinus albicaulis. The sequence continues at coordinate 776,037,347 of CM076584.1, read as the reverse complement.
GATGGATCAGACAAGTGAGGTGCTAGAAAGAGCCAGGCAAGGCTTGAATTCTTTCTAAATTGAAGAGGATGGACAAACTATGAAGGTTTTTCAAAAACAGAGCATGAGAGATGTATTTTGTTCATCAACTTAAAAACCAGCATATCATAGAAATGAAATGGATCATGAAATAAAAAAATCATACATAATGAGACGTAAGAAAAACAATGCTAAATTATCATACCATAGGTATCCCAAATAAATTGTTGCAACCTTTTCATTAATTTCCTTCCAAAAGGATTACACTAGAGTCTGTGATCAATGCCTTAACATCCAACAATTTCCAACCTATTTAATGAGTCAAAAAGCACATGATATAGACCTCAAAACAACTCCTCCCATCCTCAGGGGTCGAATCCATGAGAGGAGGAGCAGTTTCACCAAAAACGGAGCTCAATACCTAGAGTGTAAGGAGGTCAAACTGACTCATTCCTCACTTTTTGCAAATTGATTCATTACATGTCATTGAAACGTTTCACCTAATATATTTACCTTAGGTAAGTGTAAAAACATCATAATTATTTTTTCATTCATGATTTAAATTGGTAAAAATCCATTGACCATGTTCAAATTGGAAAAAGTGAGAAAAAAAAGAAAATATCAGCAAATTCAAAAAATTTATCCTATGCGCAACACCACTATCCTATGCATGGCGACACTGTCAAGCTAAATTTTTAGGGGGTTCTTGATGTCCAAAATTAGCTCTAGATAGCTCATTTGAAATCATATACAATATAATTTCCAAATATGTGCTTTTTTTTCATATTTTACCTTATTTTACCTCCCAAAAAGTGTTTCTCCCAAGACTGCTCTATGTGCAGCATCACGCTCGAAAAAAGGGCAGAAACATTATTTTTTTGAGTGTTTTTTGCCCTTTTCACTGACTAGTTTGTCCCGAAAGACATATAAATTTGATAGGGTGAATGTATTCATCATTATTAATCCAATGGTGGTCTCTTTTTGGCCAAAATATCTCTCAAAAAAGTGTGAAACGCCTAGGGCGTTGCGCATAGGACAGTCCAACTATCACATGACTATCCAAGTATGCAAAAAACTTAAAAATTTTGAAAAAATGTGTCAAAACTTGCAAAAATTTGTTGAATGGTGGCTAATGATTATGGCTAGGAATGGAGTGAGGCCTCAGCAAGGATATCAAGCCTTGTTTTCTCTTCTTGCATGGTTAATGATTCAATTTTTGCATTGTCTTGTTTAATTTTTTACCTTGCAATTTCGTTTTTCTTGGCATAATTCTTGGCCCTTTTTCTCAATATATCATTATGTTTGTTTTCCTTCTCTAGAACCTTCTCAAGGAGCTGGTTAGCCCTGTCAAGTCATTTCTCTTGGTTCTCATTTATTACCACTACAAATTGTTCATTCAAAGTGAGTTTATTAGCAAGCTCAGCCTCCTTTTGACTCTCAAGTTCTAGAGCTCTTTTCAGCCCTCTATTCTTAGGCCTTCTCCTTGGAACTTGTTCATCTGCTTCATTGGTTTCACCATACCTTCCATATGCTTCATCAAGAAATGCCTTTGCCTTGTTTTCTTCTCTTTTTTCCTTGAGAAGTTGAATCTCCATGATGGCCTCCTTGATTTTGAGTTGTTCATTTTCTTGATCATGAAATGCAATGAAAAACTTAGATCTTTCTAAATTGGTCTGAAGCTCATTTATTTGGGCATCCTTTTGTTCGATAATAATTTTGGAGGCCTCATCATCATGCTAATCATATAAATCAACAACGTCAAAATCAGTATCTGTTTCATGGAGGTCATCCTCATCATGAATGGCTGCCTCATGTACATCCTCATCTACCATATTTTCTTTCCCCTTCTTTACTTGATTTTTTGGTGAATAAGGAAGTTCCCCTTCCAAAATATTTGGATAAAACACTTTCCTATAAACTCTCTGATATGTTTTAGCCAATGTCTCTATCTCAGCCACTTTGGTATTTTGAAGCTCACTATTCTTAACCATGCTAGATGACACAATTTGAATGTGAAATGGCGATGATGGTGGTGAAATGGGTGAAGTAATTTGATTTGATGAAGAAGTAGGTACTGTGGGTTGAGATGTTGGAGGCACAACTTCAGCATGTTGAATTGGTGGAGTAGTAAAGATGTCTATGAAAGTGTCCCATGAGATGTTCAATTTATGAAGGTGATGGAGGAAAATGATTTTGATGAGAGAGTGGTGAAAAATAATTTTCATTTTGTGGTCATAATCTCTCTTTTGAACAATGTATGCCATTTAATCAATGTCCCCAAAGAGAAAATAAGGTATGTTGAGCATCTTGACCCTTGTGAAATGCATTAATAACCTGATATGGTAGGTGCAGAGTCTAGAGAACCTTCCTTCACAAGAAAAGTACCTCGTGATGATTTTCATCACAGGGACATACCTATCCAGGAGGTAAGAGAATGGAAAGAACCTTTTTCTTTCATTCTTGTAGCTTGGCGTGATATATGGGTCAAAGTTATGGCTCTACAATTCCTTTTCCTTATACCATTTTTCACCAACATTTTGAATTCCGGTGGCATCTGCTATGATAATTATGGATATTAGGAAAGTGAAACCAGCAAGGGTTACCTGGTTATCATTAATATTAGATATTAAAAGCCTTCTCAAAATAGGGTGTTGTTGGACCTTTTGTATTTTCTCACAAAATTCAAACCATGTCATGAAACCAGCTCCAAAAATAAAATAAAAGAGATATCAATGCCTTAGAAATAAGCAACTTCGAGGGGTAAACCTTTAATACATTACATAAATGAAGAATTATTGGATGATACAATTGGAAAAAACCCTTTCTATATATAGGAGTCCATGGGGCCACAATATAATCCTAGCCGAGCTAACAATAATAATGTAAGGGCACAATAATAATAATACGGGGGTTACAAGGGTACAAAAATAACAATAAGTGGGATACACTAACAACAATAAGGGGAAAGACTAGTATTATAGGGACCTAACATGCCCCTCTCCTTCAAACAAGTGTTTCCCTCAAAGCTTGACTATTTCTTGATGCTTCTGTGTAAAATTCTCATCCTCCCATGTGGAATATTCTACAGGAAAGTTCTTCCACTTGTTGAGATACTCTAAAATTGATCGTACTTATTGTGTTCTTGTTTCTGTGACTACTTCAGAACTTCTTTGGACGTGATGGTTATCTTCTTGTTGTTTCATTTGATTCTGCACCAAAGATAGGTTATCCTTTGAGAGTTAGAGAACTTGTTGTTAATGCTCGATGTGATCTTTCACTACTTCATTATCCATATTATATTTCATTTGATCCTTCAAACTTTCCAACTTAGCCTTCATTTTTTCTTTTAAACCATCTATGTCACCTTTGATTGCTCTTTGTAAGATCAAGATTTGTTCCACTTGGTACCATAATTTTGATATCTCATACTGCAATTCTTCCTCTTCATGCATCATAGTATAGCTTTTTGAGGCCTTAATGGGTGAGGAATTATTTTTGGGAGGCATTATATGACTCAATATTGATATCTATGCTTCAATATACCCTTGGAATCACTTCAAACTGATTTTTCAAACAAATATGATGCAAACTTGTTTAAAAAATACACACTTTTTTCTTGCTTTTGAGGAGCTCGATATAGAAACTAAATTATCTTTGTGATTTAGGATCTTCAATATATGAAATTCAGTGCTATAGTATCCCTCTAAATATTATTTCTAATGCCACATATTTGACCTGATTTGAATTCTTCACGGCAAAGTTATGCCCAATCTCCCACAATGACCTAATTATGGACTGGTTCAGTAGAGTGAACTTGTACGTCGTACCACATGTTACTATTTTCTCCTTTCACTTTGAAACTAACACATACAAAACTACACTCCATGTACTTGTGGCCACTTTTTACAGAATTCCAATCCGATGCTTAGAGAGAGAGTTATGACGAGTTTCCCATGGTCACCTCTTTGAGATGAAATTCAGGAGCCTGAAAAATCCCTAACTTCCATAGATAATATCTCTGAAAATATTCCGAAATAAGATCTGAAATTTTTACAAAGGGTGCCTCAGGATTGTGGCTTCGCTATTTAAAACTTTAAGCTTTTGAACCTTTGTATAAAGAAAGTTCTGGCAAAAATTCCTTGATGACTTGTTTTAGGTGAAATTCGGGAGCCTGAAAAAGAAATAACTTCCACAGATCATATCTATGAAAATATCGTGAACGAAGATCTGAAAGTTTTACATGACGTTCCTGACGATTTTGGCTTCGATCTGTAGAAATTTCATCTTTTGAACCTTTGTATAAAAAAATTTATAGTGAAAATTCCATGATGACCTATTTTTAGCAGAAAAACCCTAGAATCCAAAGCTCTGATACCAAATGTTATGAAATGAGCTCTAAAAATATAAGAAAAGAGAGATCAATGCCTTAGACATAAGCCACTTTGAGGGGGAAACCTCCAATACATTACATAAATGAAAAATTCTTGGATGATACAAATGGAAAAACCTCCTTTCTAGATATAGGAGTCCATGGGGCCACAATATAATCCAAGCAGACCTAACAATAATAATGTAAGGGAACAATAATAACAATATGGGGGTTACAAGGGTATAACAATAACAATAAGGGGGCTACACTAACAACAATAAGGGGATACACTAGTATTATAGGGACCTAACAAACCATCCTACATGCTTGAAACATATCATTGTCATAGGAGAGGCCATGATATCTTTGGTGTTTGTAGGTTCGAGTTTGATGATGTTCCCTCCTTTTTGTGGCCTCCTCTCTTCCCTTTCTTCTTCCTCATTGAATTCTCTATTCTCTTCTTCCATAGTGTTTTGGCTAGAAACCCTAGGGAGATAAATTGGGAGTGAAATGTAGGTTTAGGGAGTGGGGAATGGGATGGAAAAAATGAGGGATATGGCGGAAGGGATTATTGAATTGAGGGAGGTGACAAGTAGTGGAAATTTTGTCGAATTTGGGAATAGGAATTTTATTACAGGTATGGCGATTTGGGAGCTGAGGAATTTTAAATACCTAGGTCTTAGGGTTTATGGGATAAAGGGGTTTAGGATAAGGATTTGATGATATAGGGGTAGGGATAGGATATTGTGATGTAGAAAGGGTATAAGGGGTATTCAAGGATCAAATTAGCATTAGGAAGTAAAATTAGGGTTTATAGCCTTTAACTCTCCAAATTTTTCATAAAAACTTAAATACCATGAAATTTGCACTTGACGAATGGAAGAAGGGTGTAATGGTGACTTACTTACTTTCCAAGAAGGAGTGAAAACCTTTCCTAAAGGTTAGGAGTGTTGACACAAATTTTGGGAGGCTACAGATGAATTTTTCCAGGTGCGAAATGCCTCTGGCTCTATGCGCAATGCCATGGCTCTATGTGCAGTGCCCAGGCTCTATGCACAATGCCTAAGGCTCTATGCGCAGTGCCTCTTTCTAGGTGAGTAGCGCCTCCAAGTTTTTTGACCTTGCACCCTTCAAACCCAATTTTATGAGCTATGTGGGTGATGGCTTGATAACATAGAGGAAAAATGAGTGTCTTGAGGGATTTTATACTTCATGAAGTTGATGATTTGGGCCTTGAGACCCACTTTTCCCTCTTGTTTTAACTTTACCATTTGAAACATTACCTTTCATTTTGACTTCTTTTCTTTGGAAATTAATCATTTTGATGGACTGGGAACTCTTTGAATTTACATTTTGATGGTTTGGCATCTTTGGAACACCAAGTTAGCAGCTTTGGGATGGTGAAATTATTACATTTGAAAGACATAAAATCACATAATAAAAATATAAAAAATTACATTTTCTTGTCACTTCTCTAATTTTCTTGTCATAGTCTTCATAGTTCATTAATTTGTCATTGATCGCCAAAGTATTAGGAAAACCTTTCTGCCTCAAAAAATCAAATTTGACCATGAATATGGTTATTGCAAACTCCATGTTTTGACACTTGTCTTCAAGTTGTGTCATCAGGTTCCTCTTGGAAATTACCTTTCTTAATTCTAGAATTTTTTCAGTTATGTCACTTATGCCAATTGCTTCTAATTCCTGTTTTTTATTAGAATTAAGAAACTTAATTATCTTAGTGGCCTCTTTTGGTTTCTTCCCAAGTTCCTCTTTGACATTCTGAATAGCTTCACTTTCTTCCTCGATCAAATATTTTTGCTGAAAGATAACTTTGATAGATGGCCAAATGTCATAAATAGAGTTAATGATATTGGCCCACAGCTGTTTTTTTTCTTGGGCAAGTGGTTATTTCAGTGTTATTTCTTTCTCTAACTTCTATACTCTGTTAGTAATCCTGTTTGACTTACGTGTTTCATTCTTATGCATGATTTGTATCAACTTATTTTCATCCTCTAGAATTTTTATTTTTTCATTAAGTCTATTTATTTTAGTATTCGGTATTGACATGTCTTTCATGTCTTTGATCAATTTACCTGCTTCATCACTGGGATGAGTTGTTGCTATTGAATCTATTGCTGGTGTAGTTGAAACTATTGTAGCCACTGGAACTGATGTTGCCACTGGAGCTGATGTTGCCATCAAAACTGATGAAGTGGATGGAACTGTTGTTGTAACTGTAGGGATGGAAGTGACGGGGATTTTTTCCATGCTGGCCTTTTTCTCCTACACTAATTTATACATTCATTCTCCATTTCTTTCAATTGAGTTTTCAAATGAATGGTTAGATTCATCATTTCATATTTCTGTCCTTCATTCTCTAGAATTTATTTTTCTTGCGGATGTTTAGTGGGAGTTAATTTCAGTTGCTTCTTCAATGCAGAAATGTCTGCATTCTTATTTTTAATTAGTTCCTCAACTGCTTTGATGTTTTTGGGATCATATCCTACCTCTATGACCAATTATTCAAGTGATTTAATTTTTTTGTCCTTTGCTTGTGAGGAAGCCTTCTCTAGTTTTAACTGAGCTTTGATATTCCCTAGAGAATTTTGTAATTTCTGGACACTCATAGCTTTGTTGGTCATAATAGAATATAGCATTTCTATAGATTTTTTATGAAATTCAATTTGGTCTATAGGATGAACATCTTTGGCCATGACTTCAAATTTTGTTTTGCTATAGTATGCTGATGACTTTGGGTACTACACTGGGGGCTACAAAAAGGTCATCTGCATTTTTCTAGTTTTATAATCAAAGCCAGAAAGTAACATGTTTTGGTCATTAGGTGTCTGTTTCCAATATTGGGCATAAGTCACTACTTTCAATGCCTCATTCTTGAATTTTATTTCTTTATACTTCTCCAATTTCATGTTCGTTATCTACTAGTTTTCTTGATGAAGATATCTCTACACTGTGTTGCTTCTAAATGATTTGTGTATTAGAGGTTGATGGTTGATGAGTTTCCTCTGAAACTGTTGGAGGTGAATTTTCTTTAATCACTGTGTCTATATCAACAATTTCAATATTCTCAATTGTTTCTTCTTGTTCAACTACTGAATTCAACTTGGGCTTCTTCCTATACATTAATTTGAATTTGGTTTCAATAGTGGTTTGAGCTGAATATGAACCTTCTTCTCTTTCTCTTTTGGAATTCCTATCTTGTGGGGCTGGAGTATGCAGGACATAGCTAGTCTCAACTGGTTTTTTCACCTCTTACAAAGTATTTTCCAACCACTCTGATGGGTTGGAGTACTTTTCAATCTCTGGTTTAGATTCATGGAGAAAAGGAGTTAATTTGAATTTTCTCTTAACTTGCTAATAACGACTAAAGGATCATAATTTCATTTGAAGCTATCATTGAACTTGAATTCCTATAAGTAATTTTCTGCTTGTTGAACAACATTCCTATTATTGCAAATGAAAGGACCAAGCTATTTCTTGATTTTAAACTATTTTTTCTTCTTTACTGACAGAAAATTAACCTCATCTGAGTTTAGGATCTGTCTGATATATTCTAATGCAAATAACCTCATGGGAGGTATTTGGGCAGCTTGTATGGAGTGAGTTGGCATCCATACACCCTAATTTCAGTGTGGTTCTGTAAAAATACCAGTCTCATGTTCTACTGTGTTTAGACAACTGCAATACTTTATTTATTTCTTCATTGATCCTAGGTTCACTGCTACTGCTTAGCATATTGAAAATTGGATGAATAAATGAATCAATGAAGTCCTTGTAGGTGAACTCTATGGAATCTTTCCTGATTAAGTAAGTCCAAAAGACTACAGATTCGGCTTTACCCTGTATGTCCATTTTTTCAAGGCTAACTGCAAACATTTTAGATTGGAAGTATAAGAATAAATGAAATAAAACTGAAGAATACTTAAACACTCCTTCCTCAGGTAATTTAACTAATTTCTCATGGATGACATCTGATAGGTATTGAGAAAAGTTAAATGTAGAATTTGGAGGCTATCCTAGGCAGAAAATGGATAGAAAACCTAATATTGAGGCATCTACATATTCATCTGTGAAATACCCTAGAATGCAAGAGAGCATTGTGACAATCTGTATCATTCTTTCTGAGAAAATTGAGGATGAATAAGGAGGGTTACTCTTTGGGGTTTCAACTGATGGAGGTAAGAAGGTTTGAAATATTTGAAACCTTTTGGGAAAATCAAGCTTCAAATATAATTCAGTGAGGATTTCAATTGACGAAGGGGCTTCCTCAGGCTTGGGTTGGATTTGCAACATCTGGTTTATTGATTCTGTAGTAATTGTGAACAAAATATCTTTGCTCTGGGTTAGTAGGGCTCTTTCATTGGGAAGATAATTGATTTGACATAGTCTAATTATCTCTGGGAACTAGAAGGTCTGTGGGAAGATGTACTTGGGAAAGTTTGATTCCCAAAGGTAGATATCATCAGCCTGGTCAATGGATTTGTCATGGCTCCAACAGTTGATGTCCAAGAGGTTGAAATCAGTGACTTTGTCACTGATTTTTAAATATTTTTCTACTAAGCGAGTGTGTTCAATATCCATTAATAGTGGTTCCAGGGGATTAACATTTATAATACTCTGGGAGGACATTTACTTTGTTCAATTTTAATCAATTTATTACTTTCTTTAGATTAAGTATAGATCTTGAAACTTAGGAATACCTAGAAAAGGTTTTGAAATTGGTCTTTGGAAAGGTTTCTAGTCGCATCAAGGGTTCTGGCAGAAAATAGGCTTCAATAGCCTTATAAAATTCAAATATGAGTTGACACAGGCTTCTGGTAGTGAAAGGCATGAATTCTGGTCGAATTTGGCCTCAAAATAGGTCAACAACAGTTGCTTTAGCTTGAAAACAGGTTGACAAGGCTTCTTGTATGCAAAATTGAACATAAAGGATTAACTAAAGATAAAGAGAGGGATTTAATACCTTTTTACCTGAAGCAATAAATCATAAGGCGCGTGGTCAAATTCAGACATGGGAGGTATCATAGAAATGGGCAGAAAAAAGCCTGGCATTTTTCGCATGACCAAAAGAAAGTAAATGGTTTTAGTGTGAGGGATGCGATACAATCTGCAACTGACGTGTGGCAGGGGAGCGGGGGTGCGAAACCACCCATTTCGCAACCCCCCAATGGTTTTAAAATTTGGGTAGTCGGGGGTGTGAATTCTATCATTGGCCGTTAGATCAAATGAATAGAGATCTGATGGATGGATGAACAGGAAGGATTTGAGATGTGGGACTGGGAATGAGTCATGCCAAGGGGTGTTACATGTGAAGGTTTATTTTTAAGTGGGACCTAGGATAATTAGTGGGAGCGGGTAATATAGTGGATAATATATATAATACATTGGGTATAAACATAAAGTGGGACCCGAGATGATATAGCAGAAGGGCTTTTAATAAAAACTATATGTTAAGCTAACACAAAGGGTTTAGGTAAATATATTTAAACAAGAATCAATATAATATGGGGTAAATTTAGTGGGGGAGTATAATGTGTGGGGTATTAATACATAATCTATAAATATAGGTCATAATGAAATAAGGAGATCGAGAAAATAGTATGCAATATATTAAAATACACTAAGAAGAAGTGTTTGACAGAATGTCGGGGAGGGATTTTGCAGTGGGGCCCAATACAGTTTCAAACATTTTAGACTTACGGTAAGTGGGTTTTGTATATTTTTTTAATGAAAAGGGGAATTAGTAAAGGGGAGATTGATTTTCAAAGGGAAATGGGGTTTTAGGAATGGAAAATGGGTGAAATAAGGGGAAAATGTTAGTATGAAGGGAGAGGGATATTTTTACAAGGGAAAATACCTTCTAAAAATGGAAAATAGGGTTTTAAGCAAGGGGAATGGGATTTTGTGGGATATTAGTGATATGAAATGACTAACTGATGCTCTCCATTACTTGTGAAATTAATCTACCTACCCATTGTTTACCTTAACATTTTTTCTTCATTTATTGGGTGCATTTGAGCTTGCTAACCCTTTATTTTTCTTTTAATAACCAAACCAATCTACTTATAACCTTATAACTTCCAATGGCTGAGATTAAACTGATGAGCTCATTTTTATTCTCTACCTAACCACTGATCTGCCAAGATTAAATGGTTTGGTCAAACCTTATTCACTAACTATAAACATGAAATTTAAAGCATGAATGAATCAAGATTAAACTATTTGATCCTCATGAATTGTGGCATTTTGAACAAGTTGCACACAATTTTTATTTGCAAAAATTAAACTAAAATTAGTGGCATTTAAATGTGCATCACTTTTAGGATCTGTTTTTATCTCTTTTTGGTGGGGTTCATACTTTATATTCTTCTTTGATATTTTTCTTTCAGTCCTTTGATTTTTCTTTTAGGACTTACCCTCTTTACATTTTTTAATATGGGAAAACATTTGCAAAAAGAAAATTATGTACAATATTACAAGACTAAACATATTCAATTCAAAATTATAATCCCTATGATTATAGGACCCTAACAGTGGCTCCACTTGGGGATGGCATTTCCTGGTGAAATTTCAAGAACTTTAAGTTCAGTGGCCTTGGAACTTCAAATTTTCTTGCGTTGAAACTGTTTTCTGAGCTCTCCTTTATCCAATCATATGATGTTATACCCATTAAAGCTTACGGCCTTCTCTTCAAGGTTCAACTTCAAAAGACAGTTATCCAATCCAATCTATGCGTTGAAATGTTATGTACAATGAGAAAAGTAAAGTAAATGAACTAATGGTTAACCTAGAGAAAAGTAATGCTTCATCATCCTACCATTGACTGGTCCTCCTGGTAGATCTGATCCATCTAACTCCTTCAAGAAAAATGCATTATTACCTCTGTAACCATAAATGATGTATGGGCCTTTCCAAACAAAATCAAATTTACCATGTTTCCCTTTGTCTTTTCTTCTGGAATCCCATTTAAGTACTTTATCCCCTATGTAAAAATTGTCTTCTTTTGTTTTCTTGTAAAAAATATTTTTGATTTTATCTTGGATCACTTGTGATTTGACATAGTCTTCTTCCCTGGTTTGATGCAAATGATTATCTGATTTATCCTCCTTTAGATATCATTTGGTTCTACTTGTAGCTCTTGGATCATTTTCATGACCAATACTCCCAAAGAGGATGGAAAAACAGCATCCATCCCATATACTAATTGATAGGGAGAGGTACCAATAGACTTCTTTGTAGTTAGTTTGTTTGCCATAAGGCATTGACAAACCTTTTGTTCCAGGTCTTTTTTTTGTCTTCTAACAGTTTCTTGATGATATTAACCAATCTTTTGTTTGAGGATTCTGCAATTCCATTACCTTGAGGGTAATAGGCAGTGGAATGGCCAAATTTAATGTGGTATTTTTTACAAAAGTCAATCAATTTCTTGGATTTGAAGGCAACTGCATTATCAGTAATGAGCTTTTATGGGCATCCAAATCTAGAAAGGATATTATTTTCAAGGAATGAGATAATGGCAAAATTAGTGGCTTGTCTAGAAGGGATGGCTTCTATCCACTTGGTGAATTAATCAGTGGTTGAAAAAATCCATTTATGTTAGGCAGAGGAGGGTGGGTGAATTTCACCAATGAAGTCTAGACCCCATTGTTGAAATGGAATTCCAGTGGTGATGGGTTTGAGGGGTAAAGGTAATAGTTTTTGCTTCCCTTAAAATATCTGGCATTTGTGACAAGAGGTCACATACTTTCTAACATCTGCAAAAGGAGTGGGCCAGTAAAAACTTTCCCTCAAGATTTTATCAGCAGTTGATTTCCAATAAAGGTGTCCTCCACAGTCACCTGCATGAAATTATTTCATAACTTTATCAGCTTCGTCTTTCAGTAAAAATTTTAATAGAATGCCACCATGATCATTCCAAACTAAATAATTATCTATGATACAATATTTCATTGCTTTTAATTATAAGAATCTATCTTTAGTTATATATAAACTAGGAGGAGCTTGTAGGTTGAGTAAAACAAATATGATATATACATACGAAGGTGAATCTAAAAAAGCTTCACTGATCTGTGGAGTCGCCATCTCTTCCTTATCATCTATTTATGCAATGAAATTTATATCTAAGGCTCTACAACTCGATTCAGCCATGATTTTGGCTAAACCTTGGCCTTTAATCAATTTAGTATGCTTTATTTCAATATCATATTCCAATATAGTGGAAATCCATTTGCCTCTTTTTCAATCAGGCCCATTCTGAGTTAGAATGTCCTTTACTACTGAATTTGGAGCATATATAATAATGTGAGAGTATAAAATATACACTCTAAAATCTTTAATAGCCTTCACTAAATCAAGTGCTTATTTTTCCATAATTTTGTAATTTAGTGTTGCGTCTCTTAAGGATTTTCTGAAAAAATAAATGGGTTGTTCATAACCTTGATCATTATTTTGCAACAAGAGTGCTACAATGGGGTGTTCTGAAGCAAAAGAAAAAATTATAAAATCTTCTTTGAAATCAGGACTTATAAAGACTTGTGTATTTGTAAGGGCTTGTTTAATTTCTTCAAAAGATTGTTTAACCTCTACTGTCCATTTAAGTGTTGAATCTTTCTTTAACATGTTATTCAATTCTCTGATTAATTCTGCTAAATTAGAAATGAATCTTATAAGAAAGTTTATTTTACCTAATAATTCCTGTAATTATTTAATGTTTCTATGATGAATTATGTTTAATATTGCCTCTATTATAGATGCATCTATCCTAATTCCCTCTTTTGAAATTATGTTTCCTAAGAGTTTACCTTCTTCAAGTCCAAATAGTGTCTTTTTGGGATACAAAGAAATGCCAAATTTCCGGCATTTAATAAAAACTCTTCTCAAATGATCTAGATGTTCATTGCCTGTTTTGGAGAATATTGTTATATCATCTAGATAAATGACTAGAAAGTCATGGTTTTCTTTGGAAAAATTTATGGCCATAGCTCTCTAGAATTTAGCTCCAGCATTCATTAATCCAAAGGGCATTTTCAAATACATGAAATTTCCCCAGGGAGTGGTAAATGATGTCTTTGCTTGATCTTCTAGGTATCCAAAGAATCCATCAAGAAATGAAATTCTGGATGATCCTACTACCCTCTATAAAATATGTTCCAGTTTTTGAGAATTTGAAGGGCTGGTGATTAATACAAAAATTCTCTTCTTGATAATTACTTGGGAGCTTACTTATGTATTCTCTCTTCTTTAGCTTAGTTAATCTTTCATCAAGTCAATTATCAAAGTACTCAGTCCAATGTAGAGAGAGAATTATTTTCTCTTTGCAAGTACTTGTAGTTAGGAAGGTAAATCTCAGATTTACCTTCCTCACTTTCTCCCACTTTTAAGACTTCTTTTTCTTCCTCATCACTGTCTCAAATTATTCCTTCAATACAACTACCCTTAACTTTGTATTTCAAGGCTTTTGCTCAGTTCTGGTATTACAAAACAATATGTGGTACAACAGTGATATATCCGCATGCTAATTGAGATAAATCCCCAAATTGATACCTTGTATAATACTCCTAGAGTCTGTAGTTTATACACAAGGAAGTCTACACTAAATCTCTTTCTCAGAATCTGCAAAATGTCTCGTAAATTCCCTTCTATTCAAATTGTATTCCCTACCTGAAATATACGTTAACCATAGAAATCCACACCTTCAATGCATAAGCTTATTTCAGACAATTCGAAACCTTCTTTAGGTTGTCTGCAATCTGCCTTAGGGTGTCTGCAATCCCTATTCCTAAATCCGCACTGTAGGTTATCCTTTCTATGCACTGTCAGCTTGGGGATGTCCGAAAATTCCTTCCAGCATCATTATTCCAGATTAGCACCTCCCACTGTTCCCTATCTGCAATTTATCAGAGGAACCTGCATTCTTGTTCATGCTATTTGATCCACAGGAACAGGGGTATGTATACAAATTATTGTTCAACTTTTAGGCTAACCTATTGTTATACTTTTAGGCCGACTTCTCATCTAAATCTGGGCTGACTATAACACTTTATAATAGCTTGTTCTTCCAGCGTTGGAAAGAGTTTTGTCTGTAGACATTCCTTAAATAGATTTCTTAGATGTGAGACACGGTTCTTCACAAGATCTGGAGCATATGCTTGATGATAGGTTCCTTCATATATACATGACACTATAACTATATTCTATACTTAGAATAATCAACCCTGGTAGACATCAAGAAGAATTCTATCTACATAATAATAAAATATTGCTCATGAAACCCATGAAGCAAGTAGACCAAGAATATCTTTTATTATTTTTGACATATTATTTATAAATACGTAATTACATAGTCAACATGAAGACCGGCCTAGTCACACTTTTAAACACTCCATATTAACTAGGGAGGTATTCATACAAGTACATGGTCACCTTCAAAATGAAGAATCTCACAAGAAGAATTGGATTGGTAATCGCATCTGTATATCATCATAAAAACCAGCATTGTCATAGTGCAAGGCCTTGACTAATAGCTCCATCTCTCAATGAGACAATGGGCTACAATGCTGGCAAGACACATGACTAATAAACACCATAGTCATTGTCTCTCCAAGGTACATACCCCACCTAGGTGTTCCTAGAGTATGACTTTCTTGGACTATTCTTCTCTTGGGTAGCCCTCAAATAATATCGATCCACGACTACTCTTATATTGAATGCCCTATCTCATTCTTAAAGAGTATCGAATGCCAGATGATTACCCAATCCTCCATTCTGTCTTCCAGGCGAAGATTAGAATGATGTGTCTATCCATTCTCTTCACATGGCCTTCACTAAGACTTACGATTGTTATTCCTGGTCTAGTGCATGACACATGTAATAGAGAATCACATACGTCACTCCCTCTCAACACAGGAAGGACATACTTCAAGTTTATTCCAAGCAAGAAACTTACCACCAGACTCCCTATAAACCAGGGTCCTTCAGCAGCAATCTAGCTACTCATGAAGAATTCCTCCCCTTGATGTCATGGTTTTTCAATATTAAGGAATCTTCAACTTTTGGCTTCATAGGGCACAGATCATCCATCACTTTCAGTGATGAGTCATGTCCACTATTAGAAAGTGATTGATCATACTTTCTCATTTGGACCACCATTATGCCATGCTTCTTTCCTTCAAATCACCTCCAAGGATCATACATCCTTTCTTATGATTATTAGCCCTGCACAAATTTATCCAGATAAACATATACATATGAATTTTTAGAACAAAATTTACCTAGATGATGATCTTTCACCATGACATCTTCCTGTAGGCATCGAAATCCTTTATACAGATTGACACATCTCCTAATGATATGTTTTTCCAAGGTTATTCTTCTTTACCAAACTTCCGTCAAAGTCTACATATCTTCCAGGGCGATTTCCTAGTCACATTTTCTTGGCCTCTGGATGATAACTGCCTCTTGACATGATTGCATTTCATGATATCTTACTCTCTGCACATTCTTTATTCCCAGGAACTGACAAAATTTCTTGTTTCTTGTTCATATACAACCACCTTATATTCCATGAGGACATATTATGCTGATTTTATCGGTCCGTGCACTGAGAGATACTCCTCCATAGATCATACTTCTAAATGCAAAAGTTCATTACCTGCAACCATGTGACATGACTTCACAACATCCAATGTTAGAATATAAATATATACATACCTCATAACCTTTTTCCGTTGAGTCATCCTATAGAAATTTCTCAAGAATGAAGAGCTTCATTCCCTTGGCATGCTCCATCAATTTCCCAGAAATCTGTTTCCATGATGATTCTTTCTCTTGATGACTGCTTTCCATTAGTAATGTTATCAGAGAGGTTTTACCGAAGCTGATTCATGAAGAGCTCCTACCATGCTTTCATTAGGATGCTACACTGATTCCTATCATATAACCAATATAAATCACTTAAAGAAGAAGATGATATCAATCGTAGTGTAGATCCCTTATTTATTCTTTCTTGGATTTTCTTTTAATCAGATTCTTCCTTTTCTTCAAATATTTGAGTTCTGCAAAACCATTTCCTTCAACTTGTCTTCTTCCATAGAAACCCTAGGTGGATGAGTGAGGTAAATTACTTATCCCATGATTTTGTTACGCTCGTGATCATATGAGTTATTTTTTCTTATGCTTCCATGATGTCACATAGCATCAAATCTTAAGCAGGATCTAGGATTCATAAAGAGACTTATTATGCAAGAGACTATTACTAATGATCTCTTACTCCCTCTTTCCATCTACTCCTTCCATCCTTTCTGATGACATGAACTTTCTTGTACTATTCATAATTCTTCTTCCAGCTTCTTTTGTGTCTCCAATATTGTTCATGTGAGAGAACCTTAAGAGTTCCTATCCATGAATTCAAAGGAGACCCTTATCTATGAATTTAGTTATCTAAGAGGATCATGACTATCCTCCTTGTTTCATGCAAGGATATTTGGTAGTACAACCACCTCATGTATCTCTTTGAAAATCGAAGTTATTTAACCAAAATTAAAATTAAAATGAAAGATACTTACTTGGCAAGTGAAGAGGAGATCTTCAGCTTGTTCTTCCTTGAATAATCTTCTTCCTAGGTTGTTCTAGACTTGAGATCACATGTCATCCATTCTTATATATTAACTTTCATACTATATTCTTCCAAGGCTAAAACTATGTTATCTGAGTTCTGCTTCCTTTTTCAAACTCATATGTATACCGAACTAAAGTATCACCGATAGCCATTTCTTGTAACCAAAGCTTTGATACCATGTTGAGAATTTGAAGAGCTGGTGATTAATAAAAAAACTCTCTTCTTGATAATTACTTGTGAGCTTACTTATGTATTCTCTATTATTTATCTTAGTTAATATTTCATCAAGTCAATTATCAAAGTACTCAGTCAAATGTAGGGACATAATTATTTTCTCTTTGCAAGTACTTATAGTTAGGAAGGTAAATCTCATATTTACCTTCCTCACTTAATCCCACTTTTAAGACTACTTTTTCTTCTTGATCACAGTCTAAAATTATTCCTTCAATGAAACTACCCTTAACTTTGTATTTCAAGACTTCTTCTCAGTTGTAGATTTCATATTTCTGTGGTGAGAGTTTAGAGTTTCTGGGTTCGGAATCTCCACAGTGAACATTTTTGCTCAGTTCTGGTATTACAATACAATATATGGTACAAAAGTGATATATTTGCATGCTAACTGAGATAAATCCCCAATTTTATACCCTTTATAATACTTCTGGAATCTGTACTTTATACACAGGGAAGTCTGCACTGAATCTTTTTCTCAGAATCTGCAAACTCTCTCTTAAATTTCCCTATATCCGAACTGTATGCCCTACCTAAAATCTACGTTAACCATAGACATCTACATATTCAATACATAAGCTTGTTTTAGACAATCTGTAACCATATTTATGTTGTCCACAATCTACCTTAGGATGTCTGCAATCCCTGTTCCTAAATCCGCACTATAGGTTATCCTTTCTACACATTGTCACCTTGGGGATGTTCGAAAATTTCTTCCAGCATTGTTGTTCCATATTAGCACCTCCCAATATTCCCTATCCACAATTTATTAGAGGAATCCACATTCTTTTTTATGCTATTTGATCTGTAGGAACAAGGGTATATATACAAATGATTGTTCAACTTGTAGGCTGACTTGTTGTTATACTTGTAGGCTGACTTCTCATCTGAATCCGGGCCGACTATCACACTTTATAATAGCTTGTTCTTCCAGCGTTGGAGAGAGGTCTATATATAAACATTCCTTGAATAGATTTCTTGGATGTGAGACACGGTACTTGACAAGATCTGGAGCATATGCTTTATGACAGGTTCCTTCATATATACATGACACTATAACTATATTATATACTTATAAGACTCAAGCCTAGTATACATAAGGAAGAAGTCTATCTACATAATAATAAAATCTTGCTCATGAAACCCATGAAGCGAGTACACCAAGAATACATTTTATTATTTTTGACATATTCTTTATAAATATGTAATTACATAGTCAACATGAAGATCGACCTAGTGACACTTTTCAACACCATTTTGGGGAGAGGATAGTTATCTTTTAGTAACACTTTGTTTAAGTTTCGCAAATCAAAACAAAGTCTAATTTCCCATGTTTTCTTCCTAGTGGGAACTAATTTTGAGACCCAATCAGAATATCTAATAGTTTCTATGATTTGTGCCTCATACATCCTTTTTACTTATTTTTCAATCAAAGGTATTAGAACTAGATTAATTCTCCTAAGCTTTTGTCTAAAGGTTTTTTTTTTTCTTTGATAGTTATTTTATGTTGTATTATGTTGGTGTCATAAGACTTGACATCTTCATCACTTTAGGCAAAGACATCTTGAAATTATTTAAACAAACTTATGTATTTCAGCTTTTCTTCTGGGGGTAATGCTTTGGATAATTTGATAAGCTTGGGTTTTTGTTCAGTTCTTATGTTAAATTCTTCTATGTCTGATATTAATGGCTCCATTTTGGTTTTCTAGTACATCATTGGAATAAAAAAGATCTTCTAATTGGGCTAATCCCTTAGGAAAAAAGTTATCATTAAGGTTCAAAATTTTTGAATCATCATTTGTTATTTCCTCTATTTCTACTCTAGTGAATATTAGTTGGTTCAGTTTTATCTAAATCATTTACATCTAACTCACTATTTATTCTGTAATCTACTGTACAATCAGTATCTATATTACAATTTTGAAACTCTACCTTGGCATTCATAAAATTATAGATTTTAGAATCTTGTGAAAATATATGCCAATATTTCAAATTATCTGGTATAGTTGGCCTATGTCTTACCTCTACATTGTACTGGTGATTTGGCTAAAAAGGAAATCTGCATGTACTAGCGAAGGTAGCCAAACTATGTGCCTGCATATTTTGTTTCCTTGGAATAACAACAAAGTCAATTTCAAGAAGACATTTTATCAAATCTAGAATGATTTCTTTGTATTGGCTCAGTCTAGAATTATTCACAGAATACTCTCCTTTGATTTTTTTTATGATTAATTTTGACTCTCCCATGATAGAAACTCTCTTGGATCCTAGTTTTCTAACCATCTACACTCCTAAGATTAAAGCTTCATACTCTTCCATGTTATTAGTGCATTTAAATTTTAACCTAAAGGCATGACCTTGAAAATGATTATTCTCCATGTTATGAATCCAAACTCCTGCTCCTGCCAAGCCTCAACTTGAGCAGCATCAGTAGGCTTTGGGACTTCAGCATCTATGAACTCCTTCAACCCGTTGTCATCTAACACCGCCTCCATCCTGTCCTTCCATGAAATATAATTCGAGCTGCCTTCAAGGGCATACTCCAATCGCAATCCGTTGAAAGACATCTCGACTTTTGACACCAAGAAAACACTACTGCAAATTCGAATTCCACCAGCTCAAAACTCAACCGCTTCTGATCTATGAGAACAAAGTATTTCTAGCACAGAGATCGACTGTAGGGGCATTTACTGGATTTTTCACCTTTCAAGGAAAGGATGAATCCAGAGGCTACCTGGCCCTCTTACAGACTTTGTCTACCGAAATAAAATGTAATCACTGTAATAGATCCGATGATCAACTTCACTTTGATACCATGTAGAAATTTGAATAATAGATGATTTATTCACTGAGATTATCCTGATTACACACAATTTGAGCTTCATGCATAATACATAACCTCTTCTACCATTGATCATCAATTTGCGGAATTAGAAGCAATCACATGCGCACATTAAAACATAATCAAGCACACATATAACACAGTATGTAATGGGAAAGCTTACAGCTGAAAACCCCCAACTATCTGTATATTATAATGATAGAGAACATGTAACAATCATAGTAAAAACTCCTCACAAGCTCTGACACTATCTCCAATTGTTACACACTAATAATGAGATATGAACAAGTCACAAGTTCAAATCTCCTCCACCAACATAATGTTATGTCGCTTAACGTCCAGATGAATAATGATGAGATCCAAGTTCGAATCTCACTAGATGAGGCTAACGCAATCCTCATTGGCAATCTCAATCAATGTGTGTGCAAAATCATGCACGGCTATAGTCTGGCCCGATAGTAGACTCAGTTTCCCTCAACATTGGTCTCCATTGGGCTTGTCCATGTACTATGATTAATGATGTATTCTTTAGTTGATTTATGAGTTAATAATTAGTGAATTAATTAATAAAAAATTCCACCACCTCATCAATAGTGTATTTATGAGTTAGACTGTCTCAATAATTCAACTAAGTTACAGACACCAACTCCATCAACTGTCTCATCAACTCCACCAAACTCTTCCACATGAGTTCTAACTGAAGTAAACCATGCAATAGCTCAACCAAACCCTAGGAATAGCGTAATTCCTTCTGTCAGCTGCATGTGCCACATCCGTAGCTTGAACTGAAGTGCTCCAAGATGATAAGATAATGTTTATAGTCCAAATATTATTAAGAGCTAATAATATTCGACTGATCTATTTTTAGACTGGCAGTCTAAAAATAGACTCTGCCCAGTATGTCTAAAAATAGAGGTCCATCTATTTTTACCAACTTGACCAACTATCCATAAATAGCATCCTGCAACTCATAGACCATGATCCATATGTCTAAAAATAGACATAGTCTAAAAATAGACTTTGCGCCAAAAATAGCCTGCGGGCCCACTTAGTGAAGGCGACTTATTTTCACTAAGCTCCATCATCTTGTTGCATTCTCAACACTCCCTCTCAACAAGATATGGATTATCTGCAACCCCTATCCTGCCTCTTTGGTATTCAAATTTTCTCCTGGTGAGCACCTTCGTCAAGATATTAGCATCCTGATCCTCCGTGGGAATGTATGAAAGTAACATGATCCTCCGCTGCACACAATCTCTGATATGATGGTACCTGATGTCGATGTGTTTGGATCTATCATGAAATACCGGATTAGCCGAGAGTTTAATGCAACTCTGGTTATCATGTAATAAATCACAGTAGGCTCCAAGTGTGACCCGAACAACCCGACCAGGATCTTCCTCATCCATATAGCCTCGCATGCAGCCAAGATTGATGCCATATACTCGGCCTCTGCTGAACTGAGTGCCATGGATCTCTGCTTCCTACTGTACCAAGAAATTGTTGTCGACCCAATACTGAAGATCCCTCCAGATGTGCTCTTTCTGTCCGTTGGGCTCCCCGCCCAATCTGCATCCGTGAAGCCACATAGCTTCACCTCATCCTCCTGTCTGTACCACAATCCATATCCTGATGTGCCTCTAAGATAACGCAATACATGCTTGCCTGCCTTCCAGAAGAGCTTGGTTGGCTTAACCATAGCTTGTGAAAGCTGGTTAACAGCATGGCATATATCGGGTCGTGTATTGACCAGATACATAAGCGACCCCACCAACTGTCGATAAACAGTGGCATCCACTACCTCCGCTGAAGTAGCATCCTCCTTCCTCCAACCTCCAGGAAGAGGAGTATCAACAGGCTTATAGCCATGCATGTTAAACTTCTCCAGTATCTCCTGAGCATACTTACCCTGAGAAAGAAATAGTCCATCAGTGCGCTGCCAAATTTCCAATCCCAGGAAATAATGAAGGACGCCCAAGTCCTTCATCTCAAACTCTCTAGCAAGATCCTCCTTGCATGAAAGTATCAACAGCTCATCACCTGTCAGAATCAAATCATCTACATAAAGTACAATGATCAGCAACTTACCCTCCATGACAATCTGGTAGAGGTTAGGATCCGCCTCACTCTTGGAGAATCCAAGTCTGGTGAAATAACTGTCTATCTGTGTGTACCAAGCACGAGGTGCTTGTTTCAACCCATACAGCACTCTCTTGAGCCTGCACACATGCGACTCGCTTCTAAAGATCTCGAAACCTTCGGGCTGCTCTATGTACACCTCCTCCTCAATGACTCCATTGAGGAACGCAGTCTTCACATCCATCTGCTGAATGTGCCACCCCATCTGCACCGAGAGAGCAAGAATCGTCCGTATGGAAGAATACCTTGCGACAGGTTCAAAGGTCTCCTCATAATCGATCCCCTCTATCTGTGAGAAGCCTCGGGCAACAACTCTTTCCTTGTACTTCTCCACACTCCTGTCAGCTGCCTGCTTCACTTTG
The DNA here is from genome assembly GCA_034641835.2 of Pinus albicaulis. Lineage (NCBI taxonomy): Eukaryota > Viridiplantae > Streptophyta > Pinopsida > Pinales > Pinaceae > Pinus > Pinus albicaulis. The sequence goes on along the minus strand of CM076584.1, from coordinate 776,014,752 downwards.
TAGATCCATCTCGAACCCACCACTGATTTCCCTTCCAGCCTCGGGACAATCTCCCATGCACTGTTTCTGACAATCGAATCATACTCTTCCACCATGGCATCTACCCATGCGGGGTCCTCCCGACTTCCTTGAAAGAGGATGGCTGCAGTCATGACACATTTTGTCTAAAGTATGTATCCGGTCAAAAAATGGGTGGTATCTCTGCTTGTCTTGGTGGGTCCTACAACACCTTCTCTACATTCTTGAGCTAGTCGCTCGGCTTCACGTAAATAATAGCCCTCACGATGATTTGGCGCTACATGAGTGTCTCTTCCACTCCATAAACTTCCTCATGTCGTTGATCCACATCCTGAAGCTCATCCTTAGGAACTAATAGCTCCTCATCTGCATGCAAGTGTGGCTCCCTCTCAAGCGAACACTGCATGGCTTTCTCCTCCTGAAATTTGATATCCCGTCGCACAACAGTCTTGCGACTGTCCGGAAAATACACACGATAGTTGTGGGGTGTATCGGTGTATCCCAAGTAATATCCCAACCTCTGCTTGGTGGCTCTGACTTCTTCCTAGCATCCTTCGTCACATGAATGTAAACAGGTGAACAAAAAATCCTCAAATGGGAAATATCAGGCCTCTTACCAGAAAATGCCTCCTCGAGTGTACTCATGCCAAGTATCTTGTGAGGACAACGGTTCTGCACATATACTGCAGTATTGCATGCCTCCTCCCACAAGTGAATGGGTAGGCCCTGATCATGCAACATCGCCCGTGCAGCACCCACAATCGTTTTGTTCTTCCGCTCAAAAACCTCGTTCTGTTGTTGGTTATGAGGTGTTATGAGCTCTCTTCAAATTCCTTCTGCACTGCAAAAGTCGTTGAATTCTCCAGAGATGAATTCACCACCATTGTCGCTCCTAAGAGCCTTCACCTGCCTCCCAGATTCCTTCTCAACCAACGCCTTGAACTCACAGAACTTTGAGTATGTCTCGCTCTTCTTCTGCATGAAGAAGATCCAACACTTCCGAGAATAATCATCAACAAAGATCACATAGTACCTGTGCTTTGTTGTCTAAGCTACTGAGAAAGGTCCACACACGTCTGTATGAATTCTCTCAAGGATCGTCGTGGCGCGACTATCCTTCTCGTGAAAGGTGGCTTTCACAAATTTTCCCAAGGTACATCCCTTGCACCGATCTGACTGCGCAAGAGTACCCTTAGGAAGCCCAGTAGAAATCTGTTGCAGTATCTTCAAAGCTCCATGGTGAAGGTGGCCCAATCTCTGGTGCCACAACTCGCCATCATCCCGGCTCACCACTCCTTCTGCCTTGCATGCCATTGTTGCGCAGCCATCTACTTGCAATTGATAAAGGTTCTTGACTCGAACCCCTATCTTCCGGGTTTCTCCAGTTGTCTTACTGTGCAGGAAAGCCTTTCCCTCGCTGAAGACAACATCATATCCCTTGTCTTCTAACATCGCCACAGAGATAAGATTCTTCTTCAATCTTGGAACATGCATCACTTCCTTCAATACGAAGGGTTTACCAGACTCCCTCTCAAAGGAAATGGTACCGATACTGGTCGCACTGTATCTACCATCATCGCCCATCTCGATGTGCACTCCAAGATCTTTCTCATCCAGATCAGTAAACGAATCTCGATCTCCTGTCATGTGAAAAGACGCACCACTGTCCAGAAACCATACTGATCCCGCCACACTTGAAACCAAGCATGTGATCAGTGAAAAATCTAGCTCAAACTGTGAGGCTAAGGCCTCTCCAGCTGCAGATCCAGCAGCCTGCTTATTTTTCTTCTTCTACGGACAATTTGTGGCATAATGTCCGTGTTGGTGACAGTGAAAGCACTTCACCTTGGACATGTCCTGCTTCTTGCCTTTCGCACCAGATTGAGAAGATTTCTTGCTCTTCCCCTTCTTTGCTTTGGCAGCCAAAGCGAAATTTTCTTCATCAGATGCCTTTGATGAAGATCCGTCCCTGGTACTTCGCCTTATCTCCTCTTGCACAAGATCCGACCAAAGTCGCTCCCATCCTGGCAATTTCTCCCGACCATTGACAGAGTCCTGATAGGAATGCCAACTCTTCGGAAGCCCAAGGAGAGCCAAGCTCACCAATTCCTCATCATCTATAGTCACCCCCACACTTCCCAGCTCATCCCTGCATTGGGTGAACTTCGTGAGGTACTTGGGCATACTGTCACCTTTCTCCATCTTTATGTTTATGAGTTTATCCTTGAGCGCCAACTTCCTCTGGTCGCTCTTGCTTTGGAATAAATCTGTCAACGCTTTCCACATCAAGTATGGAGAAGCTTTTCCATGCAGGCTGGACACTATGTGATCCTTCACGCCCTCCAACAGAATCCTTCGACACTTTGTTGTCTTCTTTTGCCAAGCCTCAACTTGAGCAACATCAGTAGGCTTTGGGACTTCAACATCTATGAACTCTTTCAACCCGTTGTCATCTAACACCGCCTCCATCTTGTCCTTCCATGCAATATAATTCGAGCTACCTTCAAGGGCATACTCCAATCGCAATCCGTTGAAAGACATCTCGACTTTCGACACCAAGAAAACACTGCTGCAAATTCGAATTCCACCAGCTCAAAACTCAACCGCTTCTGATCTGTGAGAACAAAGTATTTCTAGCACAGAGATTGACTGTAGGGGCATTTACTGGATTTTTCACCTTTCAAAGAAAGGATGAATCCAGAGGCTACCTGGCCCTCTTACAGACTCTGTCTACCGAAATAAAATGTAATCACTGTAATAGATCCGATGATCAACTTTCGCTCTGATACCATGTAGAAATTTGAATAATAGATGATTTATTCACCGAGATTATCCTGATTACACACTATTTGAGCTTCATGCATAATACATAACCTCTTCTACCATTGATCATCAATTTGCGGAATTAGAAGCAATTGCATGCGCACATTAAAACATAATCAAGCACACATATAACACAATATGTAATGGGAAAGCTTACAGCTGAAAACCCCCAACTATCTGTATATTATAATGATAGAGAACATGTAACAATCATAGTACAAACTCCTCACAAGCTCTCAACACTATCTCCAATTTTTATACACTAACTAGCTTAGATATGAACAAGTCACAAGTTCAAATCTCCTCCACCTGTTAGCCTACCTCTACTGCGCAATCCTCATTGGCAATCTCAATCAATGTGTGTGCAAATATCATGCACAGCTATAGTCACAACTGATAGTAGACTCACCCTTTCACCCACCTCTAACACTAGTCTCCATTGAACTATCCATGCACTGCAGTTAACTGATGTATTCTTTAGTTGATTTATGAGTTAATAATTAGTGAATTAATTAATAATTAATTCACACCACTCATCACTAGTGTATTTATCAGTTAGACTAAATACAGCTAGTTCAACTAAGTTAAACCGAACACAACTCCACCAACTGTCTCATCAACTCCACCAAACTCTGCCACATGAGTTCTAAGCCAAGTGTAATGCGTAGCTCAGCAAACCATGAATAGCATAATTCCATTCACATGTTATCATATCTTCTGTACATCCGTGCTTCAGTAAGTGCTCCAAGAGGATAAGATAAAGTATTTTATAGTCCAAAATATTATTAAAGCTAAATAATATTAGTGATCCTATTTTTAGACTGGGTCTAAAAATAGACTCCACCAGTATGTCTAAAAATAGGGGTGCATCTATTTTTACCAACTGACCAACATCACATAATAGCATCCTGCAACTCATAGACCATGATCCATATGTCTAAAAATAGACATAGTCTAAAAATAGACTTTGCGCCAAAAATAGCCTGTGGGCCCACTTAGTGAAGGCGACTTCTTTTCACTAAGCTCCATCATCTTGTTGCATTCTCAAAATATTTCTCTAACTTATGTACTCTGTCAGTCAATCTGTTTTACTTTTTTGTTTCATTATTATGAATGATTTGTATCAACTTATTTTCATCCTCTAGTATTTTTATTTTTTCTTTAATTCTATATATTTCAGTAGTCTATATTGGCATGTCTTGCATGGCTTTGATAAATTTACCTACTTCATCACTGGGATGAGATACTGCTATTGAATATGTTGCTGGTGTAGTTGAAACTAATGTAACCACTAGAACTGATGTTTCCACTAGAGCTGATGTTTCCACTAGAGCTGATGAAGTGGATGGAACTGTTGTTGTAACTGTAGGGATGGAAGTGACAGGGATTGCTTCCATGCTAGCCTTTTTCTCCTACACCAATTTATCCATTTCATTATCCATATCTTTCAGTTGAGCTTTCAAATTGATAATGAGATTCATCATTTAATATTCCTATCCTTCATTCTCTAAAATTTATTTTTCTTGTGGATGTTCAGTGGGAGGTAATTTCAACTGCATCTTTAATGCAACAATGTCTGCATTCTTATTTTTAATTAGTTCCTAAAATTCTTTGATTTTTTTGGGATCATATCCTACCTCTATGACCAATTCTTCAATTGATTTGATTATGTTGTCCTTGGCTTGTGAAGAAGCCTTCTCTAGTTTTAAATGAGCTTTGATATTCTCTAGATAATTTTGTAATTTCTGGACACTTATAGCTTTATTGGTCATAGTAGAATATAGCATTTCTCCAACTTGCTTATGAAATTCAATTTGTTCTATAGGATGAACATATTTAGCCATGAGTTCAAATGATGTTTTCCTATAGTCTGATTATGACTTTGGATACTACATCATGGGCTACAAAAATGTCATATGCATTTTTCTGGTTTTATAATCAAAGGTAGAAAGTAACCTGTTCTAGTCATTAGGTGTCTGTTTCCAATATTGGGCATAATTCATTGCTTTAAATGCCTCATTCCCAAGTTTGATTTCTTTATACTTCTCCATTATGTCTTGTTCTTTATCCATTGGTTTGCTTGATGAAGATACCTCTACACTATGTTTCTTCTGAATGATTTGTGTATTAGAGGTTGATGCCTGATGAGTTTCCTCTGAAACTACTAGAGGTGCATTTTCTTTAACCACTATGTCTGTATCAACAATTTCAATAGTCTGAACTATTTCTTCTTGTTCAACTACTAGATTCAACTTGGGATTCTTCCTGTACATTAATTTTAATTTGGTTTCAGTAGTGGTTTGAGCTAAATACGAACATTCTTCTCTTGCTCTTTTGGAATTCCTATCTTGTGGGGCTAGAGTATGTAGGACAAAACTAGTATCAACTAGTTTTTCCACCTCTTGCAAAGTATTTTCCAACCACTCTAACAAGTTGGAGTACTTTTCAATCTCTGGTTTAGACTCATGGACAAAAGGAGTTAATTTGAATTTTACTCTTAACTTGCTGATAACTCCCAAAGGATCTTACTATCATTTTAAACTATCACTGAACTTGAATTCATGTAAGTAATTTTCTACTTGTTGATCAGCATCCCTGTTATTGCAAATGAAAGGACCAAGCTGGTTCTTGATTTTAAACTGCGTTATCTTCTTTACTGACAGAAAATTAACCTCATTTGAGTTTAGGATCTGCCTGATATATTCTAATGCAAATAACCTCATTGGAAGGTATTTGGGCAGCTTGTATGGAGTGAGTTGGCATCCATACACCCTAATTTTAGTGTGGTTTTGATATAAATACTAGTCTCCTGTTCTACTATGTTCAAACAACTTCAATAATTTCTTTATTTCTTCACTAATCCTGGGTTCACTGCTACTGCTTAGCATATTGACAGTTGGATGAATAAATGAATCAATAAAGTCCTTGTAGGTGAACTATGTGGAATCTTTCCTTATTAAGGGAGTCTAGAAGACTACGGATTGGGGGTTACCCTCTATGTCCATTTTTTGAAGGCTAACTACAAACCTTTCAGATTGGAAGTATAAGAATAACTAAAATAAAACTAAATAATACTTAAACACTCCTTCCTCAGGTAATTTAACTAATTTCTCATGGATGACATCTGATAGGTATTGAGAAAAGTTAAATGTAGAATTTGGAGGTTGTTCCGGGTAGAAAATGTACAGAAAACCAAATATTGAAGCATCTACATACTCATCCGTGAAATACCCTAGAATGCACAACAACATTGTGACAATTTGTCTCGTTCTTTCTAAGAAAATTGAGGTTGATTCTAAGAAAATTGAGGTTGAATAAGGAGGGTTACTCTTTGGGGTTTCAACTGATGGAGGTAAGAAGGTTTGAAATATTTGAAACCTTTTGGGAAAATCAAGCTTCAAATATAATTGAGTGAGGATTTCAATTGACAAAGGGGCTTCCTTAGGCTTGGGTTGGATTTGCAACATTTGGTTTATTGATTCTGCGGTAATTGTGAACAAAAGCTCTCCGCTATGGGTTACTAGGGCTCTTTCATTGGGCAGATAATTGATTTGACATAGTCTAATTATCTCTAGGAACTAGAAGGTCTACGAGAAGATGTACTTGGGAAAGTTTGATTCCCAAAGGTAGATATCATTAGCCTAGTCAATGGATTTATCATGGCTCCAGCAGTGGATGTCCAAGAGGTTGAAATTAGTGATAGTGTCACTAATTTTGAAATATTTGTCTGCTAAGGGAGTGTGTTCAATATCCATTACTGGTGGTTCCAGGGGATTAACATTTATAATACTCTGGGATGCCATTTACTTTGTTCAATTTTAATCAATTTATCACTTTATTTAGCTTAAGTTCATGTCTCGACACTTAGGAATACCTGGAAAAAGTTTTGAAATTGATCTATGGAAAGGTTTTTGGTCACAACAGGGGTTCTGGTAGAAAATAGGTCTCAATAGCCTTATAAACTTCAAATCTGAGTCGACACAGGCTTCTAGTAGTGAAAGGCTTGAATTCTGGTTGAATTTGGCGTCAAAATAGGTCGGCAGAGGTCGCTTTAGCATGAAAATAGGTCGGCAAGGCTTCTTGTACGCAAACTTGAACATAAAGGATTAACTAACGGTAAGAGCGGGCTTTAATACCATTTGACCTAAAGCAATAAATCATAAGGCGTGGGGTCAAATTAAAACATGGGCAGTATCATAGCAATGGGAAGAAAACAACCTCGCGATTTTCGCATGACAAAAGCGGGTAAATGATTTTATTGTGAGGGATGCGATACAATCTGGGACTGACGCATGGCAGGGGAGTGAGGGTGCGAAACCACCCATTTCGCAACCCCTCAATGGTTTTAAAATTCAGGAAGTCCGGGGTGCGAAATATATATTTGGTCGTTATATCAAATGAATAGAGATCCGACAGATGGAACAATAGGAAGGATTTGAGAAGTGGGACCAGGAATGAGTCATGCAAAGGGGTGTTACATGCGAAGGTTTATTTTTAAGTGGGACCCAGGATAATTAGTGGGAGTGGGTAATATAGTGGATAATATATATAATACACCGGGGTTTAAACATAAAGTGGGACTCAGGATGATATAGCGGAAGGGATTTTAATAAAAAATATATGTTGAACTAACACAAAGGGTCTGGGGAGATATATTTAAATGAGAATTAATATATATGGGGTAAATGTAGTGGTAGAGTATAATGTGTGGGGTATTAATATATAATGTATAAATATAGGTTATAATGAAATAAGGAGATCAGGAAATATGTATGCAGGATATTAAAATGCACTAAGAAGAAGTGTTTGATAGAATTTCGGGGAGGGATTTTGCAGTGGGGCCCAATACATTTTCAAATATTTCAGACTTAGGGTAAGTGAGTTTTGTATATTTTTTGAATGAAAATGGGAATTAGTAAAGGGGAGATTGATTTTCAAAGGGAAATGGGTTTTTAGGAAGGGAAAATGGGTGAAATAAGGGGAAAGGGTTAGTATGAATGGAAAGGTATATTTTTTCAAGGGGAAATGCCTTCTAAAAAATGGAAAATAGGGTTTTAAGCAAGGGGAATTGGAATTTGGGGAATATTAGTGATATGAAATGACCAATTGATGCTCTCCATTACTTGTGAAAGTAATCTACCTACCCATCATTTACCCTAACTATTTTTCTTGATTTATTGGGTGCATTTGAGGTTGCTCGCCCTTTATTTTTCTTTTAATAAGCAAACTAATCTACTTCTAACCTTATAACTTTCAATGGCTCAGATTAAACTGATGAGGGAATTTTTATTCTCTACCTAACTACTGATCTGCCAAGATTAAATGGTTTAGTCAGACCTTATTCACTAAATATCAACATGAAATGCAAAGCATGAAAGAATCAAGATTAAATTGTTTGATCCTCATGAATTGTGGCACTTTGGACTAGCTGCAAACAATTTTTATCTGCAAAAAGTAAACTAAAAGTAGTGGCATTTAAATGTGCATCACTTTCAGGATCTATTTTTATCTCTTTTTGGTGGGGTTCATACTTTATATTCTTTTTTTATCTTTTTCTTTTAGTCCTTTTATTTTTCTTTTAGGACTTACCCTCTTTACATTTTTTAATATGGGAAAACATTTGCAGAAAGCAAAGTATGTACAATATTCGAAGGCTAAACATAGTCAATTTAAAATTATGATCCCTATTATTATAGGACCCTAACAGATGGGAAGATACAAATACTGACACTAACACAACTAACCCCAATGGAGCCCATAAAATCTTGGTGTTGCATCTCCTCGGGTTAGGGTTTGGTTGTTTAGGGTTTTCTCTTATTGTTCAATAATAGAAAGACCCTTGAGACTCATTCCAACATAATTTAGAGGCATGTAGGTGCCACATCTCTTCTCAAAGATAAGATACCATTTCCTGAGATTGTTTACTTTCCATTCTGTCAGTAAGCATTTTTCAGTATTTTATATGAATGAAACGATTTTTTATTCCTATTGCATCTCTGCGTTTATGTTTATTCCTATATTTTATTGCATTCCTGTGTAAGTCCGAATCACCTCGACTATTATTTATGGATATAGAATCTCTTTTCTTTCTAATGGACATCGACTCCGCCTATATCTCCAATCGCTTACGTGAGAGTATTTTTTCAATCAGATAGGTAATGATTCCAATGTACAAATCGTAGTTGATTGGGGAGGTAACAATGAAACTACATCTACCTGAAATTTTCAAAGACTCCTTTCATTTTGTACATAATGTGTATATTTTTATGAAATGTATGATTTTTTTTCTTTTTAGGTCCAAAAAATAAAGAAAAGGAAAATATATAATACTAATATTAATAACGAAATAAAGGGAAAAGGGGTTGATATTATTTTTATGTATAGTTGTTGTTCCTTTGGTCACAAGTAATTTTATTGCATTGTTGTTCCCTTAGTCACAATAATTGTTCCTTTTATAACATCTTTCTATTCCTATTAGTCATAGGTGTTGTTCGTTTGGTTGTAGTTGTTGTTGCTACAATGGTGTTCCCTTTCTCACAACCGATGTTCCTTTTATAACCACTTGTTTTTTCACATTTGTCACAATTTTCGTTCCCTCACCGTTATTCCCTTAGTCACAACCAATGTTCCTCTTTATAACTGCTTGTTGTTCCCATTTGTCACAGTTGTGTTCCTTTGGTCACAACCACTGTTCCTTCACTGTTATTCCCTTATTCAAAGTCATTTTTCCTCTGGTCGTAGTTGTTGTTCCTGCACTATTGTTACCCCAGTCGCAATCATTATTCCCCTTTATTATGTGTTTTCCATCTCCTTTGATACATTTTTTGTTACCACTAGCCACAACTTTTGTTCCCTTTGGACACAATTGTTGTTCCCTTAGTCACAGTTGTTGTTCCTTTTAGACACAACTATTCTTCCCTTAGTCACATTTGTTGTTCCCTTATGGTAGCCATTTTCTTGAGTTATCCGGATTTTGATGAATTTTTCCAACATCATGGTGAAAAAAATTATGTCATTACAATGATTACCATAAGAGAATATTTTATTAGACTTATCAAATTTTATCAAAAAAATAACAATCCTGATATTTTAATTCTTTAAACTGCTCATGATATATGTCCTCAATTACCACCAGAGGAGTTTTTTTTTCTTCCTTGTAATCCTTTGATATCCTTAACAAATAAAAATTTGGAAGGAAAATATAGATTTAAAAGGGATAATTGTTACAATACTTTGTATGCCATCCCTAACTCTTAAGGATTTGATGAGCCACCCCATTCACTAATCCTTTATAATAACTAAATAAGATAAGCTAGTAAAAAAAGAGAGAGAGAAAATACATTTTTAGCAAAGCGATATGAGGTCTCATAACAAGCCCACCTACCATGATCATAGGGCTTAATAAGGAAAAATTACCATTCTTGTCACCGAGCTAGGGTAATAGCCTTTGACACTTTAGTCAAAGAAAAAGAGGTCTCTTCACGAGCTGACTTGTTCACCTCGTTAATATCTAGTGAGTGGCATTGTTATTAGCTAGTCACCACACCAGAACAATGGCATTTTGACAAAAAGCAATTAGCAGAATTAAGTTGTGAATCCTTTTTAGTAGAATGGGACACTGAAATATCAACAGGATAAAGGGAAACCCTGTTAAAGCTATGGATGCCTACTAGCAGCAGAGGCTATGCATGTGATACTGAAATATATTCGAAATCACCTTACAAGTATTTTTATAATTTGTCTTCCCTTTCTAATAATAAAGGAGAATCATCAAACTACTATGGAAATTGATCCCATGATGAAGGAGGTAGTTTGAGTATGTACATACAATTATTATTCTAATATATCAGGAATGAAACTTTAATTTTTTGATAATTCTATCATTAATTCATTTCTCTAATGGTAATCCTTTCACCTGAATTCAATTTAGCCATGATTTGAGTATTTTGTATGCTTCGTTTTCTACACAGATTCTATTTCATCATCATATCTCAGCATTTAATATAACTTCTTATCATGTTGTGCCCTTGATTGATACTCTGATGGTTTGATGATTACTAATTATGGTTTTTTATGCCACCATTCACCATGTCGTTGAAGGCCATGGTCAACCTCTACTTTTATCGAGGGGGGGTTGAAAAATCACATATATGACAAGACACTTAATTATCACAGTAAATTAGCCTGCATGTGTATGTATTCATTTCCTGGTAATTGTTGAATGTTGTTAATTTTTAAATTTTTCATCAGCTAAACCTTATTGATCGCAACTTCAGATTACTCACTAATAAATAACAGAGATGGGTGATCGATCTATTCTCAACGAATCAAACCAAGTAAGAATCTTTGAACATGCACACAGTATCTTGGAGCAAGTGTGTTGGATGGCGTATTTTTATCGGTTACAAGGATTTGATAATGGAGTCGATGTGGAATTTATATAAAATTTAAGAAATGGGAAAACTATATTAAGGGGCATGCATCTATAATTTAATTAATAAATCATGTTATAGGTTACACACCTTCCTATGGAAGTGGAAAATGGGTTGAAAAACATACCCCATTGCAGAGCGCAACATTGTTGTTCATAGACCCCGAAGAGGAACTGGCTCAGAAAGGCAATGGATACAATCCTGCCTCATTTCTGGAACCTTGGAAGGATTTGGAAGAGTACTGAAAATGTGTATCACCTATGATGGTTGATACGATATGGTCAGGCCTTGACATTTGAATTTGATGGTGACACTTAAGCAGAAGGTAACTTTAAATTTACCCTACTTTTTAAATTCAATTCTACATGAGACTACTATAATATTTGGTAAATATAAATACCAAGCTTCAATGGTAAGTCACCATTATCTTCTAAAATTAATAGTTTTCAGATAATTGGAACGATTTCACTTAAGTTGGAATGAATTTGTGGGAAACATTGAGCCTCCACTGCAAATTGAAATACCTATCGTATAACCTAAGTGACCAGTAGAAAATGAAGAAGCCAACATGGAAAGGGAATGAATATGGAGGGAGATTCCCATACTACAGCTCCACAAAATATGACCAAGGCTGAAAAGAGAATAGCTTCCCTTCTAGTCTCCCTACCCGCTAAATGAAGAAGGTAGTTTAAACTCGTTAGAACAAGAGATCTCACAAATTCTAGTGTGCAACTGATAGAATAAAGTGTATCCCATATTTTTCCTGATACATAGGAAACCCATCAATAAATTTCACCCCGAGTACATGAAGAAGAGATAGCTCAAGTATTGGAAGGGTTTGGAACCTTTTCCAGTTATGAGAATCTTAACAAAGAAGCAAGTTATTCAGGAAAACTTCCAGAAAAAACCTTGATGCCTAATTCTCCTATCTCCCCTTATAATTTAATACATATTTCTATTATGGAATCCTCATAAGCCCCTGGAGACAATTCTCTCCAGGAACATTTGGTAGATTCCATTGCAACTACTATTGAACCCTTATCTCCTCTTAAAGAAACAACTTTATGATCCCCTTTGTGAAAAGAGACTAATGATGATCTTTCCATCATGCCCCAGTCTGATAAGGGCCTTGAAAAACTTGTAACCATTGACACAATTGAATAAATCATAATTGAAAGATCCGAGACTATTGTTTTTACTCCTTATACTTCGGTTCTTCAGACCAAAATAATTTTTGAAAGAAGAAGAAGAAAATTTTTCCATGAAATCGAATTTCTTGAAAGAGAAAATCATAAACTACAAAGAAAAGTAAAGTAGCTTAGAAAATTGATAAGAAAAAGTAGGAGTAATTACAAAGAAAAGTGATAAACTCAAACATTTGAGTCCTAAACCTAGAACTTTGTTTCTTTCGTAGAAACTTCGATGGAAGAAACCCTTGTTGTTACTATAGGAACACAAACCGACTTGGATGTATTAGACATCAATATAATGAATGCTGAAGTGGATATTCAAACATAGTTGTTAGTTCTTATTGATAGTACTACTCAGATAGAGCATGTACTAACTTATACCCCGTTAATTGTCGATGATATCATTTGGGTGTCAAATAAGAATTTGAAAGAACAACAGGAAACCATAACACGACAACGAGAAGAAGTGATGCATCGAAAGGAGCATCAAGAATTTATGCAAAAAATTAAAGCATTAACAACCACTGAGGATAAGACTTATGTCAAATTAAGAGAAGCAAAGGAAAAGGTAAATATTGCACAAAGCCAACTTGAGAAAACCCTAGAGAAGACAAAGGAGGTTTGTTCCGTTTATTTTGATATTTTATCCTGCAGATACCCAACTAAAACTATGCATTGTTTTTATTAGAGAGATACCTTTTTCTCAAGGTTAAGGTCATTCAATATAGACATTCTTATGAGTTTAATAATATTTTTTATTTTATTAAGTATTTTCAGCAAGAGGATGATTACACAAAATATTTCATGTATGAATTATATATGCACAACTTATTTTTGGAAGAGAAAAGGGATGAAAACCGTAGTCCTTTCATCGGTGATGTGCAATTTCAAGAATTCATCTCCTTTTCAAGAAATCAGAAAAAATGGTCCAGAGCTCATAATATATTCCAATGGAGAGAAAATGGCCTTGACCTTTGGGTCAAGGGACAGATGAAAATCCCTTTGCACACGCTTATTAAACACGATAACCTTATGGAGCAACCTGGCGTTGTTACCTCCCTAATGCCTATCCATAATGATGTTCTACAGACTGAACTAGAGTATTTTGAAGAAATTAAAGTGGAATCCCTACAAGCTAATAAGCATAGGTGGAAGATGTCCATTGATGAAGTTAAAACAGGAAACCTTTTAGTTTCGGGAACTTCCATGTAGTAGTAAGAATAATGTTGAATTATGCTCATTTGGTCCTAGCATAAGGCCCCAATGGGCTTGGGTGTAGGTATAAATGTCCTATAATATAGTATCCTCTATATGATTACAAGGCCAAGTATGAGCTATCAGAAGTAGGTAAGCCCAATCATTATGATAAATAAAAATTAGAAACAAATTCAAACACTCTGGCAAGTGTCCTTACCTGACCTACTCCTTAACCCTACTGCATAGCAACCATCTCTTTGAATGGGGTCTTGAAAAATGATAAGCTGGGGGTAATGTTGGGCCTTGGAATTGGTATTATTCTTCACCTTATTTCCTTAGTTGATAATTATTTTTTCAATATTTTTTATTTTAGATCATAATAATTTGAATGTTGAGTTCCAAAAATAATTTAATAACCGTTTTTATATTTTACTTTATAATGAATAAATTTGAGTATCAAAGATGTCATTAGCTCATTATTTGGGTTAACATGTGAGGCAGAAATATTTGACGTTGATTGTTCTTCCCTGAATCACTGAGGACACCCGAGCGATAAGGAAATTGTTTGGACTATTTGCGACATGTTGAACAAGGATCCACATGCACAAGACATTATGAAAAGGGACATAATCTATTATTTTGGAAAGGATGTTGAAGATTGAATAGCTTGAATCAAGCATCCTGAGAATCATTTGATTATCGGGATAAGTTTAGTATTTTAAACTATGTTGTATTATAAAATCACGATTAAACTATTGTAAAAGAGTTAAGCATTCTTGTCAAATTGTAAAAGGTGACTGAGGAAACAAAATGTCTTAAGTTTTCACAAACATTCTTGTAAATTATTGTTACACATTAATTAATATTTTGGTGATCTAATTTTAATCTAGTATATTGAGTTAATTTCAGGACGGTTAGATTCCAGAGACCATGGGCCCAATCCTAGAACAGTTATTGTCTTCTCTGTATCATTTTTTCTCTTTACTCTCAGCTTTTGAATGATTTATTGTTCCTTTGCATGAATTACATGATTTATTGTTCCTTTGCGTGAATTACCTTTTGTTATATTTATTTTCAGTATTTTCGAGTAACTGCAGTGAATAACTATTAGAAAAAATTCCTTTACAAAAATTACGTTTTGTTATCATTTCTCGCAACAAAGAAAGGATTTCTAGTTGGATAGAATTTTATTTTTTTCCGATAAATTAATTTCAATTCATTTATCATAGTTATTGTTTCCTAATAAACAACTTGGATTTATTTATTATTTCTGTGTAGGAATGCAATGCTTTATCTCTGTTATTGGTTTGACTATGATTTAAATATAGAAGTGAGTATTTCTTCAGTAGATATTTTTTTGTTCCCTTCACCTTTCATTCTTTTCTTATGATTATTTTTACTCAGATCCAAAGTAATTTTAACACTATCCTTGCACCAACTATGCCAACAAACTTGCAATAAAAAGGTGAAATCCCAGGTTGACAATTTAATTTATAGAGGTTTGAGTTGATTCTTTAAGAAAAAATTAGAACCCAAAAATTGTTTGAAGGTATGGGGCACGTTAAGCACATAAAACCTTCTATTAATCCCTAGATATTGAGTTATTTAATTTCTATTATTATGTTAGAAGGTTCATAACCTTTCATTGAAGCCTTTCACTATAAATTCACCCTTTGTCACACACACACACACACACACACACAGATATATATATATATATATATATATATTATATATATATATATATATATATAATTGCTGCCTTTGTCACATACAGACACACACACACACCAAGGAGACCTAGACTAATGATCATCTCATATTTTCCTTTGTATTGGATTCATTGAGAGAGGAAGCTTCCCCCTCAAAGTGAATTGCATTCACTGACTTTTTGTCATTTTTAAAGAAATTTTATCATTAAATGTTATCTAGGGTTTCTCCCATAATGAATTTCTTATGATAAAAATTGTGTTCATTTATATAAGTGGTGTTTTATGTTCATATTATTTCTATTTATTATTTATATTATTTCATAAATTCAAAACAACTAATAATCAATTAATTAGAATTCTAAGGGAAATAAATATGCATAGTCTAAGATTTTAGAATATTACAAGGTCTATTGTGATGAATTTTTCTAGTGGAATATCCATCACAAATTAAAAATTATATTGGTGTCAGAGAAAATTTCTTTTGATTATTTGTGTGAAGTTGTAGGATATAGGAATTGGATTAATCAGATTAGCCACAAAACCCTTGTGATGGATATTCCACTAGAAAAATTCATCACAATAGACCTTGTAATATTCTAAAATCTTAGACTATGCATATTTATTTTCCTTAGAATTCTAATTAATTTATTACCATTTGTTTTGAATTTATGAAATAATATAAATAATAAATAGAAATAATATGAACAAAAACACCATTTATATAAATGAACACAAGTTTTATCATAAGAAATCCATTATGGGAGAAACCCTAGAAAACATGTAATGATAAAAGTTCTTTAAAAATGATAAAAAGTCAGTGAATGAAATTCACTTTTAGGGGGAAGCTTCCTCTTTTGATTATTTGTGTGAAGTTGTAGGATATAGGAATTGGATTAATCAGAAGAGCCACAAAACCCTTGTAATGGAAGATAAGTTTTTTTCACAACAACCTATGATATGTAGTATAAGAGAGCCTCGTGAAGCTATGATAGCATCTCATTGATATTTCATGCAATATGTCCCTCCCCGTGGTGGATCTAGTAGGTAAGGTCAAATTGTTTGGGGAGGATAAAGGTTATAACTCAAATATGAGAGAAAATGTTAAATTTGGAGATCATGAATACCTAAAAAATAATCAAGGAAATAGCCCAAGATAGAGCACCCAATTTCTAATACAATTACCCCTTCATTGTCCCTATTTAAAATGACAGTGAAAATGGTTATTAAGCCATACCAAGGTCATATCTATGCAGTAAATTTGAATAATGTATTGCAATAGTAAGATTTCTATTTCAATTTCCACCATGTAGAAGAAGTGTAGAATGGTTGTTTTCCAAAATAAAGCTAGAGGGTCATGCATTAACATAGGGATAAAGTCAATAAGGTGACTACCATGTTGAGTATCTCCCCCAAGAACCCATATGCAGTTCTCAATTATTTAGAGGGTATATATAGTCATTTATGGAAGAAAGTGATGTTGTTCAATACGAGGATTATTGATGAGGCATATGTGCAAGCATAATATCTAGAAGATATAGGTAAGAAAAGGGACAGTTAAGTGGTTCCAAGAATTAAAAAACCAAAGACACTTCCAAGGAGGAAAAGAAGAAGTGAAAAAATAAATGCAATAAAATCACCACTATACATTAGTGCGAGGTTCAAAGTAACCACTACAACCATTGTAATAGTGATCGCCACACTGAAGAGATATTGGACCAAAGATCACACTTAGAGAGGCGATGAATTATTGTAGTGGAAAACTTATCATTTCAAAAAAAATCATCAATAGTTAACTTTGTAGCATTGCATCCAAAAATAATTTCAATCATAATAATGAATGAAACTATGGATCAAGAGGCCATCATCACATCTACGCAATAAAATACAAGACTTTACTTGGAAACCCTTACGAGAGAAAACCACAAATTGGTTTTTTCTCCTTCAAATCACTTACATAGATTTGTAGGCATAATTGTCAGGTGTAACCCAATTTGGCCTATATTTTGATCAAGAATCCACATTTTTGGGAGAGGAGTGTGAATTAAATATATTGTGTGGTGTTAAAGGGACTTTGGGGGGGTCAAAGTCCCACCTTTTTTGTAAAGCACAATTTTGTAATGGGTTTTGGGTCATAGTTGCATGTTTTAGAGAGTCCATGGTATTTGGACCATGGTATTTTGTCGATGATGTTATGTTATGTAAAGAGATGTAATGTTATATTTAGAAGTAATAAATTTAATGATAGATGGTTAAGGGATAGCTGTGATCTATATTTTTGTAGCGAAGGGAAGGCTTTGCAACTGAGTGTGCAGAGACCTAGAAAGAGTCTACCGCTTAGTGTGCGGACGACCTGCAACATAGTGCGTAGGTAAATTTTGATTGTATTCATAGACTCATCGTAATAAAAAAGAAGTTTTTTAGATGATATTTTGTGTTCTTATATGCTTTCTGTATATATTCTCTTAATATTTTTTTCTACATTTCAGTTCTGTGCAGAAATGGTTTATAGATTTATATGATATGTTTCTGTGTTGATTTAATGTCGTGAAGTGATTTATGAAGTTTTAACCATAGATAATAAGAAAATACCACATCCCATAGTCCCTCAAGGCTGTAGAAACCTGGTTTTGCATCCACCCATAGTCACTTCAAGTGAGACTGCGATCTTCTTGTAGGTCATTGCCAAAATTGCTAGTGATTGAGGGTTTTGTCGATGTGTAGTAGAGTTTGAACCTGGGTTAGCCCAAATCAAGCCAAAAAATGGTTTCATTATCGGGACCAGGATCTGTTTGAGGGATATGTGGATGTGGCACCTGTTGAATAAGGAAATTCTATATTGGATAGTCCTGAAAAAGCAAGAATTTGTAGATCAAGAAAACATAAACCCTCGTTTAAAATCTAAAGTGTGGTTACAAAGGTATATTTTCACGGAGCAGTATAAAATTTTCTTCAGTTCCTTTTATACTAAGTTGTATGAGTGGATATCAAGGTTCACTGAAATAAAGGACTATTTTAAGAACAAAGAAACTAAAACATGGACTCCTGAGCTGGTACAACAACTCAAGATCATTGATAATCAGATTTCAAGGGTTTTTTATTTATGGATTGATAGTACCTTGGGGGAATTCATTACTAAGTTCAAAGTAGACTCGATTGTGTCTTACAAGGAAGCATAAAAAATATTATTTAAAGGACTGAAAGGTAAGTATCTTAAATCTTTGAAACTGTGGATTAAGATGCTTCTGTGTGAAAAGGGAGTTTTACGTATGCAATTAGATTTCTAGTTTACTTATGTTTAGAGGGATAAAAAGAAAATCTGAGCTAGATACCAGTGCAATATGAAGTGGAAAGAGATATAGAGTACACACCAGGAAAATATATCGTGGAAAAGATATGAATACCTTTGCAGAAACTGATTATTTTCCCCTTTTGAGTGAATCTGAAAGTGAAAGAGAAGAAATCCAACCCCAGGAAACTTCGTAGTATTCCCCTTCTAGCTTGAGAGTTTTCCAAAGCCAAAATTTAGTAATATCCAGGGTATATGTGGTTTTCCTACTCCCACTACCCCTCTAATCCCCCATCCCTATCCCCGTCCCCCTCTCCCTTTCACCCCAAGAAGACGTAAGACTAATGATATTAAGCTACTTGTTTTTTATAGGAACTGGAATGGAGGATCCATAGTATTTTTGGTTTTTATGTGAAGCTGTATGGGAAAAAAATAAGGTAAACAATGACAATATAGAGAAGGTAAAAGTCGTTACAACATTGTGCAAGAGAGAATTGACATGGTATATGAAGTTTTCATCTAAACTGAACAGAACGTTTGGAGACATTAAAAGGGTGTTGGTTAGACAGTTTAGGAAGCCAAAGTCTCAGTCGCAGTGCATTTCTAAGTTGAAAGAAATCAAACAAAAGCCTAATGATTTTGTTTGGGAGTTGGATTAGAAATTTAAGCTATTATTGGATCAAATGAGCTTCAACATATCTCTGCAACAACATCAATAATGGTTTATAGTTGTTCTTTTACCACATATTATATTACCATTGATGCAAAAAGATATAGGAACTCAAGCCAGAGATCTGGAGATTGCGACGAAGTTGGAAGCTTCGCCTATAGGAGATACTAATGCAAGTATGCAATAGATTCAGAGTTAGTTGGAAAACCTAAATTTACAACTACAAGAAATCAATAAAGGTAAATATGTTAGAGAAGAAGTATGGTGTACAAAGTGCAAATCAGAGGGCCATTCTAAACAGAATTTCCCTGTCTTCCGAGATTACATTGATAGTGGGGGCCCAAATTCCTTGAACATAGGATCCAACATGTGATGCAAAATATAAAGTACCAGATTCCAACATTGCTCAGAGGAATGTTACCAGTTGCATAAATATGCACATAATCCAAAGAATCTATTTTGAAAATTTTGTAAATCAGTAGGACATGATGAGGATAATTGTCGAAGTTATGACCTAATGATTGAGTGTAGTAATTATTCTTATATAATGCAAGCATAATAATATGGACATGAGGACAATGGACAGTGCGGTGGTTGAGAAGGTTACCACGAAAGAGATCAAGAAGGTGGATCTAATAGAGGATGCATATAGATAATTTTCTATAACTATGGTAGTCAGGTCATTTTGCAAGAGATTGACAGAACCCAACTACAACATGTAAGTATTGTAAATCTTTTGACCATGTAATTGAAGAATCTCCTGTATGTATGTCGAAGATGCAAGAAAATGGGAATCAACAGCTAACACAACACATTCAAATGATGACAGTTGAAAGGAGAACTGATGAACCTCGAATTAGTATTTTTACTATAAGTGGAGCTGCAACTGATAGTGATAAGATGAATGGAAAGAAGGAATTTGAAAATACTGGTGCGTGAGTTAGAAATACTGGAGAGAAAGTTCCTGTTTTTTTATATTCAGAAACAAAATGGAGTATTTATAGAAGAAAACTAAAATTTTATGGTTGTTGGAGCTACTACCTCTAGTGCACAACAAAATCCAGATCAGAGAACTTACTGCACCATGTCATAAGCGTCGACATAGAATGAAGTTCTGACGCAGGATCCAACTCCGATGCAAGGTCGGGAATAAGAAAATAAAGTATTTTAAGTTATTTTCTGCAAACTTGTATGAAGTTTTTAATAGATCAAAAGGCCATAAATGGCCTCTAGGAGTTGATAAACTCTTGCGCATCTAAATAAGCACCATGAAGAGAGATGCACACAGTCAATAACGTGCATCGACATAAGAGAACTGTAAGATAAATTCTACTCAGTGCATAGGTAGGAGAATATGATATGGACCAAGTTATTCTAGATCTGGGATGTAATTCTAATGTCTTGAATATGATGGGTAAGATGAAGCTACAATGGTCAGCTATTCAGCTAAGGATGAAAAATCAGAAAAATATCCTGTCCTATGGGAAGACTACTAATTGTCATAATGGATATTGGAGGAGTGCATACTATTATTGATTTTGAAATAACAGATATTGTCAATGACAATAATCCTTATCCTGCATTACTAGGACTTGACTGGGAATTTGAAAATTTGTCCATAATTAATTTGAAGAAGAGAAAGATGATATTTGAAGGAAACAATATGAGGGCAATTTTTCCTTTTGATCCATCAGAAGGAGTAAGATATATAGAACCAATCAAAGAAGAATACTGTGCAATAGACATAGACAAAATTTATCAGATAAAAATGAAGGCACAAGATTGGGTTAACCCTACTATAGAAGGAAAGTTGATTTGGAAGCAATTAGTTCCTGTATTTCAGATTCCAAAGAATAGTTGGATAATTGGCATAAAAGGTTGCATGAAGTATCCACAAGATGTTGTTTAATAGTTACCAAATCAGTTCATTCTATGACATATGAGGTTTGTAACCTGCGTTTTTATGATGACATAGGAGATGAGAATACTTTTATTAATAATTATAAATAACATGTTCAATAAAATAAAATGTTTTTAGCCTTGGAGGTAGCTCTAAAAGCTACCCCTGCTAGATGGTGGAATGCACATAAGAATAATATAGGAGGTGGGTAGTAATCTCGAAGACTGATGTGGATAAGGTTTGGACATATAGAAATAGAAATGGAGATAAAATATGATGGTCAAACTAATCATAGGGCGCATATCCAACTATGCATTTCAGCATCGAAGTAGACTCCACAACAAGAGTCGGTACATAGATTCATTCTCACACTAAAGAAAAACCCTGAGAATTGGTACCTAGAAATAGAGCTTCGACATGGTACTGAAAATTGGGAAGACATGTTGGATAGTTTCATATTAACATTCAGATTTTAGGATGATTTCCCACCCATATAGTTGACTCTTTAGGAATTCAAGAAGAGTATTTTTGAAAATGTCACCTTGGTGACATCGCAACAACCTGATTGGGCTACACACATAGAATATGCATTGGAATGCTATAACATTATTGTGGATGGAGAAGAATAAGATCCTTGCAACATCGAAATACCTGAATTAAAAGGATACCATGAAGTGACTAGACCTGAGATAGAGATACCAGACATAACCAATCCATTGAATACAAAGAAGGTAAACATACGACTAGAGCATGATCCCAAGTTTGCAACTACAGGAGATTACTAGGATGAAGAAAGAGTTAGTAAGTTACAGAGTTACTTCACGAATATCAAGAAGTGTTTCCCACCAAGATTTCAGAGATGAAGGGTATAATAGGAGATCTAGGAGTCATGAATATTCCTTTAGAGTGTAATGTGAAGCCACTCAAACAAAGACCTTACAGACTGAATCGAACATATAATGAGAAAGTGAAGGTAGATCTTGATAATATTATACTAGCAAGGATTATTAAACCTGCCAAAGAATCAAAATGGGTAAGTCCTATGGTGGTGAAAGTAAATAATACTCAAGGAGATATTAGGATCTGTGTTAATCTAAGTAATTTGAATGATGCATGTCTACATGCTCCATTTCCTACATCTTTCACAGATGAAGTGTTTGACAATGTAGGAGGACATGAAGCTTACTCATTTAAAGATGGATTCTCATGGTATCATCATATTAGGATTTCACCTGAGGATCGACATAAGACCACATCTGATACATAATGGGGGTCATATCAATACATAGTGATGCCTTTTAGATTGAAAAAATCCACTTCTATATTCTCTAGGGTGTTGATCACAAATTTTAAGGAGTATATTCACAAGATTTTAGAGGTATATTTTGATGACTGGAAATTATTTGGATTGTTGAGTAAACATGTAGGAAGTTTGAGACTTATGTTCAACACATGTGGAAAATATCACATCTCTTTGAACTTAAAGAAGTGCATATTTTGTGCACCCTTCGGCATATTGTTGGAACACATTGTCTGTAAGCAAGGACTAATGGTGGACCCTTCTAAGATTAATTTTATTGTGAAATTGGATCTGCTTAAGACAGTAAGGCAGATTCACAGTAGTGATCTTTGGTATTGCACCAATAGTGTTGCAACTTCTAGAGGCTACTCAAATTTACTTTTTCAACCCGAGGTTTGTACGAAATTGAAGATAACAATGTTATATGCACAACAAATGAGCTTTATTCATGCCATCCTCATCTTAGTTATACAATGAGGTGCTAGAAACTAGGGTTATTCTGAAAAATCAATTCTGGCACACTTCTAACTACAACCTAGGACTAAAAATATATCATAACCATTACTCTATTTTAAATAAAATAAACTACTCTAAATCACACTGATTCATCTAACTATTGTCTACTTTTGCAAGAAATAAAGATTCACACTTATGCTAGTACAAGAAAGGGAATTACACTAAGTGGCATTCATTGTCTAGATTGCTTAATTGACTTGCAGAAAAGGAACTATTACATCCTTGCACACATGATTAATCAATGAGTAACTAACTCCTATATAATTCATGCTTAAATATTGTGCAAATGATGCATTTTATGATGGACTAATCATAGTACTTGAAATTTCTCTGTTTTGCAGCAAAAGAAGAAGGTGTTTGGGTGGTCTAAGAGTGTCCCTGGACCAAATATTTAGGGCTAGAGGTCTGTTGATGGCTTTGATAGGCATAGGTGAGGTGGAGAATGATTTTGGGCTTAAGGAGAGGGTTTTTGGCACTGCTACCAAAGCTACTACACAATTTCCTGTAGTACTATAGGATGTCCTAAAAAGCTACAGGAAATAGGCTGAGAGGGTTTGGAGGCTATAAATTATAGAAATATGGTTAGGGAAGGTGAGGAAAATGTTTATCCAAGTACACGGTGGATGAAAAACCTCTTGTACCAAGCCCAGAGCTCTCAAAAGGCATGTCTTGCACCTAAAAGTTTGTTTTCGGTGATCTGACAGTGACCTCAAAAACAAGGATGCAGGTGACTTGAATGGAAAGTATCTGATGGAGGGTGCCAACTCAAGATGATATTCTTGAAGGGGTCCTTATATGATGATCTATCCAAACCTACAAATAGGACATCTAATCATGCATTCATCATCAAAATACTTATCATATAAATGGTGGAAAAGATGAATTGAATTTGAATAAATCTACCTATGAATTTGAAATAGAAATCTACCTTTGAACCTACCACATGTTCATGATAAGAAAAATAAAAACTATCCTAAATTTTTCAAGAAATAATAAACTAAAAATATATTTTTTATGTGATGGAAGACCGTCCTATTCAAGCTCCAATGGAAGAGGTGAGAGAGGGAGGCTTAGCAACACATTTTTAATGTTTTATATGCTACCAACAATGCAATGGAAGAAATAAACTATTGAAACAAAAAACAAAGACACACATGTACAAAAGAGAAACTGAAGCCAATGGATTGGGCACTAACCCACACACTCAAATCCCTGAAATCAACTCAATGGAAAGGAAACCAACTACTCATATTATTTCATAACCAACCTTTTACATGAAAAATGAAAGTAAAAAATATCTGATACAAAGCCAAGAGAGATATTACTGCATATAAAATATGAATCCTAATGAGCTCTTTATCTTTTCTATTCCTGCTAGAGGGTAGATACCAACAACTCCCTAAAAAGTAGGTCTTTGTTCCCTTGTAACTTAAGAGAAGTGGAGCTTGGATCCTTCTTATCATTCACTTGCTTGGCTGCCTCTGACTTCGAGTTGTTGGAGGAGGATCTTGAAAATACATTGGTTTCTTTTAGGAGTTAAGAAGGTGTTCAACCACCCTATGACTTCTCCATTTTGTCCAATTTGAGCCCTGATATGGAATCTTTCTAAAAAATTGAATTATTACCTTCATTTTTCTGAATTTAAAGCACATTAGGCCTCAAATCATGACAACCATTAATACACCATTCTCACTAAGAAAAATATGACAGAATTCAATTAAATAGGTGAGACAGAGGGAGTAATTAAGCTAAAAAGGTGACATTTTAACACCCTAGAATATTCTTGATTATGGTCCTCACCACACGCTACGTTAGGACATACTGGTTATTGTAGGAAATTCATCAAGGGGTATGTGCAAGTCACTGCGCCTATGAAGAAATTGTTGAAGAAGGATGCAACCTTCAGTGGAATGAATAATGTTAGAATAACCTCGACATATTAAAAGAAAAGATGATAATTGTGCCTATAGTAGTATTCCATGATTGGAACAAGGAATTTCATGTCCATTTGGATGCCTCTTCTACAACTTTAGGAGTGGTATTGGCACAACCTGGTGAAGGAGAGATTGATCATCCTATAACTTTTGTGAGTAGGAAGTTATATACACCAAAAAAGAATTACACCACTACTGAAAGGGAAGGGTTGGCCATGGTGTATGATTTACATAAGTTTAGACATTATTCATTGGGGTCACACTTTAATATGTTTACAAATAATTCTACTTTGGAGTATTTGGTTAACAAGCCTGATTTGGGAGTAAATATTTGTAGATGGTTGTTTTTGTTCTAAGAGTATGTCTTTAGAATCATTGTTAAACTAGGGAGGTTGAATGCGGGACCTAATCATTTGTCAATATTAGAAATAGGAGAAGAACCAACAAACATAGAAGATAATATCTCTTATACATATTTATTTGTGATCAGAGTGGCAGATGACCACTTCACAGACATAATTCAGTTTTTGACCACAAGAATGGCTCCTTTAGAATATACTACGCATTAGAAGAAATAATTGGTGGTTAAGGAATCTAACGTTTCATAAATAGCAAGACATTTATGCAAGATGGGACTAGATGAGATACTACGCATATATGTTCCTGAGCATTAAAGACGTATGATTCTAGTAAAATCTAATGGAGGTGTAGCTGGTGGACACTGTGCAAGTAAAGCTACTGCACATAATATTATGATAGACGGATTGTGGTGGTCTACACTACATAAGGATGCAAAGGATTATTTCAAAGCACGTGATGTGTGTCAAGGAATAGGGAAGCCTTCCAAATGATATGATATGTCATTGGTACCAAAAGTTACATTGTAGGCTTTTGATAAGCGGGCCATTGATTTTGTTGGAAAAATCATCCCACCTCTAAAAATAAATGGCGTGAGGTACATAATTACAACAACTGACTACTTGACAACATGGGCTGAAGCACAACCAGTAAGGGACTACAATTCAGGGACAAAAAAAAAGTTTATTTTTGAATATATATTGTCTAGATTTGGCTACCCGAAGATTTTGATGAGTGATCAAGGTTCAGAGTTCCTGATCAACACTTTTGAGGCATTGATTATGGAGTTCCAAGTCTATCATCAGAAAAGTAACCCTTATCACTCTCAGGCCAATAGAAAAAAGGAATCATTTAATAATATTTTTTAGAATGCACACACTAAGGTATTGAATGTGAACAGAGATGTTTAGGACCTTAGAATTCCACCAGCATTATGGACTTATCGGACCACATGTAAGAAGTTGACAGGTCAAAATCCGTTCAGTTTATTTTATGGGAAAGAAGTTGTGATGCCCATGGATTACATTTTTCCTAGCTTGAGGATTGCAACTTTTATAGATATGGAAGGCCCTGAGAATGGAGGAAAGAATGTCGCAATTTCTTCCTTTGGTTGTAGATAAATTTGTAGCAGGATTTCATCAGGAGGTACAAAAAGAAAGAGAAAAATCCTAGAATGATAGACATATTAAGCATAAGAATTTACAGGTAGGAGACCTTGTCCTCCTTTATGAAAGTAATTTTGTGAAGTTTTCAGGAAAATTCAAGATGCATTGGTTGGACCCATACATTATCAAGCAGAGTGATGATGGAGGCAATTTTAATTAGCGAAGTTAAATGGAGAAGTGATTCCAGGAAGAGTAAATGGTAGTAGATTGAAATTGTATAGGGATAACCCTAACCCTACAACCTCACTCTAAAGAAGAAAGGAGAAAATCCTTAGTGCCACATGCAATTGAAAGTGGGAACTTGACTATAAACTACGATGTAGAGAGAGCTTCGATGAAGGAGGTTACTTCGCTACACTTTGGGTTATGTCAAATTTCATAGAAGTCCCAACGTAAGAAGGATTTTTTGTTGTAACATGAATACATCGAAGTTCGCCGGAAAAAATATGACTTTTAAATTGGAAAGTTTTCCTTGGAAGGTGTAAGAGGATGCATTTATGAAGACAACTTGGAAAAATCTAGTGACAAATATGCAATTAATGAACCAATTCCAAACAAGATATGAGCTAAGGATGAGGTTACAAGTTAAAAATTGTTATAAAAGGCTCATTAGGGGAATTTTGAGGTCTAAAATGGGCCTCCTAAGAAAAATGTACAACAAAAATAAACTTTATAACAACCAATAGGATTCAAGATGATGATGTCAACCATGGGGGATGATTTACCATTTTTTAAATAAAAGGGTAAAAATATTAAAAAATAATAAAATAATAAAACTACTTTTTCAACTCGTATTTTCAACTTATCTCCCACAATTTTTAC
This sequence comes from Pinus albicaulis, assembly GCA_034641835.2. NCBI lineage: Eukaryota > Viridiplantae > Streptophyta > Pinopsida > Pinales > Pinaceae > Pinus > Pinus albicaulis. The sequence goes on along the minus strand of CM076584.1, from coordinate 775,987,429 downwards.
TCAAATTTCGAGTGGGAGTACTCGTTGGATGCAAAATTTAATTCCTCATCCAAGGAGTACCCATGTTGCATACTTTCAATGAACCCTGCTACATGAAAAATGGGAAATACATAAAAAAACGTGATTACAATCACGTTTTTTATGTATTTCTCGTTTTTCGTGTAGTAGAACCCATCGAAAGTATGCAACATGGGTACTTCTTGGATGAGGAATTAAATTTCACATCCAATGAGTACTCTCGCTTGAAATTTGAGTAAAAACTTTCGGAGATAAGTTGAAAATATGAGTTGAAAAAGTAGTTTTTTCATTTTTCCCTCTAAAATTTGATGATGTCATCAAATCTTATTTGATTTTTTCCACTATTATTTTATAATTTCCTTAGGAGGCCCATTTTAGACCTCAAAATTCCCCTAATGACTTCCCGCCAAGATTTTGGCACTTTACTCTCTGAAAGCTCAAAAATTTCTAAGTGTAGGAAAGTTGCAGAAGTTGCGCTCATGTATGGACATTGAGGAATTCATTCGAATATTCAAAAATAAGGGTATAGAAGGAATAATGGAAGCCACAACACCGTCTCGTAGACCTACAACATCACCATCACCTTCAAAAGCATTTCCACTCACACAACGGCAATCTCCACGGAAGAAACCATCCAAGGAACAGAGAAAAAGCACAAATGAGACAAGAAACCCGTCAATCTACAACCAAAACTTGAACCTAAACCTGTGAGGAGAAATAAAAGCAAGAACAAAGGGAAAAAAAGGGTGCAACATTTACATTACCTCTTCCAACATATATTCCACTAAGGAAAACCAAATGTGAAGTAGGTGAAAAATTCAAAGGATGTGAAATATGACAACTTCACACTGCTAATACCATAAAAGTGTTGTTTGAGGGAGAATTACTTGGGAACATTCCACAGTTGAAGCTCACCGAATCTAACTTCAACAATAGAAACAAATACCCACATTTCACTTCGCCATGCTCATATTATCTAGGAAGATCATGATAAAATGTCATGCGAATGAAGTCCCTGCTGCAGTGGTTTCATTAGCTACACAGTGCGCAAACGAGGTTCAATAAAAATGTGGATATATCTATAAGGAATTTATGGAAGACTTCCGTGAAGTAAAAGAGAAAAGTACAACCTTTTATTATGCATGTTTGATTTTGATTATAGCAAAGTTGTCATGGAATGAGTTGCAATATTCACAGTTTCCTCCAGTAGAAGAAAATGTTTGTGAAGTCATGCAGTATGCCTCACTGTGGTATACCAATCAGCAATCGCACGCACATGAGAGAAAGATATTGTTTGTATTATATCACATGGGTTTCCATATGTTGGTAAACCAACATCCTCTCCTCTCATTGAGCACAAGATAGTCTTATAGAGGAGGAAACATTAGAGCATAGAGAACCAAGTGGGAAGGATAAAGGTAAGAATGAGCGAGAGGAAGAAGATAAATAACAACATGACAAGGAACCTCTTGGAGGGGATGAGCACAAAAAATATTTGGCGAAGACAGAGATAAACAAAGGGAAGAGTAAGATTACATAGTGAAGCTTCCCCAAGGAGAAAAAAGAATAAAAAGGTAGATAATTCAATGGAAGTACTACCTTTGGTCCTGACTAATGGGACCTGGATGAGATCGGGAAGAGAATTAAAGAAATGACAATGGAGTCGTGGAACAATATAGAGGATCGCTACGACGCACTCTTAGCAGGTTTCGAGGAGCATTCCTAGATTTAGAAATATTGGCATAGAAAACCATACAACCAGTGTAGATAATGGAAGGTCTTCGACAGGAATGAATGATACAACTAACATTTGGGATACGGATAATTTAGATACTTGCTGGAGCTCTATAGTTTGACCCCATCAAAGTAAAACAATAGTAAAAAGTATGGGAGCATGTAAACATGAACATCTCAATATTTCTGATTGATACATTGCATGAGCTACACCAAGGAATCATAGATGAGCTGAAGTAGAAAGAAAAACACACCTCCAAATTGAATATTCAGGTAGAACAATAGTGAGCTTCAATGAAGAAACAACTCAAACACATCATCAAGGACAAGGACAAATAAGAGAAAAAACAACATAAGTTAAAGGAGGTGGTCGAAACCACATGCCAAGAAGTTCTGGACATGGATGTCCATGAAGAGGAATCCGTCAAAGACAAGGTCTTGGAGCTTGGCCTTGTAGTCAAGGAATCTAAGAATAATATTGCAGATGTCCAATTTGAGTATGAGATAAATATCGGGGAGCTGCAAATGAAATTGCTGCTAAAAACAACACCAGAAGCAAGAGAGAAGAGGGATACTAACTTGAATATTGTAGTGGATGGAATCTCTGCATCACTGGCAGATTCTTGCAAGTTATTGGACTAGACTTTGCATATTTTCACTTTGCTGCAAGAAGATTCAAACATACAGATGTTAGAAGAATACATCCAGCAGAAGTAGAAGAAGCTAGAGGAGATTCTAGCTACTGAAAAGACCATTCCAATCTCGTAGAGGCACGCCAGGATTAGGGAAGGAAAGATCATTTAGAAGCAGATAAAAGAGCTAAGAAGGGAAGAGTAGGCTTTTATGGTGAGAACTCAAACATGGCAAGATGAGGCTCTCTAGTTTTCTTAGGAAGTGGATGGGAAGCTCCAAGAGATTTGACAAAGGGAAGGATCAATGTTACAGAAGACTGCAGGATGAGTGACAGAGGCACTATCAGAAGAAGTGCATAGTGAAGAGATGTAGGATGTAGAGATACTACAGAAATACAACAATGCCTATAAAATCATTGCAAAAAATATTATGGGAAAAGCAGTTGAGTGACGAGTCACATGTGAGTGGTGGGGGCCTATTGAATGCAACCCAACTTAGCCTATATTTTTATGAAGGCTCCTCATTTTTGGGAGTGGAGCGCAAAGTAAATATATTGTGTGGTGTTAAAGGGAGTTTGGGGTGGGTTGAAGTCCTTCCTTTTTTGTAAAGAACAATTTTGTAATGGGTTTTGGGTCATAGTTGCATGTTTAAGGGATTCCATGATATTTGGACCATGGTATTTTTCTGAAGATGTAATGTTATATAAAGGGATGTAATTCTATATTTAGAAGTAATAAATTTAATTATATATGTGGTTAAGGGCTAGATGTGATCTGTATTTTTGTAGCGAAGGGAAGGCTCTACAACTGAGTTCACAAAGTCCTGGGAAGAGTGTGTATCTTAGTGCAGAGACCAGCTAGAACTTAGTGCATAGGTTTAAGTTGATTGTATTTTGAGACTCATCATAATAAAGAAGAATTTTTGCACATGATATTCTGTGTTCTTATGTTATTTATGTATATATTTTCTTAATATCTATTGTTGCATTACAGTTATACACCGTAATGGGTTACGGGTTTATATGATATTTTTTTGTGCTTTATTGAATGCTGTGAAGTGATTTATGAATTTTTAACCATAGATAATAAGAAAATACCACATCTTCTAGTCCCTCAAGGCTGCAGAAACGTGATTCTGCATCCACCCATAGTCACTTTTGGTGAAACTGTGATTTTCTTGCAGTTCATTGCTGAAAAGGCAAGTGATTGAGGTTTTTGTTGGTAGGCAATAAAGTTTGAACCTGGGTCAGCCCAAATCAAGCCAACAATCAACCCCCAGGGTGTGCAAGCACCAAATTTCAATAGGTTACAACCTGATTGAGGCACCAACTTGGAATATGTGCAAGCACCTGCTTGTAATAGGCTACAATTTGATTGAGTCACCAACCTAAAGTATATGCAAGCACCCACATAAAATAGGCTACAACCTTATTGAGGCACTCACGTTGAGATTTTGCAAGCAAGAAATTGAAATAGGCTGCAACCTAATTGAGGCACCCACTTCCTTCTTCAACTTGGGGTGTAATTTATTTTAGAATATCTTATACTACATCCACAAGCACCATCAACAATAATCTATCATTAAAGTTTCTCATATAAGTATCGTCACACCCTATAGTCACTAACACAACTTGTTCATCATCCTATAGCAACCTACTCATCAATCTGGTAACATATCACCCTTCCTAAAATCTATTTTGGTTATGTATTTAAAACCTACTACAGCCTACTCATGAACTCTTAAGCACCACAAAAATATTAATATATATTTTGGACATCAAAATAACATCATTAAGACTCTTCATTCCCCCTGAATTTATCAAAACTGAATTCTTCTCATGATGCTTCCTTCAGAATTCAATTTGGATTCATAATTACCGTGAAAACCATATAAAACCAAAAATCAAATTAAAGTTTCAACAAAATGGCATAATCCAAGTGTACTACACAAAAATGGAATTTATAGTGTCAACAAAATGATACTTTAAGGCCACTACGAAATGAACCAAACTAGTGCGCAATTACCCCTTAACAAAAAAATAAAATGAATTTTAGTGAGACTTGAACTCATGACCTTCGTTATGCAAACCAAGTCACATAACCAACTAACCAAAGTTCCAAGTCATAATATGCTATGGCCTGAGAATGCTTTATAGTGGTGTCGCGATTATATAATAAAAAATTCCCCTTAGGCTCAAACCTTGGGTGAACCACAAACCAAATAATGCAATCATAACCAATATAACAATAGTCATGGGTCTTTACCCCTGCTCTAAATCATAACATGACCTCAAATAAGCCATATACCACAATGATATTATAGTGTAACACTGCAACTAGCCCCACCAAGCCACATGCTATATGATATAATATTTTGACTAGCCTTGCTGGGCCATAATCTTACCATATACTATTACAGTAAGCCCCCTCTGAGATATACAATATGACACTATAGTGAGCATCATTATATAACACTAAAAGTTGTGTGAAACAATAATCAAATAAAAGGAAAATTTCCCAGTGAGATTATTCAATAGAACATTATGATGAGTACCCCCATGAACTTGAACCAACCACCTTTGTAATAAAACAACCCACACATAGTCACATAACCATAGAGCTACACTGATACTCCTCTTATCTGCAGAAACACTGAATTCACGATTTCCAATTTTCATTTTATAGGGTTAATACGAAAAACACACACCCACACATATATATATATATGTTCATTTGTGTGACTCAGGGAATACAGTGCGACCTTATGGGCTAATGTTTTGAGCTAAGGATTCCAGGAACTGGCTGACCATAAAACCTCAAATATATGACATTACCTCTATTTTTATTCTCCATGGTCCTTTGGGCATAACCTGTTAAGCCATGTTACCTAATCCTTAAGGGTCATAGTCACCTATGTGCTGATGTTAGGATGACATAGTCATGCCATGTGGAAACCCATGAGAGGGGCCACATGTCACTTGAATTTGAGTTCATTGGTTGCTCAAAAATTCCAATTATTCCTTCCATGAGTCAGCCATACATAACTCCATGTCACCCTACTGATGTCATCAAATTTGTGTTTCATTCCATGTCATCACCACACCATCCTTCACTACCACATAATCTTCTTAAGCCAGTCACTAGTTGCTAGATGTCACTTTAGTGATGCTTGGATCTTCCATGTTTCAGTCAATCATACTACCTTGTCACACTGTTAATGTCATGAAACTATCATGTCATGCCACATCATTGCAACATCATCCTTCACTGCCACATCGTCTTCTTGATCCAGTCACAACCTATCTTGTGTCACTATACTTCCACATATATTTTCCACATATCACTACTTTATTGATCTGTAAGGAGGGTTAAAGGTCATGCATCTATGCATATCATCCACGAAATATGCTTTTTACCATCATCAGATTAGACAAAAGTTACATGATTTTTAACATAATTAAACAATGCACATTTTTTTGCACCAAAATTCATTGATTGATTTCCAAAGCTTGGATATGCCCTCAACATGTGTTAAAACATTTGGTGATTTTTGGATAAATTGTGTTTGGTCCTTGTTACAACTATTCACTTCAAATTATCATAATTTCTTATCTAGGAGGATTTTTTCCAAGTGTGATATACCATTGGAAAGGTCTCAGAGAGGAATATCCAACCATACCATTGATAGACTCATTAATACATCATAAATTTGAAAAAAAATATCAGTAAAATTAAAATAACATTGAATTCATTTGATAAGGTCATGCAAGGAATTGGACTACTACTTTGATGCATGGATGATATTTTTGATTTCTTAGACATCCCCTTTGACATCAATGGCACTGGTTTTCATCAATGAAAGCACCATGTTTAATAATATCCCCATTTTTCACTAATGGAATCACTATGAGACATTGATAGCCATCGATGATAATAAACTGAACTCCCCCTAGCATTGTTGGAAAAAATATCACACTGAGTGGGGGGAATGAATTAGTGTGAGAGAAACTTTACCATATCATAATTTTTTATAAAATTGCAATATAATGAACCATAACCATGAAAATCATATCAACATGTACAAAAATGCACGATAAATACCTGATCACATCAATAACACATTAAGAATCCATCACATCAAAAATACACAAGCTTTTACATTGAAACACACACAAGAAAAGACCATAAATTATTCTTATTATTATTCTTCAATTCATTAGATATATTTACAAGCATCGACCTGCTGGAGGAACCCGCCTTGAAATTATGCCAACTGCTTCTTGTGCTATGCTACAACCTGATTGAGGAACCAACCTCAAAAATATGAAAGCAAATACTCATTGTAGGCTACAACCTAATTGAGGCACCAAACTTGATAATGAGGAAGATCCAAGCTTCTATAGTTTCCAACCTGATTGAGATACCAACCTCAATGATGAGAAAACTACTACCTACTCTAAGCTCAAACCTTATTGAGGCTCCAAGATCAGTGGATGCACCCATATCTTTCTGCATCCAATGATGGACCTCCTTTCAAAATATTTCAAAATGGATCCACATGCTCATTAATAAAAATATATCCAAAGTGGACAATTTGTTTCTATCACACTAATTTCCATACACTATCATACCCTATCATAGCTCTACTTCACACTAGTCATCAATTCGGTCACATATGATCTATCTTGGAACTTGTTTTCATAATAAACTCAAATCCACTGCAACAACCTTATAACCCCTCAAAACATACATCATATATTTTCATCATCAATAATAAACCAATAATTATTTCCATGCCTTCAAGTGTGTCCACCTCCAAACCTTGATTACCCTTCTTATTAATTCAAATTTGGACTTAAAATGAGTCCAAAAACCCCAAAAACCTTTCAAAACCATAAATCAAATAAAATGTTCTACAAAATTTCCCCTTTATGGGCGCACTTCTACAAAATGATAAAATCCAATGATGGGTTATACATAAGTATCCTTTTTGGCATCTTAATAATTCCATAGAATGCGAATTATAAACACATAAAAAAAAAAAATTCAGACATGATAGGTGTTGGCACTTGAAATTGCATCTCAGGGCACACATGACGACTTTGAAACCAATGATTCTATCCAATGGGACTTTCTAAAACATATCTATAGCTTATTTTTATGTGAATTAACTTTAATCAATACTAGGGGTGTAGGGATTTCATCCTGATACTAGTCGAATATATGTCAACTTTACCAATCACTATATTATGCAAGAAACCAACATACATTGGCTACCTATATGTTCCTTTGTGTTACATGAACAATATATCTACTGGATTGATATGAAAATAAACTCCATGTAATGCATAAACAATGTAAAGGCCACTCGATGTACCTTGAGTCACCCCAGAAACTTGTTTAGATCAAGAGCCATGCCAGGTGTTGGCACTAGAATCAGCACTTGGACTGCATCAAGCACCTAACCAGACACATCTTAAGCTCTGAGAGGTATTCTTATGATTTGATTTGGTTTTTTGGAAAATGGTTGGATCTCAATCACTCTGAAAGGAATGTTGAACAGATAAAAGACTCTGACACATATGAGGGCATTGGTGTATGATGTGGTAGAAAAATTGAGTTTGTAGCCTCATGGTTAGAAGAATGGAAGAAAGACAATGGGTCTGTAGGATAGAAGTCCACTTCTGAGAGGAAAAATGACACAACTTCTAGATCTCAAAAGTATAGTGAAAGAATGCTTTTAAAAGACTTGAAAGAATCTCACTTTACCTTTAAAGAATCCCATTACAAGGAATGCTTTTGACTAAATTGACCTCATAAATCAGGAATGCTTGGTGAATCAAGATTGACAAAAATAGATTAGCATGCATGCTAGATCAAAAGACTTACAAAAACATGAAACAGAGTTTAATTCCACCTCAAGGAACGCTCAAACAATCTTCAATTTTGAATCAGGAAATCTTGGAACAAGACTTACAAAAACAGATCAATATGAATTGGAGGTTCACAAGATTGATAAAAACATAAGATAGAATTTTTATGATAAATCTGGAAAGACAGATAAGGTATGTAAAAATAGAAGGGAAAAAAATACACACACCATAATATTTTGTGGATCCTCAAGAGTGTAACTTGAATATATTATGAGTTCTACAATACATAGCTTCAGGAATAGCATGAGGATCAACAACAGGACCAGGGCACTAGGCCCTGTGCCACCAAACATCTCCGCCCTATTACATAAAACTCAACTCTTAAATAGAGTTGCACAAAACAAACTTCTAATAAATTTTAGGAATGAAATTAAATATAACAAACAATAAAAAAATCAAACTATTGCATGAATTTAGAACTGTTGAAAGGTTCGAGGCTTCAAAATCTGATGAATGAAACTATTTGACTGCCACATAAGCAGCTTCTTTCTGCCACTTGCCCTAATTGTCTTCAACTGCTGCAAGAAAGGTGGAACTGTAAAATGTGCCACTTTAGTCAAATCAAATAGAACTTTGATGGAATTAATCATATTGACAAGTTGTCTTTGATCTTTAAGAAAATATTGTTATTTGTTGATAGGTGTCGAATATTTAAAGTCTTTGCTACTGGATTTTCTGTAAAACTATGATTGTTTCTTCTACACCGGTAACTGCTGCCATATCATTACAGTTTTGTAGAAATTCATTTTTCCCGACTTTACCTGTGGATTCTATCTCTTTATTACTACGACATTCAACATTACTATGCCCTTTACTATTTGTCGTGTCTTATCTTACCCGAGTCATTTTGTTGTGTTTAGCCTTTTCTTCATAAACAACGTAAAAAACCTTATACACCCAGATGTGAAGTCTTTTAAACTTTATCTCTGAAGTGGTATCGCATCCGCGCACTTCCCAACCGTTATAGTTTAGTTTATAAAAAGCACAACCGTCAATGTAATGTGAAGGGGAGGTGATTTGGAGGGTAGGTGACGTGGAGGGTCGGTGGGACCGGACTACAATGCATATCACAATTCGTAGCATTTAATTATAAGCGTGGAATATGTGAACTTTAAAAAATGTGAAGTGTGATGAGTGAGGGAGGTGACATGGCAGGGAAGAAGTGGGACCAAACCACAATGCAGATCACAACTTTTAGCTTTTTTCTATAGGCTGTGGGGGTTAACTTTTAAAATTTGCAAAGTGCAGGGAAGAGGGACCCACTGGTATGTGCCAGGGTTTTCCGAATCAATGAAGGTTTATGCTGTAAGTGATATCACATATATAATATATGATATTGTTATAGGTCAATTTGGGCACCATTCCCAATAACCTGGTTAACTGGGCATCATCTCTAGGACCAATGATCAAGGTTCTATCATTCCCTATCATTTCAGTTGCTACATGCCCTAAGAAAAGAAACAAGACAAATCAAGCAATAATTTCATCAAGAAAAGGTTTCCATGATTTGAAGCTTATTATATAGCATATGAGATCTCACCAATGCAGGCTCTAAGGGGCCTAAGTGCGTTGCATATGTAGGTAGCCCCATGCAAGGCTGCTCTGCAAATCACTTCCTAACATTCACAGGTGTGTTGGTCACATTGGGAGTGAAATTCTCATTGTTCTAGAATCTCCACTTGGCCAGTGCCTTCTAGAAGAGTTCACATGTGTGAAGCTTTAGATCCAAGTGTTCATTTGACATCTACATGACTGGAAACTTGTCTTGCTTATTTTTGGAAACTTATTGTTTGCAAAACAACCTACAGTTCATCTATAAATTGGGCACAGATCTAAGTGCTTGAGAAGGAATAATTTGAGTAGAGAAATTCTAGAGAATTTTCAATTGAGAGATAGATTTGTGAAGTTGCTGCTGGAGAGATTTATACTCTGATGAGGCTTGGGAACATTGCTGGAAGGTCACTTAAAATCAGTCACTAGGTTGTAACCTCTCCTTCTATCATCAATAAAGAGTAACGCTTATTTTTCCCTATATGCATCTGTATTGGCTTTGATTTTCCATATTTCAAGATATTAGTTGATGTATATGGTTTATGCTTTACTGATTTAGCTAACTAGCTTGAATAGATATCTATATTATTGCATCTTCTGTTGTTTCAGTGTTCTTTCTTGTAGGAAGCATTCATCTCACAAACTGCTTGAATTTGAAGTTGCAACAGAAGCGACAGAAGGAGCCATTTGGAAGCGACTGAACAAGTAAGCCTCCAATCCTCTCTGTGTATCTGTTCTAAGTTAGGAAAAATAGTCGTATAGTCTTTCACCTATTGTTATAGACTAGCACTTGTCTAGGGAAGCGTGATTTATCTGTAATTCACAATTCTGGCCCAACAAATTGGCGACTCCACTGGGGAAAATTTCTCTTAGTTCTAGGTGTTTTAGCCTCTGATTTTCTTTGTTTATCCACCCAGTAGTTGTCACACATAAAGATTAATCTTTTTCATAGCCTAATTTGCAAATACAATGAGTTAAACAATATTATTTTTCTTTGTATACTACACCCAACACACCCTTAGATTGGATAGAGTGCTTTGTAGAGCACTGACTCCCTTCCTAGCTTGCGTTGCAGAGCACTGTCTCCCCTTGGAGACTGTGTTGACTCCTGAAAGTAAAAAAATTCCCTTGAATTTGACTTTGCAACTTTCTTTAGTTTTTTTTGCTGCTGTGTTCTAAAAAGTTTAATTCTCAATTGACCAGTGAATCTATATACTTCTTCCTCCTTTGACTGAAAATTTGTTCAATGTTTGTTTAAAAAAGTTTTTCTTTATCATTGACAAGTTGATTTCAAAGTACTTTTTATGGTCGCATTAAGAATCATTTTCTTTCGAAATAGGAAATTGTCGTAAAATATTCATTTCCTTGATAGGATAAATTGTTGTTGAAATCCTAATTTTTCCTTCAAAAGAGAAATTGTTGTTTTTATTCTTCGTTTCTCGAAAGTAAAAAGCATTTGAATTATTGATCTAGTGCACCTAGTTTCTTTTTTTCATTCATAACATTAAGGAAACTGAAAAGAAAAACTTGGATTTTCATGTAGGATTATGTGTGTTTTGAAAAATTAACATTATGAAATCTACATTTAGTTTGTGATTCATTGATTTTGTTTTTGTTCATTGATTTGTTTTCTCATGAACTATTTGTTCTCTTCCCTTAATAGCTAGGTTCTTCATTGAAAAAGCTGAAAAATGAAAGTTTTTTTTATCATTCTTAGCTTGCATTTTAGGAATTTTATATACATCATCGCGGTGATCCTTTTAAAGGAAAATTTTCAAGCAAGATCAACATAAAATTAATTTCAATTTACTTAACAACGCATTGGAACCATAACGATACCATTTAGAAGGTCTAGGCTAGAGATGTTTTTCGGCGTCGTAAAACATAGCAACTGTCATTAACTTATCTGCGATACATTCTGAGTCTGATACCTCACTCCACGTATGTAAGTATATCGTAGCTCGTCCATGTACTTTCTGGTATATCGGGTGGTGTTACAGTATAATAAGTATAAAGGGGTGCTCTCACAGTGCGGTTTCGCATCAGACAGTGCTAATAGGGACTTGGGCCTCCATTTATCTTCGGGTATATTTGGGAGGAAAAATTCTAGGTGCTATCCATCCATATTGAACTGAGTTGGCTGCCTTGAAATTGTGATACACTGAACACAACATTTAGAGATATTACTTGCTCGTACTTCTTGGTTCGCTAGGAGGTATTCTACAGTTCAAAGTTTCTTGGTAAACCCTTTTGCCTAGCATTTACCCTCTTTTTGTTTATTTGTTTTTTGCATAAAATAAATCAGTAATCATGGAAGAACAAAATCTTGTCCCCCGTCGTTCGTGTAGATTAGCTTTAAAACCACCATTACCACTGGAATTTACTTCTCGTAGGAGAAGGCGATCACGATCTTCCAAATCAAGTACAATTAGTACCTATGGAGAAACATCATCTTTTAAACTAGAGTTAGCTCACATTATTTACTGTTGTAGAAACAGAGTCTTCACAGCTACCCATGGTCACGATCCATCCAATCGCTGAGACCATACCTCCTAGACCCGGCGTTGTTAACCAGAATTTTTTCCTACCTTGGTCACCCCACAAATTTCTGTAGCCACTGAAACTCCTATATCACACAGTCAACCATCTGAAATATATTTTGGGTCTGGTGTGAATTTCTTCCTCCTGGTTTAATTGCGATTGAACAAATCACACAAGATGATACACCTTTAACTCCAACCCATTTTGGGGGCGGACCTCTACCTGTAACAATCTTTTCCTCAATCGTTTCCATTGCCATTCAATCTCCCGTCGATTTTTGAGGGTATACATTTGGTCACACAACCATGTCTGAACCAACATATTCGGTTGGGTCTATTGTTCCAATTACATCAGCTCTTACCCTCGCTACTCCGTCGATGTTCACAACCTCACTAGAGTCATATTTTCATGGTGGCCCTTCAGTCCCAACAGGCTACAAATAATTGTCTGGCACTTTCTCTGGTGCATCTTCACATTCATGGTCTTTGCCAATGTCATCATCTAGTATTTTAACTGGTATTCATATCTTTAGTACTGAACGACTTGATTCATTACATACATCATCAAGGCAATATCAAGTCAGTCCTTTTGGGTCAATTCTTTTAAGTACCATATCAACTGGACTCCTAGCATTTGGAGAAAATTATTTTCCATCTTATTATCCTCCTTATGCTGGGAGGAAACCTTTGGTCACCCAACATGACAGTACTCAGTCACCTTTTGGTCAAACTAATGTTGACATGAATTTTTTTCAATGGCAACTCACTCTGCCTATCCAACCACAAACAGTTGTACACTCGTATCAACCGGTTCAACCTGTTACACCCACTTCATTACCACTTGTTAATACATCTATACCCCTGTTACAGAATCAAAATATTGTACATCAACCTTATCAGGAAAGTTCTTTGACTCAATATCATCAAATGTTGGGTCCACAGACTCAAAATCCTTTAGTTAATTTACAACAACCTGTATCAAGAATCATTTATTCACAAGTTGGTCTACCATTTTATGGGATGTCACAAACGAAACCTGGTGATACATATCAATCGAATCCAACTTATAATAATTTGGGTTATAACATTGGTCGACAAACCCCTTGGCAGCCACAAGTGCAAATGCCTCAAACTTCATTTCAACAAGTATCATATCCAGGTTTTGGTCAATAGCATTCTCAATCGTTTGCTATACAAAATAACCCTTATCAGGGTTACCAGCAGAAAATTCCATATGTTGGTGCTCAAAGACCTGTTGCCCAAGAAATTCCATCTTACCCTGGCTATGCTCAACTTGACCTTAATAGACAGTTTCCTTTTGATGCAACCTTGGAATTACCAGATTTAAACTGATTAACCAATGATCCTATAAATTATGCTCCTTAGTGGTCGATGATACCTCATAAATTACCCTCTGACATTCCTAAATTCAATGGAAACAATAGAGAAGATCCATTGACTCATGTCAGGACTTATCATTTATGGTGTTCATCAAATTCCCTAAATGATGATTCTGTTTGACTACGTCTTTTTCAGTGTACGCTCATAGGTTCGGCTACTAAATGGTACATTAAGTTACCTAGAGATTCTTTTGAAAATTTCACTACTTTATCTACTGTCTTTTTGACCCATTTCTAGTTACCGATCAGATACGAAAATGGAACGAAACTCTTGACCAACTTCAAATAGACTAATGCAACTCACATTTCTGATCATATTCATGAGTGGCATCACCGTCGAAGAATGGTTAAGACATTTGTTCCCAATCAGCTCCTTGTTGAATGGTTCATTAAGTCCCTGTTACCATCTATAACTGAAGATGTGGCTAAAGGTGGCATCGTCACAGAAGAACAAGTTATCTCTCATGCCCAATATTTAGACTTGATTTACACTATCTGGCATGCTCTATGAAAAAATTCCTAATGCGCCACGATCTAATTTCAATGTTCCTCCTAAAATAAAGGACTCTCATGCTAGAGATGGCTTGATAAGCACTGCAAACACACACCATGCTACTACATCTAATCCTGCTCCTACTTCTGAAATTAATGCCATGTCATTTGACAAAGGAAAAAGTGACAAGCAACCAGGAGGTAAGAAAAAGGGGAAATCAAAGAAAAAGAAAACTTCTAACCCGCGGGAAAGTTCATATGATAAACCGTCTGGACCATGGAAACCTCATTATCCATGCATAACCTGTAACGAGGAAAATTTCATTAGGGATTGTCCTCACTGTGCTAAACTCTCAAAAATCATCAAGACTTCTCATGCATCAGCTATGTTGACAGACCCATTTCCAAATCCAGACAGTAATTTGGTTGCTACGGAACCAGCTCCTAGTTCCCAAGTGTTAATGTTATCCACCACAAAACCTTCAAAAGATATTTTGGTGTCAACGTGGAATAAATACTATGGTATTACGGCCACTGATCAACCTACTACCTCGACAACGAATCCATCTACTGAATTAGTACCACCTACTATTATTGCCGAATTGAAAATCAAGCCACCAAAGGGAGTAATTCATAAATCGACATATAATCCTCGAGCAAGAGCTACAAAAAATTATAATATAATTGAAGATTTGGCTCAATCCCCTTCAGTTATGTCTACTCTTGAGGTATTACAAATTTTTCCCTCCTAGAATTAGTCTTTATTGTCGGCCATTGGTGGAATTGATCCAACTGATTCTAATCTTGTCATCTTTAATCATATGGGCTATGTGCTGCAGCTACCAGTAGAATTGGCATTATCCATACAAGTAAATGTTCTCAATCACCTTGTTCATCACACTATTATTGATGAGGGAGCATCTACGTGCATTACGTCTCTAAACTATTGGAAGTCACTTGGTTGGCCGTGATTATTGCAATCATCAATGATGTTGAAGGATTTTGATGGAAGAACATATAAACCTTATGGTATTATCAATAACTTGCATGTTGAATTAGGGGGAAAAACAGTAAGTATTGATGTTTAGGTTGTTGACGGACCCCTTGACTATAATATTCTATTCGGAAGACCATGGGTATATGAAATGAATACCATTGTTTCTACATACTTTATAAAGATCTCCTTTCCATATAAAGGTACAATCACAGTCATTAATCAATTACTGTTTTTTTCCTCCGCTTCGTAGGTAACTGGAAGCATTATATTTGTTCACTTACCCCAACTAGAAATCCAAAATATTGGTGTAGGACTCTTAAAGGATTCCACTCTTATGGGAGCCTTTGCATTACCGCCACTCGCGACGTCAGCAGAAATTGCAAGAATATAGATCTGCTACATGATCTCTTCCACTCTATCTGGCCTAAGGGAGAGTATGAGTGATTTTGAAATTTCTACATTGGATGATGTTTTACCACCCAGCCCTATTGAGCTGGCATAGCAATCAATCTATTTGGCTTGGGCGGAAAATCCGAAATCAACATCGTCGAGTTTTTGGGTTGATCGTTCATTAGATTTTGGTACTCCATCTGATCCATTTTCCTCAAATTTTTTGACAGATGAAAATATTTTGGAAGCTATGATGTTAGAAGGAGAACCATGGGAAGATTATCATCATCGTTCCCATCTTCCTAATTATGAAGAAAACAATCTTAGTGAACTATATCACCCATCCATCAAAACTTTCTTTTTGAATTATTTATCGATTAATGCAATTGATTTCAAGAAAATTTTATCTAATATCGAAGAAACGATTTCTATCAATATTTTGACCAAATGTGGCATTGTAGAAAATATTCATGTCAGTGTATCTTGTTCTCCATCAGGACTTGATTCATATCACTCTCTTTTTCGTGAATTTTGTGATGTATTCACTTGGTCTTACGAGGAAATGGCAGGCATAGATACTAGTATAGTTAAACACACTATTAATATGTATCCTAATGTTAAACCAGTGTGTCAACGGCTTCATCCTATTCATCCAAAGAAATTCGCTGCCATCAAAGAAGAAGTTGACAAACTTTTGCGTGCTGGTTTCATTTACCCTGTTCCGCTAACTGAGTGGGTTTCCAATATCCTTCCTGTTATGAAAAAAGCAAGGAACCATTAGAGTGTGCGTCGATTATCGAGATGTCAATCAGGCTTTTCCAAAAGACAACTATCCTACTCCCTTTATCGACCAAATTATGATGATTGTGCTAGATGCGAAATATTTTCATTCATGGATGGATTTTCTAGCTACAATCAAATCAATATCCGCCCAGATGACCAACATAAGACATCATTCATCTGTCCCTGGGGCACATTCGCATATAGGAAACTTTCATTTGGTTTAAAGAAAACTGGGGAAACTTTTCAGAGAGCAATGGATTATGCTTTCAACGACATCAAGCATATTATTCAACCATATCTAGATGATTTACCAACACATTCATGAAATAGGACTGATCACCTGATCCATTTGAGAGCCATTTTTTACGCTACTAACACTACAAGATACGCCTCAATCCACACAAATTTGTATTTTGTGTTGGTTCTGGTTGATTGCTTGGATTCGTAGTCTCAAAAGAAGGAATTCGAATAGACCCATGTAAGGTACAGGGCATTCTTGATTTTCCTACACCATCAAACATACTTCAGATACAAAAACTTCAAGGAAAGGCTAACTTCCTGAGAAGGTCCATTCCAAACTACGCCGAAATGGCTAAAGGATTTACTTGACTATTGAAAAAGGGGGTTCCCTTCCATTGGGACCAAGTTGCACAAGATTATTTTGATATTTTCAAGGACCATATTGTCCGAGTGTCATTAATGTATCCTCTTAATTATCAAAATGATTATTTCCAATATATCGCCGCGACTGAAATGACCATCGCTTAGTTTTGGTCCAAGTAGAATATGGAATTGAACATCTGATCTATTATTTGAGTCGCAATATCAATGATATGGAAGTTAAGTACTCTTATGTGGAAAATCTTGCCTTGGCAGTTGTTCAAGCTGTCCAAATATTTCACCATTATATCCTGCTCTGAAAAACAACAATAGTTTCAGATTGCAACCCCATGACTTACATCTTATCATGTCAATTTCTAGGGGGGAAATATTCAAAATGGATTGTCATTTTGCAGGAATTTGATTTGGAATTCATCAAATCCAATTCAAATAAGTCTTTAGTTTTGGCTGAGCTTCTCTGTGACCTTCCCTCTGATAGTACTGCTACTACGTCGGAACCATCTATTCTAGACAAGTCTCTGTTTATGATCGGATCATTTGATCCTTGGTATGGGGATTCATCATTTGTCTCCAAACCCAAAACTTTCGACCTAATACCTCTCGCTCTGATCAGTGACGTATTCGATACCAAGCCAAATATTATCTAATCATCGGCGATACACTTTATCACCATGGTGTTGATACCATTTTAAGGAGGTGCCTCACTCATGAGGAGGCCGAAAAAGCATTAAATTATTGTCATGCTGGGGCTTGTGGTGGAAATTTATCTAGATATGCTACCACGCAGAAGATACACCGCGCCAATTACTTTTGGGCTACTATTTTTTGAGATTTCATCCTAACAGTCATAAGTTGTCATGCATGCCAGATTTTTTATCATAAAATCCGCAAGCCGCCAGCGCAAATGCATCCTATTGTCTCTACTGGACCATTTATGAAATGGGGTATTGACTTCATGACCTGTAACCCTCCTTCGTCCTGGGGGCATGGTTATATTATTTTCGCAGTCAAATATTTTACCAAATGGGCCAAAGAAATGCCAACATTTAATAACACAGGACAAAAAACTGCATTTTTTTTCTTCAATCACGTTATTGCATGGTTTGGGGTCCCACAGGCTATAGTTACGAATCATGGGAAGCATTTTCGCAACCATACGATGTCTGAATTGACTGCCAAGTTAGGATTTTCACATGATAATTCTACTCCTTATTATCCACAATCAAATGGACAAGTTGAGGCTATTAACAAAATTCTTAAATGAATGCTTCAACGAATGATAGGAGTCTGTAAAAGGAACTAAAAATTGATCTTGTACTCCGCTTTATGGGCCTATCAAACCTTGGTGAGAAACACAACTAGATTTACTCCTTTTCAATTAGTGTATGGTCTGGAAGTTATCTTACCAATCCAATGTGAAATATCATCGTTAAAACTCATGATACACTTGTTACCTAACACCTCAAAAGAAGAAGCGCATCTCCTTAACCTCATCCATCTATATTAAATGTGTCTTGAAGCCCGATTGGCCAACGAAGCACATAAGAGACGCATAAAGGGGCAATACAACAAAAATGTCTAGCCTCGCATCTACTCAGAGGGCGACATGGTCTTTCTTTATGATCAAGAAGCTGATGTAATAGGTACAGGGAAATTCGAACCGTTATGGCATGGCCCCTATATTTTCAAAAGAGTTCTTGCTAAGGGTGCCTACGAGTTAGTTGATTACGATGGGATTCCATTGGCACAACCTAGAAATGGGTTGTATTTAAAACATTACTATGCTTAATCATGAGCCTAGTAATTTTTTGTATTATATTGTTTATATGTTGTTAATTTTCGTTCACTATCTCTTTTGTTTTTAGAGTTTTCTTAACGTTAGTAATCCGCTTTACATTTCATTGCAGATGGCTGAATCTTCAGAATGATTTGTTGGATATGCTGATGGTGCTAGTTGTAGTACGCAGAATCTATCCTCCGCAGCATGGGCCATTTTCGCTTCGAACGGAAAGTTAGTGAGTTTTCAAGGGATTTGTATTGGTAGATCGACGAACAATATTGTTGAGTATAGAATGTTGATCAAAATTCTCTCTGATGCCATTTCATTTGGTATTAACCGCATAATCATAAGGTTAGACTCACAACCTGTGGTATTACAACTTAATAGTATTTATATTGTTAGAAATCCAACACTTCTTAGATTGTTCCTAAGAGTTTGAATTTTCGAGAGACATTTTGATTTCATTCAATATCAACATATTTCCATAAATTTGAACACTTTAACTGATTCATTAGCTAATCAAGCTTTAGACAGACATTTGTGACATAGGTAAAGAAAACATTCACATCATTGAATAGGATTGCACACTAAACATAGGAAAAACTCTGAAATCATATAGATAGATAGTTATAGGTTTTTACAAATTTGTGCCCAAGACACATTGGTCATTTGACCTTAAAATGTATGAAAAATGTCACAAGTAAACTAGTGTTGCTAATAGTAACATGTTATAGATCTAGCAATCCTATGGAGCAATCGCATCCAATGGTTAGGAACTCCAATAGTGTGTCATTTCAGTCGCATGGGAAGCTCTTCGATCCGGCAATCCGGAATCCCGAAGGTCAACCCCTCTATGTGCTGTTGAAGCTCGATTAGATTCTCAGCCATATCAAGGTCGTGAAGGACTGCTCTCCCGACAACCCTCTCTGCTGGCGCATCTACTTCGCGCTCTGGTTCCTCTACTCGTTTAACATGACCAATATATGCATTACATCAAACATTTAATTTATTATTGGAAAGAAATCAAAACAGAAAAAAATTGTATAAACCTTAGAAAAATCAAAAAACATGGTCGAATCATTCTTACCTATTGCACCCCACTAAGCACCTTCTGGTAATACTAGATCTGGATCTCCTCAGAAGTTGACGCCTGCATATGCATACTCATCGATGGCGATGATCTGTCGCCGAAACTAGGTGAAGAATGTAGTAGAGAACAAAATGGTCGATTGGCCTGCATGCCGACCCATGAGTTCTACCCATCTCTACATTCGAGGATCTCTAGGACTAGATATATCCAATGTTACATGTTGTAGCTACATCAGTGTAATATGTTCCAAAGCGAAGGAGATAAGGATTGAACCATAACTAAAAATTTTATTCCTTCATCCCTTTGCTTTATTCAGTTGTTCCTTTACCTAAGATAGAACAGCTTTCGACCAGTTGAAGACTGTTAGCTCTAAGCACTCTATCGTATACTACATATACGATCTATTCGCTACATGTAGTGTAATGGTGCCATCAAGTTTAGCGATCGTGAAAAGGATGGTTCTCAAAGGAAAATCCCAGACATCCCGGATGTTTATTTTTCCATATTTTCTAGATTCTTCCCCTGGATAGAAATACTGCATAACATAATCCATCACTGTCTCTCATCCAATAGTAGAACCTATGAGAGAAATGGGCAAACCTCTCCTTGAAAAACCTGTGAGAAAATACACGTCCTCAACTGTTATGGGAACCACTTTTTTCTTAATGTGAAATTCCTCTATCACCAGATCCCATGATTGAACTAAGAAATCCAAGAGCTCTATTTGTTGCCTCATTTCAGATAATTTGAAGTACTTAAGTAGTCCACAATCTCTTAGGGCTCTTACAGTACCCGGATCATTCAAGGCAATCATATCGTTTTCCTCATGTTCTCTTTCCCTCCATGTAATCATCATTATAATCTGATGGAAACTTGAAATACAACCATAAGATCCATTAGATTCCAATCATTGCAAAAAACTAGGAAAATTTTGGGCACAACATGAAAATCAAAAACTTGAATTGCGCCCAATGCACTCCTTGGGCTGAGACAGTGCATTGCACATGTAGGTACCCTTCACTGTACCTACTATGCAATGCAGGTTTCAGCATTCAGGGGTGTGTTTCCCTCATTTTGGGTAGAATTTACCCTAGGGGCCCCAAAACCCTAAAAATTTGCAAATAATGGAAATGAAATGAATACTAAAAGGAAGAGGAGGTTCATTGCACTAACCTGGATCAAACAACGATGAAATCTGTCCACAAAAATGACTGCAATCAACGACTAAAATTTGGGGGGGAAATTCGGTTCGGAGCTCAAAAATGAAAATGGTAACTATGGAATGGTAAAAATGAGTAGTGAAACTACTTTTTATAGTCATTTAACTGTTTGCAAGTTAAATTTATTGCTATGACTATAGTTTTATTATGTTTTTATCATGAAAGGGGTATTTTTAATCCATTTGATGTTGTTCTGAATAGGAAATACAACTGATGAACAAATTAGTCATGCAGATTTATTCAAAGAATGACTTGACCACAAAGCATACTTTTTCTCCTTATTTTTTTGAGCTTTGTTAAAAATGAAAAAGGATTTGAAGAGCACTTTTATCTCTTTTTCGAGCTTCGATAACAGCAAAAAAGGAACCCCTGGAGTCTTCTTTCAGCTATTTTCAGACTCTGATAATGTGAAAAGATTGCCGAGCACTTATCTTTTCGAGCTCGTTAAAGTAAATGAATGGATATCTACTCAGTATAAGTTTAACCCTTTTCTGGACTGAGATGGATTATTTACGAAAAAGGAATATCTTGGTTAAACATGACCAAAGAGGTTCTCTCAGATATTATTTTACACTTTTTCGGATCTGAGTGACAAATTTACGAAAAAGTAATTATGGAGTTCTCTTTCGTCCTCTTTTTCAGACTCACTAAATAGGAAAAAGGACTGGGCTATCATTATCGTTAAACTCGTTAAAACATAAAAGAGCGATGGGCTTTTCGATCATGGCAAGAATCGAGTTTCATTCATCGCTAGAATCGTTAAATTATTAAATGGTGATACTTTATTTTCCCGAAGGGTTGAATTATAGATCAAGAAAATCTTATCCTCCTCAACCTTGTTAAAAAATAAAGAGGTAATGGTCGACAAATGACCGGGGAAAATTTGCGAAAAGTAAGCAAAGTTTGGTTTTTGGTAGCAAGTCACTCTTGAACATGACACTTCTTTCACTCCATGTCTATGATTATTTGGGTTGGGTAATCATCTTGACGGTTCATTCACACATATGGTTCATCATACCTTCACTTCGGTTTTGGGTCAATGTTGCCAACTCATCACAGTGTCGCCGATATGTTCAAGATAATTCATCCAGTGATTAAAAACTCATCCTTATGCAATACTCATAAACCTTCATTTTCATGACCGTCATCCCTAAAAATAGCTATATCAAGTCATACCCTTGTCTCCAAAATCAGTAACTCCTATTTTGCAATAAGATGACTTCCTGTCAATGAAAAATCAATATCCAGGAAGTTCACTTAGAAACATCAAATTCCAGTACCATGAGGCTTGTTACAACATCGACAAGATCCTCGCTTTCAGACCTTTGACCGAAAGATTTTGTTTGGCATTCGACATAAAATCATCTATTCACACCTTACGAAATGTACTATAGTACCTTGAGATCCATTTACATTAGTGGTGGCTCTCTCGCATTTTTTAACATCTCACATCATTGGTTGGTAATCAAACGATGTCTTTCAATGTTCGACTACAAATCATATATTCACATGGCTAGACTTGTACCCGAATGATCAAGTGAACAAGATAAGAAGACCCCATATCTAGTTTTAGCCATCCAGGTTGTGATTTCTGGAATTTTGTACACATCATCTGTATGGTGACCTTACATACAGATTGTCATCCAAATATGGGCCTATATTTGTAGGCATGTCTGCATCTGGGCAACATTCTAATGAAGAATACTTTCTGAATTATGTACATGTTATTAGATTGTTTTATATGATGAATATGGGAATGCCTACCCTCAGCAATTATAATCAAAAGAGGATATATCATGATGTAATGTATTGTAAGATTGATGCAGGTGACCACTCTGCCTCATTTCCAGACTCATCACAGTGTAAAGCATCTCAATCAAATTTTCTTATGATTTGGATCTCATGCTTTATGGGGCAATTGTTATACGTCAATTTGGGCACCATTCCCAATGACATGTTTAACTGGGCATCATCTCTAGGACAAATGATCAAGGGTCTATCATTCCCTATCATTTCACTTGCTACATGCCTAAGACAAGAAACAAGAAAAATCAAGCAAGACTTTCATCAAGCAAAGGTTTCCATGGTTTGAAGCTTATTATATAGCATATGAGAGCTCACCAATGTAGGCTCTAAGGGGCCTAAGTGAATTTCATATGCAAGTATCCCCATGCAAGGCTACTCTGCAAAGAACTTCCCGAAATTCATAGATGTGTTGGTCACATTGGGAGTGAAATTCTCATTGTTCCGGACTCTCCACTTGGCCAGTGCCTTCTAGAAGAGTTCACATGTGTCAAGATTTGGATCCAAGTGTCCATTTGACATCTACATGACTGGAAACATGTCTTACCTATTTTTTGAAATTTATTGGTTGCAAAAAAACCTACAGTTCATCTATAAATTGAGCACAGATCTAAGTGCTTGAGAAGGAATAATTTGAGTAGAGAAATGCTAGAGAATTTTCAATTGAGAGCTAGATTTGTGAAGATGATACTAGAGAGATTTATACTGTGATGAGGCTTGGGAACGCTGTTGGAAGGTCACTTCCAATAAATCACTAGGTTGTAACCTCTCCTTCTATCATCAATAAAGAGTACTGCTTTTTTTTCCCTATATGCATGGGTATTGGCTTTGATTTTCCATATTGCAAGATCTTAGTTGATGTATATGGTTTATGCTTTACTGATTTAGCTAACTAGCTTGAATAGATATCTATATTATTGAATCTTCTATTGTTTGAGTGTTCTTTCTTACAGGAAGCATTCAGCTCACAAACTTCTTGAATTTGAAGCTACAACGAAAGCAACAGAAGGAGCCATTTGGAAGTGACTGAACCATTAAACCTCCAACCCTTTCTGTGTATCTGTTTTGAGTTAGGAAAAATAGTCGTATAGTCTTTCACCTATTTTTCTAAGCTAGCACCTGTCTAGGAAATCATGATTTATCCATAATTCACAATTTTGGCCCAACATATATGTTTAAAAGGTTTGTTATGGGGGGCGTAGACACTAAGGTTGGGCCGAATTACTGCATCGAAAACTAAATAAAATATATTGCAGGCACTCAAAATGTAAGTAAAAGCATATGTGATGCAATATCGCAAATCGGCAATCACAGAATTTAAGTTTCGTTGCGATGAAAAACATGTAACATATATGAAATGCAATGAGGGAACCACTTTAATTGTGATCGAGGAATTAAGGAAGCGGAGTAAGTGAAAAGTGATAAAAGGTAAGGGTAGAAAAGGTAAAATAAAAAAGGCGGAAAAAGGGTAAGTTTTATGATTTTCAATGGAAAATGATATGAAAAAGGAAGTGTGCTGGGGAATGGGTCCCGCTCCATCATGTATGTTATTTCTGAAATGTTTGTAGGAGACGGAAACGTAAATGATTTTGGGTTTAATTGAAACATAAGGGGCTAGAAGCCAAATAGAATGATGGAGAGGGAAGCTTTGAATATGAGTCAAAAATCAGTGCTAACACCGGGTATCAAGAACCATACCTCATCATATGAATAATGTATCGACAAAATCAATCTGAAAACCTCTTCACAATTGAAATGTAAGATATGTGTGCTATTTTTATTAGGCTTAATCTAATGTGGCCATGCATGAACCCAACTGTAGCATTAAATGGATCTAAAATACTTTGGCCACATAATGCATACCAATCATACTAGATGCATTATGGTGATGAAACTGCAAGTTGAACCATAACCTTAGAAATATAGCATTGAAATTAACCTCAAATCATGGTTACAATGAATCAAAGATACTTGTCCTTCACCTTGAAATAATTGTTACTTATCAACCAAACAATGCTAACACTCATTTTGTTTTAACCACAATTTTTCATGATTGATATGTGTAGCCCAAGGAACACACACACATATAGTTGTTTAGTAGTCTAGGGCAGTTGAATGATGCCAATGGAACCTAGTGTTAAATTCAAACAAGGTAGACACTTGTCTCTCCAAATTCATATTCTAACAAATATGACTATGTCAAATCAATGCCCATGTGATAGATGGTGAATTTTTATCCATATTGCTCGTATGACCACACCATTTGACCAAATTTCTAGGGTCACGGGTTATCCACATGATGAAATCATTACGATTTCATCATGTGATATGGTATCCTATGGTGGGTTCCATCTGTCACCCATTTTTAGGAATTTGACCAATCAATATGTGACAAATATTCCTTCCATGGGGAAGTCTCAAGATGTGTAATATCATCATGTTGACATCATCTGTTGATGTGTCATGCTCACTATCTTGTCTACATCATCTCTTTTGGCTTCTCATGATGTGCCAAGTGTCAATCCATAACTGGTCCATGGTCGTGGGTATTTCTATGTAAGAATCCACGTGCCATATGCATCATATCATTCTTCCATTCATAAAGTCCAATGTTTCATTCATGGATTGGTTACTGAGCTCTAACTAACAGGAGCACATGTTCCCTTTTCTCTAACATATGATCTTTCGGTGATGCACACTATTTAATAGTGTTAAATATCGTGAAAGTTTAGCCAATATTCACCATTTACCAAGTCAATAAACCAAGGATTTACTCAAAAGGTGCACACTCTTTAACATATCAATATTATTGGTTTTTTACCTATAATTTGGGCCTCCAATACTATTGATTTTCATATGGCCATAAATTCTCATCTAGGAGGAGTTTTTTAGAGTGGGATATACCATTGGAAAGGATAGAACCATGTTTTTTATAGAATAATTATACTGTCACATGTTTTTCTGCAAATCAATCCCTCTTGCGAACAAAAGTGATCTCCCTAGTATTCTATGAATAGCTAGAAACAAACATCCATTTGTAAATCATTTCTCTAGATTATTTGCAATTCAAAATTATTATAAACAGAGAAAGAGGAAATGACCCTACCTTGAAATCCAACGTTTGATGTAGTCTTTTATCTAGTCACTCCAAAGAGGCTTCTCCAGTAAGTAGAACCTGCAATCAAAGACAAGATAAAATAATCAAAGCACCTACAGCATATAATAATAAAGAAAAGCTAATCCAACTTAGTGATCAAGGAGTCTAAGTATTGATGTTATTCAACAAGCACAAGAAAAAATCAATGCAAAAAAGAGATCCATATGTATTATCTTGAATGAAAAGAGTAACCTTACAACCTGATGCCTTGATGTCATACAAGTTTCTCCCGGGGTCCTGAAAAATCATTCCTCCTTTAGTTTGAAAATATTTCCTCTCTGAATACCAGCATGGAGTTATGGAAATAAGGGTGTGATCATTCTCATGCCAATAACAACTAGTGTAGAGAGTATGCACTCTTGGGAATTTCTTCAGCAACTCACATGTATGTCTACAATCTTTGTACAATCTACCCTTGAGACTGAAACTTGAGCTCAATTTATAGGGAAATGGAGGTAGTTTCAGTTTTATAAAGAGGGGGATGGATTCCTCTCATGATGGGATTTTAGCTTGATGGACCAAGGGATAAGCTCCATTAGTGGAGGGATAAAGCTCGAACTGATTGTGCCTCTAGAAGCTTCCAATTGGGAGAATATTCGCCCAACTAGGCTTCTAGAATTTACTATTTATTTAATTCAAATTTTTACGGGGGTCCACAGGTTTTAGTAGCAGAACATGTAGAGGTTGCTGCAAATTTTAGACCAATTATCCACGGACCCATAGGAAAATTCTAGAAAAAGAGTGGAGGTAGAATTTTTAGGGGTTTACTGGGATTTTCTCCAATTCCAAGACTTGGTTTAGGAACAATAGGGTTTTTTACTTCTAAGGGAACACAATATAGGTAGTGATAGATTTATATGGACATTCAAATGTCATGGTGAAAAAATAACGTGTAGCATATTTCCCCCTAAAGTGTGAAGTCTGAGGTTATACTGAAGAGTGAATTTCTTTATCATTCGGAGGATTGGATTCTAGAAACACCAGTCGAAAACTTGTACAAAAATTCAATGCAAGCATGCATATATATATATATATATATATATATATATATATATATATATATATATCATGTGGTTGAGGAGTAGAGATTCCATAATCAGATAAATGCTACTAGATGTTTTGGTAAAATATGATTTTAATATTACATCAATAGTAGACACAATATAGAGGTAGCATCCATTTATGTAAGTAGTCTCTGTTTCATGAATAATAAAACTCCCTCGCAGCCTAGATGCAAACTCCTCGCAACCTGGATGGTGGAAACTAGATCTAGTGTCTTTATTTTTGCTTCTTGAACTAGAACGATTCTATCCATGCGATTGATTATGTCGAAGTCGAACATGGTAGAAACCACTTCATTACAAGTCAATGATGTGAACTATTAACAAGTGTGAGAGAAACCACCAATAATGAAAATGGCTCTCAAATTACTCAATACAATCTATGATGCGTGAATGAATTATTTTCAGTTGAAATCTTCTATAATATTTCGATTGAAGGTCAATGATGCAACCTATCATCGAAGGTGAAAAACGTGCCTTTAGGGTATGCATATCTCAAGGTACTGATAGGATGCTCGGTCAACTTTCTAGATGATGAGTTTTCGTTGATAGAAAGTGATCCGTCGTAGGAAAGCCCATGACACGAAACCATTAGACCATTTTTTGAAGAAATATTTTCAAGTACTGACTTAGGGATGGTCAACACAAATGGAGACAAATTTTTGCAATGAAGGGTTTATTTAAACTCTCTCTTGAACACATAACGACACTGCAAATGGTTTGGTAGAAATTGACCTAAAGCTAATACCCAGAAACCGTTTGAAGACTTTCAATGTGATTTGATTAACTGTTAGATAAAGGATTTCCCAACCTAGGTACAGGTGTGACAAAGTGTCACGTTCAAGAGTGGCATGCTTCTTTTTAAACAATGGTGACAATTGAATTCTTTTTCTCTCTTTTTCCCCCACCATTACTGGGAAGTACCTCTTTATTTTCTTACAAGCTTGAGGAGGTTAACATTTGCTTGTTTGTGTAAGCTCATCCTTCAGATGAGTCCATATTATTATTAAAATAGAACCCTAAGAAGGAGTGGTCTGGTCCTGTTTTTAATCGACAGGTCCTTTACTGTAAAATTTTAATGAGTCCAGTATAGGAGAAACTCGACATTTTTTAGTTTTAGAGAGTCAGAAGAAAAACATAAGTACATTCCATGGTTTTTCGTTTTCGTAAATTTAGTCTCTCTGACCTGAAAAGGGATAAAATAATGCAGGAGAGAACTCTACTGACCATGATTAGTCAATGTATACAATTTTTGTAATTTTTCCATTTCATTCCAAAGAAGGGGTTAACTTATTTTGAAGGGACGACTTTTTATTTACTTTAACAAGTTCAAATAGTCAAGTACTCAGCGATATTTTTATATTTAGAGAGTTTGAAAAGGGCTTAAAAGAGAACTCCATGGTTTCACTTTTTTGTAATTTTAAAGAGCTCAAAAATGTAATAAGAGTATACTCAATTCGACGACTTTCAATTTAATTTACGAGCAGGAAAAGACACAAAGAATTCAGCATTTTCATGTGTTTTACGAGAATGAAAGATAACAAAATAATCTTGGGATTTTCATGAGTTTAATGAGTCTTGAAAATAATAACGGAAATGGACTCAAGATAGGTTTCATTTTTATAAAAGCTTGAAACATAGGAAAAATTATGCTTGAGAGTGGTTTCATTTTTACACAAGCTTGAAACGTAGGTAAACTTTGATTGAGATAAGTTTCAATGTCCCCCAAGAATAACCTGCAAGAGCATATGCCCCCCAAGCTTCGTTTCATTCAGCTGAGTATACTACTGGTCAGTGGTTACTAATAGCTCGATGGAGTGAAGGTTCATTTAAGAGATCATATAAAAGACTCGACTTAACATTTATGAGATCTAGTCAAAGACTCGACTTAATTAGGAGAGGATTTGTTTCATTTTTAATGAGCTTGATATAGGAAAAGAGCTATGCTCATTGCTTGATTCATTTTTTAATGATTTTGACACAATAAAAGGAACTATCCTCATTTCCTGATTCATTTCTTAACAAGGTTGACACAGTAAAAGAAAATATCCTCAAGATGAATTGATTCATTTTTTAACGAGGTTGAGAAAGTAACAAGAACTCTCCTCATGACCTGATTCATTTTTTAACGAGGTTGACATAGTAACAAGAACTCTCATCATAAGGGTTTTTTCATTTTTTAACAAGGTTGAAACAGTAAAAGGAACTCTCCTCATGGATCCATGTTTATGGCTTCTGAATGGAAGAAACAAATGTCAAGGGACACACCTCGATCATGGCTTCTAAGAGGTCTTCATTAGATGGAAGAACAGATCTTTGGAAGGATTCCATGTCAAGGGAATCAATATGGATAAGAACATCTTGTTCAAATACCCCCATAGGGTTCACCATGTCAATTACCATATCGAAGTCAAAGGAAGTTGAGAAAACAGTGAGAGGCTCACTTGCATCGGTAACTGAAAACATGGGACTGGTTGCCACATAATTAACTTGTGGCGAGGTAGATACCACTTGCGTATAAGGAATATTTATGGATGTCATATTATTGGTATTCAAATCAAGACTAATGAATGAAAACTGGTCAACAATCACAACGTTTCCATTGTGAGGGAAAGACATTACGTGAAAGAGTGTCGATAAGACAACTTTCATTGCATAGACATAGTCTCGTCCACGGAGAAAACTGAAATCCAAGGGGCCTCAGACATCCATAAGATCAATATATATAGTTTTACCTTCCAAGTTAATAGGAAACTTAGGAAGGATCCCTAAATGTTCACTAATCATTCTGTTAAAAGTTGATAGATTCTTTGTAACAGACACAAGCTAAGGGGAACCCAAATCTTGCCAAGAAATTGAGGATAAAATACTAACAGAAGCACCTTCATCTACAATTGTATGTTGCACATTCTTACCACAAGCCTTTGCAATGATTTGGAAAGGGATAGAAGAAGGAAGACGAGGTTTTGTTAGTATATTCCACTCAAAGGAAAATACATTGGTACTTCGAGAAGGTTCTGTAGAAACAAGTGAAATTCCCCCTGGCATAGAAGAATATGATGTAACAAGAAGAACCTGAGTGGTATGAATTTCACTCTCTACAGGGAGAGTGGGATCGACCGGATGTGAAATGAAGTTGACGACTTGATCAACTAATGGATCATCAACCTGAGTGATATGAGTTTCACTCTTCAATGGAAGAGTGGGATTGACTATACTTGAAATTAGATCAATCACTTTGTCAGCTGACAGTAGGTTGGGAGAAATTTTACAGTAACCAGTTGGAAGTTTTTGTTGTGGAACAGTAAGGTTTTCCAAAAATTTTGAAGCTTTATCCACGTGAGGGAAAATGTGAGTTTGGTGACTCACTTTGCATAACCTACAAGGAAACCTAACTTTACCCTTTTTCCCAGGAACCTGACAATCACTGGTTGATGGATCAACAGTAAGTTGATTAGATTTTTCTGACCATACTTCCAACACCTTTGGAATACAGAGAAAATTGATAAGGAAGTGATCACCCTTATAAATCTTGCAAGGGTATTTGGGTTTACGATGCATGTTGGAGGTTTCCTCAACATTACCAACACTTACAGCCATGGTTGGTTGGTTGACTTCCTTCTTATCTTGCTTCTTCTTCTTCTTCCCTTTCTTATTCTTCTTAGCCACCTATTTACTAACGTCAAGGCTTTCACCAATCAAAGAGAAAGAAAGGGAGGAAGACATGTTGGGAGAAGAAGGTAAAGGATCAACATGATATTGGTGATGTTGAGATGGTGAACTCTCTTGAGGTGAAGCATCCGATTGAGGTGCAATAATTTAAGTATTCGAGGCCAACGAAGTTGAAAATAACCATACCGGTAAAGTTATGGTAAATCCAGGTAATGAAAATGTAGCCATATAAGGAGGACCAACATTTCCAAAGCAAGGAAAAGAACTAGGATTCTCATTAAGAGGGATTCCTTGGTTGGTAAATTCGGAAACTATTTCCATTAGTTTCAACTTCAGTGAATTTTATTAACAATTTTAAAAAAATTAACAATTCAAATTCACAATCTACACCTATGGTCTCTAAAATGTAAAAACAAACAAATGAACACGCACTATCAAATCTAGGAGTCGAACCGCATACAAATAGTTTGTTTTCACAATGAAATCACTAGTTGGTGATGAAATACAACATCGCAGAGATCAATGTGAAAAACTAGCTGTCGGAATAGTTACCCTGACAACCTACTTAATGAAACAGTCCGGTGCAAGTACCTCCACTATGCCATCTCGATGTGAAGTGAACCCTCTGGAAAGTCCAAGTGAGTCTAGTCAATGTCTGCTCCAGGTACATTGGGACCTTCCCTCCACCGTCACCTTAGGAAAAATCCTAAATATTATGGCCACTAAGGTCACCAACGGAGACAAATGCACCTGGGGAGACATTCTACGATTCGATATACACCCAAGGGCAGAGTATCAACCTCAATCCCCTTGAAGGCTCCTCGACATGGTCAATCCAAGGTTTTCCAACAAGTTACCCCAAGTTCCTCGAAAGTGGTTAATATAAGGCTTAATGTTTTTATTACATGCACATCTTCTATCTTTTCCAATGAGATAGGTACGATTATCTCACTGGGTCTGACATGATCTCGTGCTTGACTCTGTAATATCCCCAAAAGGGAAGATTCAACAATACCTGTTGGAATAACGCACTTTTCAAAAATATGTGCACTGAAATGAGTTTGCAGCCCCTGGATCCCTTATATTTGGAGATCTATCATCTAAATCCAAAAGGGGAGAAAAAACAAATCAAACTAGGTGAGGTAAATAGACCTCCCACACCTAGTATGGCTGAAAAACACCCAAGGATGGGGCTGCAGCAATATGCAACAATAATATAGGAAAATAACGCAGTTTTTGAGAGAAACAATAGGATACCAATGAGAAGGCTCAATATTCACTTATATAGCAATAAATCAGATCCATATTGAGGCCCATACAATGTATAACAGAATGTAGAAGACAAGAATAGAAGAAATTCTTTAAGAAAGAGAGTTGCAACACATTTAATGACTGAAAAATACCTTGACAGCATTATTTATAAGAGTTGCATCAGCTATATATTACACTCCAGATCTAGAGAAGATCTGTGCACAAAAGAATAGATCCGTTTCAAATATGTACATTAGAAGAGCTCCTTTACAAATTCCCCTTGGGGTTTTGATCAAAACATGAAACACAGAGAGTAGATTTGAGATCTAAAGTAGCAGATCTGCAGTAATATTAAGGAATTTTTGAAGATGAATACTATAGAAGTAGATCAGATCTGTACAGAACATGGATCAGAGATATAATCCCTGGATCACCATAGTGAAGGGCAGAACCCCAACACCATAGATCTCTCCTCAAAAAGTGTGTCAAAAAACCCTGCAACTTCCTTCTTGCAAATAACGCAATCCTGGAAGGAAAACTATGTTGTAGGCTCTAACTCTAGATTGGCCTCCTGATGCCAAGGTCTGAAATATCAGCTCCAAAGGTTCAAAACTCTCTTGCCAATGGGATAGAAGACTTTCCTAGTGAAAATAGGCCCTAAAATGGCCTATATCTGAACAGATCTAGCCTCCACTTGCTGCAACTTACAAGGAAAACCAAACCCTCAACAGGATCTGTGTTGTAGTTGGAAGATGAACTTTTCCAAATGCCTGATAGTGGATGAGATCAGCAAGACTCTTCCAAGTGCTACTCAATGGAAGAGGTGGGATTCCCAAACAGGAACACCCTAGTGCTAAACAACACTATCCTCATCTAAATAGCAGAGACTGATATATGTCTAAACAGACAATATATTCAGAAATATACTCAATAAAAAACCTCTTCTGATTTCCTCCTCTTCCTTTTATAGGATGAAAGTATTTTTAAACCCTAAACCATCTCAATGATTTAACTCCATTCACATGAGAAGCCTCCAACTAAAACTGTGGTGTGCCTCTAGGAGATTCACTTTATCTAGACAACGCTATTGATTTGGTCCTAGTTGACTTGGTCAAGTGCTCCAGTCTCTTTCACACCTAAGTGTGTTTATGTAAATAGCCCAGATTTAGCTATGTTCACATGTGGCATTGATTTATTTTTCTGATTGGGATTTTTATTGATCCTCCTTTACAATTTTATTCATGAAACAGAAAATTGAAATTGTATATTCCCATCATCTTGGGCTAATTGGGAAGATTCTAGTCATCCCCTCCAAAATGTTGCTTGTCCTCAAGCAACTGATAGGGTCAGTGCTGCAACACTTCTCCTTCTCCATTGGTGACACCATCAAAGATCAAGCTCTCCTCACAAGCTAGGTGTTCACCAATCCAAGCCTCCATGAATTGTTCCTCCAAAGTCATCATGAGATGTACAAGATCCATCCCAGAAGGAGTCAACAAATCAACAGAAACAAACATGGTTGGTCTAATACTCTCTCTAAAGCATGTAGCATAAGGTACATAGAGATTTTCCATCCCATTTTGTACAAACAAACTGCCCATCGTCCCTCCATACAATCCCATAAAAAGTAGAACTATATAATCCAAGTATGAAAGCATAATCACATATACACAAACAGAAATTTGAGCATGAGGAGGTGGGTCTCCCACGTAGTGCATCTCCTGCCTGTATCAGATCAAGGTATGGTAAGTGGTTTCCCCACCACTTACTTGCCGCACAAGTTATCTCACCATGGCTAAAAATGTGAGATATGTTTGGTGCCTTTGGGAAGCACCCATCATGAAAGAGAATATCCCTTTGCACAACAAGGGAGTGGCCAAATTCAGAAATTTTAGTGGCCCAATGTTTTCCATGAGATTTACATGATACAACACTCCTCTTGGGATTTATGGCCTTCAAAAACATGGTGAAAGACTGTGTCAAATCAGAAAATGAAGCTTGCACAAATCTTTCTCCCTTTTCAAGAGAAGGAAGAAATGGATGAAATGACTCTTGCATAGTGTCCTTTGGCTGCCCCAACTCCACATAGCTCTTGCATTCTATAAAATGTTGATGTAGCTCTCCTTCAAAGCCTTCCCATTCAAAGCATCTCATGATGGTGTTGTAGATCTTCATATAATAGGTAGGGCTGAAACATAACTCTTTGAAGGCCCTTTGTAGCATCCTCTCCTTGAGCTTAGAGGCTCTAGGTAAGAATATCCTATAATGATGATAGATGACTCACTCATGGACTAGATAGCCTTCTTCATGCAACTGGTCATCAAGCATCATACAAGTGTGAAGATATTTGGAATAATCCACCAACAGCTGGGATTTCCAATATAGATCTACACTCTTCAACAATGACAGCGCTGATGATGCATCAATAGGAATTTCTGACATTTTTCTAGTCTCCTCTTTGAAATTTCTTATGCCAAAGGTACAAGTAGGAAGGACATACCTTCCCTTCTTCTCCTTCAATAGCGTAGAATCAGAAATGAAGGTGGGTGATGATGATGAGAGAAGAAAATATCCCTCCTTCTTGTGCTTGCCCAAGCCTTCCAACATTGTAGTTGTGTCTTCTAATTCTCCCATCCCTCCTGGATCTGATTTTGTAGAATCAAGTAGTGAGAGATCTCTCACCAAAACTGAATCAGGTGGCCTCTCAGGTGGTTTGTCACTAGATAAGAGTGTCCCTTGCAGAAATCTCATGAACATGATAGAAGGGACAGTGAGGTATTTATTCCACTGAACAAATCCATCTATGTTTTTTGTGTGGAAGTGTTGTGTGAGGGGTAAGTATGCATGCCTTTGATTATTTGAAGTGAACCACTCTTCTTGGCCACCCATTCCATTTGCAAATCCTCCCAATCAGTGGCGACTTTACCCAATTTAATCAACCATTGAACACCCAAAATAACATTGGTGTCTGGTATGTCAACTGCAAAGAATTGATCCACCAAAGTATAGGATCCCATGGTGACTGAAAGTGATGTTACATAATGCATGCATTGCATTGTTCTATCTCCTGGGACCAAAACAGAGAATCCCTCAAAATTATCAGTGGGTATTTCCCTCCTTTTCACAAGATGGGTATCAATGAAATTGTGGGTAGCCCCATTGTCAATCAATACAAAAATCCTCTGATTCATGATTGACCCTTGAACTCTTACGGTCATGTACTTAGGTAATCCCCTCAAGGATGTAAGAGTTCCTCCAATAGGAGAAAATGCTCCATTCTCATCTCCTGATGGTGTTGGATTTCCTCCAACATTGTCATCGTTGTGAGCCCTCCTTGGCTCGTCATCTTCA
Organism: Pinus albicaulis; assembly: GCA_034641835.2. Classification (NCBI taxonomy): domain Eukaryota; kingdom Viridiplantae; phylum Streptophyta; class Pinopsida; order Pinales; family Pinaceae; genus Pinus; species Pinus albicaulis. The sequence goes on along the minus strand of CM076584.1, from coordinate 775,951,953 downwards.
TCTTCTTCAATATCTGAGAAGACCTCTATATAATGTGCTTTACCAGTAGCACATCTATGTCTAGGTACCCATGGTTCTTGGAAAGTGAAGGATAGCTTCTCCCTTCTTAGATATTTTTGGACTTCATCATCAAGAGGCTTCTTGTATTAGCTCTCCTTATAAGGAGCAGCTTTCTCTTCCTTTTCTTTAGAAGGAAAAGAGTGCTTGTTCTGAAAGTTTGCCTTTGATTTTGGCAAGGCATCTTGAAGGTATCTAGCCCTCTCAATGGCATCATGAAAATTAGTGGGCTTGGTATATTTAACCAACCCATGCAGAGGTTCATCCAAGCCATTGATGAACATGTACACCCTCCTTGCTGCAGACAGATGAGGAACCATAACAGATAATCTCATAAGTTTAGAGATATAAGACTCTACATTACCTGACTGCTTCAACTTTGCAAGGCTCATGAAAGGTGCTTCTGGATCCTTTCTGTCAAACCTTTCCACCAGTCTTCTAGTGAACTCAGAATAGGCAGTCACATTGGCATGACCCAATGTAGACAACCCATGGAACCACCAGTTGTGTGTTTCACCTTCAAAGTGTAGCGCTACAATCTTGACGGATTCCATATTAGGGACTTTGTTCAACTAAAAGTAGATATCTAGCTTTTCTACCCATGCTTTGGTAGAACAAGTAGATGATCCATCAAAATTGGGTAAAAATAATCTGCCCATAAAGTGATGTCGATCATGATTCTATGTGAATCCACCATCTCTATATTGATGCCTTGGTCTTCTCTTGTCCTTGAGGTGACAAAAATATTGAAAACTCTAAGTCATCCTTGAATCTCTGATTCTGAGACTCATATTCTTCAAAGTAGTCTTCAAGGGATGCTTTCTCATGAGGCCCTTCATTCTCCACAGCCAAAAAAGTAGGCATGGTAGAGCATTGTGGAGCTTGTGGCTGGTTCACTGGTTGATCATTCTAGTGGTGAGACATGCCAGAGCTTTCTCTAGGATGAAACCTCCTAGGGGATTCCTTGATCCTATCCAATATCATCTCTTTTATCTCTCTAGCAATATTTTTCATGGCTTTCAGAAGGGTTTTTCCAAACTCCTTCCTATCTTCATCACTTCCAGATTCAGGGAATTTTCCCTTGTATTTATCATTATCGGTGTAATCAAACTTCTTCTGTCTTCTTCTCAAGTACCTCTTCTCTCTGTCAGTGAGCGGCTCATCTTCTTCTGAAGACATCTTGCCTCTTCAAGAAATAAAATCACAGGCTGTGCCAAGATGATTTCTCTGATACCACTGTAATATCCCTAAAAGGGAAGATTCAACAATACCTGCTGGAATAATGCGCTTCTCTGAAGTATGTGCACTGAAATGAGTTTGTAGCCCTTGGATCCCTTATATCTAGAGATCTAGCATCTAAATCCAAAAGGGGAGAAAAAACAAATCAAACTAGGTGAGGTAAACAGACCTCCCACACCTAGTATGGCTGAAAAACACCCAAGGATGGAGCTACAACAATATGCAACAATACTGCAGGAAAATAACGCATTTTTTGAGAGAAAAAATAGGATACCAATGATAAGGCTCAATATTCACTTATACAACAATAAATCAGATCCATATTGAGGCCCATACAATGTATAATAGAATGTAGAAGACAAGAATAGAAGAAATTCCTGAAGGAAGAGGGCTGCAACACATGTAATGACTGAAAAATAGCTTTACAGCCTTATTTAGAAGATTTGCAGTAGTTGTATATTACACTCCAGATCTAGAACAGATCTTTGCACAAAATAATAAATCCATTTCAGATCTGTACACTAGAAGAGCTCCTTTACAAATTACCCTTGGGGTTTTGATCAAAACATGAAACACAGAGAGTACATCTAAGATCTAAAGTAGCAGATTTGTAGTAGTATTTAGAAATTTCTAAAGATAAATACAATAGAAGCAGATCAGATCTATACAGAAAATGGTTCAGATATTTAATCCATGGATCACCATAGTGAAGGGCAGAACCCCAACACCAGAGATCTCTCCTCAAAAAGTGTGTCAAAACACCCTGCAACTTCCTTCTTGCAAATAACGTAGTCCTAGAAGGAAAACTGCGTTGTAGGCTCTAGCACTAGATTGGCCTGATGCCAAGATTTGAAATATCAGATCCAAAGGTTCATAACTCTCTTGCCAATGGGATAGAAGACTTTCCTAGTGAAAAGAGGCCCTAAAATGGCCTAGATCTGAATAGATCTAACCTCCACTTGCTGCATATTACAAGGACAACCAAACCCTCAACAGGATTTGCCTTGTAGTTGGAAGATGAGCTTGGCTAAATGCCTGATCATGGATGAAATCATCAAGACTCTTCCAAGAGTTAATCAATGGAAGAGGTGGGATTCCCAAACAAGAACACCCTAGTGCTAAACAACAATATCCTCAGTTAAACAGCAGAGAATGATATATGTCTAAACAGACAATATATTTAGAAATATACTCAATCAACAACCTCTTATGTTGTCCTCCTCTTCCTTTTATAGGATGAAATTCTAGTCAAACCCTAAACCATCTCAATGATTTAGCTCCATTCACATGAGAAGCCTCCAACTAAAATTGTGTTGTGCCTCTAGGAGATTCATTGTATCTAGACAGCGTTGTTGATTTGGTCTAGGTTGACTTGGTCAAGTGCTCTAGTCTCTTTCACACCTATGTGTGTTTATGTAAATAGCCTAGATTTAGCTATGTTCACATGTGGAATTGATTTATTTTGCTGATTAGGAGTTTTATTGATCTTCCTTTACAATTTTATTCATGAAACAGAAAATTGAAAAAAAATTGTATATTCCCATTAGCTTGGGCTAGCTGGGAATATTACAGACTCTTATAAGAAGAGCTTCCCAAAGCACAATTGCAACAATTGGAATTTTTCCTTACCGTGAGATATTATTTTTTGTTTAGTTGCTTTGGAAAGCTAACTACTCCCTATTCCAAAGCACTAATCCTGAACTAGATTGGTGGAAAGAGCCCTAGAAGATGTAAAAATTTCTAGATGAATTTGACTAAGCATTGTGTTGTTTGGGTTGTTATTACTCAAAAGGTAAATGGATATGAAACCAGTGGTGTTATGACCTAACCCAAAACTGAATACAATCGAATATGATAATGTAATCTTTTCAATTCTATGAATTCTAACTAAAGTAAGGAGAGAGGTTCCATTTACTTTCAACAACACAAAGACTTATAAAAAAGAGAAAATATAACAAATTCTTTAATGCACTAATTTTATCAAGAAAAACTAATGATTTTTCAAAATGTAAACTATGCAAATGTAATTTATGCACAATTCACTTGAAAAATATGCAAATGTAATCTAGGCACATTTTTCATTCATATTCTAAAAATGAGAATTCTAACTATGAAAATGTAATCTATGCAAGATAATTATCGTACACAAGATGACTCCAATGTAATCTAAAGAACCAATCAAGTGTAAGTAAAGAAAATTGGGTGATAATTCCAAAGGTCAAAAGTAAAAACAGTCAAAGGAAATTAATACTCAGACACAATTTAGCAAAACCAAAAGCAAAAAGATGCAAAAATTATTAAGAACTGAGACAAACCTCAAAGTAATGACCAAAGGAAATCAAATTAATAATTTCTCAAAAAAGAATATTCAAAACACCCAATTAACTTAACAGAGACTTACGCAAAAGTTGTTGAAAATAAATTCACACATAATTTTTGACAGCTAAGATAGATTGGGGCAAACGCAAAGGATCATGTGAACTAGCTCCTAAAAATAGAATTTTAATTTTTTCAAAAAAATTCCACAAGTCTGTAGTTTCTAATGGAGATTGAGTTGTACCGCGTTGTTCTGAACTAAAACCTACAGAGGCTGCTGCACTATTTTTAGATGAAAACTGCGGAGGTAAGGAAAAGTATAGAAAAAATAAATATTCAGCTTTTCTTTTCAGGGATTCTTAAAAATTATCTACCCAATCCACTCTTATATAAATCAAAATTACAAAACTCTAAAATTCAAACTAAAAAATAAAAAAGAAAAACTAAGTACTATTCCCCAGTGGAGTGGCCATTTTGTTATGCGGATTAATCCCTCTTGCGGACAAGAGCGATCTCCCTAGTATTCTACGAATAGATAGAAACAAACATCCATTTGTAAATATATTTCTCTAGATTATTTGCAATTCAGAATTATTATAAACAAAGAAAGAGGACATGCCCCTACATTGAAATCCAACGTTCGATGCATTCCTTTATCCAACTGCTCCAAAGAGGCTTCTCTAGTAAGTAGAACTTGCAATAAAATACAAGACAAAAGAATCAAAGCACCTGTAACATATAATAATCAATAAAAGCTAATACAACTTAGTGATCAAAGAGTCTAAGTATTGATTTTATTCAACAAGCATAAGAAAAACTCAATGATAAAATAGATCCATATGTATTATCTTGAATAAAAGGAGTAACCTTACAACCTGATGCCTTGATGTCGTACAAGTTTCTCCTGGGGTCCCGAACAATCGTTCCTCCTTTAGTTTAACAAGCCTTCCTCTCTGAATACCAACATGGAGTTATTGACATAAGGGTGTGATCATTCTCATCCCAATAACAACTAGTGTAGATAGTATGCACTCTTGGGAATTTCTTCAACAACTCACATGTATGTCTACAATCTTTGTACAATCTATCCTTGAGACTAAAAATTGAACTCAATTTATAGGGAAATGGAGGTAGTTTTAGTTCCATGAAGAGGGGGATGGATTCCTCTCATGAAGGGATTTGAGCTCCATGGACCAAGGGATAAGCTCCATGAGTGGAGGGATAAATCTCGAACTGATCGCACCTCTAGAAGCTTTCAGTTGGGAGAATATTCACCCAATTAGGCTTATAGAATTTAATTTTTATTTAATTTGAATTTTTACGGGGGTCCGTAGGTTTTAGTAGCAGAAAGTGCGGTGATTGTAGTGGTTTTTAGACCAAGTATCCGCAAACCCCCAGGAGAAGGCTAGAAAAAGTGCGGAGGTAGATTTTTTAAGGTTTTAATGGGCTTTTCTCCAATTCCAAGACTTGGTTTAGGAACATTAAGGTTTTTGACTTATAAAGGAGCACAATATAGATAGTGATAGACCTATGGACAATCAAATGTCATGGTGAAAAAATAATGTGTAACACATATTTTTCAAAAACTCAATAAATTTTAAGCTTCCTTAGACTTCACATGATGAGGTCAACATGATGAGGTTATGTAATATCTCTAACTATTATAATTATTCCTATGACTTATGAATGATGTTTTTGTTGTCTCATAAATTCCTTTTGGCATCAAAGACATCTTATTCACAACAATGAAAACACTATGTGAAAAATTCTCCCCTTTGTCATTTTTGACAATGCCATCAAACATTGATGCTCATTGATGTTAATCGACCGAAAATCCCCCTCACATAGCACCGAGAACTCCCAGTGTCTAACTATGAAGATGCATCCATTATTTATTCTCTATTAAGAATTAACATGGGTGAGAAAAGACAAGCCAGATGGTAGAAATATTATTGAAGATTGTTTGTTATATTTTATTTATCTAAAATTATAAATTTATAATACATCATTGAATATTATAGTTCTTCTAGATCTATATGTAGATCATGATGACAACTCAATGGATCATGATGACACTTCATGAATATAAGGTCTAAAACTCACGGACTTGGACTTTATTATTGTCTAAGGACTCGTAGCCTAACATTCCCCACTTCTATCACATGTTTGAATAATTTACCAATAACTTTTGTTATCTTAAATATGGAACTGATGAATTGAGTTTGGATCAATATATGTCTAAAAAAGCATCATATTCTAGATGTATAGAAGTGATCATATGACATTTTTGAACACATCATTTGAAATTATTTCTATAATTATCCATTGTATAATGGATGTTGGTTGATTTAATTGATTATAATTTCAATAGTTGATTCATGAATGAATCCAAGTTGGGGATTTAGATTATTTAGATTGTGGTTTTTGGATGGCTACTAAACAAAATAATTTCAATAATGTGGTGGTGTTTGGATGACCATTAACCAACTTCCATGGTAAGTACTGAATAAGGTTTACCACTAACAAATTTTCTTTAAATGATGTGGTGGTTTCTCGATTACCAATAATCAAACTTTTTTGGATAACATGGTTGTTTTTGGTTTACCACTAATAATACTTCTTTTATTTTAAAAACATGGTGGTTTATGGGTAACCACTAACCATATTAATTTCATCAATTTAATTCCCCCATTAAATGTGTAGGAGAGTTTCTATTATCATTTTTCTCCCCCCATAACGTGTGGAGAGTTCCATATTTACATGGAACTAGTTGAATTATTTTTTTTCATTTCATTAGGTAGATTTATCTTTACCTCCGTCTTGACTACATTGTAGGACTTATGCAACTTATTTACCTCTATATTCCATCTCCAATAATGTATCAATCCATAATTTACTATCTTTTTAACTTTATTTCTCTTGTGACATATTTTCGATAGATGATTTTTCTTCCCACAAAGAATAAAAGTACGTAGATCAAAACACTGACTCTCCTTATGACCATTTATTTCACAATGCTAAAAAAATTTATCAACACTTTTAACTTCATCAAGAAATCATGCACTCACAAACTGAATTAGTTTGGAGTAATTTCGAATGTAAAAGATATCAGCTTTGGTGTATCCTAATTCATGCCGATTTTTGTTGAATGATATTTCCTCTGAAGGTATGATAATCATCTTGGAAAGAAATTTTTCTTTTTTCTTTTTCTTCTTCACAATTACTATTACTGCTAATGTTTTGTGCCCGATTAATTTATTTTGTTAAGACATTTTTATCACATTGTGCGTCAATCACCTATATTAACTATTGAGTATCACAATTTACATTAATTTTTTCCATTACCTCATTTGTAACACATGTTGCATCAAATTTTTGGATTATAACTTTAGTATAAATTGTTGCATCAATTTTCTATACTAGCTCCATTGTGTCACAACATTCATCAACTATTGGATGATTTCATGTATTTCACAAATTTCATTCTCTGCTTCAAATGTGATATTTTATCACAGAGATCATCTATGTTTTGTTGTAGATCTTGTATCAATCATATCGTCAAATATATCTTGTTTTTTCCTCAATTTTATATAGAGTGCATCAATGAAAATTTCTTTCATATCTATTTCATTTTGAAGATATTTTTCTGCTACTAGTATGCCATCCATTCGATCAATTATTTTTTAACTTTTTTGTATTTTCCATCAATAATTTTAATTTCATTTTTCAATTCATGGTTTCACTACTGCAAGTCTTTAATTTCTCGACATATGTTTTTCAAACACTTTCCTCCTTTACCCATTTTTCACTTAAGATGCTCTCTTGTACTTTCTTTTTTGATTACCACACTCGCTTGATTATTATGTCTCATTAGGGTTTCGGTTACTACTGATAATGCACCCTAAAGTGTGATTACAATTATTTTTAAATATTATAATGACTTGAATTTTTACCTCCTTATTCAATTTGAGGCAAATCTTGATGGTAAATTTTACACTTTATAAGGGTTTGGTACTTTACCCTTTGCACATTTGAATGGCTTATCCTTCAATTTACCCTTTGAGCTAGCTGAAAAATAACAATATGTTCAAAAACTAGACGCAATAGTATCACACAATGCCCTTAAACCCCCTCATTCAATTTCAAGGTGGTATCAGACAAGTAGAGAAAATAAAATTTAATTAGAGGATTTATTTCTTGTGATACAATTATATTCAAAAAGAGATATTTAACATTTAACATACTCTCTTTGATAAAGCTTTTACAATTCTTCAACTTGTTTCCTAACCACTTTTTGCTTACACTGAATTGAAACCCAATTATAACCTTTCTAAATGTGACAAGACAAGATAAAAGTCCCTCCCTTGTAATCACACTAGCTTACAATCACCTTTAAAAAGGATATATAAAAAAAAATTGTAATTCTTAACTCTTAATACAATCTTACGCTCTTGAAACTTTTTAGATCCAAAACTACATCTATGATACCATAACCTCTTCAGACTCTCATAAACTTACTCTATGAATTCCATAGCTCACACGATGGCTCTTATGCCATTTTAAGAACTAACATGGGTGAGATGAGATAAAAAAATATGGTGGAGAAATGCTTGAAGCTTGTCTATTATATTCTATTAGTCTCAAAATATAAATATATAACACATCTTTGAATATTATAGTTCTTCTAGATCTATATCTAAATCACACTTATAACTTAGTGGATCATGATGAAAATTCATAAATATAAGGTATACAACTCATGGTCTCATAATTTGCAATTTTCTAGGGACATGTAGTATAACACTTCTTTCTATTAGTAACTACATTTCCTCTTCCAATATTCATGTTCTCAAAGTCAATATGTGTATCAATGTATGCAATATATCCCCCTTTGTGACATCAATGGAAAATCATAATGAATGTCTACCATATTCATGTGCAAACCTTATCTTGTGGTGGCTCCCATTTTTTCATAATGTCTACATCTTTTGAGTATTTTTTAGAACTCAAATTGTTCCTATGTGAAGGAAGGTCTTTATAGGAATGGTCCCAAAGTTTCTTGAACAATTCTTATTCCTATGTTATCACGTTTACCTGTAAGAACCATGATACCTTTATTCTACCATATAAGCATGTTTCCATGTGAATAAAGTCTCCCCATAAGATCAAATTATTTCATGTGGACCTGATTTAAGGCTCCTGTTACCAATGTTTTTCATAACTATTCTTGCACCTTCAAAGTCTCTCTGTGATACCATGCTTCCTTCATTGATAAGTACATGTCATATATGCATTATCTATTTTCACTTGAATTGTCATGTGGAACTATAGTTTCCTTTATACATACATGCTTTCCAATTCTCTCTAGCTATGTGATGAAATTTTCTCCTCTTTATAATATTTCTTCTATCAACCTTACATCTCACCAAATATTTATTTTTTGCTTGTTCATATGATGTCCTCAAAGTTCTCCTACCTGCATATATATGCTTATTCATTTTTTAACTCAAATTTTAGCCTTGAAGAAGCTTCCACCAAGGGATTATATTTGAGGACTTAGATTTAATAAATGACCTTTACCTCTTCTCCATGTTGTAGAATGAATCCTTGTATTGATAGGAAGTATCAATTTGTTGTACCATCTATATTTGAGTCTGGAATCTCGTGTTATGTGACCTTTGTTGTGACATATCTAACATCCATCATTTCACTTCAATATTTGTGCAAATGGCTATGTTAATATCCTTATTTGATCCATATGTATCCATAAAGGTACTTAATCAAGTCCTTTATATCACACAACATATAATTCATGCAATCCTATGCTTTGTGGCCAAAATTTATGCATGAGAAATAATAACCAATAAACTCATTTTGATACCTAGATGTAGAGAGAGATGTTGACCTGCTGAAGTCATTCCTTGGAGGAACCATATTCATTTGTTGATTTCCCACACCTACTTTATTTATGATTGTGGATCCTTTGTGAATAATCCTTGTCATGAGATATCCTTTCTCTTATTTTTGGTTTCTTGTAATATTCTCCTTCTTAGAATTATCTTGAGTCATCGAAATGAACGTGCTTGGCTTGGTTCATCACCTTCTTTGCATCGTCAAGAGATTTGTTGCTAGATGCTATTAAAATTTGATAGAGAATTTTGGAGTGATCTTCATTTAATATGCTCAGGGGACAATTTTTCTTGCGTGCATTTAAATGTCTTGATAAACAAGTCCTATTTTAATGAGAGTATACCTATACGTGGTAAGAATGTTATATGGAGATTCATTAAATTTATGGAACTTTGACATGAGATTCTCCATTTATTCTCTCAAGAGGACAACCTCTTCCTCTAGTGTTTCAAAAATTTGTTCCTTCTCACTTAGTTGTTTGGAAAAAAACAATTTGACCCTTTTTTCTTCTTCAAATTAAACTTTGAGAGCAAAAATTGTGTCTTGATTTAGGTTTTTGTTATTTAGGTAATATTTAATTTATGTCCATATATATATATATCTTATGCTTATAAAATTACTTTGCTCCACTGACATGTGTATTGAATAGGAACTATTGACAAACCACTTATCTCTTTTCTTTTGAGCATACGGTATGAGGACACAATTTTCTTCTTCCTCTTTCCATATCTTAGTTAGACACCTTTCATATTTTTAAGTGGATTTACAGTCATGGCCTTGTGTATAAAAATGGCATAGAGAATGACTACAAGTAATTTCCTTATAACCTAATGTATGTCATAGAAAACAATAGAAGGGTATGTGGTTCCTGGGGAATTTTGTCTTGCTACTTATATTTATTTGGACATATTCCTTAATTACCTTAGCTCACTACTTATCTTGATTATGTGATTCCTCTCTTTTAGCTACTTTTATATTTCACCCAGATGCTTCTTAACTTCACTAAGTTTCTTTGTCATTTTTTCACATTTTATTTTAGACTCCTCCAACTCAAGTTAAAATATCATAATATAGTTTACATTTGAATCCATGTTGCTACAATTCCTTGGATCCACCTTCTAGTAGTTATTTTTTCCTGAAGATGACCTACTTTGATTCCACTTTTTGGACCAAAGATCACACTGAGGGGGGGGTGACTCAGTCTGGGATCAATTTTACCATTTCCTAGCTTTTCATAATCAAGCAATCATAATATAATGAACGACAACCATAAGTTTTATATCAACATGTAAAAAAATGCACCATAATGCTACCATCACATCAAAGAGACACAAGATTTTACATGGAAATACTCATGGGAGAAAACCAAAATTTCTTCTTATTATTACTCTTCAATTCATTACATATATACGCATACCCCAACCTGTTGGAGGCACACACATCCAAAATATGCAAGCTGCTACTTATGGTAGGCTACAACTTGTTTGTGAGACCAACCTTGATGACGTGAAAGCTCCAACTTATTACAGATTACAACATGATTGATGCAACAACCTTAATGATGAGAAAGATATGACCACTTCTAGGCTCCAGCCTAATTAAGGCTCTGAACTTAGTGGATGCAACCACTTTCTTCTACAACCTCTTCTGGACCCCTTTTCAGAATATTTCAAATTACATCCACCTTCACTTTAGTCAAAGCAAATATTCAAGGTGAATAATTACTTTTTTTCATACTACTATACATTCCTTCTCATACCCTATCAAAAAACTTGTTATAAATCTATTTTTCACTCCATTATAGTGAGATAAAACCAAGTTCAACTTACCTTAGTTGTTGGCTAAAATGCATCATATTTCAACATTTTGTTTTACTTGTGTGAGATTTATCTGATGTTAAGAGGGTGAAATTACATAATTCATAAATTTCTCATAATTATTTTTCCAATATATTATAATTATGAAATAATAATTATTTCATAATTGAGACAATTAAGAAAAATATCATAATTGTGAAAAAGGCTTCTATATTTTATCACTCCCAAGGAGATCAACTTGACCCACTTGTGTATGAGTTGGCTAGGGGTCCATTATTGTAGAAGTTTCCTAAATTATCAATCCCCTAGGTATCTACATACATTCTCCCAAAGCATATAATAAACCTATATAAGCTCACCGAGAGAGAAGGGAGATGGGAGAAGACGATAGTCACTCCCATAAGGTGGTCATGTGAGTGACTAAAAAGGTATAGTTGCTCTCACAAGCTCATCATCTGTGTGATTAAGTGTCATGACTAGAAAAATAAGGTCTAAGGCCTAGGTAAAAGGTTAATCAGCATAATGTATTAGAGGCACTAACCCTAGGGAGAAAAAGAGGTTGATAACAAAAACATTTCACCCTATTCATCAATATGGTCACATATGGCCTATCTCAAAACATGTATCTACCATAAACTCAAATTCTATACAACATGCCCATCACCACTAAAAACATACATCAGATATTTTCATCATCAGGAATAATTCAATAAGGCTTTTCTGCCTTCATGAGTATTCACCTCCGAACCCTGATTATTGCGCTTCTTCCAAATTCCAAGTTTGATTTTAAATAAGTCCAAAACCCCCTAAAAATGTTTAAAAACCATAAATAAAATTATTTTTTCTACAAATTCCCACTTTCTAGTCACACTTCTATAAAACAATAAAATATGGTGACTGACTCTACATAATGGTCCTTTTTGGGATGTTAAGTGTTCTAAAAAATGCAAATTATAAACATATAAAAAATATTCTGACCTGATATCCACCGAGAATAAAACTTGGGTCTCAGTGCACATATGATGACCCTGCCACCAACCAATCTATCCAATGGGACTTTTTGCAACACTTTTACGACTTACTTTTGATATGAATTTAATTGAATCAATACAAGAGGTTTAAGGATTTGACCCCGAAATTGGTGAGATATACGTCAATATTACCATTCACTCTCTTATGCAGTCAATCGACATACACCGACTACCTATTCATGCCTTTGCATGACATGAATAATATATTTAATAGCTTGATATGATGAGCCACTCCACTTAATGCATAAGTAATGTAAAGGCCACTCGACATATCAATAGTCACACCACAAAATTTGTTCAAATCAAGATCCACACCACGTATCATGAACCATACATTGTCATATGCACAATGTATCAAAAAACTCAATATGATGAGATTATCCATGTATGACATATAATATATTGTGGTATGCATATTAGGGATGCTGATCCATCATGACCATATGAGATACCATCTACACCATTAAACTAATCAAAACTACTTTGGCCACACAGTGCATGCCAGTCAACCTATACGCATTATGGTGATGAAACTGCAAGTATAACCATAACCTAGGAAATATTCCTTCGAAAAAAACCTCAAATCATGGGTACAACAAATCAAATATACTCCACCTTAAATTCGAAATAATTTTCACTTCCGAACTAGAATATGCCAAAATAGATTGTATTTTTAACACCACTTTTTCACGATTGATATTTATAGCCTAGGGTATATATATATCTATCTATCTATCTATATATATATATATATATATATATATATATATATATATATATATATATATATATATATATATATATATATCTATATATATATATATATATATATATATATATATATATATATATATATATATATATGTTTGTATATCTAGGAAATAGTAGGGTCAACACCAATATGTAAATGATTCCTGTGAAACCTAGTTTTAAAATCAAACGAGGCCGAAACTTAGCTCTCATATCCATATTATAAAAACAATATGACCATGTCAAATAAATTTCCATGTGGCCTATGGAGATGCCTTAGCCCCTTTTCTCCATATGACACAGTTTCTAGGGTCGCTATTCATCTACATGATGATGTCAACATGACATAATCATGCCACATGGAAGACTATGTAGGATGCCATGTGTCACCCATTTTTAGGAATTTGACCTATCAAAATGTGCAAAATATGCCTGCCATGTGGAAGTATCAGGTGGCACCATGTCATCGTACTGACATCATCTAATAACATGTCATGCTAACTATGATGTCTACATCATCTCTTTTAGCATACCATGATGCACCGCATGTTACTACATAATTAGGCCATTGTGGTGGGAATATATGTGCATGTGGAAATGTGTCATATGTTTCATCTCATTTGTCCAATCAAAAAGTGACAAATGACATTTTTTCATTGGTTACTGATATCTCACTAATTGGTGCACACATTCCCTTACCTTTTTCGTCCAATCTAAGGGAGATGCACACTCTTTATATGTTAAATATCACACAATTTTAGTAAATATCTACCATTGACCAAATCAACAAGCCATGGATGTGCCTAAAAAGTGTCCACTCTTTAGAATATCAATAATTTTGGTTTTTGCCCTATATTTTAGGCCTAAAATGATACTTATTTTCAAATGGTCATAAATTTTGATTGAGGAGGAGTTTATTAGAGCGAGATATACTATTGGAAATGTCTTTTTGAGGCATACACAACCATGTTGTTTAAAAAATAACTAGGAAATAATATCTTTGTCTAAAACTCAATAAAATTTAAGCTTCCTTGGACTTCACCTGATGAGGGTATGGAAGATGTCCAACTATTATAATGATTCCTCTTACCTCTTAATGATTTTGTTGTTGTCTCAAACATTCCCTTTGACATGAATGACATCTTTTTGTTATCAATGACAATACTATGTGAAAATTTATCCCCTTTGTCATTTATGGAAACACCATAAGATATTGATGCTTCTTGATGTCAATCATCCAAAAAATCTCCTAGTATAGCACTTTTAACTCCCCCTATATGACTGTAAAGATGCCTCTCTTATTTATTCTCTTTATTTATATTTATACCTGCATTTTCTCTTCCAATCTTCATATTCTCAAATCCAATGTTTGTATCAATTTCTGCAATCTCTCCCCATTTTACATCAATGGAGAAGGATCACGAATGTATATCATAGTCCTGTGCAAACCTAATCCTGTGGTGGCTACATTTTTCCATAATGTCTACATATTCTATGTATTTTTCTGAACTCAAATTGTTCCTATATGAAATAAGGTATTTATAAGCATGTTGGAAAATATTATTGAACTATTCATGTTCCTATATGAACCTGTGCACCTATAATAACTATGACACCTTTGTACTACCACATAATCATGTTCTTGTGTGGATAGAGTCTCCCCCTAATATCATACACTTCCTCGTGGACCTGATTTAAGGCTCTTGCTACCAATTTTTCTCATAATTTTTCCTTCACCTTCAAAGCCTCCCTTGAAACCATGCTTCCTTCATCGATAAGTACATGTCATATATTCATTCTATATTTTCCCCTGAATTGACCTATAGACCTAATTTTTCCTTCATACATAAGTTCTTTCCAATGATATCTAGTTGTGTTTGAAATTTCCTATGGACTTGTGGATGTGATGAAGTCTCCTCCTCTTTATAACATGCCTTCTATCATCCTTACTTCTCACCAATTATTTCCATATTTATTCTTCATATGTTATCCTCAAAGTGATCCTTATACCTGCATATAGCTACTTCTTTGTGTTTTGATTAAAATGATAGTCTTGAAGCAACATTCACCAAGGAATTAGATTTGAGGAGTCACATTTAATTGAGGTTCTTCTGGACCTTTTGTCCATCTTGTATTTTTAATCCTTGTATTGATAGGAATTCCCTCTCTGTTGTACCCTCTAGATTTGATTTTGTATTATCATGCTATATTAACTTCATTGTAACATGTAACATTCAAAATTTGACTTCAATATTTTTTGAAATGGTTGAGGTAATCTCTTTATTTGATCCACATGTATCCATAAAGGTACTTGATTTATTCCACCATATTTGACAACATAATAGGTCCTACAATCTTGTTATTTTTGTCCAAACTTGGTGGATGATAAAAAATAACCAAAAAACGTATTTTGATAACTGTATGTAGATGGAGACCTTGAACTTCTAAAATCAATCCTTATGTTGGCATTATGGCTAGTTTACTGGCATTAATGTCAACATGGATCGTGATATTATTATACTATGTCAACCTAGATCATATCACACTCTTGGTGATTAGTAGTAGAGACGAATGAGGATGTAGAGGTGTCAGCTAGATGATAAACTATGATGATGTAGTGATGGTTGTAGAGAAATTGTAGGAGCTTGATCAAGGTATAGAAATGTATAGTGAAGTATTGAAAATATATGACATAGTTTTGGGCATAGGATAGGATTGTTTATTCAAAATAACCCATATTCCTTGGTATTTAGGTATGCACAATGTGAAAATACCTCATTTTCATTGGGAGCCTCATGCCAGTAGTGTGAAAATATTCTCTAGAATGACGTGTTGTCCTTGTGACGATGCCTGTAGGTGAATAAATTGGAAAACCATGAGCACAACTACCAATTTTCCCAAGGAATTTATGTGCTTTAGGAAGTACAAAATTTATTTTATGTGGCCAATATTACCATAAAAAAATTCCTTGGATTTTCCCATGGTAATCTTAAGAAATAAATGCTATAAAATGTAGAAGGAATCTAATAAGTTGTGGGTGGAAAAATTGTGGATCTATATAGATTAAAACTAAGAATTTAATTATTTTAGTAGGTTCTTTGTTTTGGCACATGTCTGAAGGAGGTGATGATGGAAATTTTCAAGTGAAGGACATGATCGATCTGCATAATATTATTTTATTCAAGAATCACTTCTCATCTAAATACAAGCTCTTTAAAGTTGACATGTATAACCTTTTGTGATTTTTTTTTAGTTACTAATTAGATCTACACACATAGGTTTGGATGAACATGTGATGGTTTGTGAGTTTAATTTTCACATTTAGAAATTAAATAATAATGCATATAGAAAAGAAATAGTATATATATTTTGTCTTGAGTATGTTGATATGTAGCCTAGATAGAGGTTCGAAGAATGTTATTATTTGATGTTTGCATATAGAAAAAACTCTTGAATAATTTAGAATGGGGCATACACCATCGAGTGAATACTTACTATAGACCTAATCCTGTGGTGGCTACATTTTTCCATAATGTCTACATATTCAATGTACTTTTCTGAACTCAAATTGTTCCTATATGAAATAAGGTATTTATAAGCATGCTGCCAAATATTCTTGAACTATTCATGTTCCTATATGAACATGTGGACTTATAATAACCACGACACCTTTCTACTACAACATAATCATGTTTCCATGTGGATAGAGTCTACCCCTAATATCATACACTTCCTTGTGGACCTGATTTAAGTATCTTGATACCAATGTTTCTCATAATTGTTCCTTCACCTTCAAACCCTCCCTTGAGACCATGCTTCCTTCATCGATAAGTACATGTCATACATTAATTCTATATTTTCCACTAAATTGTCCTATAGACCTAAATTTTCCCTCATACATAAGTGCTTTCCAATGATCTCTAGTTGTGTTTGAAATTTCCTGTGGACTTGTGGATGTGATGAAGTCTCCTCATCTTTAGAACATGCCTACAATCATCCTTACTTCTCACTAATTATTTCCCTATTACTTGTTCATATGTTATCCTCAAAGTGATCCTTATACCTTCATATATTTATTTATGTTTTGATTCAAATAATATAATTGAAGCAACATTCACCAAGGCATTAGATTTGAGGAGTCACATTTAATTGAGGTTCTTCATGACCTTTTCTCCATCTTGTAGAATAAATCCTTGTATTTATAGGAAGTCCCTCTCTGTTGTACCATATAGAGTTGATTCTATATTATCATGCTATATGAACTCCATTACATTCAAAATTTGACTTCAAAATTTGTTGAAATGGCTGAGGTAATCTCTTGATTTGATCCACATCTCTCCACAAAGGTACTTGATTTAGTCCAACATATTTGACAACGTAATAGGTCCTACAATCTTGTTCTTTGTGTCGAAGCTTGGTGGATGAGAAAAAATAACCAAAAAAAGTATTTTGATAACTGGATGTAGATAGATTTCTTGAACATCTAAAATCGGTCCTTATGTTGGCATTGAGGTCAACTTGGATCGTGATCTTATCATACTATCTCAACCTATATCGTATTACACTCTTGGTGATTGGTAGTATATACAGATGAGGATGTAGAAGTGTCAGCTATATGATAAATTATGATGATGTCATGATGGTTGTAGAGAAGTTGTATGAGGTTGATCAAGGTCTAGAAATTTATAGTGAAGTAGTGAAAAAATATGACGGAGCTCTGGGCAGAGAATAAGATTTTTTTCTTCCAATTAATTCATCTTCCTTGGGATTTATGTATGCACAATACGAAAATACCTCATTTTCATTGGGAGCCTCATGTCAATAGTGTAACAATATTCTCTAGGATGATGTGTTGTCCTTGTGGCGATGCCTGTAGGTGAATAAATTGGAGAAAAACGAGCAAAACAACCAATTTTCCCAAGGAATTTATGTGCGTAAGGAAGTCTAACACTTATTTGATGTGGTCAATATTACCATAAAAAACTCCTAGAATTTTCCTATGGTAATTTTAAGGTAGAAATTCTATAAAATGTAAAATGATTATGATAAGTTGTGTGTGAATCTATCTAGATTAAAGTTAAGAATTGTCTTCCTATAGTTTTTTTTTTTTTTTTTGGCATAGGTCTGAAGGAGGTGATGATGGAAATTTTCAAGTGAAGGACATGATCGATCTGCATAATATGATTTTATTCAAGAATTGCATCTCATCTAAATACAAGCTCTTTAAAGTTGACATGTATAACCTTCCATGATTGTCTTTCAGTTACTAATTAGATCTACACACAAAGGTTTGGATGAACATGTGATGGTTTGTGAGTTTAGTTTACACATTTAGAAATTAAATAATAATTCATATAGAAAATAAATAGTATATATATTTTGTCTTGAGCCTAGATAGAGGTTCGAAGGATGTTATTATTTGATGATTACACATAGGAAAAAGTCTCGAATAATTTAGCATGGGGCATAGACCATCGAGTGAATGCTTGTTATAGATCTAATTTTGTATGTGCAATTATTGTTATAATTATTTATATGCAAATTTTAATGGCATAGTTGTGTCATGATGCACATCGTTGATCTTGAAGGTTTGATATACTGCTATTTTATTGAGAAGCACTTGTATTAATAGAGGTATAGAAGAGATTGTATTCTTGAAGGGATTTGGACATAGGTTTTGTTATTAGATTGCCTATGAATTCATTTTTCTTGTATTTAATATACTTAGGAATTGTAAAATACTTGTGCATAGGCAATCACTTTTTTTATATATGCCTAGATCTATATATGTGCTCTAGTAATTTATTTCTAAATTTGTGCAATTGTATGGAGATTTTTGCAGATACCTATATCTAATTGATTCTTATTGATTGAAGCCAGTATTCTTGTTCTTTGAGGTTGAATTGCACAGGACAGAAGGGTAGAGGGTATTGTTCCCATTAGGTGAATAGGTTTATATTGTTCAAGCAAGAAATTGTATATTGTTATGTATTGCAACTTTAAGGATTGTCATTAGTATTGGTTGACACCTTAATGGTTAATAATCACTTGTATGATTGTAGGCAGTTTGAGAGCTTAAATTAGTGTTCATAAATTCCATAAGAATGGTGTGCCTTGTATTTCTATTATGTTTTGTATGGTATTGATTAGTCCTAAGAGAAAGGGTTTGAAAATGTGTCCTTGAAAGACTTGTGATGCTTTGGCTTTGAAAAATATGCATTTGTTGATATTCACTAGTGTTATTGATGAGTATGCATATTTTTATATTGTGGAGAAAGAGGATTGATGATTCATTGTTATATATTTCTAGTGTTACTCATATTATTGGAGTATTCATATGTTGGTTCTAATGTAGATTTTCTTGTCTATGTATATGATGAAAGTGTGATACTGCTAAGAGGATGAGTTAGATGTTGATGTATGAGTGAAGGAAAAATGATCTGATGAGGTAGGATTTAATTTCTTGGGTGAGAAAATTCATTGAATGTAGCATTGTTTCCAGTGTTCGATAGTTTCACATGAGCTTAGGTTTTAATGTTATATTGAGTATTTGTTATAGAGAGGGTTTTGTATTGTTAAGATTTTTTTTTCTACAAATTGTCAAGGGATGTCTTGATGAGTATGTTGATGATATATGCAATTGGATTTTGTTATGAAAATAGCTCCCAAAATAGAAGAAGAGAGAGATCAACACCTTAGAAATGAGCTACTTCAAGGGGGAAACCTCCTTTACATTACATAAATGAAAATTTCTTGGATGATACAACTGAAAAAAAAACTCCTTTCTATATATAGGAGTCCATGTGGTCACAATATAATCCTAGCCGACCTAAAAATAATAATGTAAGGGAACAATAATAACAATATTGAGCTTTTATGGGGCACAATAATAATAATATGGGGACTACAGGGTTACAACAATAACAATAAGGGGGCTACACTAACAACAATAAGGGACTACACTAGTAATATAGGGACCTAACATGCCCCTCTCCTTCAAAAAAGTGTTTCCATAAACAATTGAGTAGCTCTAGATGCTTCTGTATAAAATTCTCATCCTCCCATGTCGAATCTTCAATGGGTAAATTCTTCTACTTGATGAGATACTCTGAAATTGATCGATTTCATAACTCTCGAGTTCTTTTTTCTGTGACTGCTTCAGGTTCCAATATGATTTTTCCTTCCCCATCATGTTCTGGAAATATTGTTTGAACTAGAAGTGTGTCACATATAACCTTATTTAAGAATGAAACATGGAAAACTAGGTGCACTTGAGAAGAAGCAGGAAGCTCAAATTTGTATGCCATAGTACCAATCTTTTGCAACACTTTGTAAGGACCATAGTAATTTTGCGATAATTTATTATCATTATTAGCTTGCTTGAGGGATATTTGCTTGTATGGTTGTAGTTGTAAAAATAACCAGTCTCCTACATAAAAAAAAATCTCGCTACAATGTTGATCTTCTTGTTGTTTCATTCGTTTTTGTACCAAATTTAGGTTATCCTTTAGGAGTTGGAGAACTTGTTGTTGATGCTCGATGTGATCTTATTGTTGGGAAAAATACTAAGAGGGGGGGGGGTGAATCAGTATTTATAGCTTACTGATAATTTTAACTTTTCCTTTACTAAATTCCATACCGACTTTATTGAACTCAACTCGCATATGCACGTGGATATATCAACAAAAACTTGTGTATACTTTGATAACTTTATGTTTAGATAAAATTTTAGAAACAAACTTTAACTCAGCTTATCAGTTATGCATTTATTAGTAAAGTAGTAAATATCTGCAGTAACAATAGAATAAATCATCACATAAGATCATCACACATGAACACCAAGATTTAAGGTGGAAACCTAATTTGGGAGAAAACCATCATTGTTGTCATCTTTGTCTTTAATATTTATTATATGGAAAATTGTTTACAATTTTGTACTAATGCAGACACATATCAGTACGCAGGCATCTACCTGCAGAAGGCAGCAACCTTCTCTCATTTTCCAGCTGCAACTAGAAGGGAGCTACAACCCCATGATCTCAGTTACCAGCCGCTACTGGAAGGGAGCTTCAACCCCGCATGATCAGAACACAAGCTTCTACTGGTAGGAAGCTTCTACTTCCACCCTGAAGGCTTCAACCCTCAGAACCACTGCAAACCATGTTTCATCAATTTTGATACTGGATCACAAAAATTCAACACTACTCTTCTTAAATAACAACAATAATAAACTTCACCCAGTACTTCGATCAGAACAATGAGATCACTGTAGCTAGAACATAGTAAGAAACCCAGATTTCAGAATCAATATGCAGAATCAAACTCAACCCTGATAATTCATTATCTTAAAATGCATATGCTACTTTGATTTATTGAACCCGCGTGTATACGGTCTTTCCTTTACACCAACCTGCGTATAGATCTGTGAATACTCTTTTTCAAAAAATGGTTAGTCTCAAATTCAGATCTGACGCTTTCAGTTAGATATCTTTTCAGTATTGCAGAACCTTTTATTAGTCAGACATCATAAAACATATTTACTCACTCATTGATCATATTTTTACATAATAAACTTAGTAACATATACATCATTCAAGCAACCCAGATCTATATGAAGACTTCATTTACAGACAACAGAAATACAACACCAATAACCAGAAAACCTCTGCAATAAGATTCAGAAAACCCTGACTTCCATACATGCCTTTTCTGAGAAAAATCAGTGTATATACGCGCTTTTACCAAGAAGATAGCATATGGATCTATAAATATTAATTCTATGGAATGTTTCAGATCTATAGAACATACCCATATTTCTTCACTTCACTTCAACAAACATGTGCCAGGTCTTATATCTAATCATATATTCAATAGATCATGCAAGAACATATTCATTTCAGGTCTAGAGTGTTGAGATTCAACAAGATTATGAGCTTAGTGAAAAGAGTCGCCTTCACTAAGTGGACCCGCAGGCTATTTTTGGTGCAAGTCTATTTTTAGAATATGTCTATTTTTAGACATGATGATTATATTTCAGAAGTTGCAGGATGCTATTTGTGGATGGTTGATCAAGTTGGAAAAATAGATGAAATTCTATTTTTAGAATATTGGGCGAAGTCTATTTATAGATCATCAATCTAAAAATAGATGCATGTCGATTATTATTAGCTCTAAATAATAATCAGACTCTAAATAACAACTTATTCTCTTTCTTTAGAACTTTTTAGGTTTAGTGCATGAAGTGGAAGGTCGAAGGACCTAGGAATTACAAAATTCCCAAGGGTTTACTGGAGCTAATGCATGGAGGACTCAGTTAGAACTCAAGTGGCAGAGTTATGACACAGTTGGAAGAAGTAGTTATGGAGTTGTATTTAGCTTAACTCAGTTAGACTCAGTTGAGCTAGTTGTATCTAGTCTAACTGAATGATACACTAGTGAGAGTGGAGTGAATTAATTAGTTAATTAATTCACAAATAATAACTCATTAATCAACTGAACAATACAACAGTTAACTACAGTGTATGGTAGTTTCAGTGGAGACCCAGTGGAGAGGTAGGTGAAAGGGCAAGATAGACTATCTGTTGTGACTATAGTGATGCATTGATTGCATCACACACACATTAGAGTTGCCAATGAGGATTGCGCAGTCAAGGAAAGAGTAATTCGAATTCATTCAGAGCTATTCTTCAGCAGGGATTGCGCAGTGGAGGCAGGCTAGCAGGAGGCAAAGATCGGTGCATGGATTTGCAAGATTGGTCCTGATTAGTGTATGACGACTGTACTATACTGAGAGCTTGATAAGATTTGTATGAGGATTTTTATATTATTCCATGATACATAATATATAGTTGGGGTTTTTAGCTTCAGGCTTTCCCGGTTAAAAACTTTTTTATGTGCGATTAATTATTTTTGTTTATGCTTCACATGTGTGTGCAATTAATTTTTTCTGTAAAAGATTAACAAGTGGAATTGATTCAGTATTTTACATAAATTTAAATAGTGTGAGATCAGATGAATCAAGGAAATATGCATGCTTAGTGAGTTTTTGAAGTGATTTTTTGCTGGTGGACAATTCGAATTTGCTACAGAAGATTCTTGGTGCAGAAGTTGAGTATACATTGAAATGTCTTTCAATGGGTTGCGATTGGAGTATTCCCTTGATGGGATATCGAATTACATAGCCTGGAAAGATAGGATGGAGGTGGTGCTGGAGGATAATGGACTGAAGGAGTTCATCGATAGCGATGTTCCTAAGCCGGGATCTAGCGATGTTGCATTACTTGATGCATGGAAAAAGAAGATAGCAAAGATGAGAAGGATTTTGTTGGAAGGTGTGAAGGACCATATTGTGTCCATATTTCACGAGAAATCCACTCCATTATTAATGTGTAAGGCTTGGATAGACTTGTTCCAAATCAGAAGTGACCAGAGGAAGTTGGCGCTTAAAGACAAGCTCAGAAAAATAAAAATGGAGAAGGGCGATAGTATACCAAAATACCTCATGAAGTTTGTCCACTGCAAGGATGAACTAGGAAGTGTGGGGGTTATTGTTGATGATAAAGACTTGGTGAGCTTGTCTCTCCTTGGGCTTCTGAAGAGTTTGCATAGCTACGAAGACTCTGTCAATGGACGGGAGAAACTGCCAGGATGGGAGCGACTTTGGTCGAATCTTATGCAAGAGGAGATAAGTTGGGGTATCAGGGATGGATCTTCATCGAAGAATGAAGATGAAGAGAATTGCACTTTGGCTGCCAAATAAAGGAAAGGGTAGGAGAAGAAACATCCTTCAAAATCTGATGCTAAAGGCAAGAAGCAGGATTTGTCCAAAGTGAAGTGTTTTCACTGTCACGAACATGGACATTTCACCACTAACTGTCCATAGAAGAAGAAGAACAAGAAGGTTGTTGGATCTGCAGCTGGAGAGGCCTTAGCCTCAAAATTTGAGCTTGATTTCTCCTTGATCGCTTGATTGGTTTCAAGCTACATGGGATTGGTGTGGTATCTTGATAGTGGTGCATCTTTCCATATGACAAGAGACAAAGAGTTGTTTAGTGAATTGGTGGAGAAGGACCTCTAGATGCATATAGAGATGGGCGACAATGATCAGTACAGTGTGAATGGCATTGGGACCATTACCTTTGAGAGGGAGTTTGGTAATCCATTCTTGTTGAATAATTTTCATGCATGTTCCAGGTCTGAAGAAGAACTTGGTCTCAGTCACAATGCTGTAAGACAGAGGTTATGATGTTATTTTCAATGAGGGAAAATCCTTCCTTCGACATAAAACAATGGGTCAAACCAAGAATATAGGGGTTTGAATTAAGAATCTCTACAAGCTGGAGGTAGATGGTTGTGCTGCAATGGTGGGAAAAGCAGAAGAAGTGGAGAGCTGGGATGAGGGAGAATTATGGCACAGGATATTGGGCCATCTTCACCATGGCACTTTGAATATTTTGCAGCAAATTTCTACTAGACTTCCCAAGGGTACTCTTTCGTATTCAGATCAGTGCAAGGGATGTACTATGGGTATGTTTGTGAAGACCACCTTTCATGAGAATTAGAGCCATGCTTCGGTGATCTTGGAGAGAATTCACACAGATGTGTGTGGACATTTCTCGGTTGCTTCAACAACAAAACATAGGTATTATGTTAGATTTTTTGATGACTATTCTCGTAGATGTTGGATCTTCTTCATGGCGAAGAAGATTGAAACGTTCTCAAAGTTCTGTGAGTTCAAGGCATTGGTGGAGAAGGTGTCGGGGAAGCAACTGAAAGCTCTACGGAGCGATAATGGTGGTAAAAACATCTCGAGCGAATTCAAAGACTTCTGTAGCAATGAAGGAATTCGAAGCGAACTCATAGCGCCTCATAACCCACAGCAGAATGGGGTCACAGAGAGAAATAACAAAACGATCGTGGGTGTTGTACAAGCGATGCTACATGACCAGGGCCTACCGATGCACTTGTGGGCGGAAGCATGCAACACTGTGGTTTATGTGCAAAACCATTGTCCTTATAGAGTACTTGACATGAGTACACCCGAAGAAGCTTTTACTGGTAAGAAGCCTGATATTTCTCATTTGAAGACTTTTGGCTCACCTGTTTACATTCATGTGATGAAGGATGCCAGGAAGAAGCTAGAGCCGACTGCAGATCGTTAATCTAAAAATAGATCGTTAATCTAAAAATAGATGCATGTCGATTATTATTAGCTCTTAATAATAATCAGACACTAAACAACAACTTATTCTCTTGGAGCACTTCAGTTCAGTGCACAGATGTGGCACATCAGTGGACTGAGGGAATTACACAATTCCCAAGGGTTTATTGGAGCTAATGCATGGAGGACTCAGTTATAACTCAAGTGGCAGAGTTATGACACAGTTGGAAGAAGTAGTTATGGAGTTGTATTTATTTTAACTCAATTAGACTCAATTGAGCTAGTTGTATCTAGTCTAACTGAATAATACACTAGCGAGAGTGGAGTTAATTAATTAGTTAATTAATTCACAAATAATAACTCATTAATCAACTGAACAATACAGCAGTTAACTACAGTGCATGGCAGTTTCAGTGGATACCCAGTGGAGAGGTAGGTGAAAGGGCAAGATAGACTATTTTTTGTGACTATAGTGATGCATTGATTGCATCACACACACATTGGAGTTTCCAATGAGGATTACACAGTCAAGGAAAGAGTAATTCGAATTCATTCAGAGCTATTCTTCAGCAGGGATTGCGCAGTGGAGGTAGGCTAGCAGGAGGCAAACATCGGTGCATGGATTTGCAAGATTGGTTATGATTAGTGTATGACGATTGTACTGTACTAAGATCTTGATAAGCTTTGTATGAGGATTGTCATATGATTCCATGATACATAATATATAGTTGGGGTTTTCAGCTTCAGGCTTTCCCGGTCAAAAACTGTGTTATTTGCAATTGATTATTTTTGTTTATGCTTCACATGTTTGTGCAATTAATTTTTCCGAAAAAGATTAACAAGTGGAATTGATTCATTATTTTGCATAAATTTAAATAGTGTGAGATCAGGTGAATCAAGGACATATGCATGCTTGGTGCATATAATTTCAACATAGAGATCCTGATCCATCATTGTATCCAAGGCTGCATCATAGATTGAGATCTACCAATAAAAACAAAGTTCATCCCATGCAGGTATACTTCAGAGAGAAGTATTCAGTGACAGCCCTTACACATGCACACAATTTGCATTGTGATCTTCTTCTCCTTATATAGATTTAGCTTTTACCAATACCATGAGTCAAAACCACATAACCGACGATGGTATTCTTGGATGGAATCAAATGGATGACACAACTCTTAATACTGTGGGCTAATACCGTGGTAAAGCCTCCTTGTATCTTATTTTTAGAGCGCAAAAGGCATACGTGACTTGGATAATCCATATTTTACCAGAGAGCTTCCATCAAGGATAACATATTAATAAATAAGAATCATATTGCCAATAATCTCCCCCTTTGGACTTGATGGCAACCATGATGGTGTTTGATCACCACAACAAATAGATACATTAAATATAACCATTATTCAAACACCCAAAATACTCTCCCCCTTTGACATCAAGGGAAAAGGATACTATTTTTATCATGCTCCCCTTAAGGTCATGTTGAATCTCCAGACATATTTTTTAGACTCTATAACACAACCGAGTATGATCACCAAGGACTCATACTTACATCAAAGATCTAACCAAGAGGAATTACATAATTGACTCAACTACCCAACCAAGTGGGTTTACAAATTAGAACAAGTCCATACATGACTGAATAGAACAATTTACATCATGAGTGTCAACATTCCCTTTCCATTTCATAAGCAGGACCAAAATATCTCAAGAGAGAGATCATATATCATAAACCGGTCAGAATGCCAACAATGCATCATTTTTAACAAGACAGGTGCTCCCCCTAAGCTTATGCATCCTGAACACCTTCAACAACCAATTCATCAAAGCATCTTCATCAAAGAATGATACAGAAATATGAATATTGTAACAACAACATAGATTACCCAATAGCACCACAACTGTTTTGAGCGTTGACCCAGAGAATTTCTATTAGTAAAAATGTGGTTTTATGTACAGAAACTCATGTATATACATGATTTGTCTTTAAGAAACCAGCGTATCGAAATTAAACTTCTGAAATTAAGTAGATTTGATTAGAGAGGCAGAGATAACTCCCAGCTTCTGTCTGAGATATTTGAATGCTTCCATCAGAAGAGGTTTAGCAAATATATCAGCAACTTGTTCTTTGGAGGGAACATACTCCAATTTAACCTTTTTTTCAAGTACTTGTTCACGTACGAAGTGATACTTGATAGGAATGTGCTTTGTCTTGGAATGCATAACAGGATTTTTTGAGATACTAATGGCACTTTTATTATCACATAAAATGAAGATGGGAGGTGAAAATTTGATTTGAATGTCTTGTAGAGTCTGCATCATCCAAAGGAGTTGTGTGCAACATGATGTGGCAGCCACATATTCTGCTTCTGCTTTAGATAAAGCAATAGAACTTTGTTTCTTGCTGAACCAAGATACTGATCGGGGCCCCATATAGAATGCACCACCACTAGTTATTTTTCAATCATCAAGATTTACAGCCCAATCCACATCTGTGTAAGCATGAAGAGTGAGATCAACATTCTTTGGATACCATAGACCAAAGTCTTGAGTCCCTTGTAGATATTTGAATATTATTTCTACAGCCTGAAGGTGAGACTCTTTTGGATTAGCTTTGAATCGTCCAACAATCCCAACTGCATGCATAATGTCTGGTCTTGTCCCAGTTAGATAAAGCAGACTTCAAATCATGGATCTATATTATAATTGATTCACTGTGGGAGAATAATCATGAAAACTTAGGTTATATCCATCTACCATTGATGTACTCACAGGTTTTCAGTCTTCCATCCCATACTTTTTCAAAATTTGTTGAATATATTTTTCTTCTGATAAAAATATGCCATTTGTTGCTTGTTGCACTTCTAAGCCAAGAAAAAATGTTAGTTCCCCAAGTAAAGACATTTCAAATTCTTGCTGCATAACAGAAGCAAATTTCTAACTTATGGACTCTTCATTACTTCCAAAAATGATGTCATCAACATATACAACTACAATCAACAATTTATCATTCTCATTTTTTGTGTATAAGTTACTATCAGCAGATCCCTTTGTAAAACCTTATTAATGAAGATATTTGTCAAGACGATAGTACCATGCGTGAGGAGATTTGTTGAGACCATATAAAGCCTTTTTAAGTTTTCAAGCAAGTTTTTCATCATTTCCCAGAATGAATCCTTCTGGTTGTTCTATATAAACTTCTTCTAGATCACCATTGAGGAAGGCAGATTTAACATCCATTTGATAAACTTTGAACTATTTAAAAATTTAAAAAGCAAGAAACATTCTTATGGCTTCAAGTCTAGCTACATGAGAAAATGTTTCTTCAAATTCTATACCTTCTTGTTGAGAATACCCTTTGCAAACAACTCTAGCTTTGTTTCTAATAACATCTCCATTTTCATTTAACTTGTTTTTGAATATCCATTTTGTTCCAATCACATTTTTATCATGACGTCTTGGAACCAATTCCCAAGTATGATTATTTTCAATATGATCGAGTTCTTCATTCATGGCTTGAATCCAACATTCATCTTTACTAGCTTGATTGACATTATGTGGTTCAATAGTGGATAGGAATGCCAGATAGCTAGGAGATCCTACAAAAGTTCTTCTTGTTTGGACACCTGGTCCCTTTTCTCCCAAAATTTGAGATTCTGGGTGATTCTTTTGAACATACCTAGATGGAGCCTTTTCAGATAGATCTTTTAATGGTGCTTCATTGGGTTCACCTTCTATATTTTTTCTATTTTATGCGGGAAAATATACATCATCATCATCTTCATTTGTTGCTGGCATTTCCTTTTTAGGATCTGAGAGAGTCTCGTCAATTACAACATCAATACATTCAAAAATCTTTCGAAGTCCTTTATTGTAACATTTATATGCTTTACTTCTAGAAGAGTAACCAAGAAATATTCCTTCATCTACTCTACGTTCAAACTTACCAAGTTTTCATCATTTCTCTTGATAAAATATTTGCTTCTGAAAAATCTAAAATTCTTTACGGTGGGAAGCTTTCCATACCAGAGTTCATAAGGAGTTTTATCACTATTCACCTGAACATCATCCTTGTTCATAATATTTACCAGATTATGTGCTAATTCGCCCCAAAAGGTATTCCTGATTCATCAAGAATAGCCTGAGCCATGTGTTGAAATTTTCTATTCATCTTTTCTGCCACGCCATTTTGTTGTGGGTTTCCAGCTACAGAGAATTGTCTTGTTATGCCATCATGTTCATAGAAATCAAAAAATTCATCTGATATATATTCTCCTCCTTGGTCAGATCTAAGGCATTTGATTTTTAGATCTAATTCATTTTCAACCAAAGCTTTGAAGATCTTAAATTTTTCAAATGCTTCATCTTTATGTTTTATTAAATCGATCCAACACATTCTAGAGAAGTCATCAATAAATAAAATATAGTATTGTTCTCCACTAGGTGACTTTTTCCTTACAGGACCACATAGATCAGTATGTATAAATTCAAGAGGTTTACTGGCTGATCCTTCTTTAGCACTGAATTGCACCCTGGTTTGCTTGCCAAATTGGCATGATTTTCATATGGTACTTTCAGATAGAGTGATGCTGGGAAGATCACAAACAGCTTTGAGTCTGTTGGATTTGATTATTTGAGAGAAGCTCAAATGTACTGACCTTTTGTGCCATAACCAATTTTCTAAATATTTACCCAAGTAGCATTGTTTTTGCCCACCTTTCAATACATACATATTTCTTGGTGTTCTAGTTCCTTTTATTACAGTTTTTCCTGTGTCAAGTTCACGTACTACACATTCTTTTGAAATAACAACAACTTCATTTCCTTGATCACACATTTGACTCCCATTTAAAAGGTTGTGCTTTAATCCATTCACATACATAACATTTTTATCTTTCACCTTTTCTTTTAGAAAAACATAACCTTTTCCTTTAATGACAACAGGAGAGTAATTTTGAAAAGTAACATTCTTTTCTTTCTCTAGAGCATTGTATGAAACAAGTTTATTTCTATCACCTGTCATGTGTTTTGAGCATCCGCTATCAATATACCATTGATTTTCTTCCCCTTCTGCAAATAAATCTATGCCACAGCTTTCAACTTGTAAGTCCTTCTTTATCCAAACCTTGGAATTTGAAGGTATATTCTCTTCTAGCTGAATTTTGTTCCTGCATTTAGATTCTTCATGACAAAAGTTATTTCAGTAAGCACATTCAATTTCATTTTGAAGAGGATAAAAGTTTTTATAATTATTCTTATTTATTCCAATCTCATTTCTTTTCTTTCTTGCCTCTCTAGTCATGATGGTTTTGTATGCAACACATTGAGCAGCCTTATGACCAAAATTATGACATGAGAAACATTGTCCATTAAATAAGAAATTTCTACAATCATGAAACCTTCTATTTATGTCTACCTACTGATTGATATTTCTGTTATTTTTCTTCCTTGTATTAAAGTGGTCATGCTTTACCTGTGTAGTTTCTTTGTTATTTTGTTGAGAAACAGAATGTTGTAGGCTGGCTTTTACTACATTTAGATAGCTTGGTGCTGAAGACTGAGACAATTCTCCAATATATCCAAGACCTGTGTTTATAAGAGGAGAGAGTTGTACCTTGATAATTTCATCTAAGGTTTCAGATCCTTTAGCAAATCTAAGATTTAAATTTTTTACTTTCTCAATTTCCTTTCTTAGAGTTACTATTTCACATTCTAATTTCTCATTGTGCTTCTCCTTTTCTATGAGCTGATTTTTTAGAGTCTCTATGGAAATTTGGTTTTCTTCCAAACATATTTTGAGATGATTTATTTCTTCAAGAAATTCATTTTCTTCTAATGCATCCATAAAAGTATCACTAGATTTTGTCTCAAAAGGCATGAGTAGTCTAATATCTTGATCAGATTCTCCTTCTTCACTATTTGATAGACCATCACTATCTTCATGAGTATAATAGATTTTTCTATTAATAAACCGTTTCTTATTTCCTTTAGCCACTTCCTTTCCCTTTTCATGACTATCTTTATGGGAACATCTAGCAGCATAATGACCAACTCTTCCAGAAGCAAAATATTTCAAAGGAAGCTTACCTCTGAACCTCCCTGTTAGGTCCCTATATTACTAGTATAGTCCCTTATTATTGTTAGTGTATCCCCCTTATTGTTATTATTGTACCCCTGTAACCCCCATATTGTTATTATTGTGCCCTTAAATTATTATTGTTAGGTCAGCTAGGATTACATTGTGGCCCCATGGACTCCTATATATAGAAAAGAGGTTTTGTAATTTGTATCATCCAAGAATTGTTCATTCATGTAATGTATTGGAGGTTTCCCCCTCGAAGTGGATTATTTATAAGGTGTTGATATCTCTTTTTTTATATTTTTGGAGCTAGTTTCACAACTTTTGGTATTAGGGGTTTGGATTCTAGGGTTTTGCTGCTCCAAACTGGTCATCATGGAATTTTAGCTATACCTTTTTTTCTACGAAGGTTCAAAAGTTGAAATGTTTAGAGTTCGAACCTAAAATCCTCAGGAACATCATCGCAAAATTTTAGAGCTTGGTTTGCAATATTTTCGGAGATATGATCTGTGGAAGTTATGGCTTTTTGCAGGCTCCTGGATTTCAGTTAAAAAGGTCATAGAGGAATTTTCGCTATAACTTGTTTTATAAAAAGCTTAAAAAGATTAAATTTTTGGAGCACGAAGACGAAATCCTGAGGAACATTGTCGCAAAATGTCAAATCTTGGTTCACAATATTTTCGATGATATGATCTGTGGAAGTTAGGTGGTTTTCAGGGTCCTAAATTTCATCTCAATGGGAAAATCTGCATATCTCTCTCTCTAAGCATCGGATTGGAATTTTGTAAAATGCGACTGGAAGTACGTGGACTTTAGTTTCATGTCTATAAATTTTAGATCAAAAGGAGCAATAAGTGACACGTGGCAAGTTGTACAAGTTCTCTCTACTGAACCAGTCCATAAATAGGTCATTATGGGAGATTGGACATAACTTTGCCTTGAAGAATCCAAATCAAGTTAGACCTGTGGCATTTGAAAGAAGCTTCAGAGGCCTACTACAGGGCCTTATTTAAGATATTTAGGATCTTCAAGTATAGAGATAATTCAATTTCAATATCGAGCTCCTCAAAAGCAAGTAAAAGGTGTGTATTTTTTTCCCGAATTGCATAAGTCTTGTTTGAAGAATCAAGTTGAATTGATTCCAAGGGCATATTGTAGAATATATATCAATATTGGATTCTAAAATGACCCCTAAAAAGAATTCAACACCCATTAAGCCTTCAGAAGGCTCTACCATGACTCATGAAGATGAAGAATTGCAACATGATCTATCAAAATTACAAGAGCAAGTGCAACAAATTTCACTCTCGCAAAGAGAAACAAAAAATGAAATGGAAGTTTTGAAGAAAGGTGAAAGAAGCACAGATGGATGGTTTGAAGAATGGCATAGAAGCTAAGATGGATGGCATGGAAGCTGGCATGGAATCTAAGATGGATGACATGGAAGCTAAGATGGAAAACATGAAGAATGATCTAAAAGCAAACATCGAAGGTTTGACAAAGTTGATACAAGAAATGTTTCCTAATGGTGAAAAGATAGTAGAGGAAACTCGTGATAAGAACAAGATAAATGTTAATCATGATTTCATAAACCCTAATGTTGGAGGAAAGAACCACCATATTCTAAAAATGGATATGAGGAATTTTGATCGAAAGGATCCTGTAACATGGATACTACAGTTGGAGCAATATTTTGATCTCAATAATGTGCAAAACACACAAAAGGTACGCATTGCAACTTTACATTTAGAACAAAATACATTTGTATGGTATCGATGGCTTTGCTCCCGTAAATAATTATCACTTGGTCAATTTTTATGGAGGAAATGATAGCACATTATGAGGATACAAAGAGCAACACTTTCTTTATCCAATTGATAAATCTCAAACAAAAGTGTTCAGTGGGGGAGCACATTGAGGACTTCCAAAAATTGAATATAAGGGTAACTGATATTCCAGAGGAACACAGGATTGATCTCTTCATAGGTACTTTAAAGGATAACATCCAACATGAAGTCATGTTTTGGAACCTGATTCATTGGAGAAGGCATTCAGGTTGGCAAGAAAAATTGAATGTAAAATTATGGCGAGAAGGAAGCCTACCACTCACTTCTATAAAGATGGAAGTGTTGCTACTCCTAGATTTCCACAACTTACAAGGTTGACACCGCAACAATTGGAAGAAAAAAGAGAAAAATGGCTTTGCTACAGTTGTGATAGAAAATACACTAAAGGTCATAAGTGAGCTAAGAAGAAATTATTTTACATAGATTGTGAAGAGGAAGAAGAAAACGAACAAGAATCTTCAAAGGAAGAGGATATACACCAAGAAACAGCCCTAGAAGAGGAAGAAATGATTCTAACCATATCGTGTAATGCATTAGCAGGAATTACCCCTCCTCAAACTCTCAAGATAGAAGGACATATCTAGAAGAAAAAGGTAATAGTGTTGATTGATTCAGGTAGTGCCCATAATTTTATTCATTGTAAGGTAGCCAAGGAATTGAATTGTTTCCTATACCCAGCACCAGAATTTGAAGTGATGGTTGCAAATGGAGGAACTATAAATTTCTCTAGATAATTCCATAATATCAAGTAACCATGGGGTAATATGTATTGAATAGTCCAATGCTTTCAATTCCTATAGGAGGTGTTGATGTTGTACTAGGAGTAAAATGGTTACAATCTTTGGGGATGGTAGCTTTTAATTTTCAAGAATTTTTCTTGAATTTTTTTTCAGAAGGAAAGGAAGTCGAATTACAGGGTATTGCAGGAAATCCAGGAAAGATAATAAGCTCTAATGTCATGAAAAATCTTTTAAATGAAGAACAATGAGGCATAATTGCACAATTAGGCTCACTAGAAGTTCCAACATCAAAATCATCTATTTTTGCAGATCTCCAAAAAGTCTTGGAAAATCATTCCAAGGTGTTTGAAACTCCCAAAGGACTCCCGCCTATTCATGATCATGGTCATGCTATTCATTTGATTTCGGGAAGTGTTCCTCCAAACATCAGGCCTTATAGATATCCTTACGTCCAAAAGAGTGAAATTGAACGTATGATTGCAGAAATGTTAGAGGCGGGTATAATTCAACCTAGTCAAAGTTCTTTCTCTGCTCCTGTAGTATTGGTACACAAGAAGGATGGATCATGGCGCATGTGTTTGGATTATAGGGAGCTCAATAAGATCATCACTAAAGATAAATTCCCCATTCCTATGATTCATGAATTATTGGATGAATTACATGGAGCAATTTATTTTACCAAGTTGGATCTTCGTTCAGGATATCATCAAATTAGAATGAAGACTGAAGATATTCTGAAAAAAACATTTCATACTCATGAGGGTCATTATGATTTTTTGGTCATGCCTTTTGGCCTTACCAATGCACCTTCTACATTTCAAGGGTTGATGAATTCCATTTTCAAACCCTTCCTTAGAAAATTTGTGCTAGTATTTTTTGATGATATACTAATCTACAGCAGGTCTTGGAAGGATCATGTTGAACATGTTGACAGGGTGCTCAAACTATTGCAGGAGAAACAATTATATCCAAAAACATCCAAATGTTTCTTTGGAGTACAAGAGGTGGAATATCTGGGTCATATTGTATCTCACAAGGGTGTTAAGGTAGACCCTAACAAAATTAAAGCCATTAAGGAATGGCAAGTCCCCACAACCATAAAGCAGTTGCGAGGATTTCTCGGGTTAACAGGGTATTATCGCAAGTTTGTTAAGAATTATGGGAGAATAGCAGCACCTCTAACAACATTATTGAAGAAAGATGCATTTTCATGGACTCCTGAAGCAACTAAGGCCTTTGAACGTCTTAAAGAGGCAATGTGCTTAGCACCGGTCTTAGCTACGCCAGACTTCACGAAAACCTTTATTGTGGAATGTGATGCCTCAGGAAATGGAATTGGTGCAGTTTTAATGCAAGAAGGAAGACCCATTGCTTTTGAAAGTCGTCCAATCAAAGGAAAGTATTTACAGAAACCTATTTATGAGAAGGAAATGTTAGTAATATTGCATGCACTAAAGAAATGGCGAACTTACCTAATGGGAAGACACTTCAAGGTAAAAACTGATCATGATAGTCTTAAACACTTTTTGGAACAAAGACTATCATCAGAAGAGCAGCAAAATGGGTCACAAAGATGTTGGGTTATGACTTTGAAATAATCTACAAAAAAGGAAAGCTTAATGTTGTTGCAGATGCACTCTCAAGAAAGAATGAAGAGGTGGCAGCATTGCTTTGTGCCATTTCTATTATCCAACCAGATTGGATAACTGAAGCAAGAGATGAATGGAAGAAGGACAAAGATGTATGGACACTCATTCAAAATTTGCAGCAAGATCCTAGTACATCCGATACATTTAGTTGGAAAAATGATTCCTTATGGTACAAAGATCGCTTATATCTTTGTAATAATTCCCAAATAAAACAAAATATTCTTTTGGAATTGCACACTTCTCCTTTAGAGGGACACTGAGGATTTTTAAAAACTTACCACAGGGTGAAAAAAGAATTTTTTGGGATGGCCTTAAATCTGATATTCAGAATTTTGTGTGGGAATGTTTGGTTTTCCAGCAGAATAAAGTTGAGACAATTAAGACCCCGGGTCTTCTACAACCTTTATCCATTCCAAGTCAATGTTGGGAGGAGATTTCAATGGATTTTATCACAGGTTTACCTATGTCCGAAGGAAAGAGTGTCATCATGGTGGTAGTTGATAGACACTTTTGTGCATTATCTCATCCATTTAAAGCAAGTACAGTTGCTACTAAATTTATGGACACAATTCAAATTTAAATGGAAACACAAGGGTTATTGTGAGCGATAGAGATCCCATTTTTACTAGAAATTTTTGGACGGAGTTATTTTCTTGTTTAGGTACTCAATTAGCTCATAGATTATCTTATCATCCTCAATCCGATGGTCAAAATGAGATAGTATATAGATGTTTGGAAGGATATCTCCATTGTTTTGTATCTAATAAACAAACACAATGGGTCAAGTGGTTACCTCTCGCTGAATGGTGGTATAACGCTTCCTTCCATATTGTAGAAAAAATGACCCCATTTATGGCACTTTATGGATATCATCCACCATCCATCACATCATCTTTAAGAGAAAATTTTAAGGTTCAAGCAATGGAATATCACATCGAGCATCAACAATAATTTCTCCAACTCTTAAAGGATAACTTGAATCTGGAAAAAAATCGAATGAAACAATAAGCAGATCAACATCGCAGTGAGAGAAGTTTTGATGTAGGAGACTCGGTATTTTTACGGCTACAACCATACAAAAAAATGTCCCTCAAGCAAGCTAAGAAGGATAATAAATTATTGCCAAAGTACCATGGTCCTTACAAGGTGTTGCAGAAGATTGGTACTATGGCATACAAACTGGTGCTTCCTGCTTCTTCATGTGTGCATCTCATTTTCCATGTTTCATGCTTAAAGAAGGTTATAGGTGAAAATCTTCTAGTTCAAACAATATTTCCAGAACTTGATGAGGAAAGAAAAATCATATTGGAACCTGAAGAAGTCACGGAAATAAGAACTCGATAGCTATGAAATCGATCAATTTCGGAGTATCTCATCAAGTGTAAGAACTTACCCACTGAAGATTCTACATGGGAGGATAAGAATTTTATACAGAATCACCTAGAGTTACTCAAGTGTTGAGGACAACACTTTTTGGAAGGAGAGGGGCATGTTAGTTCCCTATATTACTAGTATAGTCCCTTATTGTTTTTAGTGTAACCCCCTTATTGTTATTATTGTACCCCTATAATCCCCATATTGTTATTATTGTGCCCTTAAATTATTATTGTTAGGTCGGCTAGGATTACATTGTGGCCCCATGGACTCCTATATATAGAAAGGAGGTTTTTTAATTTGTATCATCCAAGAATTTTTCATTCATGTAATGTATTGGAGGTTTCCCCCTTGAAATGGCTTATTTCTAAGGCATTGATATCTCTTTTATTTTATTTTTGGATTTGGTTTCACAACACTTCCAGTGCCAATTTGTAGCTTCTTTACACAATTTATCTCATCTTCTTCTGAAAAATACCCTGATCCTTCTTGTTCTTCTACCTCCTTTCCTTTTGCAGCAGCTCTAAATACAACTTCTTTGACTTCAGATGGATCTCCTTTTCTCATTTCACAAGAAGTCAGAATCCCATGAAGTTGAAAAATAGTAAGAGTTTGTAGATCCTACTTCTCTTCAATAGCAGACACTTTTGAATCAAATTTGGGAGTTAGAGATCTTAAAACCTTTTCTACCAGAGTAGTGACAGATATTTTTTCAGCTAGATTTCTCATATGATTTACAATATCAACTAGACATAAAAAGAAACTAGCAATGCTTTCCTCATTATGCATTTTGAGTTTTTCATATTGAATTCTAAGAGTTTGGAGTTTAGCACTTTTTACCTTGGCATCACCTTCATAGATTAGAACGATTTTGTCCCATATCTCCTTTACTGTATTCAACTGCATGAATTTGAAAAATTTTGATTCAGTCAAACTCCCCAATAATGCATTGACTGCCTTTGCATTGGTTTCATAGTTCTTTCTTGTTGCTACATCTGTTGGAACTGAAGTTGGATATTGATAACCTCCTTCAAATATAGCTGATACTTTTGCTCCAAGAGACTGAAGATAGGATCTTTTCCTTGTCTTCCATAATATTAAGTTATTTCCGTTGAAGAGAGGAGGCCTGATAGATGTTGTCCCATCTTGATTGCTCATCTTAGCTGATCTTCCTTCTAGCGATTAAGCTTCTTCAGAAGGACCTTCTCTGAAACCAATTGTTGGGAAAAATACTGAGAGGGGGGGGGGGTGAATCAGTATTTAGATCTTACTAATAATTTTAACTTTTTCTTTACTAAATTCCATACGCGACTTTAATGAACTCAATTTTCATATGCACGCAGATATATCAACAGAAACTTGCGTATACTGAGATAAATTTATGTTTAGATAAACTTTCAGAAACAAAATTTAACTCATCTTATCAGTTATGCATCTGTTAATAAAGAAGTAAATATGTGCAGTAACAACAAAATAAATCATCACATAAGAGCATCACACATGAACGCCACGATTTAAGGTGGAAACCCAATTTGGGGGAAAACCACCGCTGTTGTCATCTCTGTCTTAAATATTTATTATATGGAAAATTGTTTACAATTTTGTACTGATGCAGACTCATATCAGCACGCAGGCATCTACCTGCAGAAGGTTGCAACCTTCTCTCATTTTTCTGCTAAAACTGGAAGGGAGCTAGAACCCCCTGATCTCGTTTACCAGCCACTACTCGAAGGGAGCTTCAACCCCCCTGATCATAACACCAGCTTCTACTGGCAGGAAGCTTCTACTTCCAACCTGAACGCTTTAACCCTCAGAACCACTGTGGACCACGCTTCATCAATTTTCATATTGGATCACACAGCTTAAACACAACTCTTCTTAAAGAACAACAATAATAAACTTCACCCAATGCTTCAATTAGAATAGTGAGATCACCGTAACTAGAACAAAGTTAGAAACCCATATTTCAGAATTAGTATGCAGAATCAAACTCAACCCTGATTATTCATTATCTTAAAATGAATATGCTACTTTTCTTTACTGAACCCGTATGTATACTCGTTTTCCTTTACACCAACCTGCGTATAGATTTGTGAATATTAATTCTACAGAATGTTTCAAATTTATAGAACTTACCCAGATTTCTTCACTCCACTTCAGAAAACATGGGCCAGGTCTCAGATATAATCATCTATTCAATAGATCATGAAAGGACATAGTCATTTCAGGTCTAGAGATCCTGATCCATCATTGTATCCAAGGGTGCATCATAGATTCAAATCTACCAATAAAAACAGAGATCATTCCATGCAGGTATACTTCAGAGAGAAGTATTCAATGACAGTCCTTATACATGCACACAATTTGCACTATGATCTTATTTTCCTTATATATATTTAGCCTTTACCAATACCATGAATCAAAACCACATAACTCATGATGGTATTCTTTGATGGAATCAAATATATGACACAACGCTCAATATTGTGGGCTAGTACCATGGTAAATCCTCGTGGTATCTTATTTTTAGAGCGCAAAAGGCATACACGACTTGGATCATTCTTATCCGCGTGTATACATGGCTTGGCCTGAACAAACCCGCGTATAGAACCTGCAATATGAATATTACCAAATATTTTGTAGGATATTACACATTTCTTCTGATAGACTCCTGAGCTTCTACTGAAGATATATACTCCATCTTTTACCAGATAGTTTCCATCAAGGACAACATATTAATACATAAGAATCATATTGCCAACAACCTACCCCTTTGGACTTGATGGAAACCATGATGGTGTTTTATCACCACAACAGATAGATACATTAAACATAACCATTATTCAAACACCCAAATTATTCTCCCCCTGGCATCACCTTGGCATCACCTTCATAGCTTAGAATGATTTTGTCCCATATTTCCTTTTTTGTATTCAACTGCATGAATTTGACAAATTATGATTTAGTCAAACTTCCCAATAATGCATTGACCACCTTTGCATTGGTTTCATAGTTCTTTCTTGCTACTGCATCTATTGGAACTGAAGTTGGATATTGATAACCTCCTTCAACTATAGCCCATACATCTACTCCAAGAGACTGAATATAGGATCTTGTCCTTGTCTTCTAGAAGAAAGTAAAAAAAAAATGAATATTCCTCTTATCTTAGGCTAAGTAGGAATATTATAGTCCTCCCCTCCAAAATGTTGCTTGTCTTCAAGCAACTGATAGGGTAAGAGCTGTAGCACTTCTCTTCCTCCGTAGATGGCATCATCAAGGATCAAGTCCTCATCATAAGCCAAGTTCTCAACAAGCCAATACATCATGAATTGTTCCTCCAAGGTCAACATAATATGTGCATAGTCCATCCCACTAGGAGTGAAAAACTCAACAGAAATAAACATGGCTAAAGTAATGCTACATCTAAAACATGTATCATGAAGTACAGGTAGAAGTTCTAAACCATGTGGTAAATATACACTACCCATCCTCTGTCCATACAACCCCATAAACAATACAACTATATCATTCAAGTATGGAAGCAAGACTACATATATGCAAACTAAAATCTGAACTTGAGGAGGTGGGTCAAAATCCCACATGTGATGCTAGCGTAGTGCACCTCTTGTCTTCATTAGATCCAGGTGTGGCAAATGGCATTCCCACCACACATTTTCTGCATGAGTAACCTTAACATGGTTGAAGATGTTACATAATTTTGGTGCCTTTGGGAAGCACCCATCATGAAAAGGAATCTCCCTTTGCACAACAAGGGAGTGGCCAAGTTCAACATTTCTATTGGCCCCCAAAAAGCTATGAGATCCACATGATCTCTCACCCCCTTTAGGATTCATAGCCTACAAAAACATGGTAAAATAATGTGACAAATCAGAAAATACAACTTTCTTGGCATGATCATTCCTTTTACCATCATAGTCCTTCATACACATGGAGTTGTGCATGAGAATTTTCCTCCTTTCAAGCAAAGGAAGAGTTGGCTGAGATGACTCCTGCAAAGAGTCCATTGGCTGCCCCAATCCTCCATAGCTAATGCACTCTTGAAATTGCTGATGTAATTCCTCTCTCATGCTTTCCCAATCAAAACTCCTCATGATCAGGGTATAGATCTTCATTGAATACATATGGCTAAGGAAGAATTATTCATGTGCTCCCTGTAGGATCTTCTACTTGAGCTTGGAAGCTCTAGCCAAGAAGACCTTACCATGATAATATATCACACCCCCTTGGACTAAGTAGCCCTCCTCTTGCTGCATGCCATCTAATATCATACTTGTGTGGAGATCTTTGGAATATTCTACAAGCAGTTGAGATTTCCAATAAAGATCCACACCGCTCAACAATGAAAGCGCTGCTGATACATCCATGGAAGTTCTTGTCATGTTGCTGATCTCCTTTTTGACATTACACAAGCCAAAATTGTTTTTTGGAAGGCTGATCCTCCCATTCTTCTCCTCCCACAGCGCAGATTCCGAAAAGAGAGAGGGGGATAGTGATGCAGCAAGAATATCTCCCTCATACTTGGGCTATCCAAAGCCCTCCAACGTCGTGACTTGGTCTCTCATTGCTCCAATCCTTCCTTGATCTAGATTTGGAGCAGCACTTTGTGGAGCCTTCCCCACAATATTTGAATCTAATGGTTTTCCAGCTGGCTTGCCATTAGATAAGAATGTCCCTTGCAGCATCCTCATGAACATGATAGAAGCGACTGTGAGATCCCTGCTTCCACTACTCAAATCCATCTCTGTTGTTTCTGTGGAAGTACTAGGTGAAGGATAAGTGTGCATGCCTTAAATCATTTGTGGTTTCCCACTCTTCAATTCCACCCACTCCATCTGTAAA
Organism: Pinus albicaulis; assembly: GCA_034641835.2. Classification (NCBI taxonomy): domain Eukaryota; kingdom Viridiplantae; phylum Streptophyta; class Pinopsida; order Pinales; family Pinaceae; genus Pinus; species Pinus albicaulis. Next base: position 775,910,118 of record CM076584.1, on the reverse strand, counting down.
TCTTTCCAATTAGTGGTAACCTTCCCCAATGTAATCAACCATTGGACACCCAAAATGATGTTGGTGTCTGGTATGTCAACTACAAAGAAGTGATCCACCAGAGTGTAGGATCCCATAGTGACAGAGAGTGATGGAACATATTGCATGCATTGCATGGTCCTATATCCTAGGACCAAAATAGAAAATACCTCAAAATTATCAGTGGGGATTGCTCTCTTTTGCACAATATGAGCATCAATAAAGTTGTGGGTTTCCCCACTGTCAATCAGGACATATACTCTCTCATTCATGACTAAACCTTGTACTCTTAGGGTAAAGTACTTAGGCACTCCTCTCAAAGAGGCAAGAGTCCCACTTATTTGAGAAAAGGCTCCCTTCCCATCTATGGATGGTGTTAGATCTTCCTCATCATCATCAGCATTGTGACCCCTCCTAGGTTCATCATCTTCATCTTCATCTTCCTCCTCAAAAATCTAAGAAGACTTCTATGTAGTATTCTTTCCCCACAACACATCTATGTCCTAGTGCCCATGACTCTTGGAAAGTGAAACACAGTTTCTTTTTCCTCAATTCCCTCCTGAGATGAATATCAAGAGGCTTCTTCAAAGAGCTCTCCTTGGGAGGATCAACTTTTCCTTCCTTCCCCTTAGAAAAGTGAGGGGCCTTGCTCTGGAAAGTTGCCTTTTCTTTTGGCAAGGCATCTTGGAGGTCTCTAGCCCTCTTAATGGCATCATGCAAAGTGATGGGCTTGGTAGATTTTACCAACCCATACAAAGGTTCCTCCAGGCCATCGATGAACATGTAGACTCTCCTTGCTACAGATAGATCAGGGACCATGACTGATAATCTCAGAAACTCAGAGATATAAGTCTCTGCATCCCCTGATTGCTTCAACTTTGCAAGGCTTCTGAAGGGTGCTTTATGATCCTTTCTGTCAAACCGCTCCACCAGTCTTCTAGTAAACTCAGAATAGGTAGTCACATTGATATGTACCAATGTAGACAACCCATGGAACCACAAATTGTGTGCTTCGCCTTCAAAGTGTAGTGCTGCAATCTTAATGGCTTCAATATCAGGGGCTTTGTTCAACTAAAAGTAAATATCCAACTTTTCTACCCATACCTTGGCAGAACTGGAGGATGGTCCATCAAATTTGAGCAAAAAGAATCTTCCCATAGAGTGGTGTCTATCCTGATTATGAAAGGACCCACCATCTCTATACTGCTGCCTTGGTCTTCTTCTGTCTTTGAGGTGACAAAAATCTTGGAAACTCAAGTGATCCTTGAATCTCTAACTCTGAGAATCATACTCCACAAAGTAATCTTCAAGTGAAGCTTGCTCTTGTGGTCCTTCATTCTCCATAGCTAAGAAGGTAGGCGTAGTGGAGCATTATGAAGCTTGTGGGACTTGTGGTTGGTTCACTGGTTGACCAGTACCATGATTAGACATGTCAGAGTTTTCCCCCAGATGAAATCTCCCAAGAGATTCCCTCATTCTGTCCATCCTCATCTATTTGATCTCCTTGGAAAGATCTTGCATGGCCACCAAAATAGTTCTTGCAAAATATTCTCCTTCTTTGTCACTTGTAGTCTCAGAGGCTTTTCCCTTGTCTTGATCATCAGTAGTATAATCATACTTCTTATGAATTATGTTCTGATACCTCTTCTCCCTCTTAGTAAGAGGTTAATATTCTTTTGAATGCAACATGGCTGTGATGCTCCAAGGAAAGCACAGGCTGTGCCAAGAAAGGAGCTCTGATACCACTGTAATATTCCAAATCTGGAATAGCATAGCAGGTCTACTGAAATAACGCACTCCTAGGGGATTGATGTATAGAAATGAGGTTACAACCCTTGAATCCCTTCGATCAGTAGATTTTGGGTCTAGATCCAGAGGGGGAGCAAAAAAAAGTCAAACTAGGTGTGGTAAAGAGATCTCCCACCACCTAGTCTAGCTGAAAAACACCCTACTATAGGGGCTGCAGCTATGCACAACAAACTGCTTCAGAAATAATGCAGTCTTGGACAGTATGAGTAGGAGGCCATAAAATATGATTAAATTATGAGTATACAATAGAAAATCAGAATTACAATGAAACCCTTTCAATATACAGTAGAATACATGAGACAATAGAGCAAGCAATCTTCAGAAAGAAGGCTGCAACATATATAGAAACTGCCAAAATGGCTCAAAAACGTTATTTTGAGGAGATGTAGTAGCTGAATATTAAAACTCAGATCTAGGACAGATCTGTTGACAAAACAACAAATCCATTTCAGATCTGGAAACTAGATAGTCTTATTTACAAGATCCCCTTGGGGTTTTGACCAAATCATGCATAAACAAGAGTAGATATGAATTTTAAGTTGCAGATCTGTAAAATGCTGTAGTAATTTCTAAATATGAATTTACATTACAATAGATCAGATCTAAATATAACATGGATCAGTAAGCTAATCCACTGATCACCAAAGTGAAAGGCAAAGCCTAGCACCAGATATCTCTCATCAAAATTGGGATCAAAACACCCTGAAGAATCTCATATAAAAATAACGCAATTCCTCAATGAAAACTGCAGTATATATTGAATGAAATAGATGGCCAGCTGTCATGAAACAGATCTGAAGCACAAACAGGAGAGGCACTCTTCTAGGAGGTTAAAATACACACTCCATGAGAAGAGGCTCCCAAAACAAGCTAGATCTCTACAGATCTAGAATCCCACTTGCTGCGGCTTGCAAAAGCAAACAAACCCCCACTGGATCTTCGCTGCAATATGAAGTAGAGCTTGGCCTCAAGCTTGATAGTGGATCAAATTAGCAAATACTTCTCCAAGAATCCTCAAAGGAAGAGGTGAAATCCCTGCATAGGAACTCCAAGTGCTAAGAAGCACAATTCTCTACTAAACAACGGAGAATATTATTTTTCTAAGCAGAAAAGATACTCAGAAATATAATCAATCAACTTCTCTTGCTGCCTTCCCCTTCCTTTTATAAGATGAAAGCCTTTGCAAACCCTAAACCACCTTGACAAGTTAGCTCCTTTCACATGAGGGGCCTCCTTCTAGAACTGCGTTGTCCCTTCATGAGATACATTGAACCTAGACAGCGTTGTAGATTTGGTCAAGGTTGACCCAGTCTCACAGCTCAAACCCCTTTCACACCTGCAAGTGATTTATTTACATGGCCCTGATTTATCTTTGTTCACATGGGCATTGATTTATTCAGTATTTTTAGGAGTTTTACATGTCCTCCTTTATTTATTTATTCATGCAATAGAAAGTAAAGCAAAAATGAATATTCCTCTTAGCTTAGGCTAAGTAGGAATATTAAAAATAGTGAGATCACTGTAACTATAACACAATAAGAAATCGTGATTTCAGAATAAGTATGCAGAATCAAACTCAACCCTGATCATTCAATATCTTAAAATTCATACGCTACTTTTCTTTATTGAACCATCTTGTATATGCGCTTTCCTTTACACCAACCTGCGTATAGATCTGTGAATACTATTTTTCAGAAAATTTTTAGTCTCACATTCAGATCTAAGGCTTTCAGTCAGATATCTTTTCAATATTGCAGAATCCTTGATCAGTCAGACATCATAAAACATATTTACTCACTCATCGATCAGATTTTTACATAATCAACTTAGTAGCATATACATCATTCAAGAAACCCAGATCTATATAAAGACTTCATTAACAGATAGTAGAAATATAGTAGCAATAACCAAAATACCTCTTCAATCAGCTTCAGAAAACCCTGACTTCCATACGTGCTTTTTTTGAGACGAATCCACATATATACATGCTTTTACCAAGACGAACTAATGTATGGATCTTGTAAATATTAATTCTATAGAATGTTTCAAATATATATAACTTACCTAGATTTCTTCACTCCACTTCAGCAAACATGTGCCAGGTCTCAGATCTAATCATCTCTTCAATAGATCATGCAATAACATAGTAATTTCAAGTTTAGAGATCTTGATCCATCTTTGTATCCAAGGGTGCATCATAGATTCATATCTACCAATAAAAACAACGTTCATCCCATGAAGGTATACTTCAGGGAGAAGTATTTAGTGACAGCCCTTACACATGCACACAATTTGCACTATGATCTTCTTCTCCTTATATAGATTTAGCCTTTACCAATACCATGAGTCAAAACCACATAACTGACGATGGTATGATTAGACGAAATCGAATAGATGACACAACGCTCAATACTGTGGGCTAATACCATGGTAAGTCCTCCTCATATCTTATTTTTAGAGCACAAAAGGCATATATGACTTGGATCATTCTTATCCGCGTGTATACGCAACTTGGCCTGAACAAACCCATGTATAGAACCTGCAATATGAATATTACCAAATCTTTTGCAAGATATTATACATTTCTTCTAATAGGCTCCTGAGCTTCTACTGAAGTCAATACTCCATATTTTACCAGAGAGTCGCCATCAAGGACAACATATTAAGACATAAGAATCATATTTCCAACACTTCCAATTCTTGAACCTTAGAATTTTTTCTTAAATATGATGTGATGGACAATGGATGATATCCATAAAGTACAATAAATGGGGTCATTTTTTCAACAGTATGGAAGGAAGGGTTATACCACCATTCATTCAAAGGTAACCACTTCACCCATTGTGTTTGTTTTTCAGATACAAAACAATGAAGATATCCTTCCAAACATTTTTTCACTATCTCAGTTTTCTCATCGGATTGAGGATGACAAGATGATCTATGAGCTAGTTTAGTACCCAAACAAGAAAAAATTTCATCCAAAAATTTCTAGTGAAAATGGGATATTTGTCGCTTACAATAAACTTTGGGTTTCCATGTAGCTTTTGAATTGTTTTCATAAATGCAGTAGAAAATGTACTTGCTTTAAATGGATGATATAATGCACAAAAATGTGCATACTTGGTAAGTATATCAACTACCACCATGATGACACTCTTTCCTTTGGACTTAGGTAAACCTATGATGAAATCCATTGAAACCTCCTCCCAACATTGACTTGGAATGGATAAAAGATGTAGCATACATGAGGTATTGATTGTCTCAACTTTATCTTGCTGGCAAACCAAACATTCCGCCACAAACTTTTGAATATCATATTTAAGGCCATCCCAGAAAAAATATTTCTTCACCCTATGGTAAGCTTTTTAAAATCCTGAGTGTCCTCCTTAGGGAGAGGTGTACAATTCCAAAATAATATTTTGTTTTAGTTGGGAATTCTTACAAATATATAAGCAATATTTGTACCATAAGGAATCATTTTTCCAACTAAATGTATCATATGTACTGGCATCTTGCTGCAACTTTTGAATGAGTGACCACACTTCTTTGTCATTCTTCCATTCCTCCCTTACTTCGGTCATGAAATCTGGTTGGATAATAGAAACGGCACAAATCAATGCTTCCACCTCCTGAGCCTTTCCTGAGAATGCATCTACAACAACATTCAACTTCCCTTTTCTGTAGATGATTTCAAATTCATAACCCAACATCTTTGCGACCCTTTTTTTCTTCTCTTCTAAAAATAGCATTTGTTCCAGAATGTATTTAAGACCATCATGATCATTTTTTACCTTGAAGTGTCTTCCCATTAGGTAAGGTTGCCATTTATTTAGTGCATGTAGTATTTCCAACATTTCCTTCTCATAAATAGCTTTTTGTAAATACTTTCCTTTTATTGGTCGGCTTTCAAAAGCAATGGGTCTTCCTTCTTGCATTAAAACAACCCCAATTTCATTTCCCGAGGGATCACATTCCACAATAAAGGTTTTTGTGAAGTTTGGGGTATCTAATACCGGTGCTAGGCACATTTCCTCTTTATGTTGTTCAAAGGCCTTAGTTGCTTCATGAGTCCATGAAAATGCATCTCTCTTCAATAATGTTGTTAAAGTTTCTTCTATTCTCCCATAATTCTTAAAAAACTTGCGATAATACCGTATTAACCTAAGAAATCCTCGCAACTACTTTCCATTCCTTAATGGCTTTAAATTTGTTAGGGTCTACCTTAATACCCTCCTGAGATATAATATGACCCAGATATTCCACGTCTTCTACTCCAAAGAAACATTTGGAGGTTTTTGCATATAATTGTTTCTCTTCCAGTAGTTTGAGAACCCTTTCAACATGTTGAACATGATCCTTCCAGGACTTGTTGTAGATTAGTGTATCATCAAAAAATACTAACACACCTTTTCTAAGGAAGGGTTTGAAAATGGAATTCATCAGCCCTTGAAATGAAGAAGGTGCATTGGTAAGGAAAAAAATGCATGACCAAAAATTCATAATCACCCTCATGAGTTAGAAATTATGTTTTCGGAATATCTTCAGTCTTCATTCTAATTTGATGATATCCTAAACAAAGATCCAAGTTGGTAAAATAAATTGCTCCATGTAATTCATCAATCATAGGAATGGGAATTTAGCGTTAATAGTGAACTTACTGAGCTCCCTATAATTTGAACACGTGCACCATGATCCATCATTCTTGTCCACAAATACTACTGGAGTAGAGAAAGACCTTTGAATATGTTGAATTATACCAACCTCTAATATTTCTGCAATCACACATTCAATTTCGCTCTTTCGGACATAAGGATATCTATAAGGCCTGATGTTTGGAGGAACACTTCTTGAAATAAAATTAATAGCATGATCAAGATCACGAATAGGTGGGAGACCTTTGGGACTTTCAAACACCTTGGAATGACTGTCCAATACTTTTTGGAGATCTAGAGAAATAGATGACTTTGATGTTGGAACTTATAGTGAAAATAATTGTGCAATTATGCCTCCTTGTTATTTCTTCAGAAGCTTTTCATGACATTAGATCTTATTATATTTCCTGGCTTCCATACGATACCCCGTAATTTGAATTCCTTTCCTTCCGAAAGCATTTCAAGAAAATTTATTGAAAATTAAAAGCTACCATCCCCGATGATTGTAACCATTGTACTCCTAGTACAACATAAACACCTCCCATTGGAATGGAAAGCATTGGACTATTCAATACATATTCCCCCATGGTTAGCTTGATATTATGGTGTTTTCCAGAGAAATTTATAGTTTCTCCATTTACAACCATCACTTGACACTCTGATGTTGGGTATAGGAAGCAATTCAGTTCCTTGGCTACCTTACAATGAATAAAATTGTGGGTACTACCCGAATCATTCAACACTATTAAATTTTTCTTCTTGATATGTCCTTCTACCTTGAGAGTTTGAGAAGTGGTAATTCTTGCCATTGCATTACAAGAGATGGTTGGTCTCATTTCTTCTTTCTTTAGGGTTGGTTCCTGGTGTATATCCTCTTCTTTTAAATTTCCTTGTTCATTTTCTTCCTCCTCTTCACAATATATGTAAAATAATATATTCTCAACACACTTGTGACCTTTATTGTATTTTCTATCACAACTGTAGAAAATCCTTTTTTCTCTTTTTTCTTCCAATTTTTGTGGTGTAAACCTTGTAGGTTGTGGAATTCTAGGAGTAGAAATACTTCCATATTTATAGATGTGAGTAGTAGGCTTCCTTGTTGCCATAATTTTACTTTTGATTTTTCTTGCCAACTTGAATGCCTTCTCCAATGGATCATGTTCCCAAAGGTGAACCTCATGTTGTATGTTATCCTTTAAAGTAGTCTATGAAGACATCAATCCTGTGTTCCTCTAGAATATCAGTTACCCTTATATTCAATTTTTGGAAGTCCTCAATGTGCTCCACCATTGAACCCTTATGTTTGAGATTTATCAATTGGCTAAACAAGGTGTTTCTCTTTGTATCATCATAATTTGCTATCATTTCCTCTGTAAAAATTGAACAAGTGACAATTTTTTTATGAGAGCAAAGCCATCGATACCATACAAATGTATTTTGTTACAAATATAAAGTTGCAATGCATACTGTTGAATTTTGATACAAGAAATAGTGAAATTGGCATCGAGAAACAATATCCATAAAATGGCATCTAGAAATGGTTACCATGGAAGCTTTTGATTTAATTATTTCTTAATTAAATTAGAAGAATTTGTGTCAAAATTATTTATCCCTTAGATAAAAGTGACAATAAATTGTAATCTTATCTCATAATCACTTGTAATAGTTAACTGAGTGTGATAGACTCAACTAGCGCATGAATTTCAAGTTGAGGGCGGTTGGTGAGGCATGCAGAGTGATTCTATGTGTTTTAGAGTTCATGTTTGCAATTAAGTGCATGAGTTTAATTCATGAGAAATCAGTTAAGTGAGTTAAAGTTAGTTGAACTAGTTGTAACTCTTTGTTTCACTAGTGAGAGATCATGTGAGTTAAATCAGATTTAATTCGCATAAAGTGAGCTGCCATGCAAATGACGATTTACTATTAATAGCTGCATGCATGTCAGTTCTAGTGGAGACCCACTTGAGACAAAGGTCAAAGGGAAATTGACTATTAGTTGTATTATTAGAAAACTACCCGAATGCAGTTAAGACACCATAGGATTGATCATGATACTTTCACGGTTGAGAAAGGATGAAATTACTAAGGAATAGGGATTTCATTCCTCATGAATTGCATGAGAAAGACAAGTTAAATATAGGCTGAGAATTGGCTAAGTGTTGAACCGATTTTGTCTAGATTAGTGTGAGACAATTAGTAGAGTGCAAGGGACTCTTGTGAGAAGAGTGCATTATAATTGTTTCATGATTCCTTGGTTTAATATAAAATATAGATAGAGGGGATTTGAGTAGCAATCTTTCCCCTGAAAAATTATATGTGTCGTGGTTTGATTTGCTTCTTACTTTACATCTTGTGATTGGTGATCTTGTTTGTTTTCTACAATTTATTTGTAGAAGGATTTAGTATCTATCTTTAATACATTGCTTGATCAGATTGAATCCATACTTTATTATCCCTATGAATATTCTTTCTAGTTCCATAGGTTTGACCTGATTTGTATTCTTCAAGACAATGTTATGCCCAACCTCCTGCAATGACCTAATTATGGACTGGTTCAGTAGAGAAAACATGTACGGCATGCCACGTGTCATTGTTTCCTCCTTTGGCTCTGAAATTGATACATAGGAAACTAAAGTCTATGTACTTTTAGCCACATTTTACATACTTCCAATCTGATGCTCAGAGAGAGCATTATGATGATGTTCCTAAGGTCACCTCTTTGGGATGAAATTTAGGAGCCTGAAAAAACCATAACTTCCACAGATCATATCTCCACAAATATTGTGAACCAAGATCTGCAATTTCTACATGAAGTTCCTTAGGATTTCTTCGAAAATGGTTTTTTTTTAGCTCATCAACCTTCGGAGAAAAAAATGTTATAGTGAAAATTCCACGATGACCTGTTTGAAGTAGCAAAACCCTAGAATCCAAAGCTCTGATACCAAATATTATAAAACCAGCTCCCAAGATAGAAGAAAGGAGAGATTAACGCCTTAGAAATGAGCCACTTTAAGGGGGGAACCTCCTTTACATTACATAAATGAATATGTCTTGGATGATACAAATGACAAAACCTCCTTTCTATATATAGGAGTCCATGGGGTCATAATATAATCCTAGTCGACCTAACAATAATAATGTAAGAGCACAACAATAACAATAGTGAGATTTTATGGGGCATAATAATAACAATAAGGGGACTATAGGGGTAAAAAAAGAACAATAACGGAGCTACACTAACAAAAATAAGGGAATACACTACTAATATAGGGAACTAACAGATTTTGAGTGAATATTATGGCTTAGCATTTGGAAATATTAATGAGCTAGGGTTTGATAGTCTATTTATAATATTTGTTATTACACAAAGTGTTTTGGATGATATTTTTGTAGTGATCATATTTGTATCAGTTATTGATATTGAGCATATTTTTTTGTTGATTAAGGTTTTGTATCATGTTATTCAAAATGAGAAGAATGTTATATGTCAGTCTAGTTTGGATATTGGATGAAACATAGCCTACAAGATTTATTTTTGAGTCAAGTGGATCCAATGTGAAAGGTTTTGAAATGTGGTCCACAAGGAAGTTTGAGGGTTGGAGCCTTTAGTGAGGGAGTGGTAGCTCCCTTCTAGTGGTGGCTAGTAAATTTGATTAAGGAGTACTAGATTCCTTCTATTGGTAGCTAGAAACAAGAGGAGGAGGTAGGATCCTACGCATTGGTGAGTGTTTGCAACAATTAAATATTTAATAATATATTCTCTAAATAATAAGAAAAATACTGAGACAACGACAACAATGCTATTTCCCAGTTGGGTTTTCCACCTAATATCTGGTGTCTTGATGTGTTGATTTATTTCACTCTCATGATTCATATGTATTTATGTTTATTTTTTGTTCATGGTTTACTTCATATGTATATATTTATTACTTAATTAATTGTGAATTAAATGATGGTTCAATTGTTAGAAATACTGAGGGGTCAATCAATATTTTATTCTTGATTTAAATTTACTTAGTTTATGCATTTATGTCAAAGAAATCTTGAACCATTATATCATTAATATATCACGGTGTTATAAATGAGTATCATAAATTATAAAACCATGTATACCATAAAAATTCAATCGCATATGGACACCATATTTTAGGTGGAAACCCAATGTGGGAGAAAAACATCATTGTTGTCATTTCATTTTCTTTTTTTATTATAATGAAATTATTATTACATTTTTTACTAGAATATACTCTTGCTAGCATGGAGGTTCCTACCTATAGGAGGATACAACTTCCTCTGATTATCCATATACTATTCGAAGGGAGCTAATACCCCCTAATCAAGTTTACCAACTTGTACAAGAAGGAAGCTCCTACTGCCTTACTGAAGGCTCCAAACCTCAATAGCTCTATGGACCAAATTTAAAAATTTTCATACTATATCCACCTCTCAATCAGCCATCAAAAACATGTAGGCAAACACCCACACTATCCATATGACAAAACATTGAATCAAAGAGTCACCGAGTAACTGAATACTAAATTACTGAAGCATTAAAGCACTGAATACCAACCACTCTATACCAATACTAAATCAATTAATACCAATAATGAATCATTAAATACCAACCATATCAAACCAATATACTAAGCCACATAATTTCAAGACAAGCTTAGCCAAAATCTGTTAAGAACCATTTCAAATCCTAGTTATCCAACATTGTCAAATTCCAAACTCATCAATTCATCTACTAAAATACTCATCAAGAAGCACATATTATAGTTCCAATATTTCTAGAACCAATTCAATAGTCATCATCAAAACTATCACTATTAACTAACTCACAATCTTGTTAAATATCACCCATAAACTATCAACTACAAAGTTAGAAGTTGTTAATTACCATGCACCCAACCAAGTATCTAATCAAGACATTTAATCAAGGCCCTAACAAGGTCTACCAATATGTAATGTCACATCCAGATATTTTCAATTTTTGTATCAATCAAGCCATAAATCAATTCATCAATATACGTCATAAGCCATCATTGATCATGTATCAAGGAGACAAAATGAAATCAAGTTATACACATCAAAGTTCCAACATCATTCTTATAGGGCTAGAGGAAAACCAACTTCAAGAAAAAGACAAGAAAAAACTTTATATAGATCACTTGGAACTCTTGTTGCAAAATTTAAGTCAAGCATATGAGCCTTTGCCAAATAGATATCAATACTTTAATTCATAATTTTCAAACATAATAGATCTCTACATATTCTCCACATACCAATGAGCCATAAGACATAAGACAAGTCATACTCGTAAAACCCTAGTCATCATTCAAGTCACTTTGAAAATAATATATCTCTGATCTATGCACAACATCATTCAAGACATACAACCAAACGAGATAGTCTAATTGTCAAGGTTAAGAAGATCATAGTAAGCACTTATGACAGTCATAACTAAAGCCTACTAACATTTCATATGAACATAAGAGTCTCTATCATTTTTTCTATTAACGTCTCGTAGGATTCATTCAATTAACATTTACTCAATAATATATCTCTACATATGCATTCAAGTCAATACAATGGTATCCAACATCTCATTGCATTGAAAGTAAGCAAGGAAAGTCAATCATATCAAGCAAACAATCTCTGTCACAACTACCAATATTTTCCAAAATTACGTCATATATTCTCTACATACCTCTGTATGTCTACAAATTCATCATTTCAACAATACCAGCCAAAGCACCAAGCACAAACTAATACAAGTTCTAAAAATTTAAAGAACATTTATATCTTTGTGTTTACACCAATGTCAAAATCAACGAACTAGTCATTTATGAATATAATCACCATTAAAGCTAGCAGAAATTTCCTAAATCAAGTAGAGACATAAATATACTCACTGCATATAGTGTCAAATACATCCCCTTCTCTATACATTCCATGTCAAGACAATAACGATCTATGCAGATCCTTCTCTACATCATAACCAAATGAGATACTACAATAGTCTAATCACTACATAATGTCATCATTATGATCAAATATAGTCAATAAAAAGATATATGCATTATACACAACAAGTTATAGGTCATTTCATATTCAGTATCAAAATTCATGCATTTTTGATGGATCTAAGCATAGCAAACCCAAGGAACTTTGTATTGGATAAACTCGTTATGACATAGTGAATATTCCAAATAAATATTTAGGAAATACAAAATAGGATGTATACAAATTCTAAACCAAATAAGATCATTTTCTCAAAACTAGAAAACTCTTTTTATGACTTCACATCATTTTAGATCTATGAGATCTAAATTTCTTTAATGTGCCCTCCTGCAAACCAATTCCAAATCAAATAATCATATATAATTTCTCAAATTCACACACTCATTACTCTATTTTGAGCTCCTTTTATAGACATATAAACTCCAAATACCTCAATAAAGAACTAATGATCACCAAATACAACAAGCACAAATACTAAGGTAAAAATGGATCATGTCAATTCCAGCCCAGGTGTACAAATTCTTATGGGAGAAACCATGGTTTTTCTCTTAGGTTTTCTATTTTTACCCCTTATAGGTGTGGCCCGACACATAATTCATGGGGATCTCAGTTGCATCTTCCCTGATGGGCCTTCCTCCATGCAACTGAAGGCTTCCAACCACCCTGATGGGCCATCCTCCATGTAGTTGAAGGATTCCATCTTCCTTGATGGGCCTTCCTCTATGTGGTCAAGGCTTAATGTAGTCCAAAAAATTCTCTGCTTAGTATAAGCTCCTATACATGCTTTCATATGTCCTGTACTACCTATTCAAGCTCGATATCACCTTGCAAGCCTCATTCAAGCACCCATAACTCAAGAATTCAAACATCAATATTGCACTTGACACCTCAATTTAGAATTAGCCACACCAAAACATCAATAATTCACTTTACCCACCATGTAGACACCATAGCGAACAAAAAATCCATATACAAAAATTGTGATAATCCATCCAAAAAACTATGATGAGGCTGAAATCAATTAGGACAAACCATGGGCCACAATGCTAACAATCTTCCCCTTTGGATTTGATGGAAAACTCCTTCAAAACACTAATTCTTCTCTTCCCCATTGACATCAAGGGAAAATTCTATACAAAAATTAGAGAAGTATTCCTTGTGAAATGTGTAACAATATAAGTTTGATATTCTAATGTGAAACAAATAGGTCAACTAACCATGCTCCCCATCTAATGATATGAAATAAAACTACTTAATGATGATACATATGTAGGATAAATATATGGCATGCTTCAATGACTAATCAATACATCAACATAGTGAGGCTTTGAAGCATCATTAGGAATTAACCAACATCATGACATAGTTCTTAATCCTTGGAAGCATATAAGATATTTATAACCATAAGATATAGAATCAATGTGTCAACATGCCAACCAACAAAAAAAAAACAACGACCTAGTTGTCAATCATCATTAAGAAATGAAAGAAGACTTATCAACAACAATTATGAAATAGTGACAACAAATTTTATCTTTCAATAGAAAGAAATGTACCAATAATAAGAATTACAAAAAAAACCATAGATCTTATCAGATAAGTTGAACTCATGCTAATCACAGTGAACCAATGGAAGCATAAGAGATGCTCCCCCTGAACCTGTGTTAGCCAATCATCTCGATCAAAATAGAAGCATAACATATCACACCCAAGCATCATATCAACAATATGAATAAAATAATTTCATAACCATAATGCCAAAAATGAGTTGTTGTACCAAATGAGAAACTCCCCTTGAACATGTGATATCTTATTATGTGCATCACATATGCAACATTAGTAACATATATAATCACCAAAAATAACGACATATGAAATCGTTATCAATTCAAGGCTTCACCTGAGATCATGCACCACAAATACTATGTACATGATTTCTCCATATGCACTTATGCAGTCCTTTCAGAAATAACATCATCTATAATAGACTACCATGTGGACTATTTTTCTTTACTCTGAATTTGAGGAAGAGGATATAGTCTCCTTATTTTTTCCTAGATTCTTATTTATTGCATATAATTTATTTTCATTTATGAATCCTTTTTCTATAACTTCTCCAGTGTCTTCTTCTATAATCATTCATACACTTGCTGTAAATATAATTGCATGCCCTTTATCATTTATTTGGCCTACACATATAATTTTTTTCTTTATATATTCAACCAATAATACATTAGTTTATTCTATATTATTAACATCAAGATAAACATTACCCATTTGTAATACCTTTTCATATTAACCATTTACAAGAATAATCTTACCAATCTTGTTTTTCTTAAGAGAGACATTTTTTCTCATATTTCCAGACATGTGATGAGAGCATTCACTATCTATCTACCATAGATATTCTTCTTCAAATGCACATAGATAAATACGACACCTTATTTTTTCTTCTTTCTTATTATTAATATGAGGAGTGTTGGTGGATCGATCTTTTTCAGGTCTTTTGATAACAATATTCCTGTATCGCTAATTGATTTGGAGGGAGTCTACTTCTTGTCTGTATGAGTTAATTATCTTGTTCCTAATTTTTTTTGCTACATTTACAAATTTGGTACATTTATAACACCTTATATGACTAGAAAATGGAGAAGGATAATCATAATATTTATGTTTCATATTTCTCCTATTGTAGTCAATATATTTGTGACCAAATATGTTGCATGTAAAAAAATACCCCTCAAAGAAACTTGAGTATCTAGAAGCTAATGGTATTCCTAAAGAGTAACTATTTTCTTGGCATATGAAAAACATTATTCTTCAATTGGCTACAATGTGTCTATTGTTATATAGATAAACATTCAATATCATCGATCAATCAATTATTATTTCTATTATTGCGAGAAAGTGATATCCTTAGAAAGTTCAGTTTCCTTGGTTGTTGGTCTGGTTGAATTCTTAATTCTTTAGCCATTTTCTCAAATATTTCTTTGTTATTTTTTACATATGGTTGTGAAATATATTCTCACTTAAAAAATTCATGAAAACCAAGGCCTGATTTGATGGAGGAGGATCTTTTACTGTTAAGAATATTGTACAATATTTTGGTACTATCATGGAATTTCGAATGTTTGTCTTTTTATATTAATTTACCTTTTAGAACACTTACCTTAGATTCCATTCTTTGATAGTGATATTCCTTTTCCATATAGTGCTTCCTCATTCCTTATTCAATCTTTCTTCATTCTTCTACTTGCATTCATAATTTAATAATCTATTCCTTAAGCCAATTCCCTTGTTCTTCAAATACTTGTAGTATCTCCTCATATCGTTTGTTTGACTTTTCAAGATCTAATTTAAGAGAGATGTGTTGGGTACCGGATTTGTATACTTTCCTCTCCCATTTTACCCTATTTTTCTATCTCTTTCTACCATTATTATTCTTAAAATTCATGAGGTAAAACCCTTCTTCCTATCTTTCATGGGATATTTGATTAATGATGTATTTGTCATGGAGGTTTTACCTTTCTACATATTAACTCTGATATTTCTTTAGATCTAGCTAAAACAGGAGCATTGTGGCTGCGAGTCAAGGCACAACCCATCATCTCCAGCATCTTCCTTATTTGTTGTTACAAAGTGATAGCCATGGATGTATCAACGCTATCTTAGGCCTTTTAACAGTTTCTTGTTGGATAATCTAGTTGTCGTTGTAACAAAATGTAATTTTGTAACAATGAAGTTGTTGAGAGGGATTGGGGGTTTCAGGATAATTGTATAAAGAATCTCGTGGGCTATGAATCGGGGTTAATCCCTTGGACATACAAACTTTGTAATGAATTTCTTTTATCACTAATTGAATGCACAACAGCTTGTTGTTTCTCCTGTAATTTGTGAGTTCACCACAGCCTTTATGAGAGAGTTGAACCCACTCTTCTGATAAGGTGTTGCATTCTCCTTTATTTTCTTTCCAGTGTTGTGTTTTAGTGTGATTATTTATTGCTATTACAGTTACGTTTAATTGTTGTAGATGCCCTTTTATTTCTGCAGTTAATTTCAATACTATTACAATGACTTGTGTGTTATATATTAAACTTGTGATTTACAGTAGACCATGTGCCTATATCTGCATATACCTTGCCATTAGTCTTGAAATAACTAACGTCTAGGGTTGATAATTTATGTGGAGGGAAGGGTTGAATTTTGTTCATATCTTGACACCAACATTTTGGCGTCGTTGCCAGGGAAGGCTAACAGGTGCAAAAACAGAATCAACAACAGATATCAGGGTTGATCTCTTTTCTTGAGGTGGGAATTTATTGCCCAGCTTCAAGTCATGAGCGTAAGTGCTTTGTTTTTTCTTTTTGTTTTCTTTCTTTCCTGTTTATTTTTATTATTTGGTTTTCTGTAAAAAAATTAATCCCTCATCTTGGTGAAGGTGTTTTGTAAACCTTGCCCTAAGTCCTGGGTGTAGTCCAGTCTTTCTATTTTTATTTCCTGTTGTTTTATTCTAGGGGCCAATTTCTCGTCCTGGGGAGGGTATGTTATTACTCTGCTTCAGGTCTTGAACTTCGATTTTTCTTTTTCTTTTTTTCTTGTTTCTTGTGAATCTTTCCTTTCGTCTCGTGGAGGAAGTTATCTGTAGTACTTCGAGTCCTAAGAGATTGACTAAATTTCTTTGATGAACCCCCTTCACAATTTGTATGAACAAAGATCCGAATAAGAGGGGAAGAGGAACACCCCCAAATAAAGGGAAGGATCTGGGAAGGAAGATGTACATTTAGGAAATTATTGAAAAATCTAGATCTACGGCATAATCTAATGTTGTTGTTAGGGTTAGGGTTCAGACGATGTCCGAAGGGTAGTCTGTGGAGCAACCAGTGCCAGCCACAATACCGGAAGGTGTTCTTTCTATAGCAAAAGATTTAATAAACGAGGTATCAGTGGAGGAGATATCCTTATCAGCAGCATAAGGGGAAGAAGTGGCAAGCAAGGGATCAGAAGAATTGAGCAACTCTAACTAGGAAGAAGAACCTCGAAAGGGGTTTTCGTCCCCAAGAGACCAAGGCAGCACTGTAAAAATTCCCGTTGCTAAATTAAGTGATTCTGATCCGATAAAGGAATTTTTGAAGGACTTTGAGTCACCAAGGGACCAGGGGAGTGCGGTGTGACCTTCTTCAGTAGAATCACTCCAGGTGCCAGCCACGAAACCAATTTAAATTCTAAGTGAGTATTGGAAAGTATTTATGGCACCTGTAAGTTCCTCCATTGATTTTCCCATAGGAAACGTTAGAGGTGATGCACCAATGAGACCCATACCTTTGCTAGCCTTGCTTATTTTTCATTGGATTTCTTCGGAAGACCCTGATACATTCATTTTTGAGTTTGATATTGTTTGTCACGGATATGACTATATCGCCGATGCCCAGAAATTAAAGATATTTCCTTATACCCTAAAGGGAACAGCCTTAAGGTGGTTTATGGGTATAGGAGGGAGTATGATTACCTCATGGGAAGGAATTAAAGAAGATTTCTTGGAGAAGTACCAAGATTATTGTAAGTCACATGACATTAAGGAAGAAATTTTTAGATTTTCATAGAAAGAGGATGAAAATATGGAGGACTGTGTAGAGTGATTTAAATACATATTGCATAGGTCTAGACACAGTGACCTGGACAAGGACATTTTAAATTTCATTCTTCCCAGATCACTCAGGGATGACTCTTTGCAACTCCTGAATATAGTGGGAAAAGGGGATATTTCAAAAGATAACTTCGAAACTATCTGTGATTACTGTATCATGTGTTCATGGGGGCCTGCAAGAAGTGGACAGGGGATTCGGTCATCAAATACTTTTGGTGGAGTGGTCACAAAAGCAGAGATTGGAAATCTACTGGAAAATCTGAGGAACGATATTATGAGCACGCTATCAGCCCAAATGGACACTCTACAGGGAAAATAGAAGCAGATGGAGTTGGAAAAAACCATGGCCATATTCTTCCCTTAGTGCAGAAAGAAACACCCTTTGAAGGAATGCCCGCTGAACACAGTGGAAGCCTGTGCGATTTGCGAATAGACTCACATGACCAGTGCATGTCGTTCCTTGCCCGGGCTGAAAGAATTTTTTCAAGGAGCATGTGAAGAAATCATGGTGGACCAGCTGTACTTTATGAGACAGAGGAAGCCATGGCAACCTCGACCACCGGCAGTGAATCCAGGTATGTTTCAGGACCCATCTCAGTACTTTAAAAATTTTAGTATGGGCCCCCAATCTGCAGCATTTTCAGCCATGTGGCCTCAATATTAGTATCCCTCTTGGCAACAATGGATTCCTCAAGCCATTCTGAATCCTTCATGGAATCAGACTTGGTGTGGAACCCCTCCCATTGGGAATTTTCCTTAGCCTATTCCTCAACAGCAACTTCAATTGCCTTCTAATGTACCCCCAGGAAACCTAGCCATTAAACCTCAGCTTCCTATCCAGCCTAACCCAAACCCGAATAACAAAGGGGTCCAACAAACAGACACCCTAAACCTGCCATCTTATAGCATTTCTACCACGGGGCTCAATGAGATAAATTTACGGTATGGTCGGATAGTAAATGCACCTACTTCACCCATTATCATAGAACAAGTTGATGGTGGAGATACAGAACCAGAACAAGAAATAGTTAGGGATAATTCAGAAGAAAACATAATCAATCAGACACCTTCCCAAGCTGTCTCTAATCAAGGTCATTTAACTTCCCCTCCATATCCTGAAATATCGGCCTTGAGCAAACCAAACCCTCAAGCAGAATTTGACTTCCTAGGGGAATTGCAGAATCTCTTTGTTAAAATACCCCTGTTACAAGCTATGAGGGATGTACCTATATACGCAAAAACTCTGAAAGAATATTGCTCAAAGAAACCGGGGAGGAAACCTAAGGATCCATTGATCATTAATGTGGTGGGCAGACTATCCGATATAATGTTAGGAAACATCAAGCCTGTAAAATACAAAGACCCAGGGAACCCGATTCTAACAGTACAGATTAATGGCGTGGAAATCCCAAACGTGTTGGTGGATTTGGGGGCGGCCATTAACATTATTATTGCTGAAACAATGAACACATTAGGACTTTCAAACATTAAACCAACCCCTACTATCCTAGAACTTGCAGACAGATCCATAATTAAACCAATAAGGAAATTAGAAGACGTTATCATTTCAGTAGACTCATGGCACTACCCTGTGGACCTCCTAATTTTTATGACTCGATCTTCAGTAGGTGGTCACCCATTGATCTTAGGAAGACCCTAGCTGGAAACTGCAGATGCCTACATAGGATGTCGATCTGGGCATATGATCATATCAAATGGGACAGTTACGAAGAATCTCAAGCTTTATCCTCCTGCGAAACCTAGCCCATCTGAAAAATCATTACCCTATCAGAAAACTCTACCTGTATAAGAGCCCGAACCTGAAAACAAATATGTTAGACCAGTTCTTACTATTGGACGGGCCTTTCAACTTAAAACAGAGACTGAAGATGATGCCATTAATGCTTTCATCAATGATTCCAGTTCTATTTCTGATTCAACTCGACATTTTCTAGAATCTATCATGAACTATGAGACATAGGAAAACATTGAACCAGAAGATGACATTAAAGACATTCTTGTAACCTCATCTCATGATAGTACTCCAATGGAGACTGAACCAAGGCAAACACTTAATGTCAACCCAAACCTATCTGAATCTCAGACGAAACATCTTTTGAAAGTCCTTCACGATCATCAGAAATATTTTTCCTGGGATTATACTGAAATGAAGGGTATCCCTTCTAGCCTATGCACTCATCATATTTATATCAAGGAAGATTTCCGCCCTGTAAGACAACCTCAACGGAGAATGAATCTTGCTCTGAGAAACACTGTTAAAGAAGAATTACAAAAATTGTTGGATGTAGGGTTCATTTATCCCATTTCAGATAGCCAATGAGTATCCCTGCTATTTATCATTCCTAAAAAAAATGGTAAATGGAGGATCTATGTAGATTACAGGGAACTAAATAAGGCAACTCAAAAAGACCATTTTCCTTTGCCAGTCATTGACCAAGTCCTAGACACCTTGGCTGGGAAGAATTTTTTTTCCTTCCTAGATGGATTCAGTGGATATAACTAGATTCAGATAGCCCCATAAGACCAAGATAAAACAACTTTCACGTGTCCTTGGGGAACCTTTGCATACAGGGTCCTCCCATTTGGCCTGTGTAATGCTCCTACTACCTTCCAGAGGGCAATATTGGGAACTTTTTCTGATTTGGTCAATGATAGCGTCGAAATCTATATGGATGATTTTACTCCATATGGAAACTCATTTGAGGAAGGATTGGAAAATTCAGAGAAAGTACTCAAAAGATGTAAACAGACCCATGTGTCTTTGAGTACAGTCAAATGCCATATGATGAGCGAAGAAGGGGTAGTATTGGGACATTTTTTCTCAACTACTGGAATTCAAGTTGATACACATAAAGTAGAGGTAATATTACATTTCCTGGTACCCAAAACACCCACACAGGTACATAGCTTTATTGGTTGTGCTGGTTATTACAGGCACTTTATAGAAATTTTTTCTAAAATAGCACACCCACTATTTCAATTGCTGATAAAAAATGCAGAATTCTTGTGGACTGAAGACTATGTGACAACTTTCACGAAAATTAAGGGGCTGATGTGCACGGCCCCAATCCTCCGAGGACCTAATTAGGCATTACCGTTTCACATACATACGTATGCTTCTCAGACAGTAGTAGGGGATCTTCTAGGACAACAGGTAAACAAAACACCGTATGCAATTTATTATGTCAGCAAGAATTTAATACCTGCTGAATTAAACTATATGGTAACAGAAAAAGAATTCTTAGCTGTCATTTATGTTGTCAATAATTTCCAGCACTACATCACAGGGTATTCTATTTTTTTCCATACTGATCATGCAGCAATCAGGTATTTGATGAATAAACCTATAACTCCTGGTTGTATTACGAGATGGCTACTTTTGCCTCAAGAATTTGGTATTACAATAGTAGATAAGCCAGGAAAAGATAATGTAGTAGCTGATTTCCTATCTAGAATGAATAACAATGATGAATGCACACCTATAGAAGACAGTTTTCCCAATGAGCATCTTTTTGTAGTATCTACTAAACCTCTGTGGTATGCATATATTGCTAACTATCTTGCTATAGGTAAAGTGCCTCTTGAATTGTCATACAGGGAACAGCGGAAGATTATTCATCATAGTGCCCGATATTCTTGTATGGCAGGGTACCTTTTTCATACAGGAGAAGATAAGTAAATCCAGCGTTGTGTGTCTGAAGACGATATTTATGAGGTTTTAAAAGCTACCCATGATGGCCCTTGTGGAGGGCATTTCGCGGAAAAAAGAACAGGCCATAAGGTGCTACAAATGGGATATTATTGACCTTCAATTTGTCGTGATGCTCAGAATTTTGTTAGGATGTGTGATAGTTGCCAACATATGGGGCAGCCTGGTAAAGTTGATGAAATGCCTTTTCAGGCACAACTAGTCCTCAAGCCTTTTGAGAAATGGGCTATTGACTTCGTTGGACCCTTTAACCCACCCTCCCAGTAGAATGTCCACATCTTGGTCTTTACTGATTACGTGACTAAGTGGGTGGAAGCCGAAGCTGTCGCAAAAGCAATAGAGTAGGTAGTCTCAGACTTTCTATTTGAAGAAATTTTTTCTCATTACGGTACTCCAAGAGAGATTGTTTCAGATGGAGGAGAACAATTCACATAACACAAGATAGCAAAGCTCATGCAAAAATATGGGGTCAAGCACAGAGTGACATCCCCATACCATCCCCAGGTGAATGGACAAGTGGAAAGCACAAACAAGACATTGTAAAACATTTTTGACAAAAATTGTGGCATACCATCATCGAGATTGGGCTCAGAAACTCCCAGAATCTCTCTAGGCATACAGAACAACATGGTGGAATACAACCGGGTTTTCACCATTCCAATTGGTTTATGAAAAATATCCATTGTTTCCAATAGAATTTGAAATAATTACACTCAGAACAGCGCTGGAAGTTGGGTTAGATCTATAAAATTCTCAGAAACACCGATTGGCTCAGCTTAATGAACTTGATGAAATTCGTTTAATGGTTGTCCAGAAAACTGTTGCTATCTAGCACCAGAGAATGAAATGGCACGATAATTTTATAAAAAATAAGGTTTTTCAAAGTGGAGATTGGGCACTGCTTTATGACTCCCATTTTATGGATTTTAAGAAGAATCTTTGCACTCGTTGGATGTGACCTTATGAGGTGGATGTTGTATTTGATAATGGAATGGTTAGGCTAGTCACAATTGATGAATTACGCATTTCATTTATAGTCAATGGACATCGCCTGAGACTATAACACCGAACAACCTCTAAGGATGCTTTTATTAAAAAAATATCTGAGAAATCTATTTTGAAGGTCATCAGCACAGAGAATCCTTCCTTTGCACCCTTGATGTAAAATAAAATAAAATTAATAAATAAATAAATAATATGTAAAAGAAAAAATTAAAAAAAAATAAAGAATAAAGAATTATGTTTTATTTTTTTTTCTATTTGAAGGAGCTACTACTAAGGAGTAAAAATCATAGAAAGACTTTTCAAAGCACCAATTGCTACTACTCATAGTGTTGTTACTCATTTTCTACTACTCATAGTGTTGTTACTCAATTGCTACTACTCATGGTGTTGTTACTCGGTTGCTGCTACTCATGGTGTTGCTACTCATTTGCCGCTACTCATGGTGTTGTTACTCAGTTGCCGCTACTCATGGTGCTATTACTCGATTGCTACTACTCATGATGTTGTTACTCAGTTGTTGCTACTCATGTTGTTGTTACTCAGTTGCTGCTACTCATGGTGTTGTTACTCAGTTGCTGCTACTCACGGTGTTGTTACTCTGGATGCTGCTACTCGTGTTTGTCGTTACGCCGATGTTGTTACACCGATATTGTTACAATTATGCTGCTACACCAATGTTGTTACTCTGATGCTGTTACACTGGTGCTGTTACACTGATGTTGTTACACCAACGATGTTACTCCAATGCTGTTACACTGTTGTTGTTACACCGATGTTGTTACATCGATGTTGTTACACTGATGCTATTACACCGATGTTGTTACTCTGATGTTGTTACCCTGATGTTGTTACACCAATGCTGTTACACCATCCACATCATTAATACGCTGTCATCCAACCAACCGTCACATCGTCCAGGTAGGCCATCAGGTATGCCTCCACGTGACTTTTGCTAATTTAATTAAATATCCCATGTGGATATTTTAATTTCGCGGATGGGTAAATTTAAGTTTGGGGGGGGGTGTCGTCATGACAAGGATGGCGTAATAATTACCTCATAAATTAAGTATGACAACCCACTCATGGTACACCTTATGAATCCCATCAATATGTGGTATCATCATTTAAATCATATTGGGATCCGTAAAATTTATTTTCCACCCTACACGAACAATTATTATTTTTATTTTACCACACTTACCATTTTTCTTCATAATTTTTCTCGGTTTTCGAGATTTACCAACTATATTTACCATTACCACCTTTCCATTTTCACTATGATGTTCCTCCGAATTCGGTACCCACCACCTTGCTCAATGATCTGCTATTACAGGAAGTGCTGCTACAAGTCTCCACAGTATGGGTGGGTTGGTTGTGCGGCATGAGCCTAAAAACATAGTTTCAGTTTGCAGTAATCTAGAGGTTTGGCAAGTCTTTGTCGACACAGGGTGGGATATCTACTTTGACAGATTGCAGGGTTTGATGGAGGTATCACAATGGAATTCACACTCAATTTAGAGGAAAATTATTCATGGATTTGGGTCTGGAAGTTCCTGTTACAGAAGAGGAAATCACAGACGTTAGCAGATTGAGGAAGTAGGGGCAGCAATGGCTTGCTCGAAAATTTTCTCTTCTAGAATTCCTCGAATTTCTATTACAAGCAGGAGAAAGTGTCATTCAAATGAGAAGAGGATACGAGCATTGAACGGTACCGTATCCTTGGAATGAAGTTGCAGGCTTTGTAATAAAATACATTACCTATGAGCGTCAGGCCTCAACTGTGCTCAAATATCACTTTAAAATTCTAACGCACCTTCGATTTCCACAGAATATGGAGCATGCCCTGAGCATGCCCTTCTTCCTCTTGAAACAGCTGTAGCATATGGCACAGGCTGCTCGGCATTCGCACCGAATGCCGGCAGTACTCTACAATCACGATTTGGTGTGATTATTGGTCATGCACGCAAAAAACAAGCTTCGGGTCTCCTGGGTGGAACTCTGTGGGTCCTCAGAAGAAGAGGTTGCAACCATAACTGATTCTAGAGAAGAAGAACCACCCTCTTCGGCTGGTCAGGCAGAAGAAGAACCAGCCTCTCCGGCTGGTCAGAAATAAGAAGAACATTTAGAAGAAATTGATCAAGAGGAACTCGAGGAAATGGAAATTGAAATTGATCAGGAGGAACCCGAGGAAGAAGAGATGATGGTTGATCATGAGGGACCTAAAGAAACGAGAATGGAGGAGGTAATCAGTGACATGGCCGAGGCTGACACACAAGAACCAGCCTCGCTTGAAAGACCCATAGAAGAAGAAATAAGAATAGAGGAGGTAAGGGGTGACATGGACGAGGATGCCACACAAGAACTAGCCTCGCTTGAAGAATCCACAGAGAAGGAAATGATGGACATTGTGCAGGAAGTCGATATTATTATACAGTTGTCGATTTTTGTTAATAAAGAGTAGAGGAGTGAAATTTTGGATAAAGAAATGGCAAGTGATGTTGTTTTGTAAAAAACAGCATCACCTTCCCATATAAATATGGATACTAATACAGGAGGGGGTGTTACACAAGAACCACCCCCAATTCGGCTAGAACAAGAAAAGTTAGCCTGTGGAATCAACACTGGACCTCAAGAACCAGTACCAATTGTGAAAAAAAAGGCGATTCATGAGGAACAAGGAGGTAAAGAAGGAATGAACTGGGAGGTCTATACTGTTCCACAAGAACCAGTATCGACCCTGGTTGAAGTAGCCATGCATGAAGTCTCGGTCCAAACCGGAAATGAAGATGATGAGTATGTTCCTCGTTCTCTGTTCCAGTCCCTGATGCCTAGAGGGGCGAGGGGATTTCGCTCGCCCAAACGGTTAATGGAAGAAGTAGTTGTTCCCCTAGTACTAAAATTTTTTGACACGGCCAAGATTGGCCCAGTCACCACCGAATCGGAACACTTAGAGGCTCGCAAGGAAGATAGTGTTCCTATGGAAACTTCAGAACACAGGAGGATCAATGAAGTTACCAACCAGACAACGGAAGTTCCTAGAGGAAACATAGAAGAAGAAGCCCCTGGAGATAGGGATCCTAGCCAGAAGGGCTTGACAAGAGAATCCGTAGAAAATATCGGCAGCATCCCGCTGCCTTCTAAGCCTGTCATAGGCCCAGAAACATAATTCATTGTTCAACAGGAATGGATTGAACAGTGCGAGAAAAGAAGGATTCCTATCAAGCAGAAGTATCAGCTACAGTTCAGTGAAACCATGAGATTAGAAAGGGAGGTTCGGGATTTGAAGAAACAAGTTTCACGTTTGAAAAGGAAGGTAAAAATATATAAATGGAGGGAAATCAAGCGGAAGATTTAAGTCTCCACAATAGCTACCCAGATTGGCCTGATCAAAGAATTGTTTGAAGGTCGAGAATTTGTATTGGCCACTGAAATTCAGAAGTGGCAGTCTCTAGTGAGCGACCATAAGAAGGAAACAGTTAGGGTTCAAGAACAGGCCGCCGGATTCATCACAGGGTACATGGATCAGTTATATAAGGTACGGCTGAAGCAGGCTAAACAAAAGGCCAGAATAGAGGAATTGGAAGAACAAGTTCAGCTGTTGAAGACAGATAAGGAGAAAATGTTCTCCTTGGCATAGTAGGTAATGGCCTACAGATCTCCTGCACATAGCTATGCCTTATTCCTTCATGAATAGTTTCTTTTTTTTTGTTTCGAAAGTATATATAAGGATATTTGGTACGAAATCGAGGACCCCATTCAATTTCTTTGTATTTTAAAAATTCATGAAATTATCAGACAACACTTAATGTGCGAGATTTATATACATGGGTATTAATTAAAGCATGATCAGTCATTTAACCCTGTTCCATTCATGGGGGACATCCATTTAAGGGCTTTCACCTCCTATACCATCAATCAAACTAAATGGAGAAAGGCCTGGGATACATTTGAATAAAATCAAGCCGAAAAGTCGTTAATGATGAGAAGAGAGCATGGTCAGTCCTCAAACATTTATAGCAATCAATATACATTTTTACAGATTGAGGGTCATAAGGAAAACATGATGCCAACCCAGAAATGGTGCGTTGACCTATGTGTCGGCCAAATTACGATATTTTGTAAGGAAGCACTGGACAGTTGTCAGAAGAGATGGATGTTGTCCTCCTCAGCCGTCAAGGAAAGAGAACCATTTGGAGCACCTAACTTTGCATGTGCTTTAGAGAGAATGCCATGTTACGTGGCATACATTCATACCTGTGGGGTCAAATGGATAAGATTAAGGTTTCAATTTCCCCTCCTGTGGTTTCCAGCTAAGAAGTATACTCCTGCATATAACATTCACCTAGACTGGTGGAAGGATGTTGTTTTGATAGAAGGATATAATACACCAAGAACAGAAATGGCTGCAGAATATGACCTCACACAGCTTCATGCCGATCATAGTCAGTCCAACCTAGATCCGAGGAGACTACGAGCTACATGAGGACACGCAGATAGATCAGTTGGGGGGAGATGTTGGGTACCGGATTTGTATACTTTCCTTTCCCATTTTACCTTGTTTTTCTATCTCTTTCTACCATTATTATTCTTAAAACGCATGAGGTAAAACCATTCTTCCTATATTTCATGGGATATTTGATTAATGATGTATTTGTCATGGATGTTTTACCTTTCTACATATTAACTCCGATATTTCTTCAGATCTGGCTAAAACAGGAGCGTTCCAGCCGCGAGTCAAGGCACATCCCATCATCTCCATCATCTTCCTTATTTGTTGTTACAGCTTGATAGCCATGGATGTATCAGTGCTATCTTAGGCCTTTTTACAGTTTCTTGCTGGGCAATATGGTTTTCGTTGTAACAAAATGTATTTTTGTAACAATGAAGTTGTTGAGAGGGATCGGGGGTTTCAGGATAATTGTATAAAGAAGCCTGCGGGCTATGAATCAGGGTTAAGCCCTTGGACATGCAAAATTTTTAATGAATTTATTTTATCACTAATTGAATGCATGATTGTTTGTTGTTTCTGCTGTAATTTGCGAGTTCACCGCAGCCCTGATCAGAGAGTTGGGCCCACTCTTCTGATCAGGTGTTGCATTCTCCTTTCTTTTCTTTGCAGTGTTGTGTTTTAGTGTGATTATTTATTGTTTTTATAATTACGTTTAAGTGCTATAGATTCCTTTTTATTTCTGAAGTTCATTTCAATATTGTTACAATGACTTGTGTGTTATAGATTAAACCTGTGATTTACAGCAAACCATGTGCCTGTATCTTCATATACCTTTCCGTTAGTCTTGAAATAACTAACGTCCTGGGTTGATAATTTATGTGGAAGAAAGGGTTGAATTTTGTTCATATTTCGACACCAACAATATGATCTATTCTTGAATTCCCTCACACTATTGTTTCCTTTCGTTAAGTTGCTCTGCAACATTTAATATTTTGTGATCCCTTTTTTCACATTCTTGTAACTTATTCTCAAGACTGTTAAGCATAAGCAAGATTTATTCTAAGTTGTAGTACTTCTTCTAACCAATATTATTTTGAATCACTAATTCCATATGATATAACAAAGGTTTTTTCATGATCACTCTCATATTATGACAAACCATAGCTTCATTTTGATTCATTTAATATCTTAGAAACAAGATTACATGTGAGCTTACTCGATGAGAAAACTACCTTTGTTACTGTTTTTCCTCTCCTTCATGGATGACCTATAGATTATCCCATATCTCCTTTGAGTTTCCAAAATGCATAAATTTCTATAATATTGAATCATGTATTTAACAAAATATTCCATTCAATGCTTGAAAATTCCTTTAGAGTTCTTTTTCTGATTCGAAACATCAGATCCGAGAGCCATTATCATAGACTTCACATTTTCTTTTCATTATTTATAGTTAGTATCATTAATAATGAGCATACATTCATTATCCATATTATTTTACTTGGATTGGTATACTACTAATTGTCCTCGATCCATGAATGCAAATATTGCCAGGGCATCAAATATATCACTATCACTTCTTTCCTGGATTGGGCTCTTCCTTTTTGTTTCCTTATTCTTATGATTCATTCCCATTGTCCCTCATCTACTCTCAAGTGGTTTATATTTACTAGAGATATCTCTTCTGCCACCAATTTTTGGAATTACTAAGGGTTGGGGAGGGGGGGGGTGAATCAATACTCCATTCCCAATTTAAATTTATTTATTTTATGCCTTTATTTAAATTTTATGTGGAACCATTATATAATTAATATATATCACCATTTTATATATGAGTATCATATAGTATAAAAACATGTACATCAATCATAAAACATATCAACACATCATCACATATGGACACCAAATTTTGGGTGGAAATCCAATCTGGAAGAAAACTACCACTATTTTCATTATTTATTCTTCTTTTATTATAAATAAAATATTCTTACATTTTGTACCATGGCAGACTGTTTCCAGCACACAACCTCCTACCTTCAGGAGGACACAACCTCCTCTCATTATCCAGCTCCTATTGGAAGGGAGGTACTACACCATGATAAAGTTTAACGACTTTTACTAGAAGGAAGCTTCTACTCCTTTACTGAAGATTATAACCATCATCAGCAATGTGGACCATGTTTCAAAATTTTCATACTAGATCCACCTATCAATCAACCATAAAAACATTTTTTCCACCACCCACACTAACCATATACCAAAACGTTGAATCATTGAGTCACTGAATAATCAAATACTGAATTACTGAATCACTGAAGCATTAAATACTAGCCACTGAATTCCATATAGATCAAACCAATATACTAATCCACATAATTGCAATCCAATCCTAGCCAAAATCTGCCAAGAACCCTGTCCAATCCTAGGTGTCCAACACTATCAAATGCCAAAGTCATCATGTCATCAACTCAAATACTCATCAAGTAGCAAATACTATAGTGAAAATATATCTAGAGCCAAGTCAATACTCATCATCAAAACATTCACTACTAACTAAGCCACAATCGTGTTAAAATATCACCCATAAACTATTAACTAATACTCATCATAAAATTATTCACTATTAACTAAGTCACAATCATGTTAAAATATCACCCATAAACTATTAACTACCAAGTTACAAGCTGTGAAGTACCATGCACTCAACCAACATGTCTAACAAAGTCAGTCAATCAAGGCCCTAACAAGTTTTTCCAATAAGTATTGTCAGATCCAAATCTTGTCAATTGTCAAATCAATCAAACCATAACTCAATTCATTAATATAATTCATAATCCATCATCGATCATGTGTCAAGGAGATCAAATGCAATCAAGTTAGACAAGTCAAAGTTCCATCATCATGCTCATATATTTAAAGAACAACCAACTTCAAGTACAATACAAACAAAAAAATTATATAGATCACTTTCAACCCTTTCCACAACATTTAGGTCAAGGATATGAGCCTTTTCCAAATAGATCTTAACACTTCAATTCATAATTTGTAAACATACTAGATCTTTGCATATTCTCCATATACTAGTAAGCCATATGAGATCAGAAAAGTCATACTATTATATATACAAAACCATAGTCATCATTCAAGTCACATTGAAAATAATAGATATTTTATCTATGCACAAAATTATTCAAAACATACAACCAAATGAGATAATCTCACTATCAAGGTTAAGAATATCACAATATGAACCTATGACAATCACCACTCAAGCATACAAGAATTTATATGAGCATAATATTCTCTTTCATTTCTTCCATTCATATCTTGTAGGAGTCATTAAATTACCATTTACTAAATCATATATCTCTTCAAAAATGATTTCCACATATGCATTCAATTCAATACAATGGTATTCAACATCTCATTGCATTGAAAATAAGAAATAAAATTCAATCATATCAAGAAAACAATATCTATCACAACTACTAATCTCTCCCAAAATTCGGTCATACAATCTTTGCATACCTTTGTACTTTTCATACAACTAATATCCACGAATAGGTTTGTCTACTACTTCATCATTTCAACAATATTAGACAAATAACCAAGCACAAACTAATACAAGTTCTGAAAATTTCAAGAACATTTAGATCTTTGTGTTTACATAAATGTCCAAATAAACCAGCTAGCCATTTCTACATATAATCACCATTAAATCTAGTATAAATTTCCTAAATAAGTAGAGACATAATGAATCTTTCCTAAATCAAGTAGATACATAACTATAGTCACTGCATATATTTTCAAATATATCACCTTCTCTCTACATTCACTATCAGGATAATAATTATCTTTGCAGATCATTCTTTTCATCACAACCAAATGAGATACTGAAAAAATATAATCGTTGTATAAAGATCTCCATTTTGATCAAATATAGTAAAGAAATAGATCTTTGTGCTCTACACAACCAACTACAGGTCATTGCATATTTAGTCTCAAAATCCCTACATATGTGCTAGATCTAAGAATAAAAAACCCAAGGTGTTTTGTACTATATAACCTCATTATGAAAGTCATTGCATTGTCCAAATCAAACTTTAGGAAATACAAAACAAGATGTATACAAATACTAAACCAAATAATATCATTATCACAGAACTAGAATACTCTTTCTTGTGTCTTTAACTAATTTTCAAATCAATGCGATTTGAATTTCTTTCATGCACACTCCAGCAAACAAATTCCAAATCAAATCATCATAGATAATTTGTAAAATACACACACTCAATAAACTCCAAATACCTTAGGAAAAAACTAATGATCACCAAAATACCACATGCACAAATACTAAGGTAAAAATAAACCATGCCAATTCCACCCCATCTGCACGAATTACAATGGTAAAAACTATGGTTTCACTCTTAGTTTTTTTGTTTTCTCCACCTATGGTCGTGTGGACAATTCATGGAGATCTCGGTTGCAACCACTCTAATGGGCCTTTCTCTGTGTGACTGAAGGCTTCCAGTTTCCTTGATTGACCTTCCTTTGTGCACTTGGGGCTTCATGCAGCTAGCAAACCTCTCCGTTAAATATAAATTATAAGACATTCTTACTCATCTCCTACACTACCTTTTCAAGCTCTCTATCAACCTATATGCCTCATTCAATACATCTGCAACTTAAGCATTCAAAAATAAATCCTAGACTTGACACATAAATTCGACATTAGGCACACAAAAACACCAATCCCACACTTTACCCATCATGTAGACACCATAGTAAATAAACAATCTATATACAAAAATTGTGAAAATATATCTAGCAAAGTTTGATTCCAACATCAGTTAACATGGAAAATGAAAAGTAAAATTACTAGTAGCATGACATACTGATTCAACCCCTATATTTATCAGAATTGGTGTGAGGATCAACAAATATTAACCACTTAAGAGTAGATCCGGGACCATGGGAAAGAAGCACAAGAAGAATAAATCTCAGAGGAATTCAATTTAAGAAAATTCTGATAGTGCTAGTGAGGTATCACATATAGTGGCAGCATCTTCAATTATTGATTAGGAACAATTAGCAAAGGAGAAAATCAAGTCAGGAAATATGGATGATCAAGGCATGCTTCTACTCAATCATGCAAATTATCAGGATTGGTTATACTGAAACTCCCCCATCGGATCAAGAACTACAAAATAATGGTCAGACATTAAATGAAATATTTTGTAGCTCACCTAATAAAAAATTTGAGGAAATAATGCACTATAAAACCATGAAGGAGATATGGGATAATCTATAGGTCATCCATGAAGAAGAGGAAAATATAATAAAGGAATAAGTGTTCTCATTAGGTTAAACGATAGGTAACCTTGATTTTGAAACATTCAATGTATCTGAAGAAGAAACTTGTAGGCTATCAGAATATGAGTGTGGCCATGAAATATCCTTCATCATATTAGATGGAGTTACTAACTCCAAAGAAGAGAGATTAGAGGAAGTATTTAAAATTGGAAGAAAACTTGTTTATGATTTGAAAGGGATTGTCAGTCTCATTGTTAAGTTGCAGGTACATGAAGAAAGGGACCATGACGAATCAACAAACATTGCAACAGTAACTAATTAATTTAACAAAAGGAAAAAATATTGTGAAGGAATTTAGAAGTTGAGATCATCTCTCTGAAATATGATCTAAGAATGATAAATAAACGAAATGAGTAACGTCTTCGAGTATTTGAATAACAATAAAATGAGCTCAAAGAATAAATTATCAAGTTAAGAACACATTTGGAAGATACAAGAACATAAAAAGAGGATGAGGTGAGATCATTAAAAGCTAAATTAGCATAAAAGGACAAACAATTGAGTTTTCAAGATAGTACCAAGATATTGGACAAAATTCTTAGCATTGAAATGTCTCCCACCATTAAATCAGACCTTTTTTTATGAAAATGTGAAGGGATAATCCAACTCACAAGCTTGTGTAGGTATTTTTTAAGACAACAAAGAAAATTATGAAAATCCTGGTAAAATATTAAGAAGGCATCTGAACCAAAAACCAGGAAAAATGATTTTTTAAAGGAAATCATTTTCTCCCAATGAGTATGGTAGAAATAGAAACAAAAACTCATTTTATACCTTGATCAATGATATCAAATGTTTTATTTGTCAAAAATTTGGACATATTTTAGCTAATTGCAAAAGTGTATTGTTCAAACCTCAAGCAAAGAATCTCTCCATAGGAAGATCAATGGTTCCTAGGTACTCAGGTTTTTTTAAAGGATATTTTTTTTAAATGCAATTTATTTGGTCATAAATCCATTGATTGTAATTCACATATAAATGAAATAAACATAGAGAAAAAGTATTATGATCACATAAAGTGCTATACATGCAATAAATTCAGACATGTAGCGAAATAATGCAGTACTAATTCAATGACTTCATTTAGACATTTCAGACAACAAGTAGAACCTATCCAAGAAAATAAATTGGACATGAATACAATTATTAATAAACCTGAAGAAGATGCATCCATCAACATTCATCGTATCAAGAAAAAGGAAGAGCATGGAGTGAAGTATGTCCTTACATTGTGCACACTAGAAGAAGAAGATCAATGGTACATAGACAATGGATGCTCTCATCACATGTCTCAAAATAAGAGAAAATTTGACCTCTCTTAAGAAAATGTAATTTTTTAAATTTATTCTTCCAAATAGTTCAATGATAAAGGTACAAGGAAAAGGTAGAGTTGATCTTGATGTTAAAAATATAGAAGTCGCTAGTGTACTATTGGTTTAAGGACTAAAGAAAAAAATTCTTAGTGTGGGTCAAATAATTGATAGATGAAATGTAGTTATATTTACCTCAATAGGAAGAAAAATTATAGAATAAGGCACTAAAAAGGTTATATTAAAAGGGGTCAGAAATGTAGACAAAGTATATATACTAAAGAAGAATAAGAGCATAAATAAGAGGTCAATATCCTCCTCTTCATATACAGAGTAAGGTAAGACATTTTCCACTGCATTATATTGTAAGTGAATCATAAAAGTTCATTAGAGATGAATGAGTGGTGCATAATCTCATGCGGAGTGATGCATGAAAATTAGGCTTACATGTGTGTTATTTCATTGGTTGAGATTTAACGATGACCCCATATGTTGCTATATAATATTGATACATATTATTTTGATGATTGCTACTAATGTTGCATCAAGTGAGACTATTGTTATCGAGATTTATGATCTATCTCTTTGGGAGAAATTTTTGAAGATCATAAGAATATGACACACGCACAAGGGGAGTATCTCATATTATTCATGTGGTTCATTAGTTCATTGTTGGCATTATGGTCCCCTACTAGTAGAAAAAGGGAAAAGACACTGCTTGGAGGAAATTGATATATCTAACATTGATATATTATCATAGTTTGAAGAGTTTGTAGTTGTTACCTATATGTTGTTTGAGAATGTATATGAGAGTGTGTTGACTTATAATGAGTTCATGACTCGTTGATTTTGTTGTTGTTAATATGTTTTCTTAAATTTCTTCTTTTATGCATTGTTTTCTATTGATTGGCACTTTAGTTGATGATGAGGAGTTATATGATACTTGTATTGTTGCTATTAGTTAAAATTATTATGTTAAATTCTACATAAAGTACATATTATTCCATCATGTATAAAGGAGAACACATGTATTTACACTTATATAAGTCACGTCTCTGTATATTCTAACAATTGCTACCACCCTTAGATTAGAGGAAATTTCAGCCTAAAAGTGCCATGAAATTTTCATGTAATTCCATGTCATAATATGTAAACCAATCAAAATGATTTAAATTTAAAAGGAGGTATATGTAAATATTTTGGAGGGAAAAGAAGAAAAACTACTTTTTTTAATTGTATTTTTGGCTTATCTCCTTATATGTTTACTCAAATTTCAAGTTTAGACACTCATTAGATGCTGAATTGAACTCCACATCCAATGAGTACACATTATGCATACTTTTGAGAAGACCCACCTTGATCAAAATTGTAGATACATTAAAAACATGTTTTAACACGTCCTTTAATTTATCTGCAATTTTTATCAATGTGGGTCCTCTCAAAAGTATGCATACTGGGTACCCGTTGGATGTGGAATTTAATTCCGCATATAATGAGTGTCTAAACTTGAAATTTTAGTAAACCTATAAGGAAATAAGCTGAAAATACAATTAAAAAAAGTTTTTTTTTGTTTTCCTCCAAAATTCATAACTCTTATTTTATTATTTTAACTATTATTTCATTATTTTTTCTTAGGAGGCCACTTTTAGGCTGAAATTTCCTCTAATGAGTCTCTTTTTTGTATTGGGCCACGTGATGAAATAATGTAACTTGAATCCATGAAGTCGTGAGTTATTGGTTGGTATATGCATGCTTCAGTCATATTTTCTTAATACAGTCATGTATTTTCTTCAATGAGCTTTGTAATTGTATTACACATCATTGTACACCATTAGTCAAAAGTTGGTTAGTATAATGGCAGCCCCAATATATTCTTAATGGGAGCATGGTCATCATGAGAGGCATGTTGTGCAACTGAGTTTCACATATTTCCAAGAGAAACATTAGAAAATCAGTCAACATAGTGTTGAACATTTCAAGGGAAGTACTTCTCTCACCTTAGTATTTCCCTTTACCCTTGATGTCAAAGGGGGAGAGAAGTACTTGGTTGTTTTCATGAGGCTTAAATCAAGTACAAAGGGGAAATATTGTTGATATTATGTCTAGTTTGTTGGCCTATATTTCAACATGGATCATGATCTTAACATACTATGTCAACCTCGATCATATCACACTCTTGGAGATTGACATTAGAGCTACAAGAGGATGCAATTCTGGCTAGATGATAACTTGTGATGATTTCTTGATGGTTGTAGACAATTTTCAAGACGTTGAATAAATTCTAGAAATTTTTGGTAAAGTAGTGAAATAGTATGACATAATTCTTGGCAGAAGATCTGAGTTTTTCTTCAAATTATCACACCTTCGTTGGGAATCAAGTATGCACAGTGCAAAGATCCCTTATTTTCACTGGAATCCTTATGTCAATAGCTTGATTCTCTTCTCTGGGGTGATTTGTCATCCTAGTGATGATGCTTATAGGTGAAGAAATTGGAAAACCACGGGCATAAACACTGATTTTACCAAGTAAGTCTAACATTTATTTAATGCAGCCAATATTACCATAAAAGAAATCCTTAGTTTTTCCCATGGTATTGTTAAGGAAGAAAGGTTATAAAATGGGAAAGGAGTTTGATAAGTTATGTGTGTGAAATTTGTGGATTGATATAGATTAAAAATCAAAATTGTATTATTTTATTAGGTTCTCTATTCCAGCATAGGTTTGAAGGAGTTGATGGTAATTTGCAAGCAAAGGACATGATCGATATACATAATATGAATCTACTAAAGAAGCACATCTCATCTAAATTAAGATCTTTAAATTTGTCATGTATAACATTATATGAATTTTTTCAATTAGATTTGTGCACAGAGGCTTGGATGAACATGTGATGGTTCATGAGTGTAGTTTGCACACTTAGAAATTAAATAATAGTGCATATAGAAAAGAAGTGGTATTTATATTTTGTTTTGAGTGTGCTGATTTTTAGCCTAGATAGAGGTTTGAAGGATATGATTATTTGACAATTTCACATAAAATAGAGTCTTGAATCACTTATCATGGGGCATAGACTGTTCAGTGAATACTTCTTGGATATTTCCTTTTTTGTGTCGAGTGATTTCTATAATTGTTGATATGCACAGGTTTATGGCGGATTTGTGTCATGATGTAAATTGTTGATATTGAATGTCTGATATACCATTGTTGTATTGAGAAGCACTTGCGTTGAAAAATTTATACTTGAAGTTGTATGCTTAAAGGTTGTGCACAAATATTAGGGACTTGGATAAAGGTTTTTTGTATGCCTTACCTATGAATTAATTTTTCTTGTAATAATTGTATTCAAGGATTGTGAAAGACTTGTATAGAGGATATCACTTGTTTATCTCTTCCTAGATATTTATGTGACTTCTAGTAATTTATTTCTAAACTTATATTCTTGTGTGGAGGGTGTTGGGTACCAAATCTGCCTACTTTTCCCATCTATTTTCACCCACTCATTTATCTCTTTGTATCACCAATTTTTCTAAACACGCAACATAAACCCCTTTCCACTATCTTATATGGAATGTTTGATTAATGAAATAATAGTCATGGAGATTTTACCTACGCGAGTATTAATTATGTCATTTCTGTAGATCCGGTAGTTAAAGGTCGCATCTGCAAATCATAGAAGAAACTCTGAGTTCTCATCGTTATTTAAATATGTTGTAACAGTGTAACGCATCCAAATCTACCCCAGATCTATTTTAGAACTTTCTTCATTTTCTCTCGGCAACTAGTTTGGCTGTTGTAACAATTGTATATTTGTAGATATTAGTTGTCAGATTGGGAAGATGGTTTTTTGAACAATTGTATAAGAATGGTCTCAGGGCTGTGAATGGGGGTTATTGTGCAAGAGACCAATTTTGTAACATAATACTTTTAATTAATTGAATGCAAATAATTTTTTCATTCCATCTGTAAGTTGTGAGTCTACCGCAGCCCTAGTCAGAGAGTTGGGCCCACTCTTCTGATCAGGTGCTGCGTTATTTCCTTTGTTGCTTTCACATTTTTGTTTGAGTATTTTAACTGTTGTTATGGTATGTTTCTTCAATTTCTGTGAATGATTTTATAATTCTGTAATTTATCATGAATTGATGTCACAGTAGCTTTGGTCGTTTTAGTTGTTGAATCTGTGATCAATATCGGATTGTGACACTGCTCCTGCATATACCTTGCACGTTACCTTGAATTAATTTACGCACTCGGATTGATAAATTAATGTGGAAAAGGGTTGAATAGTTTATTCACACTCAGTTACCAACATTTTGGTATCATTGTTGGGGAAGGCTAACAAG
The DNA here is from genome assembly GCA_034641835.2 of Pinus albicaulis. NCBI lineage: Eukaryota > Viridiplantae > Streptophyta > Pinopsida > Pinales > Pinaceae > Pinus > Pinus albicaulis. The sequence goes on along the minus strand of CM076584.1, from coordinate 775,871,762 downwards.
GTGCAAGAGCATGATATGTAATTGATCCAAGGATCAATCTCTTGTCTTAGGGAGGGAATTTGTTACCCTGCTCTAAGTCCTGAGCGTAGTGTTCTATTTTTCTGCTTTTCGATTTCTTTTTTAGAACAAATATCTCGTCTTAGGGAAGGAATTTTTTACCCTGCTCTAAGTGTTGAGCGTAGCATTATGCTTTTCAACTTTTTGATTATTTTGTTTTGGAAATCAATCTCTCATCTTAGGGAGGGAATTTGTTACCGTGCTCTAAGTCTTGAGCGTAGTATTTTTCTTTCTTACTTTCTGATTATTTTCCTAGGGGCCAATTTCTTGTCCTAAGGAGGGTATTTAATTACCCTACCTCAGGTCCTAAACCTTAATTTCTTAGTTTGTTTGATTTTCTGTTTGAATCCAATCTCTCGTCCTAGGGAGGAAATTATTTTTCCTGCTCTAGGTCCTGAGCACTGTTGTTATTTTAATGATTTCTTCCCACCAATTTCATGAACAAATGTTCAAATAAGAGGGACAAAGGAAGACCCCTAAAGAAAGGAAGGGATTTAGGAGGGAATACGTATATCTAGGAGATCATCGCAAAGGCTGAATCAGAAGCATATTCTCGTGTTGTTGTAAGGGTAAGGGTTCAGATGAAGTCTAAGGGGCAGTCGGTTGAGCAGCCAGTGCCATCCACGGTACTAGAGGAAATCATTTCAACAATAGAATAAAAATTAAATAAATTATATGTAGAACAAATACCCCTATTGCTGGCAGACGGAGAAGAAACTGCAACCATAGGGTCAGAGGAATTGAGAAATTCCAATTGAGAAGAAGAATTCCTGAAGTATTTTGCGTCACCACAAGACCGAGGGTGTTTTCAAAGCACATGCAATTGAATCACCTCAATTATCAATTGCAGAACCAGTTGAAATCTTGGGTGAGTATTGGAGGATATTTATGGCACCTATAAATTCCTCTGTTGATTTCCCAATTGGAAACATCACAAGTGATGCACCAATGAAGCCCGTACCTTTAACAGCTCTGCCTAATTTCCATGGGACTTCCTCTGAGGACGCCGATACATTCCTCTTTGAATTTGATATGGTCTGTCGAGGGTATGACTATATCGTTGATGCTCATAAAATAAATATATTCCCTACTACTTTAAAGGGAACAACCCTACGATGGTTCATGTGTTTAGGGGGAAAGACTATCTCCTCATGGGATGCGGTGAAGGAAGTATTTTTGGAGAAATACCAAGAGAAATACCAAGATTACTATAAATCCCGTGACATCAAGGACGAGATTTTTAAGTTTGCATAGAAATAATATAAGAATATGGAAGATTGTGTGGAGAAATTTAAATACATATTGTAGAGGTCAGGCCATAGTGACCTGGACAAATATATTCTGAAGATCATCCTTCTTCGAGAACTCAAGGAAGATTCTCTGCAACTTTTGAACATAGCAGGAAAGGGAGATGTCTCGAAGGAAGACTTCAACACTATCTATGGGTTGTGCATTCAGTGTTCACGAGGGGCTGCAAGAAATGGACAAGGAATTCAGTCATCAAAAACTTCTGGTGGAGGGGTCACAAAGGCAGAAATCAGAAATCTACTAGATAACCTGAGGACTGATATCCTAAGTACATTATCTACCCATATGGACACTTTGCAAGTGAAATAGAAACAAATGGAGTTGGAAAATACTATGGCTATATTCTACCCACAGTGCAGAAAGAAGCATCTGATGAAAAAATTCCCATTGAGCATAGTTGAATCTTGTGCAATTTTTGAACAGAACCATGCGACTAGCTCGTGCCCTTCCTTGCTAGGATTGAAGGATGTTTTTCAAGGATAAAGTGAAGATAATTTGGTGGATCAATTGTACTTCATGGGACCGAAGAATCCATGGCAGCCTCGACTACCAATTATGAATCCAGGTATGCCTCAAGACTTGTCTCAGTATTTTAATAATTTTAATATGGGTCCCCATTCTGTACCTTTTTCACCAATGTGGTCTCAATATAAATATCCACCCTGGAAAAAATGGGTTCCTTAGACTAGTTTGAAACCTTCATGGGCTCAGAACTACCATGGAACCTCTCTTACTAGATAGTTTCCCCAATCCATGCCATAAAAACAACTGCAGTTGCCTTCCAATGCACCTCTAGGTAATCCATCCCTTCAACCTCAACTTCCTATCCAACCCAACCCGAATCCTAATAATAAATGGGTCCAACAAGCTGACACTCTTAACCTTCCATCATATAGCATTTCTACTACAGGACTTAATGAGATAAACTTACGATCTAGGCAAGTATTGAATGCTCCAACTTCACCTATTATCATAGAACAGATTGACAATGAAGTTATAGAATCAAAACTAAAAATAGTTGGCAATAAACCATACCAAAATATTATAAATCAAACACCTCCCCAACCTGCTATTAACTAGGGTCATTCAATTAATCCACCATATCTTGAAAGATTGGCCCTGACTAAACAGATTCCTCAAGCAGAGTTCGAATTTTTGCGAGAATTACAAAATATTATTGTTAAAATAACCCTGCTCCAATCTATGAGGGACGAACCTATATATGCAAAAACTCTCAAAGAATATTGTTCTAAGAAATTTGGGAATAAATCAAGGGATCTGTTAACCATCCATGTGATGTGCAGACTATTTAACATCATGCTGAGAAAACCATGCCTGTAAAATATGGGGACCCAGGGAACCTAATTCTAACAGTACAAATTAATGTGGTTGAAATCCAAAATGTACTGGTAGATTTAAGTGCTACCATAAATATCATTACCTCTAAAAAAATGAATGCATTAGGTCTCAGAAACATTAAGCCAACCCCTACTCTCTTGGAATTGGCAGATAGGTCTACAATTAAACTAGTAGGGAAGTTTCAAGACGTTACCATTTCAGTGGACTCATGGCACTATCCCGTCAACCTCCTTGTATTATAGACATGATACCCAGCCGATGGTCATCCCTTGATTTTAGGAATACCTTGGCTCACAATCGTGGATGCCTATATTGGGTGTTGATTTGGACATGTGATTATATCAAATGCGATGGTTACAAAGAACCTCACTCACTATCCTCCAATAGAACTGAGCCCATCAGAGAAATTATTAGTCAAGCGAAAACCCCTAACAATGGAAGAATCTGAACCTAAAAATGAAGAAATTAGATCGGTCCTTACCATTGGGGGAGCCCTTCAATTCAAAACATAAACTGAGGACGATACTATTAACACTTTTATTAATGATCCCTATTCTATTTCTGATTCAACTTGTCAAATTTTAGAGTCTACCATGAGATTTGAAATGCAAGAAAATATTGAACCAAAACATGAAATTGAGGACATACCTACAAATTCATCCCATGATAGTATTCTGATTGAAATTAAACCAGGAAAGAAATTAAACATCAACTCGAATCTTTTAGAATCCCAAACAAAGAAGCTCCTAAAAGTCCGTCAAAACCATAAGGAAGCCTTCGCCTGGGATTATATCGACATGAAGGGAATTACTGCTAGTTTATGTACTCATCATATTTACATTAAGAAATATTTTCATCCAGTGAGACAGCCCCAACGGAGAATGAATCCCACTCTAAAGAACATTGTCAAGGACGAACTTCAGAAATTACTAGATGTAGGTTTTATTTTCCCCATCTCGAACAACCAATGGGTGTCTTCGTTGGTTATAATTCCCAAAAATAATGGTAAATGGTGGATCTGTGTGGACTATATGGAACTAAACAAAGAAACTCAAAAATACCATTTCCCTTTGCCATTCATTGACCAAGTCCTAGACACCCTGGCTGGGAAGAATTTTTTCTCCTTCATAGACGAGTTTAGCGGGTATAATAAAATCCAGATATCCCTAGAAGACCAATATAAAACAACCTTTACATGCCCATGGGGCACCTTTTCATACAGGGTTCTCCCATTTGGTCTGCGTAATGCGCCTGCAACATTCTAGAGGGAAATTCTGGGAATTTTTTCTGATTTAGTTGATGACAGTGTTGAAATTTATATGGATGTTTTTACTCCATATGGGAATTCATTTGAAGAAGGATTAGTGAATCTAGAAAAAGTACTCAAAATATGTAAACAGACCCATGTGTATCTGAGTACAATTAAATGTCACATGATGAGGGAAGAAGGAATAGTATTTGGACATATACTCTCGGCTGCTGGAATTAGAGTTGATCCGGCCAAAGTATAGGTAATACTGCACTTTCGCGTACCTAAGACACCCAAACAGGTACGTAGTTTTATCAATTGTTCTAGTTATTATAGAAATTTTATAGAAAATTTTGCTAAAATAGCACATCCACTTTTTCAATTGCTAACAAAAGATGCAGAATTTCTGTGGAAAGAGGACTGTGAAGTAGCTTTTGCAAAGATCAAGGACTGGTTTACGAAGCTGTATTCCTTCGAGGACCTGATTGGGAATTACCATTTCATATACATGTTGATGCCTCTCAGAAAATAGTAGGAGAAGTCTTAGGATAGCCAGTAGAAAAGACACAGTATGCAGTTTACTACGTCAACAAGAATTTAACTCCTGCTGAGTTAAATTACACGGTGACTGAAAAAGAATTTTTGGCTATCATCTATGCTATCAACAAGTTCTGACACTATATCACCGGGTACCCTACATTCATACATACTGATCATGCAACAAGAAGGTATTTGATGAATAAACCTATCACTCTTGGTCGCATTACAAGATGGCTGCTATTTCTTCAAGAATTTGATATCACAATAGCAGATAAACCAGGAAAATATAATTTAGTTGTTGATTTTTTGTCTAGAATGGATAATAATGATGAAGGCACGCCCATAGAAGATATTTTTCCGGATGAGCACCTTTACTCAATTTCTACTAATCCTCTGTGGTATGCATATATTGCTAACTATATTGCTACAGGGAAGGTGCCCCGTCATTTGTCATACTTGGAACAGTGGAAAATTATTCATCATAGTGACCGATATTCCTTGATGGCAAGATACCTTTTTCATACAGGAGCCAATAAGCAGGTTCGGTGTTGTGTATCTAAGGATGATATCTATGAAGTGCTGAAGGCTGACCATGATGGCCCTTGTGGAGGGAATTTTGCAGATAAAATAACAGGCCATAAGATGTTACAGATGGGATATTACTAGCCTTCTATCTTTCAGGCTGTGCAAAATTATGTTCAGAGGTGTGATAGTTGCCAGCACATGGGGCAGCTCAGTCGATCCAATGAAATGCCATTGCAGCCCCAGATAGTCCTCGAACCTTTTGATAAGTGGGCTATCGATATTTTGGGGCCCTTTAACCCACCTTCCCAGCGAAAGGTTCACATTTTGGTCTACACTGATTATGTGACTAAGTGGGTTGAATCCAAGGTTGTTGCAAAAGCAACATAACAGGGGGTTTCAGATTTTCTAATTGAAGAGATTTTTTCTTGTTATGGTACTCCGAGGGCGATTGTTTCAGATGGAGGAGCACAATTCACATCACACATGATACCAAGGCTTATGCAGAAATATGGGGTCAATCACAGGGTGACATCTCCATACCACCCCCAGGTGAATGCACAAGTGAAAAGCACAAAGAAGGTATTGGAAAATATCTTGACAAAAACTGTTGTATGCCATCATCGGGATTAGGCTTAAAATATGCCTAAAGCTCTCTGGGCATACAGAACAACATGGTGGAACACAAATAGGTTTTCACCATTTCAGTTGGTTTATGGGAAATTCTTGTTGTTCCCAATATAATTTGAAACTAGTACGCTCAAAACAGCTCTCTAAGTAGGTTTAAACCTGTCAGGTGCCCAAAAACATCGGCTGGATTAGCTTAATGAACTAGATGAAATCCGTTCAATGGTTGTCCAGAGGACTACTGCTATTCAGCAGCAGAGGATGAAATGGAACGATAAGTTTATCAAAAACAAGGTGTTTCATAGAGGAGATTGGGAATTACTTTATGACTCCCATTTTAAGGATTTTAAAGGAAAGATTTTCACTCGCTAGATGGGACCTTATGAGGTGGATGTTGTATTTGATAATGGAACATTTAGACTAATCACAATTGATGATACATGTGCTTCTTTCATAGAAAATGGACATTTCCTAAGACTGTACCACTGTCCAGCCTCTAAGGATGCCTTCATTAAACATCTCTCTAAGAAAATCTAGTCTGAAGGTTATCAGTGCAGAGAATTATTCCTCTATGTCCTTGTTCTAAAAAATAAAAGTAAAAAATAAATAAAATAAAATAAATAATAATAATAAAAATAATAATAATAATAATAATAATAATAATAATAATAATAATAATAAAATAAAAATAACAATAAATATCGTTACTATTTACTTGTTGTCTTTTTGCAAGAGTTACTACTGAGGAGAAATGTTGCGGAGCTGGAAATTTCCTAAGTATTGGATGCTGCTACTCCTTGGTTGTTGTTACTCCTTCGATGATGTTACTCCAGATGTTTCTACTCGTGATGCTATTAGTTCTTGATGCTACTACTCATGATGTTGTTACTCTGGATACTGCTACTCCTTGGATGTTGTTACTTTGGATGCTGCTACTCGTGATGTTGTTACTTCTTAATGCTACTACTCGTGATGCTATTACTTCGGATGCTACTACTCATGATGTTATTACTCCTTGGATGCTACTACTCTGTAATGTTGTAATTAAAACCACACCAATGATTATTCCAAAGTCATTATTAAAACCTCGTGTTGTTGGTACGCTCCACGATCCTCACTGTATTTCATATAATCATTAATATGTATTGGGATCAATAACATGCACATGTTTCCAACCGATCAGTCCTTTCCAAATCATCTGAAATAATTACTATATCATTCATCACACTTACCATAATTTTCCATGATTTTCTTTGTTTCCCGAGAAATCACCTGCCATATTTACCGTTATTTCACCCCATTTTTCACCATGATTTTTTTGCCAAATTTGGTAGTCGTCACTCCTTCCAATGGTCTGCTATGTCCAGAGTGATATTAAGGTCTCTACAGGATGGGCGGACTGACTGTGTGGCATGAACCTGAAGATACAATCTTGGTCCGTAGTAATGAAAATGTGTGGCAAGTTTTTGTCAATGCAGGATGGGATATATATTTTAATATATTTTAGGGATTCGACAAGGGAATCACGATGGATTTTGTGCTAAATTTTAATGGGTGTTAATATTGGGTCAAAGGAGTAGAGATTCTAGTCATAGAAGAAGCCATTTGAGAGTTTAGTGGGTTAATACAGCAAGGGAAATAGTGGTTTGATCGGGTAATTCCCCTGCAGAAATTTCCTGAACTGTTTCTGCAGGTAGGAGAAAGAGTTGTTCAATATGGGAGAGGGTATTACCATAAATATTTACCATATCCATGGAATAAGGTAGCCTTCTTTTTGATGAAATACATAACCTTCAGGACAATCTACAACTCTGTTCAAGTACCATTTGAAAATCCTGGCTCACCTTCGATTCCCGCAGGCACAGGTTCATTCTTTAAACATACATTTCTTTTTATTGAAATCACTTCAGCAAATGGCGTATCCCACTCGATTTTTGCACCAGGTGATAGACGTCCTCTCTAATCATAGACTGGTTTTTTTTTTGGTTATGCATGGAATAGGTCGATTTCAAGTTTCCTTGGCAAAGCTATGTGAATTATCGGAAGAGGAGGTAGTAGTTGTTATCGCTGCTAGGGAGGAAGAACCAGCACCTCCGACTGGCTTAGAAGAAGAGGAAGAGTCGGAGGAAATGGAGGAAGAACCATTACCTCTGGCTGAATTAGAAGAAGAGGAAGAACCGGAGGAAATGGAGGAAGAACCAACACCTTCTGTTAATTCACCAGAAGAGGAAGAGTTGGAGGAAATGGAGGTATAATAGGAAGAACCGGAAGAAATGGAAATGGAGGAAATAATTGGTGATACATTCGAGGCTATCACATAAGAACCAACCTCACATGTGGAACCTATTTATGAAGGAATCATGGATATAGGGGATGAATTTGATACTATCCTGCAGTCATCGACTTTCATTAATGAAGAACAGGGAGAAGGAACACCAGCTAGAGGGTTGGCAAGTGATGTTGTTACGCAAGAAACAACATCACCTACCCAAACGGATATGGATATTGAAATAGGTAGGGGTGTCACACAATAACCACCCCTGACTCAGTCACGACAGGAGGACAGAGAAGGAATGATGCTCGAGATCGACACTTTTCCATAAGAACCACTATCGACCACAAACGAAGAAGCAATGCACAAAAGAGGCTCGGCCCAAGTGAGAAACGAGGGTGATGAAGAAAATAAATTAGAGGTGGAAGAAAAGACTAACAAAAATAAGGTAAATGATATTCTCCATTCTCCTTTTTCAGTCCATGATGCCTAAATTAGCAAGGGGGTTTCGTTCTCCCCAACAATTAATAAAGGAGATCGTTGTCCTGCCAGTACTGAAGTTTGTCGATTCAGGGAAAGATGTGACCAATATCGGTCCATCGATTGCTAATTCTTAGTAAGGGAATATTGAAGCTCAAAAGGGAGAAGGGAATTATGTGGAAACACTGGAGCAAAGAATGGCCGATGAAAGCACTAACCAGGTGACAAAATTTCCTGAGTTAAGGAAGGAATAAAAGGAGAATGCTCTTGAAGAAAGGAAACCAAGTAAGGAAGACCTAGCAGAAAAGCCATTTGATTCCATTAACATCATCGCACCACCTCCTGAACTTGATGCAGGGTTGGGAGATGAATTCATTGTTAAGCAATAATGGATAGAACAATGTGAAAGCAGGAGACCACCTCTCAAGAAAAGGTATCAGCTACAGTTTAACGAGACCATGTGGCTAAAGAAGGAATTTCGAAAGCTGAGAAAGCAAGTATTTCGGTTGAAGAAAAAGGTAAAATTGTATAAATGGAAGGAAATAAAACCTAATATTGAGGTTTCCTCTACTGCTGCACAGACTGGTCTAATTGAACATCTGTTTGAATCCCGATAATGCTTCTTGGCTGCTAAAATTCAGAAATGGCAATATGCTACAAATGAACATAAGAAGGAGACAAAGAGGCTTTTGGAGAAGGCTCCTAGGATTATTATTGATTATATAGACCAGTTAGATAGAGCACGGAAGAGGAAAGAGAAACAATAGGGTAAGATGGAGGATTTAGAAGAACAAGTTCAAATTTTGAAAGCAGATAAGGAGAAGATGTTTACCTTGGCACAACAGGTAATGGCCTGTAGACCTCCCACCCATAGTTATGCTTTATTCCTTCATGAGTATTTATTTTTCTTCTGCCTAGAAAGTATTTATAAGGAAATTATCCATGAGATTGAGGATTCGATACAGTTCCTCCGTATTTTTAAAATTCATGATATCGTGGGTCAGCACTTAATGTGCGAACTTTACATGCATGATTATTTCATGAAGCATGATCAGACCTTCAATCTCGTTCCATTTTTGGGGGATATTAACCTAAGAACCTTCACCTCCTACACTATCAACCAGGTTAAATGGAAGAAAGCCAATGATACATTTGAAGAAAATCAAGTTACAAGGCCATTGATGACAAGGAGGGAGCATGGTCAGGTAGCGAATATATATAATAAGCACTTTACCTTTTTATAGATTAAGGGACATAAGGAACATATGTTGGAAACCCGTAAATGGTGTGCTGACCTCAGTGTTAGATAGTTAGTAGCTTTTCGGGATGAAGCTCTTGATAGTTGTCAAAGGATGTGGATGTTGTCGTCATCAGCTATCAGAAATCGAGAACCTTTTGGAGCACCCAATTTTGCATGACCATTAGAAAGAGTGCCGAGTTTTGTAGCATGTATTCAGACTTGTGGGGTATGGTGGATCGGAATGAGGTTTTAGTTCCCCCTCATTTGGTTGCTAGCAGATCAGTATACTCCCGCATAAAATGTCAGCAAATATTGGTGGAAGGATGTTGTTCTGACAGAGGGATATAAACCCCCTGGAACAAAGATGGACGGAGAGTATGACCCCGCTCAATTTCATGCTAACCACAGTCGGTCAAACCCAGATCTGAGAAGGCAATGAGCTGCATGAGGACATGTAGATAGACTAGTTGGGGGGAGATGTTGGGTACCAAATCTACAAACTTTTCCCTTAAATTTTCACCCACTCTTTTATCTCTTTGTATTATTAATTATTCTAAACACATGAGGTAAACCCCTTTCCATTGTCTTATATGGAATATTTGATTAATGAAATAATATTAATGGATATTTTACCTAAGTGAGTATTAATTCTCTTATTTCCACAGATCCGGAAGTTAAAAGGTCGTATCTGCAAGTCACGGAAGCAACTCTAAGTTCTCGGCGTTATTTCAATATGTTGTAACAGCATAACAGATCCAAACCTACCCCAGATCTATTTCATACCTTCCTTGGTTTTCTCTCGGAACCTATTTTGGTCATTGTAACAATTGTATATTTGTAGATATTAGTTGCCAGATTGGGAGGATGGTTTTTGGAACAATTGTATAATAAGGGTCCCAGGACTGTGAATGGGGGTTAGCGTGCAAGAGACCAATTTTGTAACATAAGACTTTTAATAAATTTAATGCAAGTCATTTTTCCGTTCCAACTGTAAGCTGTGAGTCTACCGCAGCCCTGGTCAGAGAGTTGGGCCCACTCTTCTGATTAGGTTCTACGTTATTTCATTTTGTTGCTTTTGCATTTCTATTTGATTATTTTAATTTCCGTTATGGTATGTTTCTTCAATTGCCGTGAATTCTTTTATAATTCTGCAATTTATCTTGAATTTTTGTCACAATAGTTTTGGTTGTTTTAGTTGTTGAATATGTGATCAATATCAAATTGTGCCATTTCTGCTACATATACCTTGCGCGTTACCTTGAAATAATCTATGCACTCTAATTGATAAATTAATGTGCAAAAGGGTTGAATATTTTATTCACATTTGAACACCAACAGATGGTTTCGTAGAGACTTATATGTAATTGATTCTCACCGGTTGAAGCCATTTTACTTGTTCTTTGGGGTTGAAATGCATAGGGAAAAGGGGCATAAGCTATTATTCCCATTAATTCTATAGGTTTAGATTTTTTCAAGCCATAGTTTAGATATGGTTATGTGATACAACTTGAAGGATATTCATTAGTATTGGTTGTCACCTCAATTTTTAATAATCGCATGTATGAAAGCAGTGATTTTGAGAGCATAAATTAATGTTTACAAATAGAATAAGAATGATGTGTCTTGTATTGATATTATGTCTTGTATGGTACCAATTAGTACTAAGACAAAGGGTTTCATAATGTGTTGTTGATGGCATCTGTGAAATAATTGTGCTGCTTTGGGTTTGACATAAATGCATTGGATCACATTCCCTAGTGTTGCAGATGAGTATGAAAATTTTTATATTGCATAGAAAGAGTATTGATGTATCATTTTTGAATATTGGTAGGGTTACTCATATTATAGGGGTATGCATATGTTGTTGCTAATGTATTGCTTCTTGTCTGTGTGTATGATGAAAGTTTGCCACTGCTAGGCGGATGAGTTAGATGGTGATGTATGAGTTAAGGAAAAATTATTTGATGAGTTAGCATTTCATTTTTAGATAAGAAGAGTCATTGAATTTATGTTTGTTGCTAGTGCTTGACAATTTGGCATGAGCTAGGGTTTGATGTTCTATTGATTATTTGTTACAAAGAGGATTTTGTATTTTTAAGAGTTGTATTTTTGTTAAATGTTAAGGAATGTACTGATGAGTATTTTAATGATATATGAGATTGTTTTTTGAGGGGAGAATATGGCTTGGAATTTGAAAATGTGGATTAGATAGGGTTTTATATTCTATTAAGCATATTTGTTAATGCAGAGAGAGTTTTTTTCACGATTGTGTAACGATCAAATATGTATTTAGTTATTGAGATAAAGAATATTTTCTTGTTGATTAGGAGTGTTTGTATCGTGTTATTAAAATTGAGAAAAATGTTATTTGTGGGTCCAGTTTGAAAATTGGATGAAACATGTCCTACAAGAATTTTGTTTGAGTCAGGTGGATCTAGTGTGAAATATTTTGAAACATGGTCCGCATAGAATTTTGATGGTTGGATCCTTCTATGAGTGAGTTGTAGCTTCCTTCCCATGGCGACCAATAAATTTTATTAGGGAGTAATTGCTTGCTTCCATTGGTAGCTGGAAAAACAACAAGAGATGATAGCCTCTAGCAGGTGGGAGCCTGTGCACTAGTAAGCATCTACTCCAGCACAAGATGTAATAAGATATTTTCTTAATTATAAGAAGAAGACAGAGACAACAACAACAATTATTTTTCCTATTTGGGTTTTTCACCTAATATCTAGTGTCCCTATGTGTTTATATGGTGTACTCTCATGATTCACATGTATTTATATTTAATTGTTTCTCATGGTTTACTGCACATGCATAGATTTACTACATAATTTTTTGTGAATTAAATGATGGCTTAGTTAGCATGGAAAACAAAAGGTAAAATTACTAATTTAATGAAGCGTTTATTCACCTCCCCCCCCCCCCCCTATTAGTATTTATAACACCTTAGAGGAGCCATATTCATTTTCTAATTTCCTACCCCTGCTTTATTTCTTCTTGTAGATCCATTGTGAAGATTCCTTTTCATGAGGGATAATTTCTCTTCATTCTGGTTTCTTGTACTTTCATCTCCTGGATTAATCTTGAGAGTCATCAAAATGAACAAGCTTGGCCTAGTTCTTCACTTTATTTGGATATTCTAGAGATTTTTTGTATAATCAAGCCTTTTGGAGTGATCTTAATTTGATGAGTTTGGAGGACCATTTTTCTTGGGTGCCTCACAATTTTCTTGCTAATCGAGATCTATTTTAATGAGAGGAGACCTTTTCTTGTTGAGAATATGATCTATATATTCAATCCCTTTATTAAACTTTGAGTTGAATTTCTCTAAGTATTCTCTCAATAGGATGACCTCTTCCTCTAGTCTTTCAAAAATTTCTTCCTTACCACTTAGATTTTCGACATAAATTCGTTTACTATTTTTTCTTCTTCCAGTCCGACTTTGAGAGCAAGAATGATTTCTTCATATAGGTTTTTGTATTGAAGTCATTGTATTAGTTGACTTTCCTTCTTTCTTAGGATATTTATTTCTTTTAATGCACTTATAATTTCTCTCTCATAGTCTATTTTTTCTTCAAGTTATTTGGTCTCAACAATGAATAATATTTCACCCCTTTCTTCATTGGTCACGGTTTCATTGCTTTTACTGTCAGTTTTCTCTTTTGAATTGAATTTCTTCTTCTTACTCACTTACTTCTTATTTTCATGTTTGGCCTTGAATATTGGCTCCTCGTCACAATCATTCATATTATAATAAGGACATTTAGATGCATAATTAACTATCCTTCAACATTCAAAGCACTTGAAAGGAATCTTAACTTTGAACTTTTCTGTTCCTCTTTTTAAATTTTTAACAAAGTTATCTTCTTTCATATTTTCATCATATATATATATATATATATATATATATATATATATATATATATATATATAGATATTATTAATGGTCCTAATAGCTTTTTCTACCAATTTAGTTGTATCTGAGTTTCATATCTCACACTAGTTGGAGTTCAGTATGACATCAAAACCTTGATCACATATCTCACTCGCACTCAAAATATTATGCTTTAATACTTCTATACAAAATACATCCTATGCTTTGGTTCTTCCATTATTAGTGGTAATGGTTCCTTTTCAAATGATTATTGTAGATGTATTTTTTCTGAAATTCAATTTACCTCCATCTATCTTTTTGATGTTTCCAAATTTAGTTTTATCCCTTGAAATGTGTCATCAGAAGCCACTATTGGCATACCACTTATATTTTTCTTTTAAGCATACAATATGAAGCCACAATATTCTTATTTTTATTTCGATATATTAGGTGGCCACCTTTCCTTTTCTTGAATGAATTTACAATTCATGGCCTTAGGTTTAAAAAAATGGCAGAGAAAATGGTTACAAATAATTTCCTTCTGGTGAAATGTATGAAATAGAAAACAAATATAATGGTGTGTGGTACCTGGGGAATTTCCTCTTGCTACTTATCCTACCTTAAGAATCTTCCTAAATTACCTTAGTTGACTACTTTTCCACCATTGCTTCTTCTTTGAGATGGGTGATTATGCCATTCTCTGTTTTACATGCTTTTCTATTTCACCTAGCTTCTTCTTACCTTCATTAAGTTTCTTTGTCAGGATTTCACATTTTCTTTTAGACTCCTCCAACTCAAGTTATAAAATCATAACGGAGTCTCCATCTAAATCCATGTTGCCACAATTCCTTGGATAAACCTTCTAATAGTTAGTTGTTTCTTAAGATGAGCTAGTCTAATTCAACTTATTCGACATAAGATCACACTGAGAGGGGTTTGAATTAGTGCGAGAGGAATTTTTTCATTTGATAAATTTTCATAATAAAAAAATCATAACATAATGAACCATAACCATAAGAAACATATCAACATGTAAACAGGTCAGCATAAAGCTAAAATCACATCATTAACACATCACAAAACCATCACATCAAATAGACACAATCCTTAATGTGGAAACCCATACGGGAGAAAACCACAAATTATTCTTCTCATTATTCGTTAATTAATTACATATATTTGTAGGAACTGACCTACTAGAGGCATCCACCTCAAGAATTTGTGTTGAAAATGAAACAAGAAATTCCTAATTTAATTTTCCCTTGAATTAAATTAGGAGAAAATCGAAATTCCACGTCACTAGAAAACTTGAATGAGTTAACTGAGTTATTTTCAATCAGTTAGCTTAGTTCATTTTACTTTGGGACATGAAATTTAGTTGTGTGCAATGATTCCTAAATTTTAGGAGCCTAGGTTGAGTTAATTTTAGTTGTAACAGTTTAACTCACTTAAATTGAGTTATTGTCAGTTAAACTAGTTCCAACTATTGGAGGAACTGGTGTGAGGTCTAGCAGTGGGGTGCATCTTCAGTGTTTAATCAGTTAAATGATAAATAAGCCTAAATTAACTCATTCTTGCATGAAATTCAAGTTACCCAATTGATTTTGGAGTTCAAGAGAAGTGTACTATCAATTGTATAATGTTCCAAGTTGTACATGTGGTGCATGCAGTCAAAGGAAGGGCTAAAGGAATTGTGAAATTATCAATGAGTAATTTCACTAATTAATAGAGTCTAATTCCTCATCAAACAATGCAATTAAATATGAGTTTGGGAAGGCTTGAAATTGGATAAGTGTTTTCCAAAGTCAGTCATTTAGATAGAGGACAGAAGATACTTATGCAGATTGTGCTCAAGCTTGAGTAAGCATATTGTAATCATCTAGATTATTTGATTAATAAAATACATATAGGAAGGAGTTTTGAGCAGTTTCTTTCCCCTAGATAAATATTTGTGTATGTGTTTTGAATCATGATGAATGTTTTTGATATGTGTTATCCACTGTGAATTTGCATCCGCAGATGAGTAGAGTATATTTGAGTCTTACATTTTAGTACATTACATGAGCACTTATGAATATAAAATTAATTTCTACATGGTATCAGAGACATATTCATGGTAGAGAAGAGAATTCAAATTTTTCATTGCAGTAAATTCGAATTTCAATATCAATGTTGCAGGTTTTCTCTAAGACCAAGAATATGGCTTCCATTGGACTCAAGCTCGAGTATGTTTTGTAAGGAACCAAAAATTTTGTGGCATGGAAGATCTACATGGAAGCAGTATTAGATGACAATGGGTTTCTAGAATACATCAAGACAGATGTAGAAAAACCCCCAACATCTGATTCCCAGGAACTCACTCAGTGGAAGAAGGATGTGGCTAAAGCGCATGTTTGGTAAATTAATTATCTTTAATTTACTTCATTAAATTTCAACCAAGATTCATGTACTTCTGAAATGTATGTGCACTATATATGCTAGGATTTCTTCTAAGAACAATACTATTTGCAAGAATGCATAAAACCAATTGTAAAATGAACTACAAATTAGAAACTAATGACACACATGTTCTTTCAATTCAGAGTACTAACTGACTAAATTGAGATTTTCTAAGTAAAGAACTATCTAATATTGTAAAAAATCACCAAAAAGAAATGCTTGAAAATAAAAACATATAAGGAAAATAACCTAGTACTAATGTCCTGGAATTGAACTTGTTCTGCACTAATTACTGAGGAAAAAAAAAACATTTCTTTAAACTAAATTGAAATGGAATTGAATTTAATCTAATTAATATGAGAAAAATAATGACAAAATATTAATCTATGAAAGTTAAATTTATTTAAAAATAAATGACAATGAAATATGATAACATGAATGGAAATTTAACTCAAGAGAGATTGCTAGTGTGTGTATTAACTTCTAAACTGTATTCCCCATCTAACATAACAAAACTTGAAAATGACAAACGGAATTGAAATTTAAAGGCTAAAACAACTAATTCTATCACAAAACCATAAAACACTAAGTATAGGTAATCAAAGATGCATAGAATCATTAACTCTTTTTGATATTTTATCATTTATGATTACTCTTATGATAAGAATAAAATAACCAAAAACGAAATTTGTAACAAAAATGAACTTCTGGAAAACATAAACTAAACTAGTTCAAAAACTTAAAATGAAAACCTCGCACCTCACAGGCGGGACCTCCTAGAGTGCAAGATAACTATCAATCATGACTTCACGCACATATTTGAAAAGATAACGAGAAATTGTATTAAAGGAACAAAGTATCAATACGTCTTTGAAAGGATTAAAAAATTAATAATAGTAATCACCATCACTTCATAAATGTGTTATTTTTCTCAGCCATTGTTATTTATACAGATAATAAAAAAACTTAAAAGGATTTTTAAGTCGATAATTCCTAAACAAACTTGACATCTATGAGATAAATATCCTAAGAATAAAATCTCTTTATGACTTACTATTGAAAAATAAAGTCATAAGATATTGTGTGTTCTAACTCAGTACTTCTCTCGCTTGATTCTCCCCTACCTATTCTCAATTTAGAACACACAGTTTTCATGTTTGACCCAACCACTGACTTCAATATCTCTTACTTCGCTTAGATTTCCAAGTAATGCCAGTAGGCTTTTGCCCATCTGGAGGGAGAATTTAAACTTTTGGCAGTCTTGTTCCTTCTTATAGAGTGCTACAACATATATAACAATGGATTCTACTATAGAAAGGGATATCAACTGTAGAATGTACAAAATTCAGTAATTTAAAGATACTTTTGTCATGATTTCATTAAAAACTGAGAAATTAAATATGGATGATTTAATACCTTGTAGGATTCTATCTTGACCACAATATGCTTAATTTTTACATAAAAATGACAGAAAGGTGGAATATGATGGTAAAAAGGGTGTTAAAAAAGACACATTCTTAGACTTCAACATTCTCCCACATCGAAGGCTTTGCATGTCCTCATACACCAAAATTTCAAAATTTATTATTGTCCTCTCCTTTCAGTGAATGCTTTCTGATGCTTGTGCAAATACATCCAGGCTAGTACTTTTTTTCTTATTTTTCATGGTGAACATAGTCCTTGGTTTCTTTATAAGAAATCTTCTTTGTAATCCTCCGACCTCATTTCTAAGAAACTTATTTCGACCTTTAAGCTTATTATTATTCTTGTATCAATGACAGAGGTGTAGTAAGATGTTATCATTTTGATTCCTTAATATATCATTTTTAACCTTAGCCTCTTATCTCTCTTGACTCAAATGTTTATTAAGGATTTCTAATTCATAAACATATTGCTTTATATTTTCTTCAATTTTTTGTATCTATTTTGTACTTTATTTTATTGTTGAGGTCTCACCTGTTTCAAATTGAGATGACTTTGATTTCTGTCATGCCTTTTCCTCTAGAGATTCTACATAGTCATATATCTCTTGTTGATTTGGATTGATTTCTGGGGTCTGCCTTGTGGGATTTCCTATTGGATTGATTTTATGAGGATTTGTATTAAATCATTCATGTTGAATATCAATCATCTTTAGTGATTGAGTATTTTTTGATAATTTTTAAATTCTCTTACTCCTCCTTACATTCATTCCAAAAATCTTGTTATTTTGTTTTTTAGTTTCAATGATTTTTGTTTTATTCTTCAATTAAGTCATGGGATGGATTTATTCCTTATAAGTTCTTGTTTGTCACTTTTTTTTTTGAATTTTTCAAGAAATTGGGATAGTGGAGTATTGTCCTCAAATGAGTCTTCTGGAATTTCAGTCACATTTTCTTCTTGAACTTCTTCTTGGGTTTTATCCTTTTCAGAACTAGGGTTTAAATTTCTTCTACTTATTTTGATTTTGTTGCTTGGTTCTTTCTCTGGAGCTTCCACAAAATGATTTCTTACCAAGAAATCCTACCAATTATCCCCTTTTGATTGCAAATGTGCTTCTAACAAAACTGAATGAGTCCATGATGGTACAAAGAACTATATATGGACCTAGATTCTCTTTGAATACTAAATGCCATTTTCTTCAAGATTTATAGTAAAAAGTAGGGTAAATTGATTTCAAATCCATAGACAAAGTGGATCATAAGACTAGCATGATAAACAAACAATGTTCCAAATCTCCCCTCGTATGTTAAGAATTTCTAGATTACTAATAGAATATTTCGTCATTTTCCTTTTAATGTTGTGACATGAATACCTTTCTTGAAAATAGATAAGTCCATACCTAGTTCCTTTAAGAAGTGTACCCAATAATTATCCTTAATTTTCTATTTTTAAACCAGTTTTCTCCATTCCTTGGGACTCTTGTTGCTTTTGCTATCACTGATTCTGTGAGAATGAGTTTGATGTCCCTAATTTCGGCCTCTATTCCATTAAAGGCCCAAGTGAATGCTTTAGTAACCTCTAGTTCATATCCATTGAACTTCTCGAATAACTGGAGCCACCCCACATGTTGTAGTTATTCCTTAACTATGGAATAAGCCTGGAGAAATTTCTCACGATTTGGTTCATATCAAACAAGTGTACCCATCATCTGGTTAAGGTTTCGACCCAAAATTTTCTTCTAGACTGTGAAATGGAAGAAAAATGAAGAGTGAAGGCTCTGGAATGAGCAACAAATAAGGATCGAATTTTAAATGATGGAGAGGTAAGGTAGGCTACAGGAATTCATTTTATGTATGAATTTTACTTGCACAACTTCCCATATCTTCTTTCAAAGGACTGGTGTTATGTGCTTGATTTATTAATCAGACTTTGATGTGACAAGTGTTTAGTGATGAGGGGTTAAGGTCATAATGGTAAAAATATTTATAATATCTTCAATCCTTTAATGTCACATCCATAATTTAAAATCTAATTTTTTAAATGAAACACAACTCAAGTATTCTTGCATAAGTTAATGTTTCTTTTGATACCTTTATGTTCTTGAATTTGATTTTGGTTACAGAATTGTGAATTGGTTGCAAAATGATAGGAAATATGTCTATCATCTTGTGGATATTTTGGATAATAATTCCTTATTGTTTATAGTTGATCACTTGAAAATTTTAGGAAAAACAGGGATAAAAGGAAACAAGGATAAGAGAGAAATGAGTTCTAAAAATCTTGACTCATAAGAAATTATTGGTTTTCAATCAATATTTTATGTATAAATATGCCAAAAAAGTTGGTTTCATGTTTATACATTTATTATTATTAGTTCATTTATTTATTTGTTTCTGAAAAATAAATTACAATGAAGTTGAGAAGTGAGGAGGAAAATCTCCTTCCTTAATCAACGTAAAGTCAAAATTTTCGTGTAGATACTTAACAAATTCCTACTTTTTCAATGGTTTATGATATAATATCAATCTATGGCCATTAACAAGGAAAAAAATTGGTTCTTAATCAATAGTATTGATTTTGACTAATCCATTGTAAAAAATAATATCAAACTTATAAGGACCAATCCAATGAGTCTGAAACTTTCCTTGAAAACATTTAAACTTGGAATAAAAAAGAAGTGCCCAGACACCTTGTTTGAACTTGCTATCTTTTATTAACTTGTCATGATATTTTTATCTTTTTTTTTCACTGTGATAGTTCTTTGAATAGCATCTTGTCAAATTTCATCTAGTTCATTCAATTGTTCTAGCCTTTTCTTTTGAGCTTCTGACAGGTCAAGGCCAAATTTAATAGTTCTTCGGTATGTCTCCGCTTGGAATTCAATTGGTAACAAAAATTTATTCCCATAGACAAAATCATAGGGATTATTTCCAATTGTGTTCCTCCATGCTGTTCGATATGCCCATAATGCTTTTGGAAGTTTCTCCACCCAATCCTTTCTATGAAAATGCACAATTATAGTAAGAATTGCTTCAAGAACATTATTAGTAGATTCCACCTTCCCATTGGCTTGTGGATGATATGTAGTATACTTTAAATGCTTGATTTTATACTACTCCATAATATTTTGTACCAACTTGGATGTAAATTGGGTACCTTGATCTGTTACAATTTCTCTTGGAACACCAAAACGAGTAAAAATATCCTCAAAAAGAAATGTAACTACAACATTTTCAGTTGCAAATAAAAGAGGCTTATCTTCTACCCATTTTGTGACATAATTTGTGCAAACAAATATGTACATTTTCTGTTGGGGTGGAGGATTTATAGGTCCCACCAAATATAGAGCCCATTTTCAAAAGGCTCTACAAGTACTTGAGGTTATCGAGGCCTTTCATCTGAAGGTACTAGATTTCTGATTCTCTGATATCTATCACATATTTTTGCATACTATTTGGCATATTTGAAAATATATGGCCAATAATATCCCAAAAGAAGGATTTTTTATGTAGTTATTTTTCCAAAAAAATTCCCTCAACATGATTCATCATGGAAATATTTTAAAATTTCTGGTACTTCATCTTCTCGGACACATCTTTGAATGATCAAATCTGGTCTAGTTTTGAATAATTCTCCATCTTTCCATGAATAGGATTCACTGGTTTTGATAAATTTTTGCTTATATTTTGCTAAAATTGTGGTAGAAATTTTCTGTAGCTAAATAATTGGAAATATCTGCAAACCAAGGAAATGTAGTAGATACTGCAAAAATATATTCATCAGGAAAATTGTCTTTTAAGGAACATCAACATTATCATTTTGTATTCTGGAAAGGAAATCAAAAATTTTGTTTTGTTTTCAAGGTCTATCAAGAATAGTAATATTGAATTCTTGTAATAGTAACAACCATCTTGTAATTATTCCATTAGTAATTGGTTTATTCATGAAGTATCTAATGGAAGAATGATGTGTATGGATAAAAATTTTGTAACCAGTGATGTAATGGTGAAATATGTTAATGGCATGAACAACAACTAAAAACTCCTTTTCAGTTACAGTATAATTTAACTCAGTTGGAGTCAGAATTTTACTTTTGTAATAAATAATCATAAGGAGTGAAATACAGCTCCCAAGGTTGTGTATGAAGCATCTGTAGATATGTGAGAGGGGAGCGACCAATTTGGTCCTCTTAAAATTGGTTCTTTAGTGATTCTTTGTTTCAATGTTTCAATTTTTTTTTGACAATCGAAGTTCCACGCAAATTCACAATATTTTGTAAGAAGTTTGAAAAGTCCAAAGGTTGTTTTTGTGAATTTTTCTATGAATATTCTATAGTATCCTGTAAATCTGAGAAAAATTATAAAATCTCTTTGACAAGCAGGAATTGAAATTTTAGAAATAACTTCTACCTTAGATATGTCTACCTTAATTCCATCTCTTGAAATATGGTAACCTAAAAAAATACCTTCATTAAAAATAATAAAACAATTTTCATGGCTTAATGAAATATTTTATTCTTTACATATAATAAGAAATTTTTCTAAATTTCTCATAGCTTCTTCGAAAAAATTTCCATACACAGTAAAATCGTCCATGTATGCTTCCACACAATCATGAATTATATCAGAGAAAATACACAACACTTCTCTTTGAAATATGGCAGGTGCATTACATAATCCAAAAGGAACTACCCTCTAGGCATATGTTCCCCAAGGACATGTAAAATTAATTTTATATTGATCTTCTAGTGCTAGTTGGATTTGATTATATCCACTAAAACCATTTAGGAATGGAAAACACTTCTTTCCTACCAAGGTAGCTAATAATTCATCTATAAAGGGCAGTGGAAATATTTTTTCAAAGTGGATTTTTTTAATTCTCTATAATAAATACATAATATCCATTTTCCATTCTTCTTTGGAACAATCACTAGGGGTGATACCCATTGACTATATGATATAGGATAAATGAAATTTACATTCAACAATTTTTGTAACTCCTCTTTAACAATTCCGTTTAGATTTGGATATATTCTCCTTTGGGTTTGTCTAACTGGTTTGGAATTTTATTGAATATAAATGTAATGCATACAAATTTTAGGATAAATTACTTTCATATCAATGTATTCCCACGCATAAGAAGACGAATGTTTTTGTAGCATCACTATTAATTTTCTCTTTTGAAGCTCCTCCAGATTATTGTTAATATTTAATGTTTTACCTGGAAAGACTTCTACTTGAGAATTGCCAATTTTTTTCCATAGAATGTAAAGTAATTTGATGTGATGATAAATTTTCAATTTTACAGTGTTCCTAAAAACTTTGATTTTGTTCAAAATAATAATAATAATAATTTTTATGTCAGGTGTGGAACCTGATTATCTTCCTTTATAGATGTATCACTACGTTGGACCCCTATTCGAAATGGGGCGACAACAACACCCATCGTTTGATCGCCATCAGGGGGGTCCAGGAGGGTGGCGATGACCTTTCGGAGCCCCTCCAAAGCTTAAAAAAATGTAAAATTTCCTTGTAAAATATTGTAATTTTGTAGTCAATCTGGGTTGTTCATTAGGCGGATGATCTGACGGTAGAAGTTAAATTTAACTTAGGGTTTTTTTCCCTAGAAGTCAACCCCTATGTTGTATCAGGGTATTTTATTGTGTCTGTGTATTGTGTCTATAGTCTAAGTGAAAAATCGCAAGGGGGATAGTGTGAGAGAGAAGACGATATTACAACGGATCTTTTGTAGGTTGTGTCTCTTCATTTTGTTGGATAATATAAAGGAAGGATTGGTTGTTTCCATGGATGTAACCTAATGTGGGTGAAAGAAATATATTTTTGTCTCTCTTGTTTTATATGTTTTCAGTGTTTGTGTTTCAGCGTATTTTATGTGTTCCATTTCTCTATAATATATTAAATTTCTAACATGTTAGCTACCCAAACTGGGCAAACCCCTGCCTCTAGTCTTGGAGAGAGGGGAATGGAAGAAAAAGGAGTGGAGACTAAAGAGATAGAAGGAAAATATGAAGAAGAGGAAGAGATGGAGACTAAAGAAAAATACAAAGAAACCCTAGAAATAGAGGAACGAAAAGAAGAAAAAAACGAGAAAGATGAAAAAGAGGAGGAATAAGAAAAAGAGAAGAAGGAAGATGAGACAGGGGAGGAAGAGACATTAGACCCTATGATGGGCACCGATACCCCTCCCCAATAGACCAGCATTTCACTAGAAATATCAGAGAAAGAAGTGGTTTCTTCCTTAACCACTTTAAGCACAGTAGTGATCGCCAAAAGAAAAATACAAACCTCCATGTACTTCAAAACTAGAAAGAGTTCTAGGGTATAGCAAGGGAAGCCACTAACTCCAACCAAAAGCCCTATAACAATTAAGGAGTCACCCAAAAAGGAAGAGGAGATAAGCTTATAATAAGGGAAAGTTCAAGATGTCAACTCACCTGAGAGGACACCTGTGACCTATAGAAGGAGACATTATTCAAGGCTGAGATTCCTTAAACATGTACCAACCCCCACAAACTCTCAAGAGGCATAAAACAAGGAGAAGCAAGCAAATGAGGGTGTTCTATGGGCAAAACAAAGTTTTCTACAGGAAACTTTGTCTATGCTACAGGAAACTCCAACAGTGCCACAAATAGAGTAGAAACCCATGGGGGAGGGTGATAAGGCACCCTTGGAATTGAAAGAGGCCCAGGATGTTGAAAAATAGGCACATATTGAAGGTCAGGATGCTAAAGGGAAGGAAGAGAAGGAACAAAACGAGTAGCCTACCTCCCCATAATTTGTCCCTAAAGACATCTACGCAATTTCACACCCTAGCCCTTAGCCAAATCTAAGTTCCTACAATACATTTATTGAAGGAAGAAGAATGAATCCTAAAAAATATTGTAATCCCCCTATTTTATTAGCTAGAGCAAGAGAGAGCACACACACGTCACTAGATGAAAATTTCCACAATGAAGGGTGTGCATGATTAGGAATCATGGAAGAGAAGGTCACTGAATTGAGGAGGGATTTTTCTGATGTTAGACTCAGAGAATACATGTTTAAGGATCAACTTCAGGAAAAATAGGTAGATAATTCAAGGATAGAAATCCAACTCCATAAAAAGGAAAAACATAATCCCACCATGACATATTTATGCATGGAGGCCATCCAACATAGACATCCTTCAAACTCCAATGTCATATACCTGAAAGAACCATGGCTGCAATTTCATATTAAAACACTAGCATCTCATGGATCCTTGCCTTTTCAAAATTGCAGGTAGTTTATTGAATTTTGCAATCATTCCAGTATAGGAGTGAAGGCTAAGTTGGTAGAATTTTATATGCACAATATTTTTTTGATAGATTTAAACATTTGGGACCCTAACCCTAGGTTGGGGGATATGTCGTTGATGGCCTTAACCTCTTGGATGGTCAATGAGGAGGCAAGGGAAGAGGAAGCATAGAGGGTGATGAGAAGAGAAAACATAGAGCCTATAAACATAAGGTCAGAGATAGTCAGCCCTAGGGGAATCATTAAAATAATCACCTCGTGATAGAAAATGATGTCAGACTTGCACACAAGTACCTCAACACCCACAGATGGGCCATTACACATTTTTATGACATTTCTAGATTTTTGGGAGATGAATGTGTAATGGAAAGTCAAATAAGATGGAATGGCCTCCCTCTTAGTCTCAGGAACATGGAATATCATACCCCAGAGAGATTGAGAAGTTCCCTAGAAAGGGAATCATTGTACAAGAGGGCTATGCATACAATGAAGATCCAATGGCTTAGCTTGAAACTCAATCCACCTTTGATGTTGGTACTGGGTTAATGTAAATAAAAATACAAGGAAAAAAAATAATGGGAGGAGGCAGAAAATAATGTTGGATTCCACCCTCCTGAAGGAACTCCTTCACTTCTTCCTTAGGATGTCACGGGGGGCACAAAAGCACTAAAAGAGATGAATAAAAAGGACTAAATTTCTCAGAGGATGAGCAACCATTTGGTAGGGGGATGATGATGAACACCATCATTAGGTATAGGAGGGGTTAATTGTCACCTTTTCGCCTAATTAGTCTCTCTTTCTCACATTTAATTATATTATTGTCCTATGTTTCTTAGTGTAGATGGTGATTAATGCTTGTCATAATTTGAATGCCTTATATGGTTTAAATGAAGGATAATCATGAAGATATGCCATTTTTATTGAATATTGTGCAATGAAATCTTGGAGTAGACAGAAATGAGAGACTATGGGGGGTTTTACCACCTCCTTAACTCTTATAGGCAGCCAAAGGATCCTCAATATTGCCTCCAACAACTAGAAATCAAAGGAAGCCAATCAAGTGGAAGAAGAAGTGAACCAAGTCTCCAATTCTCTTGTAGTCAAAGGGGAAAATTTCCTACATTTTAGGGATTTTGTGGTAGATACCCTTTAGGTTAAATAGGGCAGACAAATAGCTCATTAGGATTTGAATTTTGGAGATATCTACGAGACTCTTAGCTCTTGTAATAGACTTTTGTGACTTTCATGGTTATGTAATGAGATTGTTTCTACAATAAATGAGTATTCAGTTTATCCTTCACTGATTTTTTTTTAGAGAGTTGATCTTGTGGGTTAGAGCCCAATCCATTGGCCTCAGTCTCTTTTTTGTACTTATGTTTACTTTCCATGCCATTGTAGCTAGTTTATTTCATGTGTTGTAGTTAGTTTTCTTACATTTCATTTTGTTGTGTTTATTTTGCTTCCATTTCATGTTGTTTGTAGTTAGGCTCTTGTATATCATGGTAAAATAGCATATAAAACTCCAAATTTGTGTGTCAAACCATTCCTCTCTCACCTCTTTCATTGGATCTGGAGGAGGGATGACCTTCACCACAGATACAAAATTTCTTTCAGTTTATGATTTCTTGGAAAGTATCAATAGGTTATTGTATTTATCATGAACATGTTATGAATGTTGAGTTAGGTTTTTGAATCAAATGCATAGGTAGGTTTTCTTATTAAATTCAACTCATATTTTCCGTCATTTTCATCATAGATTTGTCAATGTTAATTGCATGAATAGGTATTTTTCTTGTAGCTTTGTGTAGAGCAGCAAAGGAGGACTCCACCAACATCCCTAACTTTAGTTTCCACCCTCCACCAACCTACTTTCAAAAAAATAGCCTTCAGCCATGTTTTTTGAGATCTTCACCACAACACCGAGAACTACCCTGGAGGTGCAAGACGGGCTTTGAAATAATTTCTGAGATTGGAAAAAAGGGGTTGGACACCTTACAACCACCTAATTTCACCTTCATCCCACATTTCCTACCCCTTTCCTCATCATTTCTCGCCTCAAACTACCCTTGGTTTGTTTCCTGCAGAATTTCAGGAAATCCTGTAGCACTATAGGAAACCTTGTAGCAGATCCTGTAGCAGCACCTGTTAGCCACTTCTTTAGCCTCGAAACCATCTCTCACCTCACCTAGACCTGACATAATCTCCAAGACACCTTCAACTCTAAATACATGATTCCATGACCTTCTTAAGCCACCTCAGTGCCTCCCTCATTTGTTGCAAAACAAAGTATTTACAAACATAGTTAGCCCATGAATAGATGCATTGTTGAAACATAGTAGTCAAGAATGAGGTAGTTGGAGGTTAATTAACCATTTGGCTCAGAATTTTGTGCTTAGATAAATTTTTGTTTCTGCAAGTTTAATTCAGCAATTTACTATATGAATGCCACTTAGTCTAACTATATTTCTTGCTTTAGCCTAATTGTGTATTTCCTTTCTTGCAAATAGGTAGGTGTGTCCTTATGCTTTAGAATAGTTTATTTCTTGTTGATAGAGTAATGGTATTGAGTTATTTACAATATTAGGTTTCATTCATAAGTGTGACAAACTTCATCCCCTAGAAGTAGTGCTAGCAGTATCACCCCTTCATAGGAGTAAGAAGAGGATGGCATGAGTGGAATGTATTTGCTATATATATAGCACTATCACCTCCAAGTTTGTACGAACCCCGAGTCGATAAAGTAAATTAGAGTAGCCTCTTGGAGTTGCAACACTCTTGGTGCAATATCGAGGCTCACCATATTCTATGGAAGAATTAGGTCCGATTTCATTTTGATGAGATTCACGGTCATTTTTATCAAGAAATGAATCATATGTTGATATGGAAATATCCCAAGAGGATTTATGATGAATTAGTAGTGTTTCTAATAGGGATGGGTATATATGAGGAGTAGGAGGAAAACACCCTCATCAAAATATATGGATTTTAAGTTAGACCCTTGTTACTCTCAATTTTTTTCCTAGATAGATACTTTGTTTCCAAAGTATGCAGAAAATACCACCCATGGTTAATTTTATTTGAGAGGAAAATGAAGAGGAAATTCATTTCCCTCCCATTTAATATGAGAGAAATCATTGTGAGGAATTCCTTCCATTTCATAGAATTTAATAAATTATTAAACCCTTCAGTTTTATTGAAGCTAAATCAATCCAAGGTTTCAACCATGATGGCATATTTTCTAGGCATTTGGCATCTATGAATCATGCCAGTTTATTTACAAGGATTTCAAAAGAAAGCAGAGAAAACCAAGTTTCTAGAATACCTACCCAATCCCGCCATGTTTCTACTAAATTGAACACTAACATTGAATTAAAAGAAAATAAATGAGGGAAATTACCCACTAGTTCCCATCCTACTCAACCATCCTAAACTATTCAAATATCATCTTCTACACAGAAGAAAAAGGAAACAATTACGATAAAATGGGATAGTAATGACCAAAATTATGGCAATGGTGATGGGGAGGATCCACACCCTTGTGGTTCTCTTAAGAGGACACATGAAATCTCATTATATTAAATTAATAGCTTGAGAAAAAAGGGGTCACAAAATGTAGAAGGACCCATAGATTTGCATATAGGCAACACTATAGTCCTAGAATGGGTTATGACCAAAATGACTAAAACTCAAAGGCTTGTTGAGGAATTGGATATTAAATAGCCTACTTAATTTGAATATAAACCATTGACCATGTAGTATGACCATTATGACATGTCTACCAAGAATTTTCAATATGAGAATGTGCAAATAAAGAATAAAAAGGTAGTGAGTCAAGTAAAGAGTAAAATTGTTCTTTCCAGAGTAAAAAATTTTGTACTCCTAAAAATTTATCATAAAATAGGGGATGCTCTTACTCATTTTGTAACATAGCAAGAAGTTGAAAATTTTAGGTTGAAAAGAATAATACATTATCTTGAAGACGTTGTGAATTCAACACCCTTATTCATCACTCCACTATCCATTTAGGCACCAGAACTGACATCAACACTCGACACACCCCAAGGAATTAGGGAAGTAGCACAAGTATTATTTGGAATCATATCATATGTTTCCATAAATATAAATAAGTAACTATAACTCATATATGAAGAATGGGAAGTTTCTTTGAAATTAAGAAATCTATCCCAAAGACTTAAATATTTTTTTTAAGTATCTATGGAGGGACTTAGACTATACTAATAGCTTTTAGAAAATGATTTAAATATATTTGTGAATAAAATTAACTCTCTTAGTGAACTTTAGATATATCAATATGGTTTTAATACCCAAAAAATGATTAAACAAATCAAAGTAGTATGGTTCGTCGAGGTTAAAATTCTTGAAGAGGCCCTTGTTGAATGTATGAGCATTGATGGCTATAGAATTAATTGCTTCTTTAAAGCCATTAAAGTTGTTGAAGACCTTAAATACCCCCAAATGATTAGGGATTTTGTGATGATGAATAAGGAGTTTTTAAAAGAAGGATTAAGTACTATTAGAATTTCATTTGGGGATGACATTGAAAACCTAGCTTAATTTCCTAAATATTAGATCAAGTTATGGCTAGTTACATTTATGAATAATAATGATGATCAAATGGATAATATTATAAAATTGTTGTTAGAAGCCAAATAAATGGAATATGAAATATTCACTCTGAAAGTAAAACAAGATATAACCATCTCACCTATGAAATAATATATTGAACAATGGATCAAGAAGTTATTGAATGATGTCAGTGATCCAAAATAACTATGTGAGTAGTTAGGGTAACGGACACTTGACAATCCAATTCTATTTAACTTCCTCTATAGTAGTTGTGAAAGAGAGATATTTCATTCCACTTGTAATCCTTCCAAAATTTTGTGAGTGATTATTTTCTTTTGAAGAAATTTCCTACTCTCTTCCCAGTGTTTTATTAATTTAACTTTATTGAATTTTAAATGTTTTCTAAATCCAATCCTTGACTATGTTTCTCTCTTTATTCCAAGTGTTATTTTTCATTAATATTGGTCTACGGGAGCCCAATATTAGTCACTTAGGGTGAATACATTTTACTTTTATGATTAGGTAATAGGATTTTGTAACTATGCTTTAGGAACTTAATTTTATTCTAATACTACGAGACCATAATTTAATTTTCGACTCTTAGAGAGAGCATATTTCAGGAAATCATTTCATTTGTGACTCTAAAAATTTAATTTCCAAATAAGAATTGGGAATCCTCATTGATGTTTTCCTATGTTGTTATGATTTCAAATGCATGATAGAATTTTATAGATATTTGAATGGTTTCTATTTCCATCTATTTGAATTTTCTTCAATTATATTTCCTCGCATTTTTTTATGGGTTGTGATGTGGAATGAACTTGTGAGAATATAATTTATTATTTGATTATTTGATTTGAAAAACACCTACACCACTCACATGTGCATGTGTTTAATTGTTAATATTTAATATTTAATTTATATTCATATAAGAGTCTGATCAATAGAGTATTACCACCTCTATAAAATGTAGAGGGAATCTAGAAACATACCCTAGGATGTTGAATTTTTTCATTGACAAGAAAAGAGACCTAAATTTCTTGCGACCATAATAGGAATAAAAAAGTGAATACTATTTACCTAGTAGATGATTCACCCTATTCTAATTCAATCTCAACTTCACATTGTAATAGAATACCAAATAAGAAAATTCCATTAATTGAATAACTTGGTCTTATAGACTACAAAAACTCAAGAAGATATTGAAATATCGTGGCAAGTTATAGCACAGTAGGAATTTCCTACACTCTGAAAACCAGAAAGGTGGCTTCACTAAAATATAGAATTTAGGTGGGAGGATTCAAAGAAACCAAAAAGGCCGCTAACAAGGATCCTAAAAAAAAGGCTTGTTGAAAAAGCTAGCACTTCTGAGAAAGAAGAAACCTATATTTTCTTTCCACCAAAAAAAATTGGCATATCTTGAAGAAATATGGAAAAAAATGTGAGAGTCTAATAATCCAAGAAATCAAAGGAGGAGAATGGTAAGTCATATATCCTTACAATGTGAAAAAATTCCCCTTCCTATATACCCCCTAGATTCTTATCTTTGTTTAATGGGAATGGCTTCATGAACCCAAATAAATATATGGATCAATTCTTGTCCATTTTTGCTATACAAAGAATTATACATAAATATGTTATGGTTAGAGTATCTATTCAAACTCTAATAGGAATTTCGTGTGATTGGTATCTTTCACTTCCTACTGTCTTAATTACTTCTTTTGATGATATAAAAGAAACCTCCATAGGAAGATATGTCCATCCTGTTGCATGACATACCTTTCTTACTTAATTTACTCAGTTTCATTTATAAAAGAATGAAAATATTAGAGATTTCAATATCATATTATTTAAGGAACTGCAACATATACTACATGATACTCTCCTTAATGATCCTGTTGTATTTGGTTGCTATAAAAATGTAATGCATGCAAACTTCAAGTATGATATTAAATATTCACATATCAATAAATTGTAAGAATTTATGCGGAAAGTTAAATATATGGAGGAATATATTTTAGAAAATAATTATGAACCAATTATCATATCGGGAAAAGTGAGAAGAGAAATGTCTTCCCGAAAAATATTAGAAGCAAAGAAGTGAGCACAGGTACAAAGAAATCAAGAGAAAATAATTGGAAGAGGAATTTTCCGTGGGATTTTCCTGATGTGTGGAATACCCCTATATTAGGGGAACCATCTCTTTCAAAATATTCATAAATTTCTCAGTTAAATAGAATAGTAAAAAAGATACAGGATGAAATAATAAGGTTGAGAAGAGGAGATGAGTAGATGCCTTGAACTCAGGAAAATGTTGGAGGACCAAGATATGATTTCAATGAAATATTTGATTGAGGTTATAATGTTAACTATGTACGTCTAGGGGGACATATTCCCTAAATATTTAAAAATATGGGTGATTTGGTAATGGAATAAGAAGCAATTTCAAGAATAAGAGGACATAGATTCACCTCAAAATTCTTATAAATGAGAATTTGACCACGTCGGAATCCATAGAAATGGGAGATGACCAACTATATCATTAGAAGAAGAGGTAGTATAGGAAATTAAATATCTCATGGAGAAAGAGAATGTTATTTAGATAATAGCTAAATTGATTAAGACAAAAGGGAAGGATCCATCTCAACACACCAATACATGTAATCAAGGAGAATCATCATCACAAGGAAATACACAGCAAGAGAAATATAGACCATTCCAAATCAAAATAGTAATCTAGTCTATCCAACTATAATTTCTTATGATATCATGTATGACTTGCACAAAATCCAAATCACTCTACCATTTTCAGAGGTGATAAATATTCCTCAATAAAGAGATAATATTATCAATTCTTACAAATGAGGATTCATCTAGTACAAGAGTGGATGCAATTGTTATATCACATCATCAAAAGAATCCTTCCCCTCATGTTTAGACTTAAGGTAAAGTGACTCATTTTTATATATCATAGGAAACTCTCGAGTTCGTATTTCATAATATTTTGGTATACAACGGTGCAACCAACAATAGCATGGAACTATACATTATGAATGAAATAGGTTTATATTTCATTAAGTATTATGATATTGGATCTAGTATTTATATAATTATTTCAAGAAGAGTACTAGCTTGTCATGAAATTAAAGACTTTTGTGCCTCAATAAGTTTGTTGACAAATATTGCAACTTTCTTCACCATAATAATGGTAGACCTTCTTGTTGAATATGGAATAGTATTAGGAGGGGAATGGATGTTTCATAATGAAGGATATATGATAAAAGATGGAAGTCATATCATGATTCTAAATAAATATGGTCATATCATAGGATACAAAGAGAATTAACGAATACTTTATTTTTTAAGAAAAGAGGGATTGATGGGACAATCAATTATATTGATAAGAATCATGGAAATTATAATGCCACATTGAATTATGCAAATAATATAGATAATAATAGTATAAATATTAGAGTAAATGGAAAATTTTCTTTGATGGAGCTTCTTCAAATATGGGATCAAGATTTGGTGTCATATTTGAAATCCCAAATGGAGAGTGTTTTCCATATGCTTTTTCTTTTTTTAAATTTTCATGTACAAATAATGAAGTAGAATATGAGGCCTTAGATTAAGGTTTGCCTATTTATCAACAAAGAGGGATAAAAAACATATTGCTTTTGAGATTTAGAAATAATAGTAAATAAAGTCAACAAAATGTAAAATATTAAGAAAAACAAATTGAAAGCTTATATGAAGAAAACTTGGGAGTTACTGCAAAATTTTGATTCCTTCAGAATATTGTTTGTTCCAAGGGAACATAATAAAAAACATGATTATTTAGTAGTAACAACTTATCTATTTAATTTTTATTGAATGCTAATTCATATCAATTTTAGATCTTGTGTCATTGATATGTTCATGATAATCAAGAAAATTAGCAATCTTTAGAGAATAGAATAGAATTTCTTGCTTATGAATGTGAGAAGGACGAAGAATCTTCTAGAAAAAAGTTTCATTGTCACTAAATCAATGTTTAGATAGAAATATCAGATCCAGATGTTCCAATTATTAGAATAATTTTCAAATAAGAAAATTCAAGAAGTCAAAATGGTGAATTTTGGAAATCCTAAAGCACCGAAATGGTTGAATATTGGGATAATATGTTCTCAACGTGAATTTGATCAATACATCACCTTGTTCAAAATATTCTAGACTATTTTTGCATGAAAATACCATTAATTAAAGGAATATGATAAGAATATCATCAAACATGTCATTCCTTTGAAGGAAGGAGCTAAGCCAGTCAAACAAAAGCCATGGATTATCAATCCCGAATTGAAGCCTTTGCTTAAATTGGAAATTGAAAACATGAAAAAGAGTGGAATCATTTTCTCCAATTAGGCATTCTGATTGTTTTTCAAATCTTTTTTTTTAGAAATAAAAAATGGTGAAATAATTTTGTGTATTGATATTTGTGATCTCAATAAATCCTTGCTCAAAGGCAGTTACCCTCTTCCAAATATGGAGAGGTTATTGCAACACGCTACTAGAGCAACAATAATTTCAATGCTAGATGGATTTTCTAGATATAATCAGATATTGGTGGTAGAAAAAGATAGACACAAGACTGCATTTACCACACCATGGGTA
This sequence comes from Pinus albicaulis, assembly GCA_034641835.2. NCBI lineage: Eukaryota > Viridiplantae > Streptophyta > Pinopsida > Pinales > Pinaceae > Pinus > Pinus albicaulis. The sequence continues at coordinate 775,837,838 of CM076584.1, read as the reverse complement.
ACTTATGCTTATGCTCAAATTCCTTTTCATCTAAATAATCCTTAGGAAAATTTCCAATGAACCATAGATTACACATTCAAACAAATCATTGGTAAGATCATAGTTGAATATTATGATGAATTAACTATATAATATAAGATCGTAACATCTCGTTGGGATTGTTAGCACAGTCTTTTGCTAAGTCATGAGTCTATTTTAAATTTTTTATTTTTTAGGATTAGACTTTGTAATTTCAAAGAATTTTTTTAACACTACAAAAAAAATTTATTGTGTCTATTTTATCCTTTTTCGGACAGTCTGTTTAATTCTATTTTGTGTCTATTTTTCTTTAATCTGGTGCTACCAGAAATTCTGGTAAATTCCCATGTTTTTAAAAAATACAAATAAAAGAAAACCGCATCCGCTTTGTGTCAAGCCATGTTTTCTTGTTATAAAATACATTTTTAATATTTTATCATGATTTAAGTCATGTGATAGGTAAGGCTTACAATCAGTAATTTTAATTTAGAGTCGTGATTATTAGTGAATGCTAGGTGTCAATCCGTAGTTAACACAACCAGTCCTTGTTCGGTCTTGTCTATCAGCTGAGTCACCTCATTCATATGTCAAAGTACATGTTATGTGTTGGAATAGATCAAGGATCTGTAGGTTTAATGCGATGACCTTTTGGCTGGTCACACATAGACGTTGCTAAAAATTTAGTCCAGTCATAAAGGTTCGGTGGAGGTGACTTCTAGTTACAACTACGCTTGTTTTCAACCACCTGTAGCATACCATCTAAAGCTACGCAGCCAACTGAAGATCATAATGACTATCACATGGTGCATGCTACGGTCCAATATACTTACCATAATGAAAAATCTCTTACATGGGAAGGTGAACCAATGTAGTTGTTTTAAACCACCAATAAGGAAGGAAGATTATCAGTTTTGAGTTAACTGTTCGTGAACGATCTTTTCCAGTGAGTAGCTTGAGAAGGGAGTATTATATTTTAGACAAGATCTCATAGAAGACACAACAACACCTATTAGGTGAGCTCCTCTAACCTTTCCAACTATTATATTTCAGCGGAAAAGTGTATTTATTACTGAAGATGACTAAGAGATGAGGAAAGCTAAAACTCATTGAACCACAAGAAGCTGACCTAGTGGATGCTAATTTGAATGTGAGGAGGTTGTTTGTTCAAGCAGGGGGATATACATTGTGTTCAAGACTGGGAAGCTATCACTTAGTAGTAGCTCAGGAGTTTTCACATTATTTCAATGGATAAGAAGCAACCATTTATGGTCTTAGATTTCAGGTATCAGCAAATTAAATTGTTGAATATTTCAACCTTCCATGGGTAGGAGAAAAGTGTTTTAAATTCCAAGTCATCACTGGAGGAGACCTTAAAAATTTCCTTAAATATGGACACAGATATCCCAACTGTGCCAAAGGAATTCCCATATTTTACCTCAAAAGTGAATGGTTTGAGGCTTTTAAGCTCATCAAAATTTACCTCACCTATGAGAGGAGGTATACTGTGTTTTTTATTTAACATATGAGATTTTTTTTTCATATTGGAGTTATGAAGACCCTAAATTTTCCATTCTTTTTGCTAAAGATCCTAACAAATATCTCAGCTAGGATTCAAAAATGCATAATTGCTTCATAATATAGCCTATATCATCAAGTTGTTATCAAAGTTTTAGTTGAGGAATAACTAAGGAAAAGAAACCAATCATGGGACCATTTTCTATTTACAGGGAAAACCAACCTACACCTATACCAGATTTTCAAGCTCAACCATCTTCAGCTTCAAAAAACCATCTTCACCTTCATAAAAACACCCTAAACATGAAAAAATAACAAATAGAATGGCTAAGAAGAAGAATATCCATAAGAAGACTAAAAGAAGAATAGAAAAGACTCCTTCAACCAAGGTTGAGAGGAAATTGGAGAAAGGAGAGATCTCATCAATCAATAAACCTAAATCCATGAAGATGGTGCCCCTCATTCTTCCTTTTCCCAAAATTTATACCAGAGTTCAAAGAGGAATGTCTGCAACTACAGAAAAATCCAAAGCACAAGTCCTACCGGAAATTCCTGAAGCAAACATTCAACAGAAAATTTAGAAAGAATATCAGCCCACTAAGTCTGATGAAGAGCACCTAAAATATGTAGGGTATGAAATCAACAGAAAAATAAGGAAAGAGGAGGCCAAACTTGTTGATGGTACCAGAAAAAGACACACCAGAGACAACAACAAGTTCAAACTCAAATATAAGGCCCTGCATAATCCAAGTTTGCTCACAGAGGTCATAGATGTAGAAGGAAAATCTGAAGGGTTACAAACTAATGAGTCTAAGAAAAAATACAAAGGCAAATCCCCTACAGATCAGTAAAAAGAATCCTCAAAAAGAAGAAAGATCCAAAAGGGTTCAAAGGAGAAAAATACCACTGTCAAAGAAGCAGCCACCAGGACCACAAGTTCAAGATCAATTGTTGACAACAAATCAGACTTGGACAAGCTTGTTGAAGCTGCAAGACATATGGAAGAAAGGTAAAAAGGTTTCGTAATAAAACAGTTTTTTTCTTACTAAGTGTATTTTCAATAGCAACTCAAGTTTCAAAGTTTATAAGTCCGCACAGGTTTTTCAAGTGCTTGTTGTGCATTTTTGAAAAATAAACAAGCGCTACCGAAAATTCTGGTCGCATTATAGTTTTTGTGTAGTTACAGGCTTTTACCAGAATTTTTGGTAGCACATGTTTTAAATGATTTTTTACATCTTTCAGCAAATTTTCCGAGCAATTTCAGGAAATATAAGGACTCATAACGATATGGATATAACAAGTGATGGTTTATAGGTGGTTATGAGGTTGTTGAAGGTCATATTTAATGAAGACACATGGTTATTAAAGAACAAAATTCATGAGGAGACAAATCAACAGAAAAAGAGGAAGTATGTTAGCATAATCAGAAATTCAGTCCAAATTCTCTTCTCTTCTCTCATCTACATCTGTCCTTTCAGTTAGATTTCGATGGGATATAGTTTTAATGTCGTATAACACCTATGTAATGTTAGGAATAGTGGTTCCTTCTTTTTAGGAGAGATGGAGTTGGTGCCTCTCTCTATATATATACCATTTGTAAATACCATTTCAAGGTTGGATGTTGGTCTACCTGAAGATTTAATATAATAAATAAAACTCCCTTTTTCACTTCATGCTGGAGAATTTTTTGATTCAAGGACTATCTAATGTATGGTGTGTTCCTCTCATTGTTTATTTCTTTTGATTTATGAGTTGCAGCAACTATTAAGGTGTGAGTAAGAAACTATTAGAGGATCTAATAGTAAATTTTCTGTTGTTTAGTTTCTTGAAAATCATATAAATGTTGTGTAGAACATGATTAATGAAGGTTTCATGAACCATTTATGAAATACTTTATGCATGTACTCTACTTTCTGAATGTTGTTTACTTTACATAAAACGGAGTTTGTGCAAAGATCCATCCTTGTACTTGTGTGACTGATTTAGGATAAGCACATTTCTTAGAATAAGTACCATATATCTATCTCCTTTCATTTGTTACACTCTACTCCCTATACTACTAATTTATCCATACAATTTATACTTGCAACAACTTTCCAAATGCATGAAAGTCTTAAAGAATAAAAATAATTTCAAACTCTTTGAGAAGCCATGCCATGACTCAAAACCTTTAAACTTGAAATGAACTATGATGTGTAAGGCTTACTCCTTTTGCAGTCAAGCAGTGACTCCTTGCACTAATAGGGATTACCTGTAATTTTTTTTAAATGGTGCGTTCAATATGGAGTATCCCTTAACCATAAGAAATGTGCATTCATAGTATGAGAGGGAAGATAGCTTGGCCATATAGTAATCCAAAAGGGAACCTATATATACCTACAAAGAGTCAAAGCAGTAGGTGAGTTAAAGCCTCCAACTATAAGAAAGGTAGTCTACTCATTCTTTGGAAAAAACAATTATGTGAGACATTTTGTTCCAAAATATGCATCTATTTTTAAGCCTATAAATAATTTTTTGAAGAAGCATCTTAAGCTTGAATGGAAGAAATAAACATATAAATCCTTTGATGACATCAAGTTATCAATAACCTCAACTCTCATTTTAACTAGTCCTAAATAATATTTAATGATGTACACATCAGCCTATGATGAGAATCACGAAACTCCAAGGTTCTGATGGTCTCTATATTTCGAGGTTCCAACCTCCTATCAGGTTCTGATATGCTACTTTCTAGTCCTTTCGATATTGAGTACTGATGTTCTAATCATTCGTTGATATCTATCATTTCGAGAATTGAATCCCAATGGTCGGCCTGCTCCTTTTCGGCTTTCGGCTTTCAAATTCCATATTTAGGTTTCCAAATTTCAGCTCTCCCTTTCAGTTTTCATATTTCGGCTTCTGAATTCTAGTTTTCCCTTTTGTCAATCTAGATTGCACACGTCGTTCTTTGTACCAGGGATGAAAAATAATGCCATTTGACACATATACAAGATGGTATGATAGATAACAACACTGTCTCCAATTGGGGACAGTGTCTTGTTGGCAAGGTGTTGAGAACCTGCATACTAGTAAGTAGCCTTCACCGCTGGGCATGGAGTCAAAAATTTATTGAATCTGTAAAACCATAAAATCTCACTGGAACTTTATTTGTTGGGATTCCTCTCCTCATAAAATTCGAAATACATAACTATAACTTATACAAACTAGAAATTAAATGCTCACCTAGTGAGCTTATTTATGTATAATTCCTACTTATGTACCAGGCTCAATTCACTCAAGTGAATTCAACCTTCCAATCATACCATCCCAACAACTGGGTGGTGTACCTTATTCCTTTTTTATTTTTGGATTCATAAATCAAAATAGGCATGCACCATGTGAAATTTTCAGGTAAGATATTTAATAAATACCCCATAATTGAGACTTGTTGTTGAAAAAAGTAAGATATCGTATAGTTAGATACTAGATCATATAGCTGATGAGAAAAATTTACAGTTGTCTTCCTTTATTAAACAAATTCCAGACAGGAATCTTCCTACAAATGGTAGCCACAGACACTTCTTGGATCTTCAACTTTGGGCTCTTCTTGAAAAAAAATTGTTGGTAATCTTCTCCCCACTTGCTTGTAAGAAAATCCATTTCAAAATATGAAACAATCTCATCCTCATTTGAATTATATGAATCATAAATCAGAGAATCTTCATCAACTTTATTACCAACTTCTTGAACTTCGAAAATAGAGGTAGGTATAAACATGGGAAATTAAAATTAATCGACAATTGTTGATATATACTCAGAGGAAGAAGTTGTCTTTCTTTGTTGGGAATTATTTTCTTCTTGTAGTTATCTTTGGCATATGCTAATACCTTCTTCTCCATATAAACGATGTAAATAATAGACTAGAGCCTCTTTGTTAACCCCATTTTTAGCTTCCTCTTTTTTTGCAACTTCCCATGACTGGGACTGTTGTGGTTCTACAACACCCAACTCCCCATCTAAATCATACAAATCATAAAAATGAGAATGATCAAATTCAGTAGAGTAATATCTTAGAGGGTTTGTTTGCAGCTTGATATTGTTTACTTCTTCCTTTTCTTGATTGGTGTGAAGTGCTTCTTGATGCAGGTATATGTTTTCTTGGAGTTGAGCTCCAGAAATATCTTCAACGACATCGTTAGTCTTGGAAATATTTTCAACATTAAATTATTCACAACAATATTCAAACAAATAAGTTGGTGGATATAATATTTTGCAAAAATCATTATATGTTATATGAAATATATTCAAAGAAGATATGTTTCCATGAGGTAGTGTTTTGTACCAAGCCCTAACATCTTTATCCAAAGAATACATGAACAACTTCATTTTCACATCTTCATGAACAATACCCTATTCTTCCATCAATTCATGAAAGTCGTTAAGGTGTTGGGTCTGACTTCCATCTGCACTTCCATTGAATCTAGGAAAATATCAATACCATTCTTGAAATGGAGGAAAATGATGAGCGTAACTAACAACATAAGAAAAATATAATGATGAATATTTTTTGGCCAACAATGCAAGAAGATCCATTTTGAAAACCCCCTTACAGTGGAGTCACTAAGGTGAGAGATATCAAGCCACACTTCCTTTTCTCACCTGACAAAAGGGATGTACAAATTCCATACCCATGGAAAAATATTTGGATTCGTCCCTACAAATCGCGCCAAAAGATGTTGTAGCCCCTAGAGACAACCCCTAGGTTAAGGAGAGGTCAGTGCCTAGGACATCTTAGTCTCTTTTGAATATGACTTGGTTCTACGCAAGAGATAAATTTAAAATGATTTGAAAATAGCTCAATTACCCTTCTCAGAGGTAGATTCAATATACACATAAACAATATATCATTCACAAGAGTAAATGTTCAGGTATGGTGGTCTACTCAAAGAGAATGCAGCTTGATCGGTCGTTGCAGTAAAGATGGAAAGAAGAAATATAAGGAAGGAACCTCGTGCAGAGGACTGGACATACACAAAATCCTAGTAGAATCATGAAAATATAAAGGAAATGAAGTGCAGAAATTATGGAGAGCATTTTAAGGCTTTCAACTCAATATCTCACAAGTACTATCTGCTATATCATAACATAAGTAAATCTGAAATCTCACAAGTACCGATACATAGCATAAATAAATATACAATATCACATTTATTGTCTGTTATCACATAGCAAAAGTAAATATGCGACTTAAGATTGAATCTAAAAACTATAATTACACGAGGAAAATTACTCCCATAAAATATTTCCTTTCATCCTTTCGTATTTTGTATTATTCGGTGTTTCTTGCTCCTAAAAATATCATGGAACAATTTTAAAATATTGTAGGGAGAATTTCAGATATCAGCTCTGCAACTCTGATGAATACCTAACCCTAGAATCCTATGGCGTCGTTGAGGGCTTCTGTGGGCTCTGTCCCTGCAGCTGGCTTCCCTCTGTTGTCCATAGAGCGCTCTCTGAGCAGGCCTAACATGGAATTGGTGGTCAAGAAGGGTGGACCTTCTTTCAAAGAGCAGGTGTTGGGCTCAACTCATGCCCCTAGCTCCTCCTTCTTTACTCACTTAACAGCCTCTTCCGCTGGTCCAAGGACGGATTAGGTTATTAGCAATAGTATTCAGCGTCAAGTTGACAACAATGCTTCCAAGCTCTTGGGCCCTGACATGGACAGACTTCAGAACATGGGGACTATGGCAGGAATCCCTACTTCTCCCAGGAATCCAGAGGACCCCAAATTGGAGATCACAAAAGCGAACCGGGACAAAGGACAGGTAGCAAAGGCCTGCCACTCGAAGGCTGCAAAAATTCCAGAGATAATAATACAAGAACTAAATATAGAGGTATATAGAGATTATATGAAAGAACATGAAATTATCTGTAAATTCATGGGGATTTGGCCTTCATAAAGAGCTCTGAAAGAATGGATACAGGAAAATTGGAACCCTAAAGGGGCCATAGAACTACAGCTTGGCTCAAAAGGCTTTTTCATAGTGGTGTTCGCCATGTTAGAAGACACGGATCACATTTTTGAGGGAGGGCCATACTTTTTAAACTCTGCTGCTATTTACATGACATTTTGGAAGGAAAACTTCATGCTTGAACAAGAAGATTTCACAAGAGTCCCTGTTTGGATCAGACTATACTCGCTCCCAATGGACTACTAGGCACCATCGGTGCTTCAAGCTATTGGAAATGGCCTAGGAGAATACATCAAAATGTCAGAAGGTACTCACAATGGCCACTACATCTCATATGCTAGAATATGCGCCTACATAGATGTTTCAGGAGCTCTTCCTAAAGCCATTAGCATGAACTTCAGAGAGGAAATATGGCTTCAACCGGTGGATTATGAGCACATCCCTTTCCGATGTAGAAAATGCCATGAACACGGTCATTTATTTAGAGACTGCCCACATAACAAGCCACCTCCAAAAGAGGACACGTTGGAAGCTAGAGATGATCAGGGCTTCACCAAAGTTCTTCATAAAAGGGCGGATATGTGAAGCTGGGTTACACTTTTGTGAGAATCGGGGGCGGAAATTTTTTTCGGTAATAGTTCATCCGAAATTTTTATAAAGTTCAGCTAAACTATTGACTAGTTCGGCTGAACTTTATGAGAAAGTTTGACCAAACTCGTTCTTTCGTTTAGATTGACGGCACACTGATGGCGTGGGCAAACATAATTTTTTCCAGAGATGGGAAAACCGACAACAAAATTTCGTCTGAACTAAAAGTTTGGCCAAACTTTTACTCTTAAAATAGTTCAGCCGAACTTTTAATCTTAAAATAGTTCGGCCGAACTACTTCTTATAAATATATCGCACACGAAGTTCATTTGCTTCCCCCGTTTGTGTTTCATTATTTCTTTGTGTGATTTTTTGTTGTTGTTATATTCGGTGATCTGTTGCGGTGCTGCTGCTGGTCTGGGGCTGCTTCCATCCGCTCTGTTGGTGATTATCTTCGGCGATGTCAAGCGAGCGAACTACCAGGTAACTCCCATTCCTGCTCTCATATTCTTGATTTTACCACGGAGGATCTTCCCTGTAGCTTTGATTATTTTCTTTATGGTACGTGGGCTTGTCGATGGTAAATTATCCTCAAGGATATTCTTTCTTAACTGCCTTAGTGATAGAAAATTCATTTAAGAGGTTTAGACCTCACCCGTTAACCCCATTACTATAGTTGGTGCTCTGCTACGTAGAAATGCAGTATCTTATGTATAGATCCTATATAAATGGATTTCTATGTTCTGCACTGTGGCAAGAGAAAGGCAAGTTGAAAGTGCCAGACCCCATTTAGTGGATTCAGGGATCTTCTTTACTACTTAGGTAATCAATGAAATGAAATAGCTTCAAGAGAGAATTTCATTGTCCATAAAGGTTGGGTCCTGCTTGTAAAACACTCGTTCTTTTCATCTTTAGAGTTAGTAAATCCAGCTGGTGAATGTATTGTTTGAAGCCTGTGACTAATGCTTTGATATTGCCTTATGACTTTCTTTATCGAGTGCTTGCCCACACGAGAAAGGCAAGTTTAAAGTGCCAGATCTCATTTAGTGGATTCAGGGATCTTCTTTACTGCTTAGGTAATCAATGAAATGAAATAGCTTCAAAAGAGCATTTCGTTGTCCATAAAGGTTGGGTCCTACTTGTAAAACACTTGTTCTTTCATCTTTAGAGCTGGTAAATCTAGCTGGTGAATGTGCTGTCTAAAGCCTGTGACTAATGCTTTGATATTTCCTTATGACTTTCTTTCTCGAGTGCTTGCCTACACGAGGAAGGCTAGGGGAATAGGACTAGCTTTTATACAATTATGGATATGGGATACATAGAGCATGAATAACCAAAATAAGGTGGCAGGACCCATTATAACCCCAACAATAAGCGATAACTTGATAGGCCTCGTGAGCACTACACGCCACCCTTTCTCTCACGAATTTACGTTGGATGACTAGGTCAGTCCCACATATTTAAGGGAACTGTTGAAAAAATAACCTTATTGAAATGAAAAAACCTCGTTGAAACATAAAATTTCCACTTTGTGACCTCTCTTGAATCACAATTTCCAGGGAACAGCTACTTCTCGGTCTCCTCTTCCAATTCTCTACCACTTGGTGGCTGCCACCTTGCTAGCAAAAGCCTCACTAGACTGTTGTGCACTCTTTTTATGCTTTAAATTTCATTACCTTTTGTTGTAAGGTGTATGTTGAATTTCTGGTAGTATGATATGCATTCGGTTGCTGCAGTTGTTACTGTTCCTGTGGATCCATAAATTTCATCTGCTCTAGCTAATTCTCGCCTTGTGCATGGAATTTTACCACCACTGTTAAGCTTATGTCGTTACTGAGCCTTCTCTCGATTCATCAATGCTGGAATGATTGAACTAGAATGATCTACTACTGTAATGTGACTACATATTGTCTTTTATATTGTTGTAATGTATTTTTGTATGAGACTAAATCTGATCTTTTGTAATGTGGTCCTACATATTCTCTTTTATACTGCTATAATGTATTTTTTTAATGTGACTACATATTGCCTTTTATATGTGAATACATATTGTCTTTTATACTGCTATAATGTATTTCTGTATGAGACAGAATCTGATCTTTTATACTTGATAACCTGTTATGGGTATATCAAGAGGATTTTATATATGAACTGTTATCAATATATGAAACAGGGTTTTGTCTCCTTTGAAAAAAGAGTTGAAATCATTCTAAATTCACATATGTTCAGTGGTGTCACTCTTTCACTTCCGATATTATGTTGCTTACCTTGATGAACAGGTGGAACTCTGCTGGGAGGCCTCTCTGTTTTTTGACTCTCTGCTCATACTGCCAAAGGTTGTTATATGTTATATGGGTTAGACTTTATAGTTATTAGACTACATATCTTCATATAGAACTTGCAAATAGTATGATGGAAACCAAACATAATAATGTATTAGGACATCACAACTTGCTAATTAGTTATTAGACTACATATCTTCATATAGAACTTGCAAATAGCATGATGGAAATGTGAAGTTGCAAATAGTATGATGGAAATGTGGATCTCATGACTCTTCATGATAAATGCTTCTAGAAACCAAACATAATAATGTATTAGGATATGCTCTTTTAACTTGCAAATAGTATTGTCGAAATGTGGATCTCATGACTCTTCATGATTAATGCTTCTAGAAACCAAACATAATTTAATGTATTAGGACATAATTTAATGTATTAGGACATGCTCCTTTAGGCTTGGTGGAATTACCTTTACTTTTTATTTCTCTCTTACACACACATATATATATGAAGAGATGATTCCATTTTCTTTTTTATTCAAAGATCAAATGTCATTTAAATACAAGATTTATCATAATGTACAATGATTCATTCCATATTATTCATAAATTTTTTCATTAAAAAATGAACCCTTTAAATGATGAACCTAGTTAATGCTTATTCTTCATGAAGAAGACTACTTGATCTTTCAATTTTAATTTGATGATGGTCCTTTGTTATCTTTCTTGACTACTTCAAATTATTGACACAATCATATGCTTCTTGTTACTCATTTTATTCCTTCCTTATATTGTATTCTCCCCCTTAGATATTGTGTACTCTCCCACATAGATATTGCACTCAATTTTGATGGTCCTTTGTTATCTTTCTTTACTTCAAATTATTGACACTTGATCATATAGATATCATATAGATATTGCACTCAAATTTGATGGTCCTTTGTTATCTTTCTTGACTACTTCAAATTATTGACACTTGATCATATAGATATTGCACTCAATTTTGATGGTCCTTTGTTATCTTTCTTGACTACTTCAAATTATTGACACAATCATATGTTTTTTGTTACTCTTTTTATTCCTTCCTTATATCTATTCTCCCCCTTAGATATTGTGTACTCTCCCACATAGATATTGCACTCAATTTCATAGGCTCTTCTTTTGAAGTCAAATATATTGTATTCTCCCCCTTAGATATTGTGTACTCTCCCACATAAATATTGCACTCAATTTTGATGGTCCTCTATTCTCTTTCTTGACTACTTCAAATTATCAAATTATTGACACAATCATATAGATATTGCACACAATTTTGATGGTCCTTTGTTAACTTTCTTTACTTCAAATTATTGCCACTTGATCATATAGATATCATATATATATTGCACTCAATTTTTATGGTCCTTTGTTATCTTTCTTGACTAATTCAAATTATTGACACAATCATATGCTTTTTGTTACTCTTTCTATTCCTTCCTTATATCTATTCTCCCCCTTATATATTGTGTACTCTCCCACATAGATATTGCACTCAATTTCATAATCTCTTCTTTTGAAGTCAAATATATTGTACTCTCCCCCTTATATATTGTGTAATCTCCCACATAGATATTGCACTCAATTTTGATGGTCCTTTGTTATCTTTCTTGACTACAAATTTATCAAATTATTGACACAATCATATAGATATTGCACTCAATTTTCATGGTCCTTTTTTATCTTTATTTACTTCAAATTATTGAAACTTGATTGAATATAGATATCATATAGATATTTCACTCAATTTTGATGGTCCTTTGTTATCTTTCTTGACTACTTCAAATTATTGACACAGTCATACGCTTTTTATTACTCTTTCTATTTCTTCCTTATATCTATTCTCCCCCTTAGATATTGTGTACTCTCCCACATAGATATTGCACTCAATTTCGTAGGCTCTTCTTTTGAAGTCAAATATATTGTATTCTCCCCCTTAGATATTGTGTACTCTCCCACATAAATATTGCACTCAATTTTGATGGTCCTTTGTTATCTTTCTTGACTACAAATTATCAAATTATTGACACAATCATATAGATATTGCACACAATTTTGATAGTCCTTTGTTATCTTTCTTTACTTCAAATTATTGAAACTTGATCATATATATATCATATAGATATTGCACTCAATTTTTATGGTCCTTTGTTATCTTTCTTGACTACTTCAAATTATTGACACAATCATATGCTTTGTGTTACTCTTTCTATTCCTTCCTTATATCTATTCTCCCCCTTAGATATTGTGTACTCTCCCACATAGATATTGCACTTTATTTCATAGGATCTTCTTTTGAATTAAAATATATTGTATTCTCCCCCTTAGATATTCTGTACTCTCCCACATAGATATTGCACTCAATTTTGATGGTCCTTTGTTATCTTTCTTGACTACTTAAAATTATCAAATTATTGACACAATCATATAGATATTGCATGCAATTTTGATGGTCCTTTGTTATCTTTCTTTACTAAAAATTATTGACACTTGATCATATAGATATCATATAGATATTGCAATCAATTTTGATGTTCCTTTGTTATCTTTCTTGACTACTTCAAATTATTGACAATTGATCATATAGATATTGCACTCAATTTTGATGGTCCTTTGTTATCTTTCTTGACTACAAATTATTGACACAATCATATGCTTTTTGTAGAAATTATATGCACTACGCATGCATATCTCCAAGATTCTCCCGATCACACACTATTTTAACTTCATGCACAATAAATAATCTATTCCACCATTGATCATCATGCAGAAATTAACACAATTGTATGCACACATTGAAACCATAAAAATCACACACATTAACACAGTTGTTTTAACGGGAAAGCCTGAAGCTAAAAACCCCAACTATTTATATATAATATATGTCATAGAGATCATGTAACAATCCTCATACAAAGCTTATCACAAGCTCTCAGTACAACCCAATAGCTACACACTAATCAGGCTCGATCTTGCAAATCCATTCACTGATTTTTGCCAGCCTTTAGCCTGCCTCTACTACGCAATCCCTGCTGAAGAATGGCTTTGGATGAACTTGAATTGCTCTAGACTTGCTCATAAAATACTTAAAGGCATCTCCACTAAATTTGTGGTGCAAACAATGAAACACTATAGTCACAACTGATAGTCACACTTGCTCTTTCACTTACCTCTCCACTGGTCTCCACTGAAACTATCCATGCACTGTAGTTAACTGATGTATTCTTCAGTTGATTAATGAGTTAATATTTAGTGAATTAATTATTAATTAATTCACACCACTCTCACTATTGTATCAATCAGTTAGACTAGATACAACTAGCTCAACTGTGTCTAACTGAGTTAAACTGAACACAACTCCATCAACTACTTCTATAACTCCACCAAACTCTGTCACATCAGTTATAACTAAAGTACTCCATGCAATAGCTCCTACGATGAAGCCCTTGAGAATAGCGTAATTTCTTAAATCGGCTGGCATTGCCCATGCATTGCACTTAGGCGAAGTGCTCAGAGAATAAGATAATGTTTAGAGTCAAATATTATTAAGAGCTAATAATGATAGAGCATATCCTATTTTAATTTCATGATGTTAAATAGAGATGAGACTCCCTTAATGTATAAAAATAGAATTCCATCTATTTTTCCAACTTGACCAACCATCCACAAATAGCATCCTGCAACTCATAAAATATGATCGACATGTCTAAAAATAGACATAGTCTAAAAATAGACTTTGCGCCAAAACTCACCTGTGTGGGCCCCACCTAGTTTAGGTGATTATTTTCCAACTAGGATCAGGAATTATGTTTCAAGATGCCTCATTCACCGTTTCTTGTTGCAATCTTCAACATTTTTTGTTACTCTTTCTATTCCTTCCCTATACTATTCTCCCCCTTAGATATTGTGTACTCTCCCACATAGATATTGCACTCAATTTCATAGGCTCTTCTTTTGAAGTCAAATATATTGTATTCTCCCCCTTAGATATTGTGTACTCTACCACATAGATATTGCACTCAATTTCATAGGCTCTTTTTTTGAAGTCAAGTAAGTGACAATAATTTACAAGAACTATCCCTAATTTGTTTCTCACATGTTCAAATGGTTCTCTAACAATATAATTTACAAGAACTATTCCTAATTTGTTTCTCACATATTCAAATGCTTCTCTAACAAGAGGCTTTGTGGGTATGTATTCCATATTCATTATTTTCTCAAAGACTTGTTGTGTGAGGAAGTGGTACTTTATGATGATATTTAAATCACTGATGATATGTAAATAGTGATTGAAGGAAGTAGAATATTTTATTTTTGAAATTATTATTACACTTCTATTGAAACACTTAATAGATATATAGATTTACCTTAATATCTTGTAGATCCCATTCTAGTGATGCCCTCGGGAGGTAACATTGCCATCAATTCCTCCAACGTGCCTTAAACGGTCCTCTATGGCCCTCTCAAGCAAAAGCCTATTGATTCCACCCCTCAAGTTAGGTCAGCTATCCAGTAGGATATACCTCTCAGGAGGTCACCATCGTTTTAATGGTCGGCGATGCCCTCAAGTTAGGTCACTGGTCTCAATGGCCTAGCCCTCAGGAGGTAAGTGAACTCCTTGTAGCACACCCCCGCGGAGAAGAGGGGCCATTAGCATATCATTGAAGGCCTTATTACCTCCTTATAGCTACACTTAGAGATCTTATGGTCCACCCAACCATTAGGATAATAAGCCTCTATGCCCCCTTAAGGGGGTCTATAAGGTCCTTCAGCATGTCATGGAAGGCCCTCCCATTACTAATGGGAGCCTATGCCCTCATAGGGCCATTCAAGGTCCTTGCAGTTGATGAATGCGATGATATGATCTGATTATTATCAATCATATCAGGCCATATCACCCATATGATGGGACCCCATGCCCTTATATGGCCATTAATGATGGGACCCCATGCCCTCATAGGGCCATATAACCATATTTATGGGACCCTATGCCCTTATAGGGCCATTAAGGATCAATCATAGGAAGGAATGGGTGGAACCCATCCTAAAAGATCTACAACCAACGGTTGAAGATCATTAAACCAAAGGTTTAAGGATGAATGACAACCAAAGGTTGAAGGATCAACCATAGGAGGGAATGGGTGGAACCCGTCCTAAAGGATCTACAACCTTCGGTTGAAGATCCTTAAACCAAAGGTTTAAGGATGAAGGACAGCCAAAGGTTGAAGGATCAACCATAGGAAGGAATGGGTGGAACCCGTCCTAAAGGATCTACAACCAATGGTTGAAGATCATTAAACCAAAGTTTAAGGAAGTTTGGGCTTGCCCAATGAGTAAGGTCAAGGACCTTTGCAGTAAACCAAAGGTTTAAGGATCAAAAACCAAAGGTTGAAGGATGAAGGTCCCTTGACCTTCAAAGTACAACCAAAGGTTGACAGGTTTAAGGAGAAAAAACCAAAGTTTGAACCCATAACAACAACCAAAGGTTGAAGGATCTACAACCTTCGATTGAAGATCATTAAACCAAAGGTTTAAGGATGAAGGACAACCAAAGGTTGAAGGATCTACAACCAACGGTTGAAGATCATTAAACCAAAGGTTTAAGGAAAGATCAATGAAAGGTTGAAGGATCTACAAACTCCGGTTTAATGATGAAGGTCACGGACCTTCAAAGTACAACCAAAGGTTGAAGGATCTACAACCAAAGGTTGAAGATCATTAAACCAAAGGTTTAATAATACAACCTTGAGTGATTCCATGGGTCCTCTACACCCTTCACATGGTAAAATTGGGAAAGGTAGTGTTTACTTCTACAAGTTCTATAGGCAGAGTCTATAAAGGGCCAGGTAGCCTTTGGATCTCATCTTTTATGAAAGGTGACATATCTAGTAAATTCCCCTACGGTCAATATTTGGAATGGATCTAAATAGAAGTTCTTCATTTTAATATCCATAAAACACAACCACTTTAAGGTAAACTGTGTACATGTTTCATTTCTCCCACAAACTAAAGGCTTCCTCTAAGATCCATAAAACACAACCACTTTAAGGTAAACTGTGCACATGTGTCATTTCTCCTACAAACTAAAGGCTTCCTGCCATTAATTTTAGATGTGAACTCTACCATAAAATTTTTAAGTCAAACTTTAAGATAAAAAATGCACTTGTCATTTACCTCGTGATCTTGTGTCATTTCTCTCATGCATTTGCAATAAATGTCGATTTAATATATATATTTTTATTGAATTTGTTTGTTTTTTCAGGGATAAGAAAACCATTAAATATGGTTGAAAAACGGAAACTATGCATAGAATTTTCTTGCTATCCCAATCCAGGGAAAGAAGTGATTACATATGTGCTTTCCAATATTGCGACTAGCAAAGTCATCCAAAGGAAAATGAATATACCGAGAAGAACAACAAACAACGAGGCATATTATATTGGATTGATAGAAGGCTTGGGAACAACAATGGAGAATGAATCAAATGGAATTGTAGTTTTCACCAATTCTAAACTTGTGTGCAACGAGATGAATGGCGTGTGCCAAGTTAAGAAGGAGAGGCTAAAAGAACTGCATGGAATAGCAAACAATATTTTTAGCCAATTTCAATTTTTTAGTATAAGGCATTGTACAAATGTGAATAAGATGTCTGTTGATCTATTACGTGGGGCAATGCCAATTCATGATTCATCTATCAAAGATGAATTAGAATTATACAGAGCAATGCCAATGCAAGATTCATCTCTCAAAGATGAATTTGTTTTGAGATGCTCTTCTTCAAAAATTCAAAATTCATCTCTCAAAGATGAATTAGTGTTGAGACGCTTTCCTTCAAAATTTATTGATGGACATTGTAACATATCTTGGATATGTGTGTGTTGTGTACTTATAAATACGTATTTTTTAATGACCATGTGTTTTTTTCAATTACATACTAAGTGTGCTCCCACCACACCATGTAAAGCGCGACTTGGTGAACTTCACATTTGCAACAAGTGGTGAACTTCACATTTTTATAAAATTAAAATGTGGGGACTTCAACAATTTTTTGTTTAAATGGAGTTTTTTTTAATGCAGTTTCACTTCTTTTTTAATGACCATGTTTTTTTTTCAATTTTATACTAAGTGTGCTCCCACCATGTAAAGCGTAATTTGGTGAACTTATCATTTTTATAATATCTTTTTTGCTTAAATTGAGTTTCACACATGAATTATTGCTTTGAAAGTTGTGTTCTACATAATTTGTGTACAATAAATTACAAATTGATTTTCTGAAATCTATTTTTTGTAAATGTCTACCAATAGATATATATATCATGGAGGATGAAAGACAAATATCAACCGAATCCCATATGGGGGTTTAGGGATCGAGGGATGTTCACGGTATTTAAATATAATCTTGAATCTCCATACATGTGTGTACATATGGAATTGATGTTTTATTAACTTTGTGAGTTAAATTAGTTGTTAATAAGTTTCATTTTTTAATTTTTAGGAGCTAAGAAGAGAAGGGTCTCTACTCCATCCATGGAGCATGCCCATGGTTCACCCAGTCGTGGTATGGTTCACACAATTTAATCAATGAATATGTACATGTATTTATATGTACACATGAATGTATTTTTCAATTGATTATAAATTTGTATTTGTTTATGAAGCTTCTCTCTTGTCTCGAGAGGTTTGTGGTGGTTCAAATCCCCTTAGAGGGCCATCAATGAGTGGTAGTAGGTTGCGTGAAGGGGGTGATATTTATTCCCCCGAAGGCCAATCAACGGCTGGTGGTGTTGGTTCTCAACAGGGTCATTCTGGGTCTGGTTCTTAGCAAGGTCATTCTAGGTCTCAACAGTTTCATGGTGGAGAAGATGCTAACCAACCATGTCAAGGTTGCCTTCAATTTCAATATTTTTTTCATTGAATTTGTACAAATTTTTTTACATTTGTTTTTTCTAATATACGAAATTTTATATATATTGATGTAGAGGCCGAAAACGTTCCAAATATTGGTCAAAATAGACGTAGGGCAGAACGCTACATTCAAGAAGAAGGTTTTCTACCCAGCACAACTTATCCGGCTGACATTTTTGATATACCATGGGAAACAAACATGGCACAATGCACCTTGCAAAGGTGTGAAAAACTTCATGCAAAATTGCGGAGAGATCTCGTGGATTTGACTCTACCTGCTGAGAGTCGACAAAGCCTCAAAATAGTTACACATTCATTGGGAGAAATTGTAAATGTGTACAAAACTCTTCGGCCAACAACTGATACATTTGTAGAAGTGATGAGAAAGAGAAAGGAAACAGTAATGGGTCCAAATAAATAGGAGGATGTAAAACAAAGAGTTACAAAATATATGGCGAAGTCAATGTTTAATTTCAAGGAAGGGCCAAAAAGAAAAATGTTGAAGGTGCAATATTTCAAGAACCCAAATATAGCTTGCTATTTGTATGATAGGAACCTTGCGGCCTATGGAAGGCTCCCATGGAACGATGAGGTTCCTATTTATTTTCCACAATTGTTTTACGTAGAATTTTTTTTTGGGTATGAAACCCAACTACAATGACCTTCCGTCAGAATTTTTTGGTCCGAGGAAAGGTCGATTGTATGACCGTAAGGGCGCTAAGCGAGATGTGGAGTTGCCTCGCCCTGAGCTGCCATTGGTAAGTCGACCTTTTCAGGTCGAAACTCTGCGGTCAGAGATGGATGCGACTTCTCAAATAAGTCGAGAAGCAAGGGATGTCATGATCGACAATGTTTACAGCGGATTGGGTGGAGTCGATGTTTGTCTAAATCAACAAAGAGCACGTGAAAATGCACGTGCCAATTTTGTGTATTGTACAGATGAAGAGATTGACAACATGAATGTTGAAGATCTCCGAATATATGCAAAAATTTGTGGCAATGGTTTTCAAGACCTAATTTTTTATGAGGCAGAGGGCACGGGAACGGTATGTGTTAATGACCTTAGGGTTTGAAATTATTTTAACATACATATACATGTGTACAATTTGTAATAAATACATGTGTATGTACAGGTATACATTTATTTGTATGTACATTAATCTAACAAAAGTGTATCATTATATGTTAAAACACCATTTGCAGTTGTCACGCATGATGCATGACGAAAATTTTAATATCACATTCGGGACCTCTGATTCAAACAATGTAGATGGGTCTCACCATCAAGATATGTTCGCAAATGTTAGTGTTTTTTAAGTGATATTTTAAAATAAATAATTCTGCACACATGTACATGTATGTATATATAATGATGAAATGTTTTAACAGATTCTGATTCCGTCCGATGTTTTTGGGATGGTGGTACCTTCTTCTTCCTTGGGAGATGTACCTTCTACTTCCTTAGGAGATGAGCCACAAGTATGGACAATTTTTCACTTTTAAAATTTATGTTTAAGTTATATATATATATATATATATATATATATTCCACCTCAAAAAGTTCCATTAAAAATTGAGATATATATATATATATATATATATATTGAGTTATTTTAAATTTTTTGAATTTAGGTTCCTATAGAAGATTTCTTTAATCCACGGACTCTAGCGACGGAGATAGAAACATCCACACCATTTCAACCATTTGAACAAGTTGTCTAACTTTTTTTTTTAATATTATTGAAAATAAGTTTATATATGTACACGTGCATTTTCATTTGAAATTTTTAATATATATATATATATATATATATAATTGTACATGTATATTGTACAGTTTACCATTGCAGATGTTCCTATGGGGGCGGAACTTGTTGATCAAATGGAGAAGGAACCTCATGAGGTATTGCATGATTTTTTTGTTATATTTTGTTTCTTACTTGAAGTTCTATATATATTCTCACTCATTTTTAAAACATCAAATTTTAATGTTCAAGTACATGTGCATTGTGTATGTAGATTTCCCATGCTTCACATGATAGTGCGCTGATTGAGACCGTGATAGGAAAGACGCTAGATCCATCTCTATTTGATGGACATGATTTGTAGATTTGATTTAAAGATTTAGATAGTCTTAAATTTTATTTTTTATATATTATCTAGATGCACTGTCATATATATGTATAACTTGATACAGTTTGATACTTGTGAGATCTACAATTTTTGGACATATTTTATCACAGTGTTAATATAATTTGTTTTGTTCCAGAAAGTTAATTTTTGGATGGTTTTAGTACTTTTGGCATGTGAATGTGAAGTAATTTTGTTATATAATTTGTTTTGTTTTAAAAACTTTTAAGTTTTGGATAATTGAACTACTAGTAATGTTGTCATCTATAAATTAATGTTGTCATCTGAACTACATTTGGCATGTTATGTAATGATGTGTTATAATTTGTTTTGTTTTTAAAATTTAAGTTTTGTTTTGCTTCTGAACTACATTTGGCATGTTATGTAATGATGTGTTATAATTTGTTTTGTTTTTAAAATTTAGGTTTTGGATGCTTGAAGTACATTTGGCATGTGAAGTAATGTTGTGATCTATAATTTTTTGTTAAATTAAAAGTTAAGTTTTGGATGGTTTCAATCTACATTTGGCATGTGATATAATGTTAATTTTTTTTATTGGATAGTTGAACTATAATTGGCATGGCATGTGAAGTAATGTTATGTATGATATAATCAACAAGTTTTTAAAACTCAAGTTTTGGATGGTTTCAATCTACATTTCGCATGTGATATTTAATGTTTTAATGTTGCACGATATATAATCAAAAAGTTTTTAAAACTTAAGTTTTGGATGGTTTCAATCTACATTTGGCACATGTGGTATAATGTTAAATGTTTCTATTGGATAGTTGAACTATAATTGGCATAGCATGTGAAGTAATGCCGCATGACATATAGTCAAAAAGTTTTTAAAACTTAAGTTTTGGATGGTTTCAATCTACATTTGGCAGATGTGATATAATATTAAATGTTTTTATTGGATAGTTGAACTACAATTGGATGGCATGTCAAGTAATGTTGTGATATAATCAAAAAGTTTTTAAAACCGAAGTTTTGGATGTTTGAAGTACATTAATCATGTGAAGTAATGTTGTGATATAATCAAAAAGGTTTTAAAACTATTTTTTGGATACCATTTTTATCTACATTTAATGTAAATCTCTTTAATTTTGATTTAATGTTAAATTTTTTAAATGTTTTGATATAATGTTAAATCTTTTGATCTAAGTTTTTGATGGTTTCAATCTACATTTGGCCTATGGAAAACCCCATGCGTAGACAACGGATGCGTTGCAAAAGGGGAGGTGGGGGTAGGAATGGAGGGGGCAGGAGTTGTGGCTCTCACCCTCCTCTTTCCATCCATAACACAGGTAGCCACCCTCCTCCATCAAGCAATGAAGCACAATTTCACTTCACCGGCGCTATGGTCAGACCGCGAATGACGACAACCATTTCCATCTCTTTTCAGGAGGAGCCGCAAGATGAAGCTGCTTCTAGTTCCAGAAAGTGGTGGAGAAAGTCCACCATCCCAACCCATCAGCCCCAGGACACCAGGAAGTCGGTAGCTCTTCCAGTCAAATCCAGCTCAATGATCTCGAGCAGTGATGGCGCAAACAGCAACAACTCTTCCCATGGCGCAAGAAGCGACAACTCCTCCCAGCACTCCAAGGGAGTAGATGATGATTCGGAGGACTACGGTTGTCAAATTGTGGAGGAGAATCCTCCTACACACATCGATAGCTAGCCTGATGTCAGGTCCTCTTTAGCTTTTTCCTGGTTATGGGCAACTCCTTTTCTGTTTTTTTTATTCAGAACCCCTCTGGTGTTGGCTAGTTAAGAAACCCAGGAGACGGGTCTCGCTATGTACATTATGTTCATTACAGTTATATATATGTAAATCCTTTAATTTTGATTTAATGTTAAATGTTAAATTTTTTGATATAATGTTAAATGTGTTGATCTAAGTTTTGGATGGTTTCAATCTACATTTGGCCTAGATGGAAGACTCCCATGTGAAGTATTGTTTTGATTGAATCAAAAAGAGTAAAGAATTAGTGGTATATGTAAATCCCTTTAATTTTGATTTAATGTTAAATGTTAAATGTTTTGATCTAAGTTTTGGATGGTTTCAATCTACATTTGGCCTAGATGGAAGATACTGGACTATTTGAAGTATTGTTTTGATATATTCAAAAATATTAAAGTAGTTATATGTAAATCCCTTTAATTTTACTTTAATTTTAAATGTTAAATGTTTCAATAAATAACATTTTAAATGTTTTGATTTAAGTTTTGGATGGTTTCAATCTACATTTGGCCTAGATGGAAGACTCCGATGTGAAGTATTGTTTTGGTTTAATCAAAAAGAATAAAGAAGTAGTTATATGTAAATTCCTTTAATTTTGATTTAATGTTAAATGTTAAATGTTAAATGTTTTGATATAATGTTAAATGTTTTGATCTAAGTTTTGGATGGTTTCAATCTACATTTGGCTTAGATAGAAGACTCCTATGTGACTTGTATTGTTTTGATTTAATCAAAAAGTTTTTAAAACTCAAGTTTTGGATGGTTGAAGTACATTTGGCATCTTAAGATTGCTTTTGATCTCTACATAGTCTTGTTTGAGTGAAAAAAATTCCAATAGGAAGAACATAGCTTTTCAATGCAACTAACCATGTATCAATTGAGCTCTAATTGAAAAAAGAGTTTAAAGAAGTAGATATATGTAAATTATCCCTTTAATTTTGATTGGAAATATAAGAAGTACATATATGTTTGTTGAATTTGGGTCAATGTCATTAATGCGCTCAAATAGGTAGCCTTGTTGATTTATAATTTGGTAAATTGATGACATTCAGTTAATTGCATTCTAGAACATAGAACATATCCAACCATTGGACAGACAAATTTTGTACTAGATTTTCAATCAGGAATAGAGATGTGGGTCAAATCCCACCAAAAGTCGGAGAAGTGCTCCGAGTCTCTTGTCTGAAAGGAATATTCGTACAAAACTATATTTTGGATGATTTATTTACATTGCACGGATACCTTTTACTAGAAAAGATCACAAGAAAAATTGGGTACATTCAGTTCGTGTATATATCCAATACGATTTTTCATCAATGCACATAGAAAAACTACTTTCAGTTAAAATTGCATTCTAGAACATATATATTGAGTACATTTAAATCATTTTTCATCAATGCACATAGTTAAACTACTTGAACAATTAATTTCATTCTAGAAAATATATATCCAATATGTAAGTAACATTTTTCATCAATGCACATTGAACATATCCGACCATTGGACAAACAAATTTTGTACTAGATTTTCAATCAGGAATAGAGATGTGGGTCAAATCCCACCAAAAGTTAAGGAAGTGCTCCGAGTCTCTTGTCTAAAAGGAATTTTAATACAAAACTATACTGCAGATGATTTATTTACATTGTGGATACTTTTTACCAGAAAATCCAACTAGTTTTTCATCAATGCACATAGAAAAACTAGTTCCAGTTAACTGCATTCTAGAACATATATATTGAGTACATGAATCATTTTTCATCAATGCACATAGTAAAACTACTTGAAAAATTAATTTCATTCTAGAATATATATATATATATCCAATACATGTAACATTTTTTATCAATGCACATGTATAGAAAAGCTACTTGCAGTTGACACTAGAGCACGTGCATGTACCAAAACAATTTGTACATGTGCAAGCACTTGCAAAAATAACATAAGAAGCTCAATTTTTAGTTGAGTACTGGAATTTCTAAAACATATTTAATCCAAAGAGAATAAATTGTTGGGAAATTCAATCAAAAAAATTCCAATGGAATGTCATCTTCAATAATCCATTCATGATTGGATTTTGACATTTTCCATTTCTTAATTTTTGTTTTTTTCTTTGATTGTACCTCTATCAACTTTATGTGTGCTGCACACACCAAGTGACTATATTGAAAACTTATGGAATTAAGTTCATAGTCTTCAAAGTAAACAAAGTCCCCACTTTGATTAGTTTGTCTGAGGAAATAACCTTTCAGTATAATAGATCCTCTGTCATATTGAAATCCATGATCATTATAGTTTTCTAATAATTTCATTTTTCGTTAAGTGCAACACATAAAATAATACTTAACATTTTCATCGTTGTCAATAGGTGCAATTACATAAAAAACATCTCCTACAAAATAAAAAGAAAATTTAAAAATTATACATATTTAAATTTATTTCTAGATCTTTAAATCATTAGATAACAATTCAAATGTTACCCTCTCTAACAAGATCATAAACTCGATCACCATCGGATGATATTGTAGTTTCCTCTGATTGCATTTCTTCAAACATTGCAACAGACATTTTTCCCTTTGTATTTCGCTCTGTATGTTTCCAATCTTTTACATACATTTTTTTTTCACAAACGTCATTGGATTTTGTGTTGTCTATGCAAACATCACTAAAACAAGAATATTTTCTTTTATCCAATGCAAACACATTTCTGGACGACTTTGTTTTAATTGA
Organism: Pinus albicaulis; assembly: GCA_034641835.2. NCBI lineage: Eukaryota > Viridiplantae > Streptophyta > Pinopsida > Pinales > Pinaceae > Pinus > Pinus albicaulis. The sequence goes on along the minus strand of CM076584.1, from coordinate 775,812,940 downwards.
ATGCAATTTTCGAGTCCCTTTTATTGTTTCAACGTCATTTCCAATTGATCTATCTATGTCTTCGATCCCAATATGCCAGAAAAACCTTTATATGGAAAATTAAAAGAAGAATTTGTAAATATGATATCAAAATACAATCAAAGATAATCATTGCACGATAAATGTACAATGTTTAAAATTAGATTTCCAATATAAATTAAATTGAATGTACCTTCGCACTTCCCTTGATGGGTTAGTCTCATGGCTTAGAGCAACGATGCACCATTGAACAACTTCTTTAGCGTTCACAAGTCGGCTTGCAGAGTGGTTCATTTGATATCTTCGAAGTGCTCGTTTTATGCATGCTCCTTCACTGTCATGTTCTCCTTTTCCATGGCCAGTCTCAAAGAAATTCCAACAATGTTTAATGCAGGTTTTCTTATGAAGACAACACAACCAAAATAATGATCGTGCAGATTTGAATTGACCTGCGCATCCGTCTGACCATATCCAATGTTCATTGAATGTTATTCCACGATTTTTCAATGAATCATAAAATTTTCCAAAACAATGTTGTACAAAACATGTATCATGTGTACGATCGTCACTGATATAAAAGTGATATTCTTTAATGATATGTCGATTTTCACTCGTGCTTTCTATATGATCGACATTTTTTTCAGCATGTCTATATAGAATATGGATGAACATGGAGACTTGGTCAGAATGATAGTATTCACTCTGAATTTCTTTTTGTGGAACAAATGTGTAGTTTTCTGCAAAATCAATCACTGACAAAATGGTCCCTGGTGGAAAAAATTCACGAGATTTTTTGAATTGCAAGTCTTGCCATCGAGCTCTATGGGAATTCTTGGTGTATTTGTAAATTTTTGCCTCAAACTTTCTCAAAAAGTCTATCAGAAAAATTTCGTCTTCTCGTAATTCGATTCTTTTAACACTATTTGCACCTTGAATCGATGTACCGATATATTCATATCTCTTCCATTTCACTTTCATGTTGGAAAATTATTGATCATTTATATCAATACGATATTTGTTTTGAAATTTAGTCAAATTTCCACAATCATCACATTTTTTACCACCAACACATTTCTTTTTGTAAAATAGTTCGTCGCTTTCTCTTTCACATAGAATTTGAGATATGAAATCACGGATAGTGGAAGGAGGAGGTGAATCCTTCCATAATGTTCTACCGAAATCAAGGAATGTGTCATAATATAACTCAAATTCCACATGATAACGGCAACAACAAGTGTCGCGTACGGTGATAGGTTTTACATACCATGGTTTTGTTGAACAAAAGCACTGAGTGAAACTTGAATTTGACGATTCTCTTCTTTGAACTTGTTGAATAACTCTATTTGAGTGGTTTCCAAGAGATGTTTTTCATGTTCTTCGTATTGATTTCGTGCTATTCTTCTTCGCATCACATGTCTTGCAGTTGGTGAAACACGTGAATTGTTCTTCCAATATTCATATATTATTTTTTTAACATTTTCTCCAAGTCTATCTTTGTATGGTTGCCTACAAATAGCTCTCCAACAAGCGAGTTCATCATTTACATCTACTTGCAGCCGAAATTTCCAATGTTTGTGCAAAGTTTTTTGCGACATTCCTAATGCTCATCCCATAGATGTTACCAAACGATTCTCTTTAGTACTTGATGAAACCATTTCCATATGTATTCCTCTACGTACAATTGAAACATTTTTCTCTCTAGATCTCTTAATTGAATTTATAGCACTACTTATATTTTGTATCACATCTTCCTTCATTTTTTTATCTTTGGTTGATTTTCGAATACCTAGTGGTGTCGTAGCTTCTTTTAATTTCCTTAATGATAGGAGACCTTTCAACGTTTGAGCTTGAACTGTCACCCGCTCATTTAAGAAATACTTTTCAAAAATGCAGTTAACACGATATCGTATAACACGGTCAAGTTTTTTATCTCCATATGTGTGAGTGTTAACATTTTCTAACATATCATCATCAACACTGATTTCATCTGTACATATTCGAAAAAATAGTACATAATAAGTTTAAATATGAACAAAAACTTTAACTAAATTAATAAATATATGTATAATTTCAATAATACATGCATGTGTTCAATATATATATACCTTGTGATTCAATTTCTTCATTTAAATTTTTTAATATTTTCACCATCTTCAATCATTGGTTCAATATCTCTTTCACTTTCTCTTTCAAAATTTTGTATCTCATCATCAATTTTTTGAGGAATATTATCTGTTTACATTAAACAAAATATTTAAATTCAAATTAGTTCATCAAATAAAAATTAAGCTTCACATTTTACACTAAGAAAATTTTAAATATATCAATAGATCATAATATTTACATTTACATACCTGCTTAAATTTTTTCTTGAGGTTGATTTTCCCCTTCAATATTTGAGAGGGCTTCTATCTTTCTTTTGCGAGATTGTCTCATCTCTTCTCTACGTTCCTCGGGGTCTCTTTTTCGATCATATTTTCTCGCACAAGTCCTTCGATTTCCCATGATAATAGAGTATGAAGTTCAAAAAATTTCCTTCAAAAAAATAGATAATAACTCAATTAGAAAAAACATCACAAAAGATTTAATTTAAAAAAAAAAAGTCATTTTAATTTTTTTTCAAAAAATACATACTCCAATCCAAAACACTTTAAAAATTTCTAGAAAAAAATGTCTTATAAAAATGAAACGAAGCTCAAAATATTTACTTCAATTCAAAACACGTACTCTAAAAAATGTCACTTCAAAAATGCCTCCAACTTAAAAAAAAAGAACGTCATTTTAAAAAATACTTCAAAAAATACTTCCAGAAAATGTCTTTTCGAAATTAAGCCCAACTCTATACTTTCAGAAAAAATGAAGCACAAAAAACATCCAAAAAAATGTATTACATGTCTCCAAGAAATGTCCTTTGAATGTACATCCAAGAAAATTCCTTAAACCAAAAACAATTATTTGCAAAATCATGTCGCCTCCAAGAAAAGTCTTTAAACCCAAAACAATTCTTTGCAAAATCAGACCGTCTCCAAGAATTTGAAATTAAGCACAAATCCATACTTTAAAAAAAAAAATGAACAAAAAACATCCAAAAAAATGTATCACATACCTCCAAGAAATGTCCTTTGAATGTACATCCAAGAAAATTCCTTAAACCCAAAACAATTTTTTTGAAAAATCAAACCGTCTCCAAGAAATGTCCTCCAAGAAAAGTCCTTAAACCCAAAACAATTCTTTGCAAAATTAGTCTGCCGCCAAGAAATGCCCTTAAACCCAACCCTCCAAGAAAATTCTTTAAACCCAAACCAATACCTTTATAAAATCAGACCAAATGTGCAAAATGTGCAAAAATTATGAATTATTTCGCGGCAATTTATATTGCCACGAAATGTATTTTAGGAGGGGCGCCGCGAAATTTTCCGGCCGACGGAAAATTAGATTAAAGTTTGGCCGAACTTTGATTAAGAGTTAGGCCGAACTATTAAGTCGTTAGACTTAACGAGCCGTCGGCGCAAAAAATAGTTCGGCCGAAATTTTAATCAAAGTTCGGCCAAACTAACACGTCACCAGTTACGCAGCTTGACATTTCTACAACTTTGGACTGATTAAACTCCATGAAACATTCTGAATTAACTGTCAGAACCAAGACAAGAATTTTCAAAATTGAATCTACTTTCAGGAAATATAACTTTTATGGAATTTCATAAAAATTTACTAATTTTAATTAATTTTCTAATAAAATAGGTGCAAATAGCTTCTTAGGGTCATTTTGATTCAGTGAAATCAAAATTTTGTATCTCCCAAAATACATTGTAAAAAAAATTGAAAAAATTATGGGGCATTACATTGGTCAGTCGTCTCTAATGACTAGCTTTTATATTTTTAGTTTATAACTTACATGTTAAGAAATTTGTTGCGTCGTGAAACATATCCAAAATATGCAGTTTTTTCATATTGGATCAGTTCAAAAAATTCTAGTAATTATGATATGCATCCATTGGCCTTGTAAATATGAAGAAACCGAATTAGACTCTGTCTAGATTGTTGTAACACATTTTGTTTTCTCAAAAAAATAAATTTTCAATGAATACAACATTGCATATTAACATGACTTCTTATGAATCCTTTGATTGTTAAGAAACACACACTCAAAGAAACGCTAAGTTGACATATCAAATCTGCATAAAAAAATTTCAAAAAATAAGTAATAGAAAGCTAACAAAATTTCTGACAACTTTTATTTTTATCGCAAAATGAAATTCTAAATAGGAAATTTTTTATAGTTTGCAGAAAGTTGAAGAACTTAAAAGAATGAAGGTTTTTTCTCAAAAAGGGAAAAAAGTGTAACCCAACTTCACATTTTCACCCACAGGCGTGAAGGCAGACAGTGGGAAAGGATGCACCCAAATAATCCACGCATAACAGATATGAAATCCTCACTTCCACAACATTGGAGAAGGGAAAACCAAGCAATAGTGTAGAAAAAACTTCAGAAAAGTACAAAGACCTGGACACAGACATGGAAAACAACACAAATCTAGCTTCGCAGGAACAGGTCACTCTGGAGGAATCCGAAATGGACTATTCTCAGGACCCACCTACCTCGGAGTACAAGGCCTTAGAAGACATACTGGTTGGAATGGATCTGCAAAAATTATCAAAGGAATGGACTGCCAAAGGTTTTGAAGACATACCAGAGCACCAACTCAAAAATATTGAACAAGCATACAATCTCCAACAGACTCTCCAAAATCAAAGAGAGAATCAAAACAAAGGTGGGAAGAATCAAGGTGGAGGCATCAAGGCGAATCTCAAGGTCAACACGCAAATCACCAAGGCTCAAGAGAAGAGAAAGGGGCGAAAAATAGAGAATCAACACCTAGCCGAACTAGGATTAACCCTCATTAATGCTGGAAAGGTAAAGGCTCTCACTGTCTCTCCAAATATTTTGTCATGAATTTCACAACATGGAACATTAGAGGACTTAACAGTCCTTCAAAACGTAGGATTCTCAAAACAAAAGTAATCTCTAGAAAAACTGATATACTTTTACTACAAGAGACAAAAAGTAGTCTGGCTGATATGCGAACCATACATCAGACTTGCTTCAAAAAACAGTTTATCCATATGGCCATCGCTGCTCAAGGCACGGCAGGAGGCATTGCCACCTTTTGGAAGGACTCTAGGTTCCATTTGTTAGATTCTTTTGCTTCCAAGCATGCCCTAACAACCATTCTTCAGGTCATAGGAACTAAAGAGAAACTTTGCATTACAAATGTTTATGGTCTCCATTTGTTTAAAGAGAGACTTGAGTGGATCACTCAATTGAAACTCTACCTACATTATTTCAACTACCAGTTGAATATTCTAGTAGGGGACTTCAATATGATTCTGAACTTGGAAGAGAAAAGGGGTGGTCTTCGTCGCCTGGACCTAGACTCCAATGCTTTCCAAAGTCTAATTGATGATTTTAAGTTAATAGACACCTCAACAAAAAATGGGGTCCATAATTGGAACAATCGGAGAGGGGGGGAGTGCTAGATTGCCTCTCGTTTGGATCGTTTTCTTCTCTCTGAAGAGCTTTTCCTTTCCTCTCTGGAAACATAGGCTTCCATTGCTCCACATGTGGGATCGGATCATTGGCCAGTTGTGTTATCTTTTTAGATTTCATTAAGGCCCAAAAATGCTCCCTTCACGTTTGAAGCCTTCTGGCTGTCCCACTCAGATTTTCAAGGCAAGAAAAAAGAATGGTGGTCTTCAGATCTTCCCCCAAAAAATAGCAAAATGAAGAGCTTCCATCAAAAACTCATGTTTATAAAACAAGAGCTTAAAAATTGGAATAAAGATACCTTTGGGGATATTACCATTGAGAAAAAATTCTTTGAGAATAAACTAAAGGTTCTCCAAAAAAATATCATTCAGAACAGTTTAACCAAGGAAACAAAGAAAATTGAATCAGAGCTTCAGCAAGAATGGGACCAATGGGCTACTCAAGAAGAGATTATTTGGAGATAGAAATCTCGTATCCAGTGGCTTAAATAGGGGGAGCGCAATACTTACTTCTTCCACAAATCGATGATTCAGCACGGGAAGGCCAATAGAATCCTTAATCTCATGACTGGACAGGGGCAGATGGTGGATAGTCAACAGCAAATTTAGGAAGAGCTTCACAGGCATTTCTCAAGTATCCTTAGGGAAAGTAATCACAGCAATGAGGATCATATCAGAAAAATTACAAAGCACATTCTTTCAATATTAACCAAGGAACATAATCAGATGATGTTAAAGAAAAGAAAAATGAAGGAACTGGAAGAGGCAGTTCAAGCAATTCCGAATGGCAAAGCTCCTGGTCCTGATGGATTCACCATTGAATTTTACAAGGCTTGCTGGGAAAATATTAAGGACTCGATGTATGATTTGGTGGAGGAGTCTCGAGTAAAGAAATCAATTTTCCCTTCTCTCAATGCCACCTTCCTGACTCTCATCCCCAAATCGGAAAGAGCCAATACCTCATATCAGTTCAGACCCATCGCCCTCTGTAATGTAATATATAAAATCATTTCCAAAATTATTGCCAATTGGTTAAAGTCTCTTCTACCTATCCTTATCTCAGCGAACCAAACAGGCTATGTAGATGGAAGGAAAATATTGGACAGCATCATTTTGTCTCAGGAGATCGTTCATACACTCAAAGATCAAAGGAAACCAGGGATGTTGATTAGTTAGACATGTCCAAGGCCTTTGATAAAATTAATTGGAATTATATTCACCACATGCTTGTGGTATTTGGTTTCAACAAAGAGATCATAGCTTGGATCATGGCCCTTGTCTTGGGTGCCTTTTTCTCCATTCTTCTCAATGGCTCTCCCACTGCTATCATTAATCCCTCTCGTGGCATAAGACATGGTGACCCCCTCTCTCCCTTCCTTTTTATCATCTTGGCGGAGGGTTTAGGCAGGTCATTCTCCGCAGCCTCGGCAAATGGCCTGATCTCTGTTTTTCATCTTTATCCTCAACTTCCACCCTCTACCCATCAGCAATTTGTCGATGATACTCTACTTATGGGTTGCCCATCGTTGAAGGAAGCCCTAGCCTTTCAAAAAATCCTCAATGATTTTTCTTTAGCCTCAGGTCTGGATGTCAACCACTCAAAATCTAAAATCTTCTTCTTCAATACCCCAACTGCCATCCAATTGCATATTGCTCGGGTCATGGGTTTTCAAAGAATCTCTTTCCCTTCTATTTATCTGGGAGTTCCCCTTACTGATAAGCCCCTAGCCTTTTCTAATTGGGAATCCCTCATCTCTAAGCTCAAAAATAATATTTCTAACTGGACCTTCAGGGATCTTAATCTTGCCAGGAGATTAATCCTTGTCAATTCTGTCATCCAAGCCATGCCTATCTATCTTTTCTCAGCTATCGCTACACCAAAATTGGTCTCCAACCAAATCAGAACTATCCAAAGGGATTTCCTATGGAAAGGCAAAGCCATCAAATGCAGATGGGTTCTAGTTGCCTGGGATAATGTGTGCTCTCCAAAGAAAGCAGGGGGTCTTGGTCTTAGAGACCCTGATCTCCTTGGCAAGGCCATGGGAGCTAAAACTTGGTGGAGATGGTTGAAAAACGCCTTGACCAACTGGGCTCTCCTCTGGAAGGCCAAATATGCTCCCATGACTCCATGGGATTCTCTCGTTAGGCTTTCAGGCAATCTCAAAGGATCACCAATGTGGAATAAGGCCTGGGAGAACAAGCTGCTAATTCAACAGCATTGTTTCTGGGAAATTGGCAATGGTCAGCAGGCTCTTTTCTGGGATGATGCATGGGAGCAGAGCCCAATATTGGATACAGAAGCCTACAGATCCCTAAAAGAGTACCTGGAGGAGAAAAAAAAAATATCAGTTAGGGACTACTGGATGATTGACAATAACACTGGTTCGAGGGAATGGAAGAATCTCATTGACCTCCTCCTAGCCCATCTCCATCATTCCTTTAACTCACTCATGCAAGAGCTCAGCAAGAGGCAGATTCAAAAAGAGGAAGGCCCTGACATTCTTTGATGGGGAGCTAACACGACAGGAACCTTCAACATAAAAGAAGCTTACAATCTTTTACAAAAGACGACCTCTATTCAAGAAGATATTGAATGGAAAATATTGTGGAATTGTAAGCATTGGCCAAAGATCAGCCTCTTCATCTGGTTACTGACTCATAGGAAAACTCTTACTTGGGACAAACTTCAAAGAAAAGGTTTTCAGGGCCCCTCGGTTTGCAGTCTTTGCATGTCAGATTCTGAATCGATAAACCATCTTTTTAACACTTTCCCTTTCGCCTCTAACATCTGGTCTTGGTTCCATCTAGTCTTCAAAACCTCGGACCGTGCTATTCTTTCCATCCATACCACCCTGGAAAATTGGAGCTCTGATTTCTCCAACCAACCGCTTGTCAATCTGGCTTGGAATCTGCTCCCTGGCATTATTTGTTGGAAAATATGGAAGGAGCGTAACTCTCAAATCTTCAGGAATTTGACCTCCCTAGAAGAGGAGTGCATCTTCAGCATTAATATCATCATGAGGGAATCAACCTCCATTGCAAAAATCCTTGATGCCCCCAACCCGCCTTCGGTGGCAGAAAAAAGGATTCTTACCCTCCTTGATCTTCCCATTCCCTGCAATGCTCTCTCCCCCTTCTCCATTTCGATTTCTCCCTCGCCTCTGAATGTCTGGTCTCCTCCAGATCCTCCTCTCCTCAAGTTAAACTATGATGGGGCCTCCAAGCACAATCCAGGCCTTGCAGACTTTGGAGGAGTGTTTCGAAATGCTCAGGGCATCATCATGTGGATCTATTATGGAAATTTAGGTCACAACACCAATAATGTGGCTAAATTTCAGGATTTGGCTAAAGGTCTTGACATAGCCAAGCATAACAACTTCTGGCCTCTCTTGGTGGAGGGATATTCTAACATTGCTACCCAAGCTTGCAGGAAAATTCAACAGGGGAGAAAATTGGAAAAAATCTCAACTTGTTAGCGCATCAACAAATTACTCCAGCGGATAAGTGACAATATCAACGTGGCAAAAGGGATCTCTTTCCATGCGGTTAGGAGAAAAGCTAATGGCCTGGCCGATTTCCTAGCCAACCAAGGGGTCATCACGCATGAGAGACTGGTGTCCAAGGATTGGACCTCCCTCGAGTGTGGCGACATAAAGGCTAATTGCAATGAAATAAATAGGAACGATCTAAGTAAGGTTGGCATCCTTCCCCAGCCGCCGATTCCTGACAGCGATATCGATTTGTACCGAATCATGACTCAGGCATGCAATCTCACAGAGGAGCGATCTAAGCTCAGATCAGGTGGGTCTGTCAACCTGCCTCAAGCAATGAATTCACACGATCCGATCATCTGGCCTCCCATGCGTCTTAGTCCTGGGAAGGCGGCTTGTTTCCATTCGCCTCGCCTTATTTATCTCCCTCTTCGCAAGATTTATTCTCATTCCGCTTCAGTATGGCGAAGAAATTTCCCCATCTCCTCTACTCTGTTAACCCTCCACTCCCGGCAGACGCTCTGTCTCACCCTTTTCAAGGCTTCTACCATGGCTTCTCACCGAAGACCCCCTCCTCCCCCTTGTCCTCCCTAGCGCAGTCGCGCCTCCGATTGGGAGAACCTTGCTAGACCTCCCATGACCCGAGCTGAGACCAAGGCTCGTAATGCAGCAAGACATTTTAGGGAAGTCACCCCAGTGCCATTGCAGTATTTCTTGGAGGGTCTGGATGCTGAGGTTGCGGCTTGGCGGATGGCCACCCCGACGAAAACGGTGGACGAGGAATTTTAGTGGATCATGGGCTCTGGCCTGACTCGAAGTAGAGAGAACCTCTTTACAAGAGCAGTCGACCTTCATTGGAGTACTAAAACTCTCCTCTTTCTCGCTCTACAGGAGTAAAACAAAATCTGCAGGAATCTTGAAAAGAAGATACAATCCCTCTCTCAGAAATTTGAAACATTTTTTCACACGATGCATCACCTATGCTTTGTGGAGAGCACCTCGCCGCATTATGGGCTTCTGAAGAATTGATCCAGGCTTCATCAGAGCACGAGTATCAAAACAGAAGCTGGCCCTTCGCAGCCCTCCCTCAGCAAGTGGGGCCTTCTCTTCACTCCCCCACTGACTAGCTGGATGGCAACCCAGAGCGCCTGATCAACATCGACGAGGTTGGCTTTGACGAGGATGGTTCTCCTGCTGGTTCTATTATTCCTAGGATTTAACTCTTGTTTTTTTTTCTTGATATGCATTCGTGCTCTCTTTCTGTTTTTTTTGAGCCTGCAAGCTCGTTTTTTGCTGTCTCGAGCCCGTGTGCTCAGATTTTGTTAATGACATGGTTTCTAATCTCCCCACCCAGTTTCTCCTTCCCTAATACCTTCTCCCTGGGTGCGGGATCCTTATAGCTAAGATGCAGGTCCATGGTTTGTAGCCAAGTTGGCTCTCTTCTCTGTAACACTATTTTTGTCAATTAATGTGAATAGTCCCTCCGGAATTTACAAAAAAAAGAAACTACAATTACACAATTTCCAAAGAAGAAAAATACACATGAAGTGACACACATAGGAAGAACACATACTATATATTCCAATGCTTGGAATCACCATATTATTCTTAATTAGTCTTGAACAATGAAATATATGTCACCGTATCAAACTTGTTAAATTTTCAAAACAATTACAGCCTCGAGAACAGGAAAATCGAACCCTTACTACTTAGTTCCTCTTCCGTTTTACAGGGAGAGAGTCCAAACAAATAGTTACAAAATATTTTGAATGCTACAACTATCTAAACTTCCCAGCTTTCTGAGTATGAGAATGGTGTAGTTGTCTTAATGATTATCTAACAGATTTTGATTCCTTATTGAAATGAAATATTCATAAAACATGAAAAACATGAGGTGCCTTAATTGGCACAACAAAATACCTCCATTTTTAATTCCTGTTATTTCCTAAGGTATGCTTAGGCTCCATTATCTTGGTTCATGGTGGGTTAATGAACTAGCATTTTGGAGGGTTTACAAACTAATCACATTCCACTTATCTCACTGACCCATTCATCCTCCATACTCTCTGTATTGCAGTATCAAAGACTTAACATATCATAACCCTATTAAGAGAAACGTTACGAAATAACAAAATTATGATGTCTTAAGCCCTTTTATGCTTAACTCCTTATCACATTTCCTCCATAAGACTGGGTGTTTGAACGCCGATATAGCACTTAGGTGCTAAGCCTTTTAGGATCCAACCGGTGGCCTTCCTCCTTGTGTATTTCTCTCTTCCCTTGGTTCTTTAGGCTTCCACAACCAACCACCAATCAATGATCGAAAGCCTTTGGTATCGTATATTTTCCAAATTTCAATTACAAAAGGAGTTACGAGGTATTCAACCTCTGATATACTACATAACACTTAGGTGCTAGGCCCTTCTCTACGCCTTTGGTTCTTTGGGTATCTATGACCAAACTCCAATCACATCGGAGCTCCACACATTCGATCATAACTTTCCCATAAAACAATTAGATATGAGCTACAAAAACTCCAACCTCTGAAATTCTGACCTTTGAGATGATGTCATTTTGATGTCATCAACTCCACGTGGCATCTCCTTAGTGGTGAAACTTTTCACAAGGATTCTCCCCATTAGGCTACCAAAAAATGTTGAATATGACTTCCATGTTTCCTCGATAGTTCCACATCATCCTAAAATCATCTTCCTTGTCAACTTCTCAGATCCAATTACCTGCTGCCATGTGTCGCATCGAAGGAGAGAGAAAATTATCCCTCGTTCTTTAGGTTTTGCAACAGTTTAGTTTGTAATTATTATTCTCCAGAATCCTAGATACTTTCAAAGGAATCAATTTATAAGGACTTACATAAATTCTAGGTTCTAATGGTATCAACCTTCTGATGTTCGAGCCTGCTTCGAGGTTTCCATATACTTCCTAACATTCCTTCCGATATCGAGTACTGATGTTCTGAGCCTTCTTCGTTATCCATCGTTCCAAGAATCGACTCCTGATGGTTGGCCTACTACTTTTTTACTGTCATCTTTCAACTTCTAAATTCCGGCTTCCAAATTTTAGCTCTCCCTTTCAGCTTTCAGCTTTCGAATTTCGACTTTCCCTTTAGTCAACCTAGATTGCACTTGTCCTTCTCTGTACAATGGATGAAAAATAGGACCATTTGACACAAATACAAGATGGTATGACATATAACAATAGATTCATTGTATGCTCTTCAGAAATTTAGAGGACTGTCAAATTATTTTTGATAAGGATCATAGTTTTGGGGATGTTTTTATCTCTCATTTCAACCATGATTTCCTAATGTTAATCCTCTTTCCATGAAGGCTTTGAAAATTCAAGTCTAGGTAATTCTTCTTAACCTTCGCATCCATTTTTCACAAAGTGATATCTTAGCCGACGTGGGAAACCTACTAGATCGCTCCATTAAAATAGACACTAAAGGGATTTCGAAAGGAATTATCACATTCACTTGCATATGTCTCAAAGTGGGCCTTAGTAAAGAGTTGCCATATAAAATCATCTTGAAGTGGAGGGGTAGGTTTTATTCGCAACTAGTGGATTATGAGAACACTTATTTTCAATGTAATACTTTTCAACATCTTGATCATATCCAAAATGCTTGCCCTTTTCTGCAATGGTCCTTTTCCCACTCGGATATTAAGAAAAAAAGTTGTGGATGATAGGATCTAAAGGAAACCAAAGGATCCACAACTACTTCATCTCACAAGTAGGACAACTCACAACAACAAAATACATATGCCACCATATCAACTCCTTCAAAATGAGCTCAGCCACATGTGGCACCATCTCATCTCTCACTAAAGGATACCCATCCTTCAACTAAAAATTAAATATACCCTGCCATAATTTTGGTTTTTTCCATGAGAAAGCACAAATGTATCAACAAATAAGATAACTCAAATAGTGAGTAGTGACAAGGAAACAACAAATATGACAGAACCTTCTACTTGAGAGGAATGTTCTCATTGTCTCATCTACATATGTTCCCGACAACATCTCAAAATGGATTGGAATCCGCAAGAGAAAAGGAAAAAGGGAAAAACCCATGAATGATCCAATGAACTAAAGCTAGGAATGTAGTAAATGTATTGTTGTGTATTGTGCTTATTTGTGATGGATAGATTGATCTAATTTTTTATTTTGAGGCAATACAAATTAAGTTACAAAAACAATGATTAAATTATTTATTTATAATCAATATGGCTAACTTCACTATTTTCAACCATATATATGATAATATAATTTTACAATTGATTGAATATAAAAATAAATTTTGAAGTTCATATGAATGTCTAATTAATTTTTAATTATCAAATTAAATATAATTTATAAATATTTTTAATAGAATCTAATGAAATCAATTAAGGTTGAATTAAAGATTTAAATCAAAAAAATGTTTCTTCCCCATCCAAGTTCAATAATGCCTCTTTCAAGTAAGACCACAAGGCATTAACAAGCTAGCTCTCAATCAATTGGTACCATCATTTCCATGACATTACCAATGAGAAATCCCTTAATATATATCCTTTGTCCAATTCCCATATCATCAAGTGCACTAAGTGTATGTCATCTTATAGTGGAAAGAAGTGTTCAAAGATTTTTTTGAAGAAGTTACTTCCAAGGGGGAAAATCCAACAATTCTTAATCCATTCAAAATACATCACACTCAAACAAATAATAAAATTATTACACATAACCATTTTTATATCACCATGTTTATCCTTTGAACAACTAAAAAAAAGTGAAATTATGATTAGTATATTCTAAGATGCTAAGATATATTGTCATATCAACTTCACTATCAAATGTGGATGTAAATAGTTCCTTCAAACCTAGTCCCCCTTTATACCTTATAACTAGTTTCTTATTCAAAATTAAGATTCAGTGGATTCAAAAACTCTTTTTTGAAAAAACATAAAACATTATTTAATAAAAGTCTTAAATTTAGTTCATAACTAGATTAGTAATAAAACATACAACCCATTTATAATAAAGTTATTTAATCCTTCAAACTTACCAAAAAATAATTAGTAACAAATAATATCAATATTATAAATATTACCTTAATACAATTTTTTAAGTTTTCATTTAACAAATAATACCAATATTATAATTTTTGTTTTAAAGCATAGTAGTACCTTGCATTAATTTTTCAAAAAAGGCAGATTATTACAATAGATGATCTCTTGTGATGCCTCAACCTGCCCGATGGGAAATTAGGTCTGTTGGCCATCAAAAGGCATTATATGTCATCCAAAACTGAAATGTATTTAGTATATCATACGTGGATATAAAAGCAGAACCGTCTAAATCCTTAAAAATGTTTAACTTACTAAGGCTAAAAATTTCTATTGTCTTCATCAAAATATACAGGATCAAAATAGTAAACATACATGCCGAGAAACTAACTAGTCCCGTGAGGACTCAATGGGCACCGGGTCTTTGGCACTAGACCTGGGCATTTCAGATTGTTGAAGCTTACTAAGAAGTTGGTTTATTCTACTGGCATTCTGTTGCCTAAACTGGAACTGCAAGAGCTCGAATTATTTTTAAATTTCTTGTAATGAAGGATCTACCTACATAAAATCAGTGGTGTGCATGATGGCATTTTCCACCAAATGTTTCATTCGCCAATACAAATGAAGGGTTTGTTGGTACTGTGATACTCTGCCTTTGGTATTTCCTAGATCGGGCACAATGAGTTCGCTATCCAGATCTGCTTCTTCTTCTTCTTCTTCTGCTTAGCGCGTGAGGACCTCCTCCCACTTCGTGATTACCTTTCTAACTTGACTTGGAATCTCTTCAACGTTTGCCTGAGCGACATCCTTGATTTTCTGGGCTTGAGGTTTACATCACGACCACCTCAACACCTGGGAGGAGGGCTCTCCTTTCTCTTTCTGAGCTCTTCGCTTCCAGGTTTGCCTCCGGCAGTCCACCCTTCCTTCCTCTTTTATGCCCATCATGGTCTAGTGCGTTGTATTGTTTTTGTAAGCGAATGAAAAATATGCCTTGCACCCCAAGTTGAAGTCCTCACTTCTTGTCTGGGTCCTGTCTCTGTGACAGTAGTGAGAACCATACACGAATGCAACACATTATGAGTGCGCCATAACAAATAAGCCATAAACCACCATCCTGTATCACGACGATTTATATGGCCCACGCCCCCATCCAAGGTTTGTTGCCTGGATTTCAGATGTTGCCCCACATGGCATTACAACAATTTTTTCCCTATCTTCCCCGCACAACCCAGAGGGTTGGCAACAACATGCTGTAATTAGAGAGTACTCTTTCAATTTAACATGTAGGGTGGTGCCGCCAACCTGTAGAACGAGTGGCTAACCCTACCATTTTATAACATTTGAAATAGGAAACTCCCCTACCAAGCCCCATATCCCCCATTTTTTGAAGCATGATACCATACATAATGGAAGTTGACGTTATCAACCCCTCCATTGTGAAGTGAGAGCACATAATTGCTAGTGATTTCCATACTCGTGAGACAAAAAAATGAGAGGGACAGAACAACATACCCTTGATTCGTTGGGTGCCGCAACCTGTGGTTCAATGTTATGTCACTCCTGTCGACATCGAACCTATTGACCTTCACCCGCAGAATGATGGCGCCTTCAAGATTTGAGTCTTGCTATCTTCGCCACATGACACTAGCCAGCCCACCTTACAAGTCGTAAAGCCTTTCCTTAAATAATATAATCATGATCCACGTAAGGATAAACTACGAAATTTCACCCTTATTAGGGGTACCAATATTATAAATCTTACTTTAATACAATTTTGTAGTATAATATTAACCATATTTACCAAAACACAAAGTAAATAAAATCAAAAAATTATTTTCATTTAACAAATTATATCAATATCATAAATATTACTTTAATACAATCTCGCAATATAATATTAGCCACATTTACCAAACACGTCTACTTTATTTACTAAGAGATTTTAATCAATAATGCAATATTAATTTTATATAATGTTAAATTTCTGAAATAACACGAGATTTTAATAAGATAATGCAATACTAATTTTATATAATGCCAAATTTCTGAAGTAACACTGGAAAGGGTTCTTAAATGGATATATTGGATTATGAAAATTGATCAAACCAACTTTGAATACTTACCACAGCTAAATTAAATTAAATTAATTTTAATTTAATCTAATTTAATGTATACTTATTTCAACTTGATTTTTGAAAATCAAAACAACGTTCATACTCCATCGCGCATAAAACCAATACTTAACCAATCAATTCACTTGATTACATAATTTTCTATTTTTTGAATCCATTCCTATCAATTTACTTGATTACATACTTTTCTATTTTTTGAATCCATTCCAAACACAAGTGGAGCACATAATTTGATTCATTGATTGTACAACTTAAATGATCATATGTTCTTTTATATGTATGCATTCCTCAGTATGATTGACCATGCAGGTCCACGACACATGAACGAACAAAAATATTTTTTTCGTTTATTTGATGAGCCAATTTCATCTCAGCACTTACTATATGATGGGACTCTATATAAGTGTAAATTTTGTTTCATATTGCTTCGATGTTGATTGATTCATCCCTTCCCCAACCACGCTGCTATCATTTGGTTGCTTTGGTCTAGGGGCTACACCAACTCTAGTTGGAGTGCCAGTCTTACATTACAAGCTTATAGTCCTGGCAATGGACCTGTCCAAGTGAGAAGACTCGGCACCCTAGATAACCTGGTGGAAAAATCAAGAGATTCCTGACATGAATCCTTAAAGCTTAAATTTAGAAACCACACTTTTCCTACCTTTCTCTGCAAATTCGAGGTTGTACCTGTATGTTACTATTACTATTAGGTTATATCTAAAGGCGGGATAAGTGAATATCACATTGATAGCAAGAGATCAAAATGATAAATTATAGTTAAATCAAGTAGATGAGATGTGAGCACAGCATGAATGTAGAATATAGGACGCAGTCCATAGCAATTATAAATATTACTATAATAGATGAAACAAC
The DNA here is from genome assembly GCA_034641835.2 of Pinus albicaulis. NCBI lineage: Eukaryota > Viridiplantae > Streptophyta > Pinopsida > Pinales > Pinaceae > Pinus > Pinus albicaulis. The sequence continues at coordinate 775,795,816 of CM076584.1, read as the reverse complement.
TAAAACAATACTTTATACTTATGTGTCCCTGTACAAAACGGAAAAATAAATAAATATATATGGTAACAAATATATTCAAGATGTGAAACAGAGATTAAAATCTCTCTATAGCGGACGAAGTTCTGACCCTAAATCTTCAGATAACATGATCAAAGCGGCTTGGATTTGCTCGAAGAGAGTACTTTCCTCAGGGTTCCTCTGGTTCAGCAATGAACATGACGAAGGGGACAAGGAAGCATAACCACTATCAACGGGCTGCCAGTTCTGGTTTGCAACATTTATGGAGCAGCAGTTGTTTCTGTCGCCCACAAAGGGAAAGTCCAGAGAAGCTTCCCCATATCTATCAATATCCTCATTCATCGTTGGTTTGTAAAAGTTTGTTCCATTTGCATCACAAATTTGCTCAAAATTTGCCCAGTCTGCAACTTCTGGGGTTATGGCAGGAGTCAGAATTTGAGAGCAACCTGCGCCTGAGTCACCATACAAATCAATTTCAGGTGCTGGATCCATGTCAACGTCATCAATGGCGATCTGATCGAGAATCATGACAGTAGGAGGTTGTGGAGAGCCTCCCTGATTGGCGGCGGCCACGACCTTTTTCTTCAGGCAGCTGTGCCAGTAGTTCTTGATTTCAGTATCCGTCCTTCCTGGCAAGTGTTTTGCAATCTGTGCCCACCTGATCAAAAAATCGAATAGAATATAACTAACTGATCAACAGTAGTAACGGTCACACCATCCATGGGTTAGATGAAAAGAAAAAGAATAATAATATATATTTTTTGTATGTATGTATGTAATTAGTAACCTGTTATTTAGCCTGGCCTGAAGACTGATGATGGCATTCTCTTCTTCAGTGGAAAAGTTCCCCCGCTTAATCCCTGGCCTCAAGTAGTTCATCCACCTCAACCTGCAACTCTTGCCACACCGTTGCAGTCCTGCAAAAACAGCAGCACCCAACAAATTATTTGGCATCTCAAACACTATCTAATAGTATCTAGATAACTGTTTTCTGGATCTATTGAAATTATTGTTGATTTCTTGGCAACCATTTAATGTGGCTTTACTGTCTTCTGGATCTATCACATAATTGAAATAATTGTCCAATTCTTAGGTTCATCATCAAAAACTAAATAAAGAAAGAAATTATAATCTCACATAAATATAAATATGAATATGAATAGTATTATTACAGAGGAAGAAGAATAAATAAATATAAATATAATGAGGGATTGATTACCAGCTCTTTCTGAAAGTGATGACCAGCAACCATGGCCGTGTGTAGTGATATAACTGATGAGCTTCATGTCTTCCTCGGGCGACCAGAAGCCTCGCTTTACAGCTTTCTTGCTACAGCAATTGTGCACTACGTGATGCTTCATTCTTGCTTTACACCGGAGCAATCGTGTTTAGATTTAATTCTGCTGTGCCGAAAAAAATCGATTCTGTTTTGTGGAGAGATGATCAGATTCAGTGCTTGTGATTTTTATTTTGTCAGTTGTAACTCCACACAACATAAGAGAATCAAAATGCAGAGAGAAAAGAGAATGAGGCGTGTGCACACAAGGAAAAGTATGGTTAAAATAAATAATATGAAAATCGGGAGAATCGTAAAGAGAGGTAGCACGTCACTACATTAATGGGGTTTTAAAACCATTATAATTGTAATTGTGGGGGGTGATGTGACATGTACGAGGGCATACGTCATAGATTCCATCTAATCTTAATGTTGATGTGAATGAGTGAGAAAGATGGGTATCCCAGTGAGTTCATGAGATGAAATGGGTACATCGTTTTCTCCATTTAGCATGTTTCCACTGGCAGTAGACAAGGTGGTGCGGGGCCCGGCCGGGCCAAGCAGTACCATCGTCGTCGTAGGACCACAATTTTTCATCTCCCTACGTAAAAATAAATGTGTCGCCATTAAAACTCATTAATGAGTAATGAATGCGGAGAAAGGAAACTTTTATAATTTATTTGGTCGGAAAAGTCTCGATCGTGATCACAAAGTAAATCAAAAGGGGCTTCTCATTGCTTCACAATTTCAATCACTCTGACGTGGCGACTTTACGATCAGACGCCATCATCGCCACACTACTGTGTGTGTGTGAAGGCTGTAACAAAAGTTATTCGTTATTTCTTGGTCAAATGAACTTCCTAGTGTTGTACGGGGGGGTTTCATTTTATTTTCAATGGAATCCCGTAATAATAGCTGCCATCTAGCGCCAGCGTTTCCGTGTGGGCCTGCTAAGCGGATGCCATTTTTTCTTTTCTTTTCTTTTTTAAGCTCCCTTTGCTTTGTTTGCGTTATGGCTGCGCTGATTATCATTCTGATAAGTAAATGCAAACAGTAATGCCGATAGGTAGCTCCGAATCCGATAAGACTCTTGGTGATAGATTATAGACGTTTCCTTTAACAAGCTTTGGATTTCAATTTGACGTTACTGATGATAATAGGAATTTTTTTAATGGAAATTGACAAGGATATTATGCTATAAATATTGTTTTTCTTAATGCTTATCCGGTTTGATTAAAATTTTGAGATATTAAAAAAGTGTTTAATATATAAACCAACCTCTCTAAATATTCTAGGATTTGATTCTTTAATTTAGATTTGGAAGTTTATTTTTTGTTTTTAAAATTTGTTTGAAGTTTTATATGATTTAAATGGCAATAAAGCTAGGGGAATTTTAAACAATTTATAAACTCAATACATATAATTTAAATATTATGATTAGATATTTTATTTTATTCTATTTTATTTGGCATTTTATTGTTTAATTGTAATGCGATTGTTTTTAATTTTATAAGATTTAAATAAAAAATAATAAGGGGATTTTTAATCTATTATAAATTTTAGTTAATTTAAGATAAATTTATTTTATTTTTAAATTGGTAGAAATATAGTTATTATCATTAAAAAAATAATATTCTCGATTGGATTTTTTTATTCTAAGATACATTTAAATAGTAAAAGGTTTGGAGAATTTTAATGTAAACACATTTTATTTTTGAATGGATAGAAATATAGTTATATATATATATATATATATATATATATATATATATATATATATATATATATATTCCTTAATTATAATGGCAGTAAAAATGTATAGATATTATTATCAAAATATAAATGATAAGATTAGTAAATTCATAGATATTACCATTAAAGAAAAAATACTACATCAATTATTACATGTATGTTCAATAAGACATATAGACAAAAAAAATATATATATATAGTAATTTAATATTCAATAAAGTATATAGACAAGATTGTAATTCAAGTTTCACAATTATGATTGTAATTCAAATTGCACAATTATGAATACTTTTATAAATTAGAAATATTTTTATAATGATTTTTAAATAATATAAAAAGATTTCATAATATTTATGAAAAATTTATTCAATTATTTAAAAATATAATTTTTTGAAAAATATATTTTGTTAAATATTCAACACAATAAAACATATACATAGGTGAACCCTCTATACTCAGAAAGTTAAGTAATAATCTTTATATGTGTGATTTTCTAAAATGGTAAAGGATGTTAATTTCGCATCAATGCCATGTTTTTTCTTAAAAATAAAAAAGTATTTTTACAAACTCTAAGTTATTGTGTTGTTGGTGCATATAACATTCGAGGAGTATTATATAATTTATTTATTTTTCACATATTTTATTTTATTTTTCTTTTCTGGTGTATTTTATAATTTTTTATAGAAATAATTAAGTTTATTGAAAGTTATTTAGAAATAAAAATATAGTGTTGTTTTCAAATTATATAATGTTACTAAAAAATATTTAATAAATTGAAAAACACAATATTGAAATTTTTTATATATAACTTATTTTAAAAACTTCTTTAATTCTACAAAGATTATTCTATACACTCCATAACTAAAAATATCATTAAAAGAGTTAAACACCTTGATGGAGCTCTAGAAGAAAACTTGTATTTATGTTATTTTTAGTCTTACTCACTGGATTTATTGAATCAAACCTAATTCTTAACTAAGCATGCTAGCATATACTATTTCCCATATGTTAATGTCCAACACTTTTTTCCCTACATTTGGAATTCAAATAAAGAATATGTACTATAATGCAAGCATATGCATTTTAGAAAGCATATGTGTTTCTTTGAACTAAATAAAAACCTTTAAATTTTTTATAAAGAAACATATATTTTAAAGTCCTAGATACCTTTTAGTGGTGTTCAATACTTTCTTTAGTGCTCAAGTAATTTTGTAAAATATCTCTGTAGATAACATGTGTGGTGGATTGAGGACATTTTCATCAATAACATGTTTTCATCCCATGGATATTGTTAAGGTGCATATGCCAATCCATGTTATATAATACCTTATTCTATGAGTACTCATATTTAAATTTGAGACTAAAGATCCCATGTAAAGGTTATGTGCAATGACTTAGGACTTGTTTATTATTTTTGAGCCTCAGGAATGTTACTTCGGAATTTAGGCCCTTAATTTCACCCCTTGAGCAATGATAATGACCCAAAATTGGTGTGTGATGGGAAATTCCCCAAAATGAAAAATATATTCTCAATTTCATACCAAATATACCCATGCAATGGTTAATTTGTGGTTCTTTAAGCCTCTTTCACGACCCTCCATCTTGAGAAACATTGCTTATGGCCTAGGGCCCTTGATTTTACCCTACAATCAATATCGAAGCTTGGTGATCAATTTCTAGCAAATATTTCTTCCTAATGGAAATCACATTCGAATTCAAATTTTAAAGATTCCCTACATAGCTTATGTGTAGTTATTTGAGACATTTTTCCTGACTATTAAGCCTAAAAAATTTCATTTAGGGGTCTAATCCTTCAATTTCATCCCTTGACCTTATGAAGGCATTAATGCCTATTATTGTTGTGCTTTACCTCTTAAAAGTACTCTTGTATTTTTAATGGGATGAAAAGTATCCTCTACAAATGTCATATGTGGTGGTTTGAAATCTTATTCATAGTTGTCATGTTGTAGAATGATCATTTATATATTCAATACCTTTTTCATGCCATGGGCATTGGTAAGGCCTAAAGATCAACTTGTGGTGTAAAATACCTTCAAGAAATTATCATATTCTTAGTGGGAGTCCAATATCCATGATATTGATCATATGTGGCAGTCTAACTTCTTATTCATGGGCATCAAGCACAATAATCCCTATTTAGGGAACATGGCACTTGGTTTCACTCCCAACATTATTATGGACTTGCTATGTGTTGTGGTGCACAACACCTCCTAACGACACTCATATTCCCACAAACATATGAAATATCCATTACAAAGGTCACCAATATTAGTTAGATTCATTATTCATGTGTGTTGAGCATGAGATGGCACATTTAAATCCTAAGTAAAGTGTTTTCATCTCCTAACAATTATGAGGATTCTAAGGCCAAATTGTTGTCTAGCCACACTTTTAGTATTATTTGAATACCAAATATCTAATACATAATATATGAATAATGGTTAGAGGTATATTTCATATACATTGAGCTTTAGAAGCATCACTTAAGGTCTAAAGCCATTATTTCTAACCACAATCATTATAATGGTCTTGATACCTATATGTAATGTACAATACCTCCTAATGGTGCTGAAGTATTTGCAATCAAGGTGAAATATCCCATATAGGGGTCATTTTTGGTGGATCAAGGCCTTGTTCATAGTCTTCAAAGCCTTAATTCTCATATCAAATGCACAATAACTCCTAACAATAGTCATATTCTCACCGAGGGGCCAAAGGTATTCTATAATGGTAATATTTGATGGTTTGAGGCCTCATCCATGACCATTGAATTTGAGTAGTATCATTGAGGACCTCAAGCATTTTATTTTATGCCCCAAGTATTGTCAATACTTTGATCCCCATTTGTGGCACGTAATACCTCTTAATGATGCTCACGTTCCCATTTGGATGTTTGAGGCCTCATTCATAGCCTTTGAGTCCAAGAATTTTAGAAGGGTCATATATTCTAATTTAGGTAATGGTCAATGGTGTTGGAGTTTTGAAGGGTTCAATTAAGGTTTTTATATTATAATTAGTTTTTATTTATGAGGAAGAGTTTGTGTCCTTTAAAAGGTCACAGATTTTGTTCTTAATCATAGTTATATATGAGGTTGTGAAATTTGTTGTTAAGCATAATTATATGTTAGGGATATATATATATATATATATATATATATATAAACACATTGGCATTTGATATATTAGATAAAGCATATGCATTTTATAATGCACAAGTTCCTTGAATGTGGTCATCACCCTTCTATGAAGCTCAACATCACCAAGGTTGAGGAAAAAAATCATATTTGCAATCTAGATTTTAATAAAATGGCCATGTTTTGAAAATATTAGACTCAAGTTCATATATATATTATCAAGATAAGGGTTGGTGTCATAATGAAAATAAGAAAAATAAAAAATAAGGAATTGAAGAAGAAGATATCTTCAATGAATTTTTAGTCATTTAAGACTTAGAACGAAATAATTTTAATAAAATAATTATTATATTCTAATAAAGTAAAATTTATAAATATAAAATAAATTCAATGATTAAGTACAAGGATCTTGGATTGATCCAGGTGGATATCGGTGGCAACCCACCTATTCCATTTGGACCAGCACCATCAATTCTTGCAGATTTTCACATTCAGCACAACTTACTATTTTTAGCAGGTTTTCGGGTCCTCCACTCTCGGAGCCGTTTTGGGGGCTTAATGATCCAGGTGGATATTGGTGGCCACCCACCTATTCCACTTAGCCCCCCACCATTGTCTCTTTCAGTTTTTCAGTTTCGACATAACTTACTATTTTTAGCAGTTTTTCGGGTCCTGAACTTCCGGAGCCGTTTTGAGGCCCTAAACGACGTTTTTTGGGTATGAAAGCGCCAGCGAATTTTCTGATAAAATTCGTCCCGACAGCTGTAGTCCTCGGATAGATCTTTCTAACAAGCTATTGAATGCGTCAAACGGAGATTGGGTGCCAAAGTTATGCCCCCGAGAAGTTGAACCACCAATTTACCCAAACAGGCGCCCACAGTTTTGGCGCCTCATCTCCTACGGTTAGGTTTTTGGACGTTTCAAATTCTACATTGTTTCTCAACAATAAATAGGCCCTCGAGCCTCATTGTAACACAGTTCAGAGGTCTGTAGCCACCACATCTCTTCTCAGAGATTCGCTACCAGCACCCTAGCTATTTTATTTCCGTTATGTCTGTAAGCATCTTTCTGTTATTTGATATTAATGAAATGAAGTGTTATTTCCGCTGCATCTCTGTATTTATGGTTATGTGTTTATTCTGTTGCGTTCCTGCATAAAATCCGGATCAGTGGTATCAGAGAGGGACTGCTCTTTCTTTGTTTTTTTTTGCATGTCCCCAACGCGGTCAGGGTATAAGGAGTTAGGGCTCGATCTGGTTGAACCCTTGCAAGATCAGCCTCGCAAACCCCGACGACCTCCCATGGCGGAAGAAAAGAAAGACGAGGGAGCAGGAGATCCTATCAAAATACTGCTCGAGGAGGCTCTCAAGAAACAAAGGAACGTGATGATGGATAACTTTGCTCAAATCCTTCAACGACTGCCCACATATGGCGCATCTGCATCCAACAGCCACTCTGGAGGCGCCACTCCCTTTAAGGTACAGGTAAACTTTGACATTCCTATATTTGAAGGAAAAATAGATGCAGACGCTGTAGACAGATGGTTAAATTTGTTGGAAGGGTATTTCTCGGTCCATGACTTCTCTGACCGAGAAAAGATTATTTTTGCACTCCTCAAGGCTGCCCCCCATGTCAAAGACTGGTGGGAAACCTACCGTGAGCAAGAGGGCGAAGGGGAACCCTCTCTGTTCTCGGCCACACCCTTGAATTAGATTCAGAGACGGCATGAGGAGCAGTATTACCTGTGAGGAGCTATGAGGAGAAAAATACATCCAATGGACCACGGCTAGCATTGATAAAAGGATCAAGATGTGCATGACGGCCAATTTGTTCCCGCACCTAACGCACAAAGTTGGGTATTAAAGATTGAGAGAGACATTTGGTGCTCAAGTACCGCGGTTGTCTGCACAAACACATTCAGGAGGAAATGGAGTTCCTCGACATTACATCGCTTGGCACAGCATATCGCTATGCCGCCAAGATCGAGCAGAAATTTAAGCAAAAGAAGCGAGACTTTGGATCTGCCAATCCGAAAGGTGCCCCCGAACCGAAGAACAAGGGGCAAGGCCAAAGCAATGAGACTCAGAACAATACCACAAATCCAAAGAAGGACACAGGGAAGTGGTGTGAATTTCATAACAGCCCCACTCACAGCACAAACGAGTGTCGGGCCAAACAATCTTTGGTGGCTGAACTAAAGGCACCCGAATCAGATGCATTTTCTGATCCTGAGTTAGAACCAGACAAAGGTAATGACAAAGGGAAGCAGATCATTGATGCGGATCCCAGTGCCATTGTTGCCACCACCAAGATCGAGAAGGAGGGTCCAGAGGATCCAGAGGAGGGGGAGCGCCTCTTCCAGTCGCAGATGTGGGTGAAGGGTTCTCCGCTGCAGTTTCTCGTCGATAGCCGAAGCCAAAAGAACCTCATTTCAGCAGACGTCGTGAGGCGGCTCGGCCTACCAACCATAGCACACCCGCAACCATATACCATCGGGTGGCTCCACCCAGGGAGAGATCTCCGCATCCGCCAGCAGTGCCGACTTCCATACAGTATCAAGCCATTCACGGATGAGGTATTGTGTGATGTTGCTCCTCTTGATGTAGCTGATGTATTACTGGGCCAACCATACTTATGGAGACGACATGCTGTGTATGAATCTAGGCCTCGTGATGTTATTATTACTTTGGGAAATAACTTGTACAGGATACCGGAGGTAGTACCGCCTCCTGCCATCTCTTTGACTACTGCAAAACAACGCAGTAAGATTGTTTCCCAGACCAGGAAATTCATTTTCCTTACGACTCACTCCCATGGAAAGAAGAATATTGTGGCCACAACCTCGAAACGGGGCTCCCTTTCACGGCTGCAGCAGATGGACAAAGTCATGGAGGAATACGATGACAATTTCTCCTCACTCATAGAGGTTCCTCTACACTGTCAGGACAAGCACTCCATTGATCTGACTCCCAATGCACCACCACCTGATGTTTCCATGCATCCTGCAACTACACATATAGAATCCAAACATGTACTGTATGAGGCTGATAAAGAAACCAAATTTACTAAACGCATCCAGCATGTCCACCCGCAGGTCCATGGCATCTTCAACACATCTAATACTCAGTTCAATAGAATTTTCCTCATCTCATGGAGGATCTCAACGCAATGGGGACCATTGCTTCCTAAGGAGGGAGGAATGATCCAGGTGGATATCGGTGGCCACCCACCTATTCCATTTGGACCAGCACCATCAATTCTTGCAGATTTTCACATTCAACACAACTTACTATTTTTAGCAGGTTTTCGGGTCCTCCACTCTCGGAGCCGTTTTTGGGGCTTAATGATCCAGGTGGATATTGGTGGCCACCCACCTATTCCACTTGGCCCCCCACCATTGTCTCTTTCAGTTTTTCAGTTTCGGCATAACTTACTATTTTTAGCAGTTTTTCGGGTCCTGAACTTCCGGAGCCGTTTTGAGGCCCTAAACGACGTTTTTTGGGTATGAAAGCGCCAACGAATTTTTTGATAAAATTCGTCCCGACAGCTGTAGTCCTCGGATAGATCTTTCTAACGAGCTATTGAACGCGTCAAACGGAGATCGGGTGCCAAAGTTATGCCCCCGGGAAGTTGAACCACCAATTTACCCAAACGGGCGCCCATAGTTTTGGCGCCTCATCTCCTACGGTTAGGTTTTTTGGACGTTTCAAATTCTACATTGTTTCTCAACAATAAATAGGCCCTCGAGCCTCATTGTAACACAGTTCAGAGGTCTGTAGCCACCACATCTCTTCTCAGAGATTCGCTACCAGCACCCTAGCTATTTTATTTCCATTATGTCTGTAAGCATCTTTCTGTTATTTGATATTAATGAAATGAAGTGTTATTTCCGCTGCATCTCTGTATTTATGGTTATGTGTTTATTCTGTTGCGTTCCTGCATAAATCCGGATCATGGATGGGGTGCTGGAACAAAGAGATAGGGGGGCTCATTGTCACCATCCCATCAAGCACTTAGGAGGTGAACATGGAAACGCCTTCCCCCTATAGATAATCATGAACGTATCACCACCCATGCATTGTACATGTGATCTCATAATCATGCTTTGTTAATGAAATATTTTCAATCTAGCATTGGTTTAATGCTTGACAACTTATGGAGATTTATCAGATCCTAGATGGAAATTTTAAACCATTCTTGAGCATTGAATGCTCTAGTTCGTTGGCATTTCCCATGTGTATTAGTTATTTCTAGAGGTAGAATGCACTCATCCCACATTTTGTTATCACCCTACACTAGAGGACAATTGATTGGCACCTACAAGTACAATTAAAATGAGATTTATGGCTAGGCATGGAAAGGTTCAATGTAGGCCATATGGCACTAGTTTAGATGGGGTATGTTCAAAAAGTGGTTGGGATAATATGCCCCATCAACAAGATTGGAGCCATAGAGGCACAACCTACTACCAGGAGTAGGCTGGTTCTCGAGCCTAACAACACGCAAAGAGATTGACTTCTTGATGCTGAGTGGACACCCCTCAATAGATGCAGGATAAGATAGCGGAGGAAGAGAGAGAATTGGTTGATGAGCATCATTATTTGCTGAGGTGGCCGATTGGGTTCCCAACATGCGTCACAATAGGAACTATTATAGCCAATCCATGTACATGGTTGACATATATTGGCACTTGAAAACGTTGTTGGGTCGAGTTTTGCTTGATCAAAATGAAGCCAAATAAGAAATTATGCTAAAGTTGGATGAGATGTAGTCGATGATGAAATCCATGGATCAAAGGCTTCAACTAGTAGAGACTCAATTGGGCATCCCCTGACCCATACTCTATAGACAACAATAAGGAACCCATTCTAGTTGAGGCCTCATTTCAATAAGTAATTGTCTTTGTGTATTCTTATCTTTTGATTTCTCTTTTGATGTTTTCATGTTAGTTTAAAATTGTTCACATTAACATATCATATTGAGTTTTTTGAATTATAAATAAACATGAGCAAACTCTTTATTTGACTATTGCTAAAATTGAAATGTTTTTATTGCTAAAATTGAAATGTTTTTATGGTTTGATTTCTACATAAACAAATTAAAATAGATTTCTAACTAATATGATATAATTTTTTATTTTCAAGAATAGAAACTTATTCTTTACCCAAAAAATTTTAAAATAAATTGCTTATTATTAAATAAATAAAATTAATTAATGGGAAACCAACTTAAAAAAACACAAAGTACATGTAATGATTGAAAATAAATTGCATGTGATGCTGCATTGTTGAGAGGAAAACATACACACAAAAACTGACACTTACCAAATTTCAATACCATGTTCATTAGGTGATTGAATAAGCGGTGTCTGTAAATCTTTGGGCGAGAGAGAATCAACAAATTTCAACACAACTGACTATATTCTACGTAACGTTCGTACCCGCATATCTTTTAGAAATATTTATATCCCGAGTCTTGTCTATGATAAGTTGCCTCCTTAACCACAGTAAAACAAAATTTGTCTAGTCCCATGAAAGTGAACTAGCTAGGAATCGCTGGTAACCGTGTGTTGCGCCGGAAATGAGAGATATTTCTTCCGAGTAGTACCGTTTTACACGCAATAAACCTAAGAGTGTGGCAGATAAAAACCCTACTAATAATAATAATATATATATGTGTGTTATTCCTTCCATCCATCCATCAACGTCTCCAGCGCCGTTAATGTAATATAAAGGGAAATCCAATCAAGGATCGGAACTGGGCCTCCCGCGGTATATACGCATCCCAATTTGCTTTCCAGTTTCACATCTTTGTCTCACCAATAACACATGAGTCGTAGTGTGCAACACGAAACGTTTTATTATTGAGGCCGCTACTGCGTTAACTGCTGCGCACCCATCTCGCAGCTTCTGAAAAGGATCATGGCCAGCGTATCTTTCAAGTATGGAATACCTAAAGCTGCTGCACTCCACGTCATGGTGTGTCTTTTGCATGAAATAAAGCTGCTGCAAAGTCAATTTATACGAGCCTTTGAAAGCAATTTGAACAGCTGTTTTGGGTATTGTCCTCAAGGTTCCTTCTTTCTTTGTCACGAGTGTAAAAAACGTACGATTGAAACTCGACAAAACCCTAAGCAAATGTTCTCTCCTTTTGGTGAGCAGTATCACACAAGATTGCATATACCGACAGTTTTTTCTTTTTTTCACCGACACTAATGTATTAGAATTAGTAATATTAACATTAATCTCTCCTTATGCTTTTAATACGCCAACAACCCATCACTCATTTTCTGTTTCAACGCCGTTTTCACACGTTGTGTGCATTGTGGTATAGGGATAGCAGAGAACACGAGCACATCCACTCCATGCAACATCGAATAGGGTTAACGTCTATGAGGTGCATAGGTCTTATAACCATGCCTCTGCTTAATCCCATGCAAATAAGGCCAAGCAAGGTTTTGTCATAGATTTGCCTACGTTTAATGATCAAGGTAAAACAAACTTGTGAGCTTAGTGACATACATTAATTTTGAATAACCAACCATCATGAATGTAGTTATACAATAATCATTAATTTTGAATAACCAACCATCATGAGCTTAGTGTCATCCTTCGTTATACAATAATCACTTTATAAATAATTAAACATTTATTTAGTAACACATAACTTATCAATAAACTAAACTTTGCATTTCAATAATCACTTGATGAATAATCAAACACTTATTTATTTATAATCTTTATCAAGTGGCAACTTTTGACAAATGTTGCTATATATTTCAATAATCACTTTATAAAATATCTAACTTATTTATATTTATGAAGAGGTTACTTTCCAATAAGCTATAATATATTTTAATATTTTCTTTTGAAGAGATAAATTAATAATATTTTAATATTTAATATAATATATTTTAATATTTTTTATTTAAAAAAATTATTTATATTTATAATTAGTAAGTAAATTTTCATTCATACATTTTAGGTAGTGAAGAAGAATGATTGTGATTTTTCTTACATGCTTTTAATTCTTCAAGGAATAATATATTGATGTATATATTTTTATAGTAATTTGTAAATTTTGTTGTTTACTTTTTTGAGGAATTTTTTTAATTATTTTTAGTCGATGATTTTATTAATAATAATTAATATTGTAAATCAAATCCACATTACAATAAATAATTAGAATATTTATTATAATTTTAAATCCAATGGACCTAGATACTCTTCATATACTTTTAGGAAAGTTATACCATTACATCTCATCATCTCAGTTGAAAAATATTTTCCAATAATATATAACCATAAACTAATGTTAAGGTTCTAACTTCAACATTAAATGCTGAAGTAGTGGAACAAATATTGAAGTAGTCAATAAAACTACCCATAAAAACTGACTTTGAAACTATGAATCCAAAAAGAAATAGAAACCACCTGTGTTTATCTTTCTTCAATACTCTCTTCTTATAATATAGTAAAGTCACCACATAAAAGATAAAAATAATTGTATTTCTAAACATTATCCATATACCATTTTACAGAAGTTCTAAATCACACTAGTTTCATACTTATCATCAATAATCCATCAATTATATATTAAAATTATATTGTAATATGTCAAACTAAAACCTTATATATATTTTTTCACCTATCGATATGGCTACAATCTATTCAGTCTGTCAAAAGATGGATACTCTGCAATAGTTCAAAAGATGGTTATGGCTACAATCTATTCCGTCTGTCCAAAGATGGATACTCTGCAATAGTCCAAAAGAGGGATACTATGCGATAGTTCCATATGGATCCTGAGTGCGACCTTCGATTTATTTCCTTTTTAAAATTTAAGTCAAATAATTTTTATGAAAAGAATACGTGTATACAACCAGATTCTAGAAATTCCATAGAAAATATACACCAGATTCTAGAAATTCCATAGAAAAACACTCATTTAAGTATAGTTGTTTCCAATCTTGAAAAGGAATTAGAAGATAATTTCTCCACTATGCCCCAGAGTAAACGTACGATTGAAAGTGGTAAAACCCTAGGAAATGTTGATCTCTCCTTTTGGTGAGCAATATCACACAAGATTGCATATACCGACTGCCTTTTTCTCCGACACCATTGTAGTAGAGTTAGCCACTCTTGCATTTCTCCTTATGCTTTTAATCCGCTAAAAAACAGACCACTTAATCTCTGTTTCAACGCCGTTTGCATACATCGTGTGCCGTGTGGTATAAGGATAGCAGAGAACGTGGCTACATCGACTGCTTACAACAGTGACGAGTCAACTATGAGAAAAAAGTCTCAAAACTATACGAATGTGTTCTCTGTGAGTAAAATTAGCTATGACGTAAATAGGTCCCAAACGTTGGTAAATCTATGACAAAACCTTGCTGGGCCTCATTTCCTTGAGATTAAGCAGAGGCCAAGCAAGGTAAAACTTGTGAGATTAGTGACGGACATTTTTTTGAAGAACCAACCATAATGAATATAGTTCGAGTCTTCCTTAGAAAACCAATTGAAATAATAGGAAGCAACTTAGAGATGATGGAATCTCAGAAACTGATATGTAAAATTCTCACACAAAGAGTTACCAAAACTTTTTATATTTATTAATAAAAAAAATTAAAATTAAAATAATATTATAAAAAAACTTTATCTATGGAATATCGAGTATACGTAATCATTATAGAAAATAAACTATTTTTAAGAAGCAATTTTTCAATAAACTACGTTCTTTTCCAATATATCCCAATAATGACTTTATTATATATATATATATATATATATATATATATATATATATATATATATATTAAAGTGATGTATGTGAAGATGTATTTTTTAATAAACTTCATTTCAATATATTTCAATATTTTTTAAGAGTTTATTTAGCAATAAATTAATATTCTTATTTAATATAACATGTTTTTAATATATTTCCATTAAAAAGTTTTATCTATAAATATTTAATAAAGTTTTGTTAAATTTATTTTTTGGTAGTAAGCAATAATGACTATTATTTTGCCAACTTATTTTTAATTTTCCATCAAATGACATATTGAATTTATATTGTGTTTAATATTGTAATGACTTTCAACTTTGATGTTTATGTTCCAGAGTTAGTCCATGACTCATAAGCAACTAACATTGAGGACCTAATCCTAATTCTTATTACATCAAATCACTAGAATACTTATTTAGTCTTAACCCTAATGGACCTAGAAACCTCTACTACACTTGTAGGGATGATCAGACCATTCTATCCTCTTTGAAAAAGATTGTCCTTGATACTTACATCAATGATGTATAACCATAAACAAGAGCTCCATGCATAGGTTCTAAGCTCAATGTTGTAGTAAAAAAATATTGAAGTAGTAAAAAAATGCTCTCCCATAAACTCATGTTCCATTTCTAGGATGTCATGTTGACTTCGAACAAATGACCTATCAAAAGATTTTACATAAACAAGTACTAGTCTCAACACTCAAGTAGTCAAAGAAGGTCTCCTGTAAAATCATGTTCCATGTCTAGGATTCCCTCAATGATGTTCTCTTTATATGGTGGAGTAGAGTAAGTACATAGAAAATGAAAATAATTGTATTTCTAGACATTGCCCATATACCATTATTCACAAGTTTATAAATCACACCATACATATACTGCTTCATACTTTTCATCAATCCACATTAAATTCCATTCCAACTACTTTTTGTGGCTCTACAATGAGGTGGGAATGTATGTATGCAAAAGTTGTAGTGCATTGAATATATATCAAAATTGTATCACAATACATCAAATCAGAACCTTTGATATCTTTTATCAAAGTGTTGATATTCCATTCCAACTACATTTTGTGGTTCTACTATGAGGTGGGAATGTATGTATGCATAAGTTGTAGTGCATTGAATATATATCAAAATTGTATCACAATACATCAAATGAACCTTTGATATCTTTTGTCAAAGTGTTGATATAGATGTACATCTATTCGCCCTATCAAAAGATAAATATAATTCCATTTATCTCATTTTAATAAATTTTATTTTAATTTTAATTATATATTTTATATGAAAATAATGCATATATGTACTTAGTTTCTAGAAATCCCAAAAAACACTCATTTGAATGTTGCCCTTTCCAATTTTGAAAATAAATAAATAAAATCTTTATGCTATGCCCTAAAAAGTGTTATCATAATTGTGATAATGAATTCATAATATCACATCACTAATTATATAAATAAATTTATTTAATAATAACAAATTTTATGCAATTATGTAAATTCTCATTATTCTTATTTTATATTTATTTTTAATGAAATATACATTTGTATTATATCTATTAATATATATAATCCTAGCCCTGGATGTGGGTGACATGCCCTGAACGTGCAAGGACAACTCCTCCCATGCTTATGCTAACGACGCTATGCAAACCCAATTCTAACCTGATGCACACAATAAATTTGTTAATCATTCATATTGACGCTTTGTTGCACCTGACCTCTTGCCATACTTTGTATCACATGCAACCTCACTTGTATTATCCTTCATCGCATCTGCGGGCATGCCACAATCCCTCACCACATCTACGGGCATGCCACAATCCCTCATCATATCTGCGCTCGTGCGACATGTCTTCAAAAGGCACTGAAGCTCCCCATTATGCTATCTCTCTAATGCTCCTGTCAGAATCTACAGCCTTTTCTGTTTATTCCCTCGCCATCTCACCATTTTTCTAGCTTCTGTGCGTGCTCCCCCTGATGCGCGCCCCCTTGCTGCACACCCTCCTGCAGCGTGATCTTCCTTGTTGCGCGACCCCTACAGAAAGCATCTCGTCTGAGTGCCTCCCTGCTGAAATCCCCCCCTCTCGTTCTTCTCCCTGCTGCGTACTATATGTGGTGTGCTCCCCTGCTGCGCACCCCCTTGCTGCGCAACCCCCTGTTGCGCACCCACCACTCTGCACACCTCTGTTGTGCATTCTCTAGTTGCGCATTTCCCTGCTCTAGTCCCAACTTCCCTTCCTCTACTCGTCATCTTCCCCATGGCCCTGCGACAACGTCAAAATACCACCAGGGGCAGCGAAAGAGGTGCATTCTCGGAGCGCTATCACCGTGGTCAAGATCAGTGTCTAGAATCCATTGAAGGTTCCTCTTCAGGTAGCCACGATAGGGAGGCCGCTCAAATTCCTTAATGCACTAAGGAAGAGAATGTCTTAACTCCAGAGAAACTGAGGGGAAGAAGAGGCCCCAAGAAGTTTACCATAGCACACTCTGAGCCTCCCACTCCATGGAAAACCGAGTTGCTCCCTGTTCACGAGCCAACAGAGGAAGATACATTCATTTAAATCATGGATTCAGATGGAGTCTGGACCAGAGTTTTAGATGCAGAGTACCCTGTTGCTCCAATCATCCATGCAACCCCCCTGAAGCCCTCGCATGAGCTAACATCTGAGGAGGAGGCCATTGTACGTGAATATGGATTCCTCATCGAGGAGGAGGACCCCGCTACAGAGAATGATGAAGGCACACCATGACTGCATGGTAGCTTGGTTCTTCTTACTGTTTTGTCAACGCAATACATACTATAGCTATTATGTTTTGATAGGTGCTATGGAACATTTTGTAAAACAAGATTGTTTGACCCTGTTAAGGGGTTTGTTTCCTCCTAAAAGACAGCCCCAAACCTGTTCTGTTTTGAAAACTACCAAGGCTGGAATTGGCTAAGAACTACTTGCCATCTCAACCCACTACTTATGTAAAGTTTCTTTTATGATCTAAGATAGCTTAGCCTAACTTAAATATATATATATAATTCGAAAAAAATATGTGTGAAAATTGTCATATGAAATCCAAACAATCTTAAAAAAATTAAGTTTTATTAAATTAAATTAATTTAATATATTAATAATTTTATTTAAATAAATGTATTTATATTATTATATAATGTTATAAAGTTGTATCTCATATATATATAATCATATTATAAATATTTTAAATTTTCTATATTATATTATATTAATTTTATATAGTTAAATTTGACTATTATTATTATTATTAGAGTTGCACTTTGATTTCCAATATTGAGATTTTAGTATTTTTGGATTTTGGATTAAGTTTTGAATAGATTTAATCAACCATATATACAATATATTCTATCAGAATACTTGTATTGGAATATAAATAGGTTAATACTAAATAATTTAAGAATATAGAGTTTTAAAAATTTTATAGGATAATTTAAAAGAGTGAATTGAGATGGAAAAGAATAAATATAATAAATTAAATAATAAGACGTTTTTTTTAAAAAATAAATAAATTAAATATTAAATAATTTAAAAATGTAAAATTTTCTTATTATCGTGTGGTCAACCATTTAGATGAACAAACTAAAACATAATAAGTTAAATAGTTAAAAAAGGTCAATGTGTATATTTATGTATATGTTTGGCTCATTTATATGATCTAATAATATTTAGTGTATTTTATCGATAATAATAATATAGAATGTATTAGAGAAGATTGTATTTTAATTATAGGAATAAAACAAAGAGTTGTTTGGGATATATTTAGGGTTTTTTAATTAAATTTATTGTGTATTAATGTGTTTGATTGGCTTTTTATTTTATTTGGCTGCTCATATATTTTATTGTTGAAATTTATTTAATAGAAAAATATTGTGCACTTTTATTTATAAATTAGTTTCAACCATTTACAAATCACATTGGATTATTAGAGCATGCTCCTTCAACTTATATTGTAATTATTCATAGTGAATAGAAGGTAAGTGATGAACCAATCATCATTATAAATCAAAGAAAAATTAGTGAAAAGAGAAAGCATATTAAAATTTGAGTATAAATATGAAGATATTGTTCAAGAAGATATTAAAGGTAAGAAGCATGCAATCTCTACTCGAGAAGGTTCTTAATTGCCTTTCATATTCTAATGGTTCATGTAAATTAATGAAAAACTCAAAATGGTTATGGAGAAGATGCTAGAAGGCTCAATAGTTGGTTGAAGTCGCTAGATGTGTATTTCAACATGCATAGAATAATAGAGGAACAACATATTTCATTTTATGATATAACATTAGTAATGCTTTAATCTGATAGTAGAGTTATGTCAATAATTTTGGGTTGTGCAAAAGATCATTTGACTAAATTTTGGGTTGTGCAAAAGATCATTTGACTAAATGGGAACACTTATAGAATCGGTCAAACACAATTCTATTTCGCAAGCTATGAAAATGATTACTTCATGACATGATAGTATTAAAAAAAATGTCAAGGATAGAGTGTTCGATGTTACACCTCGAAGTTCCAAAAGGAAAGGCTTCCAAGTGTTAGAAGTGTTAGATTGTGTCATAAACAATCACATTTTCCAAAATTAGCTTCTTATGAGTTCCCATCCGTATCTACTAATAAGGTGTTGTCATTTATCCAATAATGAGTTGTTAGTGAGATATATATTTAGAGGTGGATACTTCCCTGTACTATTTATTAATATCATTGGATGTTCCATGCGTTGAATATGGATTAAAATAATTTCCACCAGTTTTATCTTTCATTTCTTGAAATGGTATTAGAACCTCCTTAAGTCTTAGGGTGCTTGGTAATTCCATTGTATCTTTTCCCTGGGAGAGTTAATATTGTGATTCATTCTAGGATAATGGTGTTAATTTGAGCATGAAGTAAAAGAACAGGCAAACTACTTAGATGTGTAAAAGTAGGTCTACATCAGTTTGGATGCATAATGCAAAATATGAGGTAGCACTTCATGGCATTTTTTCCACAAATATTTGTTAAATTTTCATAAAATATAGCATTTGTTATTATGAATCTCTTACACAAATTATTGTTTAAAATTCATTGGTTCATTGAAGATCAAAATTATATTATTCTAAATTTTATCCTTATTTGGGTCTTCAACTTTAGTGAGAATGGATATAGGACTTATTAGTGGAGTGTTGTATTTATTTTTCTACATGACAATTATAATTATTGAATAATTGTAAGGAGTGGATCAAACTATAGAATGGATTGAATCAAATCTGTTGCTACAGAACAAAATCATTATTGAAGACATGCTTTATATTTATCTTGTATTGGCCTTTCTAATTTGAATTAAAATTGTTCAAGCATGGATTTTAATGCTTTACAATGAGATTAAACTAGACATAATCATTGCTCTATTTGTTAACATGGTATTTATTATAGGTTAGGCCACCCCCATGGACTTTTATTTTTTCATAATATATAACCCTTCCAATAATAGATATTTTCCTATCATTCTTGTATATCCTAAGAAATCTCTCTTTAGGGTGTCTCATACAAATTTGGTAGTTATCATATGTTGTGTTGTGTTATATTCTTTTCATAATTATCCCTGCATGCAATTTGTATGTATTAGGTGTTGGAAATTGTAACTAGGTTCAATATTCAGTTAATGTATTTGAGTCATCATGAAATGTCCTTGTCAAAAGAATAAAGAAAATAATTTTTATTATTGCAAAATTATTGCAACAATGACTTATTAAATCATGTGTTTCATGCTTGAGTCATCATTATATTCATCAAAGTCCCCATTGTGGAATACTAGGATTAATATTGAGTTTATAGAGTCATTGTACATTCAAAGAGACCCTGCTTGGGATTTTGAATCATGTAAAAAGGTTAAGTATTGAGTCAAATATAATCTATGTATCCTCCACACAAAGTTGGCCTAAAAGAGATCAAGTCAGCCTAAGGACACTTATTCGACACATAAGAAGCCTATAAATACAGGCTAGTAGAAGTCATTTGGAGCATCACATCTCAAGCTAGTTCAATATCTCAAGAGTAGCTATAGAAGTGTGAAGTTTATTGCTAGGAAGCTGAAGGAAGTGAAAGTTTGGGGAAGTCTAAGGAGAAGAAGAAAATCTAACTTTTGGTGCCTCTATCTCTCTTTTTCATGCCCTAGATTGGGAGATATAAGTCTTCCAAGTTTTGTTGTTTCTGAAAGTTTCGTGTTGTCGAAAACTGCTGCCTAGTCGAAGTTACCGGAAACGGGTCGAAGATCTGGGAGGTTGACTTGGTGTGGAGGGAAGGTATATTATATGTCTATAGTGAATAGTATCAAAGACTACTATTGAAAGGAATAATTATTTTGATTGTGTTTTCCCATCGAGGGGGGTTTTTCCCTCACATAGTGCGTACATCTTGTGTCTCCTATTTTGTGATATTCATACACACATAATACGGTAATTGCTTAATGAAAGATAGGATATTGAAGAATTAAAATAATCCAACATGCTCACAAGTAATTATCAAGAAAATTGGAATCAAACCCTAATATAATTACTTTGATTTTCCAACATGGTATCAGAAGTAAGGCCAGGAAGAGTCGAAGATCACTTTGTTGGCATAGATTCTCCCTTTTTGATTAAATACATAAGAATGGGTATAAAAACTACTAGAAGCTGGATCAAGAAGGTCATTTATTATTTATTCAACAAGGTCAAACATCAAGGATTATTGGCTGCTCTTACAGGCTCCCTTAAAGATGAAAGTGCATGGATCATTGATAGTGGAGCATCTAGACACATGACAGGAGAAAGTAAAAAACTTCATACACTATCAAATTATCCATCTTCTCATGCAGTGTAATTGGGTGAAAAAAAAACCTATGATGTTAGAGGCCTAGGATCAACATTGTTGAAGCTGGATAATGGATCGAAGTTGCACCTCAACAAAATTTTATATGTTCCAGGTTTGAAAAAGAATTTTCTTTCTATTTATTGTTTAGAAGGTATAGGGGAAATAATTTATTTTCTTGATGGATAAGTAATGGTTTTGGGAATATAATCTAGCATTGATAAATATAGGGTTATTTGAGTTCGTGAAGAAGCTATTTATAGATTCATTACACCAGCTCCTCAAGATTTGGTTCATATGGAAATAAATACCATTGAGCTATGGCATAGGAGATATGGTCATCTAAATTATAAGGTCATCCCTACTCTTAGTCAACTGGTTCATGGTATTCCTAATATGAATTTGGATGATGAAGGTGTGTGTAAGGTATGCACTTTGAGAAAACATACAAGAAAGTCATTTAATAATAGTGAAACTAGGTCTAAGGAGATATTAGACCTCATCCATTCCGATGCGTGTGGTACCATGTCTCATAAATAACTTGGAGGTCATATCTACTATGTGACATTTATTGATGACCATTCTAGAAAGATATGGCTCTATCTTATAAAAACAAAAGATGGAGTATTTGATAAGTTCAAGGAGTTTAGGGCTGAAGTGGAAACCATAAAGAAAAAAAAGATAAAAACTCTAAGGTCTGATAATGGTGGGGAATACACAGGAATTGATTGCATATTGTAAGGAAGCCGATATTAAGAGGGAGCTCATTGTTACCTATTATCTTGAACAAAATGGATTGGAAGAAAGGAACAACAGGTCAATTGAAGAAGGCATTCAAACTATGCTCCTTGATCAATATCTACCAATTTTTTTATGGGGAGAAGCAACGATGACAACCGTATAAATTCAAAATATAACTCCTCATAAGAGTATTGATAATAAAACACCCGAAGAGGTATTCATAGGAAATAAGATGAGTGTGGATCACCTTCTCATATTTGGAAGTCTAACATATATCCATGTTCTGAAAGACAAGAAAATGAAGCTGGAATCTACAAGTATCAAGGGAATATTAATTGGATATAGTCTCTTTCAAAAGAATACAGAAAATACATCAAGGAGATATATTGAAATAAGCAGGGATGTCATATTTGATGAGAATCGAGAATACAAGAAATAAAAATATTTTCCTATTGATTTTGATGATGAAGAAGTTCCCATATTTTAAGAAGAAGAAGTTCATCATGAAAACTCTACTATATATCTCAAAGAAGAAGGACCAACTGAGCCTATTCAATTGGTGTCATCCAAACGACAAGGAAGAGGCCAAATTGGTTGAACGATACAATGGAATATTTTGAAGGAAATGAATATGCGAAAGGGACCTTCAGGGAAAGAAAGAGACAAAAAATATATTATGGTTATGCCGCATATATGAAAAAAATGATGAAATCTGAACCAACTACATTCAAGGAAGTTGCACATCAAGAGGTTTGGAAGAAATAAATGCATGAAGAATCAATCCATCATGAAGAATTGGGTTTGGGAAATCGTTCCTAGACCTAATGAAAAATTTATTGTCACATCTAAATGGATCTATAATATCAAACATGTATAATATCGAAGTATATACAAGTATAAGTAAATATTCATTGCAATGGGTTTCTCTCAAAAGGAAGGCATTGATTATGAAGAAACTTGTGCACCTACAACAAGGTACACTACTATTAGATCATTGGTTTCATTGGCTACTATAATGAGGTGGAATATCCATAAAATGGATGTTAAGACCACATTTATGTATGGGACCATTGATGATCGAACAACGCAAAGGATATGAAGTTAATAGCATTGGCTCTTATGTTTGTAGAATTAATAATGCCCTATATGGTTTGAAGCAAGCACCTACGGAATAATATTCTAGGATGTGTTGTTATAATCACTCACCACCTTAGTCCTAAGAAGATTATAAAGGCAGAGCACCCGACAACATAAAGCGGTGAAATATTTTAAAATGTGAATGGGAAAATACGAAAGGAGCTCTATATAAAAAAGAGAAATAAGGCACTATATTATATGATGGACTTGAGACAAATTTGGAAACGAAGCAAAAGGGGCAAAGGTGCAAGACAATGGTACGAGGCAGTGCCCGCCCACATTCCGCATATTCAAAAGAAAATGACGCGTGAACAATTCCGGGGGGGTTAAGGATGGCAAGGGGAAGGCGGAAGCTCCCCCCCCCGGAATTCTGGTGATGTGGCATATGTTGGGACCCGAGGAGCATAGTCCGCAGGGAAATGGCCGCAGGGTTAAAGTTGCTATAAAAACCCACCAGTATTTCTAGTAGGCCCGACCATGAAAGACACTTGTCACCATGAATATAATGGTAAGGTAAGTCCTAGGACACCCAGTACACGACCAGTACCAGCATTTAACCCAACGTGTGGTATTCACCTAACCAAAATCTGATAGTGAATAACCAAATGCCACGCGTCTCAGTGTCAACTGCCTTATGACCTCAACCCTACTAGTGTCGCCCTAGTCTCGTTTTCTAGGAAATATGAAGTTGTATAACTCTGTCCTGTAATTCACTGTGGTAAAATACCTTCTTTTACGGTTTACTATATAGCTAAAGTGCGAGTGCTCGGTACCAGGTCCGCCAAGTCACTTTCAACCTCCTTGCATCGTTTCCCCCAAGCTTTTTCTTTACTGCACAGGTATTCCATCCCTTTTCTACTATCTGGTTTCCTTCCACTTTTCATTTTTCAAAATAGTCATGGATAAAGTCACGATTAAGAATTAAAAGCCCGAAACCCCCCAAGGTCATGAGTTCAGGCCTGCTCCTAGACTTGAGCCTTTCACAGACCTGCAAATCCACATTTGAGACCCGCAATACCCATTTTCCATTAGTAGTGTCAAGCCAAAGCTTTTCAGAAAGCATGTGAAGAATAGGGATAGGTTCAAAGTCGTTTTTTCAGGACCTTATCACCAAATTACTCCCCCTGTCTACCCAGTTGTTGAATTCATTTTTTGGCTTAGGGAAGCTTACGATGAACGTCGTGATATGTTCCTATCATCTTAGGGAAATAATATACTCATTATATCCCCCAAAATCATTAGAAAAGCCCTCTGTTACCCTACTAGTTCAAATTATGTCATTTTTAATGAAATGATACTATCCCGTCAGTTTTCCAAGTTACCATGGAGGCAATAAAGTGATTTCATCGCTGCTATTTCTGATTTCCGCATCAAATCTTTCCCGTCTGCGGACCCGGTGCCCCTGAAATCATTCAAAGAATACCTTCAGCCAACCCTTTCTCTCATTACAAGATTACTCGGGATAGAAGGGGTCGAGCTGGTCTCTAAGGAGTGTGTAGCCCTTTTATGGTTAACGTCCCAACCTAGCATTGTATTGGATATCCCTGGTTTCTTGGCCACTTCCATGCAAACTCAATTTTAGGACCTCCCTTCTACAGGTCATTTCCATTTCTTTTCCATGGTATTCTACCTTTTTCTCTTCCAACAAGCTGACAAGTTCGAGGGTTTGGGTCTAGAAAAGGCTTATAGGATAAACTCTCAGCCAAGACCTGTCTTTTACTAGACTCCCGCAGCGCATCAGTTGGCATATGGGGTGGGTTATTCAAGTTTCTTGAACGAATTCATGACAATAGCTTATACTATTATTCATGACAATCCTCCGCCCAGGATTTTTCCTGAGTAGAAGAAATGGCTACAGTACAGCGAGGCTGAGAACACAGGAGACTGGTACCTATTTGATGACTACACTAAAATCAGGGTTTACGGTGTAGAAGTTTGCCCTTACAAATTGCCAGTTTTTGCTGCCCTATGGATTTATGCCCTGGAGTACCTCCAGCAGACCTTGAAGGCTGAACAGCTCCACTTCCTCCCTGCAAAAAAGGGGTTCATCCTCAAACTTCCTACAACCATCATCCCCTTCATTGTTAACTCAAGGCATGCCCTCCCCATAGTGGAAAACCTTCTCAAGGGCATGGATTTAAGGAAAGGGAAAGCTTGGCTCTACGATCCGAAAGGAATCATCTCAAATAAAAGGAAGAATATTAAATCAACTGCTTATGCTCACGAAACTAGACCCTTCATCGAGTGGAGAGCTAATCTTGATACCTGGCCTTTTCTTTCACAGATGGAGACCGATTCATCTGCGACAGGGGAGAAAGAAGATACTACTTCGACACAAGAAGCAGGAAATAAACAGGTGGAAGAAGCTGGTGCTTTAGGAGGAGGCTCTCTGCCTTCCAAAAGGCAGAGAACCAATGATGAAGGAAGTGTCAGAGATGAGCAGTCGCTACAAAAAGAAAAATTGTATGGTCAATCAGACAAGGGAAATTTTTTTCTTGTGGTAAGACATTATGGCACATCATCTTCTGACTTCTCAGAAGTTTCGCAAGCCATCTCTGCAAGCAGGTCGAAGGCAGAAAGTGAAAGGAAGGTGAAAAATAGAGCTATCAGGGAAAGGTACTGGTCTGAATTAGAATGATATGTGGATAAGTATCATACTAGGTTCTCAGTCGAGATTGAGATGGATGAAGAACAATTGGTGTTGGCCATGACTGAAGCAATATTAGACCCAGAGGTTGGGACCACCAGATACAGAGCTTTGGAAGTGGCAATAAACATGTCACAGGTCCCACCAATTGACAAGTGCAATTTGTTTCAATGTTTTGGTGATATGCTAAAAGACGAGGTTGTGAAGCTCTCCCTTACTCTAAGGAAGCTACAAACCAAGCACAACCAAGTGCTTGACAACCTTAGAATGGAGAAGATTAATTCACTTGCACTGTCAAATGACCTGTGCAATCTGCAAGCTGTTGTGAAAGGCAAAGAGAGCAGTGAAGCAGACCCTCAGGCCCATGTCATCTTAGAGTTGCACAAACAGGTTGCAGCCCTGAAATATCAGCTGAATATGTCTGGCTTTAAGCACGTAAAAACTGTTGAATTAGCCCGGATAGAAAAGGATAAGGCCAATCTAGGAGACTCCCTTGCTAAGGAAATGGAAGAGAAGGTTAGAATCACTGGCGAGATGAATACCCTTCAGCTAAAGGTGGATGAAATATAGAAAAACTGGGATTCACATGTTTGCTCAAAACCACCTCTGGAAGGGTCTAGCTCACTCTCATAGCAACTAACCTTGAGGATGGCTGAACTCCAAGCGGTGGAAAAATAGGTGCAAACAACATGACAGAAGATCAATGAACTCGAGGGTTGCCTCAAAGAGAATTCCAAGAAGGTAGCGGCTTTGCAGACGGAAATAGAGGAAGGGAAACAAGAGAAGTTACAACAGGAGAAGATCATCTGAGACCTTACAAACCGAATGAAAGGAAATATCACCCTTCTGGATGCTCGATGCTTAATTTGGATGGATATTATTATGGAAGTAAAGAAGTGTTGGGCTTTCCTGACACTCATTGAATAAATGAAGGCCGCAGTGCGCTTATTTATAAGAACTCTCCACGAAGGATATACTGATGCTTTAACTAAGGTAGAAAATGCCAAAAGGTATGTTTCTCTCCTGAATGATTTGACTTCATCAGAATTGGCTAAACGAGGAATAAATAACAGGTTCAAGGAGGCGTCAGAATGTCAGAAGATGATGGAAAAGGAAGCAGCATGCAACCTAGCACTGGGCAGTTTGGAAAAGCTGGCGACAAGCTTGGAACAGTTCGAGACAGAGTGGACCGAACTAAACCTTGCCGGCCTCCCATCATGCTGGGAGCCTTCAAATACAGTCCTTCAATCGTTATCAACATATGAGTCTGAGCTGACTGAAGTGATGAATCGGGCTGACATACCATTTGAGAAGACTGCTCGGCTCAAGGCTGAAACTATAATTGCAGTACTCAGTAAAGAATTCTCTCTCCCTCATCAGGTGATACAATGGTTACCTACTCAGGTGAGCTACGACGAACTCACTGAAGTATATGTTCAGGCTGAAGCTTTCACTTCAATACCTGATCGTGCAGCCGACACTTGGAAGAGGTGCAATGGTCATGCAAGTACGTCAGCCACCGCATATGCTCTGTCTACCTCTAAGAAATCTAGCTCCTCCACAACCATAGTAATGCATCCCTCAGCTACAACCTCGACTCCATCCCACCACTGAAATTGTTAACTCATGATTGGACCCACGTGGCCTCTTGTTTTCTTTTTTACTTTCAATATTCGAATGAAATTCACATTTCACTCTCGCAATTTTCTTTTTATTTAGACAGTTGTGTTATGTTCATTAGAAATGGCTACGAGCCCGATTTGTAAGATGATGGGATTCGTTTCTACCCCATCATCAATTTTTTTGTTTTGATTAAGACCTGAAACTGCCTACATGCATGCGGAAAATATATTTTTGCATATGATTATTGGAAAGGTTATAAAAAGAGGAAGAAAAGACATCTATAGGGTTCCTGATTTTCCAAAGAACTCACTAGTCCAAATACTCTGTATGTAAGTTGTCTAAATTTGGATAATTGATGTTGAAGATCCCGTAGGAACTTAATGATAAGAAGCTGTGTTGGATTGGGGATTCTGATCTAGGTGATTCATAGTTTGTAGCTCTTCTCTATATTGTTTAATACGAGCGTTCATTTTACATATTTCCACATTTCTTATATCTGTGTTCTGGAATGCGAGTGCTCCTATGTTTAAATGTGAATTTATCATTACTGATACTCATGTTTAATCAGCTACAACACTTTAAATATAGCTCAGGCAAGATATTTTGTTTCATTTTCATCTCTTCCATCGTTCCTCTAATATTGACTGCAATGGATCCTTGTCTTTGGAATGGTTCACGTGTATGGATTCCTATCTTGGCATAGGCCCAGTATATATGGATTTCTATATTTGGATAAGTCATGTTATGGTTAATATTCTCCTACATTCTCTTTCACAGTCATCACCTACATGTTAATTGATATCTGTGAATCATTTTAGAAGTCGGCCTCCTCTACAACATTCTTTCTTAAAGCTGTCATATGCATTTAAGTATTGGAGTTTATACTCAGTTTCTGTAGTTTCATAGTTATTGTGTTTAAATTTAGGGTCTTCGTTCCACCCATATTAAAAACCATTCATCCAAGAGATTATAGCATGAGAGCCTAACCTTGTCAACTCTTATCGGTTGAGTTAAATTCCCCTTGCAGTTAAGATGTCCTAGGCACTGGTATTTATACAAATCAAGGCTATCTCTAGGAGTTACAACATCTTTCTAGTGTCATTGCTAGGGAAGGAATATAAAGAACTAAATCCCTGGGCCTCGACAAATATTCATCCACCCTTCAAAATAGGTGAGCAGGAAGGGTTGGGAGTTATAGATCCCTCACCTTGGTGACTCCACTGTCATTCAAACAATCAATCTATTTATAGTCCTGGCTTCCTAAAAGCCACACCTGAGGTCAGATACATCCCAATTAAGAACACCTTCTTTGTCTGATCCAGAAAAAAAATTGTACAAGAGAGGTTAGAGAGAAAGACAATAAGCTTGTAGAGATATTCATATATTCTCCTTGGAAGACTCTCCATCCTCCTCTCAACTAGCTTAAGATCAAGGCCCTGTTTCTACTGCAAGAATCCTTGACTATACTTCAGCTAACCCCTCTCGGGAAAATATCGAAGTAAAGGATGAGGCCAAGTCTGTAGACACCACCATATTATTTCTACATCCCACTCCTGAGGCCGAAGAAGTTAAAGAAGTCACAGAGGTTTCCACTGCTCATATTCTGACGTTTCAATCAGCCACCCAGGCCTTTGTTCAATATATCCCCATCGTCATACATACTTCTCTTACACCACCTCCCCTTACACATCAGATTCTCCCACCACCTTCACAACCTCCGATGGTTGTTCCTGGCTTCTTGTTGAAAAAATATGCCCCCTTAGCATTCCCTCAGGTCCTAAATGACATGCCTCAAGATTAATTAAAGATCCTACCTCGATTCAATGGAGAAAATGATATTGACACTCAGAAGCACCTGGAATTTTTTTGCGCCTTCGTAGAAAATTTTAATGTTGAACATTTGGATGTGGTGCTGAGATTATTTTTCCAGTCTCTAGATGGAGAGGCCAGAAAATGGTTCAAGACTTTAGGAGATCACTCCATTACTAACTGGGAGGAGATGGAAAATGCCTTTATCAGAAAATGGGGAGAAAAGAAAGACCATGGATATTGTCTTTCAAAGTTCAATGCACTTAGAAAGAGGCATAACGAAGGCATGCCCGAATTCATAAAAATATTCAACAAATTATATACAAGCCTCCCAGCTAAAATGAAACCTCACTAGACCACTGCTAAAGTGGTGTTCGTAGTGGCCTTTGATTCATAATTTGGATTCTCTTTAAGAGAAAGGAAGTCTGCTACCCTCTATGAGGCCTAGACCGATGCATTGGAGGTGGAGGCTAACTTTTCCTCTACAGGAAAATCAAAGGGGAGGTCAGATCATGATGCTAGGTGCAGAGGGAAAGAAGAGGCATCTACCTCTAATCAAGATAGAGAGGTAGATGATAACAAAATCAAGGAGATGAATAAAATGATCAAGAATCTTTCGAGCAAGCTAGTGAAGCTTGAACTCGAGGCTAAGAACTCCTCCTCCAGGCCATTTCAAAATTCTCCGAACAGGGGTTATAACCCCCAATACAGAAAGCCTCCTCTACAAATATTACAAAGAGAGCGGAAGGAGCAACAAGACCATATACAACCCCAGCTATATCTGGAAAGGTAGATGGATGGCCCTACCAAAGACATCCCTGATGGGCAAGAGGACCAATACCTTGTTTATTCAATTAGTGATGAAGTTGAGTCTTCTTTGCAAGAAGGTGACAGAGTGGGGCTTTCATTGCAAGAAGAAGAAGAGAAAACAAGCATTGCGGTAGATCCAGAGATCGATTATTACTGTAAGAAATTTGTAGACTTCATGCAAGCATAGTTCCATAGAAAATATGATCTTAGGTCCTCTAGAAAGATAACCCTCACACAAGAAAAAGAAGAAGAAAGGCCTCAGAAGGAGACAACTGTATAGAAGGTCAGAGAAAATGGTAAGAGACCTATAACCGAACCTTTACATTTTGATAACTCCATTCCTTCTTCTTCTAATTTAGACCCTACTCCAAATGAAAATGCTAAACCTATTCCAAAGGAAGGAAAACCTCCACCCGAAAGTAAAGAAATAAAAGAAAGCACCACAAAGAAGTCTCCCTCTGTTTTTAATCTTCAAAAGGAACTTGAGAAAGTTAAAATCCCAGTCTCCCTGACTGAACTACTGACACAGTCGGTCTACCAATCTCAGGTCTCTTCCTTTATTCTTCCCCAAGGAGCAGCTCCAATCCCAAATAGCTTAAACCTTCAAGAAGAAAGGCCCATGGTTGTGTTCGACCCTCATGTTGAGGAGTTAGATGCTTCAACTCCTCCTTTCTATGTCTCATTAGTAATTCATAATCTGTTATTACATAATTGTATGCTGGATTCGGGAGAGTCTCATAACTTCCTACCCCTGTCAGTGATGGAGCAATTGGGGCTGCAAATCACTCGCCCATATAAATATCTCTACTCTTTCGAATCCAAAAGAGTCAAATGTTTGGGGATGATCAAGGATTTGGTGGTGAATCTAGCTCAAATACCAACTAAGAGCATGGTGATGGACATAGTAGTGGCAGACATCCCAACCCAGTTTTGGATGTTGTTATCAAGATCATGGGGTACCAAAATCGGAGGATCTATAAAGCTGGATCTAACTTATGTGACCATCCCTATTTTTGGAGGTCAAGGAAGGAGATTATATCAGGAAACAAGGTTTTTTAAGATGGTCACCAAAGCTAATAATTCAGTGAATTCTCTGGTATACAGCAAAGAGGGTGAGTTTTCCTATTTAATGCTGGAAGAAGACCGAGATTACTTGCAGAAGCCATATTTCTGTCAGATCAAGACTGAGTAGCCCTCAAGTAATGAAGGAAGTGGGGGTCTAGACATTACACTTCAATGGAGAAAACTCAAAGGAAGGAAATGGAGCTGGGGTTCTTCTAATCTCCTCTAATAGACAGCTGGTCCCATTATCTTTCAAATTGGAGTATGAAGCCACAAACAATGTGGCCTAATATGAAGCATTGCTCCTAGGTCTACAAATAGCAAGGAGTATGAATATTTAGAGCTTGAAGGTTCTGGGATATTCAAAGCTAGTAGTGATACAGGTAAGAAATCAGTGTCAGGCTAAGCACCCATGGCTGAGGGCTTATAGGAATGAGGTATGGGACTTGGTAGAGAATTTCTTCTTAGCATTTAATATTCAGTTCATGCCAAGAGACCAGAACAGAATGGTTGATTCTCTTGCTGTAGCTGCAAGAAATTTTCGGCCACCTAAGAATCCCTTTCTAAGGTAAGAGATAGAGGTTCAATACCGTTCTTCCATCCCTAACAATGTCAAACACTGGCAGGTATTTGAAGATGAGGAGCAGGTGAGAAAATTTATGGAGACTGTCGGGGAATTCTCAAATATGGATATAGATGTTGGTGGAGAGGAAACTAAGGATCTTCCTCAGAATAAATGGCATGATACCATGGCTGGCCACAGGGTGTTGCAGCTTAAAGGGAATGTGATACCTAGAGGACTGGTCCCTCTGGAAAGATTGTTTGATAAGAATGATGTCCCATTACAACCAAGCAAGGTTGTTGAAGAAAATCAGGTAGATGAACTGAACCTCGGCACTGAGGCCGATCCAAAGGTTGTAAAATTGTCTAAAAAGATACCTGGAGAATTCAAAGAAAAATATCAAAAGTTATTTTAGGCATATAAAGATGTTTTCTCTTGGTCTTATGAATATTTGAATACTTTTGATATCATCATTATCCATCACAAAATTCCATTAAAAGGTGATGCAAAGCCACACAAACATAATTTAAGGTAGATTAACCCTTTGCTTCTTCCTTCCATAGAAAAGGAAATAAAGAAACTGTTAAAGGCTAAGATCATTGTACCACTAAGATTTTTTGAATGGGTGGCCAACTTGGTACCAGTCTGAAAGAAGAACGGAGAAATAAGACTGTGTGTAGACTTTCGTAACTTGAATAGAGCATCTCTGAAAGATAATTACCCACTGCCAAAGATGGATCATATATTGCAGAAGGTGGTAGGTGCCTCATGAATGTCTATGATGGATGGATTTTATGGGTATAATCAAGTAGCAGTGCTTCCGGAGGACGAAAAGAAAACTGCATTCACTACGCCTTGGGAAACGTTTATGTATGCTCGAATTCCATTCGGATTGATTAGCGGAGGGGATACATTTCAAAAGGCCATGGATATTTCTTTTGTGGGGGAATAAGACAAGTTCATGGTGGTTTATGTGGATGACATCACAGTCTTCTCAAAGGATGATGCCGAACACATTAAGAACCTACGCAAAACCTTTGAGAAGTGTTGAAGGTATGGATTGTCTCTAAACCCTCAAAAATCCCTATTTTCTTTAGAAGAGGGTAAACTATTGGGGCATATTGTAACAAAGGTAGGGGTGAAAATTGACTCGAAAAGGGTAGAAGTTATAAATGGTATATCCTTGCCCAGAAACAAGAAAGATGTCCAAGTTTTTCTTGGGCGTATCAACTTCCTCAGAAAATTCATACCGAACTATGCTGAGATAGTTAGGTATATAACTAAGATGCTGAAGAAGGATAACGAAGTAAAATGGACCCCTGAGTCGAGAGAGGCTTTCAACAGGATTAAAAATGCTTTCATGGAAGCCCCAGTGCTGGCTGGACTGGATTATGCAAAGCCCTTCATGATATTTTCTTTTGCATCTCCCCACATTGTCGCAACAGTCTTATTGCAGAAGAATGAGGAAGGGTACGAGTAGCCTTTCGCCTTCGTCAGCCAAGTGCTTCACGACGCTGAGCTGAAATACAACATCCTAGAGAAACAAGCCTACACCTTGGTTATGTCTCTCAAGGCTTTTCAGATGTATGTCTTACAGTCGGCCATAATTTCATTTCTACCCACAACAGCTGTAAAAGAAATCTTGATACAAGGAGATAGAAAAGGGAAGAGAAGCAAATGGATTGACAAGATACAAGAGTATGATTTGGAGATACGCCCCACTAAGCTAATAAAAGGACAGGGACTAGCCAAGATCCTTTCGGAATCAAACTGTCAGGCTTTGGGGATAAAGTTATCTATGGAGGCAAATGAGGAATCCAAAAAAGTAGAGAAGCAGTGTGGGATAGAAATAGCTGCACAAAACACCCATATGAAGTACCTTCTCAGTCCTTGGTACAAGGAAATTGTAGAGTACTTGTTGACTTTAAGATGTCCTCCAATTTGTGATAAAACAAAGTATAAAACCCTGAGGCTCAAATCTCAGAAGTTCATTGTAGCGAATGGTCGTTTCTACTAGAAAGACCCATCAAGTATACTGCTTCTATGTCTCACTGAAAATGAAGTGGAAGAAGTAATGGCAGAGTTCCACGAGGGCATCTATGGTGGTCACTACAGCTGGAGAGCCACTGCACATAAGATTTTGAAAGCTGGATTTTTCTGGCCCAAAATTTTCGGGGATGTTTATGCTCGGGTAAGAGCCTGTGAAAAATGTCAGAAAGTTGCTGAAAGGCAGAAGTTCGCACCTCTTCCCATGATCCCAGTGCACATAGAGGAACCTTTCCAACAGTTGGGAATCGATTTTATCAGTGAAATTCATCCTGCTTCAAGTGGAAAACACAAGTGGATATTGACAACCACCGATTAATTCACTAAATGGGTAGAGGTCATGCCAACAAGGAACACGATAGACACAGTGGTGATCAAATTTCTGGAAGATAACATCATCTCAAGGTTTGGCTGCCTTGCTAAGATTGTCACAGAAAATGCTCAGGCTTTTAAATTTTCTAAATTCATCAGTTTTTTCCAACAATATAATATTGTTCTGGGGCACTCTACTGCATATTACCCACAAGGGAATGGGTTAGCAGAATCTTCAAACAAAACCTTGGTGAGGGCGCTGAAAAAGGCCATTAATGAGAATCAGAAGAACTAGGATTCTCTGCTTAAATTCACGTTATGGGCAAACAGAATCACTAGTAAGAGGTCAACAAGAAAATCCCCATATGAATTGGTTTACAAAAGAGCAGCAATTTTCCCCATAGAATTGGCCTTACCGGTGGCTAGGTTCATGTAGGATTGTCAAGAGGAACCGAACGATCTCACCAGAAGGATGAACCAGTTAGTAAAGTTGGAGGAGACTCGAAGTTAGGTAAATCAGATACTGACTAAGTATCAAGATAAAATGAAGGACCCGTTTGACCAACATGCTCAGGAAAAAAATATTTAGGTAGGAGACTTGGTACTAAGATGGGACATAAGAAGGGTCGATAAAGGAAAGCATGAAAAATTTGATCCTCTATGGTTCAGACCCTTCAAAATTGCT
Source organism: Pinus albicaulis (assembly GCA_034641835.2). Taxonomy (NCBI): domain Eukaryota; kingdom Viridiplantae; phylum Streptophyta; class Pinopsida; order Pinales; family Pinaceae; genus Pinus; species Pinus albicaulis. The sequence continues at coordinate 775,760,546 of CM076584.1, read as the reverse complement.
GAGGAAGAAGGAAACAACACTTTCAAGCTGGAGAATTTGCAGGGTGATTTGCTTGATGCCCCTGTAAATGGGAAATTCTTAAAAGCCTTCTTCCAGTATTGATTCAGGCCGAAAGGTCTAATGTATGATATTGTACATTATTCAATCATTTTTATTCAAATGTTTCCTGTTTTGAGTTGTCATGAAAAAGAAGAAAAGAGTGTTGAGCAGCCGTGTTCACAAAGAAGGAGCTAACAGATGGTCTGTGGAGTTCTCGACACGTTAGAGGACAAGCGTGTCATCCCCAAATGGAGCCAATGTTGTTATAATCACTCACCACCTTAGTCCTAAGAAGATTATAAAGGTAGAGCACCCGACAGCATAAAGCGATGAAATATTTTAAAATGTGAATGGGAAAATACGAAAGGAGATCTATATAAAAAAGAGAAATAAGGCGCTATATTATATGATGGACTTGAGAGAAAGTTGGAAATGAAGCAAAAGGGGCAAAGGTGCAAGACAATGGTATGAGGTGGGGCTCGCCCACATTCTGCATATTTAAAAGATAATGACGAGTGAACAATTCCAGAGGGGTTAAGGATGGCAAGGGGAAGACGAAAGCTTCCCCCACCGGAATTCTGGTGATGTGGCATACATTGGGACTAGAGGCACATAGTCCGTGGGGAAATGGCCACAGGGTTAAAGCTGCTATAAAACCCCACCAATATTTCTAGTGGGCCTGACAATGAAAGACACCCGTCGCCACGAATATAATGGTAAGTTAAGTCCTAGGACACCCAGTACATGACTAGTACCAGCATTTAACCTGACACGTGGTATTCACCTAACTGAAATTTGATAGTGAATAACCAAATTCCACGCATATCAGTGTTGACATCCCTATAACGTCAGCCCTACTAGTGTCGCCCTAGTCTCGTTTTCCGGGAAATATGAAGTTGTATAACTCTGTCCTGTAATTCAATGTGGTAAAATACCTTCTTTTACGGTTTACTGTATAGCTGAAGTGAAAGCACTCGGTACCAGGTTCGCCAAGTCACTTTCAACCTCCCTGCATCGTTTCCCTCGAGTTTTGTCTTTACTGCGTAGGTATTCCATCCCTTTTCTACTATCTAGTTTCCTTCCGCTTTTCATTTTTCATAATAGTCATGGGTAAAGTCACGGTTAAGAAGTCAGAGCCCGAAACCCCCCAAGGTTGTGAGTGTAGGCCTGCTCCTGGACCTGAGCCTTTCACAGACCTGCAAATCCACATCCGAGACTCGCAATACCCATTTTTCATTAGTAGTGTCAAGCCGAAGCTTTTCAGAAAGCATGTGGAGAATAGGGATAGGTTCAAAGTTGTTTTGTCAGGACTTTATCACCAAATTACTCCCCCTGTCTACCCATTTGTTGAATTCATTTGTTGGCTCAGGGAAGCTTATGATGAACACCGTGATATGTTCCTATCATCTCAGGGAAATAAGATACTCATTATATCCTCTGAAATCATCAGAAAATCCATCTGTTACCCTACCAGTTCAAATTATGTCAGTTTCAATGAAATGATGCTATCCCGTCAGTTTTCCAAGTTACCATGGAGGTAGCAGAGCAATTTCATCACTGTTATTTTTGACTCCCGCATCACATCTTTCTCGTTCGTGGACCTGGTGCCCCTGAAATCATTCAAAGAATACCTTCAGCCAACCCTTTCTCTCATTAAGGGATTACTTGGGATAGAAGGGGTCGAGCTAGTCTCTAAGGACTGTGTAGCCCTTTTATGGTTAATTTTCCAACCCGGAATTGTATTGGATATCCCTGGTTTCTTGGCCACCTCCATCCAAACTCAATTTCAGGACCTCCCTACTACAAGTCATTTCTGTTTATGTTTCATGGTATTCTACCTCTTTCTCTTCCAATAAGCTGATAAGTTCGAAGGTTTGGGTCTAGAAAAGGTTTATAGGATAAAATCTCAGCCAAGACCTGTCTTTGACTGGATTCCCGTAGCGCATAAGTTGGAAAATGGGGTGGGTTATTCAAGTTACTTGAATGAATTTATGATAATAGCTTATACTAGTATTCATGACAATCCTCTGCTTGGGATTTTTCCTGAGTAGAAGAAATGGCTAAAGTATAGCAAGGCTGAGAGCACAGGAGACTGGTACCTATTTGATTACTACACCGAAATCAGGGTTTACGGTGCAGAAGTTTTCCCTTACAGATTGCCATCTTTTCCCGCCCTGCGGATTTATGCCCTGGAGTACCTCCGGCAGACCTTGAAGGCTGACCAACTCCACTTCCTCCCTGTGAAAAAGGGGTTCATCCTCAAAATTCCTACATCCATCGACCCCTTCATTGTTAACTCAAGGCATTCCCTCCCCATAGTGGAAAACCTGCTCAAGGGCATGAATTTAAGGCAAGGGAAAGCTTGGCCCTACGTTCCGAAAGGCATCATCTCAAATAAAAGGAAGAAGATTAAATCAACTGCTTATGCTCATGAAACTAGACCCTTCATTGAGTGGAGAGCTAATCTTGATATCTGGAATTTTCTTTCATAGATGGAGACTAATTCATCTGTGACAGGGGAGAAAGGAGATACTGCTTTGACACAAGAAGCAGGCAAGAAATAGTTGGAAGAAGCTGGTGCTTCAGCAGGAGGCTCTTCACCTTCCAAAAGGCAGAGAACCAATGATGAAGGAATTGTCAGAGATGAGCAATTGCTGCAAAAAGAAAAATTGTATGGTCAATTAGACAAGGGAAGAGAAGGTTTTGTGGTAAGACGTTATGGCACATCATCTTCTGACTTCTTAGAAGTTTCTCAAGCCATCTCTGCAAGCAGGTCGAAGGCGGAAAGTGAAAGGAATGTGAAAAACAGAGCTATTAGGGAAAAGCACTGGTCTGAATTAGAAGGATATGTGGATAAGTATCATACTAGGTTCTCAGCTGAGATTGAGATGGAAAAAGAACAATTGGTATTGGCCATGACTGAAGCAATATTAGACCCAGAGGCTCGAACCACCAGCTACAGAGCTTTGGAAGTGGCAGCAAACATGTCACAAGTCCCACCAATTGAAAAGTGCAATATTTTTCAATGTTTTGCTGATATGATAAAAGATGAGGTTGTGAAGGTCTCCCTTACTCTAAGGAAGCTACAAACCAAGCACAACCAAGTGCTTGACAACCTTAGAATGGAGAAGATTAATTAACGTGCACTCTCAAACAACCTGCGCAATCTACAAGTTGTTGTGAAAGGAAAAGAAAGCGGTAAAGCAGACCCTCAGGCCCATGTCATCTCAAAGTCGCAAAAATAGGTTGCAGCTCTGAAACATCAGCTGAATATGCTTGGCTTTCAGCACGTACAAAATTTTGAATTAGCCTGGATAGAAAAGGATAAGGCCAATCTAGCAGACTCCCTTGCCAAGGAAACAGAAGAGAAGGTTAGAATCGCTGGTGAGATGACTACCCTTTAGCTAAAGGTGGATGAACTACATGAAAACTAGGATTCACATTTTTTCTCAACACCACCTCCAGAAGGGTCCAACTCACTCTCAAAGCAGCTAACCTCGACGATGGCTGAACTCCAAGCGGTGGAAAAACAGGTTCAAACAGCACAACAGAAGGTCAATGAACTCAAGCATCACCTCAAAGAGAATTCCAAGAAGGTTGTAGCTCTACAGAATGAAATAGAAGAAGGGAAACAGGAGAAGTTACAGCAGGAGAATACCATTCGAGACCTTACAAACTGGATGAAAGGAAATATCACCCTTATGGATGCCCGATGCTTAATTTGGATGGATATTATTATGGAAGTGAAGAAGCATTGGGCTTTCTTGACTCTCATTGAAGAAAAGAAGGCCGCAATGCACTTGTTTAGAAGAACTCTCCACGAAGGAGATACTGATGCTTTAACTAAGGTCTAAAACACCAAAAGGTATGTTTCTCTCCTGAATGATTTGACATCAGCAGAATTGGCTAAACGAGGAATAAATAACAGGTTCAAGGAGGCGTCATAATGTCAGAAGGTGATGGAAAAGGAAGCAGCGCACAACCTAACACTGGGTAGTTTGGAAAAGCTGGCGACAATCTTGGAATAGTTCGAGAAAGAGTGGACCGAACTAACTCTTGCCGGCCTCCCATCATGCTGGGAGCCTTCAAATATGGTCCTTCAATCGTTATCAACATATGAGTCTCAGCTGACTGAAGTGATGAATCGAACTGTCATAACATTTGAGAAGACCGCTTGGCTCAAGGCTAAAACTATAATTGCAGTACTCAGCAAATAATTCTCTCTCCTTCATTAGGTGAGACAACGGTTACCCACTCAGGCGAGCTACACCAAACTGACTGAAGTATATGTTCGGGCCGAAGCTTTCACTTCAATACGTGATCCTGCAGCCAACACTTGGCAGAGGTGCAACAGTCATGCAAGTACGTCAGCCACTGCATCTGCTTCGTCTGCCTCTAAGAAAGCCAACTCCTTCGCAACCACAGTACTGCCTCCCTCAGCTACAGCCTCGACTTCGTCCCACCACTAAAATTGTTAACTCATGATTGGGCCCACGTGGGATCTTGTTTTCTTTTTTACTTTCAATATTCGAGTGAAATTCACATTTCACTCTTGCAATTTTCTTTTCAGTAGATAGTTGTGTTATGTTCATTAGAAATGGCTATGAGCCCGATTTGTAAATGATGGGAGTCATTTCTACTCCATCATCAATTTTTTTGTTTTGATTAAGACCTGAAACTACCTACAGGCATACGGAAAAGATATTTTCCCAAAATATATTTCCTCATATGATCATTGGAAAGGTTATAAAAAGAGGAAGCAAAGACATCTATAGGGTTCCAGATTTTCCAAAGAACTCACTAGTCTAAATACTATGTATGTATGTTGTCTATTTGTTGATAATTGATGTTGAAGATCCCGTAGGGACTCAGTGATAAGAAGCTGTGTTGGATTGGGGATTCTGATCTAGGTGATTCACAGTTTGTAGCTCTTCTCTATATTGTTTAATACAAGTGTTCATTTTACATATTTCCACATTTCTTATATCTATGTTCTGGAATGCGAGTGCTCCTATGTTTAAATGTGAATTTATCACTACTAATACTCATGTTTAGTCAGCTACAACGCTTTAAATATAGCTCAGGCAGGATATTTTGTTTCATTTTCATCTCTTCCATCGTTCCTCTAATATTGACTGCAATGGATCCTTGTCTTTGGAATGGTTCACGTATATGGATTCCTATCTTGGCATAGGCCCAGTATATATGGATTTATGTCTTTAGATAAGTCCTGTTATGGTTAATATTCTCCTACATTCTCTTTCACAGTCATCGCCTACATGTTAATTGATATCTGTGACTCATTTTAGAAGTCGCCCCCCTCTACAAAATTCTATCTTAAAGCTGTCGGATGCATTTAAGTATTGGAGTTTATACTCAGTTTCTGCAGTTTCATAGTTATTGTGTTTAACTTTGGGGTCTTGGTTCCACCCATATTAAAACCATTTATACATGAGATTATAGCATGAGAGCCTAACCTTGTCAACTCTTATCGGTTGAGTCAAATGCTCCTTGCAGTTAAGATGTCCTAGGCACTGGTCTTTATACAACTCAAGGCTGTCTCTAGGAGTTACAACAGGATGGATGCATATGTACTTATAATTGGTTTCATAAAGAGTTCCACTGATCTAAATCTCTACATCAAGGTCGTGAATGATGAGCCCATCATCATTCTACTAAATGTGAATGATCTATTCATCACAGGTGTAGAGTAGAAAATTCAAGAATGCAAGAAGATGTTAGAAATTGAATTTGAAATGAAGGATCTAGGATTAATGCACTATTAACTAATTATAGACGTATAGTTGAAATGTGGGGAGATATATTTGGGGCAAGGAAATTACATCATCAAGTTGTTGCAGAAATTTGGGATGATGGATTCCCAGTCGATGACTACTCCTATGTTCACCAATCTTAAGAATTTGAGGGAATCTGACTCTAGTCTCGTGGATCCTACCACCAGTCGATAGTTGGTGGGTTCCCTAATGTATCTGGTAAATACTAGGACATATTTTTTGTAGTAAAAATTCTTAGCCAGTTTCAGTTCGAGCCCATCATGATCATTGGATAGCTGCTAAAAATATATCGAGGTTTCTTTGTGGAAATATATATCACTGCCTAAAGTATTATAGTAAGGAATTCAAGCTAATTGGCTTCACAGACTCTAATTGGGGTGGAAAGAGATCGATGGAAGGAGCACTACCGAAGGATGTTTTTGTGTAGGAGCTGCTATGATCTCATGGATGAGTACGAATAAATATCCCATTATGTTGAGTAGTGCTAAGCCAGAATATGTGGTTGCATGCGAAGTAGGAAAGGAAGTTGTTTAGTTAAGTAAGCTTCTGAAATATTTGTTTGAGAAGTATATGGATCCTATTGTGATTAATTGTGACAATCAAAGTTCTATGAAGGTGACTAGAGATCCTATGTTTCATTCGAGAATGAAGCATATCAATAATAAGTTCCACTTTATTAGGAACCTGGTGCAGGACAGGATCATGAGGTTGGAGTATGTCTCGACAGATGAATAAGTAGAAGACATACTAACAAAGGCTCTTCCAAATAATAAATTTAAGTATCTAAGAAACCTTCTATGTTTGGTAGACATTATTGGTTATATTGATGATAAGGAAATGTAAGATATTTGTTGAGGATTTGGGAGTGAATCATTTCCTGGGAGGACATATGGTCAACACTTTGTGTTCATATTTAGGTCCCAAATTAGGGAAGGGTGGCATGGGTCATAGAGCTTTGACCATGGATACACCTAGGTCCCTAAGTTGGTGGTTAGCAAGTAAGCCTGATGGTACCTAGAGGGGTTGAAAGCTTGAGTCCACCTTATTCCCACTTGGATAGATTTCCCTGGTTAGGAATCTAGTTTGTGTCATTGTGGTGCGTAAATTATTGAGAGACCAATGGATAGATTTCCCCGGTCAAGAATCTAGTGCATGGCATTGCGGTTCCTAAAGTTCTTCATTGTTTCATATAGTTTGAGATCTTATATTGTATTTTTATATGATGAATACCTTCCTAATTAAGAGGGAATGTTGGAAATTATAACTAGGTTTGGTCTTCATTTAATGTGTTTGAGTCATCATGAAATTTACTTGTCAAAATAATAAATTATTTTATTATTATTATAATAACAATGACTTATTAAAGCATGGGTTTCATGCTTGGGTCATCATTATATTAGTAAAATAAACAATTGTGGACTCCTAGGATTAATATTGAGTTTATAGAGCCATTGTACATTCAAAGAGATCAATCACGTGCTTTTGAATAATCTAAAAAGGTTAAATATTGAGTCAAATATGATTTATGTATCCTACACACCAAGTCAGCCTAGAAGAGATCAAGTTAGCCTAAGGACACTTATTCGACTCACAAGAAGCCTATAAATACAAGCTAGTCAAAATAATTTTGAGCATCACATCTCAATCTAGTTTGATATCTCAAGAGTAGTTGGAGAAGTAACACTGTTACCGATGAAATAGGTAACCGCACTGTTACCTACTTTTTTTTGGTAGCATAAAAAGCACCCGATTTTGAAAAGTGGTGATGCAGAATCACCCCTTTTTTTTGTGCACATTTTTGACACTCTAATATTTTTATTTATGAAGTATGAATATTTGTTTTAAAATGTTAGTGATTTTCATGCTAATTTTCAAATGTATTGATGCCGCATCAACTTTTTTTTTTTTAGAGGGGTGATTTCCACGCTAATTTTGAAACGTATTGATGCTGCATCAACTTCTTTTTTTTTAAGTGGTGATTTTCATGTTGGTAATAAAACACAAAACTTAGATAAAAATATACATATAAAAACAATAAAAAAAACCAATAAAAATGTTAAAAAAAAACAAAAATAGCCTTTAAAAATAGAAAATTTAAACAAAAATAAATAAATAAACAAAAATATTGGAAAATTATATCAAAGGAAATGACAAAATTTGAAAAAAAAAACATAATTTAAAGAAAAAAAAAAAAATTAAGGAAAAAAAAAAAAAAAAAACATAAAAGACATTCTTTTCTAAGTTATTAAAAGAAACCATATAATTAAAAAAAAAAAATAAATAGAAAATTTAAAAATAATTAAAATTTAGATTAAAAAAATTAAATAAAAAAAGAAAAAATTAAATTTAAAAATTTAAATTAAAAAAATAATAATAATAAGGAAAAAAAATACAAATTTTAAAATTAACAAAAAAAAAACAAATTAAAAAAAAAAAACAAAAACAAAATTTAAAATTGAAAAAGAAAATTAAAATAAAAGAATTAAAAGAAAAAAAAAACTATCATTAAAAAACAAAAAAATGAAAAAAACCACGTGCAAATAATTAAAAAACAAATATCCATAAATTTACTGTTTTTTTTTTTAAATGAAACAATTTATAAATTTTAAAATGAAAAATTAAATAAACTAAAAAATTAAAAAAAAAATTAAATTAAATTAAAATTTAATAAATAAATTTTAAATTTTAAAAAATAATTAATCTAAAATATTAAATTTAAAAACAAATTAAAAAAAAAATTAAAAAAATTAAATTTAAAATAAAAAATTTGAATTTAAAAAAAAATTAATTTTTTGAAATTAAAAAAAAATTAAATGAAATTTAAAAAAAAAAAATATTAAAAAATTAAAAACAAAAAAGGAAAAAATCAAATTAAAAAAAAATATATTAAAAATTAATAAGAAAAAAAAATGTTACGAATTAAAAAATATTACAAATAAAAAAAAATAAATAAATAAAACTAAAAAAAAAAATTAAAGAAAAAAAAAATCAAATTAAAAAAAAAAAAAAGTTGATCATGGTTGCGCCGCCAATTGGCCTCCAGCGGTAGGAGGGCGATTCCGGGAATCGCCCTCTCGCCACGGGAGGCCGATTCCGGGAATCGCCCTCCTGCCGTGCGGGAGGTCGATTTCGGGAATCGCCCTCCCACCGCGGGAGGCTGATTCCCGGAATCGCCCTCCCGCCGCGAGAGGCCGATTCCCGGAATCTCCCCCCCGCCGCGGGAGGCCGATTCCCGGAATCGGCCTCTACCGCCACCTGGGCGGGAGGCTGATTGGCAGCGCCACCACGATCAATATATATATATATATATATATATATATATATATATATATATATATATATATATATATATATATATATATATATATATATATATATATATATATATATATATATATATATATATATATTTATTTATTTTAAATTCAAAAAATTTAAAATTATATTTTTTTAATTTAATTTTAATATTAGAAATTTTATTTGTTTTAATTTTATTTTTTTTCTAAATTTTTTAATAATTTTTATTAAATTTTGTATTTTTTTTTATTTAATTGATTTTTTTTTTTTTTAAATTTTTTCATATTTTTTTTTATTATTAAATTTTATGTTTAGTTTTTTCATTTAATTTTTTAAAATTTAATAAATTTTGTACTTTTTTAAATTTATTTGAATTTAATATTTTTTTTGAATTTTTTATTTTTTTTATTATTATTTTTTTAATTACATAAAATTTTTATATTTTTTTTATTTCAATTAAAATTGTGTATTTAAAATTAGATTTTTTTTAAAATTAAACTTAGTATTTTCAAATTAATTTGTTTTTTATTTTATTTTTTATTTCATATATATATATATATATATATATATATATATATATATATATATATATATATATTTTAATTTTAATTTTAATTGATTTTTAAAGTTTTTATTTTAACAATGTTTTTTTTTTCTTTATATTTAAAATTTATTTTTTATTTCAAAATTTATTTGTTTATTCATTTATTTATTAAAATTTAATATTGTTTTTTTTAATTTAATTTGTTCTTTTAATATTAACATATATTTTTTAAATTTAATAAAATCTAATATATATATATATATATTTTATAATTTAAATTTAATTTATTTTTTAAAATTTACTTTTTTAATATATATATATTTTAAATTTAATATTTTATTATATTTTATTTTTCATTTTTAATTAATTTTTCACTTTTTTACTTTTAATTTAAATAACGTTTTTTTTTTTTAATTTTTATTTTAAAGTTTTAAATTTATTAAAATTTAATATATTTCTTTAAATTTATTTTTTTTTAATTTTTTTTTTTTAAATTTAATAATCATTTTCTTTTTCTTTTTTAAATTTAATTTCTCTAATTTTTTTTTATAATTTCTTTCTTTTTTTAACTTGTTTTTTTTTTTTAATTTATTTATTTATTTCTATATATTTTGAAATTTTAATCTTTAAATTTTTTTACTTTTTTCTTTTTATTTTTTATTTTTCTTAAATTTTAGGTTTTTCTTAATGTTTGAATTAATTTTTTAATTTTTATTTTTTTATTCCTATATATTTTTAAATTTTAAGCTTTAAAATGTTTTTATTTTTTAAATTTATTTTTTTCTTAAATTTTAGGTTTTTTTTAATGTTTGAATTTTAAAAATTAAAAAATGTTATTTTATTTTTAAAAATGTCAAAAATATGACACAATTTTTTAGTTTTTTTATTCCAGCATCAACTGGTTTTGTTTTGAGGGTGTTTTTTCAATCTTTTTTTCAAAAACAATTTTGTTTTTAGCATAATTTTATAAAATGTTGAAATTTGATCTTAAAAAAAAACCAAGTGCGTTCTAGAATACAAATTTTTTGTTTTTGGGGTGTTTTTTCATGTTTTTTGAGTCTTTTTGGGCTAGAGTTCCCGTTTTGAGGTCAGGTTACCTATTTCATCGGTAACAGTGTTAAGTGCGAAGTCTGTTGCCAGGAAGCCGAAGGAAGTGTGATTTTGGGGAATTCTAAGGAGAAGAATAAAATTAAACTTTTAGTGCCTCTCTCTCTCTCTCTCTCTCTCTCTCTCTCTCTGTTTTGTGCCCTAGATTGGGAGATCAAAGTTTTACATGTTTTCTTGCTTCCATAAGCTTCATGTTTCCAGAAGCTGCTGCCTAGTGGAAGTTGTTGGAAAGGGGTCGAAGATCTGGGAGGCTGAATTTATGTGGAGGGAAGGTCTACTGTATGTCTAGGGTGAAGAGTCTCAAAGAATACTATTGAAAGGAATAATTATTTTGATTGGGTTTTGCTCTCGAGGGGGGTTTTTCCTTGGCATAATGCCTACATATTGTGTCTCTTGTTTGTGAACTTCATACACACATACTATGGTAATTTCTTGATGAAATATAATATAATAAAGAAGTAAAATAAGCCAACACACTAAAGTAATTATCAATAAAAGGAGAATCAAACCCTAATATAACTACTTTTATTTTCCAATACTAAGAACATGAAGGGTAGAGCCCCCAATTTTTTTTTTGGGTGGTTTGTGCATCCATTGTTTGTGGTTTTTGGCACATGGTTCTCACTTTTCATGGTTTTATGGTACATGGTGCTTTAGCCCATGGTTTTGTAATTGCAATTACTAAATATGATTATATTATAATATATAGTTAATGGATTGGGGTTTTATTGACATCATAAGATATGCATATTATATTGTAACATTATAAACAAGAAAATATATTGTAAAATCATTTCTAGATTTCTTGGTTTTAGTTTTCTAGCATAAGATCTCTATGTCAAATGTGTGTGTGTGTGGGTGCCATTGAAAATTTTCAAATTTTCTTAAGAATATATTTACAACAATTCCCTATAGGGGGTTCAAACCAAAAATTGGTATCAGATCCATTTGAATTCAAGGGGTTCCTTTTGTGGCTAAGTATTTTAGCTCAAGCTTGTCGAAAAATGTGTTTCAATGGGGAGATATATGGTATCGATTATTTTGGTGAAAGCCTAATTTCAAGAGATTCAAAGATGAAGATACAAAAGTTAAATGGGTAGAGTTAAAATAATGTTGAACCAAGATGGATCAAAAGGAAAAAAGAAGATACAATGAAGGCATTATGGAACATTTTTTGGGGCTTTGCGCCATTGCAAGTCCCTAGAGAACAATTGTTTCCTTTAGAAGAAGTTGTATATATTAAGGATGAAGGATAGAGAATTAGTGGTAATAAAATAACTATTATATGTTTATATTAATATTTCAAATGAAGATAAGTATTAATATTTTGAGTTCTCTACCAAACTCATGGGATAACAACTACTTCAATTTTTGATGAAATAGTATCAAGGCTTGTTATTAGAGGAGATTATACGGAAACACATTGAAAGTTGGAATGTAGATGCCTTATATATATGAGGACACTTAGAAGATAGAAATAAAAGAAATTCCTTAAGTGGTGTAGCGTCTCACTTTGGCAAGGTTAGTTTTGTGACACTTAGAGAGTGTGATTTTGATGTAGTGATATAATAGTATGCATGTCAGGCTTATGTAAATGCTTATATGCTCTATACCTAGTTTGGGTCACCTATGTTTTATGTTCTTATGATGATATCTATGGGTGTGTGTATAAGGTTGATTTTGGTTAAGTGCATATTATCAAATTTTTCTCTTTTGGTATCCTAGTTTTGACATAGGTGTATGACATGGATGGTGATCCTAGATTGAGACAAATAGATTTATGGATGATCATGGTTATGTGTAGCATATGGTTAATTATGATTTATGAATGATACATTATTTAGATGATTATATATTCTTAATCTTGCAAAAAGCATGATGTGGTAGGGGACCTAGTCATTCTCTAAAAAGTATTCTCAAATTATAAATGATTGCGGAAGTCATTTCTTGAAAACCAAAATGACTGTGGAAGTGATGCACAATTATTGGTAAAATGTGAATAATTTAATTTTGAAATTAATTTGCTTCATTTGATATATTATATTGTGATGTGTGTAGGTTTTGGAACAAGACCTTACAAACAAACCATCAGATGTGTATGATCTCACATTCAATACATTAAGGTGAAGCACAAATTCTCAAATAAGAGTAGATGAGAGGCCATGAAAATTAGGGAATGGAGTCATGAATACATGAATGATAAAGACATGGAGTCTTGGATATATAATTAAAAAATAGGGTGTGAAGTCCTGAATTTTCAAAATATCAAGGCGTGGAATCTTGGATTCTTGGAGTAGATCAAGGCACATAACCCTTAATATGCTAAGAAACGGAGATGCATGCAATAAGGGTGTGGAATACCTATTATTCGTAATAAAAATACCACTCACGGGAAACCCACGGATGAATTTTCTTAATAAAACCTCATTTCTAACAACACTAGATTGAATTTCTAAAGATAGAAAGTCATGTCTAGCATCTAAACCATTACTTTCCAAAAATAGTAAATCACCATGCATAAATTGGTAATCAAGTGTAGTTGAAGGAAAATTACTTAAATTATCATTAATCAGTCATGATAGTTCAATATTAAATTATCATAAATATTATTATTATTATTATTATCTTGTAGCACAGTATGATATTATTATTAAAATAGAATTACAAGTCACCTTCATCACCTCAATCACTTCACACCTTCCTCCTTGATCACTCTCATAGATCTATGTAACTCTCTCTCTCTCTCTCTCTCTCTCTCTCTTAATGATACATTACACTCTCTCTTACACACTTATCAAAGAAATGTCATATTCCTCTTACACTCATTAAAAGCATGCAATAAAATATTCCACTGATGCTCTCCTTAATACATATGTTACGCTCTCCTTAAATCTTGCATACATCTCCTTAACTAAATCTTGCATACCCCTCCTTCATGGAATGAGTTACACTCCTATAAATGGAATATGTTACTTTTCCTCAAGGCATGTATATTACTCCTTCTTTATGACAATAATTTGTTACTCGTCCTATATATTTGTATCATGTCTTCTCAATTAAGGGGGAAAGGAGGTGCATCATCATTCCAAGACTTGGAGAGACTTGAAGAGGATTATGCTCGAGGAAGAGACTTTGAGGGCAGCCAAATGATTTCGAAATGAATTTAAAATTCCTAAACTAAATTACTAAGTAGATCTATATGGTGGAGTTGGCCATGAGTGTTACTGGGAGGAAGTGAAACTTATCTTCTTCATCTTTCTTTGTATATCTCTATACTGCTATATTTTGTTACTGCTTGTGAATTCTTATAGCTCGAGGGTTACAGGGGGAGAAGTTACCCTTGGTTAGGGTTGGGTGGAAAACAAAATTGTTCAAAATGAGTTAGTAAGGATATTGGAGCTAGAGCATACTCTCATATTTTTGGAGTTGTATATATATGTACTGTCAAGTTTATTCATAAATATTCTCAAAATTTTAGTTTATTATTAGTTTAGAGTGTTGTAGAAATTTCAATTTATTGGAAATTTCTACTTGTGAATGCTTATGAGATATTTAGAGTGTTATTTCTGAGCTAACCAATAATGAATGGTAGCTATAATTGATAATGTACATGTGGGGGATTAAAAATAAGAATGTGTTTCCAAAGTTTTCAAGTTTAGTTTATAGTGAATTTTTGTCCATAACATGTCATATATATTATCTAAACTCAATATTATATGTTTTATAGCATGGTTTTTTATTATTTTGAATTGGGTTTTTAGCTGAAACTTAGATGTATATAAAATGCTGCACACTAAATGATTGAAGAAATTAAGCAATAGTTGTAGTTCATTTTATGTATAAAAAAATTATACAGTTTTTTGCAAACTAATTGACAGAAGGTCTTAATGGCTAAATCATTTATGTTTCCATGAGTTTTATGAAAATATAATATTAGCATAAATTTGGGTTTTCTTTCTCGATGTACAACTGTAGATGAAGCTTGCGTACTAATTATTTGACAAAAGTTGTAAATGAGATAATGGCTATCCATTTTTTTGTTTCTTCAAAGAATAGAATCCCTGAGAATTTTTATTGCAATTCAGGTCAACATTAGGGGGTATCTGTACAATATGACCATGTAACCCCAATTTGATTCCAAAACCATGTTTTTAGACTCTGATTTTGAAATCTGGTCGATTTTGCAGAATTGTTGCAACTTTGTATGGATAGTCTCTTTTTGATTTTGCAATAATATGACCATATATTATATAACAAATGATTTATATTGAGGATGCCAATATGATTCATTCTCTTGAAACTATTCTTTAACATCTCAATGTATGATACTCAAACAATTCAACATTTTGATGACAAATTATTTCATGTGTGCTAACTATTTGTAAAAAATCCCCAATGGTTGTAACTTACATGGATTCATGCTATTTGTAATTTTCCCCAATATCTATAAGTCTTTCATGTCCCTAAAGTGTTTTTAGAAATTCATCAATGAATATGGCTGGTAGTTTTACTTGTGTGTTAAGTTCAATTCAAGAATTATTGGCATTATTGTGAGATAATGAAAATTGAGGTTATGTAATCTTAAATTCATGTTAGCTAATTGTTGTGAAATTTCCTTAAGGGATTATGAGTGTCAAATGTTTGAAAAAATGCCTCAATGGTTGTACATTGCATGCTTGAAAACTATTTGTTAAAATTTGTCAATGGTTGTACATTGCATGCTTGAAAATTATTTGTTAAAATGCCTCAATGGTTGTACATTGCATGCTTGTAAACTATTGTCATAATGCCT
Source organism: Pinus albicaulis (assembly GCA_034641835.2). NCBI lineage: Eukaryota > Viridiplantae > Streptophyta > Pinopsida > Pinales > Pinaceae > Pinus > Pinus albicaulis. The sequence goes on along the minus strand of CM076584.1, from coordinate 775,744,972 downwards.
CAATGGTTGTAGCTAATTACATTTATAGATTGTCTGTAGAAAATAAAAAAGCCTAAGTTAAATTTGGATTTGTAACGAAAGGTTTATGGAAATGTCTTAATGAATATGCATGATAATTCTGTTAAGTTAAAATTCATGCTAATGAATTCAAATTTGGGTAAGTGAATTGTTGTAATGTTAGCTTAGAAATGAATTCATAATTATTGGATACCAATCCTATATAAGTTGAATTATCTTTTTAAGAAAAGAATTCATAGATATGTTATTTATAATAAAATCAAAATAGTCGCTTTTGAACACATTCAATTGCAACAGAATTAACAATTAGCTTGTTGGAAATTATGTTTTGTAAAGTTTGATATTTATTCATTCCACTAAAGAATTTCTTTTAAATGTGATTTTTGAGTTTGAGAAGCAAGTATTATGGTTGTAATTTTTGGATATTGATGAAACCATGATCGTTGTAACTTTGATGAGAAGATTAAAATTAGCATGGGTTAGTTAGTAGAATTTATTGTGTAGTGTAAATGGTACCAATGAGAAAATATGACCTTGCATTAAATTTTATGACTTGTAAAAAAATGTAAAAAATAATAATAATATATCACATTTTGAGTCTTAGTGAACAATGTTTTTCTATAATACTGACGGTTGGTAAGGTGGGACCTTACATATGGTATTAGATCAACCTAAAACACTAGGGACTAATGGCCCAATATGCTTACTTTTAGGTTGATGATGTATGAACGATGATTTTGCACACATATTGAATGGTTGTGTATGTTGAATTGGGATCATATTAGTTGCATATGATATATTATTATAATGTCATTTAGAAACTCATGAAATAAAAATAATGTTTTCTTATATTCCTCAATGTCACGTTTGTTAAGACAAATTATTAGAAATATGTTGAAGGACTTAAAGACATGCCGGGAAAGGATGTGCTTGAGAAGTTGGGTTTAAACCTAAGCGTGTGATTGGCTTGATTTTCAATGCGTGGCTGATATATACGGAGTGCATGCATGGTTGCATATATGCTTAATGCATCATTATCAATGTGATATGGACTTACTAGCCATCTTTACTAGATCAAATTGTTTCTACCAAGAAAAATATTGGTTTAATTTGGACTATAGTATGATTACCGTGGTGAGTATGCTTTGCGAATGTGTAACAAGTGTAATTTTGAGATTCAATTAATGTGATGACTGAGTTCATTATGTTAAATTTGACTCTATTATTATCTACTCTAATGGAATATTAACAAAAGTGACCTTGAAGGATGCGACTTTGGATTGTGAATGTAGATTTACAAGTAATGTATGCGTCGTAAATTGATGTGTTGAAATATGACTTGGAAATACATTATTAATGAGTAAGAATGGAATTCATATGATTTATTTGGCATGATTTTATGTAGTTGTTAATTTATGTATTTTGAGTTGACATTTTGCATCAAATAACTTGAAATTATTCAAATACTAGGTTGTGGTATGACCTCCCTAATAAACAAGAGGCATAAATGAATTGTGCATGAATGTTTGTGGAAACCATTTTAAGGAACACTTGAAGGATATGTTTTCCTTAAGTTATGTATGGGTGTGGAATCCATACTAGAATATATATATATATATATGAGCTAATGTATGGGTGTGGAATCCATATTAGCATATATCTATGATATAAGTAATGAGGTAAGGTATGGGTGTGAATCCCATACTAACATATATGTATGAGCTAAGTAATTATTCTAGTTATAATGAACAAATTGCTTTGATGTAATCTCATAGAAATGATTAAGGAAGTTTGATTATGTGTCATTAAAGTTAAATGGATAGAGATTCATAACATGATTTTTCTTGAGATTTCAATGCATTATTTTATTTTGATTCCAAATGAAGATACTAAGATTGGTATAGTGAACACCATTAGGTGGTTTATAATGTTTAGAATAATCGATTATGATATATGTAGTCAAGTGTGAACTAGTTATCTATCCTCTATTATTGTAAATATTTTGTATGTGATTTAGGTAGATTAATTAAATTGATTTTAAAATTCTTGAAAATGTATAAAATGTTTGTTGTGATAAGTTGATAAAATATATATTTTTATTGGCTTAAGAAAAATTAGGCATAGCATATTTAAAGAAGATTTCATATTGTTGTATCTAGGAATGCCATAATAGTCTCCTTAATTATTTTATCAATTGCATACTGGTTGAATTGTATTCAACTAAATTAATTAGAGAAATTATTAGGATTTAACTAATGAACTGATATAAACTATTGTTATTTAGGTGATCGAGTCAAAATTCATACTGTTTATGAACTTGATGAAATTTTTTCTTGAAATTTGATTAACTTATAAATTTTTAAGAAAATAACATGTTTAGAGATAAACATTTTTAGTGGTGAGAACTTTGTTTTATTTGAACGTAAAGGAAAAGGCTTGTAGTCAATGAAAAAAATATTAGTTCTTATTTTATAATAATATGTGCTTGTGATATTTTTTGAGGGATAAATTAAAGGAGAATGATATCACATTTTGATGCATTGGAATTGTTGCATGATTTAGAAACCCAAGATGATTGTATTGTATGTGGAATGGAAGAGATAGTTGGATTTAGGAATTTTGTGCTTGAATGTATAGTTGTATGAGAAGTCCAACAAAAGGTTGTAATATTTAGAGAGGGTGGTAATTATCCTTAAAAGAAAAGAAAAAAATAGGAGCTTAGCGTTAGGCTAGAAATTCCCTTGTGATAGTTTAAATCTTATTCTTCATAGTTTGAGAAGTGTATTGTTTCCATAGATATTTTTTGTGTATGCATTAATAGTAAGGAGTAATAAACAAATGAATTGAATAAAAATTCTGAGAAATTTTATAGTTGGAAAAATAGGTTAACTTGTAGCTATAAATATAGATTCAATAAAATAGATACCATATTTGCATAATTATGAGAATTGTTCATGATCACAAGTTTTCAAAAATATATCTTTAATTGTTTTTTGGAATGAAGGTATTCTAATGGAGTCATTCATAATTGATTATTAGGTAAGAGAAGTGAATAATAATGAAGATTACAAGAATTCAATGAATGGTTTATAATAGAAAAGTGAGTCAATGAGGACTGTATGGAACCTTAGCTTGCTAGTTAAAAAAAATATTGCGACTTAAAACTCAAATTTGGATTTTTCCTAAACAATAAAAATTTTGTACAAATTTTAGGTAGATCCTAAATATTTTGATTACAGGGATGTCTTATGGAATTAAAATGGGACACTTGGATTGATAAGACATAAATCAAGTGGGATGTAAGAGTGGGTTATATATATGACATGTTTTGTTGCGTAGTTTCACTAACAATTGCATGTTGATGATTTGATGCTTCTGGTATGAAAATTTGATAATGACATGGGATGGGTCATCAATTTTTTTATAAAAATAATTTGGGAGTTGTTTTTTAGTTGATAAACTCAAATTTTCTATAGAAACCTAAGAGAATGACGCATGAAAATTTATTGAATTATTAATGCATTAGATAGAGAAAATACAATCATGTGTTTTATGATATCATTGTCATTTATATGATAGATATTTTACATGTTATATCATTTACAAATAATATTATATAGATATAATATATTTGATTAGATTATTATTTTGATACAATATGTATTGTGGTTTATGTCAAAATATATTTAATATGGCATAAATATACATGGTGCTTGATTAATAATAGTATTTTTGGTCTTCATGGACAACCCAATTGGATTATATATATATATATATATATATGAAAACCTTGGGCCAATTTTAATCCAAGATGGGGGAGTACATGGTATTTGATTAATAATGGTATTTTTGGTCTTCATGGACAACCCAATAGGATTTTAGAAATATATATATATATATATATATATATATCCAAAAAACTATAAGAAAACCTCGGGCCAATTTTAATCCAAGATGGGGAGTATGTACTATCCCACCTTGGCAAGGTTAATGTTATGTGATTAGAGAGGGTTATTTTGATGCAATGATATAAGATTATGCATGTCAGACTTATGAAAATTATTATATGCTATAGACCTAGTTTGGTTCACCTGGTTGTTGTGTGCTTATCATAATATCTATTCTTGTGCATATAAGACTGATTTTGGTTAAGTGCATATTATCAATGTTTTCTTTTTTGGTATCCTAGTTTTGACATATGTGTATGAATTGAATGGTGATCAAGGATCGAGATACATATATAGATCCATGGATGATCATCATTATGTGGAACATATGATTAATTATGATCTATTAGTGATACATGATTTATACGATTATATATGCCTAATATTGTACTAATGATGACGTGGCAGGGACCTAGTCATTTTCTAACAAGGATGCTGAAATTATAAATGATTGCAAAAGTCATTTATGAAAACCAAAATGATTGTGGAATTCATGCACAATTATCGAAATGTGAATAAGTTAATTATGAAATACATTTGATTCCTTTGATATATGAAATTGTGATGTGTGCAGGTCTTAGAATAATACCTTACCAATGAACCATCAGATGGGTATGAGTTCAAAAACAATGCCTTAAGGTGAAGCACAGAGTTTCAAAGAAGAGTGGATGAAAAGAAATTAAAATTAGGGTGTGGAGTCCTAAATCCATGAAATATAAGGACATGGAGCCTTTGATCTATAATAAAAATACTAGGGCACGCAGTCCTGAATATTTAAAAGATCAAGGTGTAGAATCTTGGATCCTTGGAGTAGATCAAGGCATATAGTCCTTAATCTACCAAGGTACGAAGATGCATGCAATAGGTATGTGGAATATCTACTCTCTGAAATAAAAATACCATTCATGGGTAGACCAAGGATGAATTTTCTTAATAAAACCTCATTTCTAACAATCCTAGATTAAATTTCTAAAAATATAAAGTCACGTCTAGCATCTCAAGCACAAATTTCAAAAATAGTAAATCACCCTGCATAAATTGGTAATCAAGTGTAGTTGAAGGAAAATCACTTAAATTATCATTAATTAACCCTTATATTTCAATATTGACTTAATTATTATTATTATTATTATTACTATTACTATTATATTTTATGAGACTATGATATTATTATTAAAAGCGAATTATAGGTCACCTTCATCACCTCAATCACTTCACACCTCCCTCCTTGATGAATCTAATTTCTCTCTCTCTCTCTCTCTCTCTCTCTCAATGATACATTACACTCTCTCTTACACACTCATCAAATAAAAGTGGCATATTCCTTTTACACCCATTAAAATCATATCATAAAAGATTCCCCTTATGGTCTCTTTAATGCATATGTTACACTCTTATTAAATAAAGCATGCACACCTCTCCTTAATGGCACGAGTTACACTCCTCTAAATGGAATATGTTACTTTTCCTCAAGGCATGCATATTAATCATCTTTTATGACAAGGATTTGTTTCTCTTCCTATATATGTGTATCATGTCTTCTTCCTTGAGGGGGGAAGGAGGTACATTGCAATACCAAGATTTGGAGAGACTTGAAGAGGATTATGAGAGGGAGAGACTTGGAGAGTACCCAAATTATTTTGAAATGAATTTGAAATTCCTAAACTAGATTACTAAGTAGCTCTAATCGGTGGAGCTGACCATGAGTGGTATTGGGAGGAAGTGAAACTTATCTTCCTCAGCTCGCCTTCTATATCTCTCTACTACTATATTTTGGTACTGCCTATGAGCTCTTACAACTCAGGGGTTCCAGGGGGAGAAGTTATCCATGCATATGGTTGGGTGAAAAACTAGATGGTTGAAAAATGATTTGGTAAGGTTATTGGAGCTAGCGAATACTCTCCACTTTTTGGAGTTGTATATATATGCATTGTCAGGTATATTCATAAATATTATTTAAATTTTAGTTTATTATTAGTTTAAAGTGTTGTAGAAATTTCATTTTTGTGGAAATTAATACTTTTGATTGTTTATGAGATATTTATAGAGTTATTGTTGATCTAACCCATAATGAATGTCAACTATAGTTGAGAATGTACATGCAGTGGACTAAAAGCAAGAATGTGTTACCAAACTTTTTCAAGTTTAGTTTATAATGAATTTTTTTCCATAGTAGGTCATATATATTATTCTACAGTTGATAACATGGTTTTTTCTTACTATGAATTGGGTTTTTGGTTAAAACTTAGATGTATATAAAATGTTGCTCACTAAATGATTGAAGAAATTTCGCAATAGTTGTAATTCATTTTATGTAAGTTCTTTATTTGTACAATTTTGTTGCAAACTAATTGATAGAAGGTCTTAATAACTAAAGCATTCAGGCTTCCATGAGTTTCATGGAAATATCATATTAGCATAAACTTGGGTTTTCTTTCTCCATGTACAGTTGTAGATGAAGTTTGCATACTAAGTGTTTGAAAAAAGTTGTAAATGATATAGCAGGGGTCCATTTTTGTTGTTATTTCAAAGAATAACATCCCTAAGTGTTCTTATTGCAATTCAACTCAAAATCAGAGGGTATATGTACCATATGAGCATATAACCCCAACTTTGATTCCAAAATCATATTTTCAGAGTCTGATTTTGCAATCTGGTCGATTTTTAAGAATTTTTGTTGCTTTGTATGGATCACCTATTGTTGATTTTGTGGTAATATTACCATATATTATATAACAAATAATTTATACTGTGGATACCAATATGATTCATGATCTTGAAACTATTTTTTAATGTCTCAATGGCTGATACTCAGACAATTCAACATTTTGATGAAAATTGTTTCATATTTACTAGCTATTTGTCAAAAATCCCCAATGGTTTTTGCTTACATGGCTGTATGCTATTTGTAAAATTTCCCCAATATCTCTAACTCTTTTCTGTCCCTAAAGTGTTTGTATAAATGCATCAATGAAGATGGCCGATAGTTTTACTTGTATGTTAAGTTCAATTCAAGAATTATTGGCATTACTGTGATACAATTAAAAATGTTGTTATGTAATCTTAAATTAATTTTAGTTAATTGTTGTGAAATTTAATTAAGGGATTATTGTTGTCAAATGTTTGAAAATGTGTCTTAATGGTTGTACATTTCATGCTTGCAAACTATTTGTTAAAATTCATCAATGATTGTACATTGCATGCTTGCAAACTATTTGTCATAATGCCTCAATGGTTGTACCTAATTACATTTATGAATTGTCTGTAAAAAATAAAAATGCCTAAGTTAAATTAGGATTTGTAACTAAAGTGTTTCTAGAAATGTCTCAATGAATATGCATGATAATTCTATTAAGTTAAAGTTCATGCTAATGAAGTCAAATTTTAGTAAGTGAATTGTTGTAAAGTTAGCTTACATATGAATTCATAATTATTGGATACCTATCCTATAGAAGTTGAATTATCCTTTTAAGCAAGGAATTCAGAGGCATGCTATTTAGAATAAAATCATATTAGTCGCTCTTGAACACATTTAATTGCAATAGAATTAACAATTAGCTTGTTGGAAATTATGGTTTGTAAAGTTTGATATTTATTCATCCCACTAATGAATTTCCTTTAAATTTTATTTTTTATTTTTAGAAGCAAGTATTATGGTTTAAATTTTTGGATCTTGATGAAACCATGATCCTTGTAGCTTTGTTGAGAAGATTAAAATTAACATGGGTTAGTAAGTGGAATTTAGTGTGTAGTATAAATGATACCAATGAGAAAATATGCCCTTGCATTAAATTTTATGTCTTGAAAAGAAAATAAAAATAAAAATAATAATATATCAGATTTTGAGACTTAGTGTTCAATTTGTATCTATAATATTGATCGTCGGTAAGGTCCAAATCTCTAGGAAAAATCGTAAAGGCGTGTTGAAAATTTGGAAAGAATGGAATTAGAAGAAATATTGTGGAAACAAAAGTATTGAGTAAGAGAAGGGATGTGATTAGTCTCCTTCTCAATAAAAAAAACCTCCTTAAATAAGGGAAGAGATATGTACTTGGATTCTTGAAGCACTCATGAAAATCATGAGGCACAATTGTTTGAATCAGATGCATCTTTGCATATGACTCCTCACATGAAGTGGTTTTGTAAGTATGCAATGCATGACAGTGGTGATTTTTTCTAAGGAGATGACTTGACAACTAAAATCCTAGGATGAGGAAAATTCAAGTTGAAGCTCATGGATGAAAGGATTGAAAAATTCCCTAGTGTTTTGCACACCCTAGGATTGGCTAGAAATTTGATTTCTATAAGCACGATGAGTGATGCAAGTGCACTAAAAATAATGTTTGAAACAAAAATATAAAATATGGGTTGAGTGATGGTATTGTTAAGGGGAGTTTAGAATGGAAATTTGTATAAATTTATATGAAACATTATTAGTGACAAGTGCAACAATTTTATTTTTCTTGAGAGTGGAGAAAAATAAGGGAAAAATCATATAATCTCTAGAGAAAAGGCTATGTTGTTGAATAAAAAATTGGGAAATAACAGAGAGAAGGGCCTTCAATCACTATGAAATAAAGGCATGGTTGAAGGTATGCCTCATTTCTCTTTTGATTTTGACCATTATACACCATGTTAATAATTTGGATTTTGGTGGGAACTTTTCCTTCCACACAACAACTCCACCACCATTATAGATCTTCCATTTGATTTTGTGACATAAGGTGAATATATCCCATATTAGGAGTGTAAATAAAATGAGGGGTTAAGGCCCATACTAGATCGTCATCTTGATCATTTAGCCTAAGATGTACCCTGGATAGTACCTCCAAACAGTTCCTCCATTATTCCCGAAATTCCATTGGTAGATTCATATCCTATGTTGTGCGTCACCCCTAAGACCAAATCATAGTGGCATTCAAATTTGAGATTAGGTGCAGGTTGGCGAATCCTTCATCGTGAAGGTGCACTAAAATATTATGATAAATAACGTGATCCGCACCACTCCCTATCCAAGGATCACATCCTAGCTGCACTCTCTGACCATTTCCAATTCTCCAAACTAGACCTGAAGCTATCAAGTAAAAAAAGCTTAAAACAGACTACCAAACTATAGATATATTGACTCTAGGTTTGTTAGGAAGTCTGATCCATATTTTCAAAGAGAGGGGTATGATGTGTTTCTGATATACTACATCTATCCATAAGCTATTGGTAGAAAGGAACCTCCACCCTAATTTTTCTGTGAGAGATTTTGAGAAGAGGAAAATATTTTTTAAACCACATGCTCCCAACAGTTTAGGATTTTCTATCCTTTACCAATTAACCGATGGAAACACAAATTTTTCCTAAGTTCCTTCCCAGAGGAATTTGAAGCAGATCCTCCTTTCTTTTTCTAAAATACCGCTAGGGATCCATGCTAATTCCATCCAATATGCCAATATTTATTTTAATATTTATTTTTCCATAACCAAATTCCCAACTCTCCACAACTATCTATGAATCCAACATGAGAATATATTTTCCAAATTTGATAGGAGCTAAAACCAGTCTACAATCCTATATCTTTTTGGTCATAAATTAAAGAATAGGTATTTTAGGCATAAATCAAAGGTCTGCATTTTCTATGGAAAATACCTTATGTTGTTATTTGTAATCTGATCCTCCACATTGTGAGTGGTTATAGTTGATTTTGAAACATTGTTAACCATTCCTGGTGCTCTGCTGAAAAGTTCCATAATTTCATGAAGGAATTGAATATATCTTAATGAAACATTAAAAAAATTAATATTTCATCTACAAACAACAGATGAGTAATGGATATAGTAGGAACCACACTTACACCTTGAAAGTCACCTCTCTGATTGGTTGAATCTACGAATCTCCTTATGCCTTCTACAATCATAAGAAAAAGGAGGGGGGACAATGGGTAACCCTAATTGAGACCCCTCTCAGCTTTGAAGAAAGGAGAGGGTGCTCCATTTATGAGTGCTACAAAATACATCGACACCATGTATGTCAAATCTAATTTATGAATGATACCTCAAAAATGACACGAGTTAGAATTAGATGAATAAATAGCTAGTTTACATGGTCATATGCCTTGGATAGATCAAGCTTGATGATATATCCTTTTTCGTTTTTTTTCTTTATGTTGTGGAGTGCTTATTGGGATACCCGTATAGCCTCATGGATTTTCCTCCATCTAAAAAATTCAAAATTTTCACTGGAGATAGATTTATAAAGAATAGTAAATCCTCTGGGCTATCACCTTTGAAATGATTATATATATATATATATATATATATATATATATATATATATATATATATAGTTGCACATAGAAATGGGTTAGAACTCTTGAAAGGGAGAGAGCTCATCTAATTTAGGGATTAAATCAACAAAATTTGTATTAAAGGATGGTAGAATATGCCCCTCCTCTCTAGATTCATTGATCACTTGTAGAAGGTCTCCCCCAAGAATTTTAGTCCCTATATTACTAGTATAGTCCCTTATTATAGTTAGTATAACCCCCTTATTGTTATTGTTGTACCCATGTAACCCCAATATTTTTATTATTGTTCCCTTACATTTTATCGTTTGGTCGGCTAGGATTATATTGTGATCCCATGGACTCCTATATATAGAAGGATGTTTTGGTCATTTGTATCATCCAAGAATTGTTCATTTATGTAATTTCTTGGAGGTTTATCCCTCGAAGTGCCTTATTTCTAAGGCGTTGATCTCTCTTTTCTTCTATTTTTGGAGTTGGTTTCATAACATTTTTGGTATCTAGGGTTTCGCTGCACCAAAAAGGTCATAGTTGAATTTTAGCTATAATTATTTTTTTATGAAGGATCAGAAGGTGAAATTTTTACAGAGCGAAGCCAAAATCCTGAGGAACGTCGTGTAAAAATTTCAAATCCTGGTTCGCATTATTTTCAGAGATATGATCTGTGGAAGTTAGAGTTGTTTTAGGCTCCTGAATTTCACCCAAAATAGGTCATCATGGAATTTGCGCTATAACGTTTTTTATATGAAGTTTCAAAAGATGAAATTTTTATAGATCGAAGCTAAAATCCTGGGGAATGGCTTGTAAAAATTTCAGATCTTGGTTCACACCATTTTCGAATATATGATTTGTGGAAGTTAGGGTTATTTCAGGCTCCCGAATTTCATCTCAAAGAGGTGACCGTGGGAAAATCATCATAACTCTCTCTCTGAGCGTCAGATTGGAATTCTGTAAAAATTGGATGCAAGTACACGAAATTTAGTTTCCTATGAATCAATTTCAGAGCAGAAGGAGGAAAAAATGACACGTGGCATGTCGTAGAAGTTTTCTATATTGAAACAGTCCAGAATTAGGGAATTGTGGGAGATTGGGCATGACTTTCCCTTGAAGAATTGAAATCAGGTCAGAACCATGGAATTTGAAATAAGATTCAGAATGCTACTACAGGGATGAATTTTAGATATTGAAGATCCGAAATCACATAGATAATTCAATTTCAATATCGAGCTCCTCAAAATCAAGAAAAATGTGTGTATATTTTTTTCCAAATTGCATAAGTCTTGTTTGAAGAATCAATTTGAATTGATTCCAAGGGCATATTGTAGAATAGGTATCGGTATTGGGTTCTAAAATTCCCCCCTAAAAATAATTCAACACCCATTAGCCCCTCGTAAGGATCTACTAAGAAATGCAACATGACATATCAAAATTACAAGAGCAAGTGCACCAAATTTCACTCTCGCAAAGAGCAACAAAAAATTAATGGATGTTTTGAAGAAAATCCTGTAAGCTATGATGGATGGTTTGAAGAATGGTATGGAAGAAAAGAGGGAAAGTTTTAAGGAAGACATGGAAGGTTTGAAGGAATGTTTGTCAAATTTGATACAAGAAATGATTCATAATGGCAAAAATATAATAGAGGAAGTCATGATGAGAACAAAATAAATGTTACTCGTGATTTCATAAACTCTAATGTTGGATTGAAGAACCACCATATTCCAAATCTGGATATGAGGAAGTTTGATGGAAAGGATCCCATGACATGGATACTATAGATGGAGCAATATTTCGATCTCAATAATGTGAAAAAAACACAAAAAGTACGCATTGCAACTTTACATTTAGAACAAAATACATTTGTATGGTATCGATGGCTTTTCTCTCGTAAAAAAATTGTCGCTTGGTCAATTTTTATGGAGGAAATGATAGCACATTATGAGGATACAAAGATAAACACCTTCTTTAGCCAATTGATAAATCTCAAACAAAAGGGTTCAGTGGTGGAGCACATTGAGGACTTCCAAAAATTTAATATAAGGGTAACTGATATTCCAGAGGAACACAAGATTGATGTATTCTTAGGGACTTTAAAGGATAACATCCAACATGAAGTTTGCATTTGGGAACCTGATTCATTGGAGAAGGCATTCAGGTTGGAAAGAAAAATTGAATGTAAAATTATGGCGACAAGGAAGCCTACCACTCACATCTATAAATATGGAAGTATTGCTACTCCTAGACTTCCACAACCTACAAGGTTGACACCAAAATGATTGGAAGAAAAAACAGCAAAAGGAATTTGTTATAGTTGTGATAGAAAATACCCTAAAGGTCATAAGTGTGTGAGAAATTTTTTTTTTACATAGATTGTGAAGAGGAGGAAGAAAATGAACAAGAAACTTAAAAAAGAGAGGATATACACCAGGAACCAACCCTAGAAGAAGAAGAAATGAGTGACAATATTGTGTAATGCATTGTTAGGAATTACCACTCCTCAAACTCTCAAGATAGAAGGACATATGAAGAAGAAAAAGGTAATAGTGTTGATTGATTCGGGTAGTACCCATAATTTTATTCATTGTAAGGTAGCCGATGAATTGAATTATTTCATATACCTGTCACTAGAATGTCAAGTGATGGTTAAAAATGGAGGAACTATAAATTTCTCTGGAAAATGCCATAATATCAAGCTAGCCATGGATGAAAATGTATTGAATAGCCCAACGTTTTCCATTCCAATGGGAGGTACTGATGTTGTACTAGGAGTACAATGGTTACAATCTTTGGGGACGATAGCTTTTAATTTTCAAGAACATTTCTTGAAAATTTTTTTAGAAGGAAGGGAATTTGAATTATGGGGTATCATAGAGAAGCCTAGAAAGAAGAAAGACCCATTAAAAAGGAAAGTATTTACAAAAGGCTATTTATGAGAAGGAAATGTTGGCAATACTACATGCACGAAAGAAATAGCGACCTTACCTAATGGGAAGACACTTCAGGGTAAAATCTGATCATGATAGTCTTAGACACTTTTTGGAACAAAGACTATATTCAGAAGAGAAACAAAAATGGGTCACAAATATGTTGGGTTATGACGTTGAAATCATCTACAAAAAAGGGAAGCTAAATGTTGTTGCAGATGCACTCTCAAGAAAGGATGAAGAGGTGGAAGCATTTCTTTATGCCATTTCTATTATCCAACCATATTGGATAACTGAAGCAAGGGATGAATGGAAGAAGGAAAAATAAGTGTGGATACGCATTCAAAAGTTACAACAAGATCCTAGTACATCTGATACATTTAGTTGGAAAAATTATTCCTTATGGTACAAAGATCGCTAATATATTTGCAAGAATTCCCAACTAAAAAAAAAAATTCTTTTGTAATTGCACACTTCTCCTTTAGGAGGACACTCGAGATTTTTAAAACTTACCACAGGGTGAAGAAAGAATATTTTTGGGATGGACTTAAATGTAATATTCAAAATTTTGTGGTGGAATGTTTGGTTTGCCAACAAAATAAAGTTGAGACAATTAAGACCCCGAGTCTTCTACAAAATTTATCCATTCCAAGTCAACGTTGGAAGGATATTTTAATGGATTTTATCACAGGTTTACCTAATTCCAAAGGAAAGAGTGTCATCATGGTGGTAGTTGATAGAATTACCAAGTATGCACACTTTTGTGCATTATCTCATCCATTTAAAGCAAGTACAATTGCTATTGCATTTATGGAAACAATTTAAAATCTACATGGAAACCTGAAGATTATTGTAAGTGACAGAGATCCCATTTTTACAAGGAATTATTGGATGAAATTATTTTCTTGTTTGGGTACTCAACTAGCTCATAGCTCATCTTACCATCCTCAATCTGATGGTGAAACTGAGATAGTGAATAAATGTTTGGAAGGAAATCTTCATATTTTTGTATCTGATAAGCAAGAATAATGGGTGAAGTGGTTACCTCTCGCTGAATGGTGGTATAACACTTCCTTCCATACTGCAACAAAAATGACCCCATTTATGGCACTTTATGGATATCAATCACCGTCCATCACATCTTCTTTAAGGGAAAATTCTAGGGTTCAATCAGTGGAAGATCACATCGAGCATCCACAAGAAGTTCTCCAACTCTTAAAGGATAACCTAAATATGTCACAAAATCGAATGAAACAACATGCAGATCAACATCTCAGTGAGAGAAGTTTTGATGTAGGAGACTGGGTATTTTTACGGCTACAACCATACAAACAAATGTCCCTCAAGCAAGCTAATAATGATAATAAATTATCGCCAAAGTACATGGCCCTTATAAGATGTTGCAAAATATTGGTACTATGGTATACAAATTGGATCTTCCTACTTCTTCGCAAGTACATCTAGTTTTCCATGTTTCATGTTTAAAGAAGGTTATAGGGGAAAAACTTCTTGTTCAAACAATATTTCCAGAACTTGATGAGGAAGGAAAAACCATATTGGAATCTGAAGTAGTCACGGAAACAAGAACTTGACAGCTATGCAATCGATCAATTTCAAAGTATCTCATCAAATGGAAGAACTTTCCCACTAAATATTCTAGATGGGAGGATGAGAATTTTATACAGAAGCACCCGGAGCTACTCAAGCATTGAGGAGAACATTTTTTGAAGGAGAGGAGCATGTTAGGTCCGTATATTACTAGTGTAGTCCCTTATTGTTTTTAGTATAACCCCCTTATTGTTATTTTTGTACCCCTGTAACCCCAATATTGTTATTATTGTGCCCTTACATTATTATTGTTAGGTCAGATAGGATTATATTGTGATCCCATAGACTCCTATATATAGAAGGAGGTTTTGGTCATTTGTATCATCCAAGAATTGTTCATTTATGTAATGTATTGGAGGTTGCCCCTTCGAAGTGGATTATTTCTAAGGCGTTGATCTCTATTTTATTCTATTTTTGGAGCTAGTTTCATAACAAAGAAGGTCATAAAGCTCAGTAAATAACTCAATAGTCCACCCATACAGACTTGGAATTTTATCTTTTAGGAAGTTGGCAATAGTATACTTGAGCTCACCTTCTGATATTTCCTCCATTAGAGATCAAATTTTCTCCTCTCCCACAAATCATGGAAATAATTTGGCTACCCTAATGATATTTTCAATCGATGTCCCTTTTGGATCCTTGTAGAGGTTTTTGAAATGGTCTCTTCCCAATGCACCCAAGCATTTTAATTCTATGATTTCCTACCCTGATAATCTTTTATTATCCATATTTTATTTATCAAATTATGACTCTTAGCAAAAGCCTAGAAGAATTTTGTATTTTCATCTCCTTTTTCTAGCTAGATGGCCTTACTCTTCAATTTCCATTCAACCTCCATATTGACCAATATTTCCTTCCTTCTAGTGATTTTCCTCCCTAGATCCTCCCTTGACTCCATATCTTTGAATCCCTCATCATTTAAGTCAGGAACCGAGCCCAAATGCCTTTCAATGATAGATAATTCCTCATCCTCCCCGGTTCATTTTTGAGTAGCTCATTCCTTTCTCAATTTATTTGCTTATGGTTGTCCTCAAAGTGTTGTGTTGTTGACATACCAAGGCCCCTATCATAGTGTCTCCAATTGTTACTGACAAGGTTTATAAAATTTTTGTCTTGTCACAATTCAAAAATTCATTTTGAAGGGGCTTTCCAGCTTCTATGGCCTACCCTTTATTTCAGACACTATTGGAAGGGGACGAGAGTCACTTATCATCTCGATCCATTGTCATAGTAAAATATGACTATTAACCAGGGATTATTTCAACAAAAACTAGTTGATGCGTTTAACCATCTTATCTTCTCAGAGTCATCTATTCTGCCATGTAGTTTTTATTTTGATAGATTTCAATTTGATGATATTATATGAGGTGAGTTGGTGGGAGAAAAAATCTAAGAGGATATCATGTCTGGCATGCTCTCCCAAATATTCAATAACCCCCATCAAGAAGTTAATACCCCATTCCAAAATTAAGTTATATCTCTTTAAAAAGTATTTCCTTAAGCGATTAGTTTAAAAACCCATCATCTTCATGCATAACATAGATATTTAGAAAATTGAAACTCATTTCCAATTCAATGAAAAATCCTTCCATCCCTAAACCTAAAGTATTACTCCAAGTTCCTTCCTTTTGAATCTTTTGGGTATCCCATCCTAAGGCCATACCCCTATAACACCCCTTAATATCCATACAGAAGAAATACTAGTATGGGAAAAGTATTTCAAGAAAGATAATAACATTTTTCCATTACCCCAGCATTTCTTGAAGAAAAATAACCTCAGGAACTTCAATCTAAACAAGTATTTTGAAAGAAAGTTTTTTGGGGTTACTTGATAGCCCTATGCAATTAATTGATAGAACAATCATTGGGTCACCGCATAATGGGCCGTCAAAGCTCTAAGGGCCCTATCCATTGAAGATTTATTAACAAAGGCGATCTCCTCCCTAGCTCTAACAAGCACATGAGAAATATTTGACTCCCTTCCCGTACCTTTCCCTAGAATAAGTGGAGTCACATTGTGATCTAGACCTCCCTCAAAAACCCCAGTAGCCAAATTAATTTGTCTTGATCTTAGGTTATAGAAGTAGGAGTTAAATCCCATTCCTTTAGAGGATGCATATTTTAAGGATACAATTTAGGTATGAAAAACTCATAAAGGCTCTAAGAAGTCACAAGAAACATGTTGCAAAGTGATTGAAGTAAAAATGTTTTGAATATATGCAACCTTCTATTCATGGAGGTTCTCATATCACTTCTTATCCAAAATAGACTCAGGGCAGGATATAAAAGAAATCAAAGGGGGAGGAAGAAGAGTACCCATTATATATTCACCTTTCTCCTAGAGGGTGTCCATGTCAATAACTATTTCTAGTTGAGTTTTCTTGTCCACGTATTTCTCTGATTGAATATCCATGTCCACTTCTACCCTTATGTCCTCGAAACTTATTCTTTGCATCAATTCAGGTTCTTGTTGCATTTCCACTTCTATTTTATATTGGTTACCTTGTCCTTGTGTACCCACAAAATCCCCCTCCTCATTTTGTACCCCAACGGTAGCATTCAAAAAAACTCTATTATTTTCTCCTACAGGTTGTTTGTAACCCTTGAAGCACCCGCTCCTCCAGATTTCCTCTACTTCTTATTTGGTCCTAATTGAAATTTCTTTGGGTTAAAAGAGGACATGCAACTAACTACTAGGTGTCCATAATTATGACACCTATTGCACCTTAAGTGGATCCATTCATAATCTAAATCCATTGGCCATTTCTTCTCCTTCTCAATGTTCATAGACTGGTATAGTATCATCCTCAAGTCCATAGTAACCAAAATTCTAACCATTGACCAGCCTTTTGTCTGCTTAAATGAATAATCCTCCCCTAGGAACTTTCCCAGAGTACCTATGTTCGTAATACTCTATGTATTCCACATATGCACCAAAATATTTGGAAAACGAACCCATATTGGCATTACATCCATTATCTCTTTGTGGGCATCTAAAAGGGGGTTACAAGACTTAGAAACCATAGTGGTAGAGTCTTAAAGCATACCTCTTTAACAATCATGTGTGCATCTTCTATATTTTTGAAGATCAAGTGAATCTATCCTTTCACCATTTGCCTAGCCTTAGGAACAACGAATACCTTTCTAGAAATGTTTTTGTCTCGCCAAGCCTTCAAGTTTCCTACACTAAAAACCCTTGTTTTTGCTCTTCCAACTATTGATTTCTCATCTAGTTTTTCCACCTCACTCATATCCACATCATCCCCTACATGGAGGTATATTGGATTGACCCGCTTCCACTCTTCAACACCATCTCCTTCTTATTTTTCTTTGTTCCTTTTTTCCATAGACTTCCCTCATCATGAACAAGCCTATTGTCACCTTCCCTAGTTCCTTCATGTTCTCCTCCCATTTCCAGCTCTCTTTGAGCATGGAAAGGTTTTGGATTAGCTTCTATTTTACTCCCTACACTTTTCTCCAATTATTTTCTATATTTTTTCTCCAGATTAGGGGGAATATCTTTGTTGGGTGTGTGTTATATTATTTCCATGACTAGTTACACGTGCAGGGGGGGGGGGGGTTACAGGGGGAGCGAAAACACCCCCTGTTCATGGCGTCGAGCCTAGAAGGGGGTCACAGTGGGGGCAGCAGCCCCCCCTTCCAGGGGGCTTTTAGGGAGGCAGTATCCCCCCTACATGGGGTTCAAGGAAGTGCCCTGTGATTCATTTTCTGGACCCTATAATAGGTGGTAATACCTACCGATGGTTTTTTACATTGGTTTTTCACATGGTTTTTGGCATGATGGTTTTTTGCCCATGGTATTTTGTAGATCCGGTCAAGCGAAATATGGTTTTGTTCTAATCCTGGGTTAATGGATTGGGGATTATGAATTCTTTAACATGTATATATATGTATTGTAACATTGAAAGGAATATAATGAAAATTGAATTTGTTAGTCTCAACTTTGGGATCGAGGGGAAATTTTATGTGTATATTTTTTATGTTCTCTCCATTGCTTATTTTTTCTATTTTAAGAATTCATTCGCAGGTAATTTCTATACAGGGTTAAAAACTACACTTTTTATTCAAGGCTCTTGGCTGGATGATAAGGCTAAACCCCCCATCTTCTTTATCCCATGTCTTTCCTTGATCTAGCACTTCCTTTTCAGGTTTATTTGCTCCAAAAATATTTGAGGGATCCCCATACCTCAGGGCTTCAAAAGACCCTAAGACAAGACAAGGTTGAGACTGAGATTAAAGAAATCTTGAGGTAAAATATGGACCTCAAAACAAAAATGTACAGCCAAAATCAACATAAGAACCAATAAGATTCAAGATGATAATTTCAACCATGGGGGATGATTCACCATTTTTGGAGTAAAAAAGTAAAAATATTTAAAAGTATAAAAATATAAAAACTAATTTTTCAACTTATATCCCTACGATTTTACTCAAATTTCAAGCAGGAGGACCCATTAGATGCATAATTTAATTCCTCATCCAAGGAGTACCCATGTTTCATACTTTCAATGGACCCTGCTAAATGAAAAATGAGAATTACATGAAAAACATGATTGCAATCATATTTTTCATGTATTTATAATTTTTCATGTAGCAGGGTCCATCGAAAGTATGTAACATGGGTACTCCTTGGATGAGAAATTAAATTATGCATCCAATGAGTGCTCTTGCTCAAAATTTGAGTAAACTCGTAGGGTGATAGGTTGAAAATATGAGTTGAAAAACTAGTTTTTTTCTTTTTCCCTCTAGTATTTGATGATGTAATGTAATATTATTTTACTATTTCCACTATTATTTTTTAATATTCCCTTAGGAGGCCCATTTTAAACCTAAAAATTTCTCTAATGGCTTATTTTTCAAAACTAGTCATTTCAACTTCATACTCTTGACCTTGCAAGGTAGTAGTGTGTAGCAAACATTGCGAGAGTTTTACCAAGGGATAAAAATCATTGTTTCTTACATTCCAGTCTTCTTCCTTCCCTTTTGTGTTCATGACTTCCTCCACCAAGTATTTTATCACATGCAAGCTATATTTGAAAGGTGTTTCCAGCTATGGTGAAAATTTCCAACCTGGACTTTGGTTTTCGTCCCTTTCAACTCTCAAGATCCAAAAATCCACTGGAGAGATGAAAAAATAACCTTTAACAAAGCTTTCCAGTTCATAGTCTACTAAATCCACTAGATACATATTGACACTGCTGCAACCCATGATTCCCACCTTAGCTTTAGGAGGTTTTCTGACGCACAAAGGTGTTAGGAAAGGTGTCAGGAAATGTAATATTCCAAATTAGCTACTGCTACTTGGAATATTATAACTGCTCCATTTTTGAAACAGAAGAGTAGGAAGGACAATAAAACATATCCCAGTGTGGAAAGGGATTGGATTAGGAGGAAAATTAAAGCTACTTTGGTGTGAAAGATGGGAAAAGCAATGAGCTAGATCCAGTTGACCAAGTCAACAGCACTGCTACAAGAGGAGGGAAACCAACTAGGGCAGTGCAGTTTTGAAAGGGGAATCTTCTCAAGGAAGTCACATCATCAATGAGTGGTGTTCGGGGTGAGGAAGCTCACCAAGGATAAGAAGGAGGTGATAGCCGCAAGGAAGGCATTTAGTAATCATATTTGTTTGGTATTTTCACTGATTGTAAGCTTCAACTATTTAGCTATAGTTGCAGCACTGTTTAGTGCAAAGAACTCTCATGCAGGAATTCCATCTTCACCTTTGGTCTAGGTGATTGTGAGATCTATGGGGAAGGTCCTGAGCTTATTTTTCATAATCTATGTTGAGTATATCCATTCTGCATCATATACAGCGCATTCACTTCCAGTAACTGCATCATTTCTGCAGTAGCAGTAGCTGCTGGGTTAAAACCTCCTATTTTGTGCTTGTTTCGGAGGAGGAGGTGTCTCTTTCACTCCGGGAGGTCTATTGAAGAAGGCCTTGGGCCAATTTATGTATTATTCATCTATTTTAGATCATATTCAGTATTTTCTAATAAAAATTTGTAGGGTACATCGTTATTTTCTGCAGTGCTGCATTTTATATTGCTATTTTGCCGGAAACCCTTGCCGAGATGTTCTGATGTGCTTGTAAAAGAGGTGAAACCTCTCATTTCTGATTCTATGATTAATGAAAGCTCTAGATCTGTATTAAATCATATTTTTATATAGATACCCTAATAAAAATTATGCTGTTGCAGTCTTCAGCAATTCTATTTTGTGAAGTTGTGGGATTGGGGTGTTTTTGAGCATATATGAGCTGGGGAGATCTGTTTAGTGTATCTAGAATGATTTTTTTCTAATTCCATTTCATATTTAACCTAAATATAGCATATATAAGAGGATCCAAGTCCTTTTGTGCATTTTTATTGCATGGTTTTCCTTATACAACGTCCTCATTGGAGATATTGCAGAAATTCTTGAAAAGGAATATTACAGGAAAGACTTACTAGAAATGTTTTTTGATAGTGATAGTAAAAACTATGAAAACAACTTTTTAAATAGTAAAATTTAAAAAACCTCTCATTCCTTGAAATCGTTGACACAACAATCTAAACTCCACGCCCTATAGCTTGTAATGGTATCGATGCACCCTTTTAAGATGGTTAGCGACTTGGTCTACCTTTAAACCATAACCACCTTCCCTCCTACATCATCCCCAACTTTTAGATTTTTAATTGTATTAAAACAATGGTAATACATATAATTACACATTCATGTAGTTGGCATTTTTCTTTGACAATTTTATAACTTTTCTTAATTTATTTATTTTAACATGAATTCATAGCATCATTATCTCTCTCTCTCTCTCTCTCTTTCTCTCTCTCTCTCTCTATATATATATATATATATACCTTAGAAAAAGGGATTATTGTAAATATTGTTTTTATATCATTAATAACTAAATTTAAATATGAAATTTTTGAATATAATAATTACATATATCAATCATTATTTTAATTTATTATCGAAAATGGATTTTAATTTATAGCTACTGTTTATATTTTTATATATTTCACATCTCTATATATAGAAATATTATTATTTTTAATTTTATGTTTATTAACTATATATTCTCAACTATCATGGTTACAAATATGAATTATTATTATTTAAATATATTTTAATATGCTATATGCATATTATTATTTTTATAATAAATTGTTTGTGATTTTATTAATAAAAAGAAATTTATAGCATAAAAAATTGAATTAATTTGATTTGTTATTTTCATTCTTTTTTACTATTTTTTATGTTTTATTTTTTATTATTGTTTGATTGAATGCTTCATTTTACACACCGCTACAACATCTCCCACATATTGGGTTGCAAAGCACATCTCGACACAAATAGACATTACATATGCAATGGGAGTATCAAGTAGATATATGTTCAAACTAGGGAAGGAGCATTGAGTAGTAGTAAAAAGGGTTTGTAGGTATTTGCGTGACACTACTAGTTATGGATTATTCCACTAAGATTATGAGGGTTAGATAAAGTGTTGGACATACATGGCTTGTTAATGTAGATTGGGATATAGATATTTGATCACAGAAGAGATCCAAGTGAGTATGTATTTAACCTATTTGAATGAACAAATAATTGGATCAGAAAGAGGTAGTCTATAGTGGCACTCTTAAATATAGACTTTGAATACATGTAAACCACTCATGCAAGGAAGGAAGTGATATAATTAAAAGTATTATGCTTAGGTATCAGGTTGGTAGAGAAAGCTTTAAGGATAAATTATGATATTCATAATGAAATTTTCTTGGCACATAACCCAACTTGTCATTCTAAGTTAAACAATATTAATGTCCAATGGGATTTTTTGAGAGACATGGTTTAAGAAAAGAAGGTATTGTTGGTAAATATGGACACCTTAAAGAATGTTGCAAACTCACTAAGAAATTTTGTGAGCATTGAGGAGTTATCTTGATGTAGAGAAGCAATGAGCATTTTTTCCTTGAATTCTTGATGTACTCCTGTGATATTCTATATGAAAATAAAACAAAATAGAGAGAATTTTGTGTATTTGTGTTATATTATTTGCATGATTGGCTCCATGTGTGATTTTTATATGCTAGATGTAGTGTGGGGGTCATAAAGGGGAAGATCCCCTAAAAAATGGGTTATCTTTGTATCCATTATTGGTATTTTTTGACAAATGATTTTTCTTTTAGTTATTTTGTGGTGCATGATGGTTTATCCCATGGTTTTGTAATTTTAAGGAACTAAAATTATATTCTAATCCAATATTAATGGATTAAGTATTTATAGAAGTCGCAATATATACATATTGTATTATAATATCGTAAAGAAGATAATATACTTGAAAACATTGTTGCTTGATGTGGGGAGGTCAGACAAGGCCTACAAATAACCACTACAGATTCCCACTCTCTATCCATAAAGCACAAAATGAATTTTATGCGAGTGAAATGGTAATTAAAACTAACACAATGAGCAAATTGAGGAAATTTATGAGACAAGACAAGACGAGATAACAAATTATCATTTTTATTCACTTACACAACCAATTTTCTCTTATAGATCTAAGTGCAATTTCATTCTACGTTATGCCTCAACATATGCAATGTCTATTTCACACCATACTCAAATTATTGTTCTCTCTCCTCTATTCCATCCTTTCTAGCTTCACAAGCTCCTTTTGTTCTAGTATCAAACTCTTCTTCTTTTTCACTAGTCTACTCTCTTCTCATCTCTCCTTATTCATATATCATTCTTTTGTTCACTGCCTTTGTCTCCTCTCTATATCCCCTAATTAGTTTCATATTAAACTGTGGTGGGAAGGTTGAACCATCATAGTGGTTCAAGTTTCTTATCCCTTTCTCAGGACCCTCATCATTCTTGGATGTTGAATAGCTACGATGGTTAAAGTTCCTTTCCAACCATCACTTATTTTTCTAATTGCATATATAATCATTTCATCTTAGTTAGTTTATCATTAACTTTTTGCAAATTTAGTCCATTGGTTCACCACAAGCCCCTTAATATATATGGGCTCGCTGCAAGTCATAACACACAACATCAAATAGAGTCACAAAATAGAAACAATACTAGGTTTTCAACAACATAGACACAACAGAGGTGTTGCAACATTGATGTTGTGGTAGATTTGTTACAACAATGTGTTGTATCAAAGGATTTACAACAACATATTAGAATAATGTGTTACAAAAATATGAATCAAGGGAATGTTGCACTGGGGTTTTTATGAAAACAATGTTACAACAAGGTATTGTTTTAGTAGCGGTGTTCCACTGACACAATAGAAGGACGATGTAATAGCATGATTATTTCATATCCCAAGATATTAATTGAAATTAACTTATGCATATTTATTTTGACCAAGGATTATCATGTATCATACACCCACTCATGTGGACGTGAACTTTCTTGTTCGAGGGAAGGAAATCTAGTGTATGCATGCCAATTATTATTTAGACACCCATGTTGGATCCTAAGGACCTATGTTCTACCACTTTACAAATACTCATAATGATCCTTGTTTCACGTGCTTTTGCAAAACCTCTTTGCCATAACTTGCTCCAGTTCTTTGGTTGAATTGATGGGAAATTGTTTCTTCCACTCATCTACCATACCTACTTGATCATCCCATTCTCTTTAATGAAACATGTACAAGTAAACAAAATGAAGACTAGGGAATTAAAAAATTCCTCTCGTAAGTCCAACCTATGAGAATTATCAAAATAAATAAATTAGGGCTTGACATGGAATGATTTTATTATACTTAAGCTTACTATACATAACTATGGGAAATAATTATTTTCTGAAATATTCCATTATCATATCTCTATTTTCAAAAAAAAAAAAATTCTTCACAAATCTACCCCTTGATTATATCTCTATTTACTCTTTTTAGGTTTTTTTTTACCTACTCATGCCTGCATCTCCTCTGCAAATTCACTTTCATAAACACTCCTTTTATCTTCCAAATTTGGAAAATTATACAGAGTCTCACTAGTGACGTACCATAAAAAATATGAAATGGAATATTTCCAATAGATTTGTTGACTGAATTTTTGTAAGAAGATTTAGCTTGTGCCAAGACCAAATCCCATTCTCCTAGTTTTTCTCCACTCAAACTTCTTATCAATTTTCCAAGACTTTGGTTTCCCACATTGTTATATTTATTTATTTTTGAATGGCATGTTGAACTATATATCAACTTGGAACCCAATTTATTGATAGTACCCTTGAAAAATTTCCACGGAATCTAATATCTCTTTCAGAAGTGACACTCCTTGGTGGTCAACGTAATCTCACAATTTCACGGAAAATAAAAATAACTACTTCGGTACCATCATTGGTTTTCTTTGTAGAAATTTTAATAAAATTATGTATTTCCTAGATTCTCCTGACCTAAAAATTATATGCCACTATTAAATACAGAAATGCTTCTATAAAAATATTTGCTGAAATTTAAAACATGATCGCTAATTGCAAACACATGAAGAAAGATCAATCACACATAACACTAATGTTTTTACCGAGAAAGCATAAAGATAAAATCCCCACTATCATATATTATGTACATATCATGGATCATGAAACAATCTCATACAAACTCTAATCCAAGAGCTCTTAGTACAATATAAAATAGTCTCACACTGTCATACAAAAATTGGCAAATACATGCGCCAATTTACTGCCTCCTGACAACCTACCTCCATTGCGCAATCCTTGATGATAAAAATCCCTGAATGAATGAGATCCTACTTCCCTTGACTGTGAAATCCTCATTGGAATCTCCAATGTGTGTGTGGTTGCATGAGTGCACCCACTAATGTCACAATTGATAGTCAAATTGTCCCTTTCACCTATCTTTCAATTGGGTCTCCACTAGATCTGACATGCATGTAGTTAATAGTAGTAAATATTTAGTTGCATGTGAGAACACTGCTTGTGAATTAATTAATAATTAATTCACTTATATCTCACTAGTGTATGTTCAGTTACAACTAGCACAACTGAGCTTAACTCACTTAACTGAGTTAAACTACTTTACAACTCACATAACTACACATGCAACCCTGTTACAACTTCGAATCACTCAGTTACAACTAATTCCAATTGCATGTCCCACCAACCAACCACTCAAATCGAAATCCACTTAGCTAACTTATTTGACACTTCAGTTAACTATTTCCAGGTGCTCATTGAGAATAGATTAATGTTTATTGTCCAATTATTATTAAGAGATAATAATAATTGACATGCATTCTGTAAATAAACATACGATCTATAAATAGAATTCGCACATGAATCTAAAAATAGAACATCATATATAAATAGAATTTGCTCACCATTATAAAAATACACTCCCACTCTAAGCAGAATTTTCTCACCATTCTAAAAATAGACTTACACATAAAAATAACCTGAGGCTCAATCCTAGTGTAGGTGCTTAATTTTCACTAGAATCATAATCATCTTGAATCTCAACACTCCATCTCAACAAGAAATGGATTATCCTTCACCTCGATCCTGTCTCTATGGTATTAGAATTTTCTCCTGGTGAGCGCCTTCGTTAGAACATCTACATCCTGATCTTCCATAGGAATTTACTAAAGCAACATGATCTTCAGCTGCACACAATCTCTAATATGATGATACCATATATCTATATGCTTAGATCTATCATGAAACAAGGGAATAATCAAGAGTTTAATGCACATCTGATTATCCCAATGAATCACTCTAGGATCTAAATGAGAACCAAACAAAACAACCAAGATATTTCTCATCCAGATAGCCTCACATTTAGCTTGACTTGCTGCCATGTATTCCGCTTCCGCTGAACTGAGTGCCACGGATCTAGGTTTCCTACTGTACCAAGAAACAACTGTATATCTTATACTAAATATCCCCCTTGATGTGCTATTTATGTCCGTTGGGCTGCCCACCTAATATGCATCCATGAAGCCATGCAACTTCACCTCATTTGTCTGTCTCTACCACAAGCCATACTCATATGTGCCCCTGAGGTATCTGAGGACATGCTTGCCCTCCTTCCAAAAGAGCTTGGTAGGCTTAACCATCTCTTGACTAAGTTGGTTCACTGCATAGCATATTTCCAGTCTTGTATTCACTAAATAGATTAGTGAACCCACCAACTGTCGATAGATAGTAGCATCCACTACCTCTCCAGATGTAGCATCCTCTTTCCTCCAGTTTCCTGGAAGAGGAGTATCCATGGGTTTGCAACCCTCCATGTGAAACTTACCCAGTATCTCCCTTTCATACTTTCCTTGAGACAAAATTTTTTCCATCTCGCTGCTATATTTCCAATCCAAGGAAATAATGAAGGAGGCCCATATCATTCATCTCCAACTCCTTTTCGAGGTCCTCCTTGCATGAGTGTATCAACTGCTCATCACCAGTCAGTATTAAATCATCAACATAAAGAAAAATGATTAAAATCTTACCCTCCACCACAATTTGGTATAGGTTTGCATCCGCCTCACTCTTGGTGAAGCCAAGTCCGGTGACACATCTATCGATCCAAGTGTACCAAGAACGGGGTGCTTGCTTCAACCCATACAATGGTATTTTGAGTATGCACACATGTGACTTGTTGTTGAAGATTTCAAATCCTCCAGGCTGCTCAATGTACAATTCTTCCTTAATTATCCCATTAAGGAACACAATCTTCACATCCATCTGATGAATGTGCCAACCCATCTATGCTGAGAGAGCAAGGATGGTCCTTATGGAAGAATACCATGCGACATGTACAAAGGTTTGTTCATAATCAATCCCCTTGATCTGTGAGAAGCCCTAGGACACAAATCTGGCCTTTTATTTCTCAATACTCCCATCAGTAGCTTGCTTTACCTTGTAGATCCATCTTGAACTTACCACTGATTTATCAACCGGCCTTGGAACAATTTCCCAAGCACCGTTTCTAACAATGGAGTCATACTCCTCCACCATTGCATCTACCCATGTGGGCTCCTGCACTACTTCCTGAAAGGAAGATGGCGCAGTCACAATACATTTTCTCATGAGATCCATGCATCTAGTGAATTGGTCAGGAGAATGTCTTTATCTGCGCTATGAAGTAGGGACTCCTACATTCTGTGCAGCATCAAGTTTCATCCTCTCAACTTCTGTGGTACGTCCTCTACCAGTTCTGATGTTTGGCTCTGCGTGAGTGGAATCATCCACTCCATGAACCTCCTCCTGTGGCTGATCCACATCTAGAGACTCATCTTTGGGAACCAAAATTTCCTCCTCTGCATGTAAGTCTAAATCCCTCTCAAGCGACAATTTCATGGCTTTCTCCTTATTGAATTTTATATCCCATCGCACCACAGTAATTCAACTGTTTGGAAAATACAAATGATAATTATGGGGTGTTTATGTGTACCCCACAAATATCCCAACTTCAAAATTCAGTTCAAACTTCTTCCTAATGTTCTTGGTCACATGGACATAAACATATGAGCCAAAAATTGTAAAGTGAGAAACATCTGGTTTCTTACCAGTAAAAGATTCTTCAGCTATACTCATGCTAAGTACTATACAAGGACAATGGTTTTGCACATAAACCACAATTTTGCATGCTTCCTACCACAAATGCACTGGTAGGCCCTGATCATGCAGCATTTCTCGTGCTGCACCCACGTTCATTCTGTTCTTCCTCTTCACGACCCCATTTTCCTATGGGTTATGAGGCGCTATGAGTTCTCTTCTAATTCCTTATTTGCTAAAAAATTATTTGAATTCATTCAATATGTATTCTCTACCATTATCGCTCTGCAAAGCCTTCACTTTCTTCCCCGACTCTTTCTCCACCAATGCCTTAAACTCACAAAAATTTGAGAATGCTTGATCCTTCTTTTGCATGAAGAAGATCCAGCATTTATGAGAAAATTCATCAACAAAAATAACATAACACCTGTGTTTTTTTGTTGAAGCAACTGAGAATGGTCCACACACGTCTGTGTGAACTCTCTCCGGGATCGCCGAAGCACGGTTCTCCTTTTCATGAAAGTTGGACTTTACATACTTCCCCATGGTGCAACCCTTGCACTGATATAAATGAGAAAGTGTTCCCATTGGAATTCCAATAGATATTTGTTTCATGAATTTCAAGGCTCCATGATGAAGATGGCCCAATTACCTATGCCATAATTCACCCTCATCCTAGCTCACCACTTTTTCTGCCTTGCCCATCGTGGTAGCACAACCATCTATCTCCAGCTTGTAGAGATTCTTAACTCAAATCCCTATCCTCTTGGCTTGACCTGTTGTTTTATGTCATAGGAAAGCTTTTCCATCGCTGAAAAAATGTCATAGCCTCTGTCCTCAAACATCACGACTGAGACCAAGTTTTTCTTCAAACCTGGAACATGCATAACATCTTTCAATTGAAATGGTTTACTTGAATCCCTCTTAAAGGTAATGGTACCAATGGCGGTCACACTGTATCGTCCATCATCACCCGTCTCTATATGCATTTGGAGATATTTCTCTCCAAGTCACTAAAAAGCTCCTTATCTCCCATCATGTGGAAGGAAGCACCACTATCAAGATACCACACCAATCCCATTGCGCTTGAAACCTAGCCTGCAATCAAAGATAAATCAAGTTCAAATTGCGAGGCAAGGGCCTCATCAGCTACAGCTCCAACAACCTTCTTTTTATTCTTCTTCTATGGGAATTTAGTGGCGAGATGTCCATATTTGTGAAAGTGAAAACACTTCACCTTGGACAAATACAACTTCTTGCCTTTAGACTCGGATTTTGAGTGGAATTTCTTCCCCTTCCCTTTCCTTGCCTTGGAAGCCAAAGCAAAACCCTCTTCATCATCATGCTTTGAAGAGCCATCTCCGGTGTTCCACCTGTACTCCTCCTACACTAGATCCAACCATAGTCGTTCCCAATCCGATAGTTTTTCCCATCCGTTGACAGAGTCTTGATAAATTTGCCAACTCTTAGGAAGTCCCAAGAGAGCCAAGCTCACCAAATCATCATGAGTAACAATTATTCCCACACTCCCCAGTTCATCTCGACACTGGAAAAACTTTGTGAGATACTTTGGAATATTGTCGCCCTTTTCCATCTTGATATTTCTGAGTTTATCCTTCAACGCCAATTTCCTATGATCGTTATTGCTTTGGAAAATATCTGTCAAATCCTTCCACATAGAATATGGAGTGGATTTCCCATGAAGGCTTGAAACAATGTGGTCTCATACACCTTCCAACAGAATCCTTCTCATCTTCTCTACTTTCTTTTGTCATGCATCAAGTAATGCAACATTTGTCGAAGTGGCCTTAGGAAAATCACTTTCGATGAATTCCTTTAAGACATTATCTTCAAGCACCGCCTCCATCCTGTCCTTCCAATAAATGTAGTTCGAGTTACCCTTGAGTGCATACTCTAGCCACAAGAAATTTAAAGCCATTTTGATGTTTACTCAACTGTCGCACCGAGAAATTCTTGCAGCAAATTCAAATTGTTTCCACCAACAAACTCAGCTACTGCTTCAAAATTGCAATATTCTTTGCTCCGATACCATGTAGAAATTTTAATACAATTATGTATTGCCTAGATTCTCTTGATATATAAATTATATGCCATTTTTAAATATATAATCACTTCTACAAAAATATTTGCGAAAATTTAAAACACGATCACCAATTGCAAACACATGAAGAAAGATCAATCACACATAACACAAATTTTTTTACTGGGAAAGCATAAAGCTGAAAACCACACTATCATATGTTATTTATATAACATGTATCATGAAAAATTATCATACAAAACTCTAATACAAGAGCTCTTAGTACAATATACAATCGTCTCACACTGTCATACAAAAATTTGCAAATACATGCGCCAATTTACTGCCTCCTGACAGCTTGCCTCCACTGCGCAATCCCTGCTTATAACAATCCTTGAATGAATGATATCCTACTTGCCTTGAATGAGAAATCTTCATTGGAATATCCAATGTGTGTGTGGTTGCATGAGTGCACCCACTAATGTCACAACTGATAGTCAAACTGTCCCTTTCACCTATCTCTCAACTGGGTCTCCACTAGATCTGACATGCATGTAATTAATAGTAGTAAATATTTAGTTGCATGTGAGACCACTACTTATGAATTAATTAATAATTAATTCACTGATCTCTCACTAGTATATGTTCAGTTACAACTAGCACAATTCAGTTTAACTCACTTAACTGAGTTAAACTACTTTACAACTCACATAACTACACATCCAACTCTGTTACAACTGCGAATCACTTAGTTACAACTAAGTCCACTTTCATGTCCCACCAACCAACCACATAACTTGAAATCCACTTAGCTAACTGATTTGACACTTCAGTTAACTATTTCCAAGTGCTAATTGAGAATATAGTAATGTTTATTGTCCAATTATTATTAAGAGACAATAATAATCGGCATGAATTCTATAAATAGACATGCAATCTATAAATAGACTTTGCACATACATCTAAAAATAGAACATCATATATAAATAGAATTTTCTCACCATTGTAAAAATATACTCTCGTTATAGATAGAATTTTCTCACCATTCTAAAAATAGACTTACACCTAAAAATAGCTCGA
The DNA here is from genome assembly GCA_034641835.2 of Pinus albicaulis. Taxonomy (NCBI): domain Eukaryota; kingdom Viridiplantae; phylum Streptophyta; class Pinopsida; order Pinales; family Pinaceae; genus Pinus; species Pinus albicaulis. The sequence goes on along the minus strand of CM076584.1, from coordinate 775,713,523 downwards.
GGCTCAATCCTAGTGTATGTGCTTAATTTTCGCTAGAATCATCATCTTGTTGAATCTCAACATTCTTAAATTGTATGCAATGTGCCATATGAAAAAATCTATCCAATACAACCATTACTAAAACAAATTTTCATTTTTTGTTTTAAGTAGTCCAAAAATTAATTCCTTACTTACATATTCCTAGGTATTTTTGGTACTAGAAGTGGAGTATATAGTCTTGTATTCTAACTCCTTCCTTCTACCATTTTCTAAATTCTATAATGATAAACCAATTTATTAACATCCTTGTTTATCTTGGGACAAAAACATATTTTCTTCGCTAACATTGTGGTGTTTGCAACACTAAAATGTCCACTTAAACCTCCATTGTGTAGTTATTTCATGAGATTTAGGTGCAACAAGCTCCACCAAATGCATAAACTCTAACAAGAATCCCTCTTCGATGTGAAAACAAAAATATAAAGTTCTTGCGTCACATGAATTCTAGGATTCTTTGAAATATACATCCTCTTTATACAACTCCATACATTCCAAGCTCATAACTTCAATTTAAAAAGTATTCAATATCATTATCCTTCTACTTATCATCTACTACCTTATTTAATTTTCTATGCTTATGTTGCAAGACAAGTGTGTAACTTTGTGAGAATTATATCCATTTGGAATGTTTTTTATTAATCTTACCTTGAGTATTTATGTACCACAATGCCTTAATATCAATTGTTGAAATTGGAAACAAGAAGAGGCTTCTAATTTAATTTTCCCTAAATTAAATTAGAAGGAAATTGTAATTCCACGTCACATGAAAACTTGTACAACTTAACTGAGTTGGGAAGACTTAGTTAGCTCAGTCAATTTGAGTTGAGGGTCAAACTAGATGCATGTAGAGTTCTCTCTATGTTTTATGTGGTCCAGTTAAAATTTATTTTGAATTTTAATTCTTTAACTTAATTATTTGAGTTTAAATTAGTTTAACTAGTTCTAACTGATGGAGGAACTAATGAGAGGTCTAGTGAATTAAGTATGTTGTAACTCATATGCACTGATGAATCAGATAACTGATAATTAGCTATAAATAGTTGTTGCTTGTCAGTTCCGAGGAAGACCCAGTTGATATTGGAGTTAAAGGGAAGTGTACTATAAGTTGTATAATTAGAAAACAATACAAGTCATGGATGAGGTCAGTAGAAGGCCTTAGATGCATTGCGCAATAATTAATTGGGAATTTCCTAATGATCATCTGTCAGCTACCAGTTTTTCCCATAATCTTTTTCTTCTGTGATGTTGTTATAATTTCATTTTAAAAGAACACATATGCATGCTTTAAGCAAGAGGAAACATGACGACAATCAACAACACAAGAACATGATACACTTGATAATAGAGTTCACCGAGCATGGGCTATGTCTCTGGGCCTAGTGTCAAGATGGTGTCGGTCGCTTCATATATTGTTGCAGGATAGGATGATGTACATGGACGAATTTTTGTCATAGCAAGGTAATACGCCTTCAAACAGAATGGCTTGTCTCTCCAAGAGATGTTCCTCTTACAGTAAATCTCACTTAAGAAGGCTTCCTCTCAACATGATAAACTAATATGATCTCACACAATGTGGCAATGAGTATCCACTCAACATGGTTACATAGGGATATCAACAAAATAAATAGCATAACAAGCTAAATACATCTCACATAATGTGGAAAAATGATCCAACAACATAACATCAAATAGGGATCTAAAAATAATACATCATCTCAAAAATAATGAAGGGAAAACATACATGACTGCTTCATGTACCTTCACTTCTAAAGTTTGCTGAAAATGGAATGTTTAGCTATTGAATTTTACTGCACCAATGAATTTGTGGCATCAAGTAGTGTAAAATAAATTATCCACACATTAAATTTTGAGAACGTCAAAATCAGGGTCTTCAGGGATATTTTAGATTCCATGATTCTCCAAAGATGTTGTTCCATGGGCTGCCTAGAAATCCGCTCTTCAAATGGTAAATCTGATGTCACCATTGCGTTCGTTGTGAAATTTTACTATAAATTTGATACCATTATAATAAAATGAAGTTTTACCTCCTTGGGAAAATTCTTTAGTTCATGGTTCCACTGCCTCTTTTCCTGGACAAGATTCCACCTCTGCTCAATTCCACTTGGCTCAGGGTTCCACCACCTAGTACATGGTTCCATTACATCTAAGTTTTATTGGTATGTTCCTCTATTCGGTGCTTGGTGCTCTTGGCTCCAATTCTTGGCTGAATGAATTAAAAATGTAGGGTTAAATATAATATGATTGGTGGAGTTTAAAAACCCGAGTTGTTGACTCAACGACTTAAATTAGTGGTTTTTAACACGAAGGCCGGGGGATAAAATCCCACTCCGACCACAATAGCATGTGGTTATGTGAATTTTGGAATGGTGTGAGGTTAATGGTTCTATTTTGATACATTTTAAATGGTTGTACCATATATATTGTATGTTGAATGGTGTGGGTGATGTCCGAGGGCACATGGCCTTGATCCATGTGATTCCGTGTGGTATGGTTATAACCATAACAAAAAAAAATCAACGTATTATGGTTTTGATCCCCTTAATATAATTCATTGATTCATTTTTAACCAACCATACCATATTTCACTTTTTTTTATATATGAATTGTTTTATAAATATATTTTTAACCTATGGTTTTTAAACCATAGTTTTGTTTTGATCATTTTTAATATATGTTTTTTTGTTTTATATGGTTCATGTATTTTGTTTGTATTTTTGTGTAGGGTAAAGGAGACTAATAATAGAGTTCCATGTGTTAATGGTTTATGGGCTACCATGTTGGTACCACTTGCTGAATGGGATGCCATGTGGAAAAATGTGGACCCCACTTTTTTCTTGTCTTGTCAAACTTTTAAAGAACTCCATCTTCATCATACGAAATTGGATTTGAGTGTCATTCACACCATTATCATCAAGGTGACGAGCACTTCGATCTAATATTAGTTCAAGAGTGTTCTGACCACTTTGAATTTTGACCAATTATGGGTCCCTTGGACTTATGAGTGTGTCTGGAGCCACCTGGATCATTCCTCTCCACTGAGGAGATTTTGTTCCTCTAAAAGCATGAACATAATCTACAACTGTTGTGTACATTTTATGCACCACAAGTGTCCTGAAAGGTCTCCCTTCATTTTCCTTCACCTTTGTTCTTTGGAGCCATAAGCAAAGAGACAACACCTACATCCTCTACAAACTTGTAGTACAATATTTTGCAAATTACATGCTCAATTACATGACCAACTATGACCTAAGCATCCCATACTTGCCACAAGGTTATAACACATACTCACTGTTCAAGTTTACATCAAAATGGAAATCAATACCGCAACTATCAATACAAGGCCAAAACATCATTGTTGCTTAACAAGTGATGGAAAACACATCATCAATTTTACATTTTGAATTGAAACACATGATTTAAAAAGTAACGCCATGAAATGCTAACACATCTAGAAGAACCATCTCTCACTTATAAAAGTGAATGGGTTATTTTCCTGCAGTGGATTCACTTGTTGGAAAACTGTTTTAATTGGTTCTTACACTGATCCTTTCTCCTTAAGGCGTTGCTCTGGATGGAGCCTCCAACACGTGTCTATTTGATGACCAATTTTTTCGCAATGACTACAATAGATATTCCTCCAGACCTGCTTTACCTTCTTCTTTCCATGCTATGGAGAAGGCCTTTCACGCCTCTTCACCTTTCATCCTACCATTCTCTTCAAGCACTTGGCAAACACATGGTTATGTAATCCAAAAAAATACATGTTTTTCTAAGCCATGATTTATGCTCATTATTAACAACATTACTGTAATCGAAATTAACATTAGAATACTAAGACTTGTTATACCTTTCCTGATGTCTTTGGTGCAGTCATGGTGATAAGAGCTTGCCTCATCTCTTTCTTTGCAATGTGCACTGCCATAAGATGATTGTGAAGTGTTCCCATCAATATCTTTCCTTGACGATTTCAACAATGCTTGGTTGTCTCTGATTTCATTACAGTGATGAGAACTTACCTAAGCTCTTCCTTTGCAATATGCACTACCATAGGATTATTTTGAAGTGCCCCATCATTCTCTTTCCTCGACATTTTCAACCATGTCTTGGAAGTTTCTAACACCTTTGAGCATCATCGTTTAGTGTATCCCAAACCTACCAATCGAGGTCTTTGCACGACATCCAATGGATGAGTTATGCCTTGGCCATTAACACCAAGTCCTCCTCATTTATACCCCATCTTGGTAAGGAGTATCATGATAGTTCTTGTAATGGGTATCTCCACATTTCCAATAGAGATAACACCACGTGAAGATTAAACTAAAGAAAAATCAACATTTTTTACCTCATATGTCAATTCAGAAATAGGTGATTATGGCTTCTTCAATCCTTCATTGTGCTTCAAATTCTCCAAGGCCTCTTCCATGGCTTGCAGCTAAAGCTATAGTCTATGTTTCTCCTCTTTCTCTTCTTGTAGAAGCCTCCTTAATTTAACATCCTTTTCTTGAAGGATATGGTTGTTGCACTTCAATTCTTCCAAGGCTGCCTCTGTGACTTAAAATTGAAGCTGCACTCTCTTCTTATCATCTTTCCTATCGTAGAAGTCTCTTGAATTCAACGTTATCTTCTTGAAGGCCCTTGTTTATCTTCTCATTTGAATGACGAGAAGACGATGACGGTGATGAATTTTTACTTGAAGATGTAGATGGAACATTGTTCTCTGCTCCTTCTTTCTCCTATATCTCATAAGCTTCATACATCATGTCCACCATTTTGGACATCTTGAGCATGGCCTCATACATGTCTTTGTCATCCTCCATTACTGCATGTTCACGCTCAGAATTCACATCAATGAGAATACCACTTTGATCCCAAACTTGATCCAGGTTTGTCTGCTACCAGATTTACCCATGATATTTTTCTTCTGTGATGTTGTTAGAATTTCATTTTAAAATAGCATAAAAGAACACATATGCATGATTTAAGCAAGAGGAAACATGACAACAATCAACAACAAAATAACATGATACACTTGATAACAGAGTTCACCCAATGTGGGCTACGTCTCTGGGTCTGGTGTGAAGATGGTGTTAGCTTATTCATATAATGCTGCAAGAGATGATGATGTACATGGACGAATCTTTGACATAGCAAGGTCATACGCCTTCAAACAGAGTGGCTTGTCTCTCCACGAGATGTTCCTCTTACATGAACTCTCACTCAAGAAGGCTTCCTCTCAACATGACAAACTAACATGATCTCACACAATGTGGAAATGAGTATCCACTCAACATGGCTACATAGGGATATCAAAAAAATACATTGCACAACAAGCTAAAAACATCTCACATAATGTGGAAAAATTATCCCGCAACATAACATCAAACAGGGATCTTAAAAATCATACACCATCTCAACAATAACGAAGGGAAAACATACATGATTGCTTCATGTACCTTCACTTCTAAAGTTGGCCAAAAAATGGAATGTTCATCTGCTGAATCTAATTGCACCAATGAATTTGTGGTGCGGAGTAGTGTAAAATCGACTATCCACACGTCAAATTCTGACACCGTCAAAATATGGGCCTCTAAGAATATTTTAGATTCCCCATGATCTCCAAAGATATTATTATATGGGTTGTCTAGAAATCCATTATTAAAATGGAAAATATGATGTCGCTATTATGTTCCCTACAAAATTTCATCAAATTTGACTATAAATTTGATATCATTCTGATAAAATAAATCTTTACCTCCTTGGGAAAAATTTTCAATTCATGGTTCCACTTCCTCTTTGCCTGGACAAGGTTCCACCTCTGCACAATTCCACTTGGATCAGTGTTCCACCACCTAGTACATGGTTCCACTACATCTAAGTTTCATTGTTCCACTCCCCTGTTCGGTGCTTGACACTCATGGCTCCATTGCTTAGCCAAATGAATGAAAAATTTGGGGTTAAATATAATCTGAATTCTGAAGTTTAGAAACCAAGTTGTTGGCTCAATGACTAAAATTAGCGGTTGTTAACACGGGGGTCGGGGGATAAAAACTCGACCTTATCACAATAACATGCGGTTATGTGAATTTTTTGAATGGCATGTGGTTAATGGTTTTTTTTTTATACATTTTAAATGGTTGCACCATATATAGTGTATATTGAATGGTGTGGGCGAGGTTCGAGGGCATGTGGCCCTGAACCACATGATTCCATGTGCTATGGTTATAACCATAACCAAAAACTTCAACGTATTATGGTTTTGAACCCCTTAATATAATTATTTGATTTATTGTTAACCAATCATACCATATTTCACTTTGTTTTATATATGAATTGTTTTATATTTATATTTTTAATCTATATTTTTTAAACCATAGTTTTGTTTATATCATTTTTAATATATGTTTTTTTATTTATTATGGTTTTTGTATTTTGTTTGTCTTTTTGTGTGGGGGCAAGGAGACTAATGATAGAGTTCCATGTGTCAATGTTTAACGGGCTGCCATGTTGGTCCCACTTGCTGACTGTGATGCCATGTGTCACACTGTGGACCCCACTTTTTTCTTGTCTTGTCAAAATTTTAAAGAGCTCTATCTCCCTCATACGAACTCAGATTTGAGTGTCATTCTCACCATTGGAATCAGGGAGATGAGAACTTCAATTCCTTGTTCAAGAGTGTTATAACCACTTTTAATTTTCACCAATTCTAGGTCCTCTTGGACTTCTTAGTGTGTCTGGAGCTACCAGGATCACCTAATTAATAGGGGCTCAATTTCCTTAGGGATTTTGCAAGCAAGGCAGGGCATCCATAGGAAAGAAATTGGTTAAGTATTAGACCAAAATTTCTTGGGATAGAGTGAGACAATTAGAGATAGTGCAAATAGCTCTCAAGTCTGAGAGAAGCATTATATTGTTTCATATTATTGACTTAGTGAAATATACAGATAGCGGGTTTGTTAGCGGAGGCTTTCCCTAGATATATATTTATGTTGTGCAATTGAAATTCTTTCTCTTTCTTGTTCATGTGATTGTGTGATCATAATTGGTTTGCACAATTTGTAGAATAAATTCAAGTATTTTGTCTTAGGATGTTAAAGGATCAGTTGAATCTATGTGGATTTTATACATGGTATCAGAGCAGGAATAAATATAGAGGAGAAGAATACAAGTTTCTTTTGAATAGGTGAATCAAATTTTCATATCTACTCTTTAGGACCAACGTTAGAATTATGATTTCTGTCTATGGATTGGGACCAAAATATTCCCTTTAGGTCAGTTTGAATTACATAACTTGGAAGGAAAATATGGAAGAAGTGTTGGAAGACAACAAGCTTAAGGAGTTCATAGACATTGATATTCCCAAGCCTACAACAATAGATGCTCAAAATCTTGATGCATGGAAGAAGAATGTCGCAAATGTGAGAAGGATTATGTTAGAAGGAGTTCGAGATCATATTGTCTTGGATCTCCATTGAAATGAAACTCCCTATGTTATGTGGAAGGTATTAACAAGTTTTATTCTGAACAACAGTTACCATAGGAAGTTAGCGTTTAAGGAAAAGATAAGGAAAATCAATATGGAGAAGGGTTATACAATACCAAAATACTTGACAAAGTTCACTCAATGTTGAGATGAGCTTGGAAGAGTTGCTGTTATAGTTTCCAAGGATGATCTGGTAAGCCTAGCACTTCTAGGCCTTCCCAAGAGCTGACAGAAATACCAAGATTCAGTGAATGGGAGGGAGAAGCTACAAGAGTGGGAGCGATTATGGTCAGACTTGGTAGAAGAAGAGATTCAACAAAATACCAAAGATGGATCCTCATAAAAGAATGATGATGAGGAGAATTTTTCCTTGGCTAGAAATGAGAAGAAAGGGAAAGGGAATGTGTCCCATTTCAAATATGATTCTGGTCAGGCAGGCAAGAAGAAGGACTTCTCAAATATCAAATAATTTCACTTTCACGAGCTTGGACACTATGCCACAAAGTGTCTGCACAAGAATATTGGATAAAATACGTTAGAAGGAGTGGCAGGTGAAGGAATTGTTTCACAATTCGAGTTGGATTTAAATCTCATCCCATGGATGGTTTCATTGGTGATGGGTTCTGTGTGGTACCTGGATAGTGGACCTTCATTCCATATGACTGATAATAAATAATTATTCAGTAACTTGGAGGAGAATTATCTCTAGATGCACATCGAGATGGGAGATGACGGGAGGTATAGCACAATTGACATAGGTAAAATTACCTTTCAAAGGGATTCTCATACTCCTCTCACATTAAAATATGTCATGTATTTTACTCGTTTAAAGAATAATTTAGTTTTAGTTGCTACATTGGAAGACTGTGACTATGATGTGATATCTAGAAAAGGAGAGGAGTTCCTTTGTCACAAAGCCACGAGACATATGAAGAATAATGGAGTTTGAGTAAATAACCTCTATAATTTGGATGTCGAATATTATGGTGCTTTGAGCACGAAATCAGAGAAGGTGTAGAGCTGATACATCGGTGAGTTATGGCATAAAATATTGGGCCATCTACACCATGACTCTTTGAATATCATGCATCATATTTCTATAGGACTTCCCAATGGTGCACTTTAGAAATGAGATACATGCAAAGGGTGTACATTGGGGAAGTTCACAAAAGCCACCTTTCATGAGAAGGAAAGTCGAGAAAAGGAGATACTTAAAAGAGTTCACTTATATTTTTGTGGATTGTTATCAGCAACCTCTACAACAAAACAAAGGTATTATGCTATTTTGGTAGATTATTTTTCACGCTAATGTTGGATATTATTCATGCAGAAGAATGATCAAACGTTTTCAAAGTTTTGGGAGTTAAAAGCACTTGTCGAGAAAGATAAAAGGCAGAATTTGAAGGTTCTCAGGAGCGACAACAGTGGAGAATATATCTCGAATGAAATCAATAATTTTTGCGCTTCAAAAGGAATTCGATGATGAATTGATATAACCTCATAAACATGGAAAATTTTATGGGCTAACATTCGCAGGTGGGCTAATTTTCAATGCTTTTTCCAAAAAAAAGATTCGCCAATTTCCATTTATTTTCTGAAATGATTCGCCCAAAATTTATAGTAAACCATTATTTTACCTTAAAAATCGCAAAAATATTATATCAACTAATACAAAATCATTGGAAATATAGATATTTCTACAAAAATATCAAAAGGAAAATTACATTTTTCATATTAGGCAATAGTAAGAGTCACCAAGGTTTCTAAACTTTAAAATAAACTTCCATCCTTAAAATTTTCCCTGCTCATAACCCACAACAAAATGAGGTTGCGAAAAGGAAGAACATAAATATTGTGGGAGAAACAAGAGCAATGTTGCATGATTAGGGCCTACCATTGCACTTGTGGGCTGAAGCATTCAAGATAAGAGTATTTGTCCAGAACAAAAGTCCTCATTATATTCTTGGGATGAGTACACTAGAGGAAGATTTTTCAGCTTAGAAACTAGATGTGGTGCATTTTAAAATTTTTGGTTCATCATTTTATTTCCATGTAACCAAAGCTGCTAGGAAAAATATAGAGCCATTAGCTGAGTTAGGAATATTTTTGGGATACACCGATACAACTCACAACTATCGGGTGTAATTTCTAGCACACATGATGACAATGGTCAGAAGAGATGTAAAATTTGATGAAGATAAATCCATGCGAATTTCCCTTGAGAGAGAGCTTTAGTTGCATGTAGTTGAGGAGATCTTAGCTCCAAAACAAGAACCTCAAGTTTTGGAGCAGACACAAGCATAGAAATAGAGAGTGGAAGCACCCAATCATGCAGAGCCATCCCAAGATGGAAGGAAGCACACCAGATAGGCTGACAGGTTGGTGCTTGATGCTAGAAATAATGTGGGATCACCCACACCACAGTGAAGGCAGAGAAGGTCCCCAGAGCGGTACACTAGATACATGGCTCTTATGAGGAGGAGTGTAGAGATTGAGCCGTTCTCATTCAAGGAAGAAGTGCGACAACGAGTTTGGGTTGATGCCATGGTAGAGGAGTATGAATCCATTATCAGATAAAATGCATGGGAATTTATCCCAAGATCGGAGGGGAAGTCAGTTGTAGGATTTAGGTGGATCTACAAGGTGAAGTAGGCAGAATATTGGAGTGTTGAGAAACACAAGGCAAAATTTGTTGCTAGGGGGTTCTCTCAAGTTGAAGGGATTGATTAGGAGGAGAAATTTTCACTAGTATCAAGGTAATTTTTAGTTAGACCTTTCCTTTCACTTTTAGTGCAGATGGGGTGGCAGATACATCAGATGGATATAAAGACAACCTTCCTTAATAGAGTGATTGAGGATGAGGTGTACATAGAGCAGCCGGAAGGTTTTGAGACATTTGATAGAGAGTCACATGTATGTAGACTCCAGAGAGTGTCTTATGTATTGAAACAAGCACCTCATGCTTAATACACCAGCTTTTGCAACTACTTCACCGGGTTTGGCTTCACCAAAACTAAAGTAGATGTGAACCTTTACCATATTGTGGTAGAATGTAAACATTTGATCATTCTAATTTATGTTGATGATTTTATTCTTACAGGTGATGAGAAAGTCATGAATTATTTCAAAGAGGATATTTCAAGATAATTTGAGATGAAGGATATGTGGCTCTTGCATTATTTCATTGGATTGTAAATTTAGAAAAGAGATGAGAACTCTTTTTATCTCATGGAAATTATTCCAACAAGATTCTGAAGAAGTTTCACATGGAGAGCAACAAACCCATGGACACTCCTCTAGCAGGGACCTAGATGAAGGAGGATGCTACTTCAGGAAAAGTGGTAGATGCTACCATCCATAAGAAGCCTGTAGGTTCACTCATGTTATTGGTGAACACACGACCAAACATATGTTATGCGGTTAACCAACTTAGTCAAGCATGTTTTGAGATACATCAGAGGAACTGTTGAGTTTGGTCTATGGTACAAACAAACAGAGGAAGTGAAGCTTCAAGGCTTCATGAATGCATATTGGGTAGGGAGTCCATCCGACCGGAAGAGCACATCAGGGCGCATCTTCAACATTGGATAAACAACAATTTCCTGGTACAATAGGAAGTAGAGATCATTTGCACTTAGTTCAACAGAGGCAGAGTACATGGTTACTAGTCAAGCATATTGTGAGGCCATCTAGATGATGAAGATACTTCTTGGTTTTTTTGGTCAGCACATGGATCCGATGGTGATTTATTGTGATAACCAGAGTTGCATCAAACTCTCGGTTAATCCATTTTTTCATGACAACTCATGAGAGTACATTCCTACAGAGGAGCAGGATGCAAAATCCTAATGAAGGCATTATCAAGAGGCAAATTCGAGTTCCACAGAGGTAGGATTGGTGTAGCAGACAATCCCTTTTTTGTTGATAGAGAGTGTTGAAATTGGAAATAAGAAGAGGCTTTTAATTTAATTTTCCCTTAATTAAATTAGAAGGAAATTGTAATTCCACATCACATGATAAATTGTATGAGGTAACTGAGTTGGGAAGACATATTTAGCTCAGTTAATTAGAGTTAAGTGTCAAACTGGAGGCATGTAGAGTTCTCTCTAAGTTTTAGGAGTTTTAGGGGGTCCAGTTACAGTTTATTTTGAGTTGCAATTATTTAACTTAATTATTTGAGTTAAAATTAGTTTAACTAGTTCTAACTGATAGAGGAACTAATGAGAGGTCCAGTGAATTAAATATGATTTAATTAACATGCAGTGATTAATCCAATAACTATTAATTTTCAATAAATAGTTTTTGCATGTCAGTTCTAAGGAAGACCCAGATGATATTGTAGTTAAACAGAAGTGTACTATCAGTTGTATAATTATAAAATTGTACAGGTCATGCATGAGGTCACATAAGGCCTTAGATGTATTGCACAATCATTAATTGGGAATTTCCTAATTAATAGGGGCTCAATTTCCATAGGAATTGTGCAAGCAAAGTAGGGCATCCAAAGGAAAGAAATTGGTTAAGTATTGGATCAAATTTTCTTGGGATAGAATGAGACAGTGAGAGATAGTGTAGAGAGCTCTTAAGCATGAGAGAAGCATTGTATTGTTTCATATTCTTGACTTAATGCAATATAAAGATATTATGATTTTTAGATGAGGCTTGCCCTAGATAAAAAAATTTGTTGTGTGATTGAAATTCTTTCTCTATATTGTTCATGTGATTGTGAGACCATAATCAGTTTTTTCAATTTGTAGAATAGATTCAAGTATTTTGTTTTATCATATTACAAGATCAGTGGAATTTATGTGGATTTTATACATCAATAAATGAGATAAAATCCTTTGGTAGTAAATAGTGTTTTCATTTATTCAAATATTACACAATAGCAAAGAATTCATGATGATAAACTTACTACTTATCCTTGGAATCATTCAACTTCTTCTTGCTAAATAATATAATCATTCTTCCTTCTTGATTCTAATTTATCCAATTTCTAAACGATTCACATCATAGTCCACTTGAAACACCTTACTAAAATATAGAAGTACTAAAATTAACTATTTAGTCACCTTATTCAAATTAGAAAAAGATTTCATGGCATTTTTTGTTCTTTCGAAAATTATTTTCTTTATACACTCTATAAGTGGTGCATGAATCTCAATGAAATTTTAGAATCTTGCATAAGATTCATTAACCATGAAATATTGTCACAACAAAATTACACTTAGGTGTTGGCTAATCCAAAATAGCCTTTATATTTTTAGGGTCCATCTTCAATCATTCCTTGGAAATCACAAATCCCACCCATAGTAACTCTTCCTTCATAAATATGCACTTCTTCAAATTTATCAATAGTTTATCTTCCCTCAACCATTGTAATACCTTTATCACATTATAACACCCCACCCAATATTTACCTACTTTTATAAGCTATCTAGGGCAAACATGAGCTGAGAGTTAATATGACATGACCCACAATCCAAGTTCTAGTTATGGAAGTGGGGTCAAATAACCAAAATATTACTGAAACCTCTCAGGGACACTAGTTCACATAGGTGTCATTCAAAAACCACTGGAAATCAGATCTTGAGTTGGAAATTTCTTTCTATGAGACTCTACCTCCCATTCGCACACATGTCAAGATGTGCATGCAATTGGAAATATCCAAGCACATGCACATGACTTCCTCCTTGCAGTTGTAGCCAAAAATTTTCAGTTAAAAGGGTGCGACTAGAATCCCTCATCCATATTTTTAGGACCAGTTCTAGGCCATATGCCTAGAACTAGCCAAAATTATCCAGAATCACCTCAATTGCATACATGGGTTATCACTTATTGTTCTTAACTCAATCTCGCTCAAAATTATCAAATACATGAAAATCATTTAGAAAACCAGTTTGTGGTCAAGGTACTCATGGGTCATAAATGCATACTTTCATCATAGAATCACCAAGAATGATTTCTTCCCTCTCTTACTAGTTGCAATAACATACATTAGACTATGCATTCATATCAAGTAGTAAATAACTCATTAAACCATGGAATGGATTCATAACAAGAGCACATAATAAAATAGGAAATATACCATTCATATAACTAACACTTAACCAAAGTAGAACCATGGAAAAACAATCATGAAATAATACATAAAATCATAACTTGTGGTCATTATTCTGAATAATAATCGATACATAATAACATATGCAAATGCCAACCAAGTCAGGGACTTCCACGTACCACCCGACCATAGATTGGGCTGAACCAAATATTTCTTTCAGCTAATCACGCTCGTGCCATATACCAAACATGAATATGGGATCTCAAGAGATAAACCAAAACAAAACCAAAGATGGCACCCAGAGGTTAAACGATCTCAATCCTCAACCATAGTGATTTTACCGAAAACAATCCACAAATGACCAAACCAACACAAGCTTGGTTGCCTCAAAATTTCCTTGCCATAACCAAATAAGTTTTCCTCTCTCCACCCACCTGTCAAGGTCTTCTGGGAGAAAACCATCTCCACCCCCAACCCTTGGGATTTTCTTGAGACCGCCTCTCTTGGATTTGAAATCCTTTGGCAACCCAAATCTCAACCAGAAATAAATCCCATCACACCATGGATATCTAGGAAATGGCAATGAAAGGAAAAAAACCCACTACCAATCTAGGAAAATCCCATGCCAATGACAACAAAATATCATGTAAAACAAATGCATGCACCATGCATTCGAATCTCAACAAGGAAATCACACATGCAACATGTTACCTGCAAAATCTTCCTAGATTCTCTTCCAATCTTCTCCTTGCACTCCCTTGATTTCATTTTCTTGTCCTTTTCCTACTTTATTTCCTACAATTTTTCTTTTCTTGTCCCAAAAAATTGTCAAAATCTAGAACTAACAAAAGTGATCAACTATTTTTTAGGTTCCTTTTTATTATTGATGTCTAATGTATCTTCATTTACTTTTCCTTTTTCTTTAATTTTCATTTATTTTCTCTTTAATTTCCCCTGCATGCATATTCATGTCCCTTCATCTTCCTTTTCTCATATTTTTAATTATTATTTTAATTAATTTCCATTTAATGCCTTTTCCCTTTTCCAATACCAATATAAATTTCCATAGCCATTAATTAACCACATGTGATACCCACTTTAATGTGTCCCATGTCCTTGGTATTATTTTTTTCTTTATAATGTCCTTCCAATTACATGGCAAATAAACTTGGGGTTGTTACAAATCTCTCCCCCCTGGAGAAACACTGTCTTCAGTGTTCTATGAAACTTATGACTAGGAAACTTATGAAAACAATATATACTTCTTAGTGAAACTTTATAATGCAGCTCATTGTAGTATTTACAATGAAAAGTTTTTGAACACATGACAAACATACCACTTATTGGATATTTATAACATATCTTGATTTAGTATATATACAATGACATAGATATACATATAGATATATATACCAAAAACTCATTTGCTTCAACCAAAAAATGAAGAAGGATATATGCCTACATCTGATCAGCCATGTCCCCTATAGCTTCATTAGGCACAAAGTGCTTCCTCTGCACTTTAACTTGATCTATTACCTGGTTCTGGAGCATGAGATGTTTTCATTGCAATATACATTGTGGCTATGGTTGTAACTCTCCCTCTAGTTCCACCTGCAAAACATACTAATCACTCACATGATCAACATCATGTAAATATCTTTTGAGTAATGAAATATGGTAAACATCATGGAATTTCATTGAAGTTGGGATTGGAAGTTTGTAGGCCACTAGTATAATCCTATCAAGGATCTCAAAAGGCCCACAATACCAAGTTGATATATTGGCACATGACCAACCCTCAAGGATATCTTCTTGGGATTGATGTGCAAGTACACATGCTCTCCAACCTGAAACTCCTTGAATGGTCTATGTTGGTTCACATAATTTTTTTTCCTATCATGTGATGCCTTTGAATTCCTTTTAATAACTTACATCTCCTTCTCCATCTCAGCCAAAAAATTCAATCCAATCAACACCCTATTCGCTGGATCACTCCAGTTGATAGGAGTATTACAAATCCTCGTATAAAGAGCCTCAAATGGACTCATCTTCAAGGATTCCTGAAACCCATTATTATGTAAGAGTATTGAATTACTCATAATCTTATTGTAAAAGTACATAGAAATCCTCCATTATATAACAATGGGGGAAGCCCATTGTCGGATAAGGATAAGTACGACAACTGGACATATGAAAGTCCCTATGAGAGCTTACAAATCACCATACTTAGCTCATAAGGAAATGAAGCATTGGAAAAAAAAAACTCCAACAGCCCCCCTTGAGCGAAACATAATGAATAACTAAAGAAGAAAGAAAAAAAAGAATGGGTCTTAGAAAAAAGGCTTGATGAGGTACCCATGTAAAAACTCTCATAATAAGAGAAAGAGAGAAAAACCCATAGGAAACAAATCCTTCCCCCAAAATAGAAAGATGCTAATGCTCAAATTATAATGGAACTGAAATTGTAGATCCCATAACAATCCACTAAATGGAAAGAACATAGGCCTTCTCCAATCAAGAACAATGGAATTTTGAAGTACCAGAACTATGAATATGAGAAACATGAAACTCAATGAGGTTAGTCGATCTCTGAAGTAGGAATTTTTCATAGGCACATAAGTTGAAAACACTTTCAACTTCTCCCAAAAAGTTTTAAAAAAAACTAGGTACCGGTAAAGAACCATGAAAAGGATTTAAATAGAAGCAACACCATCACCCAATAAACAACCAATGAGGCATGTATGTATGGAAAATTAGCTCAACCATTGTAAAAAAACACTCCTGAAGTTGTTTGAAAAATTTCACCATCACACTGATCAAAAACTAGAAATGAAAAAAATATCATTCACCACCTAATTACCCCCCCTTAAAATACAACTGCGGAAGGAGCAAGAATCAATAGTCTCCATTGGGAGAAAATCCCCCCCTTGAAACACAACTGAGGGTAGAATTCCAATATAAAATTAAAATCAGATGCAATATGAAAATATGAAGTCTTCAAGAATTGTTTCAATTGACTCCATGACCATCCATCGATCCATCCATAGTCAATCCTGATGGTTGGCATCAATCCACACGTCATTCTCTTGTGTCTTCTCTGTAGCGATATAAATTTTGGACTACTAGTTGAACAATAATGTTGGAACCTAGATGATTTCCTTTGATGAGGATGTGGATATTATTCAATTTTTTTTTTAGACTCAAAGTTTGGTGCAGCAAGATTGTCATTTGGAATAAAATTTTCAACCATGTCATCCATCTTCCTATCATAATGAATAGGATCATTTTATTAAAACACATCACAACTAGATGTAGCTGATGAGGAAGTGGCAGGATCATATCCAAGACCTTCTCTTGATGTATGCAATACATGGTTAATAGGAGAAACAATTCCCAATACATTCTTTGCTAGTCCTCCTCTGGTATATCCCATTTTTCTCAACAATCGAGATCCGATACCAGTAGTATGCTTGTCAAATCTGGGTGCAACAATAGAATATGATGCTTCATGGTCATATGATTCAGTCTTATAAAAATCAACATAATCAAGTGTGAAAGAAGAATATCTTGGCTCATCAACTGTCTCCATCTCAAATTTTTGAAGACGACTAACTTCCAATTCAAGTTTCTTCTTAGAATCTAGAAACTTTTGAATAACCTCATCCTTCTCAACTAACTGTTGAGACAAATCATCATAATATTGTTTCAAAAAATGATATTGCTCCATAATTGTTTCTTTTAAAAAGCCAGTATCCATAATGTGTTTATTATTTTTCTCTTCCAACTGCTTCTTCATATTTGAGCCAAGAAAAGACTCAAATTCCTCCTGCAAATCCTCAAGGATATCAATCTTCTCTTGAAATTCATTTACAAGAATTTGAAGATATTTTCCCATGGATGACTCCAGATGGTCAACCTTTTGGAATTTCTAAGCTACTGAAGTTTGCAACCTATTATTAAGAGTTTTTTTCTCTGCCTACAAAACAACTACCAATGATTGTAATTCAATGACTTCTTTATGAAGTTCATCTGCCACCTTCTTATCACGAAGTTCCTGCAGTATTTTTCCCATCTTAAAAGGACCAAGTTGGAAAACCAAATATTGCTACAAAACAAGGTTGATGATGAAAACACCTATTGCTTTATAGTTCAAAGCACAATAAAAACCAAATCAATTCAACCACCTTAGCACTACTAGCCAACAAGAAAGGATTTCATAACCCGAAATTTACTACAAGAGAATGCCAAAATCACTTTTTAATCCATTAAATTTTTCAAAAAACCTTTAACCAACATAATTTTTTAAACACCTTTTGGTTTATTTCTTTAAAAATAATTTTAATGAGGGAAAATTAAACCCTTATATTCTAACATACGCCTTTTATCCCTTTTTTTTAATTATTAAATCCAAGAAAACTTTTATAGGGTGTCTTCCTCCTTTTGAAAATATGGCTTTATCGATAACAAATTTATGTAGGAAAATTAAAAGGTAAATTTTATGAATTCAAAGTTATGGTTACTCTATTATGTGTGTCGCTCGAAGCCAAAAAATACACAATGATCGCTTGTCATTCCTACTTTGCAAGAGAAAATCACAATGTGCCTTCTTGCACCATTACGAACAAAAAATTTTGATTTTCACTTTTTGGATGTGTTGAAGCCTAGAAAATATCTGCTTCAAACATTGGGGAAAACCACCCGGTCGGGACCTTAAGACAACTCCTTTTCCGTTTGGTATGGTGGCTCCGACTGGATTTAAAGGACCAGTTTCCTTATAACTAAATGGATTGGTTTGGATGAGTGGAAATGGGACTAAATTAACTGAAATAAAACTATCTAATTTAAACTAAATACTGGTAAAGAAATTATAACACTAACCCGGGTAATTATATGTGAATACAACTTAAGATTGTTCCAATTTAACAATAACCATGAAAATGTATTATTATTTAAATTTAAATGTGCAGAAACAAATAAAGATAACTCTGTTTAAGAAATTAAACAGAGTTGTATTAGCATATTGCATTCATCATTGTATACCATCTATATATACTTATGAAAGATAACGTTTCAATTATACTCAGAAATGATATATAAAAAGAAGCGTTGTGAAAACAAATATATATAAATGATAGCAAATTTTAAAGAGAATATCATAAAACAAAAGAAATCAACAGTGAATAGATAGAAATACCTTATTCATCTTGAAGACTTTCAAATGAAATCTGATACTCTAATCCAGTAACTCTGATGCAAAATCAAATTCCAAGGTACAGAAATGCAACACTTCAAAGATAATTCCGCATAAAAATCACCAGATGTGATCCCTTTTAAAAATATATAAGACAATGGAGTACAGAAATGCAATCTCCAAGTCAAAAAATATTAAGATCCAAGACCCTTCTCTAAATGCATGAGAAGGGTTTAAATACTACTTAACTAAATCTAAAAATAGTCTATTACAAAAATTGAGGATTCGGTTCAATGACCGTCCTTTTCCTAGGCTAAAATACAGTAAAATTAAAACTAAATCTAACTATATATGAACTTGATCTTTAAAGTTGCAGGCATCTAGCATAGTTTTGAGAAGATGTGGTTGACTGACTTCAGCATTCAACTGTCCTGAAAAGACAGAGTCGGAAAGTGTAGGTGCAATCTTCTCTGTAGCATTGATGATACAATTAAGCACACTGTGCTGACTGTGTGGCTTTACCAAGTACGCCCAGTATGAGTCCCAATTTAATCTTGTCAGCCCTTGAATTGATTTTTCTCTTTCTTCTGCCTTTTGCCTCCATTCTGTTTGTAGTTGATGTGCCTGTGGAAGATATCCTGGAATAGTTTCTGAAATCAAATTTGCTTTCTATAAATTATCATTTACACAATCAGTAAGAATGTTTGCCACTGTAGCCACCTCTGTTGTTGCCTTCTCTTTGTGCATTTTCCTTTATTGGAGCTTTTTGCTCTGTTATTAATTTTGCAATTTCATCTTGATTTTGCTTCACCATTTCTCATATCATACTTCAGCCAAAGTAGTTTTCTTTTTTATAGTTTTGACCTTTCACAATAGTTTTTCTCTGTGCCGAACACGCTCCACATCTTTTTTCTTGCTCAGCGTTAAGTGCCTTGAATTTGGTCAATGTTTCCTCATTTTTCCTTATAGTTATTTCAAGTCTCTTCAACTCCCGACTTTTCTCAAGAAGAGCTTTATGTTTCCCTGAGAACTCCTGACCTCCAACAGCTTCTTTAGTAACTTCTAAAAGCTCTATAGAGGATAATTTTGGCAAACTTACATACCTTATCTTGTGGTAGAAACTGTGTCAAATTGCCCACTTGGATATTTGAACTTGTGAACAGCGTCTAAAACATCCTTTTTTGGTACTGTCCACCCGTGTTTGTTTTTCTTCAATGGTTCACTTCTTTTGGTCCACCCCTTTGTGCATTCTGACAAATTTGCATGTTCTCTGGCAAAATCTTCCATGAATTTTTTATTGTAAGTCGCTTGAGGTTCCGGCAACTTATACATTAGTCTCAAATCTTCCGTGGTGAATGACCCGATTAGCTCTTGAGCTGGAGTTCTGAATTGTCTGTCTGAAATATCGGTGCTATCTAGCACCCATTTCACCATGTTCGTATATGGGAGAATCCTTGGCCTTGCCGCTATCCTATGCAGAAATGAACAAGCCAGTTCTTTGAGGGTTGCTTCAGGTGTATTACTAGAACCTGCTGTAGCCGTAACTTTTAATACCACATGATTTTCTTCTTCCAGCAAATTATACATTCCTTCCCAAGTGGATATACCGGCATCCTTATTGCAAACGGTGTCTGCATATAGTGAAGCCATTTCTCTGTTTTCAGAATTCGAGCTCTTCTCCTTCTTACCCATAATGTTCTGTGAAAGCTTTATATAGACGTTTGCTCCTTCGTGCCTGCGTTTTACGAGTTAAATGAGAGTAATGGCATGAGAAAGGTGATGAGACTGTTTTAAATGCAAAGGCGGATGAAATATATTATTTTAACGTGAAATGAATTTCAATCAAAACAAAATCTCATTTACCATTAATTGCCAATCCAATCATTTAATCCAATCATTAAAGCGCATAACAGATATTGATATATGGGAAGATTGCCTTTGAACAACGCGCCTACATGAATCTGCGACATTGATATATGGGAAGATTGCCTTTGAACAACGCGCTTACATGAATCTGCGACATTGCGATCTGCGATTTGCTGCACAATATCGCAATGTCGCAATATCGCAATATTGCAAAATGAAACCATTGCAGTTATGTAAAATAGCGCAAAAGCGCAAATTGCACAATAGCGCAAAAGCGCATATCGCAAATCTCGCAAAAGCGCAAAATTGTAAATAGCGCAAAAGGTATTCGTTTAACATTTCTGTTTTCTGCGCTATGCGATCTGCGACCAATATGTTTATTGTATAGGCTTTTTGGGATCGCATTATCGCAAAAGCGCAAAATCGCATTTTCAGTTTTATAAAAGATATATACCATTTTGCGATGGATGCACTATTTTGTTTAAAGAACAATTTTATTGTAATCTATCATAAACTTAAGTGTTTCTTAATGTTCTTTCTAAGGGATTTCCCTAAGTTTATGATAGAAAGTTTTATTTGAAAAGGAAAACAAATCCTAATTGATTTTTTGGATTTTTTAACTAAGGGTCCCCATTTATTTAGTATTATTACTAATATTAAATAAAAGGGGGGTTGTTGCTTGTCACAACAATTGGCGATTCACTGAAAGAAACAGTTATCTCTGAAAAAATAAAATGAACATTATATCTTTAGTAAGTAAAGATCTTTAAAGATAATGAAAACATTCTTAGGATAATTCAAATAAAATGTAACTATGAAAAAGAAATAAAAGCCATTCACAATTTCTTTCTAATTCCTTAAGAATAATTTTTTTTTTGGGTTATCTCAAGCTTTGATTGGTGTTAATAATGAAGTAAGTGTATTTCTCCAAGTTTTGGTTTTATAATATACTTTATTGCCATAGGTATTGCCTCTGCTGCCAGCAAACATTCATAGTCTCGACAGGGTTACCTTTAAACCATTAACTTTTCATTGTCCCATCCAACTAAAATTATGACTTTTTAAAAGATAAATTCATAAGACCTATTATCTCATGCTTTTTTCTTTTACTTATTTTTTATTTTAAGAGCCATTTTCCTGGTTTGGTAGCCAATTAATAACAATGCCATTCACTAGTTATAATTAAACTGAACAAGCTGGCTCGTGATGAGACCCCTTGTCTTATATTTATAAGCCATTACCCTGTTTTGGTATGCAGTATTAGTAATGTCAGTTTTATTACTCCTTATGAACATGGTAAGTCAGCTCATAATGAGACCTCTTATCTCTTAAATTTTCATATAATTTCTTAGAATTACATTCTAAAAAATCACAACTTAAATGGATGGGGTGAAATAGTTTTATCCTTAAGAATCAATGGATGACAATTTTCAGAGTTTTTTGAGTTCCAAAACTTTGAAAAAATCTTTACTTTGATAGATAAACTTTCTCTGTTTAATAAAATTATGATGATTTACATTCTTCTCAAGTTTTCAAAAGATCATGCAAATGATTGAAATAATCTTTCAAAGTTTAACATCTTATTTTAAACTATTCAAAAACTGTGATCATTACTTTAAAAATTCTTATTTACACAAAATTAATATTTATAATATTCTTCCTAAGAAAATTTCCTAAATAGTAAACAGTCAATTATAGACTCATTAACAACCTTTATTTGCAAAAAACAATCAAAAACTCTGTAGAAAGGAATATGTACAGTTTAAGAAGGGGTTACCTCCTTATGAAAATAATTTCTTCAAGATAAGCCCATTTACAGGAAGAGATTCTCTCTTACCTATTAGATCTTGGAGTATGAATGTATTTGAGCTTATCTTCTCAACGATCTGAAATGGTCCAAGCCACATTTTCTGAAACTTGGTATGTTTACCTTTTTCTTCGTGTGCTTTATCCCATTTCAAAATGAGATCACCAATTGACAAAATTTTTGAGCCGGTAGAACTTGCATCAAAAGAAGATTTTACAAGCTGTTGATGTTTTTCATGAGTAATTTTTTCTTTATCTCTATCTTCTTCTAGTTTAAGGATTTGATCATATCTCAATTGAATGGATGAAGAAGGGTTTTCCTCAATAAATGGCACGAGGGCGAATGATGGAAGAGTTAAATTTGATGGTATCACAACTTCTTTTCCATAAACTAAATTGAAAGGTGAAGTCTCTATTGAATCTTTTTCAGTGATACGATCAACCCATAATGCAAAGATTAAAGATTTGTGCCAATTCTTTTGATTTTGATCAACGATCCTTTTAATGATTTTGATAAGGTTTTTGTTAGTGGATTCAGCCAAACCATTACCTTGTGGATAATAATTTGCTGAATATTTTAATTTAAAACCTCTTTTGACTGCAAATTCTATTAAACTATTTCCGGAAAAGTAAGATGCATTATCAAAGACAAGAGCGTTAGGTACACCAAACCTGGTTATGATGAATTGATCTATGAAATCAATAATTGCATCAGAATTGGCTACCTTCAACGAGATTGCTTCTACCCATTTTGTAAAGTAATCAGTTGCAGTAAGGATGTACTTGTGCTGTTTGGAAGAATGAGGTATTATCTCACCAATAATGTCAAGCCCCCATTGTTCGAATGGTTGCTCAATAGTCACTGGTTGCAAAGGAAAAGCTGGTTTCCTTTGTCTTCCACTTGCAGTTTGACAAATTCTGCATTTCCTTACATAATCAAGCGTATCTTTAAAAAGGGTAGGCCAGTAATAACTAGCATGGATTATTTTGTGAGCTATGGTATCACCTCCAAAATGACCTCCTGCTGGTCCATCATGCAAATCCTGCAAAACCTTTTCAACTTCAGTCTTTTCAAGACATCTTAATAAAATTGAATCATAATTTTTTCTAAATAACACATTATCAATGATCTCATATTTAATAGCCTTTAACATTAAAGCGCGTTTACTCTTATAGCTGAGATTAGAAGGAGCATACCCATTTTTTAGGTGATAGATAAGATCAACATACTGAGATTCAAAATCTGTAACACTTATCTGACTTACTTGAATATCTTGATTTGAATCTTGATTTTCTGGTATGTTATGAGCTCCTGCCAATAATCTGCAAAAACCTTGTCCTCTAACAATCTTAGCAGGTTTAATATCAATATCATATTCTTGCAAAGCTGTTACCTAGTTAGCTCTCTTTTCTCCTACTTCTTTTTGAATTAATAATTGTCTCACTACAGAGAATGGGACAATGATTTTTGTATGTGTTTTCAAGAGAAAAGGTCTGAAATGTTTGATTGATTTAAACACAACAAAGGCTTGTTTTTCAACATTGGAATAATTAAGCTCAGCTCCTTGCAGATTTGAGCTAAAGAAAGAAATTGGTGCTTCGATTTCTTGATCATTGAGTTGTGTTAAAATAGCTGCATAGGATGTTTCGGTGGCCAGAGTATACAAAGTAAAATCTTTAGAAAAATCCGGGGTATTCAATGCTGGTGCATTAATGATCGCTTGTTTGATTTCCTCAAAGGCTTCTTTCTCTTTATGCCCCCATTTGAATACTGAATTCTTCTTGATCATATTTTTCATAGGTAAAAAAATAAAAGAAAAATCAGGAATGAATCTTTTAACAAAATTGATCTGTCCAAGAAATGATTGCATGGATTTTTTGTTATGAGGTAAAGAAATATCAGAAATTTCTTTCACGCTATCTGGATCAATATATATACCATCTTTTGACACAAAAAATCCCAAGATTTTTCCTTCATCCAAAGCAAAGAAAGATTTATTTGGATTTAAGGAAATACCAAACCTTCTACATATTTCAAATATTTGCTTTAGATCATGTAGATGATTGGTTCTCTTTTTTGAAAATACCGTTATGTCATCAAGATAGACAACAACCAATTTATTGATCAGACCTTTAAATGCTATGTCCATGGCTCTTTGGAAAGTTTCTCCTGCATTTATTAGACCAAAAGGCATTTTCTGATAAGCATAAGTTCCCCATTTTGTTCTGAAAGTTGTTTTCAATCTGTCATCTGGATGAACTAAAACTTGATTATAGCCAGAAAATCCATCGAGAAAGGACATAAGTTCAGAACCAGCTACCTTTTGAAGTATCTGTTCCATGGTTGGCAATGGGAAATTGTCTTTTAAACATGCCTTGTTTAAATTTCTGAAATCAATACCGATTCTTATATCACCACTTCTTCCTGACAGGTACCATATTGGAAACCCAATTAGAGTGCCTGACTGGAAAAATGATTTTGGCTTTCAAAAGTTTATTAAGTTCTGATTTGATTTGACTTTCGAGATTTGGATGAATCTTTCTCAACTTCTGTTGAACAGGTTTAATATCAGGAAGCATTGGAATCGTGTGTTGAATAACCGAAGTATCATACGTTTTTAGATCATCATAATTCCAAGCAAAAACGTTTTTATACTTGTTCAGCAGTTTAATGAACGCATTCCTTTCCTCTGGTGTTAAATTGAGTCCTAAGTTAATGTTTTGAGGTTTAGAATCAGAACCAAGATTTACTAATTCAAACTTCAAAGTAGAGCTTTGAAGTTTAGCATTAGTGACTTTCTTGAATCTGTCTTTAATGTCATATAAATCCTCTAATTTAACAACAGATTTCGGAATGGGATTTTCATTACCTTTTGAGGCAATTTGAAAATCATGATCATCTTCGTCAATAATTTGCTCATCATATGATTTCTCTGAAGTCATGAAATTTAAAATATCTTGATCATGATAGAATACTCTCCAATTTGTAACATTATCTGGGACAGATGGACGAAAAATCAATTCTACATAAAACCTATCAGGACTGCAATCTTCAGCGGGTAGGAGTTTAGATGCAACATTAGCTAACAAGTCAGCTGATGTATTCTGATTCCTAGGAATAGGAGAAATATTGAATGCTAAAAAATGAGTGGTGAGATCTTGTACTAGGGTTTGATAGTGTTTAAGATGTCCTGAAAGGCAATGAATAATATTCCTAACTTGTTTTATGACAATTTCGGAATCACCAAAGACTTTCAAGTATTTAACATCTAACCCTATAGCTTTATAAAGTCCTTGAACCAAAGCTTCATATTCTGCGGTATTGTTAGTACACTCAAATTCTAACCTACATGACAGCATGGTTTTCTCCCCATCTGGATCAATTAAGATGCATCCAGCTCCAGCTCCATCACTAGACTTCGATCCATCAAAATATAACGACCAAAATAAAGATTTTTCTATTGGCTTATCTACAATTACATCAGAAATATTTACAATTCTGGAAGAATCGGATTGTGAAAAATTTTCTATCTGAGAAACAAAAGTATTTACAGAAAAAGGTGATTGAGGAGCTTCGAAGTTTCCAAGAAATGATTCAGCAGAATAACCTCCAAGAATATTGTTGTTGAATGCCACAGGCTCATTAGGTTGTTCGAATTCAGTGACAGTGTGCGTCATATGTTTTTCTCGTTCAATTTTGATTTGATTTGGTTTCCCTTTGTAGGGAAGCCACATACGTGAATAATCAGTTGAGATATAACCATTAAGTTTTGCAGACCAGTCCCTGCTTAAGATTAATCCATAGAATTCAAGAATATCAGCAATCAAAATATCAATTCTTTGGACAATCCTAGGATCAGAAGCTAATCTGATAGTAACTAAATTGATTTCTCCTACAACTTGACCTTTAGAGCGATCCAATTGAATGATATGAAATTCTGATTTCTATGGTTCGATATTCAATTTGGCACAAACAGAAGTAGGCATTATATTGAAGGAGGCTCCAAAATCAATCAAACAATTGTGCAGATTTTTATTGTACATCTCATAAGTCAAAAGAAAAGGAGGAGTTTGAGAATTTTAATTTTCTCCAATGAGCACTGTATCAGTAGCATCTACCTTATCTGGTGGCTTACCAGCTCCTCTAGCTGCTTTTGCAACTACACCACTTGGTAAAGGAGCAATTGGTGTAGCGTTTAATTCTTTCAATAGCAACTTTTGCTGGTGTTTTAGTTTGCTGAGTTCATGTAAGGAAATGTTGGCTTTGATCTTTTTCATGTCTTCAACAATGTTGTACTCCATAGGATCTGACACCACTAAAGTATTTGTTGTTGATGTGGGAGGATTAGAAGAAGATAACTGATTTTGAGTAGGTAATGGAGAAGTTTTCTTTACAGAGGATTTGTCTTTGGTACTTGGAGTTGTAATTTTATTTTTAGGAACTGTTTGTACTGGTTCCGATATAGATTTACTCCTAGTACTTACAGGCATAGCTTCTTCATTATCAGAATTAGGGAGAATAAAATCAAACATTCCATTCAATTTAGCTATTTCTTCATTCTCATCTTCCTCATCTGATACTAGAGATGTATCTTCTTCTTCTTTCTCTTCTTCTGATTCTGCATTAGAGATTGCATTAGGAGGTTTAGATTCAACTTGGTTTATTCTGAAATTTCAGAATGGTTTCTCGGTAGAAGTTTCAGCTACTTGTTTTTTAATTTCAACCATTTCATTTGACATGGTTTTAAGGACTTTCTGTAAACCTTCCATGTCGTATGGGTCTTCGGCCTTTTTATTTGAATCATCTTTGAAGCTGAATTTCTTTGATTTTCTTTCCTCAATAGCATTTTTATTTTCTAGAGAAATAATTCGTTTTTCTACTGCAATAGCCTCTTTCATATTCTCAGCTAACGTAGGTTTTGCAGCTCTATCTACAAAAATTGCTATGTTTGAGGGTAAGGCAGTTATGTACCATTCAATTCTGACTTGTTCACTGGGTTGTGAATCTGTGTGGATTTTGTTCAAGAGTTTGTTGAATCTAGCGTTGAATTCTTTAATGGGTTCCTTGGGTTCTATCTTCAAATTTGAGAGGTCATTGAGTAAAGTTGCTATTGAACGGTCATCTCCAAATTTGGTTAAAAAATGATCTGCAAAAATGGCCCAACTTGTTATGGATCCTAATGGTAATGAAAAGTACCATGATCCTGTTACTCCTTGAAGAGTATAAGGGAATAGTCGAACTACAACATCTTCATGTGTGACTCCATTCAAATTAATAACTAGCATAAAGTTATTGATATGTTCTTCAGCTTGAATGTTAAGATCTGGGCTAAATTTTGGAAGCCATTTTCCAGGAATGTCTAGTAAATCATGTAAAGGTGAAGCCATGTTGACTACCCCTGGAGTAGCCCATGGTCTAGCCATTATTGGAACAACTATTGGAGGAGTAGTAGAAACTGGTGGTGTTTGAATAGAAGTTGTTGGAATAGATGATGTTGAGATTGATGATGATTGAGCAGATGATGTGGAAACAACTGTACTTTGTTGAGATGGGATTTCCGAAATAGGTATTTGAATATTAGATGTTGAACTTATATCACTTACTGATTCCGCTTGAGTTTTTCTTGTCTTAACTCTACTAGGTAAAGAGAATTCTTTCGGAGAAATACCAAGTTTTTCACTTTGAAGCCTAGTAAGAGGTTTGGAAGAAACAAATTTTGAAGTTACACTACCTTCAGATATTTCAGAATCTTCTAAAGATAATGAGAATCCTTTCAATTTATGAATTAAATCTTGAACTTCAGGAGACTCAGGATTTTGATTGTCTGAATGTTTTGAGATTTTGGTAGTGGGTGTATGAATATTCTTCGCAATTTATTCTATAGGATTTTGTATTTCAGAAGAAATTGAAGAAGTTGATGAGGGTGTTTTTCTCTCAGAATGGCTTGTGGATAAAGATTTACTTGCCATTCATAGCTCAGGCCCTCCTTCTAGCGCCAAAAATGTTGAAGCCTAGAAAATCTCTGCTTCAAACATCGGGGAAAACCACCCGGTCGGGACCTTAAGACAACTCCTTTTCCGTTTGGTATGGTGGCTCCGACTGGATTTAAAGGACCAGTTTCCTTATAACTAAATGGATTGGTTTGGATGAGTGGAAATGGGACTAAATTAACTGAAATAAAACTATCTAATTTAAACTAAATACTGATAAAGAAATTCTAACACTAACCCGGGTAATTATATATGAATACAACTTAAGATTGTCCCAATTTAACAATAACCATGAAAATGTATTATTATTTAAATTGAAATGTGCAGAAACAAATAAAGATAACTCTGTTTAAGAAATTAAACAGAGTTGTATTAGCATATTGCATTCATCATTGTATACCATCTATATATACTTATGAAATATAACGTTTCAATTATACTCATAAATGATATATAAAAAGAAGCGTTGTGAAAACAAATATATATAAATGATAGCAAATTTTAAAGCGAATATCATAAAACAAAAGAAATCAACAGTGAATAGATAGAAATACCTTATTCATCTTGAAGACTTTCAAATGAAATCTGATACTCTAATCCAGTAACTCTGATGAAAAATCAAATTCCAAGGTACAGAAATGCAACACTTCAAAGATAATTCCGCATAAAAATCACCAGATGTGATCCTTTTTAAAAATATATAAGACAATGGAGTACAGAAATGTAATCTCTAAGTCAAAAAATATTAAGATCCAGGACCCTTATCTAAATGCATGAGAAGGGTTTAAATACTACTTAACTAAATCTAAAAATAGTCTATTACAAAAATTGAGGATTCGGTTCAATGACCGTCCTTTTCCTAGGCTAAAATACAGTAAAATTAAAACTAAATCTAACTATCTATGAACTTGATCTTTAAACTTGCAGGCATCTAGCATAGTTTTGAGAAGATGTGGTTGACCGACTTCAGCATTCAACTGTCCTAAAAAGACAGAGTCGGCAAGTGTAGGTGCAATCTTCTTTGTAGCATTGATGATACAATTAAGCGCACTGTGCTGACTGTGCGACTTTACCAAGTACGCCCAGTATGAGTCCCAATTTAATCTTGTCAGCCCTTGAATTGATTTTGCTCTTTCTTCTGCCTTTTGCCTCCACTCTGTTTGCAGTTGATGTGCCTGTGGGAGATATCCTGGAACAGTTTCTGAAATCAAATTTGCTTTGTGTAAATTATCATTTACACAATCAGTAAGAATGTTTGCCACTATAGCCACCTCTGCTGCTGCCTTATCTTTGTGCATTTTCCTTTATTGGAGCTTTTTGCTCTGTTATTAATTTTGCAATTGCATCTTGATTTTGCTTCACCATTTTCTCATATCATACTTGAGCCAAATTAGTTTTCTTTTTTATAGTTTTGACCTTTCACAATAGTTTTTCTCTGTGCTGAACACGCTCCACATATTTTTTCTTGCTCAACGTTTAAGTGCCTTGAATTTGGTCAATGTTTCCTCATTTTGCCTTACAGTTATTTCAAGTCTCTTCAACTCCCGACTTTTCTCAAGAAGAGCTTTATGTTTCCCTGAGAACTCCTGACCTCCAACAGCTTCTTTAGTAACTTCTAAAAGCTCTATAGAGGATAATTTTGGCAAACTTACATACCTTATCTTGTGGTAGAAACTGTGTCAAATTTCCCACTTGGACATTTGAACTTGTGAACAGCGTCTAAAACATCCTTTTTTGGTACTGTCCACCCGTGTTTGTTTTTATTCAATGGTTCATCTCTTTTGGTCCATTCCTGTGTGCATTCTGACAAATTCGCATGTTCTCTGGCAAATTCTTCCATAAATTGCTTATTATAAGTCGCATGAGGTTCCGGCAACTTATACATCAGCCTCACATCTTCCATGGTGAATGACCCGATTAGCTCTTGAGATGGAGTTCTAAATTGCCTGTCTGAAATATCTGTGCTGTCTAGCACCCATTTCACCATGTCTGTATATGGGAGAATCCTCGGCCTTGCCACTATCCTATGCAGAAATGAGCAAGCCAGTTCTTTAAGAGTTGCCTCAGACGTATTACTGGAACCTGCTGTAGCCGCAACTTTCAATACCACAATATTTTCTTCTTCCAGCAAATTATACATTCCTTCCCATGTGGTTATACCGACATCCTTATTGCAAGCGGTGTCTGCATATAGTGAAGCCATTTCTCTGTTTTCAGAATTCGAGCTCTTCTCCTTCTTACCCATAATGTTCTGTGAAAGCTTTGTATAGACGTTTTCTCCTTCGTGCCTGCATTTTACGAGTTAAATGAGAGTAATGGCATGAGAAAGGTGATGAGACTGTTTTAAATGCAAAGGCGGATGAAATATATTATTTTAACGTGAAATTACTTTCAATCAAAACAAAATCTCATTTACCATTAATTGTCAATCCAATCATTTAATCTAATCATTAAAGCGCATAACAAATATTGATATATGGGAAGATTGCCTTTGAACAACGCGCTTACATGAATCTGCGACATTGCAATCTGTGATTTGCTGTGCAATATCGCAATATCGCAATATTGCAAAATGAAACCATCGCAGTTATGTAAAATAACGCAAAAGTGCAAATTGCGCAATAGCGCAAAAGCGCATATCGCAAATCTCGCAAAAGCGCAAAATTGTAGATAGTGCAAAAGGTATTCGTTTAACATTTCTGTTTTCTGCGCTATGCGATTTGCGACCAATATGTTTATTGTATAGGCTTTTTGGGATCGCATTATCGCAAAATCACAAAATCACATTTTCAGTTTCATAAAAGATATATACCATTTTGCGATGGATGCGCTATTTTGTTTAAAGAAATTTTTTATTGTAATCTATCATAAACTTAAGTGTTTCTTAATGTTCTTTCTAAGGGATTTCTCTAATTTTATGATATAAAATTTTATTTGAAAAAGGAAAACAAATCCTAATTGATTTTTTGGATTTTTTAACTAAGGGTCCCCATTTATTTAGTATTATTACTAATATTAAATAAAAGGGGGGTTGTTGTTGGTCACAACAGGACGCGAATAGTTTCTAGGCTCCATGAACCTAAGGATACAAAGCCATGAATCTAGAACTAAATACATTCATGTTCAATGAAAATATTGTCCCATGTTGTCACAATTTCTCAACGAATCTAGTTCACCTAAGGTGAAAAGCAAGGGAGGAAGCGACACCTCTTCCAACTTTGGCACTATGGGGCTCCACGTTTTTGAATATGATGGGGCTCAATGCTTCAAATCCATATTCACAGATCACATTGCACAACTGTTACAAACAAATGATAAATATTTTCAATCTTGTCTAACTGGTTAATGCAACAAAAATGTAAATACTCTACCGATCTTCCACTGCATAGGAAAATGTAAGTCAAAAACAAAAAATTTAGATGCTATAAGAAGAATGACGTTCTGAAAAGATTCAAACTGAGGAATAATCTTCAACATTGCAACCAGGATGTTGATATGAGGGAAAAATATACATATATCACATAGAAATAGGCCATCCAATCATAGGAAAATCACATATAGCTTATAGTTAGGAAACTATTGTCATGAATATGATCATATCTTCTAGTTGATTCTCTCTGGTTTGAGGACATCTCTTAAACTCCATCATATTAAGTTGTTCCAACAAGTTACCAATAAACTTCAAGTTTTGTTCAAAATTCAAGTGTCATGTCAAAAAAACACGATTTGATTCAAGGACAGAATAACTTTGTGGTAGCGATTTCTTTAGAAAATCTCATCCAATGCATATAATGAGAAAGGGAATTAATGAAACATCTACATAATTTAGAGTTCGAGGGCTTCTTGCTTCCACTAAGCTGGGAAAATCTGATATCCATGGGTTTAACACTAAGGTCTAACATAGACATTGAGTTTTATTTCCACCAACATTTGAAAACAATAGCATAAATCATCCATTAGTTCCATCAAATTCTCTTAGAAAATAAAAAATTATGGGCATCCTTTTCAAAGCATTCCTCAAATGTTAATGTAAACTTCTCAATCAACAAACTTCTAAATTTATTGATGTCCTTCATATGGGATACAACGATTGGAACAGGTAGGCTCCCTCATGTAGGTGGAGTATGGTGGCCATATCGAAAATTAGTGAAATATCCCCTTGAGCCTAGGAATCCAAACTCAAAGACAAAACCCTATTCAGATAACAAAAAAAAATTAAAAAACTCAAAAAATAATTCAACAGAGAAGGAATTTCCCGCTATGATACCATGTAAGAGTATTGAATCACTGACAAGCTTGTTGTAAAAGTATATAAAAAGCCTCCATTATATAGCAATGGAGGAAGCCCAATTTCAGATATGGATAAATATGACAATTGGACATATGCAAGTCCCTATGTGAGCTTGCAACTCACCATACTTAGCTCATAGGGAAATGAAGTGTTGGAAAAGACAAAACCCAACATATTATAAGAAAAATCCACTAGTGGAAGATACACATCTAACTTCATTTGTTGATGCATGACATACATCCTCAAC
Source organism: Pinus albicaulis (assembly GCA_034641835.2). Lineage (NCBI taxonomy): Eukaryota > Viridiplantae > Streptophyta > Pinopsida > Pinales > Pinaceae > Pinus > Pinus albicaulis. Next base: position 775,680,530 of record CM076584.1, on the reverse strand, counting down.
ATATCCTTAAGAATCCTCTTAATCATCTTTTTTTGTTTATCTATTGATGAATTATGAGTTGTACTGAAAGCTAACTATCTCCCCAATCCTGCAAATAACTCCTTCCAAAATTTGAAAGTAAACTTAACATCTCTATTAGATATAATATTCTTGGTAACTCCATGCAACCTCATTATCTCCCTGATGTATATCTGAGCCACTTCACTGTTAGAATATTCCGACACATATGAAATAGTTAAGTATAACTTGGTCTAGCCTAGAGTTAGGTAAAATGTGTTTATTTACTATGTACATTTGTAACTTATAATCTGACGGTCACGATATGTAGTGATTTGACTGTTCACTCTCTCCTCGGTATTACCGACACTTGATATGTGGCTGAACACTCTATTGGTCCATTATCTCTATTTAAAGAGCATGTAGGGTCATTTTTCTAGTAACCATTTATGAGAGAAGCCTATTTAAATTTTATTTTTTATGTTAATAAATTGCCTGAAGTGGTCGCGTTGGCTCAGGCCATGGATTGTTTCCCTCTTCGAGGGTTTTCACCACTTAAATAATAGTGTACTGATTTTTGATATATTTGTGAGCGATGACCTTTGATGTTTAATCTAAGGAAATCACCTTGTAAATGCTTGCATGGTATCAGAGCCATTTTGAGGTCCGCATCTGTTGTTGATCCAAATTTGAAGTCGATTTGACTACATGCAACTGTTGTTTTCCAGATCTATTATTTCTGACCACTTTCAGGCCAAGATAACTTCTCTGTTGTGTTCGGAGCATCTATTGTAGTGATTAACCCCTTTTTTTTGATGCGAAAAGGTTTCTGGTTACCCGAGTTATGTAATTTTAGATCTGGAGGTATAAAGTATCTTTTCTTGCGGTTATATTTATTAATCCTTCTGTTTATTTCAGTTCCCTATTTTTATTTCGATTTATAGTTTTTTTAATTTCCGGATCTATACCCTCTTCTCCGTGTATTCTCTTTGCTCTACACTACGTGCGATCTCGACAATTCAGAAATAGGAAGACGAGATTTTTTTCTGCTACGTATGCTCTTTCCCCGCGTCTTTGTGCGATCTCGTGAAATCAGAAATAGCGAAAAAGAGGATAGTTGCCAGTAAGACTAACAAAAAATCTAACATTTTTTTGTAATGCTTGCATTTCTTTTTTTTTGTACATCGGTATTTGTGTTTTCTTCCAGGAAAAAGCACACACATCGAAGAAAAAAATTGAAAAAAAAGAAAAAAGACAAAAAAAACAACCCCTTCCTCCTTTCAAACAATTACAAAATCCTTTTACTAGCTCACTTGGTGTAAAATTAATTTGTGAGAATAGAGGTATTGGGTTCAAGTCTCTCTCTCAAGCTTCTTTTTGTAAAAAGTTTTTTGTTAAGTTACTATTTCCTATAAAGCCCTTTGGCAAGTTTTTAGTTTTAAAAAGAGGGTTTTATTTCAAAGGCACATGTAAAAGTAACATTGTAGAAGTGACTCACTTATTTATAAAAGTGGGTTACATAAAGTTTTTTTTTTTTTAAAGTGAGATTATTGTATTAAGTTTGGAAAATAGGGGGGATTTTTTTTTTAAATGTAGAACTTCATCATTAGGTTTCAACCTTTCACATAACTATTCGACATCTACAACCCATGTTTTTCAAAAAGGCATAACATCTTCATCTAGAAGAAATTTTTTGAGCCATTTTTTTTGAACCAGCCTAATTTTTCGAGATCTCTCCATTGGAGCAATTATTTTTTGCCTTTTCAGCTTTAGCTTAAAAAAATGGAAATTTCATGACCGGTTATTCTTAACAGCACCAATTATTTCCAATGGCTATCTTACATGATAGACTTACTTAGAAGTAAAGGGCTTTATAGAATAGCCACAATAGAAGAAACTAAACTTATCAATGGAGATAAAGCCGCTAAATGGGAAAATAAACAAGATCAAGCACAAGGGTTGATAGGAATGTCTATTTCTCAAGATCTTTGATTTCATATCCAAGAAATTGACACCCCTGATGCAACTATGAAAAAAGATAAAAAATATTTTTGGAATTCAAAATAAAATCAGGGCCCACTAGCTTGAAAATGAGTTCCTTACATGGACCCCAATAGTTTCTCCTCTATTGAAGATTTTTTGTCCAAATTTAAGATGCTTAGACTTCTTTTAGAAGGTTGTAAGGTAAAAAAGGAAGATGGTAGCCTTATCTATTCCATTCTTGCTAATCTTGGAACTACATACTTGTTAGGACCTCACTATGTATCATTTTTACTATATATTTTGACACCACCTTACCTTTATAACCATGTTTAAAAAGGATTCCATTATCATTTTCATTCACTTTATCCAAAGGTATATAAAATCCTCTTCTTTACTATATGTTTAATCTGTTTACATATAATTCCATATTACTCTTATATTTTATCATTAATCGAAGTATATTGTTGCTAACATAAGTCTAAAAGATCGCAGATAAGTTATATGCCGTGTTGGAACAATCGGCCGTTGCTGAAACAGTCAAGAGCTTTGTTTAAAAATGATCGGCTTCCGTTGCTGAAACAGTCGAATCCGTTGCTGAAACAGCCAGCAGACACGCAAATTCCGCCACTATTTGTAATTTGCGATTCTGGAAGAGCATTTTGTGGAACAATGGCAACAACATGAAGACGTGGTTACACGGATTATTCTGAAGATAGTACTCTTTTTGTATCTGTTGTAACAATATATTTTTATGGAAGAACAGAATAGCCTGTTTTAAGAAAGAAGAACAGATTCGGGATAAACGTAGATTTGCTCTCATGTAATTGTAAGAGATGTCTCCTCTTTAAAAAGAGGAGACATCATCATTAGAAGGGAGTTCGAGTTCGAAAGCTACAGGAGAACATTGTGTTTGAGAGAACTGGAGCTAGACTCCATTTGTAATGTATCATTTCTTTTGACAGATGAATAAAATTTTCTTTTGAGCGCTCCAATTTAATTCTTTCCCTGGGGAATCTTGTGAGAGGGAAAGGGCCCGCCTTCCTCACAAGATTCACCCGATTGTTCCTGTAGTTTGTTTAATTTATTTATGCTATTCGCACTTTACTTTAATTATGTTTGCTGAAACACCAGTTACACAGTTCTGTAGTTCATTGAGTATTCTGTTTCCTTAACGCTGCATGTGTTTAGTACATTCATTCTTAAGAAGTTGAGAGATCTATTTCTGTTATTTGTTTGAATGTATGATGCTGGGAAGCAGGTGCTAAAGGTTCCTGTACAAAGTAATAGGGTCTTGTTTCCATTGATTGCCTTTCTTTTCCTGCAGTGTGATTAGTGTCAGGTAGCAGGTGCTGAAGTTCCTATTTAAAGGAATAGGGTCCTGTTCCTGTTATGGTTGATTGGTTTCCTTTCCTGTAGATTGATTTCCCTTTATTTGGATTCTAAACTGCAATATAGGAATTACTTCTGCTATAACATAAGTAACTTCAGCTTTGATTAAACAGGGTGTGAATAATTAGATTTGTATGATTGATAATTGTGTGGCTTTTTACTACAACAATGTTTTTGCTTTTGAAATTGAGCATATCCAGTGCGTGATTGTCTTTGGAATAAACAGACTTCCTCGGGTTGACAATTTATGTGGAGCTTGAATTGTGAAAACAATTAAAGCGACCAACATTTTGGCGCCGTTGCCGGGGAAGGCAATTAGAGATTTCAAAAGCATTAATATTTTCTTTCTAGATGTGCAGATTGTATGAGAGGACGTGGAAACCAGAAGAAAACTAACCCCACAGGTGGCAAAGGAAAAGGAAGGGGAGGAAGAAAGACTTTCAATGACGAGATTGTATCAAAGGCTGAATCATCATAGAGATTAAGTTCTCGAAGACCAAAACTTCAGCACTCCCCTCAATCAGATTACAAAACAGAGGAAGTTGTGGGTCCTGAAAATATAGAGGAGCCAGTGATTAAAGAACCAGCAGTCAGTGCTGGAGAGTCAAAAGAAAGTGCTAGCAAATCAACATAGCACATTGAGGAAATAATAGAGAGTGTTGGACAACCAGTGGAAAACATTGAGGAGTCAGTAGAAGATCTTGATGATCGAGCAAGTGCAGTAGGAGAACAGACAATGGAAGGAAACAATGAAGACTTCTTTGGTGGAGGACGTGTAGATCCTGAAGGAGAAGGAAAGGATGAAAATTCTCTCTCTACCTTGGGATTTCCTATCAGTGATCTCCCTATAGGAACAACTCCTATGAAAAACATTCCATTGTCAGCTTTACCTAACTTCCGTGGTTTATCCTCTGAAGATCCGGATGAATTTATTTTTGAATTTGATATATTATGCAGAAGTTATGATTATGTTACTAATGCTCAAAAGTTGAAACTATTTCCAGCAACATTAAAAGGAAATGCTTTAAGATGGTTCATGAGTCTTGGGAGTCAGGTAATCACAACATGGGAACAGATGAAACAGAAATTTCTGCTTAAATATCAAGACTACTGCCGGACGAGAGAAAAGAAGGATGAACTATTCAATATGGCACAAAAGCCAGACGAGAATTTGGAGGACTATGTAGAAAGGCTGCAGTACAATATATAGAGATCTGATCATCCGAATATAAGTAAGGAAATTCACAAAACAATATTATGAGGTTGAGGATGATTAACATAGACATGTTATCTTGAAGGAGACATATCTAAAGAATCATAGTGAGATTGTTCATTTAAAATTGTTGAGAGGCTACAAGGAAGCAGGCCATTTTAAGTAATAAAGTCCTATTCAAGAGTGCAGAAATCAGCCAGTGGAGGAGCAAAAAGAGCTGAAATAGGTAATTTACTTGAAGAATTTAAAACTGAGATGTTAAGTTCTTTTGCTTCACAAATTGACACTTTGCAGGTTAAGAAGAAGCAGGCTGAAGCAGAAGCAACTCTGGCTGTCTTTTGCTCGAAGTGCAGAGACAAACATCCACTAAGGGAATGCCCAATGGATAAAATACCAATTTGTACCCTTTGTGAGAAAGATCATGAAACAAAACAATGTCCATCTCTACCAGGAATAAAGGCAGCATTGCAGCCAACGGAAGAAGAAGCTGAAGCAGTTTACTTGCTAACTCAAAGAAGACAATGGCAACCAAAAGGACAAGGTATGAACTCTAGTATGCCATTTAATCATTGGAATAATTATTCTTCTTTTGGTCAAACAAATTACCCTCCCTTTAATCAAATGCAATACCCACCCTTTAATCAAATGAATTTCCCGCCCATGCAACAATCAAACCCTCCCTTTGTTGATCCTACAATGTGGACTCCTTGGCCCCCACAGCAGCCATCTTCTTTTAACCCTTGGAATTCAAATTGGAGAAGCCAACAACTCCCGTACCCAAATCAATTGCCCCAATTCCAACAACCACTTCCTCTGCCATCAAATGCTCCGCCAAATAACCAAATGAGACCCCAGCTACCTTTGCAACCAAATCCTAACCCCAATAATAAATTTGTGCAAGTCATTGATATTCAGAATCAGTCCATATTTCCTACTATGCAATGTAATGATATTCATTTAAGATCTGGGAAAATAGTAGAGCCTATTATTGATGATATAACTTCTTCTGATTCTAATAAAGAGGAAACTGAGAAACATAAGAAAGCACAACCACCTTCTAACAAAAGTGTTGAAATAATAGAACCACCATTCCCCGAGCGTTTGGTTTTAACTAGAACGCCTGAAACACCTGATTTTAATCTTTTAGGGGAATTGAAAAATTTGTATGTTAAAATTCCACTTTTACAAGCATTAAGAGATGTACCAATTTATGCCAGAACAATAAGGGATATTTGTGTTAAGAAACCTGGTAGGAAAACTAAATATCCCCTTACAGTACATGTGATGGGTGATTTATCTGCATTAATGTCCGGAAAAACCCCTCCTGTGAAATATGGTGACCCCGGCCATCCTACCGTGACAGTTCAAATTGGTAAAACAATGATTCCTAAAGTTCTGGTAGATTTAGGTGCTGCAATAAACATAATGACTCTTGAAACTTCACAATTATTACAGCTGAATAACACAATCAGAGATACACCTACCATTCTAGAGTTGGCTGACCGTTCTACAATTAAACCTGAAGGAGTTGTTGAAGATCTAATTATCTCAGTTGAATCCTGGAATTACCCAGCTAATTTTGTTGTATTGCAGACTAAAACAAAGCTGGGGGGACATCCTTTAATTCTGGGAAGGCCTTGGCTGGCCACAGCTGATGCCTTTATCAGTTGTAGATCTGGTTCAATGACAATTTCTAATGGTTATGAAACTAAACAACTTACTCTTTATCCTCATGCTACACCCATAATTAATAATGAAGATTCTACGTGGATGGACTATGATGATAATGCTGTTCAGCCTATTCGAACTATTGGGAAAGCTTTAACTCTTAAATACAATACAGAGGATGAAATAATTAATAATTTTATTTGTGAACCTTCTTCTGTAATTGCTAAAACACACAATCAATTGACTGCAATTTTTGAAACAGATACCCAAGAAAAGATTGAATCTGAAGACTCATCTCAGACATTAACCACCATCTCATCTAAAAGCATAACAGTTGAAATTGAACCTGACAAGACATTAAACATAAATCCTGATCTAACAGTTGATGAAACACAGCAGTTAATGAAGTTATTGCATGAATATAAGGAAGCATTTGCATGGGATTACACGGATATGAAAGGTATTTCTTCTGAATTATGTACTCATCGAATTTACATTAAAGAGGGATGTCGGCCTGTTTGTCAACCCCAAAGACGAATGAATCCTAACTTACGAGAAATTGTTAAAGAAGAACTTCAGAAATTGCTTAATGCAGGATTTATATACCCTATATCTGACAGTGAATGGGTTTCCCCATTGGTAATTGTCCCTAAGAAAAACGGGAAATGGAGAGTATGTGTTGACTACAGAGCCTTGAACAAGGCTACTCAAAAGGATCACTTTCCTTTACCTTTCATTGATCAGGTGTTGGATAGTCTGGCAGGGAAGAAATTCTTTTCTTTTCTAGATGGATTCAGTGGGTATAATCAAATTAGAATTTCACCCCAAGACCAGGACAAGACCACTTTCACTAGCCCTTGGGGAACTTTTTCTTATAGAGTTCTTCCATTTGGGCTATGTAATGCACCAGCAACTTTTCAGAGGGCTGTTATAGGAATCTTTTCTGATATGCTGAATGACTCTATGGAAATATTTATGGGTGATTTTACTCCTTATGGTGTGTCTTTTGAAGATGCATTACAAAATCTTGAGAAGGTACTTAAACGATGTATACAAGCTCACCTCTCCCTAAGTACTGAAAGATGTCATATGATGATGAGTGAAGGAGTAGTGCTTGGACATTTTATTTCATCTCAAGGTATTCAGGTAGATCCATCTAAAATATTGGTCATTCAGAATCTTTCTGTTCCTAAAACACAAACTGATGTGAGAAGTTTTCTAGGACATGCTGAATACTACAGAAGATTTATTAAAGATTTTTCTAAGATAGCTTCTCCATTATTTGTGTTGCTTATGAAAAATGTTGAATTTGATTGGACTAATTCTTGTCAGAAAGCTTTTGAAGAACTCAAGCATCAGTTATCTACTGCTCCTATTTTGAGGGGGCCTGATTGGGCCCTCCCTTTTCATATATCTTCTGATGCTTCAGACACTGCAATTGGAGCTGTCTTGGGACAAGAGGAAAATCATCTTCCTTATGCTATCTACTTTATCAGTAAGAATATGACCCCTGTTGAGCTTAATTATACAGTTACCGAAAAGGAGTTTCTTGCAGTAATTTATGCCATTAATAAATTTCGACACTATATCACTGGTTATTCTACTTTTGTGCACACTGACCACTCAGCTATCAAGTATTTAATGAACAAATCTATTACAAATGCTAGAGTTACAGATGGCTATTATTACTGCAGGAATTTGATATCACAATTGTAGATCGGCCTGGTAAAGAAAATGTGGTGGCTGATTTCCTTTCACGGTTAAAAACTGACAATGATATTCCAGTAGATGATTCTTTTCCTGATGAGTATTTGTTTGCAGTTTCTTCTCACTCTCCATGGTATGCAGATATTGCTAATTATTTGGTTGCAGGAAAATTACCATCACACCTGTCATACAGAGAAAAGAGAAAAATTGTTCAACAAAGTGCCAGGTATAGCTGGATAAGTGGGTGTCTTTTCTACACAGGGCTTGATCAGGAAATCCGAAGATGCATTAGAGAAGATGAAGTGTATGACATATTGAAAGCTTGTCATGATGGCCCTTGTGGAGGGCATTTTGCTGATAAGAGAACAACACACAAAATTATGAGGATGGGTTACTATTAGCCCTCATTATTCAAGGATGCAAAGAAGTATGTAAGGGCTTGTGACAGCTGCCAGAGAATGGGTCAACCCAATCATAGAGACCAAATGCCATTAAACCCCCAGGTAGTTTCTGAACCATTTGAAAGATGGGCCTTGGATTTTATAGGACCCATTAATCCTCCATCCAATCAAAGAACTTATATATTAGTCTGTACAGACTATATGACTAAATGGGTGGAGGCAAAAGCACTTATTAGAGCCAATGAAGAGGCTGTCCTAGCTTTCTTATTTGAAGAAATCTTCACTAGATTTGGAATTCCTAGAGAGCTAGTTACAGATGGAGGACCTCCATTCAATTCTCATGGTTTCAAGTCTACCCTTCAGAAATATCATATTCATCATAGAATGACTACACCATACCACCCCCAGGCCAATGGGCAGGTGGAAAGCACAAATAAAATATTAGAAGCCATTCTAACTAAAACAGTGAAGGACAACCAGAAGGATTGGTCTCAAAGGCTCCCTGAAGCACTATGGGCTTACAGAACTACTTGGAGAAACACTACAGGTTTTTCTCCCTATGAATTGGTTTATGGTAAAAATGTTGTTTTTCCTGTGGAATTTGAAATCAAAACTCTAAGAACTGCTTTAGCTGTTAATCTTGATTTGAATGATGTGCAGACAACTAGGTTGTAGCAGCTTCTTGAGTTGGATGAAAAGATATTAGATGCCATTCACCAAACCACCATGATTCAACAACAGAGAATGAAGTGGCATGACAAAATTATCAAACACAAGCAGTTCCAAAAAGGTAATTGGGCCTTGTTGTATGACTCTCGGTTTGAAAATTTTCAGGGTAAGCTACGTACACGTTGGCTTGGACCATATGAGGTAGATGTTGTTTTTTCTAATGGAACGGTAAGACTTTTAACAATTGATGATTCTAAAAAACCTCTACTAGTCAATGGTCATAGGCTTCGTTTATACCAGCACCTTGTTTCTAAAGAGGATTTCAAGACTGCTTGCATGACTGATATTCATTATCTTTTTCTAGGGGAGTCTTCTGCTCCTCACAGCATTTAATTTTCTGCACTGTTTTTTTTAGTATTAGATCAGATTAAATTTAAGACTAATAATCCATGTCAAGGGCTGGCATATTACAATTCAATTTTGCAGATTCTGGAAAAGCTCATTAAGGAGGACAGATCCATCATGAGAAGATCTGAAGCTTCAATCACAGAAGCTTGTTCCCTTCATTTCAACCCATTTCCTAGAAAATCCCTTCACCCCATTTCTACATTATTGCCCTTTTTCCCATTTTTCCCACTTCTACCATTCCTGAAATATCATCCTTCAGCTAGTATTTCCTATCCCTTACTGTTGGAATTATCCCTTATCAAAAACTTCCCCCACTTGTTTCAAACCCAAGTCATTTATCCCATTTTCCTAATTTTTCCGTTGTTGAAACACCAGTTTCAGCAACGCGTCATTCATTTTTCCGTTGCCGAAACACCAGTTTCAGCAACCTGTCATTTATCTTTTCATCATTAAAACATCATTTCTTTCCGCTGCTTTACAAGCTTTTTAGTTCTCCACTTCTACGCTTCAGATCCCTTGGGTGAAAATTATTCAGTACTGAGCAGATCCTGTTACACTCCTGCTCTAAATTTCAGAGAAATCTATGGATTCTTCCATGTATATTAAGCCATTTTGAAGCACTCTACACTTCAAATTATTAAACCAAAGGTAAAAATGTAAGATATGTGGTTTTAATGTAATGCAATTAAATTATATATTAAAGAGAGGATCTTGCTCATAATGGTTGCAATCTCCACACGCCCAATCATCATTGCACCATACGTAGGGGGGGGGAATTTCGAAAACTGAATAATCATTTCACATTAACCAATCCTCCGTCATTCTTCATATCCACTTCCGCCGTCATTGAGACTCCGCATCCTCTGTTGCAACAATTAGCTTGACCAAAGCCTGTGTTTCTGTCTTCTGTGCCTCTGCATATAACTCAAGCTAGCAGCCATGGGAGGGTCGGCTATCAGACACAAGCCCGGTTCGATGAATCTTCTTCAAATGTTCCCGGAAGCCTATCAAATTTTCCAACAAGCAGGATGGACAACATACTTTGAACGATTAGGAGAATTTGATCAGGAGCAGGTTTTAGAGTTTGCACAAAATCTTCAGGGGAATTTCTCAGTGGTTCAAGGCGTCCGCATTTCAGTTACAGAGGAGGACATAGTTCAAGTTTCGGGTCTGCCGGCTATTGGGACTCGCTGGTTCAGTAGGAAGCAAGTGATTTTAAATGCACAGCAAGATTTTCTTCGTCCAGATGAACCAGTTGAACTTAAGGGTCGCGGAGTAAGTCTGCATTCACTTCCTCGACCATGGCCAACAGTAGTAGAATTCATCAAACACTACTTGACATGCGAAGGGCACTACCAGGGAGTCTACCAGCATGACTTCGTTTTGATGAATCATTTAAGGAATGGTCGATTAGTTAATATTCCCTATTATCTGCTTGGTTGTATCAAAAACATGTCTTATTATTGCAAACAGGCTAAATTCCCATTGTTATCCCTCACCCATCATCATTTATGCCAATTGTTAATTCAGAGGGGTTTTGCTCAGCAAAACCTCCCTCTGAATAATCCACTCCTTCTTCTCTAGCAGGTTGAAATTCCTCAGCAGGCCCAAATCCCCCAACAAGCTGAAAGCTCCCAAGAAACTCCTGAGATTCCTTATGAAGGGCAACTGGATGATATCCCAGACTCCCCAGTAATTCCATCCTCAGAGCCAGTTGACCCAACCCCAAGTTCATCCCACTTAGGAGAGTCAACCATTCCCACTATTTCTATCCCTAGCGATGACTCTCTAACACCCCCATCCCCACCTACTCATAAAAGGAAGAAAAGAACCCCAACAGTCTCTGTCTCAAAACGTCGAACAAGGGCCAAATTCCAAATTTTTACTTCTTCCGAAAGCCCTTCCCCCAGAAAATAATCTTCCCCTGTGAAGAAAAGGAAAGACAATGATTTTTCTGCTTTCCTACCAAAAAGGAAAATGAAAATGACTGTTGAAACAGGAGTTACTCCCATTTCCCCTGACCCCGCCACTATTCTGTTAAAACTCCAATATTCACCCCCATTTCAAATCCCCCAACCCGTCTCGTCCGGTGGCACTACCACACAAGAACCAGTGCCCCGGGATAATACGACATTGTTTATGGCTCAAACAATGACTGTCACACAAGAACCAGTCACTTACCCAAAGGCTGAAACACAAGAACCAGCCACTGTGGTACAAAAATCATACACCAAGCACGATGATACAGGGAGACCAGCCGTAGCTGCTCCAAAAGAACCAGCTACGGCTGTGCATCAGCAGACAACCCCAGCAGAATCAACCAACATACAGGGTTCATATACTGTGGCATCTTTATTGGAAGAAAATCAGTTTTTGAAGTCTGAGCTAGAAGCCTATAAGAATGAATTAATCATGGCACGATAAGCCTTCGATAGAGAACTGAATCTCTATATGCTAGCACACACAGCATCATCACAAAATAGGGAGCCATGCAGGGAATACATGTGCCATGAGTGTGGCAATATTTACCAGCAGGCAGGCTACAAACTAGTCAAAATTCAAGTATCTGAGGCATCTACATCAGCTGCAATAAAAGAAGAATGCCCTACTGCTCCACAAGAACCAGTAGGGCTCCAAGAAAGTGTAGAAAAAGAAACTAAACCTCAAATATCTCGCCCTGTGCTAGTTAGTGCAGCCACTTAGACAGAAACACAACCACATATATCTTGTCCTGAGCTAGTCAGCTCAGCCACTCAGACAGTACCACAACCACAGGTATCTTACCCTGAGTCAGTCAATGTAGCCACTCAAACAATGTCCCAACCCAGTACTTCTAATTCCAGCACACAGACCCTACCATGGAATCAATTAGAACTGATGAACAAATGGAAGAAACAATATGCTGAAGAACAAGATACAATATTACAGCAGCACAAGTTAGCATGTCAGAATCACATGTATGCCAACTGGGATAGTTGGGAACAGACGTTGCAGCAGCTCAGGGATTCCAAGAAGGAAGTCAAGGAATCAAAGGAAAAGATGGCCTTGATGTTTTCATTAGTGCAGAAGTTGATGGCTACCCGCAAACCCTCTGTAAATTACTCTCTCTTCCTTTCTGAACGATTAGTTTATTTTCAATTAAAAGCAATAAAGGATGGCAGACCTCATGAATTGCTTACTTCAGAACAATTTGTTGAGACTTTTGCTGAGGCCCCTGAAAGTGACCAGCATTTGCTGTGCGAACTTTATCTCCATAATGAGGCCATTCCCGAGAATAGAAGAGTCAATCTCATTCCAATTGCAGGTGATATACAAATAAGGGCATTTGTTTCATTTTTAGCCAATCAGCTCACCTGGAAAACTGCGTTTATTGCAAGTAGTCATAATGAGGAGAATAGGCTCCTTTGGATTAGACCGGAACCTTTAAGTCCAGCCATGTTTATAGCACAATATCACCAATTCTTACAGAAGCCAGGAATGCATAGGTACATGCAACAACTACAGGCTTCAACACTTTTGAAGTGTCAACAACAAATCAGAGTAAAGGGGACTGCTGCATTGAAGGCCAACACTATGTTTTGGCAGCAGTCATGTAAAGAAAGACAAGATTATCACCCTTTTAACCCTGACAATCTCCAAGCTGCACTTTCCAGGGTACCTACTTATATCAAATGCATTCGACATTGTGGAGAAAACTGGATTGGCTACCATTTTCATTTTCCAATTTTATGGCTGCCTTCAGAGAAATATCAGTGTCACTACCAATTGGCTGGCAGAGATGAAGCTTTAGCATGGCAGCAATTGCAGAACAATAGAGGATTCCGAGCTCCTACAGATGCCACCTTCTCCAGCTACTGCTTGAGCAACTTGCATGCACAGAATCAGTACTCAGACTCTGACTCTGACTAGGGGTTGCCTGAGGACATGCAACATTTTCAGCTGGGGGGGATGTTAGGACTCCACTATGTAGCATTTTTACTATATACTTTGACACCATCTTATCTTTATAACCATGATTCCATTATCATTTCTTTATAACCATGATTCATTATCATTTTCTTCATTTACTTTATCCCAAGGTATATAAAATCCTCTTCTTTATTATATGTTTAATCGCTATATATAATTCCATGATACCTATATTCTCACATTAATCAAGTGGATTGTTACAACATAAGTCTAAAAGATCTAGATAAGTTATATGTCAAAAGGGCTGAATATCACACATTAAATAAATAAACTTTAGTTGTTGAACAACACTGTTATTAAACAAATAATTGTTGTCAAACAACACTGTTGTTTAAATAATGACTGCTGGCCTATACAATTAAGAAGTTAATGCAAATTCATTATTCAATTTCCAGATTCTAGCCTTTGTTTACAATGGAAACAACATGAAGACGTGGTTACACGGATTATCCTGAAGATAGTACTCTTTTTGTATCTGTTGTAACAATATATTTTTATGGAAGAATAGAATAGCCCTGTTTTAAGAAAGAAGAACAGAATTGGGATAAATGTAGATTTGCTCTAATGTAATTGTAAGAGATGTCTCCTCTTTAAAAAGAGGAGACATCATCATTAGATGAGAGTTCGAGTTTGAAAGCTACAGGAGAACATTGTGTTTGAGAGACTGGAGCTAGGCTCCATTTGTAATGTATCATTTCTTTTGACAGATGAATAAAATTTCCTTTTGAGCGCTCCAATTTAATCCTTTCCTGAGGAATCTTGTGAGAAGGAAAGGGCCCGCCTTCCTCACAAGATTCACCCGACTTCCCCTGTAGTTTGTTTAATTTCTTTATGCTATTTGCACTTTACTTTAATTCTGTTGCTGAGACACCGCCACACAATTTAAAGTTGAATATTCTGTTTCTTAACGTGCATGTGTCTTATATCTTATTCTAAGAAGTTGAGAAATCTTTCTATTTCTCGTATATGTTTGAATGTATAATGCCGGGAAGTGCAGGCCAAGGTTCTGTACAAAGGAATAGGGTCCCGTCTCCACTAATTGCCTTTCTTTTCTCATAGGGATTAGGAAACAGAGGACAAAAGGTCAAGGTTGCTCATGGAAATAGGGTTCAATTTTGAGTTATCTTTGCTAAAAGAGGATTAGTGTCGCAACAAATGTTCCAATTAAGGAATAGGTCCTTGCTCTCGTTATGGTCGATTGGTTTCCTTCTCATTGATTCTCCTTTATTTGAATCTCCTCCTAAATCAAACATAGAATTACTTCATATAGCATAATTCATCTCACTTTCGACAAATTGTAGAAAGGGTGAATAATTAGATTTGTATGATTGGTAATTGTGTGGCTTTTTACTACAACATTGTTCTTGCTTTTGAAATTGAGCATATCCAGTGCGTGATTGTCTTTGGAATAAAAAGACTTCCTCGGGTTGACAATTTATGTGGAGCTTGAATTGTGAAAACAATTAAAGCGACCAACACCCTAGTAGTGATCTCAACTGCTTCACAGTTTCCGGTGCTTCCATGTTGATGATTACTGCCACCTTTGCAGGGTCGACACGGACTCCTTTCCTACACACCACATGTCTTAGGAGTGTTCCGAACAGAACCGCGAAGATGCATTTCTTCAGGTTCAACGAAATTTGCAGTTTCCGACACCGGTCGAACATTATTCGTAGCAGGGTGGCGTAATCCTTCAGAAAGCTGTAGACTGTCCAATCATCCATGTAGACTTCCAGGAACTTATTAATATATTCCCAGAAGGTAGCTATGACAATCCTAGAAAACATGGCAGGTGTGTTCTTCAACCTAAATGGCATCACGTGATATGCAAAAGACCCCCACTCTGTGGTGAACATCGTCTTCTTCTTGTCCTCTTCCGTGGTGTGTACCTGACGATGTCCTGAGAACCCATCGGTGAAGGAGTATGACTCATTCCCTGCAACATTATCTAGCACCTCATCGTTGAATGGGGTGGGGAATGGGTCATGGATGTAGGCGTTGTTCAAACTTTGGTAGTCCACACAGACGCGGATTTCTAATTTTTCCTTCTTATTTTGAATGACGATGGGACTCACCCACTCTGCTTCTTCCATAGGGAAAATCGGGCCTACCTTTAGCATTTTCTCGATCTCTATTTTGACTTTCTCCTTTATCCGCGAGTTCAGCAGGTAGGGTCGATGCTTCACTGGCCCCGCGTCCGGCTTCAATATAGTCCTCATCTCTCCGTGGTCCCCTTTGATCCCTTTCAAATCCACAACCGATGAAGGGAATAATTCTTCGTATTCCTTGAAGAGACTAAAAATTTCCTTCATCGTCTCCTCGTCCCAGTAGTCCCCAACTGTAGCCAGTTTGGGTTTTTCCTCCATACCAATGTTTAGCTTTTTAGTCCTCAGCAGAAGTAGATGTATTCCTTCAGTGGTAGGCTCTTCTTTGATGTTCCGCTCTCCTTCTGTCTCTTCAAAGTATAGGTTCCTCAGATATGCCAGAATTTCATCCTCTGGCTCGTTGTCAATTCTTTGGCAAGCCAACTGGTGTCTACCATCAGGGTTCAGCACCAATGGCCTCTCGTCTGTGCTCTGATCGGGGAAAAACAATATTCCTTTTATGGCCTGTAATGCTTGGGATATCGGGTCTGTCTTCCCCTTAAATGAGAAGCACTGAACAAATTTGTCTGCACCCTCCGGCTAGGAAGTGGTCCCTCTCTTCCTCTCTTCTTCCAAGTACCAGGCTTGTGGAATGGTATCCAAGGAGTGGACAAACTGATGTACCCACAGCTCCTCCGGATATCCCACACTTCTCCACTGCTCCTGACATCCTGTCAGATGGTCTTTTGGATCAGAATTTCCTTGGTACCTTCGCTTTCTTTGAGGTCCTTCGTCTTCCTTAAAAAACACCCTCAAAGGCGCCGCAACACAACTCCACCATGACAGGGAGTTGCGGTGATTTTTTCACCACCTGGCTGAGGTGGACTGTAATGCTACGTCCATGAGTGGTATTCTTTTCTCCTCTGGTACTTTATCTTATACCTTTGTAATGAAGGTATTTATTGCTTGCATGTTGGACAAGGTGGGGTATTCCCTTATCTCAGCCCCAATCCAATGGATTCTTGCAATACTAGTGCATCTCCTTATGCTAGTCTCATACCCGCCTTGCCGCCAATCCTCACAAGCTATTTCTGAGCCCAACTCCGAGCTCTGGACACTTCTCCAGCTTACGCAGCTAGTTTCTTTCGGGTTAATGTAATCCTCCCTCTTCCCTGTTTTCATCTGATAGAGGTTGTCCAACAGCTAAGCATCTTCCCTGCTGTCTACTATCTCTGTATATCTCGGACCTTGATACGGTTCTAGAGGTTGAGTGACTCTAACTTCCCCATCTTCAAAAATCATTAACTCCTTCTTGAGATCAATGATGGCATAGTTTTCAAAACCCCATTCGATCCCTAGCAATGCAGGGTATGGATCTTTGTCTCCCATAATATCTATGACCTCGAAGTTTGTGTAGGTATTTACCCCTGCGATGTCTACCTCGACTTCTTTGAGTCTGCCGATCGACACAATGCAGTATTGGTTCACCATCCTAAGTTGGATCAGCAAATAAGTCAGCCTTGGTCACCCTAAAGCTTCCCAAGTCTTCCCAGGCAGGATATTGACGTCAGATCCCAAATCGAGCATCGTGTCCCTAATCTGGAATCCTACAACCTGCGTGTCTAACCAGAACTCTTTTCCCATTCTTCTTTTGTTCCTCTTTACTCACTGTACATACTATGGTGCTGGGGTTGGGGATTCCCTCGCTCCTACGTTCCCCTACAACACTTCCTCCAGGGTATGCTTGAGTGGTTCCCGCATTGAAGCGTTGTCAACAATTTTGAGAAATAGGTGGAACCATTCCTTGATCAGAGCCCCTGTGGCGCTCTTTTCTCCGAGTTCTTTCTTCACAGGTAGCTCAATACCTTTGTCTCCCCCTAGCTGGGAAAAAATTTCGATAGCCTCCTGAAAATATTTCTTCTGCATTTCCGGCCTAATCAGTTGTTTCGGGGATGCTGGCCTGATCACCCTCATCAGATCCTTCTCATGTGCATCTTCCCCCATTTTCTTTCCTCCTCTTGTAACTATGGCTACGTTCTGAATTTCCGGAGTCGTTGTCCCTCTAGGCTATGCATTCACTAGATTCGTGCCTCTCTGCCTTGCTCTTTCCTCCCATTTCTTCATAAGTTCAGGACATTCTTATGTCGTGTGTGTGTTCACGTGGCACTGGGAACACCACGACCTTCTGGGTAGGGGACATTCTCTGGCCACGTGACCTTCTTGATCATATTTCAGCGGACCCCTTCCTCCTATACGGCCTCCCCTCATATCACCTCCTCTGCCTCTGGGAGCCTCATTCACTCTGTAGGAGGGCTGATCTAATCGATCTGCCAGTGCATCTAGAGCTCTGCACTGCTCGGTGTTATGATTCGTCGAAGCACAGAACTCACAGTACACATTGTTTGGAACATTGTAGTAATTCTGTAGAATCGAACACATCTGAGTTTGATGACCCACTGTTCGGAAAATTTCGCAATACTCTGTTGTAGCTTGGGTCGGCTAATTTTGGAACCCATTATATTGTTGTTGTGGCGGATAGACTCCTTGCGAGTTTATCTGTGCAACTCCTCCGATAGGTGGAGCCCCCTGCACTGTCGTTGCTGAGGTCCCCACCCCCTGGCTTCGCAACCGAGGACACTCGGTCACTATGTGTCCTTCTACCAGGAAATGTGTGCACCAGACATTTGGCCTAGATGGTCTTATGGGCTGCATCTCCTTAAGTTTTTCGCTCAAATTGGCAATCTGATGTTGCATTCCCAACAGGGATGGGTCTTGCGAGGCCGCGCCTCCCCTATATTCTTGTGCGTATCCCGCCATTGCCTCTATCTTCGTAGCCTGTTCCAATGCATCCTGCAAATTGTCGATCTTTTCTTGAGTGAGGGGGGTTCACGTCAAGGGAAGCAGAGCCTTGATGAACTAGTCCCTCTGATGGTTCAGGTTGATCGGGTAGCTGAGTTTCCCGATCGCATCTTTGAACCTGCACATCAGCTCCCATGCAGTCTCTCCTTCTCTTTGCTTGATCTCACATAGTTCGGACAGACCTTGCTGGTCTATTTGGGGTAGCTTAAACTCTCTGACAAATTCCCACTTGACATCCGCAATCGCTGGATTCTGGTGGGCCTCTGACCACTTTATGAACCAGCGCAATGCCCTTTCTCTCAGCTTGGTTTGGAATTCGATCAGCTTTCTTGCATCTGGCTTCTTCCTAGCCCTCCATATGGCTTCATAGAGGTACCAGTGCTATTCCACATCGTCGTTACCCCACCTAGAAAATTCTGGGTACCGGGTGAATGATCCTGCCATATTCGCTTGTGAAGGTGTAGCTAGAATGAACCCTCCGGGTCTTGGCCGCGTAAGTATACCACTAGTAATGCTACTATTAACATGCATTGCTGCTGACAACCGACTACTATTCAATCGACTGAACTCTTTTATCTTAACAAAAATATCACTTAGGGGTTTATAGAGTACTAGGGGAAGGTAGGGACCCATGCTATTCGAACTTTGGGGGGTAGAAATACCTGCAGATATGAATTTCATCCTTTATTGGAATAATTGTTTCATCGCAACGTACCACTCGACATTGGAATATTCTTTGGGGCGCGCGTCTGCATCTCCTTCGTCAGAAATTGTCTCTCTCTTCCTCCTGGCTGGGCTCCCATGCACCTGCCGCACTCCCTCAACGGTCCCTCCCATCTCCTAGGGACCCACCTAGCCTTCCATGTCCACTATCTTCTAAGGCGCCTCCTCTTTAACCTTCCAACTACTCCCTTGTCGTTCTAACTCCCTCATCACCCTCTCTCGCCACCTTTCGGCGATCTACACCCTCCGATGTCGGTTTCAGCATCCATTCCCCTACTCCCCTCTTCAAATTTCTTGTAGCATTTTCCCCTCAGGCCCTTCCCCCAGCACTGGAGGTTTACGCTTCCATTCCTGATTTCTGAAACTCCATCAACCCTTTGTCCACCATCAGGGCCTTAATCCACAATGGAATTTCCTTCAGCATCTTCCCTCTTAGTCTGGATCAAAATATCTCTTCTGCTCTGTGTTAGTGTCAACCTTTGTAGCTTTCCTTCAGTGATCAAACATGCTCTTACAAAGTGATTTTAAGGAGTCAAGGTCAAATTTTGTCATTTCAATGAGTCTTCAAGCAAAATTTGGTCACTAGGCATTAGGACTAGGGTTTGTTTTCACTCTTTTCAAAGTTGTCCAAATGTTAGTCCATGTCACCATTCAGCTGAGTGTACCATCATTCAGAGGGTTTTCATCATCATGTCAAGTTCCATTGGGTCATTTTACAGCTGGTTCATGCTTCAGTTGTGCCTAGGTAAGGTCCATTTCCCTCTCCTAGGGTTTTGGAGGTAATTTCTCTTTGATGGTCAAATCATTAGAAAAACTTGTATCCTGATGTTCATACACCTTCCCCTATCATTAATGTACCTTATTAAACACTTCCCATCACTGATATCCCCCAAATTCCTCATTTTTGCACAAACCCTAGTTTCTTGCCACAACTTGGCAATTTTCTAGGCTAGGCCTGTGTTTTTCCCTTTTGGACCCCTTCCCCTCACTCAATCTCTTAGATTCCACTTTCCCCTACTTCCTAACATCCCTCCCTACTTCCCAAAATTTCCCCAAGAATTTAGAAGCCCCTTATCCCCTTCCTTTCGCTTCATTTCGACAAAATCCCTTGTTTCACACACCGGGATAGGTTTCACTCAAATGATTTTTCAGAGAAATAAAAGATGAATTTAGGAAAATTGAGAGAGGTTTTGGTACACAACATGCCAAGGAAGAAAAACCTCCTTCACTTTTTACACAGGTATAATGGTTTTGGAGAAATGTTAAGAATACTGTTGCCTTAGGAGAATTGATGCACCTGCAGGAAGTAGTGTTGGGGGATTTGATTTTTGACAAGGTAAATGAACTCCAAATTGAAAATTTTCACTTGGGTTGGAAATTAGACTCAAATATATTTCCCAAGATCTATCACACGCCCAATTTGGACACCAGGAAGGCCTCCAAAATCCTCCTGCAAAATGCACTATGTAGCGCGCGGCGCATAGAGCCCTAAGGCCAAAAAACTTCGCTTCTTCACCCAAAATCGTGCCAAATCACTTCATTTGCCTGCAAGTAAGTTATTCACGCCTGCTCATCGATTCATGGATATGCTATGGTGTTTCAAATGAGGAAAAAATAAGTGTTTGATATGGTGAACGTTAAACCCTATATTCATTGCCAAATTCACTCCATAGGGTTTTGAAACCAATGTTGGTGATATTGTTGGGTTTCAAATCTTTTGTTATTGACATATATACTCATGCCATCTATTTTCATTAGTGTCACTGCCTGCTTATTATACACCACAGCCGCAGGGTCTCTTTCCTATTCCATCATTGCTATCACTGTCATTACCATATCATTGTCTCACTGTTTATCATTTCTGTTATAACACAGTCCCATATTCACTATCCTACATCCTCCATTGACAAAGCCTAATTGTCATTGCAAGGGCTATTTCTTTGTCCTACACTACACCACACTCATTCCTATTCACTTGTCAAAACTTCATGTAGTCAAGCAGTGGTTTTTTTCCCATTCAAACTCATTTGACAATACTTTTATCATTATGGTTTTCCTATAGCACCTTGATACATATGTGACACATTTGGGATTAGAGCATACACCGAACTCTTTTTTTCACCATATCTATATCAGCATATATTTTTCAAACATCTTGATTTCAGCGCCATGTCAGAGACGGATTCAGTTTATAAGCAGGGGTATGAGCAGGACAGTGATTCATCAACCGCAGAGCTAAATATGTCAAGGAGATCTCATAAAAGTGGTCGTTACATATCAGAGAGGCGCCAGAGCCTTGTTTGCAGCATCACTACGAGTACTATCTCCACCCAGGGTGGAAGGGATCTCATTAACTTCATCAGCAGCGTGAGTACTATCTCCACATGGTGTGGAAGGGGTCTCGCCTTCGTCATCAACACACGCTCATAGAGTTGTGGCAAATCTGGGAAGACCGTGCATTAGCCCGAAAGAGACCAGGTGACATGACATCGATTGATCGAGAGACCTGCCTCACGCATGTTAAAATTAATTTGGAGAAGTTTTTGGTGAAGGCCAATAGAGACAAATACATGCTCCGTCACATGAAAAATCATTATTGGGCCCGTAATCACATATGCCGAGCTAAAATGAAGATCTTGAAGGCAAGGTTGAGCAAAGCACTAAAACGGCGAAAAAGGCCTGATCCACTCCGTATTTTGGCCGAGGCTTCCTTGGCTGAGCATGAGGCATGATGGAGGATCTTCGCTCCAAATTTCAGAAAATTTGGAGAAGTTTTTGTCATTTGGAAAATTTTGGTCTCAAAACAGGTTTTTCCGCCCAACGCGTAGCGCGTCACGACGCGCACTTATAATTGGGACACTTGCTGGAGGAAAAATTTATATTTTTGGATTTATCATGGTAATTTATGCATGCTCAGAAATGGCCGAAGCATTTCATCAAGTTCTGGATGATAAAAAGGGCCAAAAACACCATGAAAATCACCTTTCTACCACCTTTTGCACCAGCAGGAAGTACTTGTGGGAGAATGAAGTTTTGGAGGGGCACATGAGCTCAAAATTGAGAAATTCTACTTGGGTTGGATAGAAGACATCCAGGGCTTTCCAACAAGCTATCATGAGCTTGATTTTGATGCCGAAAAGTACCCCAAAAATAGGCTGAAAGGCGCACGACGCATAGAGCTCAGGCGCGCGACGCATAGAGATTTTTGGCTAATTTTTCATCTTCCAGCTCAGAATTTCGGCCAGTTGGACCAGTTTTGATTGTGGATGTAATTTTTGAGTTATCTTGATGTAATTTTGTGGTTTTAATGTAATTTTGACTCACTTTTACCTATTCTAGAAGATTCACTCACAAAAAAGTGAAAATTAAGTAAATGAATCAGTTTCCTTCCTTTTAGAGGCAAGTTGTTTGGTTGCCTAGTTTTTAGCTCCTTGTTTAGAATTGGTTGAAACAGCCCCTAGAAGGATGAGCTCGACCCCTAGAGGCATGGGAAGGGGTTAGGATGGTCTATAAGATGTATTTTCTTAGTCATTTTCAAAGGTTGGATAGGTTGGACTCTTGGGAAAAGTTTGGCACACTATTGTACATATTTTCTACATTTTGGCTAAGGAAAGATCAGAGGTTTTGCAGCACCTGTTGGGATTCTTGTGGCTTTCAGTTTTGATGGTGTGTTTCTCTCAGTTATTTGTAATTTATTTAAGGTTTAATGTATGCCATTCCCTTCTTTTGCTTCTGAAACTGAATGAATGAGTAAATGAGGTAGAATCCATTGATTCCAGTGCTCTGCCTTTAAATTTGTTTAGTTTTATATGTTTTCGCCAGTTTGGAGAGTATCCCTGTTCTCCCTTGCCCTCTTCAGCTCCTTGTCATTCTGATCCATCCATACACATAATCAAAAAGCATCAAGACTACTGCCTACCTTGCCCCAACTCGAATTCTGCAAAGATCTGGCCTCATCCCCGAGCCCAAAAAATTTTTTCCCATTTTTCCAACAAAAACCCAAAAAATTCAAATCAAACCTTCCTATCTATTTACTAGCCTAAAATTAGTATATAATATAGGTCATCTCAGCCCCTTTGAAGATCCTTTGCTGAGACAGACCCGGAGAGAGCCCTCTCCTGTCCTCGTAGGGCTAGCTACGAGGCTGAGCGTGGTTTGATGTTGCCTTGAGTTTTACCTTATTTCAGCCTAAGGTAGATTCGAGCGCTAACATAGTGGCGACCATACTGGGGAAGAAAATGGTTTGCTTATTGGTGCTATTTTTTTCATAAGCTACAGACGGAGCCTGAAGTTACGCCAGGTAGCCTTCGAACTGCTCTTGCTTTGCGAGTACATAGTAGATAAACATTGCTTCAATCGATCTCCGGTCTAGCTTGTGAACGTGACACCTGACTTGTAAATTTCCCCAGTACATGTATCAAGTTCAGATCTGATTTTTGATGGTGGAAAACGATCAGACATAAGAAGGCTGAAATCATTCACCTGGTGACTCCAATTCAAAATATGGAGGACTGACTCTTTCTCTGAGAAAATGGAAGGATCTTACACAAAGTTCAGGTATCTAAAGTGGAATGGTATTCAGGATCTAATCTGCTTTCTTGTAAACTATTTCTTTACCGTTCTTGAAGCTGTCCTGAAGGTTTTTCAGAATTTGTTGTATGAGAAAGGTGATCAAAATCTTCACTCGACCCATTCAAAAAGTGTAAATGCTGAGTTTCCCTTTGATCCTGGTCTCCTTACTTTTCCCACATATTATGATGACTCTCTTCAGAGTGATGAGCCTAAAGAAAACAAAACTGATCCCGCAGCTCTTGTATATACTCCTACACCTTTCATAGTCCCAAATCGGTACAAACCTCTTGTTTTACCTTCTGTTCTTCATGCTTTCCCTGCAAATTATGACCTATATCTACCAAGATTTGACGGTGAATGTAACAATGTCAACGTTGAGCAACATGTGAAGAATGTTGAGACTTTTCTAGACCTTTTTGAAGTTAATGATGAAGATGTTAGTATTAGGCTTTTTGCTCTTTCTTTGCAAGCCAAAGTCAAGAGTTGGTTCAAAGCCCTGCCTGATGCGAGCATCTCAGATTTCCAGCAGTTTGTCAAAGTTTTCCTCGACAGGTGGGTGATCGGACAGAACATTTTCTTGATTATAGAAGAGTATAATCAGCTGAAAAGAATGCCAGGGGAGACAATACAACAATTTTCTGCTAGATTTAACCAAGTATATTTTTCGATGCCAGTTGATATAAGACCTTCTCCTAGATCTGCTCTCTTGCACTACCCGGGTGCCTTTGATCCGGAAATGGAGTTTCAGCTGAGAGAAAAGAATATTGCAACACTTCACGAAATGCAGAACAAGGCAGTGAATGTAGAGGCTCATTTGCTGATCTGGAGGGCAAGGTTGAAGGAAGAAGAGATGAAAAACATGGATCCGGAGAAATCGACATCTCTAGAGGTAAAGCTAGACATGTTGGTAGGCGCAGTAGAAGAGATGATACAAAATAAAACCATAAAGAATGAGTATAATGTTGAAGCCCATGGCTCGCTGATTGAGAAAGAACAAGTTGCTGATCCAAAACATTTTGTTTCTTATCCCAGTTGTCATAGTGATTGTTTTATAGATCATCTTGAAGAAGAGAGAGTTGTTGATCTAACATGTATGCTTGATGATGTGTTGTATACTGATGATTTGCCTCAGTTTGATCAGTATGATGATGATTATGTTCTCCAAACAGAAGCTAATCTTGCAGATGAATCAGCAGCTAGTTTGTGCGAGGAGGAAGTTCACTTTCAGAAGCTTGAGTACAGTGATCAACCGATGCATATCAGCTATGACAATGATGAGGAAAGTGCAGAAAATTTTGAAGTAAGTGAAGGACCTTTGCCTTTTTGTTTTGACTCGTTTCAGTTCATCAGAGACAATTTCCATGCAATCAGAAATCAACTGACAAAAATTCTTGATTTGGACCATCTTGAGGGCAATGAAAGCCTTGTTCAAAACTTCTCATATTCGGATTTTCAGCCCTCGAAAGCCATTGATTTTAAAGTTGCAGATGAGGACATGGAAGCTGGTACATGTGATCAAATGATACAAGGTGACTCCGTACCATTTTCTTTTGAATCAGTTCAGTTTTTGAAGGGTAAATTGCATAGTAAATCTTCAAATGAGCAGCCTATAAGAAATCAACAATCTCTCAGTGTTAATGTTGAGGATGAGACAGATAACGAAATTCTTGAGCAGCCTGTAGCACCAGATTTGCAGCCACCAAATGAAATTGAAGGTCAGATTACAGATGAAGGTGTGGAAGATGAAATACATGATTTGATGATGCAGGAAAATTCTATACCCTTTTGTTTCGAAGCATTTCAGTTTATAAGGCAGAATCTTCGTAATATATCTCAAGGAAAAGATGAACAGCCAGTAGGATGTCATACAGTTTCAAGGGATACAGTGCAGCAATCTTCTCAAGTTTTTGATGATCCTATTGCTCGTGTGTTGGATGATGTTTGCTGTAAAAGTTTTCCTTCATTAGCTAACCATGTGCCGGAAAAGAATGTTGATGATAATCTTATTCAAAGGTCGCCTTCATTCTCTTGTTTAACAGATTTTTCATTACAAAGCCCTCATCAAGGTTTGCAGTCATATGAGGAGATTGATGAAGGAGACTTTTGTTCTGTTTGTAATCAGCAACAATGTTTGGTTATTCATGAAATTCAGGATCCTTTTGGCAGCTTGCTGCAATCACCAAAGAAAGACAACATAGAGGTGAGAAAAATTTTAAGATTAAGGTATGGAGATTATCTGGATCAGAGCAGTGATGTGTTAATGGAAATCAGTAGCTATGTGTATGAAGATCCTTTCGCAGTATTCTTGATGTCATCCAGTCAATTCATGCTTTGCAAGTTTATCGGTAGTCAGCTTGAGTTCAAATTTCCATGGGAGTTGCCTTTCGATTCTTTCCTTTTCCTGCGCATCAGAAAGCATTTGGGAAGAAATAAAATAGCAGCCAGGATGCTTACATGGTTGCATTGGCTATTCCATTTCACTTGATCAGGTGGTGAAAAGAAAAAATTAGAGTAGGTTGATGAATAAGCTCAATCATGAGCATCCTTCTAGTTTGTCAGTTATGTTTTAGTCATGTTATATTATGGTTTTTCAGTCTTAGTCAGAGTCAGTCTACATAATTTCAGTTTTCATGTTTTGATTCCATTTCCCAATGGATGAAGGCGCTGGTCTTCTCTCCCAAAGATCTGCCGTTCTTGGCACCTCCAAGGAGCTACCATTCCCATTGGAGCCAATGTTAGTGTCATCCTTTGCAGCTTTCCTTCAGTGATCAAACATGCTCTTACAAAGTGATTTTAAGGTTTCAAGGTCAAATTTTGTCATTTCAATGAGTCTTCAAGCAAAATTTGGTCACTAGGCATTAGGTCTAGGGTTTGTTTTCACTCTTTTCAAAGTTGTCCAAATGTCGGTCCATGTCACCATTCAGCTGAGTGTACCATCATTCAGAGGTTTTTCATCATCATGTCAAGTTCCATTGGGTCATTTTACAGCTTGTTCATGCTTCAGTTGTGCCTAGGTAAGGTCCATTTCCCTCTCCTAGGGTTTTGGAGGTAATTTCTCTTGGATGGTCAAATCATTAGAAAAAATTGTATCCTGATGTTCATACACCTTCTCCTATCATTAATGTACCTTATTAAACACTTCCCATCACTGAGATCCCCCAAATTCCTCATTTTTGCACAAACCCTAGTTTCTTGCCACAACTTGGCAATTTTCTAGGCCAGGCCTGTGTTTTTCCCTTTTGGACCCCTTCCCCTCACTAAATCTCTGAGATTCCACTTTCCCCTGCTTCCTAACATCCCTCCCTACTTCCCAAAATTTCCCCAAGAATTTAGAAGCCCCTTATCCCCTTCATTTCGCTTCATTTCGACAAATCCCTTGTTTCACACATCGGGATAGGTTTCACTAAAATGATGTTTCAGAGCAATAAAAGATGAATTTTGGAAAAATGAGAGAGGTTTTTGTAAAAAACATGCCAATGAAGAAAACCCTCCTTCACGTTTTACACAGGTATAACGTTTTTTGATAAATGTCAAGAATACTGTTGCCTCAAGAGAATTGATGCACCTGTAGGAAGTAGTGTTGGGAGATCTGATTTTTGACAGGGTAAATGAACTCCAAATTAAAAAAATTTACTTGGGTGGGAAAGTAGACTCCAAGATATTTCCAACGAGCTATCACATGCCCAATTTGGACACCGGGAAGGCCTCCAAAAGCCTCCTGAAAAATTCACTATGTAGCGCACGGCGCATACAAAGAGCGCGCCGGCGCATTGAGCCATAAAGCTAGAAATTCACCCAAACTCTTCAAATTTTCAAAATAAAATCCTTGTGTGATATTTTCAAAGCTATATAAACCATTGGAAACAAGTTATATTCACAAGTCTTCAAAGCAAAGATCGAATTGAAGTGTTGAAGGGCAAAAAACTTGTTTTGAAGCCGTGGAAGTGAGTTCACAGTGCACGCGGCGCATACAAGTGGCGCGCGGTGCATAGGGAGCGCGTGGCACATTGGGCATCACTGGCCAGTATATTTTTGCACACGCCTGATGCATACAGAGTGCGCGGCGCATAGAGCCCTAAGGCCAGCAAACAACATTCCCTCACCCAAATTCGCATCAAATTGCCTCTTTTGCCTTCAAGTAAGTTATTCAAGCTTGCTTATGGATTCATGGATATGTTATGGTGTTTCAAATGAGGAAAGAACAAGTGTTTGATATGGTGAACGTTAAACCCTATATTCATTGCCAAATTCGCTCCATAGGGTTTTGAAACAAATGTTGGTGATATTGTTGGGTTTCAAATATTTTGTTATTGACATATATACTCATGCCATCTACTGTCATTGGTGTCACTGTTTATTATTTACCATAGCCTCACGCTCTCTCTCCTATTCCATCACTGCTGTCACTGTGATTACCATATCACTGTCTCACTGTTTATCATTTCTGTTATAACACAGTCCCATATTCACTATCCCACATCCTCCATTGATAAAGCCTAATTGTCATTGCAAGGGCTATTTATTTGTCCTACACTACACTACACTCATTCCTATTCACTTGTCAAATCCTCATGTAGTCAAGCAGTGGCTGTCTTCATGTTCAAACTCACTTGATAGTCCTTTTCCCACTATGGTTTTTATGATAGCATCTTGATATATATGTGTGACACGTTTGGGCATTGAAACAAATACACCAATTTGCTCATTTCCCAACCAACCAAGCATACAGTTGACAAACACATTTCAGCACCATGTCAGAGACAGATTCACCTTATGAGCAGGGGTATGAGCAGGACAGTGATTCATCAACCGCATAGCTAAATGTGTCAAGGAGATCTCATAAAAGTGGTCATTACATATCAGAGAGGCGCCAGAGCCTTGTTGGCAGCATCACGACGAGTACTATCTCCACCCGGGGTGGAAGGGGTCTCGTTAACTTCATCAGTAGCGCGAGTACTATCTCCACATGGTGTGGAAGGGGTCTCGCTTTCGTCATCAACACACACTCATAGAGTTTCAGCAAATCCGGGAAGATCGTGCATTGGCCCGGAAGAGACCAGGTGACATGACACCGGTTGATCGAGAGACCTGCCTCACGCATGTGAACATTCATCTGGAGAAGTTATTGGCGAAGGCCAATAGAGACAAAGACATGCTCCGTCATATGAAAAATCACTATTGGGCCCGCACACACGTGTGCAAAGCCAGAATGAAGATCCTGAAGACAAGGTTGAGCAAAGCACTAAAACGGCAAAAGAGGCCTGATCCACTCCGTATCTTGGCCGAGGCTTCATTGGCTAAGCATGAGGCATGATGGGGGATCTTCACTCTGAATTTCAGCAAATTTGGAGAAGTTTTTGTCATTTTGGAAAATTTTGGTCTCAAAACAGGTTTTTCCGCCCAACGCGTAGCGCGTCACGATGCGCGCTTATGATTGGGACACTTTCTGGGGGAAAACTTTGTATTTTTGGATTTTACATGGTAATTTATGCATGCTCAGAAATGGCTGAAGCATTTCATCAAGTTTTGGATGATCAAAAGGGCCAAAAACACCATGAAAATCACCTTTCTGCCACCTTTTGCACCAGCAGGAAGTACTTGTGGGAGAATGAAGTTTTGGAGGGGAAAATGAGCTCCAAATTGGGAAATTCCACTTGGGTTGGATAGAAGACATCTAGGGATTTCCAACAAGCTATCATGAGCTTGATTTTGATGCCAGGAAGTGCCCCAAAAACAGGCTTAAAGGCACACGACGCATAGAGCTCAGTCACGCGGCGCATAGAGAAAATTGGCTAATTTTTCATCTTCCAGCTCAGAATTTCAGCCAGTTGGACCAGTTTTGATTGTGGATGTAATTTTTGAGTTATATTGATGTAATTTTGTGGTTGTAATGTAATTTTGACTCATTTTTACCTATTCTAGATGATTCACTCACAAAAAAGTGAAAATCAAGTGAATGAATTAGTTTCCTTCCTTTTAGAGGCAAGTTGTTTGGCTGCCTAGATTTTAGCTCCTTGTTTAGAATTGGTTGAAACTGCTCCTAGAAGGAGGAATTCGACCCCTAGAGGCATGGGAAGGGGTTAGGATGGTCTATATGATGTAATTTCTGATACATTCTACAGGTTGGACTGGTTGGACTCTTGGGAAAAGTTTGGCACACTATTGTACATATTTTCTGCATTTTGGCTAAGGAAATATCAGAGGTTTTGCAGCACCTATTGAGATTCTTGTGGCTTTCAGTTTTGATGGTGTGTTCTCTCAGTTATTTGTAAGTTCTTTAAATTTTTAATGTATGCCATTCCCTTCTTTTGTTTCTGAAACTAAATGAATGAGTAAATGAGGTAGAATCCATTGATTCCAGTGCTCTGCCTTTAAATTTGCTTAGTTTTATATGTTTTCGCCAGTTTGGAGAGGATCCTTGTTCTCCCTTGCCCTCTTCAGCTCCTTGTCATTCTAATCCATCCATACACATAATCAAAAAACATCAAGACTACTTCCTACCTTGCCCCAACTCGAATTCTGCAAAGATCTGGCCTCATCCCCGAGTCCAAAATTGTTTTTCCCATTTTTTCAACAAAAACCCAAAAAATTTAAATCAAACCTTCCTATCTATTTACTAGCCTAAAATCAGTATCCATTATAAGTCATCTCAGCCCCTTTTGAAGACCTTTTGCCGAGATAGACCCGGAGAGAGCCCTCTCCTGTCCTCGTAGGGCTAGCTACGAGGTTGAGCGTGGTTTGATGTTGCCTTGAGTTTTACCTTATTTCCCAAATTTCTGGTAGATTCGAGCACC